>LR990043.1:0-1412278 GCA_905147135.1 Blastobasis lacticolella
AAAGTGCGTAAGAGGAAATAGTGCGCTTTGAAAAAATTTAACGCAGTGACAAAATAGAAGGAAAAAACCCTCAAATTTGAGGTTATATTTTTGTTATAAAACTTTTAAAGTAAATTTACTCTGGGAGTAAGTTGACGATTTTCACCAAATGTTTTCCATCGTGTGACGGGAGCGGGGGACCATCCGACAAAAGTTTTTCCGGCATTTTCCGGTCAACCCCCTGGCCGGGAAAATTGAAAAAAACAAGGTTTAGCGGCTACATGAGGTCAAGGAAGGAGTCATCGTAGAAGTTTGCGACAAGAACAAGAACTTGAAGAAAGACAAGAGAAGACCTTTGGACAACATTTCAAAATTTTTGGACATTCATAGGCTAAGTTATAGCTTTAATAAATTTCAACATTTGTAAGTCAATAACTTTTATTCTAGATCGACAACACATATTTTTACTTGAGCAGTCTGTTGCGCGCTTATGAGCTCTGTCGATTTACAAAAATTCAGATTTTTCGGATGGAAACTGAAGGAAATATTTACAATTTTGTGAAATTTCCTGAAAATTTCAGATTTTTGGTTATATTCTAAAAACATTAAAGTTTCTTTGAAATTTTATCATTGCAATAGAAGCGTTTAGATTTTAGAAATTTTTAGATATATTTTTAAAAATTTTTGTGTTATTGGTTCCGGAGTTATTAAATTTTTGAACATTTCTTTCAAAATTAATAAAACTACTCATAATTTCAAAATTTTTCTTCAATAATTATCATTAGGTAACATATTGGAACACTATTAATCGAAATTCTAGGCTTCTAGACCCATAGGGACCAAAACTCCGCGAAAATCGCCATTTTGTATAAGATTTTAACTTTGTTTAAGGTTGAATATCTCTGGAACCAAGCGACTTAGAGAAACGTGGTTTTCAGTTTAGATTAGAGCAAGCCTTGTAAAACCGCGTAGGACGCTTTTCAGGCGATTTCAGCGCCTGAAAATATTTCCGGCTGAAAGCGTTTTCAGGACAGAGAGGAGAAGACTCTGGAACCGGCACCCAAAACCCCGTGCTTCTACGACGTCTGGAAGCCAAGATATCGGTAGTCAAAACCGGGTCTTGACAGGTGGCGGCCATTTTGTGAAAACTTTGCGTCGTCATAACTCCGGAACCACGGGGCGTAGGAGGTCCGGACTTTCAATAAGCAACACGGCGGCATCGTCTTTAGGCAATCAGACCCTTTTTTAGGAAATTGGAGCACTAAAAATTTTCAGCCCAGGAAAACGCTTTCAGGCCGATTGCCGAGGTCACGCCGAGTCTGGGGAACCCAAACATCAGCTTCCTGGGACTAATAGTTCCAGAGATATGTGCCGCCAAAGATTAACTTTGACAGTTTAACCTAACTGTCAAAAAACTTTGGCACTCCATAGCTCGGCTCCTAGACGTCGGATCGACTTAGGGTTTTCTTTGGTAAACAGAGCACGGCGACCTCTATCAAATAGGACCCTTGGAACTCTATATAGAGTTCCAAATTTTTTGACCTAATTTGACCCAAGAGCGACGTAGAGCTCGCCAAACCCACCATCACACCCAAAACCGCGTAGCTGTAGCTCCAAAATTGACGGAGTTATATCAATTATATACTTTTCTGTCCGCCATTTTGAAAGTTATACAAAAATTTTAAATCACTATTACTCATGAACCAATGGTCGTAGAGATCTACGGTTTTCACCATAGGGTTGAGCTCACCGAGACCCATAAATTAAGTACCGGGATTTGACTCTACATAGAGCCATTGTAGAGTTCGGTTATAAAAGCAGACTTTGACCTAACCTAACACTGTTTTTTCAGTGCAAAGGCATCTCTGACCTCCTCTTAACATATTAAGAGGAGTTCTTGACCGGACTCTACATAGAGTCACGAGATTTAGAAATAGGAAATTTTCTTGCGCGGTTTTTAACATATTAAGTTAGTTATAAGTAGAGTTAAGTAATAGACATAATATAGATATTATATACAACATTTTTATAGATTAGTTAGTAAGACGTGTGTCACCGCACTGTATACAGTCAGTTTAAAACACGTATTTGACTCTACCGCCTTATACACGGTAGATCATGCACCGAACACCGCCTGTTAGGCAGGGTAGGACGTCTGGCGCAGGCGCCAGTAATCAGACTCCAGTAATGGAACCGCACACCACTGGTACAGGCTCTTTACAAACAGCTGCAAGATGTGTCCAGGAAATTAAAAAGCAGCTAACCCTATCTGGGAATCTTAAGACCACTATTAAAGAGAGTGTCATTAAGTGCGCTAGCGACCTTTACGACGTGATTACAAAGCTCTACGCGGAAAACGTAGAGCTGCAAAAGCAAATCATGGATAAGGAAAGGACGGAAACCGCCATACTCTGCAAAGCCCTAAATGATTTTGTTGATTCTACTGACAAATTTACAGACCTGCGAGACAAAATGGACGAGATATGCAATAATCAATCAAGACTGCATGAAAAGATGACAGAGGACAACCAACAGGAGATGGTGCTTATTGAAGATATGACAAAGAAACTAGAAGTGATTGTAATGAACACGGATGCTTTGGTTGAAGAAAATATAAAAGAAGATATAAACAAGCAGATTACGGAAACTGAGGAAGCAAGAAGAGATGATATGAATGAAGTGAGAGACAAATTGGTAAACATCACGGAGAACCAGAAGACGATCCTAGAAGAGGTTAAGTCAAAGGAAGCACCCACGTATGCAGAAATCGTGACAGGAGTGGAAAATAGAGTGGCTGCTCCGATTAGTCACTCTATTATTGTAAACTCTACCGACGATGGAGACACCAGCGACGGGGTGCTAACCAAAATCCGCCAAATCGTAAATGCGAAAGAGGGGGACTTTCGCATTGAAAAGGTACGTAAAGCACGGAATCAGAAGGTTGTCATCAGTTGTGCCTCAGAAATTGAGCTAAACAAAGTTGTACAGAAGCTCAAAAAGTCGGACACATTGCTGGCAAAGGTGGCAACGAACAAGGATCCACTAGTAATAATAAAAGATGTCCTAGCCTATAACACCGATGAGGATATCACAAACGCTTTAGAAAAGCAGAATGGACACCTATTACAAAACATACCCAAAGATGAGCGTAGGGTTGCAGTGAAATATAGACGTCGTGCCCGGAACCAACTTGAAAACCATATAGTTTTACAGGTGTCACCGAAAGTGCACTCGTGCCTGACCAAGGCAGGCACGGTCTACATTGACCTCCAACGGAGGGCAGTGTACGACCAGTCGCCGCTGATCCAGTGCACGAGATGCCTTGGTTTCGGGCATGGCAGAAAGTATTGCACTCAACCAGAAGATCTCTGCAGCCACTGTGCCGGCCCACACAAAAGAGCGGACTGCTCATCCTTCACGTTGGGTGAAGAACCAAAATGCAAAAACTGCGACCTAGCAAAGGCGGAAAAAGTAGACCACAATGCCTTTGATATAGCGTGCCCAATTAAGAAACGCTGGGACACAATAGCAAGGTCATCGGTGGCTTATCATTGTTAACTGCGGCGGGCCAATTAAAAACAACAACAAATAAATGTAACACTATTATTAATAATAAGATATGTGTAAGAAAAACATTGAATAGTTTATCCTCTCAACCTCTAAATGTAGTGTATGTAGCTTGCTCCTGCAGGCCAACTATAGAACATAAACAATCTCATTGGAGAAACCAACTGTTACTGCGAATAATAGGGGTTGAATTGGTGTTCTGTTGTTGGGCTGCAGAAGACCAAGAACTAGTTATTAAGATAAAAATTAGCATAAGAAAAATATGTATGTTATATATTATGGATAATATAATACAGCACATATAAAATATACACAAACAGATAAATGTAATCTAAGTAAGTCGAGAGCAGGTACGCATATTGTAAAATGTAAAATACTAACTTTAAGTAAACTTGTAATATGCATAAGTAACAAAGAACAAACTAGAAAAAAAAAAACATAAAAAAAATACACAAAAAAGAAAAAAAAAAAAAGAAAAAAAAAAAAATTTATAAAATAAATATATATATACAAAACCTAGTAATAAGTAACTATGTAAGTACTATATTGATTGCAATATAATACAGCATAATATAAAATAAACATGTCAATTAGCATAACCTATAGAAATAAGCCCATTGTCAATATCCAAATATGTATAACTGTAACACAAGTGTATAAAAAAAAAAAAAAAAAAAAAAAAAACAGATATTGAAACCATTCATTTAATACCTAGTAATACATGACAGAGAAAAACCTATACAGATAAGAGAATTATCATATACCATACTATAAGAAATTATACACACAAAAATACTTAACTCTAACTACAAATAGCCAAAGTCAAGGTTGAGAGGATAAACCACAGCCCTATCAGGACTGTACTATAAAATAGAGAAAAACAACATAATACTAAAGTCCCGGCCTTCAGACTGGGGTATAAAGTCGAGACCCCAACAATAGGGGCCTCATAAAAAAAAAAAAAAAAAAAAAAAAAAAACCTAACCTAACCTAACCTAACCTAACCTAACCTAACCTAACCTAACCTAACCTAACCTAACCTAACCTAACCTAACCTAACCTAACCTAACCTAACCTAACCTAACCTAACCTAACCTAACCTAACCTAACCTAACCTAACCTAACCTAACCTAACCTAACCTAACCTAACCTAACCTAACCTAACCTAACCTAACCTAACCTAACCTAACCTAACCTAACCTAACCTAACCTAACCTAACCTAACCTAACCTAACCTAACCTAACCTAACCTAACCTAACCTAACCTAACCTAACCTAACCTAACCTAACCTAACCTAACCTAACCTAACCTAACCTAACCTAACCTAACCTAACCTAACCTAACCTAACCTAACCTAACCTAACCAGTAGCTCGCCTCCCCTTGCCGAGAACACATCTTTTTCGTTGCGCTCCGCACTAAAAAATTCACCAGAGTGGCATCTTTTGACGTAGTGTCTTGAAATAATTATCATTGTGTGCAGAAAAGAGCGCCGCGTGTGTTGGTGTACTGTGTTAAGAAATTGGATTGCAGTGTTAAAAGTTAATGAAGTCAAAGTGAAAGTGAGGTTATGTTTTAGTAAATTTTTCAACTTAATAGCTAAATATCTCACGAAAGCGATCTACGACCATACCAAAATTTTTTGTTGCTCGGTGAAGGATTGAGTCCGCAATCTTTTGATTACATTTTTGGATTTTTACGATCTACCCTCGTCGAGATTTTCACAGAAAACCCTTATCTACATGCGGTTTTCGAAAAACGTTGTTCCTGAAGGAGACTAGCGGTAACCACCAAACTCGGCAGCATTGAAGAACACGTCGCTGGAAGACCATTGCAGCTCTCAGAAAAAATTTCAGGAAGATATAAGCTAAGTTATAGATATAAATTTGTCAAAATTTTGTACCAAAATATTTCAAAAAGTAGATGAGTAATGTATGTTTTTTACTAACGCGTCCGTTGCGCGCTCATTAGATAAATATGTATGCAGATTTTTAGACTTTTGTAATATAAATTTACATAGTTATAGCAGTTTCAGTTTTAAAAACTGAAAATTTCAAATTATTGTACATAACCCTAAACATTTATATGACGTCTTCCTTGGTGATAGTTTTGTTATATTAACCCCTATTTTACACACTTTTTGGCACCTTATTTATAATTTTCGGGCAATCGGTTCCAGAGATATCAAAATTATTCCTATTTTCTCAAATAAATTCAAAAATAACCCAAAAAATTACTTTTTGACTGCAGGAATAGGTTTTCTAACCTATTTCCCACCAAATCAAGCCCAAACAGTGGCCCAATAGTGTTAAAATCCTCGTTCTTCAACTTTTTCGGCCATTTTGTTTTTTATTCTTCAAAATTCAAATAGGGATATCTCGGAATCAAACAGTCATACCGATTTGCGGTTTTTTGTACGGGCAGGGGCGGAGCGCGTACTTTCGGATAGGACACCTTTCAGGAGTTTTCAGGGACCTGAAAATTTTCAGCCTGAAAGCGATTTCAGGAGACTCCCCAAGTGGGGCGGACCTCAGCACTGAAGACCCCGTGTTCCTAGGAGCCATAGGGGCGAAGTTATCCACTGTTAAAACCCAGTGTTGACAGTTGGCCGCCATTTTGTGCAATCTTTCATCTGCCCTAGCGTCGGAACTGGGGGTCATAGGAAGTTGGGGCTTTCGACTCCTTGGCTAGAATTACTACCTTTATCGAACCCGACCACTTTCAGTGCAATCGGAGCTACGGAATTTTTGACTCCTGAAAGCGCTTTCAGGAGAATCTACGAAAAGTGCCGACCTTCGCGTTTCAAGTCTGGACTCTCTCCGGCCATCCAGACCGGAGTTATTGGCTCTCAAAGACCCACTTTGACAGTTGACCCGCCATCTTGAAAAATTTCCATCTCAAATAACTCCGCAACGGAGAGTCGTGGAGGGTCGGGGTTTGGACTGTTGATAGGGGCAGGACGCTCTTTACACGTCCACACCATTTTCAGGCGATTTGGGGCGTTAAAAATTTTGCACCCTGAAAGGTGGCTTTTCAGGCAGTGCTCGACGGGGCCAGTCGGTTGAGCCTAAGCACGGGACTCTGGGACCACTGATTGCCGAGATATCATCGAGTGAAAGTTTCTTCAAGCTCGGTGCCACTTACTTCAATCTGGGATATCTCGACAACCCCTAGGGCCAACTACCCCTTGTTCGGATTCATTAGAGAGGGCCTGGCGAGAGCTACGTTTTTGGATACAAGTGTAGACTCTATGTAGAGCCAGTTTAGAATTCAGCTCTACTTTTATTAATTAACCAAACCTAACCAAATTTTTGCTTGGTATAGGTATCACTGACCTTCTTTGAACGCGTTTGTGTAAACTGCGTGACCATTGCTATATGTAGAGTCAATTAAATTAAGTGAAACTTTTGTTCCACTTAAAACGTAGGTTACAATTCTTAGATTTAAATATTTTATCACATAGCTTAGATTAAGACATTCGACGCCTCCCCCCTTTAGGGTATAGGGCTATTAAACCTTAAATAGACTGCTAAAAATTGACCTCAAAATGTACAGCACACCACCGCCCAGAGTCACACAACGGACTTCTGGAGCAGGCTCTAGCAAAAACGCCAGTCCGCCCGCGGACAAAAAGGCAAAGACTGGATCGTCAATAGACTCATCCTCCCAAAAGAATCCGTTGTTGATTGCAACACAGAATCTGCAAGAAGCTAAGAAACAGTTAGAGCAATCCGGTAACTTAAAAGGAACGATAAAGGACAAAGTTACCGTGTGCGTAAATGCATTGTTTGATCTCGTTACTCGACTTTACGCTGAAAAACAAGACCTGGAAAAAAGATTGACTGACAAATCCCTATCGGAGTCCGAAGCCTTACGTGAGGAACTCAAGGCCAAATTTCATGAGGGAGAATCTATAAATGCTACACAGATTGACATAGAGAGCATAAAAAATCAACTAGAGGCGCTCGCCAAAAATCAGGAAATTATTATAGAAGAGGTAAAGGCAAGAGATCTGCGCTCCTACGCAAGTATAGCAGCCATGCCAATAAAAAGGCAAATCCCACAAAGACCGGCTCTACATTCAATAGTAGTGTCCTCAAAAGATACGGACGACACAGGGGATGAGGTGCTAGATAGGATAAGGGAGGCAGTAAAAGCAAAGGAAGGCGAGATAGAGATAGAAAAAGTACGAAAAGGAAGGGACAGGAAGGTAATTATGGGGTGCAAGACAAAAGAAGAGAGAAGGAAAGTGAAAGAAAGAATAGAACGGGGAAGTGATCGGCTCATCGTAGAGGAAGTAAAGAACAAAGACCCCATGCTTATTCTAAAGGGTTGCCTAAGCGTCCACTCGGACGAAGACATACTTGGAGCTCTGCGAAAGCAAAACAAGGATGTTTTCTGTGACCTCGGCGATGAGGACGACAGAATAACCATCAAATATAGAAGGAAAGCCAGAAACCCTCGAACCAACCACATTGTGATAAGCGTATCCCCGATCATATGGAACAGGGCACTGGATAAGCGATACATGCGAGTAGATCTGCAGCCTCTGCCGGTGGAGGATCAATCGCCACTAGTACAGTGCACTCGCTGCCTGGGGTATGGGCATGGCCGACGATTCTGCAAGGAATCAATTGACTTATGTAGTCATTGCGGCGAACCACATCTCAGGGCTGATTGCCCCCATCAACTGGCAGGTGAACCACCAAAATGCAGGAACTGTATGAAGGCCAAATCGGACCAAGTGGGCCACAATGCATTCAGCAGAGAGTGTGGTACGCGAAAGCTGTGGGACGACTTGGCCCGGGCCTCAATAGCTTACTGCTAAGGTGGCCCCGGCTGGAAAAGTCCAACACCAAATACTTCAGGCAAATCTCCAAAGGAAGAAACTGGCAACCGAGGAGTTCATGCTAGAGGCCACTAACCGTCAAATCACGGCGGCCATCATCCAGGAGCCGTACGTAGGCGCGGCGAGGAAAATGGGCGCCGTTCGAGGTGTAAGAATCTTCCAATGCGCTGAGTCGGGGAATGGAACTGTAAAGGCAGCAATAGCTGTCTTTGATCCGAGCCTAAACGTGGTACAGTTCCCAGAACTCACCACAAATAATATCGTAGTGGTGGGGCTCCAAACCAGTGCATGGAGGGTGACATTGGTCTCTTTCTATTTTGAGCCTGATGCACCTATGGGGCCATATCTGAACCACCTCAAATCGGTAGTGCAAAGGGTAGGGGCCAGTAAAATTATAATAGGTGGAGATACAAATGCATGGAGTATTTGGTGGGGGAGCAACAAAACAGATAAAAGAGGAGAAGATGTGTTGGGAACCCTCGATCAGCTTGGTCTGCAGATACTAAATAAAGGGGAAACTCCAACCTTTGATGTAATCAGAGGAAACCAGCGCTACACCAGCTGTGTTGACGTGACGGCCTGCACGGAGGATATGCTCGCACTAGTCGAAGGATGGCGAGTATTAGAAGATCTGACGGGATCGGACCACAACGGTATTGAATTCTACATTAAACTCCAAAAGTCAGCAGGAATTAAGATAAATAGAACAACACGAGTTTACAACACAAAAAAGGCAAATTGGGAGCTATTTCAGGAGGAGCTGACCCAAATGAAAACAGCCAATAACTTAAATATCGATACCATAAGAAAAATAGATAACATAAAAGAACTAGACCAAATTGTCGAAAAAACAACGGATATCATAAATAAAGCTTGCATTAAAAGTATGCCTAAAAAGTCAGATAAAGAAAAACACACCCTACCGTGGTGGTCCGAACACCTAGCGAAATTGAAGAAAGAGGTCGCAACAAAGAGGAGGAGAGTCCGATGTGCAGCGCCGATACGAAGACCAAAGGTTGTCGAGGAGTACCTTAAACAAAAAGAAAAGTATGAGTCGGAAGCAGCTATAGCGCAAATAGAGAGCTGGAAAGGCTTCTGTGAAAAACAGGATAGAGAGGGAGTCTGGGAGGGGATATATAGGGTAATAAACAGGACAAGAAAGAGGGAAGAGAATATACCGCTTGTAAAGGACGGGAAAACACTGGGGGCAGCTGAGTCGGCGAAGTTCCTTGCAGAGGTATTCTACCCGGACGACCGTGAGGATGAAGACACAGTGGAGCACAAAGGGATAAGGGAAAAGGCGAATAACGCGAATGACGAGGCACAAGATGACTCCTGGGACCCGCCATTCACAATAGAGGAGATGAACAGAGCCATGACTTCCTTTAACCCTAAAAAAGCTCCGGGTCCTGACGGCCTGACGGCGGA
The DNA here is from genome assembly GCA_905147135.1 of Blastobasis lacticolella. Lineage (NCBI taxonomy): Eukaryota > Metazoa > Arthropoda > Insecta > Lepidoptera > Blastobasidae > Blastobasis > Blastobasis lacticolella. The sequence continues at coordinate 9,823 of LR990043.1, forward strand.
CATATGCGCCCAATTCATCGGGAACGACCCAAAGCTTATGCTGGCAATCCTAAATAAATGCTTCGAACTAGAATACTTTCCTCGAAGCTGGAAAGAAGCTGCGGTTGTTGTGCTCCGCAAGCCGGGTAAAACGACGTATACTCACCCTAAGTCGTACAGGCCAATAGGACTGTTACCTATTCTGGGGAAGCTCTACGAAAAAATGGTGGTGGCCCGACTCAAGTTCTACCTGCTACCTAAAATTAGTGCTCGGCAGTACGGTTTCATGCCCCAGAGAGGTACCGAAGACTCCCTCTACACCCTGGTACAGCACATTAGGTCCAAGATGGACGAGAGGAAACTCGTGGTGCTAGTATCGCTGGATATAGAGGGAGCCTTTGACAATGCATGGTGGCCAACGATAAAAGTACGGTTGGCAGAGGAGGGATGCCCGGTGAACTTGAGGAGGATCATAGCCAGCTACCTAAGCGAGAGAGTGGTGGGGGTCAGGTACCTGGATGCGGAACACAAGAAGAGCACAGTAAAAGGATGTGTGCAGGGTTCTATAGGGGGACCCATTCTATGGAATCTCTTGTTAGATCCCCTGCTTAAAGGACTGGAAGAACGGGGCTTTGATTGTCAGGCCTTCGCCGATGATATTATTCTAATGTTCGACGGAGATGTAGCGGCGGACATCCAAAGCCGAGCAAATTCTGCACTCGAATATGTTCAGGCGTGGGGGGTCATGAATAAATTAAAATTCGCACCGCATAAAACTACTGGCATGCTATTGACTCGGAAAATGAAGCACGACACTCCACGTCTGAGCATGGGCGGGGTCGCAGTTGGCATGGCCGAAGAAATGAAAATACTAGGGCTGACAATTGATAAAAAATTGACATTTAACACCCATGTCACCAACGTCTGCGCAAAGGCGGTTTGTATATACAAACAGCTGTCCAGAGCGGCCCGAGTTAGCTGGGGCCTGCAACCCGAAATAATAAGGACTATATACACCGCCGCCGTCGAACCCATCGTCCTATATGCTGCAAATGCCTGGGCACCGGCCGCACATAAACTAGGAGTACAGAAGCGCCTAAACGCAGTCCAGCGAAGCTTCGCTCAAAAGCTGTGTAGAGCGTACCGCACTGTCTCTCTCAACTCGGCCCTAGTGTTGGCTGGGATACTCCCTCTCGACCTCCGAGTTCGTGAGGTGGCCTCACTCTATGAGGCTAAAAAGGGAGCGACTCATCCAGCACTGGGAGATCGGGAGATAGAGAGAATGCACTCTGCAATAGAAGCACCACATCCCGCAGAGCAAGCTGCGATAGAGCTGGGGCATCTGGAGGACGAGGTGCAATACCAGAGGCACAGTTATCATACTGTGCGTATTTTCACGGACGGCAGTAAGATTGAGGGCCGGGTCGGAGCGGCGTTCTCCTTATGGGAGGGCGATGCCGAAACTAAGGCCCGTAAGCTTGTACTGCCGTCATATTGCACAGTGTACCAGGCCGAACTCCTGGCCCTCTGCAAAGCCGTGGCAGAAACCACCCGGTGTAAACAAACTGACTTCGCTATTTACAGTGACTCCATGGCGGCTCTCCTTACGGTCGCAAACCCCAGCGCCCTCCATCCCCTAGCAGTGGAGACCAGAGACTTATTGCGTATTAGCCACAGTCAAGACAAAAAGATAACAATATACTGGATAAAAGCCCATGCGGGACTGGAGGGCAATGAGAGAGCGGATGCGCTAGCTAAGGAGGCCGCCCTAAGAAGTAAGAGGAAGCCGGACTATGACAGGTGCCCGGTATCATTCGTCAAACGTCAAATCCGACTGGAAACGCTTGACGAATGGGACCGACGATATAAATCCGGAGAAACAGCGGCTGTCACAAAAATGTTTTTCCCTAGCGCAGCAGAGGCATATGGAACGGTGAGAAAAATTGCACTCAATAACAAATTAACTCAGGCCTTTACGGGGCACGGCGGATTCTCTGAGTACTTGGCAAGATTCAAGTGCAAGGAGAATCCATCGTGCTGCTGTGACCCAACAACCGCAGAGACTATCCCCCATTTGCTTATACATTGTCCGCAATTTATAAAAATGAGATATGAGCTTGAGAATAAAATAGACACTAAAGTATCGGAACAGAACATAAGTTTGATAATAAGAAACAAAAATAGACAACATTTCTTAGAATACGTAACAAACATAGTAGAAATTGTAAATGAGAGAAACAAAACTAAGTAGACGCACTGTATGAAGAATATTTATATTGAGATATACGTATTTGTCATATAAAATATTAATATAGATGTATAATAAGGTAGACATAGAAAACAAATAAACTAACATTAAGTAGTTATAGAAAAATGCCTAAATATTATATTGTAGTAAGAATATAGTTATTTAGACATACCATATAGATATAAGCAAAAAACAAGAAAAAAAAAAAAAAAAAAAAAAAAAAAAAAAAAAAACACCAATAAAAAATTAATAAAAAATTAATAGATATATACATATATACCTAACTATACCTAAGTTAGATTTACTTGATTAGACACGTATTGGATCTGAAAAGTACTTTTGATATAATATGTTAAAACACATATCAGTGCACAAATACTTCCTGTCCATTCCTAGTTGGTGTAATGTACCATATAAGTTTATTCATATGACTGTATATAAATTCATTAGGAAGTTATGTACTAAAAGCATCTTAAGCCCCTTCAGGGCAGTAACATAACAATAGATATAAAACTAGCTAAACGATGTATAAAGACTCAGGCTATGCCCGAGGTTCTGTAGGTAGGTGGGGGTTTTAGCCGGTAAGAGTCCGGCACTACCTGGGCCTCCCTTCCCAGGTGTCCATGAGGATTTCCCCTGCCTACAATAAAAAAAAAAAAAAAAAAAAAAAAAAAAAAACCTAACCTAACCTAACCTAACCTAACCTAACCTAACCTAACCTAACCTAACCTAACCTAACCTAACCTAACCTAACCTAACCTAACCTAACCTAACCTAACCTAACCTAACCTAACCTAACCTAACCTAACCTAACCTAACCTAACCTAACCTAACCTAACCTAACCTAACCTAACCTAACCTTTTTTTTTTTTTTTTTTTTGTCATGGGGAAACGCGTTTAGGCGTACCCGCCGGCCTCGGGGGAGGCGGACGGGTTATGCGGGACTCGAGGTCGCTGAGGGCGCCCCCCTACCCGCTAAAACCCCATGGTGACCCTCTCGGTGCATAGGAGGCGGAGTCCCGGGAAAACAAAGTATACTTCCGGTACCCCGCCAGCACCACCCGCGTCAGCGAGCTTCCTCACGAAATAGACAGCGCGCCGGGCACAAGCACGCTGCCTCCTCTCGGGCCTCTCTGTCATCGACGAACGGGCCCCCGCCCATCCGCCGCCAGAGGCGCCAAGGCGGGACGCAGGAATTACTCCGCATCCCTCGGAATACCAGGTTTTTTACGACCTGGTTTTGGCCTGGGCTTGCCTTGTGGCCTGCCCTTGCCTCCGCCACGTTTTGAAGAGGGAGCTGAGGTTATACAACCCTTTGCCCCCACCTTGTGTTCCGCCGATTTGCCATCCACAGCACACACAACGCAATGCGGCATAGCCGAACAGCTCGTGGCCCTGTGGCCGGCTTGACCGCAGCGAAAACACAAATCGCTGCGATCCACCTCTGATTTGCAATCGGCCACAGCGTGGCCGACATGCAAGCACCGGTAGCACCGTAACGGCCTGGACTCGAGCAGTTTGACCTGCGCCGAGATCCAGCCAACGGTGAGTCTACCGCCGCTAACCACTTTCTTAGCAGCCGCGATCGGGCAGCGCACAAACACTGCGCTGATACCCGAAGGGCTGCGGCGGATATCGCCGATTTTGACGAGGTCCACCTCACACTCGCCAGCCAATGCGACCGCAGCCACAATATCGGCGGACGTAACCGAGTCATCGAGCCCACCAAGCCGCAAGTCTGCGCACTTAGTGGGTCGCGTGATTCGCAAGTCCTCTTCGCAAAGGGCTTCACGCAGCTTCTGCGCAAGCGCGTCAGCTCTGCTGGCGCTTGCTGCGCCATGAACTTCAAGGATAGCTCCTCCAGTCCAGCCTTTGCGAAATCTCACCCCCTCTGGAATGCCGATCTCAGCCAAGTCGATTTTGGACCTGGCTTCAGCAATCTTCTTCGCAAAGGTTACGTCCCTTTCAGTTGCCCCGGGCTGCAGTTTTAACACCACAGCTGAGCATTGAGGAATACGCAACCGAGGCTTTGTGGGCCTCTTTCTCTTGTTCAAAGGCAGGACAGTAGGCGCAGCCACCGACTTCCTGCCGGACTTCTTCTTCTTCTTTTCCTTTTTGCAGCCCCGTTTGACCACGTCCGACCATGAAGCACCTGGTGGCGCAGCGGATAGGGCAACGGAACCTTGCGTCATTAGCGAAACCGCAGGTGAAGCCGGTTGCGCAGCAGCACTCAGAACTACCTTGGGCCTGGTTTTCTTGCCTTTGCCCTTCTTCCCCTTGTGGGGTAGAGGGGCAGAACTGGGACCCGGCTGGGGTTCGGACAGCTCAGGCGGCTCTTGACACTCGGCCTTGTCAAAGGCCAGAGGGGGACGAAGACGTTTCTCTGGGAGGAGTCTATCCTCCAGAGCTCCCAGCTTAGCGTCGACCATATTGCCGACAGCCAGCATTATCTTCCTAACAAGTTCGTCAAGATCTGGAACGGGTACCGCCGCATTCTCCCGAGGAGGCGGCAGCGGGGTGGGAGCCCGGGCAGGCAGAGCCCGCACAGACTCCTGCGCCGCCTTCAACTCGCCTCGGAGGTTATCCGATTCCTGACGAAGCTTAGTCAACGTCGCTTTTAGGCGCATGTTTTCCGCCTCGAGCTTCGCCGTGTCGTCGGTCATGGCACGATCATAGAGGGCATAAACTGCCTCCTTCACCGACTTGACAGAGTCTTTCAGTGCACGCTGAAATGTGCCCTTCAAGTGCTTTGATTTCGTGGCAACCAACTCCACCACCTTCAAAGCATCATCCGCCTGTTTAGTGAGACCCGTCATAGACGGGCGCTCACTCTGTCCAATCAAAGCTTGCGGCCTATTCGCCTGCACGTTTTGTCTGGTGCTCTTTGCTCGTTGCGACAATTCTGCAACCTCCTTCTCCGCCTGAAGCTCCATCTCATCGCGCTCTACGCGGATGAGTTCAGCCTTGGCAGCTGCCAGGCCGATGTATTGGCCAGTTGTGGGAGGACGTCCTCTGCCCTTCCCCTTGCGCTTCGGCCGAGCCGACAGACTGCCATCGGAATCGGAATCCGACAGAGTCCCTAGTCGCGACCGAGGCCTTTTCCTCGAATCTTGTCCGGCCTCCAACTCCAAGCTTTCATCGCCAGTGAAGGAGGTCATTGAACCCATCGACGAGCCGCAGAGCCCTGCAAGGTCGTCGGAGTCGTTTGGTGTGTTCATGAGACTATCCATTCGGCGCGCTGAACGCGTGAGACGCCCGGAAACCGGAGGTTCCATCATGCTCAGCACCACCCGGGGCGACTTAATCGCCTCTGCCTCCTTCCGAATCATTTCAATAATACCCTTAGAGGGTTTGGAGCCCATTCCGGGCCCCGCAACAAGTGACGCGGACGCGCCGCCAACACCGCCCGTTTTCGGGCCACAGACATCAACACCGCCCTTCTCGGGCACAGACTTCATCGCACAAGTGCCGACCCCGTATAAGTTCGGCAGCCCAGTCCCAGAACTATCAGCTCTGAGACTGGGGAGGGATTCCCCAGACGACACCGCCGTACTGGGACCCTCCCGGGGAGTAGTTTGCTTATGAGACTCGGCCATAGCTTTCGCCAATAGGGGCTTAGTACTGCAAGGGGGCCCCACATCCCTACAGGTATTTACGTCTAGGCTGACGGATGATTATTTATAGTGGTTCACCTTCCACGCGGCCACTGGCCCCCGATCCCGGACTCGGGACTACGGGTTCGGCCCTCATCCCAAGTGCCAGAAGGCGACAGGAGAGGACCGGTCGACCCTCATCTCAAGTGCCAGAAGGTGACGAGAGAGGGTCGGCGTCGAGTTATTAGCCACTTGGCTACCAAGATCCCTTATGGGAAGTTAATAACCAAGCGCCCAGGGTGCACCGTCCCGGTCATGCTACTCTTCCCCCGGGTCGTAACCCAAAGGGACCAATAGCAAACCGGGCACACGAGGAGGTTACCCGACCGAGCACCCCAACCTAACCTAACCTAACCTAACCTAACCTAACCTAACCTAACCTAACCTAACCTAACCTAACCAAATTTCTGCTGGGTTTAGGCATTACTTACATTTATTAAAGGCTATCGTTAACATTTTATGACCAATGCTCTACGTCGAGTCGAATTATTTAAGTGAAACTTTTGTTTAACTTAAAACGTAGCATAGGACCGTTAGATTTACTCTTAGCTTAGATTTAAGACCTTATAAGATATAAAACTTTACTGTCACGTGACTCTACCGCCTATACACGGTAGAACATGCATCGGACACCGCCTGTAAGGCCACAACAAGGTAGAACGTCTGGCGCAGGCGCCGGTAAAGACACTCCACTAAAAATGGAGACAAAGAACCCCCTACTGATTGCAACTCAATGTCTGCAAGAATCCAAAAAGCAGTTAGATATGTCCGGTAACCTAAAGACAACAATAAAGGAAAAAGTCATGAGCTGTCTGCAGGCGATGTTCGACGTAGTCACCCGGCTCTACGCTGAAAAACAAGACCTTGAAAACAGACTGACGGAAAAAACCGAGGCGGAGTCCGAGGCTCTACGAAATCAGTTGAGGGAGTATATTGATCAAGTCCATCAATCCAAATCCGGGTTAGATGATCGAATACTCGAGCTACGGGGCGAAGTGGATAACCTCTCCTGCAATCAGTCGAAGCTGTACGACACCGTGCTAGCCAACATTAAAAATGATAAAGACAGAATGGTGGCAATCGAGAGCAAGTTGGAGGATTTAAAAGAGGGATTGAGTGACCCAAAGGTTAGTGGAACTGTGGAGACGGTCGACAGCAAAATTATTTGCAGCCAACTAAAAGAAGTGGAGGCCACAATCATCGAGGAAATAAGGACGAAGGAGGTGCGCTCGTACGCCGACGTACTTGCAGGCATATCAAATCCTGCTGGTGCGTCGGCGGGGGAGACACCCTCGACCCACTCGGTGATAGTGACATCCACAAAAGAAGATTTAGCAAAGATTAATACATCTATAGCAGAAATAAAAAGAGACCTGACAAAGTATGGACGCATGCAGCCCACACCAATGCAATCTAATTCCAGGCCGAACGAACACCAACCGGCAAAACAAACCTCTCTACATTCTATCATTGTTACGTCCAGTAACAAAGAAGACACGAGCCAAGAGCTATTAACAAAAATTAGAGAGGCGGTGGACGCGAAAAATACCGGTATACGCGTCGATAGGTTGCGCAAGGCAAGAGACCAAAAAATAGTCATAGGTTGTCATAGTAAGGAGGACCTAAATAGGGTTACCAAGGCAATTAAAACAAGCAATCTCGAAGTAAAAGAGGCACAGAGCAGGGATCCATTGATCTTGATTAGAGATATGCTTGCAGTACATACGGACGAAGATCTGATTTCAGCACTCAAAAATCAAAATAAACACTTGTTGGGTGATCTCAAAGAGGAAGAATTAAGATTTGCAGTGAGATACAGGCGAGAAGCCAGGAATCCACATATTAAGCACGTAGTAATGCAGGTTTCCCCTCTGGTCTGGAAACGCCTCACGGACGCAGAGCGGGTTCACATAGACCTCCAACGATTAAAAGTTGAAGACCAGTCGCCGCTAGTACAGTGCTCACTTTGTCTTAGCTATGGTCACAGCAGGCGCCACTGTAAAGAAACCATAGAGAAATGCAGTTACTGCGGAGGCCCACATCGCTGGGCAGAGTGTGATGACCGTCGTGTGGGTTGTGATCCGACATGCTGCAACTGCAAACGGTCAGGGCTGACCGAGACGAGCCACAATGCATTTAGCAACGAATGCCAAGTACGCAGAAAGTGGGACGCCTTAGCTCGGGCAACAACTACTTATTGTTAAGGGCAACCATGGTGGAAATAAGGATGCAACCCCAATGAACATAGGGCGGCACCAGGTGTTTCAAGCAAACCTACAAAGGAAAGAACTGGCGACATATGAAATAATGACAGAAGCAAACAGGAGGAAGGTGGCTTTTGCATTGCTGCAGGAACCGTATGTGGGGGGTTCGAAGACCATGAGAAACTACAGAGGAGTGAGGATATACCAGAGCGACAATCAGGGAGACGGTACGGTTAAGGCGGCAATCGCCGTATTCGATCAAGAATTAGATATCATACCGTATCCAAAACTCACCACTAATAACATCGTGGTGGTGGGGATCCGAACAAGCAAATGGGAAATCACTGTGGTTTCTTTTTACTTCGAACCTGACCAACCCCTGGAGCCGTACCTGGAGCAGCTTAAAGCCATTCAACTAGAACTTAAACCTAAAAAGCTCATAATGGGTGGGGACACAAATGCTAAAAACACCTGGTGGGGAAGTACCGAAGTTAATCATAGAGGAGAGGAAATGCACGGGGCCATTGAAGAAATGGGTTTACAAATACTCAACATGGGGGATGTTCCAACATTTGACACAATCAGGGGCAACAAGCGATTTTCCAGCCACGTCGATGTCACAACCTGTACGATGGACATGATCGGCCTAGTAGAAGACTGGAGAGTGGATGAAGCAATAACAAGCTCGGATCATAACACCCTCGTGTTCAGTATCATGCTTGCAAAAGCAAAAGGAATGAATGTTCAGAGGACAACACGAGTCTATAACACCAAAAAAGCAAACTGGGCACTATTTCATGAAAAACTAAACCAGCTAAAAGGAGAGGAGGATATAAACGTCGCAAAGGTACAAAAAATCCACAGTAAGAGAGAATTGGATCTCGTGACAGAACGCTTTGCGAGCGTAGTTACGAAAGCATGTGAGGAAACTTTACCAAAAAAGAGGTCCACCGAAAAACTTACTCTGCCGTGGATGTCCGAGGAACTGGAGAAGTTAAAGAAAAAAGTACTCACCTTGAAGCGTCGAATACGTTGCGCAGCACCAGTCCGGAGAGATAAAGTGATCCGTGAATACCTGCAAATAAAAGAAAGTTATGAAATGGAGGTAAAAAAGGCTCAGGTAGAAAGTTGGAAGGAATTTTGCGGAAAGCAGGATAGGGAGGGAGTTTGGGAAGGTATATACAGAGTAATAAATAGAACAACCAAGAGACAAGAGGATTTGCCCCTAGAAAGTAATGGAGTGACGGTGGATCTGAGTGAATCTGCCAAGTTGTTAACTGAGGTCTTCTATCCGGATGATCTGTCGGGAAGCGATACAATACACCACCAAAGCGTTAGGGAAAAGGCAGACCATGTAAACGATAGGCACCCAGAGGAAATACATGACTCGCCTTTTACGATGGAGGAGCTTCGAAGCGCGGTGGAGAGCTTCAATCCAAAAAAGGCTCCGGGTGCGGATGGCTTGACAGCAGATATCTGCAGTCATGCAATATCTGGAGAACCGGAGTTCTTCTTGGCACTGGTAAATAAATGCCTCGAATTGGAACACTTCCCAACTATTTGGAAGGAAGCTACAGTGGTGGTCCTGAGGAAACCGGGGAAAGAAACCTACAGAAACCCCAAGTCATATAGACCCATCGGCCTGTTGCCAGTGATGGGAAAGATATATGAAAAAATGCTGGTGAACCGCCTCAGATGGCATGTACTGCCGAGATTGAGCACTCGCCAATACGGATTCATGCCCCAAAGAAGCACTGAGGACTCCCTCTATGACCTGACACACTATGTACAACAAAAAGTAAAGGCTAAAAAATTAGTAACAATGATATCATTGGACATAGAGGGTGCCTTTGACAACGCGTGGTGGCCGGCCATCAGGGTTCGGTTGGCTGAGGTGAACTGCCCTGTAAACATTAGAAGAGTAATGGATAGCTACTTGCAGGACAGAAAAGTCTCGGTAAGATACGGGGGCGAGCAGAACACAAAAAACACAACGAAAGGCTGTGTTCAGGGATCTATAGGCGGACCCACATTATGGAACATTCTACTGGATCCGCTGTTGCGGGGGCTCGAGGAGCGCGGAGATTATGTGCAAGCTTTTGCGGATGATGTGGTGCTGGTCTTCGATGGAGACACAGCGCTGGAGGTCCAAAAACGTGCCAATGCCGCCCTCGCCTATGTCCGGGATTGGGGAATTAAAAATAAGCTAAATTTTGGTCCTCAAAAGACCAAAGCCATGGTTTTAACCCGAAAATTGAAGTATGACACACCGAGGCTGAGCATGGGCGGGGTCGGCATTGGTATATCTGAAGACATTAAGATCCTGGGACTCTACGTCGACAGTAAACTAACGTTTAATAAACACGTCGCGGAGGTTAGTAAAAAAGCTATAAACATATATAAACAGCTGTCAAGAGCGGCCAGGATCAGCTGGGGCCTTCATCCAGAAGTAATCCGCTTAATATATAGAGCCACAGTAGAACCCGTTATTATGTACGCTTCTTCCGTCTGGGCACCAGCAGCGCGGAAACTAGGGGTTCAAAAACACCTGAATAATGTTCAAAGAGGTTTTGCTCAAAAAATTATTAAAGCGTACAAAACCGTTTCTTTAAACTCGGCGCTGGTGCTATCTGGGTTGCTTCCATTGGACCTGCGAATCGGGGAAGCTGCAGCCCTATATGAAGCAAAAAGGGGAAAGCTGCCGCATCTACTGGCCGACAGGGAGGTAGAGCGGGTGGCTACATATGCGGAGGCTCCTCATCCAGCGGAAAATGTGCGCCTGGAGTTCATGAGCCTGGTAAATCAAGCAGAAGTAGACGCTAATAATAAGCAAGAAATTAGAATATACACAGACGGCAGCAAAATTGATGGTGGAGTCGGCGCATCACTATCTGTATGGAATGGTGATACCGAGATTAAAGCCATTAAGTTAAAGCTGTCGTCGTACTGTACGGTTTACCAGGCGGAATTGCTGGCCATATCGGAAGCAATGAGGTTCACCCTGGAACGCCAGGAAACAAGCTTTGGCATATATAGTGACTCGCGGTCGGCGCTCGAAACGATCGCAAATAATGACTCCAGGCACCGTTTAGCTCTACAAGCCAGAGAAATCATCCGAACATCAAAACTCCAGAATAAAGAAATATCTCTATTCTGGATCAAAGCACACGTTGGCCTGGAAGGAAATGAAAGAGCAGACTTTTTGGCCAAGGAAGCAGCTAAGAGGAAAACTAGACCCAAATATGACTTGTGCCCGGTCTCTTATGTAAAATGGCAAATTAGGCAGGATTCACTTGAACAGTGGAATGATAGGTATGTGACGGGAGGAACTGCTGCGGTTACGAAAATGTTTTTCCCGGATGTCATACACTCCTACAAAATTATAAAGGAAATGGAAGTGACAGGTACACTAACACAGGTACTGACGGGGCATGGCGGTTTCTCTGAATACTTGACAAGGTTTAAGTGTAAGGAGAACACGACATGCATCTGTGAACCAGGAGTCGAAGAAACCGTAGCACACATACTCTTCGAATGCCCAGCAAACGCTAAACAACGACATGACATTGAAAATAGAATTGAAGAGACTCTATGTAAAGAAAAAGTTAATGAAATAATATCAAACAAAAGCAAACGATCGCACTTACTAAAATATATGATAAACGTAGCAAATAAGGTTATAAGTAGGAATAAATAAGATATGATGCCAATATATAATGGTTATATATAGGTCAAGCATATGTTTAGATAGATAAGAATAAGTAAAATATAAAGTAAGCAATTTTGAGTAGGTGTTATATTACAATAAGTAACTTAAATTAACTTAAAAATTTAATAAGTAGAGATAATGTTGTTACTATATAGATAGAGTCAACGAGAGATTGAAATTGTCCTCATTACATATATATACAAAAAAAAAAAAAAAAAAGAGAAAAAAAAAAAAAAAAAAAAAAATAAAAAAAAAAAAAAGAAAAAAAAAAAAAAAAAAAAATCCATATACTGAAATTTAGTATATCATGCAAAGAAGAACCATATACTTCGGACAGCTAAGTTCATAACATGTACTGTATGTAGTAAACTTATGTACTATAGATTATAGACTACCACAAATATTGTGTTATGATATTACTTGACAGGTGTAGTTTAAGACTATCAATATATAGATAATTGACAATGTTATATGTCTTACAACCATTAGATTTTAAATTAAGCAATGTAAAGTAATAAGTAAGGCAAAAAAAAAAAAAAAAAAAAAGCATAACAAGGATTCCGTTTAACTACGGAAGAAACAGAGCCAACTGTCAAGCCGTATATGGCCTAGACTATTGTCTCTGACATGGCCGGCATTAAATAAAAAAAAAAAAAAAAAAAAAAACCTAACCTAACCTAACCTAACCTAACCTAACCTAACCTAACCTAACCTAACCTAACCTAACCTAACCTAACCTAACCAATTCAAAAAGTGCTTATTTTGGCACTTTTTGTATGGAAATAAAAGTGCGAATATCTCGGGAGCTGCAAAGCCTAGAGAGTTGCAGTTTTCGGTATAGGCAAGAGCAACTACTGTTTTAGCTTATAAACTAGTTTTCAGGAGCTTTGGAGCCCTGAAATTTTTTAGGACTGAAACCACTTTCAGGTGGTAGAGGAGGTTAAGCCGAGCTGTCTAATCAAATCCCGGACTCGCTGCGACTCCTAGAACTGGAGTTATTAGGTATTAAACTAGCCAACTGACAGTTCGGCCGCCATCTTGTAATTCTTCAAACCTCTGTAACTTTGCAACGGAACACCGCAGAGAATTACGGTTTTCTGTATAGGGTTCAGGAATTTACTTCTGATCTGCCCCCCCTACTTTCAGGAGGTTTGGGGACATCAAAAAATCGGTCTCCTGAAAGTGCTTTCAGTCGAAAGTGTAGGGAGAGCCGACTTACCCAGTCCAAGTCCGGAGTCTCTGCGACCGCCGGAACTGAAGATATACACTGTCAAAGTTCAACTTTGACAGTTTGTCCGCCATCTTGGCAGATTTCAAACGTGTGTAACTTTGGAACGGAAAGTCGTGGAGAGTTGGGGTTTGGAGGACAGTGAGGTGTGGAGGGTACTGTACAAGTTTTTGTCGGTTTCAGGCGTTTTCAGGATTCCAAAAATTTCAGTCCTGAAAACTGAAAAATCAGATAGGACTCATCGAGCCCTTTGCAGCGACCCCAAGCACGGGCTCTTGAGACGCACAGTCGCGGAGATAACTTGAGTGCTTACTTTTGGCACTCAAGTTTACAAAAAGTGCCTGCCGCCATATCTCCTAAACCCTTGGGGTAAATTGACTCGAATTTGGGTTCGTTGGAACGGGCTCGAGAAGAGCTACAACATTAAACACAGAGGGAGACTCTACATAGAGTCGCTGTAGAGTTCGACTCTAAAGCATAAGTTTGACCAAACATAACCCAAAATTCCGTATGTGTTGCTCTCATTGACCCCTCTGGACGCTTCTTAAAGGGTATATGTGATTCAAGCTCTACATAGAATTCATAAATATTTTTTGTATTTAACAAATTTACTTAGTAGAGTTTATTTACTTTTAACATAGGATTTAAGTTATTTCATAGTCTTAAGACTTTATTATATTGACTCTACCTTACTTTACAAAGGTAGAATCGTTTTAATTTCATTCTAGTTATATTTAACTAAGGACTTATACATTAGTTGTAGACATGTTTGCGACGCCCCCATTGAGGCCTCCGATGGCTAGGACTTCTGGCGCAGGCGTCAGTAATAAATCCAAATCACCTAGGGATGCACCAATTGAAAACCCAATGACGACAGCAGAGGAGCTTTTAAACAAAGCCCTGGAGCAAATGAAAGCATCGGGAAACATAAAAAGGGAAATCAAGGAGCAAGTGACAAAGAGCCTTAAAGGACTGCACAAAATTGTCACCCACCTTAACACAAGATGCCGGTCCTTACAGGAGCAACTTTCACAGAAAGAAGATGTGGAACCCTTAAATTCAGCACAGGAAGATATAGAGCTTATAAAAGACCGGCTAGAAAACCTCGCCAAAAACCAGGAAATAATCCTAGAAGAGGTTAAAGCGAGGGACGTGCGCTCCTATGCTAGTGTAGTAGCAGCAATGCCGGTGAAAAGCCAGAGCCCTCACAGGACTGCTCTACACTCTATAGTCGTTACGTCTAAAAATGCGGACGACACAGGAGAGGAAGTGCTGGATAGGATAAGAGAGGCAGTGAAAGCGAAGGACGGTGAAATTGAGATAGAAAAGATACGGAAAGGCAGGGACAGGAAGGTAATTATGGGATGCAAGACAAAAGAGGAAAGAAGAAAAGTAAAGGATAGAATAGAACGAGAGAGCGATCAACTCGTAGTGGAGGAGGTGAAAAATAAGGATCCCATGCTGATCCTAAAGGGCTGCCTCAGCGTCCACTCGGACGATGACATACTGGGGGCTTTGAGGAAACAAAATAAGGACATATTTCACGACCTCGATGATGGGGACGACAGAGTGATTATTAAATATAGGAGGAAAGCCAGAAACCCCCGTACCAACCATGTCGTGATCAGCGTATCTCCTATAATCTGGAAAAGGGCGCTGGAAAAGCGATTTATGAGAGTCGACTTACAGCCCCTACCGGTGGAAGATCAATCGCCACTGGTGCAATGCACTCGCTGCCTGGGATATGGGCATGGCCGGCGCTACTGCAAGGATTCAGTTGACCTGTGCAGTCATTGCGGCGACCCACATCTCAGGGCGCAGTGCCCCCTCCAACTGGCGGGCGAAGTACCACAATGCAGAAATTGCGTAAAGACTAAAACCGACAAGACTGACCATAATGCCTTCAGCAAAGACTGTAGCATTCGCAAAAAGTGGGACGAATTGGCCAGAGCCTCTATAGCGTATTGCTAAGGTGGCCCCGGCTGAAAAAATCCAACACCAAATACTCCAAGCAAACCTCCAAAGAAAGAAACTCGCAACCGAGGAGCTCATGTTAGAGGCCACTAGCCGCAAAACATCAGCGGCCATTATCCAAGAGCCGTACGTGGGAGCAGCGAAGAAAATGGGCGCATATCGGGGCGCAAGGATCTTCCAGGGAACTGAGTCGGGGAACGGAACTGTTAAGGCAGCAATTGCCGTCTTTGATCCAAGTCTAAATGTGGTGCAGTTCCCAGAACTCACCACAAATAACATAGTAGTGGTGGGACTTCAGACCAGTTCTTGGAGGGTAACCTTAATTTCCTTTTATTTTGAGCCTGACTTATCCATAAGACCATACCTGGACCACCTCCGAAAGGTGGTGCAAACGGTAAGGACAGGTAGGATCATTATGGGTGGAGATGCGAATGCATGGAGTATTTGGTGGGGGAGCAAAAAGACAGACAAAAGAGGAAGAGACATGCTGGGAACCCTGGATCAGCTCGGTATGCAGGTATTAAATAAAGGGGAAACTCCAACCTTTGACGTTTTTAGAGGAAATCAACAATACACCAGCTGCGTTGATGTAACGGCCTGCACGGACGATATGCTCGGAGTGATCGAAGGCTGGCAGGTATTAGAGAACTTGACAAGTTCGGACCACAACGGTATTAAATTCAATATTAGGATGAAGAAATCATCGGGAATTAAAATAAATAGAACCACTCGCGTCTTTAACACAAAGAAGGCAAATTGGGCTCAGTTTCAGGAGGAACTGACTCAAATGAAAATTGAAAATAAAATAAACACCGAAACCGTAACGAAAATAGACAACCCAAAAGACTTGGACGAAATGGTAGAGAAAGCAACAAGTATTGCAATACAAGCATGCTCCAAAAGTATTCCCAAAAAGAAAGACGATCAAAAATATACCTTACCGTGGTGGTCCGAACACCTAGCCAAGTTAAAAAAGGAAGTCGCAACGAGAAAGAGGAGAGTCCGGTGTGCCGCGCCGATACGAAGACCAAAGGTTGTCGAGGAGTACCTGAAACATAAAGAAAAATATGAGTCGGAAGCAGCCAAAGCACAGATAGAGAGTTGGAAGGGGTTTTGTGAAAAGCAGGATAAAGAGGGAGTCTGGGAGGGTATATATCGGGTAATGAGCAGAACAAGAAAAAGAGAAGAGGATACCCCGCTTGTAAAAGATGGGAAAGTCCTAGACGCAGCTGAGTCGGCGAGGTTTCTGGCGGAGGTGTTTTACCCGGAAGACTGCGAGGAGGAAGATACAGAGGAGCATAAGAGGATAAGGGAAAGGGCGGAAAAAGTGAATGACGGGCAACAAGATGACTCCTGGGACCAGCCATTCACAATGGAGGAAATGAATAGGGCCATGAATACCTTCAATCCTAAAAAAGCTCCGGGTCCTGACGGTCTGACGGCGGACATATGTACCCAATTTATTGGGAACGACCCGATGTTTATGCTGACAATATTGAACAAATGCCTTGAGCTGGAATACTTTCCCCGAAGTTGGAAGGAAGCAGCTGTAGTTGTGCTCCGCAAGCCGGGTAAAACGGCGTATACTCACCCCAAGTCCTATAGACCGATTGGACTGTTACCAGTATTTGGAAAGTTGTATGAAAAAATGGTGGTGGCCCGACTCAAGTTCTACCTGCTACCTAAAATGAGTACACGTCAATATGGCTTCATGCCACAGAAAGGCACTGAGGACTCCCTCTACACCCTTGTGCAGCACATTAAGTCCAAGTTGGACGAGAAGAAACTAGTTTTGTTAGTATCACTAGATATAGAGGGAGCCTTTGACAGCGCATGGTGGCCAGCCATTAAGGTACGGTTAGCAGAGGAGGCATGCCCGGTGAACTTGAGGAGGGTCTTAGCCAGCTATCTAAGGGAGAGAGAGGTAGGGGTCAGGTACTTGGATGCGGAGCACAGAAAGAGCACTGGGAAGGGGTGCGTGCAGGGTTCGATAGGGGGACCCATCCTTTGGAACCTCTTGTTGGATCCCCTGCTTAAAGGTTTGGAGAACCGGGGAATAGATTGTCAGGCCTTCGCCGATGACATAGTCCTCATATTTGACGGACACGAATCGACGGACATCCAACACCGAGCAAATGCCGCACTGGAGTATGTTCGGGTGTGGGGTGTCACGAATAAATTAAAGTTCGCACCGCATAAGACAAATGCTATGGTAATAACGCGGAAATTAAAATATGACGCCCCACGCCTGAGCATGGGCGGGGTCGAAATTTCTATGGCCGACGAAATAAAAATATTGGGGCTGACCATCGACCACAAGTTGACATTTAACACCCATGTCAGCAACGTCTGTGCGAAGGCGGTGTGTATCTACAAACAGCTGTCCAGGGCGGCCCGAGTCAGCTGGGGCCTGCAACCCGAAATTATAAGGACCATATACACCGCCGCCGTCGAGCCCATCGTTCTGTATGCCGCCAATGCCTGGGCGCCGGCTGCTAAAAAGCTAGGGGTGCAAAAGCGCCTTAACGCAATCCAAAGGAGTTTTGCGCAAAAGTTGTGTAGAGCCTATCGCACTGTCTCTCTCAACTCGGCTCTGGTGCTGGCTGGAATACTCCCTCTCGACCTCCGAATTCGTGAGGTGGCCTCACTTTATGAGGCCAAGAAGGGGGTGGACCATCCAGTGCTGGGAGATCGGGAGATGGAGCGAATGTGCCCTGCAATGGAAACACCGCACCCAGCCAAGCAGGCTAGGATAGTGCTGGGGCACCTGGCAGACGAAAACCACAGGCAAAGCCACCACACTGTGCGTATTTACACGGACGGCAGCAAGATTGAGGGTCGGGTCGGAGCGGCGCTCTCCATATGGGAGGGCGACGCCGAGACCAAGGCTCGCAAGCTTGTCCTGCCGTCATATAGCACCGTCTACCAGGCCGAACTCCTGGCACTTTGCAAAGCAGCGGAAGAAACTACCCGGCGCAAAGAGACTGATTTTGCCATATACAGTGACTCTATGGCGGCACTCCTCACAGTTGCAAATCCAGGAGCCCTCCATCCTCTAGCAGTGGAGACTAGAAACTTAATACGCGCTAGCAATGAGCAAAAGAATAAGGTCTCAATATATTGGGTGAAAGCCCACGCGGGATTGGAGGGCAACGAGAGAGCAGATGTGCTCGCAAAGGAGGCCGCCTTAAGAAGTAAAAGAAAACCGGATTACGACAAGTGCCCGGTATCATTCGTCAAGCGTCAAATCCGTCTGGAAACTCTTGACGAATGGGACCGGAGATACAAATCTGGTGAAACTGCGGCCATCACTAAAATGTTTTTCCCTAGTGCAGTGGAGGCATACAAAACTGTAAGAAAAATCAAAATAAACAACAGGCTAACCCAGGCCTTCACGGGGCACGGTGGATTCTCCGAGTACTTGGCAAGATTCAAGTGCAAGGAGAGTTCATCGTGCTGTTGTGACCCCGAAATCGCGGAATCCATTCCCCACCTGCTAATACACTGCCCACAATTCGATAGACACAGACATGAACTTGAAAACAAAATAGATACAAAACTTACGGAACAGAGTATAGGTTTAATTATAAGAAATACAAATAGAAAATACCTATTAGACTATATAACACGGATAGTTGACATAGTAAATGCCAGAAATAAAACAAAATAGATAAAACACTATGATCAATATATATATTGAATATAGATATTCGTCATACATAGAAATAAGAATTAAAGTAAATATATAAGAGATAAGAAAGATGTCTGAATATTATATTTGTATACATAATATAATAATCTAGATATAAGAAATAGAAATAAGAAAAAAAAAAAAAAAAAAAATTAAAAAAAAGAAAAAAAAAAAAGGAAAAAGAAATTAAAAAGGAAAAAAGAGAATAAAAACAAAAAAGACTAAGCTGCTGTAGAGAGTACGTTGTTTATGTATGATGTTCAATTGTGCCTGTAAATCCCTAGGGTAGATATTATAGATTATTAGATTATATATTATTATACTTACCTTTTACATTATAGATATATTTATATACCTTCTATAGAAATAATTAGATTATATTGACTAGAGCCCCTTCAGGGCTTACATGCTATGCAAAATTGTAAATTATAAATTTATTTATGACCAGAGCCCCATCAGGGCCACTTTATTAATCAAAACATTGTAAAAAAATATATAAAATCTTGTTGTATAAAGTCTCTGGCTTCGCCCGAGGTTCTGTAGGTAGGTCAGGGGTTTTAGCCGGTAAGAGTCCGGCACTACCTGGGCCTCCCTTCCCAGGTGTCCATGAGGATTTCCCCTGCCTACAATTTAAAAAAAAAAAAAAAAAAAAAAACCTAACCTAACCTAACCTAACCTAACCTAACCTAACCTAACCTAACCTAACCTAACCTAACCTAACCTAACCCAGTACGCATCCAATAGTGACCGAATAAACATATAGCTCCGCGATAAAAATTGCCATAAATCGCAATTTTTGAGCTACGCGCAAAATTGTGTTGTGCTGTGATAAATAAGTGTGTGACTCGCCAGGATTAGCGTTTGCAACGCTCTCCCTCATCAGGTACAGCTCCCACAGGATCCCAACTTTGGAGGTTATTAACATCAAGAAGGTTAGTGCTATAAAGTACAGCATTATATCATCTAAAAGTGCTCTTTTTGCTCTATTAAACGTTGAAAACGGAATTGTGATCGGAAGTCATCCTAAGGAGTTACAAGCTCCTAAATATTAACATCTTTGCCACGCGTGACCTACTTACAACACACGTTCACTGAGCGCCACGAGGCGTGACGTAGCTGACACACCGGCCGTACCTGACGACTTCGCAGCAGATTTTAGGACTCCGCAAATCTTGGATGTCCAGACCTGAAGCCTCCTTTAACGACCACCAGGCCACCTCGAGGGAACTCTTCAACCGTTGGTCCGATGCTACCCGTGATTGGGCTCATCGGGATCAGGACGTCAATATACTTGTGATACCATCATTCCCATAGTGAAATTCCCCTTTTCACCCTTCACAGTTTCACCCTTATTGTACTTCCACTCCATAGCTCCTAACTCCCAAGCCAAAGGAGGAAGACCCCCCGTGATTGGGCTCATTACAATCAGGAAGTTGAAAGGGTGTCACATATCCTACAGGACACATCCCCCCCCCCTAATACAAAACTCTCCCCCCCCCTGCGCTTTTTTTTTAAACTTTATCAATAGCGTACGCTATTGGGTACGTGTGTACCCACGAAAATCCCCCCCCCCCCTCCCCATTTAACCCCCCCGAGTCATAACTCTGGAACCTGCAGAGATAGAGGCCTGTTGTTTGGGCTCGTTGAATTCGGGAAGAGAAGACAAGCACATTGGCTCAAGCAGAAAAATTGGCTAAATTCCCGTTTTACTGTCCAGGAAGTCGTGAAATAGAGGGATAAAACCCCGCAAGCTGTGTCTCTCGAACTACGAAGGGTAGACCACCTCTGTTTGGACTCAAATTTTTCGGAACAACGAGATCTTTTGGCTCCAACAGATTTACGGGATAAGGACCATAGGGAAGTGCACTGTTTGTTACGACACAGCATAAATCCACGCAGAGTCCAGAACATCGGGCTTTGGCGCATCAGGTGCATCGGGTGCTACTGAGGGTTAATTTTAGTTATTGTTATATTTAGTTTTGTTTCATTTGGCATATAAGTAATATTATTGTTTTTATATTTATTTAGTAGTAGTTATTAGTATTTAACAAAATATTGTCAACAATATACAAATGTCGTCAGTTACTAAGAGAACAAGGTCGACAAAGAAAGCGTCGCTTCCAGCAGCTTCCAAGAAGCCGCAAAAATCGACTCCTGAAAAGAATATCTCTCCCCCCGCCTCACAAAAAATAACACGGCAGAAGGGGCCAACACCACTAGTTTCCATCATGCCCCCGGCAGTTCCCACAGGGTAGACCGGCAAAGAACAAAAACAGGCTTCACCTAAGAAAAAGGCGTCAAGTCTCATAGGGAAAAACACGACTACTCCATCCATTAAAGCACCAAGGTCGCTAAGAGAGCAGGCAAAAGCAGCGGTTGCAGTAACATCTGCCCAAGAATCAGAGGACGAATCGACGGTGGAACTGGACCCAGTTGCTGCGTTTGCGGCCATCGAAAAGGTTTCCACCTGGGAACAAGCAGATAGTCCTCTGTGCCTCGCTGTGGCATCAGACGATGAATTATCGGTTTTGTCGGCGTCCAACTCGGCAACGTCCGAACTGCCGCGGGTCGGGCGGCAGAGCATGATATTCTCGTCAACAAGGCGGCCTGGTGTCGAAATGGATATGGCCACAAAACACGCCAACGATCTTCTTCAAAAGGGAAAGGAGGCAATAGAGAACGCAGGCAATATGAAGAGGGAATGCAAATCTATAGCCCTAGAATGCCTGCAGTCGATGTATGAAACGGTTCTGGAATTATCTGACTCCCGATCCAGACACAAGTTCAACTTGGAAAAGGAACGCTCCAGGAACGCGCAGGAACTAGTGCGCGTAGAGCGAGCTCATAATAAGAAAATAACGGAGATAACTAACAACATAATCTCTGAGCTGAGTCATGTCAGAGCCGATATTACATCTACCTTAAAGGAGACGCAGGCCGTAAGAGGTTGGTTGGAATTTGAGACGACCGAACCCCATGAGCAGATAAAGGACATATTAAAGTCGGTGTCGGAACAAAGCATGTGTATTAAGACACTAGCAGACAGACCGACGCAACATCGCCAAGAGGGTGCAGGAGGAAAAACTTCAGGGGTCACACACAGCGATCTCTCAAGGCTCCACTCTTCACTAAGCACAATTTCCAATCAATTGGACACAATGAGAAGGGACTTTGAAGAGACGCGAACATCAACCTCTGAAGTAAAGGACACAACATTAAAAACCTTAGATCTTATTAAAACACAGCCGCCACCACCTTCACATTCGGACTCTTCCAGCATAGAATTGGGTCTCGACGAACTTAAGACCACAATAGACAAAATAGGTAAGGATATACAAAACAATATGACTACCAAACTATCTACGTTACCCGCAAACCAGCAGCAGTCTAGCGAGCAGCTGAAGGAACACCTTCAACCTATCACTGAACGCCTGGAAGCTGTTTCATCCGAGTTACGCACAATGAGGAAGCTCAAACAGCAAGAGCAACCGCCAGCAGCCGTTCTCAATTTAGGCGCAGAAATGGCAAAGGCAGAAATGGTGCAAGCCAAGTCAAAACCACCTTCTTATGCGCGTATGGCAGCTAAACCTCCAACACCGAATCCTAACCATACTCTGATCGTCTCATCAACGGACCCTGGGAAAACCGGTGAAAAAGTGATAGAGACGATTAGAAAAGTACTTGACCTTAAAAATACAGGGGCAAAAGTGGACAGGGTGAGAAAGGCAAAGAACCAGAAGGTCATTCTGAGCTGCAATACTAAAGAAGACCTAAACCTTGTCCGAGATAGGGTTAAATTGGACAAGACTCTCAAAGCAGAGATTGCCAAAGCTAGCAACCCCCTCGCAAGAATGAAGGATGTGCTCTCCTATCATACTGACGCAGATATTGTTGAGCATGTCATCGTGCAAAATAAGCACTTATTACATGGAGTCGATATGAAGGAAAGTACAATTCGAGTTCGCTATCGCAAAAAAGCCCGAAATCCTCACGAATGCCATCCAGTCTTGGAACTCTCCCCAGAGATACACAAACGCTTTGTCGACGCAGGCAAAGTTTATGTTGGCCTACAGAGAGTCCAAGTGGTTGACCAGTCCCCAATGGTGCAGTGCACAAAGTGTTTGGGATTCGGTCATACAAGGGCTTTATGCAAGGATAAGAACGATCTGTGCAGTTACTGCGGGGATCCTCACCTCTGGGAAAAATGTCCAAGTAGGCAGAAGGGACTACCCCCTAAGTGCAGAAACTGCGTTAAAGCTCAAGGAGAGAACCGTGACGTCGCACACAACGCATTTAGCATTGAGTGTCGAGAACGGTAGAAGTGGGATGCCATAGCGCGGGCTCGTGTGTCCTATTGCTAAGGGCGACCAGGAGGCCACAAGCAACACCCCTCGTGATACAAGCAGGCTGCACATAATCCAAGCAAACCTGCAACGCTCCAAACCAGCAACAGCTGAGCTACTTCAGGTGGCGAGAGAGAAGGGTATATCTGTAGCTTTGGTCCAAAAGTCCTACGTGGGAAGGACAGGCATTCTTAAACAATATCCTGGAACTCGAGTCATACAGTGCACCCTAAATCGCCTAAAACCAGTGAAGACCGCTATAATAATCTTCAGTGACCGCTTGGAGGTAATACATGACCCCCAGCTGGTGACTGAGACGGAGGTGGCTGTCCTGTTGGTAGCGGGAAAACTGAAGCTGGGAGTGGTATCAGTATATTACGAGGGAGATCAGGACATAGAACCGTACTTGGCGAGGACTTGTGCGGTCTGCAACAAGCTGGATACAAATAATCTGATCGTAGCGGGTGACGTCAACGCGTGGAGTCAATGGTGGGGGAGCAGCGTTGAAGATGCAAGAGGAGCAGCATATAGTACCTTTCTTAATGACATGGATTTACAAATCTTAAACACAGGAGATACGCCAACGTTCGAAACGTACAGGAGAGAAAGACTCTGTACCAGTATAGTCGACGTAACCGCTTGCAGCGAGTCACTGCTGGGAGTCATAGAGAACTGGAGGGTTGACAGAAATTTAATCACATCAGACCACAATGCCATAACATTTGATCTGTGCCTTGAAGCGACGCTGGAACCTATTCCGTCCTCATCAACACGCAGATACAACACAAAGAAGGCCAGCTGGTCGGACTTTAGATCCTATTTCAGAGCTCTCCTCTCAGCATACAACATAACACCCGAAACCGTTGAGACGTTGAAGGCACCTAAAGATTTGGAAGCCAAAATAACTGCTTACACACAAGCAATTCAAGAAGCGTGTGATAAGGCTATTCCTAGAGTTGGACAATGGAGAAAAGACGGAAGACCTCCATGGTGGTCCAAACATTTAGAGGACCTTAAGAGAGAGGTATTAAAGAAAAAGAGAACAATAAGGAACGCAGCCCCCACCAGAAGACAGCTGGTCATCGATGAGTATCTGATGGCCAAAAAGGATTACCAAACAAAAGCTGAGCAAGCTCAGACTGAGAGTTGGAAAACTTTCTGCACCACACAAGAAAAGGAAAGCATGTGGGACGGTGTCTATAGGGTCATTAGAAGGACAGCCAAGAGACAAGAAGACTTACTCCTGAGAAGTGTAAATTCCACAACTCTAAGCCCAGAACAATCAGCGGGGCTCCTGGCAGAAACCTTCTATCCCAACGATTCCGAATCGACCGATCATCCGTACCACACTCGGCTCCGGCAACTGACGGGAGGCAGACCAACTGAGTTCGCAGACTTTCCGGGGGACGATCCACCATTTACAACAGCAGAACTGGATCTAGTTCTTAGGGCATTAAACCCTAAGAAAGCCCCCGGTCATGACGGGTTGACGGCAGATATTTGCACCGTGGCCATCCAAACCGACAGGAAGGTGTTTTTGGCTTTGGCAAATAAGTGCCTGTCTCTCGCGTACTTTCCCAGGCAGTGGAAGTTGGCCCACGTAGTCATTATACGGAAGCCAGGAAAAGAGGATTACACCCATCCAAAATCCTACAGACCAATCGGTCTGCTGCCAGTTCTTGGAAAGATAGTCGAGAAGCTTTTGGTGGGCCGCATACAGTGGCATATTTTTCCAACTCTCAATAAACAGCAGTACGGCTTCATGCCGCAGCGCGGGACCGAGGACGCCCTCTTTGACCTTGTAAAACATATTCGGGAGGAAGTGAACGATAAAAAGATCGTCCTTCTAGTCTCCCTGGACATAGAGGGGGCCTTCGACAACGCATGGTGGCCAGCATTAAAACATCAATTAATTAACAAAAAGTGTCCAAGAAACCTATACGCACTGACAGACTCGTACCTAAGTGACCGCAAGATCAAGGTCAATTATGCCGGAGCGACAAGTGAGAAGGAAACTACGAAGGGTTGTGTTCAGGGTTCCATCGGCGGACCAACCTTTTGGAACATCATCCTGGATCCTCTGTTGCAGAAACTCACCGGTGAGGGCGTGTACTGTCAGGCTTTCGCGGATGATGTGGTATTGGTTTTCTCTGGGCAAAAGATTGACGAGCTGGAACAGGCCGTCAACAACACTCTCGGTACTGTGGTCAAATGGGGACTCCAAAATAAGCTAAACTTCGCAGCTCACAAAACCAACGTGATGCTACTAACGAAAAAGCTAAAATACGAATCCCCGCAACTCTACATGTCGGGACGACGTCTCGACCTAGTTGACGAAATGAAACTTTTGGGTCTCATTATTGATAGCAGACTAACGTTCAGGCCACACATTGCCGCCGTTTGCAAGAAAGCCATGGACATATACAAACAGCTGGCATGTGCAGCGAAAGTAACCTGGGGCCTGAACGGAGAAATTATCAGAACAATGTACACAGCGGTTACTGAACCCATAGTCATGTACGCCGCAAGTGCGTGGTCCTCAGCCACGGAGCTCCAAATGGTCAAAGACCAACTAAACACCTTACAAAGAGGATTCGCGCAGAAGATCTGCAAGGCGTATCGAACGGCCTCACTCACGTCGGCTCTAGTCCTGTCGGGTTTGCTCCCGCTGGACTTGAGGATACAGGAAGCCTCCAGCCTATATAAAATTAAGAAAAACCTCACAAAAGACTATCTACCACCCAAAAGGGAGCTCGAACAGAAGGTTAATTAACTAAACCTTCCCTATCCATCGGCGTTCTTGGCGCCGGAATACGAGCTCCTGGAAGACACGAATCCCGAAACCCTTGAAGCCCACCACATCTGCGGGCCACAGATTTTCACCGATGGCAGCAAGATAGAATATATCATGGTGGGAACAGGGAAAGGAAACGTCGTTTTCAATGTATAGTTTGGATCCGTCTTGCACTGTATTTCAGTCTGAGTTATTCGCACTGCACAAGGCAATGGAGATGGTGAAGGAAAGTGGTCGCTCTGTTGTCAACATCATGAGTGACTCTAGATCATCATTGGATCTCCTGAGCAACCCCAAAGTGACTCACCCCCTTGCCAATTCTATCCTAGAGAGCGTGCGAGAACTCAAAACAGAGAAGAGGAAAGTTCGCTTATTTTGGCTGAGGGCACATGTAGGAACCGTCGGGAAAGAGCGCGCGGACGAGCTTGCGAAGACGGCGGCCTTGAGAGCAGACGCCACCTCTAAAATACCTCTGTCCTATGTCAAGAGAAAGATCCGCGAGGAATCTGTTCGGAAATGGCAGGACAGATACGAAACCTAATACGAAACGGATGGAGGTACTTTTAAAACGAGCATGAAGCGCAGAACATTCAATGCGCTTCCAGAGATAGAGGTTGCCAGTAACAAATGTCGTCTGGTGCGATCGCATAATAAAACGATTGCGCTATTCGAGGGAAGTACTGATGAAACCCAGTTTGCTCAGGCGTGCTCCGTGCTTACCAGTATTGGAAGGGAAGGCAGCAGTGCCGCAGTCACACCCCGCATAATAAGTGTGGATGCTATGGTGGTAGGGTTTGAGCCATGTAAAGCTGCAGACTACGTCGGGTGTATCAACGCCTCGGAACATCACGAGGTCATTGTATACGAGGATAGAGGTGCAAACCTTAGTTTCCTAAATACACAAAAAACCCGGCTCTTCAGCAGCAGCCAACCCCATCGACACCTGGGGACACCCCATAGTAAGTCCAGAAGCATTTAGCGGATCCGAACTCTTTCAACAAAGAACAGCTCAGGAGAAAGAGCAGAAGCAAGCCGCCGCTAAGGAGAAGTCCAAAACTAAGAACCGCTTCAGTGCCCTAATAAGGACTACAAAAACGTCAGTATTAGGGACTTCTAAAACAACTAAGACATAGAAGACAGAGATGGCGCGGTTGGAAGAAGACACCCACAACCAAGCCACCACCAAGCAACAGCCCGAGGGCCAAACATCACAACGCCCAACAATCCGTGTAGGAGAATCCGGGGTACAGGTCCGGCCGCCGAGTTTCAGAAAAGCTTCTACGCCCTTGGACCATATGGTCAACGCTTTCCTCGAGTTTGTCGCAATCACCAAGGCTACGAAGGAAGTTAGCATAACAACGTGCAAAAACATCATGCAATCCTATCTCCTGGGTAGTCAGTGGATGCTCAAAATGAGACTCGAGGAATCAGAGGCCACCGTGTATAACAACGACACATCCCAAGTCTTACACGGGAAAGAAATGTGTCATCATATGGCGGCGTACAGCGCGACCAGTGGATTCATTGACGTGGACGAGGAGAAAGCAAAGCGAACCCGTCGGATAACATTTACCACTCCACCGTGTGACCCGATAGTTGTCACTGCCCGATGCACAAAGGTGATGCTGGATGACAGAGTTTTAAAAATGGTAAACGCCATCGTAGAAAACCTCGAAGATAGCAAAGCCATTGATTCGTGGGTGATGCCAAAAATTACATGGGTCAACGGAGTCCCCGGATGCGGGAAAACCACATGGGTTGTAAAGCGCTTCGAAATAGGTGAAGACTTAGTAGTCACCACAACCACGGAGGCGGCTGAAGATCTTAGGGAAAAGCTTTCCCATCGTATGGGAAATGACGCAAAGTCCTGTGTTCGAACTCTAGCTTCACTCCTCGTAAATGGTTTATCAGAGTCAGGTAAGAAAAAGTGCAAGCGCATTATGGTTGACGAGGCTCTCATGAACCATTTCGGAGCTATAGTGATGGCTATTCAACTGACGGGGGCTGAGGAAGTCATTCTGATAGGGGACAGAAACCAATTGCCATACATCGACAGGCTGAACCTATTTACAGTAAAATATAATAGACCAGATCCTGTCCTAAATATTAGCCAGGAGTTGTTGTGCACACATAGGAACCCAATGGATGTCGCTTATGCTCTTAACGAAGTGTATAGCGGCATATACTCGTCAAAACCCCTAATACGATCTTTAAAGTTAAATGGGTTTACAGGTACACAAATAGACGAAACCCTTCCAAACACACTCTACCTGGTGCATACACAGGCAGAAAAGAATCCCTGATCACCAAGGGATTCGGGAGCGGTACCGGGTCGCGCACCTTAACCATACACGAATCTCAGGGTCTAACGAGTGAGCGGGTGATTGTAGTGCGCACAACATCTAAGAGGCTACAGCTGCACGACAGCGTTTCGCACGCAGTAGTGGCAGTGTCGCGGCACACTGTTAGCTGTGTCTATTACACTGATGACAGTGATGACGCGATAGCCAGATTTGTGAGGCGGGCGGAGCGAGCTTCGGCAGTCGCAATCAAGGACTATAATATCAAAATGGCGATAAGAAGTCGGGACATGGGTACAGTAGGGAAGCTTCTGGAAGCGACGACCCTGAATAACCCATAGCAACCTGGTTGTCATAAAAAACATACCAAAACAAAAACAATGTGGCTATAGCTGTACGTAGAGTAAGCATTGTCTGTTTAAACTTATATCGGTGATCGAAAAAAAAAAAAAAAAAAAAATATATATATATAAGAACCAAGAGAAAAGACAAATACAGCCATAACTGCTGTTTAAAATATTCTACAAAAAAGGACTAATAAAAAAAAAAATAAAAAAAAAAAAATGCATGAAGCATGTATATCTGATATCTACTTTTTCAATGTATTTTGTATTTAAGCATGTATCTAACATAAATTTAATAATATTATTATTTTATATTTAATCTTTGACGGTGAGGTCGTCAGCAATATGTTCAATAATTACTTTACTCTGATATCTAAAACTTGCAACTGAACTATCGCTACCAATAAAGATAATAAAAAAAAACCCTTAGCTAAGGATATTTCTCCTCTATCTGGAAGGAGGAATTGATCACACCCATTCCGAAGGGAGGTGGCAAACATAATATAACACAGTATAGGCTTAAACATAATATAACACAGTATAAGGAGGGTAGTTGCACCACTACCGGTAACAGTGAGCTCCGCTGTATATATTTATTTTATTTTAAAAATGAGTTCAAAAACTGTGGAAAATCTCGTAAGAGACTTGGTAAAAACTGTGACTAACTTGTGTAGTAAAGTGAGTGACCTGGAAAAGAAAATTGAAGAACAAAATGCTATAATTATGAGTCAAACACCCCAGACGAAATTGGAGACGGCAAAACCTACCCTCAACTCGGACCTAGAATCAGCGCACAGCAATTCCAGCGCTGCAGAACGCCCGGTACGACAAGCGCGTCTAAGGGCGGCTGCTGCATTAAGCGCCACTGCGCTGCTCGCGACAAAGACAAACTCAAAGTCTCGTCCAACAAACGGCTCCGCAAGCGCAGGTGCGAAGATAGATAAAGATTCTCGATCGGTGCCAAACCCCGTTGCTCCCACCGCAACGCCCGCTATTGACGAAACACCTAAAGGTGTGTACACAGTGGTGTCTCAGTATGCCAAACACCAACACAAAAACAATGACTGGACTCAGGTTATTCGTAAAAAGAATAAACCAAAACAGCGTAGGAAAATCCTCATTGGCGCAGGTGAAGAGGATGACGAGCTCACTAGTGTCGAGCGTACAAAATATATACAGGCCTGGTCTTTTAGACCCGAAACCACCTCAGATATGGTGATGAAGTTTTTAAATAAAATTGTTAAAAACGACAACTACTCCGTCGAAAAACGGGAAATAAAAACTGACAAACATTCAGCTTTCGTAATTGGGATTCCCGAAACCTAATACGACACTTTCAACTCGGCCGCAGTGTGGCCGCCGCGCGTGCGATGCACGGACTGGTTTCTGCGCCGTCCCCGCGCCGAGCGGGGCGACAGCGACGACGCGCGCTTGTAGTACATCGACTACGACTATGAATGACCCGAGAGGATTTCAACAACGCTTATCTATCTGTGTGCAAAACGTTCAATCGCTTAACAACAAAACAAGACAGTTGGAAGTGCTACTAAATAATGAAATGGAATGTGATGTGTTATGTTTGACGGAACATTGGTTAGACGATTGTAATTTGGACCGAGTGTGTATAAGTGATTATACCCTCATGTCGAAATACTGCCGTAAAAACTCTCAGCATGGAGGTTCTTGTATTTATATTAGACATGGAATTAATGCAATTGAAATTGACGAGTTAGGTTCTTTGACAAGTGAAATGCATTGTGAAATTTCCGCTGTAGAACTCATTGATTATAAATTGCTTGTGGTATGTTTTTATAGCAATATGACGAATTATTGCGAGTTTAAACTTACATTAGAACGCCTGTTCGAAAAAATCTATGCGACTCGTTTGGACTGCATTATAGTGGGTGATGCTAATATTAATTGGTTGGGTAGGAGCCCGGAACGCAAATCTTTGCACGACCTCCTCGCCGTGTACAACTTGCATAACGAAGTGGACTTTCCAACTAGGAGGCAAGGTAAGTCTGCAACTGCAATCGATCACTTGTACACGAATATCGACACAGCGCATATCGACGTGTCCTCAGTGATCAGCAACGTAGGTGACCACGACGCAGTCCGTGCGGAGCTAGCGTTGCGGCGCGCCGCGGCGCCGGCGCCCAGCGGGCGGCTGGTGCGCGACGGCTCGGCCGCCGCGCGCGCCGCGCTCGCCGCCGCCGTGCACAGCGTGGACTGGGCCGCGGTGCGCGACCGCTACCGTACTGTTAATGAGCGCGCTGAAGCTATCATCAACATATTAGTTAACCAAATTAATAACTGCCTCCGTATAAAACGTATGCTGAACGTGCCTCGTAAAAAAACATGGGTCACTGAGGAAATCTTAAACGTAAAAAGTTACTTGTTTGATTTAAAAGAAATTTATCGTCTTTTCCCAAGCAATAAAGATATTGAAACTAAACTTGACGCCGCAAGTAATCACTACAATAAGTTAATACAAACCGAAAGACTAAACTTCATGAATAAATTAATTTTAGGCGGCTCAAATGTTGTCCGATCTATGTGGCAAGTAATTAATACGGAAAATGGCAAATCCCACAAAAATAAAACCGACGTTACCGATCTTATTAAGACACCGGAGGGACGCCCATTTGACTGCGACAAAAGCCTGGTAAACTACCTAAACAAACAGTTCGTCTCCGCCGCGTCCAACTGCGGTGCCCCTAACGCCGACATAGCGCGCCTGCGCGAAGAGCTTTCGGCCGCGCGCCCGCCGGCAGACAGGTCTCTGCGATTCCCTAGGTTTTCACCAATGGAAGTATTTAATATAATAACCAAACACGTTGCAAAAAAGCCAACCAAAGACATGTACGGGTTATCAATAGAGTTGCTTGTACGGATGGCGGACGGCATTGCGGCTCCTCTAGCTGACTTATTCAACGAGTGCTTGGATAAAGGCGTGTACCCAAAATCTTTCAAAGAAGTAAAAGTATGCCCCTTGTATAAAGGGAAAGGCAAAAAGAAAGACCCTGGCTGCTACCGTCCAATATCAATTATCCCAGCTGTCGCCAAGGTATTTGAATATGGGCTTACCACGAGACTCACATGCTTCCTCCAGCAGACTAACGCAATTTCGGATCGACAGTTTGCCTATCGCGCGGGTCATTCGACTACGATGTTGGTGCGGGAAGTCGTTGAGTCTGTGTTAAAGGCTAGAGAGAGTAAACAACACGTAGCCCTACTGTGCTGCGATCTCTCAAAAGCTTTCGATGTAGCGGACCACAACGCCCTCGCCTGTAAGCTGAGGCACTACGGCATCGATGGCCCAGCGCTGTCACTGCTGACGGACTTCATGAATGCTAGGCGCCAGTATGTAGTGGCTAGGTGCGGCGAGGTAGCGTCAGAGGGAATGACCACCGAGAAGGGAGTTCCCCAGGGATCTTCTCTCTCGAACGTTGCTTTCTCGATGCTCCTCAATGATTTGCCTATCCATATAACGGAAGCAGACGCGTTTATGTTTGCTGATGACGTAGGTGTAGTCGTGACAGCCCCAACGCTCGAAATGCTCCAACACAAACTAAACGTGGTAGCGTGTAAGTTGCTGAACTGGTTTAAAATAAACGGACTGATGCTAAATCTGACAAAAACTCAATTTGTCTAGTTCACCCTGTCAGGGCGTAGTCAGCAGTCGCTTTCGGTGAATGTGGATGGGGTGACAATCGAACGTGTACCTGTCGTATCATTCCTGGGCTTCCAATTGGATCAGTCACTATCATGGGAGTCCCACATAGAACATCTTTGTGGTAAACTGGGAGGTGCATGTTTCGCGTTGAATCGCATGAGCTCTACCTTGCCTTCGCATGCGGTACGGTCGTGTTATTTCGCCGCCGTGCAGTCGCTGCTCCAGTACGGCGTGGAGTTCTGGGGGCGCGCTGCCGATTGGGAGCGTGTCTTCCGAATGCAAAAGCGCGCTGTGAGAGCGATTGCACGACTGGCGCACGATACGTCTGCGAAACCATACTTTGTCTCTCTGGGTATTTTAACTTTGCCGTGCCTGCTAATCCTGCATGTGGGTGTATTTGTAAGGGAGCACTTGCATGATTATACCCAGAGGTCAGATGCACAGATACGTCAGCTTCGTTTTGGCAACCGGTTGTTGTCAATTACACATAAGCTCGCAAAAACTGCAAAAACAGTACGTGTTATGGGCCCCGCAGTCTACAACAGACTTCCAGCGGAAATAACCGATGCGCCTAGTATTGGTTCGTTTAAAAATAAATTACGGCGTTGGCTAATCGAGCAGGCGTTTTATAGTATGGACGAATTTTACGCGCTAAAAATTAAATAGAGAAATCCTACAATGCATTTCATACTTTAATTGTTATTATTTATTTATTATTTATTTACTATAAGTAAATAATTAATGACATTATGATTATTATTGAATGACATCTTGTATCTACTATTATTAGCTAGATAGAACTACTATTGACATTTTGATTACTATGCTTATTTATAATCTTGACATTTATTATTTGTATGAGTAATTCCATTAATTAATACAATTTTGTATCACATTTTATTGATTATGTAACTTAAAATGGTAATTCATTTAATTAAGTTAAATAATTTGAATATTATCATAATTTTATGACGTGTAATGAAAAGTTACCAATAAATAATGTCTATGTCTATGTCTTTGTCTATCAAAATTATGTATCTTCGGAAAAGTTTTTGGTAAGATTGTTGCCAGTGCTCAAAATTCAATTCTAAATTCAAAATTTCTTTATTGATTAGGGCATTAAATATCTCTTTCAATCGTCAAAAAGGAGGGGGGTAGGAAAGTAGGAAGGAAACACACAGTGACACGCTGACCGCCCTATGGCCGTAGATAAACGTATCCCTCGCCAACCACGACCGAACCGTGCTCGACAATGCCAGGCAGAGCCGGAACGCTATATTATATTATATAGGAATGTCTAGTATGTATAATTAAGAAAAACCACCTAAAACTACAGCAAGAGTAAGCCAGTCCACCAAGGCAGCACCCGTTCACGAGTATAACGCCGGGCCCAGCCATCGTCCAATTCAACCATATTTGAGGGAAAAGAGCGACCCGGCCCCCACGCCACCGCCAGACAGACTTTTAAGTGAGCGTGCATCACACATGCTGCATGTGATAGGTAGTCGCTCCCACCCTACTCTATCCTATCCCTACTCTATCGCTACCTTACCCCTACCCTATCCTACCATTGCGTTAACCCTACCCTACCACTACCTTACCCCTACCCTACCACTATCTTACCCCGACCCTACCACTATCTTACCCCTACCCCACCCTATACTACCTTACCGCTATCTTACTCCTACCTTACCCTACCCCTACTCTAACTACTACCCTACCCCTACCCTAGCGCAGACAGGAGACACCGTCTTCTGTTCTCTCACTGTCTTCATATTTCCAAACATCAACGGGGACACAGTGTAAACTCGAATATGATATCCTATACAGGCTTCCATCTGAACGTACTGGATGCAGATTACAAGTGGATGCCTTGTATACCAACTTCTCATAAAACTATAAAGGACTGTTATATTATGTAAAATGATTTAGTAAGATTTGAGAATTACTGCTCTTCGAATCAGTTATTTCTCAGTCTTGATAAGTGTCTCACAAACACTTTCAGAAGCATACCAGAGGGCCTATCGGCTATCTCAGTGGACAACTGAATTTGACATAAAAAATATCTGACACTACTCTAATTTGGTAGACGCTTTTGCCAGTTTTCAACGTAGATGACGTGGTGTAGAATTATCTAGTGTCAAATACAGTTGTCAACTGAGTTAGCCAATAGCCCCGCAGGGCTTCGATTCTGGTACGGAAATCGTCTCAGTTGCAGTAACATTACAAATGGCAGATGTTGAGTAGCAACTTTCATAAGTTCGAACTTTTGCGCAATTCGTTTGCTGATAGTTTAGTTGCATTATGGTTGCATTACTAAGTTGCATCTTTCTTAGTTGTCAAACTGCCTTCAATTCTGTCAACGAAAACGTGTCAATGGTCGAACAATGATTTAACTGAAATTTAACTGGGATGATGCTGTGATGTCACTGTGACTGACTCGATACCTCGACGTGGTTATAGTAACATTACAGGTACATTGCAACATAATAACAACTGCATTGCACACCAGAATCGATATCCAGCACAAATATGACTATAATCTTTCGGCCAAACAAAATTTACCATGTAGATGTTATTACAGACCTTCTGATTGCTCTTGACTCGAAACTGCATTAATATAGATAATACAATCTCCAAAGCTTTTAAAAACTGAGATTAATCCTGCGATTGGGAAAACCTTTCAGGAAAGTTGTTAGTAATTTAAGCAGTGTTGACCACAGGACATGATAGAAGTGGCATCTTCGCCATTAGTACCGAAACCGATGCCGCCGTTCCCGACCCCACTATTTTTACCACTATTCATGCATCTTAATATGCACAGGCTTACGCACGTGTTAGATATTATAATTATTTTATATTAATTTGATGGTTTATTTAATAGAATATAGTTTGTAAATATTTCCCTAAGTATTATTTATATTCTGTGCAGTTTTCAATGTTTCTGAACGAAATATTCGTTATTTATTTCAGAACGAATCTCTTTAACAGATTAAGTACTAATTAACTGAAAGATATATTTGTAATTGTGTAATAAATCCTATAATGATTAACAATAGTTTTAAGAACTATTTCGATGTCTTTGGTTAAGTATTTTGGCACAATAACTTCATATTTAACTGGTAGTGTACAACGTCTTATGATTGGTTGAAATATGTACCGGCCACCGATTTCCGGCTAAACGTTGGGTATATAAACCTAGTTGAATCAGACGAAAGGACTTTTGCTCCAGACAAGCCACAGAGTTAAGTATAATCTTGTATTGTATTACTTTGGTGCCTATTGTTGATTTCTAAATGATTTATTTGTGTAATTCTCAGGCGATATAGCCGCTATACTTCATTTTGCTATGTTTTATTATGTTTAGTACATATTAGCATATTTCCCATGTTAATTTGTTAGCTATGACTGCTATCCTATATAAATAACTTATCGCATTTGATCTGAGCTCAGTGTTTGAATGTGAATATCCTTTCCTGAATAAATATAAATTTATATTTAACTAATGTGCCCTATTTTTCATTTCATTCAACTTTCTAACCTTAGTTACTAGGCCAACCTAAATACTTAAATTCTCACATTAGATCGGTACACTCTATCTATTTTTCTAACACACGCACACGCAAAGTCAAACGGAGCGCTGTGATTAGTCAATCGGTCACTACCACATACACACATTGCGTTGCGTGTGTGCTGTAAATCCTCTCTGAATTTACATTTACGCTAGGGATTGACAAAATCGAATTCTTGTCGATTTTAATATTTCGATAAAAATTTAAATGTTAATGAATTAAATATTTATTAACATTTAACATTTTTTTTCCTAAATTTAAAATTTATGATTTTAAAATGTTATTATATTGAGGGGGGTGAGGCGGGGTTGAAGGACGCGTAGAGAGGAGATAGAGAGAGTAGGGGTACGGTAGATTTACCGTAGGGGTATGGCAGGAATATGTCAGGAGTACGATAGTGTGTGACGTTCTGAGTAGTTCGGTGGTTAACATGCTAGTTTGCCATACAAGAGGTTGCGGGTTCGTTTCCCGGCCGGGCAGAAATTTAAATGATGAATTTTAATTTCTGTAGCGGGTCTGGGTGTTCTATGTTTAATAAGTATGTATTTAAAAAAAGGGTATAAGTACTATATCAATTATCTAGCACCCATAATACAAGCTTTGCTCAGTTTAGGGCTAGATGGCGCTGTGTGAACTTGTCTACAATTAGGTATTTATTTTATTTTAGTGTTAAGGTAACTGCATCATACCTCTACCCCACCTGTACCCCACCCGTGCCCCTGCTGTGCCCCTACTAAAACTAATATCAAAATCGGTCCGCAATTGACGAAAAGTTCAAGGAACACACGTACCTACAATAAAAGAACATTCAATCGAAATAAGAATCTTCTCCTTTTTTGATGTCAATTCTACTAAACTACAAATATATTATATCGATAAACAAAATAATTTATCGACAAGGTCGGTTCATGTGCACATCACTAGATTGGGCGCAAGGTGTCCTTGAGCGCGGGTGAATATTTTTCGTAAAATATTGATAAATACAAGGTTTTTAGACTTAACGGTGAAATG
Source organism: Blastobasis lacticolella (assembly GCA_905147135.1). Lineage (NCBI taxonomy): Eukaryota > Metazoa > Arthropoda > Insecta > Lepidoptera > Blastobasidae > Blastobasis > Blastobasis lacticolella. The sequence continues at coordinate 46,549 of LR990043.1, forward strand.
AAATCACTCCTTTTGTTTTTGAAGTCTGTTAGCTTATTGCTCGCAATAACTATTGCGCAAGATGGCATATTTTTAACATTTTAGGCACAGCTTTTTTTGATGCGCACTCCGTTGAATTCCGCAAGATACTGACGCACTGTGGTTCGTAAATCGAGCTCCATACTCATAGAAACATACTGTGAGATATAAAAAAAAAATTGTAACGTCGTCAGTGTACCTTCCTCTATCCAGCATGAAAGTATAAACGATACAAGTTACTCCGTTCGTAAGAAAAAAAATGTTTTTTTTTTTCTATGTGCGGATGCTTGCCAACCTTGTGTTCGTGTACTCGTAATGTGAGTATCGTTGAGTTTCCCTAGTGGTGCGACAGATGTCGCTACACGGTAAGTTTACTTATTTTACGTTTATGATTTTAATTATAACACAGCTGAAATTCGAAACTGCAAATATTTGGTACATGCAAAGCGACATCGAAAGGTGCATGAATTGTATGTCATCTTGTTCGCCGTGTAGTATACGAGGGTTGCCTTTTATATTTCGGGATTAGAGAACAAAAACAAATATTAATCATCGAAAATCGCTTTATTGCTTTTCAAAATATTCCCCATTAAGATCTATACACTTTTGCATGCGTTTGAACCAATTGTCGGAGCACTTTTGCCACTCTGATTGGGGTATCTCCAAAACATGCATTCTGAACGCATCAGCCGCTTCTTCAGGTGTAGAAACGCGGAGACCTCTCATTTTATTTTTTACGTACGGGAATACGTAACAGTTTTGCGGGTCGCATTCGCGGGTCGGTCGTAAAATTCTACCTGTCCGTACTATTTAATTGTAATTTACGTAAAAATGTCCTTGATGGACTGTGAACTCGTGAAAAAAGTGATAGCAAGTGTCCTGCAACCACTGGAAACTAAAATTAACACAATTATTAACGAATTAAGTGAAATAAAATGTGAATTAAAAATGTTAAAAACGGGTCGATTGAACCAAAACTCAGAGAGGTCTACTGACGCTGGCACTGATGTGCTAACCGCATCAAGCGGATTCAGCGCTGCACCGATTCCGCCGTCTAGCAGCGCACCTACACCGTCAAGCTGTCCCGCTCCCACAAGTGACGCACCGTCAATACTGATAAGGTCGAAACGAGTGACTGCAGCGCGTACGAGAGAGAAACTCGCTGCGCAAGCGACATCTGCGACATCGAGAGCGCAGTCAAACAAGATAGCGACGCAGCTGGCGAAATCTGACCCGGCCCCGGCGGATACCCCCGTAACAATTTCAAATGTGGAACAAAGAAATGCGACTTACAGCGATATCGCAGCAAAAAATGACGATAATGTAATTGAACAGTCGACGCAAGTTCCCCAGAATCCTAGTACTGGTCAAACAACGCAGTCTAAGTGGGTGACTGTAGGAAAACGTCGTCGCCAAAACCGGGGTCAACCCATACAAGGAACAGCATCGAATACTTCCATTGGGGGAGTCGAAATGCATAGATATTTACACGGGTGTTACTTCAATAAAGATACAAGCTGCGAGGATGTAACATCTTACCTAAATAGTGTACGTAGTGGTATAACCTACACAGTCGAAAAAGTGCCCTCTAAGCACGATACCTACTGTTCGTTCAAAATCGGTATTCCATCATCCGTTTTTATGGAATTCCTAACCACTGACGTGTGGCCATTGAACACCAGGATCTCTGAATGGAAGCCCTTTCTCCGTCCAAAGCCAAGTAATAAACCACCAGAGTGAACAACAATTGGTCAACTCTTCAGCTGTAAACATTTTGTATCAAAATATAAACAGACTAGAAAATAAAACGCGGAAACTAGAATGTGAAATTCAACTACGTGGTGCTATAAACATCATATGTCTGACCGAGCATTGGCTACAACTGCCTCAACTCAATAACACAAGCATCATGAACTACAGCCTACGCGCTCAGTGGTGCCGCCAGTCTCGACGAGGAGGAGGCGTCTGCATCTACGTGAAGCCGTCAGTACTGACGATAGAACGCAAGGAGGTCAGTGAGCTATCCGTCGAGATGCATTTTGAAGCCTGTGCCGTGGAGTGCGTTGGCCTGGACCTACTCATAGTATGTATATACAGACCCCCCAGTGGTGACTTGTCGGTTTACTTCTCGTGTCTTGAAAAATTATTTAGAATTAAAATAACTCAAACTTGTAAAGTATTAATAGTTGGCGACATGAACATCGACTTGTTGATTAAGTGTTCTAATGTTAAATATTTAAAAAATATACTTAAACAATATCATTTTAATAATTTGGTAAATTTTCCCACAAGAATAACAAATACCTGTACAACGTGCATTGACCATTGCTACAGTAATGTAATAAAAACTGACATTAAATCAATTATCAATTTTGACATGCACATATCTGACCACTTAGCTATATATTTTGAGCTAAGTATAAATTGTATTCGTAAATGTAAACAATCACTCATTTGTAAGAGAATATTCTCACAATATAACATTGACAACTTTGTCTACAACTTGTGTCTATTCGACTGGGAAAATCTAGTAAATCAATCTTCCAGTCCAAGTATATGCCTAGATAATGTTCTGAACGTTATTAAACATTATTTTGAATACTGTATTCCTTTAAAAAAACTGACAATCAATAACCGTGTTGATGTTTGGGTTAACGATATCGTCCGCCTGCAGAGATCGCGTATTCGTAGCCTTAAACTAAAAATATCGCAAAACCCGACCGAACACCACCTAATAGATGACTTACTCCAACTTGAATCGTCGTACTTAACTTTATTGAGAACCACCCGCAGGGAATATGTTAATAATGTAATTTCTAAGAGCAAAGATAATATATCTAAAAGTATTTGGCGGGCAATTGCTACCGAGACGTGTAGGCAGAAAACAGGAGGCGGTGCCCTGGATGTGTTGGTGCAGAATGTGCCCGGCGGCGGCGACGCGGAGCGCGCCGCTGCCGCCGCCGCAGGGCTCAACCACTACTACATTCAGGCAAACAACAATGACGCATCGAAGCCACATCTCAGTCAGGCTTCTGTGTATGTTGATCGATACCTTTCTACAGCTCCACCCACCTTTGTGTTTCACCCATTCACTTTGGATGAGGTTATTAAAACTATAAAGAAAATAAAACGAAAACAATCAAAAGATATTAATAATATGTCAACATACGTCCTTGACTATTTGCCTCCAGTTATAATCTCACTGTTTCAAATGTTATTTAACGAATGTGTCAACTCTGGGACGTATCCTGATTCGTTAAAAATTATTAAAATTCAGCCGATATATAAGGGGAAAGGTGAAATGCATGCGCTTAAATCGTACCGACCGGTGTCTATGATCCCATTAGCATCGAAAATATTCGAAGGGCTGCTGAGTGATAGGATTATGGGTTTCTTAACCGAAAATAGTCTGTTAAACACACAACAGTTCGCATATCAGCGAGGGCGGTCCACGGGTGAGGCCGTGCGCGACGTGGTGACGCGCGTGACTGGCCACCTCGAGGGCGGGCGACAGGTCGCAGCGATATTCTGTGATCTGTCGCGCGCCTTCGAGATGGTGGACCACCAACTGCTGTTGAGTAAACTCTATCGGTATGGTTTCCGCGGGTCATTCTATGACACATTGTCATCATTCTTGACGAACCGGAAACAGGCAACCTATGTAAACGGATCGGGATCCGACCTTGAGTGCATCGGTGAGTGTGCTGTGCCCCAGGGTTCGGTCATGGGAAATATCATGTTCTTGTTTTTAGTTAATGATATCTCGATGGCTTGCGAGGATGTTGAGTATGACATTTTTGCTGATGACACATGCGTCATAGTGTCGGCCGCCACATTCGATGAACTCAAGCTTAAATTAGACAGAGCTATGCAACAAATTGTACAGTGGTTTACTGCCAACGGCCTGTCCCTCAATATTGAAAAAACCAACATAATCCACTTTAAACTACGAAAGTCGAATACAGAACACTTAAATATAACCTTAAATAATTCTCTAGTGCCGCAAGTCGATACGGTGAAGTACTTGGGTCTAGTCCTTGATGCGGGCCTGACGTGGTCAGCGAATATCGAGTCGCTGTGCGATAAACTGGCATCTGCCTGCTATGCGCTATCCAGACTGCGCCAAACCCTGTCAGCGGAAAATTTGAAAAAGGCGTACTACGGATATTTCCATTCCCTCCTAACCTATGGGATAGACCTGTGGGGCGTAGCTGCGGACTGCGAACGCGCGTTCAAACTGCAAAAGCGTGCTGTACGGATTATTGCTGATAAGCCCCATGACTTTCCAGCTCAGGAGTTGTTCCGAGAGTTAGGCATTTTGACTCTGCCAAGTGCATATGTACTGGACATGTGTAACCAAGTCAAACGCAACATTGACGAGTTCCCTACGCTGGGTGACAGTCACAGTCGCAGCACTCGCAACCGTGAGCTGCTGAGTGCGCCGCGGTGCCGTCGCACCAAAGCGCGGCGGCTGCTCGCGGTCGCGGGCCCGAACCTGTATAACGCCCTGCCGCAGGACGTGAAGGATGCACCGAGCCTAAGTGCCTTCAATAAAAGATTGAAAAAAATGTTAATCAGGTTGGCATGTTACAAGATTGACGACTTTTATAAGGGCGTGAAGGTATCTTTAACCCAAAATCCATAAGCTGTAAGATATGTCAGAACATTATAATTATAATAAAATACTTGATTCATTTAATGAATTGACATCCGTTATTAACATCATATTGACATTGGTATTTTTCTTCGGTGATATGACCTATATATGTATAATGTAATTGTAAATTGTATAATTTTGACATTAATTTATTAATTTGACATGCGCATTGACATTGAAAATATTTTTGAATAATTTGACATTAATAATGTAATTAATTTATATTGAATGGCTGGTCTATTTGAAATCTATTTATATAATTGTATGAAATAGTTAAGGTACTTGAAAGATTGTATTGAATGAAAAATAATGTATTAATGTTGACATGTAAATTTCTAATTTATGAAATAAATAAATCAAATCAAATCAAATCAAATAAAAATAAGTCATTCGGTGCCAAGTCAGGACTATACGGCGGATGACTCATCAAATCGATATTTTGAGTGCTCAAAAATGCAGTTGTTTGAGCCGATCTGTGAGTGCTCGCATTGTCGTGGTGAAGAGTGATCCGTCTTCGGCGGTTGGTTTTCCTGATTTCTTGGAAGACAACTGGTAAACAAATGGTTGTATACCACTCAGAATTGACTGTTCTGCGTTGTTCTAGTGGTACGGTTGCGACATGTCCAGTTTTTCTGAAAAAACAGGCGACCATTTGCTTGGAAGTGCTTCGCGCGCGAACAACTTTTGTTGGATTTGGCTCATTTTGAAACACCCATACAGTCGACTGCTGTTTACTTTCGGGCTCATACGCGTAAATCCACGATTCATCACCTGTCACGATGTCATAGACGTGTTTCGAAGCTATTCATGTGAGTACCATCCCTTCAGTTCCAGTTTCGAAAAAATGTACTTTAAGTGTTTTCTCCCATACAAAAAAAACAAAACATTTTTTTTCTCACGAACGGAGTAACTTTTATCGTTTATACTTTCATGCTGGATAGAGGGAGGTACACTGACGACGTTACAATTTTTTTTTTAATATCTCACAGTATGTTTCTATGAGTATGGTGCTCGATTTACGAACCACAGTGTGACGGCGCGTTTGCGCCTTTTGAAGGAAATTAGCCCATTTGCGCATAGTTGTGGCGCGACTGCACCGCCTACTTAGCTTTTCTAACTACTTAAATAAATAAATAAAATACATATTCGTGGACAAATTCACACAGCGCCATCTAGCCCCAAACTAAGCAAAGCTTGTACTATGGGTGCTAGATAACTGATATACTACTTAAATACTTACTACTGATATACTGCTTATTTTTCTTAAGTATCTCGTAGCCTACCTAAGGCTATTCGCAACAACGCATTGGCGATACGCCGCCCGCGCCGCCGCGCGCCGCCTGCTGATACTCATATTACGTTGCCTACGTAGCGTTACGTCACCGCGTTCATTATTGCATCGGCTGTTTATTTTTGGCGCGTCGCGCTTGCCGCCCGCGGAGCGGTCGGCCGGAGTAGTAGCGCAGTCTAGAGTAGAGTGGACTAGCTAGTGTAGTGTGGTGGAACGGGTAGTGCGAGCCGGGGTGGTGCGATGGCCGAGGGGGTCGCGGGGAGCGCGTGGGGCCGCTGGGACGGGCGCTGCGTGCAGTGCGTGCGGCTGGTGCTGGCGGCGGCGGCGGACGCGCGCGCGGCGGCGGCGGCGGCGGGGGTCTGCCGCGCGTGGCGCGCCGCCGCCGCCGACCCGCGCGTCTGGCGCGCTGCTCTGCGCGCCCGCGGCGTCAGCGACACCGCCATGCGCGCCGCTGCTGTTGCCAGCGCGGACAGCGCTGAGGGGAATAATGTCTTGGGTCTGTGCCAAATTATGTGACTCTTTCGTTGCTATTTTCTGTGCAAAAGTACACGTTTTGTTTGTTTTGTGTACATTGTCGGATCGTATTGGATGTAAGAAAAAGTATTTTAATGTTGATCCTATGTTACTGAGTACCTGTTTTTAGGTGGTAGGACTCTCTCAAGCCTGAAGAGTCTGCTTGGGTGAGTACCACCGCCTTATCAATTTCTGCCGCCAAGCAAAAATGCTTGCATTGCTGTGTTCCGTTTTGAAGAATAAGGTAGGCAGCGCAATTACGGACATAAGGCATTTCATCTTAGTCTTCACAGTGACAACGCACCTCCGGTTCTGTATTTTTGTTGCCTGCAACCTAAATGCATGAATCGTAGATGTTATGGCTCACAGTTACCGCTTACCATCAGGTGGGCTGTCTGCTCGTTTGTCACTGAGTAGTATAAAAAAAGCCGGTGATAAAATTAAACTTCTAATCTGCTATTTAGAGAAGAACCCATTATGACACGCAACATTACTCTGTAGAAAAGTTATTGTTACCGATACGGTCAATTGGTTCGAAACATTTTCAATTATAATAGAAGAATTACACCCGTGTTTATAGGCAAGGATGGGAATAACGGAGAGAAATTAAGACAGTAGTTGGTACAATTACAGGGCACCTCCCCCTGAACAAACTACTGCATACCATCGGAGCTACAGACAGCCCCCTGTGCAGAGGATGTTTAGCAGCTGAGGAAACGACAGCTCACGTGGTCCTGGAGTGTGAGGAGCTAAAGGACTAAAGAGCTAAAGCCTCAATAGGAATAGGGTCCTTTCGAGAAGTCTGTGAACGTCCTAAGAGACTAATAGACTTCTGGAAGGAGCTGGGCTGGCTACAATAGCCGGCTCTCAGTCACGTATAAAGGACCGAATCTGAGTCCAAGTACGGAAAATGGGAGCCCCTAACCTAAACCTAAACCTAGGCAAGGATAAGCAACCCCACTCACATTATTCACAATCACCGGGCATCGTAAGCGCAAGATCGTGTTGTAAACGGGTTGTAAAGGAATGGTTGGCTATAGTAATATTTTGACAGTTTTAACTTTATATAACTACAAAATATAGAAAAATACATAATGGTCGCTTAAGTATATAATACTTTCACTTACAGTTATAATAAAAATATACTTTTACTTAAGTAATAACTTCTAGTTTATTGTAAATACGAGTACTAGCACAGAGAAAAAAAAATGCCAGTCTCAGCCATGAAGGTAGCTAACATTCCAATCCTTTTGTGTGCTAGTCATTTAAAGTAGAGTTCTGTAAATGACTTTTACAATGGCACGTCAACCGGATGATCTTAACCAGTAAAAGTACCTAAAAAAATTCATTTAATGACTGGATTTTTATCTGCGGCTCTTAATGCTTTTATGTCGTAAGAAACGTCAGTTGCTAGGAAGGGAACCCAGTGAGACTACTTGAACTTGAGCTTTAGTTGTAGTCCAAAGCCAAATCACATAAACAGGCTTCTGTTAGACTTGAGTATCCCCCAAAGTGGAGATTTGAGTATCCCCCATCCGTAATTTTCATTTGCGAAGTGGGTCAGAGATATCAATGTTGAAAATACAGAATTATCAGGTCTACAGAGGTTCTTGATGGTCTGCGTCGTAAATATTACACATACTACCTTTCCGCTTGCGGCTACGCCCACGCCCGCATGCTGGACTACCTACACGCTATATCGTGGTGGAGGCGCTATCCTCAGGTGCTAAACTATGTTCATGATACATCAAAATCAGTGCAGTGGTTTAGCCGTAAAGGTGTAACAGACACATATACAGACATACAGAGTTACTATTATTTAGTACCGATTACGCATTCGTAGGATATCCGATTGAAAGCGATCACTGTCACGATACCACATAGCCATCACCATCAATATGGCATAAATCCCGGTAATGCTCTTGCGGCATGGGCCGGGGTCTGACTTCTTACTTGTCCTTGTCCATTTTGCTCGGTCTTTGCCAACTTTGGCGGTGGGTTTGTTGCCGATACTACTCGGCTTATTACGAGTATAATGTCCTCAGGCGTGGCTGCCAACGCCGACTGGTGGCGCTCGGAGTGCGTGCTGTCGGCGGCGGGGTGGGCGGCGCGCGGGGCAGCGCCGGCGGCCTGCGCGCAGCACGCCGCACTCAGCGGCTGCCAGCGGCGGCTGGCGCTTGCGCATCACGAGGGCGAAGTCACGGTGAGCAGTAGGAGTTGAGGAACGGTATATCGAAATCGAAACGTTTATTGTAACGCAAATCAATGTACTTATTGTAATTATCTGAATTCCCACAGAGCAGTCTCGTAAGCCGAATTGTACCCCGTAACGCAATATATTTTTTTTTTTATTAAATCTTCATGCACAAAATAGTACAAAGGCGAACTTAAGCTAAAATATATGAAACCATAATATCGGTATCGATTGATAGACCGTATCGTTTATTCGAAATGTGACTTAAGTTTGATTGAACTCTTCAGCATCGGGAATAAACATCTCGCACCAATCATTCCCGGCTTTTTATTGGCAAAACAGCAAAAATTCCAAATATAGACATAGACATAGACATAATATTTATTTGGCAATTTCTACAATATAAATTAACTAAAATATTTCTTATTAACATAGATTAGGTTAAATATTGTAGTGTCATGCCAAACTAGAGCTCAGCTCAGCATATGCTGTAGGTAGTAAGACCACAGCGCTGATTTTCAGCTGACCCCTACATTTAGTGAATATATATATTGTGAAGAACTCCAATTATTAAACAACTATCAATGATTATTTCATTTCCGTGGATTCATCGACAGGTGTGGTCTTGCGAGCCGAGCAACGAATACCCTTGCGACGAGTGGTCTGCATCCTGCGGCTGGCGCGTCCAGCTGCGCACGCGTCCCGGCGGCGACGACTGGGCGTCGGCCGTGCGCGTGGAGTGGGCGCCTGGCGGACGGGACCGCATCCTGGCCGTAGGCGCTCTGGCGCTCTCCCCTCGCTGGGAGCTGGCCGTGGTGTGCGCGCGCTCGGGGCGGCGGCTGGCGCGCGCGGCGTGCGGCGCGGGCGGCGCGGGCTGCTGGGTCACGGCGGACGCCTTCCTGTCGTTGGAGCTGCGCCGAGCCGCGCACCGGCACTACACTACGGCGGTTTGGCTCAATGCGGCTACGCAGGTATTAGGGGCTGGTAGACGGAGAAATGGGAGGACCACAAACCTCTCAACTGAATTCGAGGAGGCTTAAGTCCTTCCATATATTTATGAGCTGTTGTTGTTGCTTGTTTGTAAAATATGGAAATACTGAACAACTTTATTAGTTATCTGCGTGGTGTTTTTTTTTTTTTTTATGTAGCTACGGAACAACATATAGACGCTATTTTTTATTCACATAGTTAATAGGCCGGAGACTGTGATTAGACTACGGGAGATTGATATAGACTACTTTGAAACGAACTCACAGATAAAAGTTAGATTTTTTTTTATGTCATACGGTAGGCAAACAGGCAAGTGGCCCACCTGATGGAAAGTGGTCACCACTGCCTATAGACATTAGCAACACCAAGAGTATCCGCAATGTGTTGCCCAATTCTATAACACGTGGCTCTGACAGCAAAAACGCAAATGCCCTCCACTGCCAAAGCCACGGTTCCCCAAATCCCCACCCCATGGAGCACTGGAGAACTTACTCACCGGCAGAAACACAATACTATTACCATAATATTGACCGTGGCGATGTCGCAGGAGGCGCAGGACGAGCAGGCGGGCGTGGCGACGCCGCTGCTGCGGGTCTACAACGAGGCGCAGACTAATATCTCGTAATTATTGTTTGGTTATTTTATTCATTGTATTCACCTACATCAGCTATCTATAACCCAATCCTTATACCCACCGCTACAAGTCTTGCTTAGCTATAATCCGCAATAGCGACCCAAAGAGTCCCAATTTTGACACCCAGGCACGCCCAAGGACGAGGTACCAGTAGTTCCATTGCCTTATCGCAGAAAATATAGAGAACCCAACAGAATGTTTGTGTACAGAATTTCTAAATGTAATACAAGTGTTAGTGTTACAATAGCGCTTAATAATGCCTCAATAAACGAACTGTCAGGAATCCCTTTTGTAGGAGCAAGTTATGATGATATTGAAATCTCACTCTCCGCAGACACGTGCTTATCGCAGAGACAGAGCCCGAGTACTCACCGCCAGAAACGACAGCTGACGATGACCAAGAGACTTGTGTAGCTGAGATGCCACCGGGTGTTGCGTACTATAGAGCAACGAGTGAGGTAAACTAACTTAGAATGAGAACAACGATTTTTTAGACCTCGATGCAAAAGCGGGGTTTTGTAAGTATCTGCGTGTGTGGCATAGTAGCTCAAAAGAATTTTTTTCAAAGTTAGTTTAAACGAATTTTATTAAAATCGGTTCGAGTAAAGTTTGGGAAATATTTGGGTATAAATATTGTGGAATACCTTTCCAATAACTGTCGGTTTGTTATATTGTATGTAATGAAATCAGAAAGAAGTGAAATAAGCGTTAATTTATTGATAGAAGTGCCGGGTTGCCGCCGGGAGCCGCGACACGGTGATGGTGTGCGCGGTGGGCGTGCGCGGGGGGGAGGGCGGCAGCGCCAGCGCGCTGGCCGCGTGGCGGCTGGCGGCGCGGGCACCGGCTGAGGTACGTTTCCTTTCTATACAAGTTAAATCACTTGTGGATACACAATCGGACAGCTCCCTTGATGGAAGGCGGTAACTATCGCCCATCACGAACTTTGGATTTAGTGTAACGAAAGTAAGAAGCGGACGATAGAGATTTTGGCGATTGTTCCACCAAAAAGAGCATGGCACTTAAATTAATGAGGTTGTACAAAGTACAGCATGTATTCTGCGCACGCAGCAATAACACAACATAACAACATTTTATTATAATTAACATAGCGCCATTTTTGTATCAGTACTTACACGGACGCCTAGCCGCGTGGTACTCCTCATTAAGCAATAAACCAAGTCGTCGGATATTAGCCTTATCATTTATAATCAAAGCATCCAAGAAGTGTGTGGTAGCAAGAAACCTATACATCTTCTTTATGGTCCTTCGAGCATCAAGACAATCAACACCTACGTGATAACACGCCACTTCTCAAGTGAGTAGGCGAATATCATCGCATCAATCTCTTACTATCACTGAGAGAAGGTCATCAACATCAATCAAGCAATCAAGTTTATATCAAGTATCAAGTAATCAAGTTTATATCAAGTATCAAGTAGTATATCAAGTGAATAATAATATCAAGTTAACATAAAATGAGTCTGACAAACATGGAAGACCTCATCCAAACACAACAAGATATTACGGCAGAGATGGAGAAGCTTTTATCAAATTTCAAGAAGGACGGCCCTAGCCGTAGAACAACAACACACATCAATCAACGCGTAAGAATCCTTGATCAATACTGGGAGGAGTTCAAGTCCAACCATGAAGCATTAAAACAATTTGAAGCACGTGATCATCCGTACTTCACGAAAAAATGTTATCAAGACGCAATGGAATTTTACCAAAAAACCCGTGAGTACATCATAAGCAATAAAATAACAGAAGAGTCGAAAATAGCAAGCACGCCTCGCGCGGAAGCCCCCGCTAGCCTAGCTCGCGCGGAAGTCCCCGTGGTGACAGATCAAACTAAGCCGGTGGAAACGAAACAACAATATTTTGCCTCCACATTAAGAGGTAATTCCAGCAAGAACGAAGAACTGATTCGGAAGCAAAAAAGCAATTTTAAGGCTTTTTTACGTACCATCAATAATTTAAATTTAGAAGATATCTCCGATAAATGGGAATTTGAAGACGTTTTGAAAACATTACAATCAAGATGGGCAGCAATTGACTCCCTTCACTGGGAGATCGACAGCGAAATGTTTGAAGAAAACTGCGATTATGAGCATGAATTTTTTACCTACGAAAAAATGTTTTATAATACGAAAAAAGCTATCAACAATAAAATGTGGGCCACATCTAACCGCGAGCAAATCACGCCGAAAATGGATGTACCTACATTTCACGGAAATTATCATCAGTGGATTTCCTTCAAGGACTTGTTCGTGGAAACAATTCATCGAAACAACCTCATGTCAAGCGCGCAAAAAATGCAATTTTTAAAAAGCAAGTTAAGGGGTGAAGCAGATAAAATTGTACAACATCTTCATATCAGTTCGGAGAATTATGATGCCTGCTGGGAGCTGCTGAATCACAGATATAATAACAAGAAATTAATATTCAGTACACATGTCAACACGCTCTTAACTCTTCCTAATATGCAGCATCAATCATCAGATCAAGTGAAAAAAATGCACGATATAATCAACGAGTGTTTGAATGCAATCCGCAACCTTGGAGTCAATATATCAACATGGGACCCATTGGTTGTACATATTATGGCGCAGAAGATGGATTCAGACACGCACAATGAATACATATCATCATTAAGCAATCCATGGGAGTTACCAACCCTTCATGACCTCCTTGAATTCCTGGAAAACAAGTTTACGACTCTGGAATCTACACGACGAAAACAGCAACCCAATACTCAGCAAAAATCTATCGCATTTCAACAAAAATCAGCGCCATATTTTAAATACCAAAAACCAAATAATTTCAATCGAACATTTCAAAGCAATCAACAATCGCAAGTTTCACAAGCAGAAACTACAAACAACAAAATATATAATTGCCCAATATGCAAAGAAAAGCACGGCATTTATTATTGCAAAGAATTCCAGAAGATGTCTCCGATTACAAAGTACAAAACTATCTCACAACTCCAATTATGCCAGAACTGCCTTTTTAATCATAATGGAAAAACATGTTATTCGACGAAACGATGCCGCGAATGCAACGGAGCACATAACACGATATTACATGAAACCTTTGAGAACTTGAGCGCGTTCCGTGCCGCCGCCGCTTTGCCTACCATTCCACGAACAAGCGAGCAAAATCAGCACTCTCACGTGTCGCAGCAAGGCGACATTCCAGAAATCCTCTTGGCAACAGCAATTATCCGTGTGCAGACCAGCGACGGATCCTATATTACGATGCGTGCCCTCATCGATCAAGGGTCACAGCTCTCACTTATAACAGAAAAGGCATCTCAACGCCTTTCATTGCCGAGAATTAGATGCAAGGGAGTTATATCTGGAGTCGGCATGAAAGAAAGCAACAGTAAAGGACGTATCAAGATCAACTGCCAGTCCATCAACGAAGCATACACATTTAATACAGATGCCGTGATTATGAAGAGTCTTATAAAAATTTACCTAATTATTCATTCTCAAGACCAGCATGGCAGCATTTAGACAACATTAACCTAGCCGATCCTGACTTCAATATCAGTCGCCCCGTCGATATTCTCTTGGGTGCCGACGTATACAGCAAAATTATCTTGGAAGGGATCTGCAGATCAAATCAATCTTCGCCAGTCGCTCAACAGACGCGGCTGGGTTGGATTTTATGCGGCAGCGTCAACACCTTACAATGCAATGTCGTATTAAATAACATGGACAGCATCGAAAAATTCTGGGAAATAGAGGACATCTCTGAAGACACAACCTTATCATTGGAAGATCAAAGATGCATTCAATTCTATCAAGAAACAACAAAACGACTCGAAGATGGCAGATACGAAGTACGATTACCTCTAAAACCTAACTTCGAGCAAGAGTTGGGATCTTCGAAGCAAAAAGCTATCGCACAATTCCTTCAACTAGAACGCAAATTAATCAAGCAACTCCGCGTGTCAACAGAATATAAAAAATTCATCAATGAATATAAGGCGCTAGGACACATGAACCTGTGTACCGAGAATTCGCAGCCCGACTACTATCTACAGCACCATTGCGTCATTCGAGACTCGTCCGAGACTACGTCACTGCGCGTCGTTTACAACGGATCGCAATACACTACAAGCGGGAAAAGTTTGAACGATTTAATGTACACTGGCCCAAACCTGCAACAAGACCTTCAAAACTTAATATTAAAATGGAGACAGTATCCAGTGGTCTTCACAGCAGATATAGAGAAGATGTTCAGACAGATTTGGGTACATGAAGCAGATCAAATATTCCAAAAAATCATATGGCGTGATTCTCCACATCATCTTCTCCAAGAGTACCAACTCACCACTGTCACATACGGCACCAAGGCCGCACCCTTTTTGGCTATGATGACATTAAAACAGTTAGCAAGAGACGAGCAATATAAATATACAACAAGCGAAGCGCCGCGCGTGATAGAAGAGTCATTTTACATGGACGACTTATTACGTGGAAGTTACTCTATTGACGAAGCGAAAATATTACAGCAAGAATTAATCACTATTTTAAAATCTGGCGGCTTCAATCTAAGAAAGTGGGCAAGCAACTCACAAGAAATATTAGAAGGAGTTCATACAACTGAAAATCATGAAAATTTTGAGTTTCGATATGCAGGGTCTACAAAAACTTTAGGCCTACATTGGAACCCACAACAAGATCAATTTACTTTTACCGCC
Organism: Blastobasis lacticolella; assembly: GCA_905147135.1. NCBI lineage: Eukaryota > Metazoa > Arthropoda > Insecta > Lepidoptera > Blastobasidae > Blastobasis > Blastobasis lacticolella. Next base: position 61,560 of record LR990043.1, read on the forward strand.
AAACTAGAAGACACTTCCTGTGAAAACAAACGAAACGAGCATTATTGTCGAATGTTTCGAAGATTTTTGATCCCCTGGGATGGCTGACTCCAGTTACAACGAAATTAAAATTGTTGTTCCAACAAGTATGGGAAGCAAATTTAGACTGGGATGACAATGTCCCGCAAGGAATTTATGAAGAGTGGATTATAATTAAAAATGACATCCAAAATATAAATAAAATAAATATTCCACGCTGGCTGAATACAGAGCAAAAATGTGATATCGAACTCCATGGCTTTTGTGACTCATCGCTAAAAGCCTACGCATGTGTCATTTATTGCAGAGCAACTAGCATGAAAGGAAGCGCAATAACATTAGTAGCAGCAAAATCAAGAATAATATCAAAAAAGAAAAAACACACATTACCTAGGTTGGAACTGTGTGGGGCAGAATTACTTGCGAAAATGATGAACAAAATTCAGCAGTGTTTATCAGACTGTAACATGAAATTATTTGGATGGACCGACTCCACAGCAGTTTTGGGTTGGCTCCAAGGAAACCCAAACAAATGGAAACCGTTTGTTGCTCACCGTGTAACAAAAATTACAGCTGTCATTGCTCCGGATTGCTGGCGCTATGTAAAATCAGACAATAATCCAGCAGACTGTGCCAGCCGGGGAATCACAGCGTCTCAACTACAAGATCATCCACTGTGGTGGCAAGGGCCGCAGTGGCTCACTACCTACAAACCTGAAAATGAAAAAGAACAGCCAAAATATCAAACAAATGAAGATGTTAGAAAAATACAGCAAGTCAATGTTGTCACGGAGCAAGAAGCTGACAGCATTATCCATCAACTACTCAATCAATACAGCACAATTAAGAAATCTGTTCGCGTACTAGCATGGGTCCGGCGATTTCTAACAAAAAATCAGAATAGACAAAAAACATCAAATTTAACATTACAAGAAATAAATGAAGCAAAGAAAGCAATAATCAAGCACATACAAGCATCTTATTTTACAACGGAAATAAGCAACTTAAAAGCAAATAAAGGCATAAATAATAAAAGCAAACTACTTAACCTAAATCCGTACCTGGACGAAAACGAAGTCCTTCGGGTCGGCGGAAGCCTAGAAAATGCACGCATCAGTGACACGATGAAACACCCCATTATAATACCACATGATAGCCGACTCACGAAGCTCCTCATCGATCACGCTCACCTGCAAACCTTCCACGGAGGAGTACGCCTAACCCTCTCCTCATTATTACAAAATTATTGGATCGTTGGCAGAAATCGAGCGGTTAAAAAACGCCTACGCTTATGCGTAACTTGTAAGAAACACCGGCCTACTAAGCAACAACAACTGATGGGTGATCTGCCGGCATCAAGAATAAATCCATCACGCCCTTTCTCTCACACGGGGGTGGATTTCACTGGCAGCGTTGAAATCAAGTTCAACAAAGGACGAGGAGCTAAGACGACAAAAGGCTATATCGCCGTATTTATTTGCATGGTGACAAAAGCAGTTCACCTGGAGTTGGTATCAGATATGAGCTCAAACGCATTTTTAGCAGCCCTGAAAAGATTTTCAGCACGTCGCGGAGCTCCGCGTCATATTTACTCCGACAATGGGACATATTTTGTAGGAGCCAGTCGATCACTGAAGGAAGAATACCTAAACCTAAAAGAAATATTAAATCAAGACTTCTATAAAGAATTGACAGAAATGCAAATACAATGGCACTTTCAGCAACAAAAATTAACTTATGAAGAGTTTACTACCCTTCTAACACAATTGGAAGCAACATTAAACTCCAGGCCGCTCTGTACTATAACTGAAGATCCTGATAATCTGGATTATTTGACCCCATCACATTTTCTTGCTAGCGGACCAACTTTAACAATATTAGATACCGAAAAGGATGAAAGGACGAGATGGGAATTTACACAACGCATTTTTAAAGACATATGGCGAAGATGGCGTGAAGAATATTTAACACAACTCTCAGCAAGATCAAAATGGAAGTCGCCTACGGAAAATATAAAAGTTGACGACGTAGTAATTATCAACGACGCCAATCTGCCACCAGGAAAGTGGTCTATGGGACGAGTAGTGGAACTACACCCCGGAAAGGATGGCTACGTCAGAGTAGTGACGTTAAAAACCAAAAATGGGCTCCTAAACGGCCTGTGATCAAACTGTCTAAACTACCAGTGAACGAGCAAGAATTTAATTGTCAAGAAAAAGCAAAACATTGTACCAAGAAGCGAGAGCATTCAAGTTTGAAGACAATTCTGCTCACTTTCTACACAACTCTAACAAACTGCTGCTGTCATCAAATCACAGCTCTTAATAGCAACCAATCTATATATCTCGACAAAATGGCAAATTTACAAATTTACAAATCATACGAGATGAATGGAATGTCATAATTTATTATGATTTAAACCCTTACTGGGAAGGAACATCAGCCTACATAAAATACGCTCGACATTTAGACTACATCTGTAGTAAAATAAAAAACATAACAAATTGTGAAGTTATCATGCTACAAACACAACATCAATTCTCCGAACTCGAGCACTATATTTATTTATTTAACAATTTATTGCACACAATATAAAGTATACAGAAATTACAAAATTAAAGACGACACAACAGGCACTACTTATTTCTAAGAAGAAATCTCTTCCAGCAGGCCTATAGAAGAGAGACATTTAGATTATAGGGGATGAGACGTGCGCAATAGTTTAATATATACATATTTAATAAACTACATAAATAATTATAAATAAGATACTATAATGAAGTATTACTGCATCATCACTCTATAACGCGGCGCAGGCGCGGCCTTATCAACGCTGTGGGCAGCGTCGCGCGGAGCCTTTTCGGAGTATTGGACGAACAATTCGCAGAACAATACAGCAAGGACATTGATCTAATCAAGCTGAACCAAAAACATATTCAATTACTGTGGAAGAACCAGACTTCAATCGTGGAAGCGGAATTTAATTTACTAAAGAGAACACAAGAAGCAATAAATAACCAATCTAATTTATTTAATCACCACATATCAAATTTAGATAAAGCTATAAATACATTAAGCACAGAAGTAAACACAATAGAATGGACTAACGAATTCGTCCTGTCAGCAATAGCAGCAAATAATATGTTTACAACTCTAAAACACATTCAAGATAACCTCCTGGACACGATCACGAATATCTTCAATGGAAAAGTAGATTTTCATATATTTTCTCCGAAACAGCTGCAGAAGGAACTGAGCACTGTGTTAAGCCAATTAGGCAACAACCTTGCCTTGCCAATAAGAAACATTCAAAAGGACATTTTACAAATATATAATTTATTGCGAATCAGAACAAGAATGACGTCACATTATCAGCTGTTTGAACTCAAGTTACCACTGATAAGCAGAGACCACTTCGACTTATACAAAGTAATATCTATTCCGAGACAGATTGGGAATAAAACAGTATACGTAACACCAGCAGCTGACTACGTTGGGATAAATTTGCACAAGGATGCATACATACCTACTTCGCAGAATGAGATAAATAACTGCATTAATCAAGACGCATCAACCTATCTATGTGCCCTGAGAAACCCAATCTTCAAGATGAATTCCTATCAAGATTTGTGTACAAAAAATAAGAAAAATCAATGCAGAACAGACATCGCCGAGTGCAAACACAAGTGGTATGCACTTAATAATATGAATACGTATTTGTATTATTGTTGCAACGCGTGCGGACTGAGAACGCTATGCGGCGATCAGCTGTCCGCGGTCCAGCTAACGCAAGCAAATATTATCAAGTTCGAAGAAGGCTGCACTGTCAAGACTGAAAACTTTACTATTATGACACATAGAATATTAACAAATACTTTGAAGGTGAAAAGCAATTTAGAAGATTTTTCTATTCCTACCATCAATCGAATCTTGAATATTACGATAGAGCCCTTCAACGGGAACGAAACCCTGTCTAAAGACCAAACCAATCAAATGTTAGAGAATTTACATAAAAAAATAGAAGCCATCAAGACCGAAGAAGTGCAAATAACAGATCAGATATCTTACCACGATATCCATCACTATTCCATCATATATTTAGTGCTGGGTTCAATAATTATCGTGGGCGCACTGGCGATATGGAAGAGAAAGCGAGCCGCTACTGCCGCCGTGGCCGCCGCCACCGCGCCGGCACCGCACCCCGCCAGAGTGGAGCGAGGGACGACGCCAGTTTTAAGAAGAGTTATTTTTAATACTTGAATGAAATTCTTAAGTTCACATTATTTGTAACTTTACTATACTTTATTATTTTTGTTTATTTTTCTCCCTCGGGAGCATGTACAAAGTACAGCATGTATTCTGCGCACGCAGCAATAACACAACATAACAACATTTTATTATAATTAACATAGCGCCATTTTTGTATCAGTACTTACACGGACGCCTAGCCGCGTGGTACTCCTCATTAAGCAATAAACCAAGTCGTCGGATATTAGCCTTATCATTTATAATCAAAGCATCCAAGAAGTGTGTGGTAGCAAGAAACCCATACAGAGGTCATCCTCATTAATTTATGTGCCATGCTGATGACGAAAGTGCAGAAACTCAAATGGGTTGTCACAGTGAGGATCAAATCGACATGCTAAACAGGCGTTGCAGCGGTGGGAACGGATGACCTATATGGGCTAGGCAAACCTTATCTTTCAAATCGATACATCAAAGCAAGGCTTCCAGGCGGACTCTTCTGACCCCAGTCATCAGCAAATCACTGCTGGTTACAACCACCGTCATATGTAATACCACAACAATGACGACCTGAGCGGTTCAGTTGGTTAGCATGTCGGTCGCCACGCAGAGGTCCCGGGTTCGATTCCTGGCCGAGCAGAAAATGAAACGATATATTTAAATTTCTGCTACGGGTCTGGGTGTAGTATGTATAATAAGTATGTATTTAGAAAGTTAAAAGCAGTTTATCAGTTATCTAACACCTATAACACAAGCTTTGCTTACTTTGGGGCTAGATGGCACTGTATAAATTTGTCCAAGCATATTTAATGTATTGGTTAATAAAGAGCGTCTTGGAGTTGTCACGGTAAATTGCTGTATCGTGGTAGTGGAGTGACCACTGCTTTAATGTAGCAGAAGTGTATTGGTTATGGGGTGTCTTGCTACACAATATATTGCTGTGTCGTGACAAAGATCGGCATCAACCGCCGCCATCTATAACGCCACAGTAATTTATTTGTTAAGTTAAGGGGTGTCTGGCTAGGGCTTTTTTTATGTCATACGGCAGGCAAACAGGCAAGCGGGCCACCCGATGGAAAGTGGTCACCACCGCCCATAGACACCAGCAACACGAAGAGCATCGCCAATGCGTTGCCCACCCCTATAACAAGGGCTATTTTTGCTGTGTCATTGGTGGCAATGGGCCTCCTATGCCACCGCCACCTGTAACGCCACAGCAATATATCGGAGCACGGGTGTAATAAGGTGCGCGCGTCGGCGGGCGGGGACCTGCGCGAGCGGCGCGCGCGGTGGCTGGCGCGCGAGGCGGAGGAGCCCGCGCCGGAGCCGTGCGAGGCGGCGGTGCGCGCGCTGTGCTCGCCGCCGCGGGCCGCCCGCCGGCTCGGCGCGCCCGTGGCGGGGCTGGCGACGGCGCCGCGCGGCCGCGCCCTGTGGGCGATAACAGCCGGGGGCGCCGCGCACTGCCTGGCGCTGCCGACCTTGACGGCCCTCTGCCGGTTGCTGCCGCCGGCGGATGGACCGAGGGACCTCACGCTGCATTACGTGCAGCCCAGTGTCAGTGATGACTTCATCGCGAGGTGAGTAAGGTTTTGAGGGGCGCTATTTGTTAAAAGAACAGACAATATTTTATATACGACTTTTGAAATGGTTTTTGTCCATAGGTACTAGTTTAGCTTATTTCTGTGGACAATAATGGACATCCAATGCTTGAATATTGGGCCATCCAGCCTACACTCCATCGCCAGAGCCTACAGAGGGCCTAGTGTGAGTTCCGCTTCGATTTTACTTAACTATCGCGTTTGCGTTTACGTCGAAATTAGTATGAAGAAAAAAACTTCATTTACGTACCACTAGGCGGCGCTATATATGTTTTCATACTAATTTCCACGTAAACGCAAACGCGATAGTAAAGTATAATCGAAGCGGAACTCACACTAGGCCCTCGGCTAACGCCGTGACGATGCCGAAATCGGACAAAGTGGAGAAGCAGGAAAGCGGAACCTGGCAGAAGTCGGGATTGACCGCTTGGATATTGAAGATGATGATTATGAAGCCTTCGCTAGATAAAACTGTTTATATTTTCGTAACCTTTTTGTAGAGAAACCTCTGAGGTACCTACCTCCTTTTTCTTCGATAATTTCAGCAGGGTTGTTCAAAGGTAGTCCTATAGGTCAATGAATCGTAGGCTTGAGATATTTGTATTTTTTTTATTACACCTGACCTGATATAAGGATGTCATCGTCATCTAAAACTTGAAGCTCGGAATCCTCAGTTCGAAAACCAACTGTCACGGTCTGAAGTAAGCGATTGAAGGAAAGGTCGCTTGCGCCGTGTACTAGCTCAAAGCGTGGCTTCAAAGCAGTTGTTTCAATTATATCAAGCACAAGTCCGATCATGCATGCAAGGAGTACTGTTGCCATCTCTGGGATGGATCAGCCAAATACCAACTGTCCGCTTTGGATTCGGTAAAAAACGTGCAAAGAAGATAATTTGTGACACGCAATTAATTGAGTCTAAGCTGCAGAGCCTCGAGCATCGACGCAGGGTGGCGTGTCTGTCGGTATTCTATAGGTTGCATTTCGGAGAGTGTGCGAAACAGTTGCACGACCTCATTCCGCCGGCCCCTTTCCACCATCGGGAAACGCGATCCGGGCGAGCGCTTCATCCTTATGTCGTGGATCTTTCAGCTACCCGCACAAGCCGCTTCGGTTCAACCTTTATAATGCGAACGGCTAAGGAATGGAACGCGTTGCCTGCGAGTGTGTTCCCTGATCACTATAATCTCGACGCCTTCAAGGCTAGAGTGAATAAGCTGTTTCTAGACAGGCATGCTCCATCTTCGACCGCATCGTCACTTATCACCAGGTGAGAGGGCGGTCAAATGCCTGGATAGTCTAAAATTATTAAAAAAAATAGATAGTCGCTTTTACCTATAATATTATTAGAAAATTAATATGAAACGTATAAGGTTAAAAACATGTTAATGCATATAATCAGTTTCAACTGTATACAAGTACAAATACTCGCCTTAATTTTGTCTGGTAAATGTGACTTAAGTGGAATAACAAACTTTATCTGTGGAATTGTCGAGGCTCATACCTAAAATTGTTTATCTTGTTTTAGTTGCAAACATTTGTAAGATTTATTTGAAAATTTGTACTACAAAAATTAATTATGAAACAATATGTGGTTTTACTTGGAAGATATTTAATGAAACATATTATTACAATATGTTAGTCGTGGTTCACGTAGAACTTTATTTAATAATCTGTATTTTAATTTGCTTCCAATTTCTATATCTTCTTAACTACACGTCGTTTAGAAAACGGGTTTGGGTACAGTTTGAATTTTTTTATATTATATTGGTGTAAAAACATATTTTTACAAAAAATGCAAATTATTGGTTTTTGTTGTATGGGCGGTGTATTAAAAGAAAATCACTTAATATTCAACCCCCATAAACGTGGGTATAGGTCTGTATATAAAATTAAACTTCCTGCAATGCTAGAAAGCTGACGTATATGTAGGCTGGACAACCGTTAAGAGCTTACGAGGCTTGGCCAAACAATTTTACATGATATGTTTTGGTCGGTTGTTTTATTAAATACGGCAGACAAACAGGCAAACGAGCCACCTGATGAAAAGTGGTGACAGCCACCTAAGAACATCAGCAAAACCAGACTTGACTGACAGGTTTGAGTGGGTTTACAACTAAGCTGGTTAAATGAACACACACATAACATAAGTGCTGTAACTGAGCGAAGCCCTGAATGCCTCCAGCCCGCTGCCCGGCGGCGGCGTGTGGGTGCGCACGCGGCGGCTGCTGGCGCGCGGCCGCCCCCCGCGCCCCGCGCCCGCGCCCGCCGAGGCCGCGCTGCTGAGACACGCCAAGGGCGGCGCGAGGGAGTTGCTGGTGCTCGCCGGAGGGATGCTATACGTAAGTACATAATGATGAGGTGAGAGCGAGCATAGTTGGCACTGGCAACGGCTATTTTGATTGCGCCGTTTGCGCGACGCCGCCACTGCCATGACAAACAGTATATAAATCCTCGGTGTAACCAAAGATTTAGGGCCTAGTTTAGAAACATCTCTACATTATTTTGAAAAAGCACCCGCGATGAAATAAATTTTGAATGAAATATCGAATAGGGGATCGTATTCATAGTCGAGCTTGAAAACTTTACTCCAAATCTACAGAAAAACGAAATATTGCTGGCGCGATGATATATTTTAGGCCTACCATGCTGGTTCTACTCCTATCTCACCGTTTCAACACGGTCTTTTCAACATAAAATATATTTTACGTAATCTGGAAACCCATTTCGCAGATATGGGAGTCTAAAGCGCCTGCACTATAGCACGGACCGCGGCGGCCGCGAGGCAGCGCGGCCATCGCGAGCGGGCGTGGCCAGCGCGAGCCGCCGTCGCCGCCTCGCCACACACACGCAACATGGCGATGCTGCCGCAGTCTCTCCGCACGCTGAGCCAGTCGGGGCGGCCGCTGCGGCGCGCGCTGTCGTCGCTGCCGCGCGAGACGTGCGCCGGCGGCCCGCGCCCGCCGTGCCCGCCGTGCGAGCCCAAGCCGCCGCAGCCCTGCCGCGCCTCGCCCGAGACCCACGTGCGCGGCTTCCGCGTGACCTGCTGCCCGCCGAAGCAGCGCGCGCCGCCGCCCTGCGAGCCCGAGCCGCGCGCCTGCTCGCTCACCTGCGCCAACCGCGCCGGCGCCCTGCCCGATCCATCCAACGAAAACGCTCAAGCTAAATTGGTTCGTTTACGGTTTATATGTTTGATATCTTCCTGGCCATTTCGTACAGTGTAGACTTATCATATTATTGTTGCAGTCCTCTCAAGACCCGAGCGCACCTCATGACAAAGACTGCGGGGTGGTCCGCGACGCAGTCACCTCGCGGCTGAAGGCGGCCTGGCGGTCGCGGCGCGACGAGTACCTGCGCGACGCGGCGTGCCGCTCGCCGGTGGGCGGCGGCGCGGTGCCCGACGCGCCCTACCGGCTGCCGGGTGAGCGCGAGTGTGTGTGCGCCACCGACGGCCGCCAGTACCAGATCAAGGGAAAGAGCCCTCCGAAGGGCGCCGCGTGCGGCCCCTGCCGGCAGCCGCCGCCGCCGCGCTGCGTCGAACTCGTGCCCGACGACAACTGCCAGATAAAATCCGGTAGACATTTAAATCCATGTGCACATCAGCCGCGTGTTATCGTCGACATCGATCGCTCGGGTCAGAAGCCCGGCGGCGGCGGGTGCGCCGCGGCGGCGGGGGCGGGGGGCGCCCCCACCGACGCCGTGCCCGCCAACCCCTGCGCGCCGCGCAGTGCCAGCGGTACCCTCACTTCAAGAATTATGAAATCTCTCAACATCGGTTCGGGCTCGGGATCCGGGAAAGGCAAAAAATGCCCCGCTCCGAGCTGTGGCTCCAAATGTCCGGCGACACCGGGCGCGGCCAAACAAGCGGGGGACAACAGCTGGTGCGCCAGTATAAAGAGGCCCACTGTGCCGCCGCTCTGTCGCGAGCTCAACTTCAAGGAGCGTCTCGGGCGCCGGCCCGCGCCGCGCTGCAAGCCCACGCGGCGTTCCCTGCACCTGTCCTCGGCGGTGAGCGGTGCCGCCACCGGCAAGAAGCCGAAGCAGGATATAGCTGCCATTGTTGAAAAGACTAAAGCCGATTCTGAGAAATTGGCGAAGACCCTTAAAGCGCGCGCCGGATTGAAAGAGGCAGGGGTGGGCCGGAGCGCCGGCGCCGGTGTCACCGATTGCAAGAAAGCCGAAAAGCGGCTTCCTCCGATCTCCGGTCGGCTAGATTTGAAAGTACCCATGTGTAATAGCGGGTTGCGTATCGCCGTATTGGTCGACGAGAATCGCGAGGATGAGAAACCAGGGGCGTGCAAGCTCGCCCCGCAAGGTAAGAAGGCGCCCCCCGGGGTGCCTGGGTGTTCGTCGGCCGTCTCTCCACCCTCCAGGTGTCCGCCGTCACTGAGCCAAGACAAGATAGTTCGCGCTCAGAAGGCTGACTCGTGGCTGTCGATGAAAAACATAATCTCTGCATGTTGTGGGAAAGGCGGAAAGGGCGACAAGTGCTCGCCAAAACCCAAGGTGCCGGCATCACCGGGCTGCAAGCCGCCCGGCGGCGGCAAGGGGAAGGACGACGCGTGCAAGCCAAAGCGCTGCCCGGCGCCGAAGCCGACGCCGCGGCCGGGCCGCCAGTCGCCGTGCGAGGCGCCCACCGACGACCCCTGCAAGCCCAACAAGCCCGTCAAGCCGCGCGACCCGTGCCGCCCCACGCCCTGCACCCCCAACAAGGGCGGCTCGGCCTCCAATCAGTCCAAGTGCTGCTCTTCAGCTCTCAACGTCTTGCCGTATCCAGTGATTGTGTGACCTTAGAACAGCATATTATCTGACTATAGAGTAATTTTAAGTATTCGCCGTGTTTGTGTGTGTGTACGTGCCTTTATATTTTTTTTATATGCATCCTGTAATAATTATTTTATGTATGACACAAAACTTAAAAAATATACCTATGTACTACAATAATATACAAGGCATCCTGTCATCATCGTGAAATGGGTTTTATTACGTCTTTTAAAATGAGAGTATTATATTAGCTTCTGCTTTCTGCTTATATTAGCATAATTTAAATTACTCAACAGTCCGTAATGATTAAGGATTTAGACTACTTATCTTATAATAATGTTCTTTTGATTTGATTCTCGGGCAGCCTGATGATGGCAGGTAACACACACGGGTCCAAGAGGTTCGTCTTGACAAACAGATATATTTAACGAATGAGATTGCGAATGAGAATAATTTCCGCAGTTTCACTGACAGTCTTATATCTAGGAGATTGGCATACCTGTCATCATAGTTTGCATCCTACAAATATTTTAAAATGTTTGGATGTTTGTGACTCCTTCACGAAAAACCACTAAAAGGATGTTGATAAAAAAATTAATGACGATATAATATGTTACATAATACGATATATAGGCTACAATTTATCCTGAAATTAATTAAATTTTCACGGGAACGGATCCTCAACGTATAACTGAATTTCACGCGAAGTCCATGCCAAAAGCTAGGACTACATCGACTATGATGGTAGAGTTCATAATATAGTCTATACTAATATTATAAAGAGGAAAGGTTTGATTTTTTGTTTGTTTGTTTGTATTGAATAGGCTTCGAAACTACTGGACCGATTATAAAAATTCTTTCACCGTTGGGAAGCTACACTATCCCCGGGTGACATAGGCTATATACCCGTGTACCCGTAGTGGTACCCGTGCGGAGCCGGGGCGGCTGCTAGTATAGGAGATAATCCATTAACAGTCTGTAAACCGTAGGACTTGAGTGTCTTTCGAATTAGTGGAAGGTTTACTGCAATCTTCTCAGAAGATCTTCCTCCACTACGTTAAAAATGCATAGAGACAAAATTGTATCTACAGAAGCAGAGAGTACATACCGAGTTTCAATTCGAGACAAAATGTCACACATCTCTATAACACGCACACTAAGGCAAATGCAGGGACGAAACAAGGCAGGCCATCTGCAGCAGTGGCGTGCCTAAGGTTTAAGAGTAGGGCAAGCCGAGAGATGCAATTTTGTAGATTTTACAGTTATTGAAGATAAATAAATCTTTTAACCACATTACTGATAAATCCTCACTTATCACTCTTCAGTTTCAACAATCAGAGTTTGGTACAGTGATCTGTGAAATTGTCTTAAAAGCGCTTTACTTATCTGAGAAATAGGTACCAGATATAAATCTGGCGATAAAAAAATTGGTTTTGTAAAATATATAGGTTTTGGCGGGAAAATAAACTGTTTTGTTTCTGTGAGATGTACAAAAACTTTACCTTTTCTTTGCTAATCAAAAATTGTGTACCTTTTTAATCATCACAAGGGACTATACTTTCTTTATTGTCGATCTATCCAATTAAATCACTTTTACTACAAAACACAACACAAACACATCAAAAAACTAATTACTTATCCGCTCAAACAAAACAATAGTGAAGTTGGATTGTATTCCAGCATTCAACAAACGTACCTATGCGCATGCGTGAAGTTTCACATGTTCATAGATCCGTGTACAACTTCATACGCATGCAGGGCTTAAAGTCTCGTACAAATGACTATATAAACAAACGACTATAATATCTCACTATAGGACAGTTTTCATAGGTAAGAAAAAGAAATGCCGGCCGGCATCGAAGCCCGCTTACAAGCCAGCGCGTGCGAGCGGGAAGACTGGCCGAGTCTCAATTCAACTTGGTCTCAACTGCGTTCGGATCGTGGATCGTGAGCTCGGCGCACGATGGCGCTGCTTCGCGGCGCGGCGGTGTGCACGTAGTTTGAAAAGTAATAGGAGCGTGAACTTTAAATAGTTCGCGCTCGCATTACCTTTGATTTTTAATCGATAATTATTTTTATTAGGCAAGCCCGACTTTTGGGCTTGTATGACAGTAACGCCACTTCTGCAGATGTTATTTTTTACTATTTCTATTCCGTAACGAACACAAACAAATCTGACTTGTGGGCATATTTATATTGTCTTTACAATAAAAGTGTAATGAAGGTGCCGACCTAATCGTTATCACCGTCGTGGTTAGCCTACACACATCTAAACTACTAGGGAATGGATCTGCCCTCTCATTGAGAGAGAACGGGCAATAGTTTACCACTCAGGCCCAATGCGGATTGGCAGACTTCACAATTCGAGTTAATCTCTAACATGCAAGTTTTTTCACGATATTTTCCTTCACTGAACAGCCAAATAAATTATTTGAATCCATATATGAATTAGGTATATAATACAAATACAAAAACCATTTTTAAAGGTAAGGTGTCTGGGGATCAAACCCACGCCTTGATAGTTACCACCGTCTTTCCGATCTCTCGATCCTACATACCGTGAATACCACAGATCACAACAACAAACCTTGTTTGAAAAGAGTATGTAAATAAATATATCAAACAGGCAGCATATTCTTTATTTCAGTAAAAATTCTGGTAGGTACGGCACCAGGACAGAAGGGACTTGCATATACTTATTATCTTGTTCTTCAAAATGTTTACATCACAGCACTTCCAATTTGCAACCCAGACATCATCATGTCTGGTCTTCAGGAAACCTAGAAGAATAACTAAATAGAAATAAACGTAAATTCGTGATTAATCCGTTTAAGTTTTTTTTTAAATGTCTGAACATTTAAAATATTATTTAGTTACATTTTTGATACGGAACCCTAATAAATATAAAATTGTGGACCGCTATGTACAATATTTGAGTATTCAAATTCTATACAACAAATACTAAATCCGACCCTGTTTACATCAAAATATTTCCATATCTATTTAGACGCCGAAATATAACTCAATTTGCCAATAATTTTAAATCTGTCTTCAATGGCATGTTGTTTTAAGATAAAGATTTCAATGATTGCAAATTCACACTATTACTATGCATATTTGTATCACAATTTCTAAAATTGATTCCCGATAGCCACGATCACGATTGTTTACTTACCGGCGAAAAGATAATCCAGGTGTATTTCCATACTTTGCGCTTTCACATAAATGTGTACTAAATTTCACCGTCTTTTAAATGGTTTGATTTAAATATTTCAAAAGAAACTTCAGGTCTTTGTTACCTTGAGCAACATGTCCAACGTTCAAAACATTGCGCATGTCATTTTCCGGCTCCTTATTCCTATAGATGAAAAAACGGGACAGGAAGATTCATAATCATTGTAGAGTGAGCGAACAGGGAATATTTGTGATTTGTGTTTAGTCTGTTATGTCTGCTGCAAAAATGCTGAAGAGGCATTGAAGAGGTCATCTATTCGTTGAGGAGTTTGCTGACCACACTATAATATAGTATATGAATGAGATTTGAATCTTATTTCAACAACTTGCAACACTTTCAGTATGTCAAAGACATGGACTTACTACCCAAAGGGACTGCGCACTGCTTTGACTAAAACCGGGCAGAGCGAGAGTAACCATCGATAGTCCTGTGTCCCTTTCTAGTGTTGCCACCATTGTTGATGCAAATTCCGAATTACTATTATTATTTGGCACGGACACCGACCTCAGGGCAGGCAGAGCTGGACCGGGTGCAATCTGAAGGTCATGTTTTCACCAGGGTCCAGCCCAAGCTTACCCTGCTACTCGGAAACTATTGGCCCTAGAACACTAGTTCCTAGAGTGAAATGATAGCACTCCTCGAGATCATCATTTCGTATGACAGCTGTCAAAGTTAAATATTTTATAATTCGGTACTCATTGGTGCTAAAACACTAGTTTCTAGAGAGAAATGATAGTACTTGTTAAGATCTACATTTCGAATGACAGCTGTCAAACTTTGAACTGAAGTAACTCCTAAACCATTGGTGCTGTAACACTTGTTCCCAATGAAAAATGAAAGTGTTCGTCGAGATCTACATTTCGCATGACAGCTGTCAAACTTAGAACTGTTGTAACTCAGAAACGATTGGTCTTAGAACACTAGTTCCTGGAGCAATACGATAGTACTCATTGAGATCTACATTTTGGGTGACAGTTCTAAGTTTGACAGCTGTCATTCGAAATGTAGATCTTAACAAGTACTATCATTTCTCTACAGAAACGAGTGTTTTAGGACCAATGGGTTCCGAGTTACAAAAGATTTAACTTTGACAGCTGTCATTCGAAATGTAGATCTTAACAAGTACTATCATTTCTCTACAGAAACGAGTGTTTTAGGACCAATGGGTTCCGAGTTACAAAAGATTTAACTTTGACAGCTGCCATACGAAATGTAGATCTCGACGAGTACTATCATCTCTTTAGAAACTAGTGTTCTAGAAACAATGGGTTCCTAGTTTAAGTTTGACAGCTGTCACCCGAAATGTAGATCTCAACAAGTACTATCATTTATCTCTAGAAAATAGTGTTGTAGGATAAATCGTTACCGAACTCTTTTATCTGTTTTGTGGAACAAAAAGTCGCAGGTTAATAATTATGTCGACTCGACGTTTGTCGGAGAAACGTTCAGTAGATCAAAAGGTATTTACACAACTACTTTTCGGATGGTATGGATTACCTCATAATAATACCAAATTCACGGTAAATATATTTCTCCAATAATGGCAACACCAAACATGACACTTGTCAATTTAGAATGACGGTGATTATGCCAATAACATTGTGTTTACACTGTTAGAAAGGGACAAAGGACTATCGATGGTGACTCTCGCTCTGCCCGGTTTTAGTCAAAGCAGTGCGCAGTCCCTTTGGTTAGTAAGTCCATGGTCAAAGATAAAATGCTGATGTTTTCATTTATTGTTGATCGAAATCGAAAACAACATACACAAAAATAGTTTTACATTTCTCCCATAACTGTGTGAGGTGAAGTGCAGAGATGTCGGACCAGTTCCCGATGTTCCGGCTGGGCACGCTGCTGATGCGGCAGATAAGCGCGCCCGTCGCGAGCCGCATCAAGGTGGGCGAAACACGACGTCGCTGTCTAATCATTGTGGAGTTGTGGAGCTGTAGATACTTGGAAGACTTCCTGTTGTAGTATTTCCACACAGCATCGACTTTAGGACCTATAAGAAACAAGCCTTTTGAAAGGCTGTGAATACCGGGTGCTACTAGTGTATGTATTTGGTGATCAATCACTTACCACCAGGAGACCTGATTTTCCGCTTCCCCAGGTGAGCTGCGTTCCTTTAAAAAATATATTGATTACTTATTTATTGGCTAAGACCTATTGCTTGCTTTCTGACAACAATATTCTATATGAATTTGTACAAAACAAATACATAGTGTAGTCTACTCATTGAAAGTTTAGGCAAAGCAAAGTCTATCCCTCATTTAATATGGAATGCAATCACTGTTTCACATAGCACAGGATATCCTAGTTTGGGGAGCAGGGACTCCACTAGGTATAAACTATATATTTTATTATATTTATATTTGGATCTGGATCACAGGGTGCATTGGCGCTCATTGGAGGCCTATGTCCAGCATTGATGATGATGATGGTGATGTCACTCGGTATGCATGCCTCTACAACCAGGAGGCCGCGAAACGGCACCCGCGCGTCGGAAAGACCGCCGTGTGCGGGCTGGGGCGCGCGTGCCGCGGCTGCGAGATGCGGCTGGCGCTGCTCTCGGCGGCGCTCAGCGGGCGCACCTCGATGCGCTCGGTGCGGCAGGCGAAGACGCCGCCGATCACCACGGAACAGGCGTTGCAGGCCGGCGGGAATATACTCGGTCGGTACCAGAATACAGTTGAGAGAAAGCGGCGGGACCGCTCTTAAGCTATGCATATGTTCATATGCCATTTTTAATTCCTGTTAAGGATTTTTCTGACAATCGGAGTCATCCTACGCACTTTAAAGTTTTGCATCAACGCGCTTCGCCCATTGGATTACAGCGAAGTCACGCGTTGGTCAATTGCGTTCATTCCCCCTCGCCGCAAATCGGTAAGTAGTGTTTGAACAAAAAGGTGCTTCGCTCTCCACTAAATTGGTTTATGGTTGGTACCCACTAGTAAACCAACGTACGGCTGGTGATACCATTATCAAAGTCAAAGCTAATATTTCCATCGTCTTTAAATGGTTTCCGCTTTTGCCACTGACTGTTGACTTTATTATTTTGAACTGGAAGCTATTTGTAAAATTAAAGTTCCACACCACCACCACCATCCATTTCATACTACTTGTTGTACGTAGTATTTTTTCACTCTATATTACTACGGAGTCGATGTGCGGTCGTACTAACCCGATAATAATTTTTAAATGTCAAAAGGTAGACAAACAGGCGAGCGGGTCACCTGATGGAATGTGTACGTCTGATAATCTGGACGTCTTCCAGGCTAGAGTGAATAGACTGTTCCAAGACGGGCATGCTCCATCTTTGGCCGCATCGTCGTTCGGTCAAATTACTGTGTTGTCTAATATATAAAAAAAATTTCCAAAAGCTAGGCCCCTTCACTGACAAAGCCACAGATCTTTATTAAAAAAGTAAGTTCTATGGAAAAAGCTTTTTTATTCCGTTTTATTATAGGCAGGATATTAAATCATTGGCCGTGTGGTGTCCGGCAGAGTAGAATAGCACTAACCCCTTACACTCATGGGTGTTGTACAAGGCGACTAATGTTTTCGAGGCAAAACATTTAGAGTCTCCGTAGGCTAGAAAATGGGCAACAGCGTTTTCCATTGTTATATTTATAACACTGCGATTTCTAACCCGCCTGCCAAGCGTGGAGATTAGGCCAATAACCCCCCCTTTCGTGGGAGGGGCCCTAAGTCCTGCTGTGGACTATTGTGGGCTTTGATGATTATGATTAAATAATTGCTTTCAAATGTTTTCAGACGACCTGAGTTGTTCAGTTGGTTAACATGCCGGTCGCCATGCAGAGGTACCGGGTTCGACTCCCGGCCGAGCAGAAATTGAAAAGATGTATTTAATTTCTGTTACGGGTCTAAAAATAAGTATGTAGTAATATATGTATATATAAGTAGTTTATCAGTTATCTAACACCTGTAACATAAGCTTTGTTTACTTTGGGGCTAGATGGCGCTATGTGAATTAGTCCAAGCTGTGTGTATTTATTTGAATGTTAAATGTAACAGATAAGAAAGTAGGAAGGAAACGCACAGTTAGCACCTATCCTCGAAAGCGGAATATGCTCACCTCACGACAACAAGTGAACTATCTCTATCCACAGGTGAGGTGGTCATCTTCATGCTCGGCGCGATGATCATAGTGCTGGAAGTGAACCGGCAGGCCATGAATAAGGAGCGCAAGGTACGCATGATGATCAGAACCGGGCGAAGTGGACGAGGAAAAGTAAGAAAGGGGACTGCTAAGTCGACGATAATGCTATGATATTTTTTAAATAATCAAAGGTCTTATACCTATAGACCCGCTGAAGACATACATCATACTAAAATCTAAATGAGAAAATGCACAAATATGGAAAACCAAATAATTTGCCCACGTCTACCCTTGCGGCATGCATTAAAGTCCCACTTTCACTATTTGGCGTACTCCATTATGCAATTTTTAGGGCACGCCGGACGGATGACATGGTGGCTGTACTACCACTCATATTGGCGTTAATGTCCCAGTAATTACAGTGGAGCAATCGCCGTCAGTCAAGGGGAACATGATCAGATTGAATCGTGGTTACACATTCAGTCGCCTGAATGGCAGTTTTCATCACGATGTTTTCCCTCACCGTAAGAGCATCGGTTAGTCAGCAACTATGTAAATAACTGAGAAAAGAGTCATTGGTACATGGCGGCACTGGGATTCGAACCCAGGACCTCTCTATTACGAGTCGGACCCCTTAACCACAAGGCCACCAACGTTCCAGGCTTTACACTGGTGGCCCTATCATGACTATAATCTGATGATGTATATCCACCGCTTGTTAAAGCTCCTAAGGTTAGGCTCCTATTTTATATTACTTTTGTTATATAATTCTAAGGTATTTTATGCAATAAAGAGTTAACATACATACTATACTACTCCCAGTGGGCGTCGTCGAAAGTAACTAGTTATCAATTACTTTCGAAGTCGAGACGATGAAAAGGCCAATAAAAAATATATATCTAAGTTCTAATAATATCTGTACTATTTTGGCTATTTCGAAAGTCTAAGTTTTTATGCGAATATGCTATTTTACATTTTAGATATTCTGCCAAGAGGCTTGCTCAGGCTGGACAGATAATAGCTTCTCTCTTAATAGCATCAAATGAGCCTTCATAGTTCTTATAATCTCTCTTCATTCCCTGGTGTGGTGGTGTACGTGAGTGGCGAAAAACGTTCGAAAAACTTACAAATATGTTCCCCAGGTGGCGGAGACGGCGACCCAATGGCTGGCGCTGGTGCTGACGCTGCAAGAGGTGGAGAACGAGGTGAGGCTGCAGCAGGAGGAGCTGCAGCGTCTGGCGGCGACGCTGCCGGGCAAATTCCCAGAGATACCCCCGTTCGACAAGCCGGCCGTCGTAGTGGTGCCGCCTGTCTCGCCTACTCCGGAGGTGAGCTGTTATTTTTTTATATTACCTACACTGGGCAAGTATTTGACCGCTTTCTTATCAGATGGTAAGTGACGATGCGACCGAGGATGGATCATGTTTAGCAACAGCCGATTCACTCTGGCCTTGAAGAAGTCAAAATTGTACTGTTCGGGGGACGCATTGGCAGGCAATACGTACCACAAAATTTATACTTACTGAAATACCGATACATTTTGCCAACAGGGCGAGGCACGTGCACTGGCTAAATAGCAGAAATATGCAATATTATGCTTGTAATAGAAGAGACAGAAAGTGAAAGGATGCGATAGTTCCAGATTAAGGCTTTGTGAAGAAACATATTCAAAGGTAGATAAGATAGAAATGTTTTATAAAAATTACCATCTTTTAAATTTTGATATATATCACAAACTTGGCAAACAAGCGGTCTGCCTGATGGTAAGCAGTTACCGGAGCCTAGCGTTTGCAATAGAGACTTACATGCTGGCGACCAAGCAAAAAGCTTTTCACTCCTTTTTCGAAGATCTAAATAACTTGTTATTATGCAAATAAGTAAATAAATAAATAAACTTGTACTCTCCAGGGAAAACGTGAATCTTGAATGCATACTCGTGACCAAAGAGCATGCTACCATGCTACCGCTTCGAAATATACAGTTTAAAATGAAGAATCCCATGTTTAACAACGCGAAAGTTTAAGTGCAAAAAATAACTATAAACAAATCTAAAATAAAAATCACCACCCTTAGGTCTTAGGGTAGGTGTAAAACCTTCAGGCTCCTCGAGATGGCGCTAGTAGTTCCGTCGGACGTTCGCCGTGAGAAAACCGTATTCAGGAGTTAAATGTCTGCACCTCCATTTATGACGGCAATATTGTGTTTGTTTACATTAAAAATCTAAGTAAAACATCAGGTTCGTTTGAATACGTTTTTTGTTTATTTTAGGTGCAATCTGCTTCTTTGGATATAAGAAATAGGCTATACTTTATAATCCATAACAGTACTCCCTACCTACCAACCTTACTACCTCAGTAAAAAATATAATTATAATCCTAAAGACTCTTATTTACTTTTAGAGTAAACAACAGGTAATCTCTGTATCACAAATATTAATTTTGACGGTGTTGACGATCGCGGGGGCCGGACTGTCCCGTCCTTCTTTCCTTGGCTGGATAAATAAGGTCGCCATCGACGCGATATCGACTCGGTAAACAAGTGTATTACACACGACGCGGCGTTTACATATCATTTCTGCCGGAGCCTGTATTTGCTCCACGCATGAGGCACTTAGCCCCCCCTCCCCCCGCCCGCCTGCCGCGCCCTCCGCGCCCCACTTGAATTATACTTTTTGTAACGAGTCACTCATCGAACGTGTGTTCCGAGCGATTGATTTATACGCATATCTAGAATATGACAGTCAAGATGAATGGCAATTTATATAATGTTCGTACTTTATTGATTCTTGTGATTAGGGTAAATGATGATGTTACTAAATAAATGATGAATATTTTTAGTCTTTAACGGTTTTCCATCCATAAATATATGCTGAGAACTACTTACCATCTAGGGCAAGTTTTTGCTGGCTGTGTGATCGAGTCTGCCTTTCCCGCGTTGGCCTTTACAGCCATCAAAATGTCGTACATCAACCCCTAACAGTGACGCTGTTTGAATTATCTACAATAGATGTTGAAGGCCTGAGGAAGGTTTAATGATGACAAATACTGAATCTCTCCGACTAACTTCAAGATAACTTCGAATTTGTTATGTTAGAGTAGAGGTAAATAGTTTAGAATGAAATACTTGTGAAGAGTGGTAAATATTCTCTGAGGATTTCAGTATCATGGTAAAAATCGATGGACCGCACTGACTTTCGACAATAACTTGTAAAACATAACGCTACGACTTGTCCCGTAGGGATAGGCAGAGACCACATCGTTTCACTTATGGTCCCGATAGATTACACTGCATGCAATTATGCACATTTATTTATAAATATGCAAAAGCTGCTGATAACATGCAAAATATCGCAGTCAGATCCGCTCTGCCTTGGACGCCTCGGTGTGCGATGCCATCCATGCTGCCGAGTGAGCTGGCGCAAGATAGTTACCGACCCTCAGCATTGAGGATAAACGACGCAAGGAGGTGGAGGATGCAAAACCGTATGTGTGTCACTATGAGTGCGATTACATAGTTTACAGTTACGCTCAAGTGCTTCGTGTCCGTAATTACATTGACTATCACTATCGTTCACACCGGAACACTGTAACGCAACATTGTTCCCTACATTAGCAACGGTCAAGGCGATGATACTCATCCCAGATGGACTCCCAAGACTTTGAGTCCTTGTACTGCTATTACATTCCTTCTTTACATTGTCATCTTATCTCAACCGGTAAAGGATTTTTCACAATAAATGTAGCTACTTTGTTATATTCTGTTCTGTAAGTGAAAATGTATCACTTACTCGTAATAATTATAGTGGAAAACAGGACTTCCTTTCTTTTAAATTTAGGATTTTGTTTCTTAACAATGTTTCTAATGAAATCAAAGCCTCTGTCATAGTCTGAGTTGTTTTGATAGTTCTACGGAATCCATAGGATTTGCTACGAATACTCAAAAAGGCAGGAGTACACAGTAATGGTCCCGCAGGCACTTTAAGGATTTGGTAGATATTTAAAAAACAAGTTCCATTTGAAATTGTCATCTTCAAAATCATTCAACGAAGTTGTTATTTTCAGCTAACTACGTAGCAAATTTTGATGCGGTTTTCGCGATAGGATTCTGTAATTGACGAGGAAGTCTCATGTATATCGGTTCTAGCCGTGCAAAGCCAGGTGGACTCGCTAGTCTGGACTGAAATTGCAATTCAAATTTAAGCATTGTAGGTGCTAGCCTTTTTTATTTGGCGATGGGCGGGCGCGGGCGCGGGCCGGCGGGTGCGGGGCGGGCGGCATCGGCGGCCGCAGTCGCGCGGCGGCCGCCGCAGAGTTCGCCGCGCGTTCCCGGCTCGCGCGCCGACAGCTCCCGAGGGCTCCCGACGGCTCCCGAGTGAGTGCAGTGCAGTGTTGTGTTGAGATGATCGCCAGTGCCGCCCAGTGAATGCTCGGGGCTCGGGCAAGCCGGGCTCGGGGCTCCAGGGCAGCCGGCACCGCCAGAGGTGGGTCCCGACGGTGCAGCCGGACCGTTGCTCGGCGCCGTGCCGTTTGCTCACTTTTTAATCTATTTGTCGTTGAAACTTGGTGAAGAATAAGTTTTGACGCGGTATTTAATAAAGTTAAATATGTCTCAGGGTTAGGAATAGAAATGCCGTTAGGTTTAAATACTTTTTATGGATTTTGTACGTGCATCCCGGAGTTTGCTCTCGCGCTGCGGCGGCTGCGGCCACCATTGCGTGTGCGGAATTTGGGAATGAATTTACGTATTGTATTATTTAGACTTTTACAAAATTACCTCTTCATACACTACTTACAACTAATTCATAATTTAACTCTGTAACTTTTTATTCCTTCAATAATCAATATTTCACGATTTATGGCATTCAAAATACTTTCTTACGCATATGAATTTATTTGCAACATCCTACAAAACTCTGTAGGGCCCTCTCTACGCTGATATCAGGTTAGGTTAAATTTTATTAATTGTAATAGAATCAACGGGTAGCAATTTCTAATCGTCTTATCGCTACGCCATCGATAATCACCCTCCGGAACTTTAAGTTAAGTAAGTCGAAATAGGAGCTGAGCTTGAAACGTTGATTACGCCCTAACTAAATACATTCTGACAAGTACGTGTTACCGCAAATGTAATTATAAGCTTGGCCATATCCTGCCCATCACTTTACATTGTACACTCCCACTGACATACAATACGCGTCCATTTTGTCCAAGAACTGGCCATTACAGTTGCAAGTATCTCAAGGGGCTCTCCAACAAGACGCTCATCTTAGATTCCGGGGAGGGTATCTTTTTAAGAGCAGCGCGGGGTTCGGAGACAGGGGAGGGGGGGGGGGGGCAAGGGGCTGGAGAGGTTTGGACGGGACTTCTAGATTTCAGCATCTGATAACCGGCCGTAAAGCGGGTTTATGCGCGCAATAAAACAGGCCCGCGCCGCGCCAGCCGATGCCGCTTAGATTAAACACACGTTCAGTAACACGCAGCCAACTCTGGTTCGGGAAAAGCACAGCAATGTAACACAGTTCTGCAGTTTCGAGCGAGGCTTTGGCCAAGCAGTAGATGTTTAAGCTACGACGATGACCGTGCATGTATTTAATTAACCCTGTCAGCCATCTTATGCATCGTTGAAATATTTACAATAAGAAAGAAACATTTATTGAAATATCTACAATAACAAAGACACAAATAGGTCAAAATGTAAAGTGAATCGGTAAGAAGACAAATTAAATATTCACCAAATATAAATCAGTTGAGATTTCTCGAATCTTAATAGGTAAGTATTTAGAAGAGCCCAAGCGCGAAATTACGTCTTAAAATTAATAAAATCCCTTAGATTTGGGCGTAGAATTAAAATTTATCGGATGGAGTCAGTGGGGTTGGGCGCGTCGGTTTGGAGCCTTTTTTTTGCATTTTATTCATATAAAAAAATGATAGCCCCACCTACTTTAGTTAAGCAGTTTTCATTTAACTCTGTCGAGGAATAACTATTACGACGTCTTGGCTAATACCAACGGCTATTTATAAATGAAATTCGTGTAGAGATTATCGCCTTCATTTCAGATGTGTCTTCGGCAAACGCCCTACTACAGCATGATGTCGTTGGTCTCTATTCGCTTAGAATTTGTATTCTAGTCTAGACGAATGTACGTACATGTTAAATTAATTACGTCTCGACGGAGGCAACGTACTCGTAAAACACTTAACGTTATAAACATATCAGCATACATCGCCCGAGATTAAAATTTCAGAAATATGAGATATTTAGGTAAATATCATATTTTAGCTTTGCTTTTAAATCGTTGTAGTCAGAGAATAACAATGTGGACATGTATGGTTAACTATTCTGTTAAGTATAATAAAAATCGTTTGTACTCTCCCGGGCGGCCCGAGGTCCGCCTTGACCATGATCCAGGATTTGGAAAATCAGGTATTTACAGTGGAGCGACTGCCATCTGACATCCGAGCTCCTGTTTATACTGGAACCTGATCAGATTGGATCATGGTTACATATCCAGACACCTGAATGAGCAGGTTTCATCACGATGTTTTCCCTAACCATAAGAGCATCGGTTAGTGTTAACATTACTCAGAAAAGAGTAATTGGTACTCTTTCTGAAGTATAGCATAAAGAACTTGCTTCAGTGTGGTTACATTTATACAGTTACTCAAAAGGCGGAGCAGATGCGGCGGTGTCCGAGAAATATTATAACGCCACACCCGGCGGGAAGCCGCCTCAGCATTCCGCCCACGTACCAAATATGACGCGAGAAGGCCGCGCCATGCAAGCTCGAGCAACCCGAAAACGCAACCCGTGTTCTTATTCAGAATAATAATACATTATATGAAACTAAAGTATTCAAGTATAAAAGGGAATCTAAAAACAGACATATCTCATCATAAAGGAATACAATCAAAGACAGACACCGCCTTTGTTGCTGTCACGTAGCTCTGTCTACGTGGTGCTACTAAAGGCCTACGCCGTAGAGGCGTAGCGCTGTACTACTTACGAAGGCCTTTACGTTCGTTGTAGGTTAAAACATTTATGTTAAATTCGTGTTACAAGTCAAATATGCCATATTGTTCGTGAGTTTTATTTTTAGTCCATTGAAATGCTCGTGTAGGCATTATTGCGTGCTATACCTTTTATAACATAAACAGAAACGTTTGTAAGGTTGGAAACCCATTGGTTAGGATGGATGAATATTTATTATTATTTCACCGGATTTTGATTAAACTTGACATCGCTATGTTTATACCTACACTGAAATAATATATACAGAAACACTCAACCGTTACCGGTACCGCCCGTTTCCCATAAATAGGTAGGCAGAGATTATCGAGTGCCACAAGTTACGGATAATACTAATATTATAAATGAGAATCTTGTATGTATGTTGAAGGTTGTTTTACTATGATTTTGAGGGAAATCAGCCCAAGAAAAAGAATGTCGGAACACAAAATTAGAATGTTTCCTTATCCTCTTAGTTGCGGATTTCAAGACAGTAATATGTTGTCCTCGAGTTTCGTGAGTATCAATACTCGTCGTCTAACCGGGTCGCCGCTATAGACCCTGGCTAGTGGGAATAAGTAGTGTCTGCTCAGGATTTGCTCGAACTAGTCCGGGATCTATAGCTCATTGCGTGGTGTCTCAAAAAGACTAACTCAAAGGTATATGCAGGTTTTAAACTCCCTGGATACTCAAAGATTTGCGTTAAGGTACCGGATTTCAATACAATCCTATATAGTCCTATTGTATCCATATTTATTACAAAATAAATATTGATAATTATTACGAAGACGAAAGGTTATTTGAATGTCCCATGTATGCATTACATGCATGTATTGCATTACTCTTGTCGCAAAAATGACTTAACAGGTTTAAATTCATGTTTACAACATCCTAGATTATTATTCTGGTGCTGATATCAGATTATGGCACATGAGGGGCTTTATCTCGAAATTCAATATCAGTCCCACGGGAGCTCACTTTCACTGAATTTTACGAGGCGGTTGTGTGCTGTATGCGTTGTAAGCAAAACAATAATTAAAAATAATGTTTACATGCGATATATCTCCAGAAGAAGGGTTTTAAACCAATTTTAAAATAATGCATATACAGATCTTGATAGGTTGATTTGGGTGGTTATTTTAATTTTTGCAAAGTCAAGAAAAAGTGCGGTACATCGCCGATCGTTACTCTGTCGATCTTTATTAGACCTTCAACCAAATTGACACGATTCATCGCACCCTTTCTAACACCCCCTTCGAGCCCTTTTCAATAAAAAAGTAATAATATTTGACGGAGATACCATTTAACATATACTGAGACCCGCTCGCATGTACGAGTATATTATACCTAATAAATTATGTTCTGTTTCTGCACTAAAACTATATTCTCAAGTTCTTGTGAAAAACAATATTAAAACCGGTGAAGTAGCATGGAAACACTAAGTGAACCCATATACATAAATTTTCTTATACTATTTTAGAGTGGATATACTTAACGAATCGAATTTAAGCCACCTTTGTATTTTGAAAAAATATATTTTTTACAAGTGTGATTGGTCTCTGGAGCACTGCATCGTATACCACGTACTACGGGAAGTATTTGACTAATTATTATATGACTGTAACATATATTTTAAGAAGTGTTTTGTTTAATACAAAGTATAATAATAGGTGCCTACTACTTACCGTATCGGGCGCTAATTCGCGGGACTCCATAATTCATGGATCTCAATTAAATATAACTTTATCCCACCCGCCAATGGCTGACATGATGAGGCGAAACATGAAATGCCTGTAATTGCGCTGGCTACATACCTTATCGTTCAAACCGGAACACAACAAAGCTAACGTTGTTGCTTGGCGGCAGAAATAGATACGGCGGTGATACTCGCCCTCTCTAGAGACCTTTATTTTTTTAATAAAGAATAGCCGCGTAAACCTTCTAACTCTTCATAGTAAAGGTAAGCAGAGGAATCTTGTACATAGACAGAGCAGTATGTTTATAGATGTACGCAAGTTCTTTATTTAAATAATGTGAAATCGGGAGCTACTGAATATATTTCCAAGATTATTTTATTGATAGAACGCCACACCATTCTCGAGCGACACAAGCAATTTAAATCCCTAGGAATATGAGAAACTCGCGGGAAAATGGGAATAAAATTGAAAGTTTCCAACTAACGCGATGCGGGCCAATCTGCGAGTGAAGTTGGCTTCTACTTTATAATTCTTATAGAGAACTATAAAGCAACTTTATGTGTTATAACTTTAGAGCAGATTGTGCAATTATTTACTTCGGTATAGTAGTAGACATTATAACCAGGAGTGTGATGAAATATACCTAATATAACATCTAAGTCTCTTTTCATCTATGCATTTTCGTTAGCCGTATTTCTACTGCACATGAACATCAATTCGAGGTTTACCAATGGAGAGAGTAAATTACTAAGATAAAATATATAGTTCCACCCGATCACTGTAAAATCGCCGCGGATGCTGATGGTAGCGTCAGCGACAAAATAATTACCAATAGAACAAATTTAATTTTTGATGCCATCTCCTCTATCTGAAATAATGTCACCAGGGTGGAGGAAAGGGTGTGCGAAAGAGTAGCATAGTATGTTGTTTTGTTATAAACCAGTTTGTTATTTTGTAATGGCAAGAATTTCGTTGTTCTGCACAGTTTAAATATCTTGGTTTCCATTATTATAGCCATGCGACGTAGCTTTTTTCCTTATTTCGCTCGGTTTAGTAAATTTAAGACTTTTTAAACAACCGAAATGTCTAAATATCTGCAAATATGACACAATTTCAAAAAAGCCGGCTTTTCTTTACTTTTCTCACTACGAGGCCATTCTAAGAGATGTTTTCCTTCATCGTAAGAGCATCGGTTAGTATTCAACTAATGTACATAACTCAGACAAGAGTCATTGGTAAATAGCCTTAGTGGGATTCGAGCCCCTTACCTCTCGATTGCGAGTCGGATACCTGTACCACTGGTGGCTCGCACCGCCACAGCCGCGCAACTCGGGCTGAATCAGGCCGCAAAGGCATACAATCGATAGTTATTAACACGCAACATGATGAGACCATAATCCGTGTCTGCATGTATCTAATTATGATAATGTGCCTGTATATTGTTGGTTTGGAATTAGATATTAATATTATTGTTTAATTCAATATTTATTGCTTCGTGCTAGCAAGACGCTACAAGGTACTTAACTGTAATTATATTCTGATTAATTGATAAGGCAACAAATAATTATTTTCACGGGAACTTAGACGGTATATTCATGTATTTATTAGTATTGCATTACAATCCAATCCTTGATTACGAACAATTACATGATTAAAACTACCAGAAACCTTTAGGAACAGCAAATATTAAAGTTAATGTGCAACTCTAACAACTTTGTTTAATAGAGACTACGAAATAACTGGGAATTTCTTTTTATCATCTGATAGAAATCATTTTTACCTACGTACTAACTATAGACATTCTGTATTCAGCCAATTATATGAAGCCAGCTCGTCTGACAAAGGCGGGCACCCGGTCAATCCCCGGGCCGCGTCCGCGCACCGATAATGAAGCCATTGATTATTTATCTCGTAATTAACGAAAACAAACTCTAAAGATTTTTAATTTCGATCGGTGCGCGGAAGTTTTTTAATTTTTAATTGAGAGCACTTGAAGTTTTAATGAAAGGAAGTGAAAAAGTTACGAAGTCTGTCGTGGGGCGGGCTTAATTAAGGCGACGATCGGCGGCTGGGCCCCGGCGGCCCCGGGGCGGCCCGGCTCGGCGGCCCCGCGCGGCGCCGCTTGGGCCCGGGGGTCCCACACACAAATAAATCGGGCGGCGCACTCAAGTTAACCCCGGAGGGATAAGAAGTACAGGTGTACGCCAGAATTGTACTTGAACGATACAATAGTTCATAGATATTACTGTTCGCCGTCCATCGGAATCTCATTTCGCCGAACGAATGTTAAAAACATAAGTGTTTCGTGGAGCGCATCATCCTCGTTATCTTATAAGCCTAACTATTAAAATAGATCGTCATCATTGAGGCCCTATGACAACACGGCGGCCTTGTGCGAGTTTCAGTATATCCTCGCAATTATTCTGAGATATGGAGCCCTTTCATCACGGTTCCCTTCACCGCAAAAGCATGTGGTATATCCGACGACACGTCCCGGATAACAACCCTAGTTTTTTCCCTTTTCCTCCACTAAACACAGTGTTGCGACCCTCGCTATTGTAAGCCACGATTTCTTATTTCTAATTTTAGCAAGCCGCTACCTTGGGTAGTTTTTTCAGCTCGATGTCTTTTCATGCTGACTTACTCAATATATTTTATGTACATTCGTCCACTGACAAGAAATCTCCCCAAGAAGGCCAACGCAGTTTCGTCATCGAATGGGGAGAAGAGAGCAATAAGTAAATATAGTTTGTATTTTATTAAAAAGCAATTGGGTCGTTATAACTTTTTAGCCTTCCGCTGAGGACCCTGAGACTGGCCTCGGAAACCGATTGGCACACCGTGAAACGTGATGGTGATGGAACTTTTTGAGAATGCTACCTTTACCTACCTACTCTAAAAAATAATGTCCGGCCCTAGTAATACGCGTAAATAGCGTAGCAGCACCAGCGTATTATCATTTTTATTTTCCAGTGCACCGTATCTTTGGTTACTACGAAATTGAATGACACATTCGAGGCCCATATGTTTGGGTCCCAGCCGGTGAGCATGCGACTTCGCACGTAGCTTTGGGCTCGGACGTGGAAGTTGTATATTTTATGTTTATTCTATTCATAAGAAAAATAAAATATAAAACATAGACTAACGCAAGTGAGCCATATGATTGAAAGTGGGCAGTGCTACATATATACATTAGGAATAACCTGGGTGTCAGCTATGTGTTACTATTTCTAATATACATCTTGGAAATACGTTAAAATTGAACTCTTTTGCGTACATTCCCAATCCGATGTAAGGATTTATAAACATTCCTAGTGTTAGTTTTATGATGTTTCATAGACTAAACCATCTGTCGTATTCGGTTAGTGAAAACAGATGACGAATAAAGTGCATTGGCGCCCATTAGAAAACAAGAGAAAGGGATCCGTTGCTTACCATTGTGATCTGTAGAATATTCTAAGAATGCTCGCTCTCCTGAACTGATTATCTGCGTCTCACCATCTAGGCAACCACTCGATCCACTCGTTCGTTTGCCTGATTTAAACAACCCTTATTATCGATTAAAACTTCATCTATAGGTATGGCGGTATATTGAATATATTTACAAATAAATAATTTAAATAGTAATAGAATAGGAATTTCCTGTCTGTTTTTACACGCTAATCTCCGGAACTACTGGACGAATTTGAATGAAACTTTGTTTGTTGTGTAGCTATTAAGCCTGGGCAACATATAGGCTATAATTGATTTTGGAAACTGGAACACCTGATGTTGCCATCAGAGACCAGCTAAACTATAAGAAATATAGATATGACGCCGAACGGATTTTGATGGGGTTTTCACAGTTTGGTAGTTTGTGGTCTAATTTAAAATATAAACTATGTTTCATCTAATTCGGTTGTGTAAAACCAGAGATGGAATTCTCCATAGCTAGCTTTCATACATTAAGGAGGTCATTTAAAATGGTCGCTTAGAAAAGATAAACTGTCCTAAAAACGATTTCCACGCGGGCAAAAGCTAGTACTAAAATAAAACACGAGTATGCTCATGCTTTAAGTATGTTTTTTTGTTCTAATACATCGTCATAACATACGTAGAGTTAGAAATATCGGTTCTTCCTAAATCGCATAAACTTATTACTACAACCCGTACTATGGAGTAGACAAGTAACTTTGTTATCCTGCATGGAGCTGGCCGTTGTAGCGTGATATCGCGTAGTGAAGCGATGAAAAGACTAATGATCGCGCCCCGGGTGTCGCCCCCGAGGTGAGCGTCGCCATTGACAACCCTTCCCCAGTCTGGGGCTGCAAATGCCAACTCTAGATGCGCCAACTCGAATATATTGCGATAAAAGTTAACTCTACTTGAAATTCATGTAACTCGAACTTAACTCGAGTTGTAGAACTCGAATTGTCAGGAGGAAGTTGGATAAATAAATTGTTACAAATTATTCTCCTGCCGCCTGCTGCTACGCCGGGGAAAATTTCGAACTACTTTGAATTTTGAGTTACACCCATGAGTTAGTTTGGCGTATAATAAATGACACTGTTAAGTTTCATTGAAATTTTTTATAACAAACTTCCGCATTCGATACAGAATAAAGACTTGTTGGTGTAGAAATGGGCATTGTTGCTCGTAAAATGTTACGAGGATCGGTCTGAAACCCACAAAAAACGCCACTCCTTCGCAGTTTGCTTGCCCGTGTATTTCGTACATGAGTACCACTGACCGAACGCGAACGAAGTTAGTGAACATCCAACCCGAGCTAACTGTCACTAACAAAGAATGGCTGCTGCAGCTACTGATTAGTGACCCATTTCACTTCAGTGATCTGATTGTTTTAAAGGATGGTTTTACTGTAATCTTTTCGCTTGGCAGGCAGGTTGGAGATCGCAGTGTTGAAAATAATCATTCGAAAATGCTTTTTCAATTTACTAAGGTTCGAGCTGGTCTATCTCTTTGACTTCAACATTGTATATTTACGCACGTAATCGCAGTTAACTACGTACATTTTCTCTGCCGGACACCGCAGGGTTAGACATATATAAAGCTGCTGACAATTTTCTGGAGATCCTAGTCGGTTTTCCTGTTAGATATAAGCCGTCTTGTATGGCATAAGTGAAATTAAGTAGTTCTACACTTTTGGCCATCACGTAGCCAAACCATGGGTAGGTATACCATAATAGTTATTAATTTGTCTAGCCAGCCATAGATAGGTAGCTTTTGCCCTATTGTGCCCTGTGCTTACAACTACATTAATATTTTTTTGTCTAAGTATTATTCTGAATTATAGGAATACATTACAGTAATCAGTACAATAGTTTTTGCGCTTTTCGTTGTTATATCGTACTGTTACGGTACGTAACAGGCAAGCGGGCCACCTGATGGAAAGTAGTCACCGCTGCCTATAGACATTATCAACACCAGGGGTATCGCCAATGCATTGTCCATCTCTACAACACGTTGGTCTGGCAGCAAAAAAGCAAATACCCTTGCACTGCGCTTACACAAACATACTGCCAAACATCCTTACTTACAAACTTTCGCATTTATATTAGTAGGATTACATTGATAATTTCTCGTGTTCTGCTATAGTAAGTTGAACTAAAGCAGCGGTCCCTGTCCGCAGACAATGCCCCGCGGGCGCCGCTCGCTGATTACCCACCCGCTCGCCCTCGGTGATCCGATTGCTTTCAAATGGAATCGTATCCTATCCTCCTATATTTCGGGAGTGACCTACATACTTGCGGGTTTTGTGGTTATGCCGTTTCAGACGACCTTTCTTCCACTTATAGGGTTTTAGTGGTTACGTTTGTGGAATTAGCTCCCTCGTAATGTTTACCTATAGACAGTACTGTATGAAGTTTGTTCAGAAATAATTTTTAGGTAGATTTTCAACAAATTATGTCTGTGTGGTTATACGAAATGTTAGAAAGGGCATTAATAGATAAAATCTGTATCGTAGTGTGTGGTACTCAATAATCTCTTTTTTCTAAATTATACTTAAAACACTTGTTCTGTTATTCACTATTATTACAAATTGCTCGTGTACGTGCAGTAGGAACAAAGAGGCACCATATGTAACTTGTCTCAACTTTAAAACGTCGGTGCTTGCGAGGATTCTAGAAACAAATAAGGTACAATTTATTTAGAAAACTATGCAATTACTTAAACTACTAACCGTTCGCTCTAAGTTTACTACTGTTGCTGGTAGCGTAAACGAGAAAAAACTTATAACACAGAACAAAATGTAAGGTTATTTTTATCCCAATCCCACCTTATAGTCTATGTTTATCTAGAATAATGTTATTGGCACTGAAAGGACAACACAGGCTAGCTCGTTATTTCACGGGTCGGGAAACCGTGAGCAAACGTTAAATATAGTATAACATGTTGTTTTTAAAAGTCTGTTCTACTTTTTAAGTTTCCAACTAAAGCATACTCTTTATAATGGTTCTTTTTAAAGAATTTTAACACAATATTCTTGCAAGAATACTTCACAGACGGTATTGGCTGAACTTTCGTCCAGTTAGTACTTTAAGCTATTTTAGTTGAGCGTGTGTTTGCCTTTTATGGGAAATCAATACTCCTCCAAACTTATTGTTATTTCGTAGTGATTAGATCAGTGTAGTGCCACTATACCTATACGGGAGTCGTTGACAAAATTAGCTGACTTAGAGAAAGTAATATTTTAAAAGATAGAGGCTGAACTTATTCTTCGAGTGTTGGTGCGCTCGTTTGCTAGGAGCCACCGCGCTATCGCCACTACCGACACGTACATGAAGGTGCTCTGAAAGTAAATGGACTACGAGTCAGCTGCCTCGGCGGCTGATGAAATATTGCATTGTGTTGGTAACAACAGCAGACAACTGATGCTCGTGTTGATTGATTGTGCGTGGAGCCAGCCGGGGGCCCGGGGGCCGCGGGGGGCGCGGGGGGCGCGGCGATAAAATATTGCCGCTATTTCCTGCACTAAACGAGCATGAGAGGGCTCGCGAGATCACGCGGGGTGATCAAAATCATAGTTTATTTAAAACTACCGACCCGCTACGGCTTCGCACGGGTATTAATCTTAACAAACTATGAACCTAAACCTACCTTATGAATCGCTCTGTATATTGGTGAAAACCGCATGAAAATCCGTTCAGTAGGTTTTGAGTTTATCGCGAACAGACAGACAGATACACGAGGCGTGGAATATATTTTAATTATTATGTAGTGATAGAGATGACAGTGATATTTACGCTGACTTTGTATGAACCGTGTGGTTTCCGGCAGAGTGGAATGTTGCACCGATCCCTTCCATTTACGGGGTTGAGGGTGTCGTATAAGACGACTACAGTTTTAAAAAGTAGCCAGCTCGCACCTCCATCGACCAAGGACCGACTTGCCTATCGCCTATGACGTGTCATGTCGTTCACAGAGCGAATAACATGAGTTCATAAAGCTGGGTTCACAATTCCGCTGCAGTCTCTTCTGTAGGGTATTTCATATGCATCGATCTTCAACCTGCCTGCATTTGACAAACCCCTCTATTTATGGGGAGCAAGCTCAAACTCAGCAGTGGAATATCTACGTATTTTGAAATGATGTGAAGGTAAAAAGCTCTCAACACTGCTGCGGCGCCGCGCCTGACATCGCCGTGTCTAAGCCCTATCTGAATCCAATATCTCGAAGATGAAAGAAACAAGGAAATATTTTTGTCATCATTTGCCTTTCCATTGAAAATGCATGGTCCTTTGAAACCGTCCCGGTGTTTGACAAAGGAGGGTAATTTCCAAATATCAGAGCCGAGTATTAAAATCCTTTTGGGTGGAATCGAAATTTCTCCCTGTCAGCGGGAATCTGGCACCGGTGATTGGGTCGGGCGGCGTATTTCTGGAAAGCCGGTTATAAATAAAGTAAATATAATGCTTCAGCTTTAAGCCCCTTTGTCGGCGGTGTCACAGACTTACAAAGACAAGCATATAAAATAAACAACGAGTTTTACGACCCAAATCGATCAAATTGTTTCCTCTAGTGGCTACAGGCTCAAGCTCCTACCTATCAACACGGCAAAGAGATGTAATAATAATTATATGGGAACCCGAGTCGCTATAGTCGGCACAGAAAGTTAAAGTATTATAGGTTGCTTGCAATGTTTGTAACGCGACCCAGCGTTTTACATACGGGAGTTTTGGAAAATTGCACTTCCATAGTCTACTTAGTTTACATATTTAGCGTCTAAAATGAAGAATGCGGCGCGCCGCTCGCCGCGCGTGATGGATGGCGGGCGGTCGCGCGCGCGACGGGACTAATGAACCGCGACTTATCATGGGAACACTGCGAACGCCGCCCGCGCCACCCGCACCGCCCGCACCGCCCGCACCGCCCACGCTACTCCGGCATGTATCGAGGGATGTTTTTTATCCGTCAGCATAATCTATGATATCGACCCCGTTAATATACTACATCTGATAATATAACGTAACGTACGTCTAGGGCTAGATGCATTTCGCACAATAACCGAGGCAAAAAGCCGAGGAAATTGACAGACCACACTTGATAGCGACAGGAGTAAGTCCCCGAAACACATAAAAGTAATGTTCTAGATAAAACAACGTACACATACAGCGGATTCTACTCCGGTTTGTTGGACAAAAGGTCATACGCCCTATGCTTGAGTCTGTGATAGCCCACTATTCACGATGGGCCGCAAAGATACTTACATTAGTAGTATCAATTGCATGGACCATTTTAAATACGTACTAGCCAGGCAGTTGACGGCTATCTCACCTGGTGGTAAGTGACGATGCGGCTACACAGGAGCATGCCTGTCTAGGAACATCCTATTTACGTAGCTTTGAAGGTATTTAGATTATAATGATCAGGGAACACACTCGCGGGAAAAGTCTTCCATTCCTAAACCGTAAGCTTTAGAGTGGTTCAACCAAAGTGGCTGGAAGATCCTCGATATGTGAATGAAACGTCCGCCCGGAACCTCATTCCCGATGGCGAAAAGGGGTCAGCGGGATGAGGTCGTGAAAATGCTTCGCACATTCTCCGAAGAAGACTTCACCAGAAGGCCGAAAGACGCGCAACCTTACGCTGATGCTGCGGTTTGAGGGTCACAAATTGTCCTCATTTAGACGGCGGCAGCCTGATATGTGTATGCACTTGCACTTGTGTTGTCGAGTTACTGTTACCTATCCAAGATAAACTATGTCATACGTGTCATAACGTTATTGTTAAATGGATAAGAGCTGCGAGTCCCGAGCGCGGGGTTGAGTAAGCATGTGTAAATAATCGTGTCGGCGTTGATCCAAGCGTTCATCCCTCTATTTTCAATATTGACTTTGGCTTTCATAGTTGAATGGCAATGATATTTATTCATTTTTATATGCTAAAATAACGGTTCGGAATCCTCTAGGGGCTTATTGCTTACTTTTATGTATTTTACAATTTGATTCCATCTGTTGACAAAAATGGTGATAAGTATGTATTTGAGGTATTATTTCGAATAATTCGCCTCACCTCGCTGTGCGCTGCGAGTATTATTAAAATGGAATGTAAAATGTTGGACCGAATTCCGCGTTTTATTATTCAAAGTGCTTACCTACTAATCGGCGCGTAATTCGACGGCGCGGCGCGGCGCGGCGCTCTCGTCCAAATGTTTGAAGATTCAATTTGCCCTCAATCATTTTCTTGTGACCTCGCCCTTTATTTCCATTTCTCCTGGAATTCCATCTACATTACTAAATGTTACAAATTAGGAAGGGCTCGGAATTGGCATCGTTTTATTTGTCTCTCTGCGACCTCCTGCGACCTGGCTACGGGGTACGACCGGGCCGAGAGGCGGGACCGCAGCCGCGGCAGATAGTGCGGGCGTGGGGCTGCGGGGCTGCGGGGCTGCGGGGC
This sequence comes from Blastobasis lacticolella, assembly GCA_905147135.1. Taxonomy (NCBI): domain Eukaryota; kingdom Metazoa; phylum Arthropoda; class Insecta; order Lepidoptera; family Blastobasidae; genus Blastobasis; species Blastobasis lacticolella. The sequence continues at coordinate 98,136 of LR990043.1, forward strand.
GCGGGGCGCGGGGCGGGCGGCCGAGTGTCCATCCATCACGGTAAGCCTCGTTAACTTCAAGAGCGCTCAGTTTTAATCGTACTTAGCTTTCGTTTTTCTGTTTCCGATTCGGCGGATGATAAATGGAGTGATTTATAGGAAGCCTTGTTTAGTGGGTTTCATATTGGCCGGTCGGCCGCCGCGCGCCCCGCGCCCCGCGCCCCGCACCCCGCACCCCGCGGGTGATTTATGTCGCCGCAGATGCGACAGCGCAGATTATGCGCCGTCTTCATTGGCCGCCCGACACCCGCGTTATGCAAAATTAACTACCCACCTATAAATCATTAAACCAATAAACATTACGTTCACAACACTATTAATCATTGCAAATCGTTAATAGATTCAGGTAGGTTATGGATGAATAGTAACTGTTTAATTTATAACAGTTCTGATTGCGGAGTAGGTATCTAGTTGGTTGCTGGTGATTCGTTCAAGATTTTTATGAATTAGCGCAATAGCGTCCTTTTAACTTCAATTACCAAGTTTCCGTACCCGAGGGGTAAATAGATAAAAAGTAGATAGTAGATACAAAAACTAAAGACCCCTACATAAATCTTGAAAGCAGACGGGGATCTATTCTTTAATTTTTTTAAACATCAAGCTTCTATTTCTCAATATTATGTACCCATAAGTACGAGTACATTGTGTATTTACGATGCTTGTTTTCTTTTTCCTTATTGGTAAAAAAAAAAAAGCTGCAGACGCAGTTTAGCAGTCGGGGTTTTAGTTTTTGTACCTATTTACTTTTTCATTTTTGCTTAACAATACTCTTTTAAATAGTATTGTTTTTCTGCCGGTAAGTAAGGATTCCAGTGCTCCATGGGGTGGGGATTTGGGGAACCGTGGCTTTGGCAGTGGAGTGGCATTTGCCTTTTTGCTGCCAGAGCAACGTGTTATAGAGGTGGGCAACGCATTGGCAATACTCTTGGTGTTGCTAATGTCTATAGGCAGTGGTGACCTCTTTGCATCAGGTGGCCCGCTTGCCTGTTTGCCTACCGTATGACATAAAAAAAAAGTTTAATTTTTGGTATCAGTCGTTCAACTACTTGGATAAGGACAATTGGCCAATGACCTGAAAACATTCGATCCTAAAACAGAGATGTCCCAAAATCGCCACCAGTGGCGTAACAGTATCAGGAGGGCTGACCCCAAATAGTGAACAAGCCAGGAAATTGATTGATTGATTCGTTCGACTCAGTAGAGCTATACGAGTATACTAATGTTGTTAATAACTTTATTTTAGTTTTTTATATTGTGGCCGTGGACGTTATGATAAACCCCTCCACTGGTGTAGGGGTCCAAGTCCAGCTGTGGGTTGTTGGGCTCTTGACATGTGATATGATAAGTATATAATTAACAAATTACCATTGTCACAGGCCTAGACAGTTTTTTAAATATCGTATTAACAGCGTTGGAGTCTGTTAAAGAAATATTTCGTTCCGAAAATACGAAAATAAATTATATTTTAAGATTTCTAAGAAAAGTTAATTATCTTTTTATGCTATAATGGAATAAAGAACAAATTGAACACATAAAAAAGAATCTATATTGTTTTTCAGTAAACAAATGGACTGAACTAATCAAAATTTATAAGTTAAGTAATGAAGTACTTAATTAGTAGATACCTAGTCTAATAGCGGCTATAAAATATTGTGGTTAATTTGTTATTTCGTATAATAATACTATTCCCTATTTAATACCAATACTGTATAAATACGGTAATTTGATATCTACAAATTTAAATTACAACACAGAACGTGCCGCGCCCACTTCCCACGCCAATTCCGGTTTCTTTTTCGGGTATCTTTACGGGGACTCGTAAAAGAAAGGCTTCCGGGAATCCCGACAATCTTTTTGTCGATCGCCGTATCAAATTGAAAAGTATTCAAAGGACACAAAGGCGGCGCCGCCCGCTGACCACCGGCGGCCGCGCGGGGCGGCAGGGCTGCGCCCACCATCAAGGAAAAGGATCATTACTGCTTATTGAAGATAGCAAATTTTATAGAGAAGAAAATTCCTTTTTTCTATATTTTATAAAATATATTTGTCCTTTATGGAACATTTTGGTGTTCACTTTTTAAATAATGCCCTTTTATGCTTTACAACACTATTGTATACTTTCCATCATGATTGCGGACAAGAATATAGGTATCGCAGATGTTAAATAAATAAGTGCATTTTCTTGCCACGAGGCAATGGTCTATAGAAAACTCGGGCAGAACTCTAATAGCTAGTGCGTAAGCTGTTATAGAATAGTAGGTACTGTGGTTACCTCAGGCAGCATTTTCTCGAATTCGTTTTGGATACCGTGGATAAGCATTTATCCATTAGGTCAGAACACAAGTTTGCAACAGCTATTGTTATTTGGCGGACAGGGACTCCAGATTAACAGATTGCTCTACGCTTTCATTATTCTTTAATCTTAACAGATTGGTTCCGAAGCCTAATCGGTTGTATCTGTTTATGACGGTCTCCGCCTCGGAGCTCTTTATCGTTGATGGACATCATTCAAAATTGCAGAGCGAAGTACGGTCTGGGTAAGATGAATCCTTTGTGCTCCCTTAAGACCCCGTTTAGCCTTTATTGATAAATTCATGAGTACTGCTGAAGTACAATGAGGATCGTTTAATTCGGAATGAAGACCATTTGTAAGTTTTTGAAGTTAATTTAATTCGGGAATAAGGCTACGAAACAGCGGCTCCTGGATCGGTGATCAGCCCTATATGGTGATGTTCCTCCGGGATTTTATTACACTTCCTATAGCGCATTAATCATTTAGAGTAGAGTACAGACAAGCTTTTTTCCCGCGACTGGATTTTGCGTTTTCCTGTTCATTATCCAATACAACAATCCCATCTTTGTTTTGCTCTATTCCCGTAGGAATATTTCCCAAATATACAGGTTGTAAAATATTCCGTGCCGTATTTTGGGGAGCTCGAGCTCAGTCTAGTATACGAGAAAAAATAAATGTAAATGGTAAGGTAGTAAAAAAGAGAATTTAAACTATACGACGGATTTTTATAAAAAATACTATTATTAAATAATATCATCAAATTATTAATTAACAAAAAATGTTATTCATTCCAAATTGAAATATTTGTGTATGTTTTCCCGTACTTCGGTTTATTAGATTGTATTTTAAATCACGCGCAAAATATGGATCGTAAGTACTTTAACTTCGCGCTAACTTTGTCGGTCCGTGGAATACAGCCAACCACTCACCGCAACCCTGAGTCGCCGTTTCAGTACTTTATGGACGTTGACTGTAAGGAGAGGAAGGGATAAAAATAATAGGTATTGTATTTGGTTCTGTCCTCAATTTTGACTGGACCAAGGCTGCTAAAAATCGCGAAGACGTAGTTTGAGAGGCTTGTGCTCAGCTGTGGGACAGCGTAGGCTAAGGAAAAAAATTGGGCTGTGTTGGTGATAATCTCGCTAACGCTACTAAAAGCTAGCTGTCAGCCTGCCAGTATGTTGAGCTATACATCCACAGTCGCTTTTATCCTTTTAAATATTAAGACGACGTAGAACGTAGCTTTTTCGGTCCCTTTGTCCCCTGAGGACTGTTTTGGCCTCTCCATTTCTTTTCATTCTCATGTATACCACAAGAGGCTATACACATTATATGGAGGCATTATTTCGCTAACGGAATACACAACACATGAAGGGAAATATGCGTTCTTGAGTGGCACGAGCACTGACGAATGCTGTTCTGCCTTTTACTTAATTTATGGACAAACAAAAACAAAGTGTCTTAGTTAACTCGTCATTTTGCTTACACAAGTTAATACAATATAATATTACTAATTAAATGACCAAGTCATGTCTAAAGAAATCACTTTCTGATGCCCAAGTTATAGTTTCAACACCTTTATTAGCCTAATCATCGTGGAAACCAAAGCAAAGCAAATAAATTATTCTTTGTTATTTTTTTCTTACTTATATTTTTTGCTGTGGGTATCTCGTGTAAGTCCGTAACTTGCTCGAAAAACGTTGACGATAATCTCGGGGGTGTTAGGGCGAGGAGCAAAAAGGCCGTCATCTGTCAGGAGAGCGGGTGAAGGGCGCGGGGCGCGGGGCGCGGGGTGCAGGGGTGTGCAAAGCGTGTTTTTTCAGCTGGAAAGCGCCCGGCCGGCCGGACAGCGGCCGCCGCCGACACTCGTGCGTGCTCGTGCATGCCGGGCGAGACTCACGCGACAGAGTTATCTAGTTCAATTCAATATTAGAGGACCTCTGTTAAGTACTTTGTTCTGGGAAAATTACAAACACAACTTGCTGTAAAACACCTCATCTGGGGACCCGGAAGTGCGCCTGCCGGTAGAGTTTTGTAGCTTTGTAGAGTTAGGGACTTGGCTCTTTATGAGATGATAACTTTTAAACAGCGAAAGCATTATGAGCTTGTAAGTCTCGGCAATCTATTTTACATGAAATGTTTTGGTGGGATCCATTAATCAAAATCAAGGCAGTTCCGGAGAATATTGTGCGGAGATGTTTATTATGACTATACTGAGCCTGATTAATGAGAAATCAATAAAATCTCCTAATTACGAGTATCGTAGAAATACATTATTATCTTGTCTCTGATAATGTTGGGTGTTTTCAATACGAAGAACAGACTACATATCACACGTTTCATCAAGTACCTCAAAAACGCTCCCCTTCAATTTGAATGAAATCCGCAATGAAAAGCAAAATGTGTGCATACTAAGTAGACAGACTACCAGCGTTGTGGCCAACTGCCAACAACGCTATGCCGAAATGGAGTTCTTATCAGCGGAATGGTCTTGTGATGTTCCATATTACTTTACTGAAAAGTTTAGTTATTTAGATTTTAATATCCTATTTCCCTGCACATACGTGCCTTAGGTATTTTTTTTCGGGAAAAGTTCACTATCCATGACAGCCTATGTAATTGTTTTCTTACCTTCGCAAACGAGTTAGTATCATTGGCCTAAATATTTAATCGTCAAAAGCAATTGATCGACAATTCATTGTTAGAGTAGCAATTCGTCTGAGTACCAACTCATATATTTGGCGACTGGTCTGGTCACACATTTTAAAAGTACGCGGTAGGAAACCCGGAATGTGGTATGTAGAAGCTGGAACCCTAAATGTAGGTATTAATCCGAATCTAAATGATGGGCGACAGTTACTGCTTCCCTCCTCGTTGGCCGCTAAAGTCTGCCTCCGTGGTCTCGAAATATAATATAATAGAGAACAGAGGCCCTCAGAGCCGCAGGGACTTCCTGTGATTACCGCGTACGTGGAGAATCGGTATTCGCTTTGCGAGTTTCGTAAGCACGTTTGCGTTGACATCGCGTCGCGTGTCCCTTGGAATTTATATGAAAAACGGCGCGGCGTCCCTTGGCGAAGGTTTGGGTAGCGTTTATACCGCTAAGGGGCGAACAAGGTGCGTAAAACAAAGAGCGTCCGTATGTTTGTACATTACTTTGTTTAACTAAACACTTTTGAACCTTTCATTTTGTTCAGTGTTTTCATCGGGTTTATGGAGTGTGAAGGCCGATGTCGCACATCATGACAGCAAGAAGTACTCTTGGGTGCCCTAGTTGTCCAGTCAGGTGCGAGTCTGCCTTGGGGCGTATAGGGCTTACTTATTATCATCCGAGCGGTCAATCCTGGCTTCGGCCGCTTTATCCTCCACTTTGCCCGTACTTTCTTAGGGAAAGATTCAGGATAGGCCTTGCTGACAACCACTAATTAGTATAGTAGTGGTATGGTCAGCACTACATTGTATGTGAACTAATGCACCGAATAAGTACTCACGATAACGTTTTTAAACGAAATTAAACGACTACAAGCAGGTGACCGCGCCCGTGAGGCGGCGGTGCATCCGCGCGGCTCCGCCGCGGCGCCGCGTCTTTATTATTCCCAGCGGCTCGCGGCTCGCGCGCACAATGTCACTGACTCTCACTAAATTACTTTTCAGCCTCGGCCTCGTCCGCCCCGGAGAAAATTAAAATCTGCCGAGAGACCGTTTTCGCAAGAAAAACATCATCATGCCAGATTTTGACCCTTATTGTTTAGGCCGGCACGCGCTGGGAATTCCGACGACCATTCCGACGTGATAACTTCTCGGGTGCGAGTCATTGTTTTGACTTACACATATTGTTCGGGCTTTCATAAATAAAGGGTTTACGCCTTTGTGAGAATTGGACCGGAATTACTTACATGACTTATTGCCTCTGCAATTCCACTTGTAAAAGCAATTAAGAACTGTATAATAACATCTATGTCCTTTTCATTTTTAATGTTGACCACAGCCACAGAGATAGGACGCTCATTGCTGTCTTTCATCCTATCTACACTGATGGAATCACTTAACGAAACTCAAACCTAGAATCGCGCTCAGCGTTTTCTAATTAGACCCTTTCAAAGTTATATTATCTCTCTTGGGCCACCGTTGAATCCTGAGCCCCGTGTATAATAAACGAAGTCAGCTAAATTCATAAAATATTTCAAAAGACATTGTCGGCGGCGGCGGGGGCGGGGTTCGACGCGAGCGCATAAATCTCCCGGCGAGGCGAGCAGGCGCAGCGCCAGTTGTTCCACTATGAATTATTCCACTCGCTCCAGATTATAACGTATTACGTCCCGCCGTTTGTTTCTTTATTTCGCTCTCGTAATGCATGATATACTCACTTACTTTCGTAACTTATGGCGTACTTAGCTTAAGATGAAAATACAGCGAACAAAGGATGTTGTACAACTTCTGTGTGTCGGGATCTTACCAGTGTAATAAATTACATATCATAACCCGAGCGGATGAACGGATAAATAATAATTACATAATACAACTAGCGTAGCGACCTGCCCCGGATTTGCACGGGTTTTCTAAGGGTTTGTATACTATAATTGCATGTGTTATACATGTAAACCTTCCTTAAGATATTTTCCAATCTAATGAATAAATTATAGTGAAGCCCGCATAAAAATCCGTTGCATATTTTAGGAGTTAGCGGATATACACACACAGAGAGAGATACACGATATGACTGACGCCGAAAGCGACTTTATTTTATACTATGTAAGGATAAGGATTACTTTATCGTATATTGTGCGGCAGACTGTTTATCCAAACCCTTTCCTAGCCTCACGCACGGGTATCGGCAAAGGCTACTTTATGATTGAGCGCCAAAAAAAATTTGGTTGTGTAGTATGTAGCACCAACCTCAACAACGGTCGGGTGTCACAAACCAGAAAATGCCATCAATGCCCTCTACTAGACTAGTGGAGTAGACTCAAGTCCACTGTTGACGTGATGTGATAAAGATTGGACCTCCGTGTGGACTGAACTGAATGGAGAGCAGCGTTTTCTTTATATTTTCAATACAGAGGATTCCCGATCGCTTGATCTGAAGATTTTCACACGATATTCCATCGTGTCCTATGCTTCCTTAGACTAGTTCTGGATGTAGCCTGAATTGCTCTTGAACAAACAATCGTACATAGAACTCACTGTTCGCCGTTAATCGGAAGAACGATAAAATTTCAAGCCAGTCGATTGGTTCGTTTAATCGAATACACGTTAAAATGGACAGTTATAAACGTCAATGTGTATTTGTTAATTACTCGATATTCGTAGTGAATATTAGAAATATTAAGTACAGTGTTTTATAGATTCGAAAGCTTATTAAATAGTTCTGTGTGTGCGACCATGCGGCGGCCGCGGCCGGCGCCGGCCCGCCCGGTTACCCGCGCCGATACAAGGGTCCTGATTGCCCGCCCCGCCCCCCGCGGCCCCGCTGCCGGTCAGCGGTAGCCGGTATTCATCTAATGTAGTTTGATAGCCCTGCATGTAAATTTATAAGTTTATATATAATGTACAGGAGCGTCGGTGGCCGAGTGGTGAATGTACACAGAAATCATTTTTTACTAATGATGTGTTTATTTGTAATTGGATAGGCATTAATATAAATTATAACGAAATAGAAAATTATAATAATGCGCAATTATGTATGTCCCCATCATGCTACTTCAAACCGCAGTTGAGGGAGATGGGACTTCGTTTTCAGAACCAAAACCACGTCCAAACCATTCTTCGAACAAACATAAATTAGTTTGTGCCCCCATTGAAAAGTTTTGGGATAGGTAACACGAAACCATACACCAACAAGTGAGTAGAGACATACACGTAGGGGCAGGAATAAATTCGGCACAAAACTAACTAGTTCTCAGGGCTGCGTAGAACGCACTCGATACCATATGTTTTGTTGGTCGGCTGCGTGTGGTTGTTTGTTTATTGATTCCAGTCGGTGATGTTTGTCCTTGGTCACCTTTGGCTCGCGGCGCCGACTCAATAGCCTTAACTGTTTGGATTATCGATATTATTACTCTAGTGGTGCTACGTGAAACCGCTCATTTGCGGGCGAACGGTGGTTTTCGTTATTACCTTGATTGCTTTGGATGTGAAACGGACTCGTACATTATTTTTTTTGACAACAAAGTTACCGATCAAGTAATACCGTTTGCGAAGCCAGGTTGACTAAGGTCTTCCGCTGGGACCCTGAGACTGGTGGAACAGTCTCGGAAGTCGATTTTCAGCCCGGGATGGTATTACTAGGTATCACACGGGGCACATAGAGGATGGGTACAGTATAGATAATTGTATGTCACTATGTTTTTTTTAGCTTTGGTTGTAGTAATGACGTGTACGGATAAGTGTGCTGGCGCGTCTGATGTTATTTCTAAAAAAAATCGGAGCAGACTCGAAACAAGTGATTTATGGGTGCTATCGAGTTTAGCATACACATTCATAATCATACGAACTTTCTAAGATAAAATAGATATCTACCTTATACCATACTGATACATTTCTAAGGGGGATGAAATAGCCTAGTCAATAGAAGAAAATTTCCGCTAGATGTACAAACCTTTCCGATTTCAATTCAAAGTAAGTTTTAAAATACATGAAACCATATGAAGTGCTATTCTTATGCTTTCATACTCTATAAACTGTTTTGAAAATAATTGCCTACTTTGAATTGAAATCGGGCAGTTTTCTGCATCTAACGGAAATTTTCTCCTATTAACTATGATAATTCATTTCTTTTGCTTCTTTCACTTCATACCTACATCTCCTCAAACCTACATTTCACGGTTGAGCTGACTTTCACTTATCAAAATTGTGGGGTTTGGGTGTACAGTGTTGGCTTTATCCCTGCCTCCGCCTGTAATCTCCGTGGAAATCCCGATTTGCAATACATACCGGGTACTGTACTAATAAAATACATATTGCAGTTCCGTGAGCTTTTATAGTCGAGTCGCGTCGCGGTAGTCGGCAGCTTCTCAGCGGCCGTCGCGCGGCAAATGACGGTCGTAAACCACTATCTGCGCCGTGTAACACAGAAACAATTTTACGAGGACGCGATACGATCTGACCTGGGACATATTTCGCGTGAGAGCTGCGGCCTAAGGTGCGATCACACCGCGTTGGCAAGTAGTCCGTTCAATCGTACAAAACAATGAAACTACATCATTTTGACAATTGTAAAATCTACTAGCGCAATATTTCATACGATGCATAAATACAGCATTCAGGAAAGTCCACTGGACGACAGTGGTCTGGCCTCTGGTGACATCAACTCGTCCGTGGTTAATTACGAGCAGGCAGCTAGACTTTTCTTATTTATTTTTTCGTTCCTAGTTGGACTTTGAACAATTTGAAGTCAATGATTTAGGTAGTAAAAGGTTGGAGTTGAACGCTGCGAATCGATTAAGCTAATACAGCGAGGATGGGATGGTGAAATAACGATACCTAATACAATGCCAATCTCAGAGTTCGCAGAGTTCATCTACTAACGGGTCAAAGTCCAAACAAGCTATCTTAATGCATGCTGCCTACAAAAACGCTAAGCGAGTGCCGCATCCACTCCCGACAAACGCTAGTATAACCGTGGCCCAGCGGAAATGTAGCAGAAAATGTTTGGCCGGTGCGTTGCCGTGATCGCGCGCCGTTAGTTCCGCGTCGAGCCAATCGGTCGCCGTGAACTGAACAGCGTAAGTGAGCCATTAGCGAGGGGATCGGGAAAGCCAAAAAGCGCTGCAGGAATCGTTAAAGCATAACACGTTTCCGGCGGACGGGTGGAATGGAAATGCACAGTTTTACCGTGAAATGAATTCTGACAGGTTTTAGATTGAAAAAGTGTTGTGTTTATTTTTAGGGTTTCGTAATAAACCAAGGAATCCTTATAGTTTTTTTTATATCCATCTATCTGTCTTTCCGTCCGTCTATGCGTTGCTTACTCAAAAACTACTAGTATTGAAAAGCTGAAGCAAACATTTCATACAAATTGTAGGATAACAAATGGAACTATTTTTTGTAGCTGCATTTGTAACTTTGTTATGTGTTTATAGTTTAAAGTTTAAGTATCAGAATGTCTTCTTTTGCACGCCTATAATGACAGACAACTACGGAACCCTACACTGCACGTGACACGACACGTCTTGGTCAGTTTTTAAATTATTGAAGGTACTCAGAATAAAACGTTTAATTATAACGGTTTTTATCAGCAGAGGTTTACCTATCTATAGTTTTGCGTTTCCATTTACATATTATTATCGTCTACATAATAGGTTATCTCTACCAGTCCACTACCGAACACAGGCCTCTCCCAACGATCTGGGGAATCACAATAATTCCAGTAACTCCGCAGCATCCGCTAAGCTAATCCTGTAGCAGCGGCAATCACCGAAGCGTCCGCGGACGTGCGGCCACTTCTCACCCGGCGCCCGGATCGCGGATGTGTCTGCTCAACAACTACTCCCGACCCTTCCCCGGGGAATTCCGAATGAAGTGGGCATTTAGGGCGGGCCGGCCCGAAGCACATAACTTACTCTAACCGAGCTCTCGTCACGACGGGCGCTCGGAACGGCTTGAGTGGAATTGTGTCAGCGCCGACACAGTGCGGCACGGAACGGTGTAACGGCTCGAGGATGGCCTAGTAATTAGGTACCGGGTGTACCTGGTAGCGTGGTTATTAAATGGGTGAGGGTGAAAATATCGTGTGCAAACGTCAGGCGTGTAACTGTGGCACACTCGTGACTGATGACTGTGGTTTGGTACCTGGAAGTTAAGGAAAGTAGATTATATAAGACACGTTTTGGTCTTTGTCCTTTCCGAAACCGCTTAGTCTTCCCTTTACCTTAAATATAGGGGTTTTTGGACGATCTAAGTTCGGGGTTGGCTTGGGGGTACCAACGGCTTTACTAGCGTACTCCCGGGTTTGAATTGTGACTGCGGCTAGGCTAGTAAAATAATACCTATTCTAATTAAATAAATTATTTATGGTTTAGCATGTAGTTGTCTTGCCGTCCCATTTGCTGTGCACTGTGGTCGCACCGCGTTCAACGGCCGAGCCGCGGAAGCGGGGATGCAAAGCGTACTGAGACGCCGCTTCGAGGACGTGTGACAGTGACATGACTCGCTCGTTCCAAATTCGCACAGAGTGAAGACGTGGACAGGGTTTAGACGCGTTCAGAAGGCTGCATAACCTCGCCCTGTTCGGACATTCGAGTGCTTATTCCGATTGCTCTAAGAGTTAAACTCGAGTCGCGCAACTTGGTATGCCGCTGTGGTACAAAGGCTTATTGCACCGATAGAAATGTAATGTAATTGGGAGAGTACTTTGTAGTTCCAGCTTCGGTTTTACGATGAATGGCGTGCACGTTTGTGTAGGTACCCTATTCGAGCCAGCTCAACTTCATAAATGGCAATGGATTAGATAGATAGATAAATTCACTTGAATATACGTTATTTATGTAAGAACTACACATCATCATCTTGGCGTCAATTCCGCTTGTGCTCTCGCGTGGCCTGTTTGTTCAATTCTACTTGTTCACTTCGCTCGGTCTTCTGCATCCTTTGTGGTATCCTTAGGGATATTTAGCCATCGCTTCTTGGGCGGCCTTTATTTTACGTGCCTGGCGGCTGTGGCATGGCATATTTGTTTCCTACGTAATTCCCGGCCGTAATTTACGTACGCCTGAACAAGATCATCAAAAAAGGCTTTCTTGCAATTCATCTGCGATATTCTTATGTAATAACTACTATTAACATGTAATTTATATCAAAACATATAACAGGACTATAAAAAGAATTGACTGACTGATATACACAGCTGGACGGATCGAATGATTTGGCACGCAGATAGCGATTTAACGTGGGCATTCGCTACATTTCCCACATAAAAGGATCGAAACGGGGATGAATATATTGCATGGAAAATGAACGGGAAAACGAAGCGGCGAAACTGGTCGACCGCTGAGAACTCCAGGTAGAGTAGGGAATTTAATTAGTATACCTAAATAGAGTCCACAATACGTAGCGTAATAGTTTGTATGTTAAAATACTTGCAAGGCTCCACGCACTCGCCGCCGGCGCCGGCGCGGGATCGATAGAATGCGTAATGAGAGTGCCGCCGCCGCCCAATCCGACACTGATTTAAAGAATTGCGCCCAGCTTTTGTTACGCTAACAAACCGTGATCCCATCGAAACACAATTCATTTTCTTGACGAACAAATAATTCCGTGTTTGTCCGTTCCGCCTCGTTTCCGTTATTTATTTTCCGCTTTCTTAATTTGTTCGGTGGAATTCGGCGATGCTGAGTCAGTCGGCTATCTCAGAGGCGTTATTTGCGAAGTCCCTTTCAGACGTCGTCGCGACCGCGCCGCGTGCCTTATCGCGCCCGGCGGCTGCGGCCGGGACAGCCGCGCGGGAATTATCCTCTATTTATTTACATGACACCCCCCGGCGACGCTGGGTTCTTAATCTGGGACATCCTTCACAATAGCAACTCAGATTAGCCCCACAGCTGCGATTCTAATAGCCTGTCATCCGAGCACGTCCTAATGGCTCCTCAAGGAAACTCGAGAGGAATGTCGAAGCTGTATGCGAGTGATGCAGCGGGTCTGTAGCAATGTGGTGTAGTGTTGCCGATGTCTATAGGTAGCAGTGACAGTCTTTCCATCAGGCTCGCTTGCTTGTTTGCCTACCGCATGACATAGAAAAATCGTTTCCTGATATGTTACGAACTTTTCCATTGCAGTGTGTGCAAAATAATGCAAAATTCTTGAAAAATTGATATTCGATGTGTTTAAACTTGATCGGCCCTCACTTGGCCAAAGTGATAGATAATTCCCTCTTTCCTAAACTAGCGGAGGAACTAACGTAGGCTTTTGTATCATCACTACTAGGGCGATTATAGACTGAGCCCAGACATCATAAGACGGACATTGCGCGCCGTACATCCGATCTAGGTAGGCGCAGCGGTAGGCAGGGTCGTTGCAAGGCCTATCTATATCCGAACCGAACTCAGACGTCGCTGCCGAGCGCCGAGGGTCAACAAGCGAGGGCCGGCGGCCCCCATTCAGCCTGTCTGCCCGTGACATTAGGAGACGATTTGTCTTCCGGCTGTCCGCACAAAAACTACTCCCACTTTTTCCTAACTTAACTTTGAGACCGAAAACCTATTTACTAGTAAAAGTATCGCGTACGACCCGTTGCGTAAGCACCCTTGCAGCGCGGCTTTGCGGCTGACCGCGACGAAATATAATGTATAACTTTCCCTCCGGAGTTAGGACGTAACTTTTAATGTCATACACTTTTATAGGTATTAACTTGGATTGCCTTGTGTTCCTTCTTTTAAAATAATTTTAAAGGTTAAAGTCAGAAGTAGAGTGAATGTGTAAAGTTTTTTGATATAACTACCTATTACCAAGGTGTAGGGCATGATTATAATAAGAGGTTTTAAAACAGGTGTTTAAACAGTATGAATTTAAAACAATATTTTTATTAAGTGTTTAAAAACCTAGTTAAAAACAAGTTTTAATCTTTTTATATTTATATTGGGTCTTAAAATAGCTCAAAAACGTTTAAAAGTTCCATGATTTTTATTTGTTACCTAGGTACTTAATTATTACCAGTACCTTATCCAAGAGTAATTTGATTTGTTTGATTATTTTTTGTCTACACAACTGATAATTATATGGATAGATACATCTGTCTAATATTTTTCTACCTCCTTCTTTACAACAATATGGTTCTTCTGCAAGACGTTAAGTATAGTTTTGGTTGAAGTTGCCAGCCAAGTGTACACCCAATTCATGTCAACCGATACTAGTTATACGAGCCCAATACACGATCTCGTTTCGTCACTTTCCTTTGTTACCATCTATGACTACTACGGGACACTAAATACGGCGATTGAGGTCAGATTTTTGTCATTATCCTTTAGGACATTTTCCAACTACGTCAACTGACCTTCAATTCCCTTTGTGCAGGCGTTCGCGCGTGATGGCGCATGGCGAGCGCGCGGCTGGCGGGGTGGCTGGCGCTGCTGGTGCTGGCGGCGCGGCTGGCGGCGGCGCGCGCCGGCCCGCGCTACTCCTCGCGCATCGTGCACACGCACGCAGGTCGGCCCACTAATGCTTAACTCCCACCGAAAAAGGGGGGGGGGGGTTATAAATTTAACGCGTGTATTTGTGTATCTGTTTATCTATGGTGGTTTGTATATGTCTGTGGCAACGCAGTTTCTGAACGGATAGACCGATTGCGATGCGGTTTTCTTTGTGTGAAAGACAGTTCATTCGAGGTGGTTCTTAGCTTTGTTTCATTAAAATTCGTTCATTTGTTTTGAAAATATTTTAGTATTTATAAACTTGGTCGGGGTTGTCCGACTGTTTTTGTCGGTTAGGTTATCTCCCATGCGTACAAAGTATGTGGAGTCTCTCTAGATCATACAAATATATACAATGTATATAATCGTACTCTTTCTTTGCATCCATCATATACGCTATTGCTTAGTAATAATAATCATCTTTTGGCGTTAATGTCCCGGTTGTGCTCTCGAGCACGAGGGCCCGGGGTCCGCCTTGACCATGATCCACGATTTGTCGATCAGGTAATTACAGTGGAGCGACTACCATCTGACCTCCGTAAGAGTATCTGTTAAAATTTAACTAATGTACATAACTCAGAAAAGAGTCACTGTAACTAAGTGTGTACATGGCCGCAGCGGGATTTGAACCCGGTACCTCTCGCTTACGAGTTAGGTACTCGACCGCCCGGCCTCGACGCTCTAATTATTTTATTTAATATAAATAACGCATTACTTAGTACCTGGAGAAAAGAGTTCCTCTCTGCCTGCGTCACTGTTCCCCGAAAAACATAACCTTGAGGTCTCGTCAGAGGTGAAGTCAAGAGCGATTATAATCATAATCATAATTTATTTATAACTTTTGTTACAAGTCCAGGCATTATTTTACAATTTTATTATTATATTTTTTTATATATGTTCAATTGCATGATACATCTTCGACCTCATGTTGTTTCCTATTAGATGAGATGAGTTTAAATGGAAGCTTAGTGCCAATGAAAAAATGACAATGATGTAATTTGATTGACAATGATACGATGCACAGAATGAGCAGAATTAAAAATAATAATAAAATGGAAGTGGCCTGGCTTAACTGCTGACCTGAAGAACCTACAACCGACAGGGTAAGTAGAAGTCTCTTGAATTGAATGGAGAACGCGATTCGGCAAGCATAGTGGAGGACGTCTGCTGGTCAGATGGAGAGGCGATTTGCTTAACACTGCTAGTAATCGCTGCAGTTTTAAGCAAGTCGTCCCTCTGAGCTGAACAAGCAAGCACAACATGTATAACTTGAAAATCAGCAGAACAAAGGACTGTAGATTCTGCAAGGAGGAAGGAGGCTATCGCAGAAGTGGTAAACTGGTTTACGGTTAATAATTTATTACTAAACGGCAAGAAGACAAAATGTTTTAAATTCTCTTTGCCAAATGTTAGATCAATGCCCACTAATGTACAAATAAAAGGCGAAAATTTGAATCTTGTTGATTCTACAGTATTTTTTGGGTTTACTTTGGATTATAGATTGCAATGGGGGTGGGCTCACATTGATAAGTTGGCGAAAAGGCTAAGTTCTGCAGCATATGCTGTAAAGAGGATACGAGGTATTTCTGACGAGGCTACAGCAAGATTAGTTAACTTTAGTTGTTTCCACAGTATTATTGCCTATGGCATACTGCTGTGGGGACACGCTGCCGACTGGCACAATGTATTTGTACTGCAAAATAGGATTATTTGCGCGATTTATCAATTGAGACCTAGAACTTCACTAAGAGATAAATTCAGGAATATTGATATAATGACAATGCCGTCACAATATATATATGAGAACTTAATGTATGTTCATAAAAATTTACACTTATTTAAGAAGAATAGTGATGTTCATAATATTAATACGAGAAATAAAGATAAGCTTGTTGCTGGTGCTTGTCGACTAGCCAAAGTCCACAAATCATTTATGGGTCAATGTGTACGCTTTTATAATAAGGTTCCAACAGATATTCAGAATTTACCATTGAATAAATTTAAAGTCACTATAAAACAAATTATGTCAAAAAAGTTATTATAGTATATCTGAATATGTAAATGACGAAAGTCCATGGGACTGAACTGCTGTTCTATACAGGTATTTACTTTTAAGATAGTATATAGAACAAATAATGTATTAGTACATAAGACATGTTTAAAAAAAAGAAATAACGTAGGCTCTGTGGGTTTCTTGCCGTTTCTTTCCTCCACGGAGAACCACCTTGGAAGCGGCGTTAATTTTCCTTCCTTTCCCACACATGGTGTTTCCTGTCTGCGGTAGGGTAGGGTAGTAGTTAGAGTAGGGGTAGGGTAGGAGTAGGATAGGGGTAGGGTAGGGGTAAGGTAGTGGTAAGGTAGTGGTAGAGTAGGGTTAAGGCAATGGTAGGATAGGGTAGAAGTAAGGTAGTGGTAGGGTAGGGATAAGGCAATGATAGAATAGGGTAGGGGTAGGGTAGGGATAGGATAGAGTAGCGACTACCTATCACATGCAGCATGTGTGATGCACGCTCACTTAAAAGATTGTCTGGCGGTGGCGTGGGGGCCGGGTCGCTCTTTTCCCTCAAATATGGTTGAATTGGACGATGGCTGGGCCCTGCGTTATACTCGTGAACGGGTGCTGCCTTGGTGGACTGGCTTACTCTAGCTGTAGTTTTAGGTGTTTTTTCTTAATTATACTAGCCATACCTATATAATATATGGAGCGCGGTTCGGCTCTGTCTGGCATTGTCGAGCACGATCCGGTCGTGGTTGGCGTAGGGTGGGTTTGCTGCGGCCATAGGGCGGTCAGCGTGTCACTGTGTGTTTCCTTCCTACTTTCCTACCCCCTCCCCTCCTTTTTGACGATCGAATGAGATATTTAATGTCCTAATCAATAAAGAAATTTGAATTTTGATGAAACGCCTCTCCGCGCGTTCTACAAATGTGAGGCCCTGATACGCAAACATAACATCCATCTGGGTAAACACCAACTACTACTAGTGGTTAGCACTGAACTGTAAGAAAGAGTGTAACGATCACTATGTACCATGAGCTCGTCACCGTACAATTTATTCATATATCGTAGGTATGTTTATAGTTGATAGACTAAGAAATGAATAGGCATATCATACACAGAGCAGTGTGTGATTAAAATACAGGTTGATTATCATGATTTCTTGTAACAGTTGCTCTCAAATACTTAACCAAAACTTGGTTTTGAAATAAACTTAAACAATTTATTTGACGTTAAGTGAAATATTTTACTTCAAAAGCACGTAATAAATTTACGCTATTGATTAGTTGAACGACAGGCAAAATATCGTGAATATCTTAAATGTTTGGCGTTAAGTTATGGGACCCAAGAAAAAATACTCAGCAGTGATAGTGATGTGAATATACAAATACGT
This sequence comes from Blastobasis lacticolella, assembly GCA_905147135.1. NCBI lineage: Eukaryota > Metazoa > Arthropoda > Insecta > Lepidoptera > Blastobasidae > Blastobasis > Blastobasis lacticolella. Next base: position 115,979 of record LR990043.1, read on the forward strand.
TTTAACGAAATATCGAAATAAATAATTGAATAAAAGTACACCTAAATATTAAACGAGTCTAGAATTTAATTTTAATCTACTTGTTTGATGACTCAAATTGATTTGCTTCATAGAAATTAAATATCTCTATTCTAATTACATTTTAATCATCTTATTTACGCGGACTTATGTTTCATTCGTTTCATTTATGAGGATTTTCATATTTGATTTTACTTTTATTTATGTGAACTAAATTTTATTTTATTTGCGAGTATCATCCGAATATTCATGCGGTTGAATTACAGAGTATTGCTATAAACTTACATATTCCTTGTGACGTTTTTCAAAATGTGTGCACAACTAGACGCTTACGGCCAAATCACAATATGTGAAATTATGTTTATTATGTTATGTCTACTCTTTATAGATAGATACTCGTATGTGCGTATTTATACAGATATATAGGTATTAGGGTGACTAAAAGTTACAATAGGCGATTACAATAGGTCAGTAATGGTTTCAGTGACACTAGGACTAAGAAAGCATCGGAAAGCCCACTTAAAAATAAAAAATTTGAACGCTGCCGATATGGCAAACCGAGGAAAGGATGTATTGAAGCTTATTTTTTTGCGGATCCTCGACTGCACGTGGCTCGATAATATTTGGCTGATCTATTTTATTAGAAAAATTATTGTTCGAAGAAAAGTTCGCGTGCGTTAATAATTGTATTTTTACTATTTCTTAGCTAGGCATTTGACCGCCATCTCACGCGTCGCTGCGTGCCTAGAAACAGCCAATTCACTCTGGCTCAAGGCCAGAGGTATCGAGGTAAAACTGTTAAAGTAGGTAGTCGGCTAGGCGGCGAGCTAGAATTTTATGAACAGTTAAGCACATGAGCACCCGAGCATACCTGTCACGCGCCAGATACTGGCGGAGACCGCAGCGAGTCGTTTGGCGCGGCTTTGCGGTAATGCTGGGTTTACACGGGCATATTTCTGATGCACGAGGCAAAAGTCAGCGAAAGTCAATCGTGTGAATATCAAATATTTTATTGGCGGTGATTATAGCAGATAACAATTAAAATAAGATATCGCCACCATCAGAAACCCTGGTCAATTTTGACCTTTTACTGTCAATTTTGTAAATGCGGTGGCTGTGTAGACTTATCGCTGTTGCTTCCCGAAGTCTTTTCTCTGCCTTACAATATGGGCTTCTTCAAAAGGTAGTCTATAGCCACATCAAAGGCCGGCAGCGCCCGCCCCCCTTAGGTTGTAGATGTCCTGGATGACGGTGGCCACTTTCCATCAGGTAGACATTCCGTCCGTGTTTCTCCTTAGGCAATGAAGAATAAAGAAAAAAACCTACCATAAAGTTAGGTAAACCCATACTAACTTTATGGTGCCCACTTACTGAATTTCCTAAAACCGTTAAGATTAGTCCCGCCTCACACCCGTTATGACCAGCACCAGACCGTCTCTCTTAACAGCGGCTGACGCTACATCTCAATAACGACTCTGGTTTCTCTTTTCGCCTATTATATTTTGCCCAGCTGTCTTCAAACACAATTTCGTACCTTCGTTGATACCATACGTGTTGATCATTCATAACAGCGAGAGGTAAGCAAGTCTTACCCTTCCTAGAAGTTTGCCGTTTGTTCCTAACCAGTCTTGCTCTTGGAGTTTTCCTTAGTGCCGACCAAAATGGATCCGTATAAACCCAACGTTATGGTAATCCGGCGGGCGTAGCGGCGCGCCGTCACGGCTATGTAAATGCGCCGCCGCCGCCGCCGCCGAACGCTTACGACGGATTTCGGTTCGTTTTAGACTGTAACTATTTAGTTGCCGACGTAATGGCGTGTAGAAGCCTTCGGAGACTGGCTAATGTAGTGACGGGATTATAAGCCTTACGAGAAAGAGAATTAAGGCTAAAGTTCTGTGCTCTCGGTTTGCCAAAACTAACGTTTATATTTTTTTGGACGGCCCCAGAGCACATAGTACATACGATTTTATAGTCCTCTCTGCCCAGAGAGAAACGGGCAGACAGCCCACCCGATGGGGAGCTGTCACTATAGCCCGTAACATTTACAATTTATGCGTTTAGGTTTATTGTAACCTGTATATAAATCAATGCGTGTAACAGTATTAAAGAACCGCAAGTGCGTTGCCACTTTCCAAATTCAAGTAAAAGGCACAAAGCAAAGTACACGAGTAACATACATAACAAATACGTTACAAATGTGGTATTTCTCATGTAACTGGACCCCACAATCATCATCAGGGTCTGCTTTCTCCTCCACTTCGCAGGGTTTCAGTATCCTCACGTCGTAAGCCGTTGGTTCTCGAACCCGACTCAGCGGTATCAATTCATTGTTTGTTGGGACCCACGGGACCTCTTTTCTGATATAGGCAGGTTGGCAAATTTCTCCGATATATATAAGGCTTACGTAGCACGCGACCAAACTAACGCTGGCGACTCAATCTTATCCACGACGTCTCGCAATCGTTAAGTATACAGGTACTCGTTACAGACTCGATTTTGTATGTACGGGTCCCACTATAGTTTGTATTGTTAGATACAATACCACTAGTATTGTATCTAATAATACCATCTTGTTCTAGGTGCGATCCGCGGCATCATAGTGGAGCCGGCGTCTCGCCGCCTGGAGCCGGTGGAGGCGTTCCTGGGCGTGCCGTACGGCGGCGCGCCGCAGCGGCTCGCGCCGCCGCCGCCGGCGCCCGCCTGGCAGGGCACGCGGCTCGCGGACGCCTTCGCGCCGGTCTGCCCGCAGCGCTATCCGGACGTGTCCAACAAGTAAGGATGGCTTGTAGACAGCTGCCTTGAGCAGAAGGCAGCACATCAACCAACCCACCACCAGAATAAAAGCTAGCGTCACTTGCTATGGGTGCGTGTACAGACCGGAGACGGTCTAAAGTATAAACAGGTTGCTTGAGGTGCAGTCTTCTGTATCCACAAAATTTATATCTACAACAGGCAAATATGCTAGTTAGAAATGAAGTACCTGACCACAGAGCGCGTAAGAGCGACACAACTGTATTGCTTCAAGTAGGAATTAGGAATGTTCTCTCCACCTTTACCCTACAAGTTCATGGTAGCACAGACTAAATACGCGGAAGCAGACAGGCTATCATACACGACGAGTCGTAGCCTTGATTGCAAAAGGGAATAGAGAGGCTCAAGGAGATCGTTGCGCACTGTAGATGTTTTGAAAGGACCTCTTTCATTCGCTTTTTGCCGTAACGTAATCAGAAACTGTAAACGACGATGAAAAATATAGGCCCGAAACTTGTACAATATTGAAATAAATAAAACTAAAAATACCTTTGAAAAGGAAACCTTCAAAGTAATTTTTTTAAGCAATGAAAATATGCAGGCGTTATGTATAGTTTTGCCGGGCAGTGGTACTACAATACATTTACCTCTGGGGTTATCGCATCAGGATCATACCGTCTGTGTCATACTCTTTCTATATCGATGGATAATTATTAGCATCAATACTACTTTAGTACGATTTAATTCAATATCCTCGATTGAGACCCTGTCCCTTCTTCACCAAAGGTCCTATTGACCTTACGGTCCTGCTCACTAAACCTAATCACGGGTGGCGCATACATTTACTTTTAACTCTGTCAAGACTGAGAATTCCGCCAGGGTGAAAACCACTGCCTTATCTACTTCTGCCGCCAAGCGACAATGCTTTCATTGTTGTGTTCATGTTTGAAGGATATGGTAGCCAGCGCAATTACAGATATGAGGCATTTTAGCTTAGTCCTCACAGTGACAAAGCACCTGCGGTTCTGCATTTTTGTTGCCTGCAACGTGAATGCATGAATCATAGATATTATAGGCGACAGTTACCGCTTACTATCTGGTGGGCTGTCTGTTCGTTGATTACTGCGTAGAATAAAAGAATATTGAGAACTTCCTTGTGCCCAGGACTGCTGCTCTGGCCAGGATGCCACTGGGGCTGTACCACGAAGTGCTGGCGGCGGAGCCCCTGCTCGCCAACCAGAGCGAAGACTGTCTCTACCTCAACATTTACGTACCCGGTAGCGGTGAGTACCTCCTGTTGCCTTTAGTAGATGGAATCCTGAAGTGGTCTGTATGGAGTCGAGTGGGTGTGTGTGTTGCGCGCGGTAACGATGTTACCAAAAGACATGTGTAGCGTAACTGAGTGGTCACACCGAGAGCAAAGCTAATGAGATAATGAAGACATTAGGCGAGTGCAAGTATGTGAGCTAAACGAAGCGTACTGTTTGATGGCTAGGATCGTCATCTTAGAACAAAGTTTAAGTAAATGACATACATTATTTGGGTGTCAATTGAAGCTCAGCTAACACTGCGTAAGTATGAATCTTGATGCAGGCGCGCGCGGCGTGGAGGCGCCGTACGCGGTGGTGGTGTGGCTGGGCGGCGCGTCGCACGAGTGGGGCGCGGCGAGCGCGGCCGACGGCGCCGTGCTCGCCGCCAGGAAGCATCTGCTCGTGCTCACCGTCAACCATAGGCTCGGCTTGCTGGGTGAGTGCCTGCTTGTAGGCTTTCCTCCTATTTAGGAGGCTTTTTAGTTGGTCTAGGGAGGGACACCATGCGGCCACCGTCGTCCAGGACTTCAGCAAGGGAATTTCTGCGGTACTGTACTGTGGAGGTTGTAGCTTCTCCAGTTACGTGGACGTGACTTTTCTCGGACGAGTGTGGCGCGACGAGCATGATTACTGTCAATGAAGAGATAACAAAACAGGGTGTTTCCACGGACGCTGCAAATATATCTTGGTGGTAACTTTTGCTGTTTAGCCCCAGGAACATCGCTTAAAGTTATATTGAATCTGTAAATGGCCAGGCTGGCCTACAGGCCTACAGGTCAGGTGACCTACAGGTCAGGTCAGGTCAGCTGATAAGCTTCGGTCACCAGCGAGGCAACGCGAGCAGTATTTTGTGGCCCATTGACTTTTTTATTATTTCTAGCTAAAAAGTATTTTCCCATGAATGTTGTCCCTTTATTATAACTTTTCCCTATAAAAGCAATGTAAAGCAGGATTGTTTTTTTCTTCGAGTCATAAGCCATAAGTACGACGTTTGAATTTCAACTCGTATGTATCGTAGCAGACATAGGTAATTGGAATCGAAAATTCTCGAGTGCAAAGGATCCGATAATTGAAAAACAAATTGGCTTCGGATTTTTTATCAGGTGGAAGATTGAGGGCTACAAGGTCACGTTAGAATCGATCACAAATTATTTTGGATAGAAAAGTACCTGCAGTACCGTAAAAAACTTGTCTTGTTGATAGAGTTATCCGGTTCTTTAGAATCGGTTGATAATTTGATATTTTCGTTAATTTTTTTAACCACGTTAAACAATTTCTTGGCTCACCACACTAAACACTAGAGACCGCGACACTAACTCTTTCTTTAATAAGCTACCTCACATCAAATAGACAGAGATTCGTAGAGTTGCGGAGAATGCCCGGCTATATCTACGTATCTTCCCGAAGAGTCAACAGTACCCTAAATCAACGAGCATGTAGGAAGCGACAGATATTTGTTAGGACCAAGTGGAACAATGTGGACCCTGCCTATCCCTACGGGAAGAAGGAATAACGTTATGTGGTCATCTTGGCGTTAATGTCCCGGTTGTAAGATCAGTTAATTACAGTGGCGACTGCCATCTAACCTCCGTGAGCCTGTTAACAGGGGAACCTAACCAGATTGTCTCATGGTTACACATTCAGTCGCCTGAGTGTACAGGTTTCATCACAATATATTTCCTCACCGTAAGACATCGTGACATAACGTTATACATACATATATACATACACACACACGCCTGTATCCCATAGGGGTAGGCAGAATCTATCGATTGCCAACAGCTACGATCCTGACACCCTTCTTTCGCCTCCTCCACATTAATACATATTTTCTCTTTTCTCATCTGTTTGTGTGCATGTTTAAGTATCTAATCTAATCCACCAGGCTACCTGACCTCCGGTGCGCCCAGCGACGCGGCGGCGGCGGCGGGCGGCGCGGGCGTGCTGGACGTGCTGGCCGCGCTGCGCTGGACGCGCCGGAACGTGGCCGCGTTCGGCGGGGACCCGCGCCGGGTCACGCTCGCCGCCCACCGCGCGGGGGCCGCGCTCGCTAACGCCTTGCTTATGCTGCCTGAGGCCAAAGGTAGGCTTAGTTTAGACCTCTACAACACATATTATGTTCAGACCATTCACTGCTGGATTTCTGTTTTCTGGAGATCTGTTTTTGGTTGTATTCTGATATGTAAATTAAAATTATTTATTTATTTATTATTATTATTATCGTAACAGAAAATGCTGCTGCCCTTCTGGCCCATGAAGGTCTTTGCTGATCTGCCTCTCAGATATTAGTGGCCTTTTGTGACATTTACCTATGTCGAAGGGGTTGGGCTTATGGGCCGTCCTCGACTTCTAAGCGCATTCATATTTATGCTTGTTGAATTTACACTGGTGGTGGGTAGGTTTCTTATACTACTAAGGGCCTATTTTTAAATCCTCAGTTAAAATTTATCTGCCCGATAAAGTAATATATTGCTAAATTAAAACAATCTTTAATCCTTTACTTATATATGAAGTAATGATACCATTTTATTTTAGTCACTTAATAACTTATCAGACTGATATGTTTTATTTGAGGATTGAAAAATCGGCCCTAAGCAAAGAAGCTTACGGCCTAACTGATGGTAAGCCGTTAGGTAGGTGCGGCCTTCTTTACTGTACCGGACACCACAAGGGTCTACAACAGCGACGCCAAAACACACCGAGTCTTGATACACAGATTGCATTCATTCAGTTTCGACCTGTCCAAGGGAATTTGCCTCATGCTAAGTACAAACAACCCAATTGTAGGATCAAATGCTTCTATAGTTATCTACTGCGTAAGAATACTAATCCATAGCACCAACTTGGTGCACACTCCCTCAGAAATACCATCGAAGTTACTTTTTATGGAGAAACATTTTGCAAACACGGTAACAATAAATAACTTGTTAACATTTTTGCGTTAACTTCCTAGTAGTTGTTGAATTTGCTGGTGTTATAGTAACATGAAATTAACAAAAAAACCGAGTTCACTTTGAATTTTAAAGAGTTGTAGCAAAAATATAATAAGATTCACGAAATTTCACAAGTTCCTGGAGGCAGCGTACGCTTTGTTACAAAGTTGACACAGTGTATCTAACTGTAATTAAAAGTTGTCTGACATTTATTAACTACACGTAACTTTAGTCATCAGGGGCCACTTTACACTTCCGATCATTAATAAATTGAATTTCATAAATAGATCATTCACTTCGAAACCGGGGACCAGCATAAAATATGCGAGTTTTATATTATTTTACGAGAGACAATTGAAACAGCAGCGCTTTATGTAGATAACATTTTTATTATCCCGTATTTTATTTTCGCAATTACGGGTTTTTGTATTATTATAGCCTGAAAACCGGGGTAACCCGTAAAATACGGGGTATCTGGTAATCTCTACCTACGTAAAAGGCACATTATTGCACTGGTGTATGAAACAATCCAGAAGCGTCAATGCTACCCGCCTGCCAAGCGAGTAGAACATGGCAACGCCCTCTCCTCATGTGGAGAAGGCTCAAGTCCGTAAGTGGACCTTAAATTATGGGCTGTTGATGAACTGATGGTGCCGTGAGTGCAACGTAACTTCTTACCAACGACGCTTTCAGCACGCTTTCTCGAACCCTCATGGCACCCACCCCAATGACGAAAGAAACTCCTTTTTAGAAGACAGGGTATACTGTGTAAATAACTAAACATGTCCGTAAAAAAAATGTCTAACGGGTGGGCACACCCGTAAAAACAAACACACACATAAAAACTAACATAAAAACTAGAATTTTCTAGCATATGTATACAATATGGCGAATCGGCATGCTCATGACTTGTCCTCGCCATATAAATTGAACCATCGCCTTACGGAGTAAGGAATTTCTTTCGTCATCGCCCCCCTTCGTCCCCCAGGGCTGGTGAGCCGGCTGCTGCTGCTGAGCGGGTCGGCGCTGTCGCCGGCGGCGCTCTCGCCCAACCCGGCGCTGGCGCGCGAGCACGCGGCGCAGGCGCTGCAATGCTCGCCGGACGCCAACTCGGGCACGGATGAGCATTGGTGAGTGTCCAGCGTGGTAGAGGGTTACGATTGTGGTTGTAGCCTTGAGTAATCTACACTAGATGTATTGTTTGTTTGTTTGTAATGGACAAATTCAAAAATAAAAAAATATTGACTTAAGCTACATTATCAAGTGGTAACATAATCTAAAGTGTTTCTCGAAATTCAATTCGGCTTCTACGGGAACGGTTCCGAAAAATTTGCGCAAAGGTAGTGCTGAAGACCCTGATTACACGATTACTGTTTACCATTAAGGTTGGTTTCCTGCGTCCGGGAGCGCCCCCTAGCCGCTCTACTAGCGGTGGACGCCCCCCGCGCGCGTTTCCTCGCCGGCTGGGCGCCCGCGGCCCGCGACTCCGCACCCGGTCCGGCCCCGGCCCGGGCCCTGCATGCTAGTGAGGCGTTCCTGGACTGCGCGCTCGCTGTGGTCGTCACCACTACGGAGAGCTACCAGTATTTCAGCGAAGACGATATACGGCACGGGTTCGAGGAGGAGCACAGGTTAGAGGACAGTTTTTAGATAAATTTTAGTGGCCATTGCTATAAAATTGTTTTTAATCAGTTTATTTTACAATTTCCTTAACAAATGTTTAACAGGACCTTCAAGGACCATCAATTTCTCAACTTTTGCATATTGCGTACATTATTAGGAATATATTTGACACTAAAGACCACCCAATCACCGTGACCCTCTGACTGACTACGCCTCATCACCCACCCAGGAACCGCATCCTCCGCACATACGTCCGCAACGCGTACCGCTACCACCGCAACGAGATCTTCGCGGCCGTCCGGAACGAGTACACGGACTGGGAGAAGCCGATCCAGCACCCGATCAACATTCGGGACGCGACGCTGGAGGCGCTGAGCGACGCGGCGGGCGCGGCGCCGGCGCTGCGGCTGGCGAGGCTGCACGCGGCGCGCGGGAAGCCGACTTACCTGGCGCACTTCGCGCACCAGACCAAGGACGCTGACTATCCGCAGGTACCTTGGGTCTGGTATTTGTGGGCCAAGGACACTGAGTACGCTGGATACTGGACTTGGACGCTGATCGAATATCTAGAGTTTATGGTCCAGTTTCAGCTCTAGATCCAAATCCAGATTCAGGTCCAAGTCTAGGTCCAGGTAATATCGTAGTCAAGCGGCTTCAATTCGAACGGGAAACCTCGCTATACCTCTGTTCAGACCTTCATTATCATAGCGGGCAGTCCCAGCTTATACCAATATATAAATATAATATACCGCTTTCTTACCTTTTACCTTGGCATCCACGGGTCGCTAGCCGGATCCTAATGCCCTACGTATTCTGTACAGCGCCTAGGCAGCGTGTGGGGCGAGAGCGCGGCGTACTTCCTCGGCGCCCCGCTGGTGGGCGGCGCGCGGAACTGGTCGCGCGCCGACGCGGCCGTGGCGGAGGCCTGCGTGGCGCTGCTGGCGGCGCTCGCGGCCGGCGCGCCCGACGCCCCCGCCGCCCCCGCTGCCGCCGTCGCCGCCTGGCCGCGCTACGACCTCAACACGCAACAGTATCTAGCTATAGGTAAGTTTATTGTGTGTTTCAGCATCCGCTGGTGAAGTTCCTGATATTTAGTTATTCTTAGGAAAACCAACAGCTGTTGTATCCTGGATTAGAAGTAAACTTATGTATCAGAAAGCCAATTACAGATTCTCACAGATTAACATGGATAAACCTCATGACGGAGCGCTTTTCCCTACTACTACAAACAAAAAAAAGCAACTAAGACACAAATTAGAATTAAAATTTTCAATACAAAATCGAATAAAAAGCCTTCTTGCCGCAACACTAGTGTGAAACAAATCAACATCGACATCCCTTACAACATTATTAATGGAGGCTATTCTGCCTATAATTTGTCGTTACGATAGGAAGGATTGTTCTTTGTTTCGAGATTGGCAGATAAAGGGTCTTGTAACTTAGCACTTTATCTGCCATATACAGATTAAAGTAATTTTTTTTGGTAAAAATAACTTGTATCTGCAAGTGGTGAAACAGGCCATATAGGATGGTCTTTAAGCTTAGATAAATTGATAAACACTTTATTGCTCATGAACAATATCAGTAACTTATAAGCAATACAAGCAAAGGACTTATTGCTATAAACGATCTCTTCCAGGCAACTTTAGTAGCAAGGCAAGCTTACTTTGTTAAACTAAACATGGAATGGCAAAGGTACATTTTTGCATTGTAGACCGTTCTTATGTCGGTCTCGTTTTAAAATGCAGTGCAAATAAATAGCTTATGATGCCGTGTGTATAGCCTATAAATAGTCGTTGCTAGTGGAGGTTTAAATATTGCAACACTGCGCCTGTTTTATTTACATTTCTTCAAGCGCGATTCTTTGTGCTACAAGCATATTTTACTTTTCCTTCATTTGCATTTTCATGTACAGCGCGAACTTATTTCTATTACAGAGCTCTTCCAGCAAACCGTATAACAGTTCGTTTAACAATGCATTTACATGTGTTTTGTAGTGCCTACTTTCGTGAATAAGTATAAGAGCTAGACAACGACATACATAATAATTTTATTAGGCCGAAATTAATGTATCTCTGTTAACACTAGATACAGATTGTGTCTATAAAGTCAAATAATGAAATAGCTGACCACTCAGTGCATATTATTATATGAAGATAGTTAACCACTTTCTGGACAAAAAATAATTGTGTCACGACCAAATAATGATCGTCATGCCACACCCGCGTTCATACATGTACTCTTCGTACATGCGGTATTCATATACTATAATACATACCTTATTAGTATGCACATACATACACTACTATTGCGATCCAAACTGACGCACTGACAAGTGATTTCCATATTGCATAGCGCCTAGAGTCTAGAGCGGGAAGCGAAGCCGCCAAACGAGGCGCCATGCCCACATTGTAAACATTGCATACTGATTTATATTAGTCAAGCTTAGTAATTACAGTAGTGTAAACCGATCGGACAGTAGCGAGTCAACTTGGTTTTGAAGTTGCCTTGGAACTAGACTGTAGGATTATTACGTGCTTACACTGGACTTGCTGGGCACTCGACATTCGCCTCGCCACTGTTTTTGAGCAATGTAAATCGCCCATAACGTTCGTTTTAGTTCGCTACCCCGTAGGCGACTAGGTACGTTCTAGACGCAAAGCTAACCAGCAGTCAGTGCGGCCGTAGCCCAAGCATCTATTCCCCCGACAGGCAGCAAGGTGCGCGCGCGCAGCCACTACCGCGGCCACAAGATGGCGCTGTGGCTGCACCTCGTGCCGCAGCTGCACCGGCCCGGCGCCGCGCCGAGGCACCACCAGTTCCGGTCGCTGCATCCGGACATGTTTGCTGGTATGTAATTAGGATTTTGAACTCTGTTGTATATTACCGTGCTATCTCAAAGGACTATTCCCCACCACTCTTTCTTACGGCTGCAACGCTGTTAGCTAGAATCTCCAGTGGCGACTAACAGTCAGTTGATACCTATTTTATGTTATAACTTGGGGTGACGGAAAATGAATGTGACCTGTTCCGTCAAAGAACGGTAGACAAGATGCTTTCGTGGTTGTACACTAAACGCTCATCACTAATAGTTAGTTTACTCGTGACCATGACGCATGACACTGCGTCGAAATATCGAGGTTAAAACAATACTAGCCATGGTAACATACCCGATAAAATGAGTGATGAAAGTGTAGACAAGATGATGTTATTCCTAATGGATCGTGCGATCGGTTTGTGGGTGCAACCGACCGTGAATGTCATTTTTAAATTAGTTTATACCGCTATAGTATCAAACAAGCTCACGGCCCGCCTAATGATAAGTAGGCATCGTGGCCTATGGACGGCCTAAAGAGTATAAGACCAAACTTTATGACCCCTTTAAACAGAAATCAATTTATTTAAATACTTATTTAAAGTACTACTGGTAAACAGCTTCGACCATTTACGTCAAGTTTACTGCCGCCCTGTGTAATCGTGTTTTTAGCATAGGCAACGGATATTCGTCATAGAGCCACATTGAAGAATATAATTTGGCATATGCTTGTAATATAACCTACAGTGTGATTCAAACTTAGTTTCGAGTTCGTATACTTGCGAGAAATTAGCGATTCATGAACAGTGTCCATTATTATAATATCGTCAATTCAGCGTACCCAGTCACTGTGAATTTTATATGAATAGCGTTTGTACGATAGTATAAAGTACGGCCATTAATTAAATAAAAATCGATAAAATCGACAATGAGGCCGTTCGCAGCGGCACTATTGTAATGGATTCAGGCCTTTGTCGGGGCGTCGTTAGGGCCTCCTAATGGTCACGGAGACGGAGCATCAGAGAAATATGTACGCCTTTTAATGAATGGATAGATCACGCGATCCCCTAATCCTTGTGAACATTTTCGGCGTCTCGGCGAACTTCTCGAGGGGAGTTGTGATGCGTGATGCGCGCTCGGCGCTTATCGAGTTTCTTTGTTTAGCCGATCTGCTCAGAAAGTAACGATATATACTGCCTACATATATACTTAGTAGGCTTTATATCAAGTAACATTGACGAAAGAATGAGATGAATCGACGACTTTGTTGCGCTCCGAGGGAACTGATAGACTCAAGTGGTAAACAATAGTGTGAAATTATGTGGAATTGTGGAAGCAATAGACGACCGGTGGTTGGGATTATAAATGATCAAATAGAGTGATATCAGGTCGAACCTTACCTCGCATTCCCTGCGAAATTTCTTTTTATCCAGAATCTAAAGCGGCGTTTCAAAACTGAAATGGCATATTGATTCGAACCAGATATAAAACTAGATAATACCTTCTGGAAAGCAGTTAATTAAGAACAATTTATATGAGAAGCAAAAGTAGAAAATTAGAGCGGTTTGAATAACACGAACTGCGAATAGCTAAGAATTAGAAACAAACACCACGGTAGAGGCTGTGAGGAGGCAAGTGAGTTGCGAGTTCCACCGTTACCGCTCTGCTTTCCTAGTAATACATTCATGAGAGGATGCAAGCCTTTTCTGCTAGCGTTAGTAGGCCACGCTCGCCAAACGACCGCCGGAAATGAAGTGGAACACGTCTCGCCGTATCGTTGCCCAAATCTGTTTCATTACCTTTATCTGCTCAGTTTGTTTTCCTTTCTGTCGCTCTCCAGTTTCCACTTTTCCGTTTTTTATTCAGTTCTCGTAGGGCTAGTGCGTCGAATTTCAAGAGGTTTCATTAACTTTTAAGGGTTACACTACGGTCGTACAACTGTATCGAATCCTTAATTACTAATCCAATTTAATGCTCAATTAAACGGCTATTTTTGTTTTTCACGCTACGCAGTCAGTTTATTACACGTGCCTAAATATTTATTGCGATTAAAATAATTGGAGGGACCCATATAATAGCTAATGAGGAATGGCGCGAGGTTATATCTAATGATTTTCATCTGTCCCTTAACATGCAGTCTCCGATCTACTTCTACCACTACTGGCTATCGGCTTGAATTAAGTATTGACAAGTCCCTGATAATTTCAATGGCTCTTTGTCACAGAATCAGAAATAACTTAACTATACACACACAATCATCAATAAACACTCAGTATTGGACATCAGCCTTTTCCAGCGGGCCTTATTTCTGGGGTGGCCAGCATGTCATTGTATGTTTACTGCCTACTATCATACCCCCACCTTTTTGTCTATTGAAAGAGATATATAATACATTACTTAGAGAAATTTTGATATTGACTTTCGAATTTTTGACTTTCGACTCCATATTAAAAGAGATCCATGCTATGGAATCCACGCTCCGTCCCAGGTGAATGAGAATGAGCAACAGCGTTTTAAAGACGTGATTTCCAATTTCTTGATCCAACATTCCTCGACCATGATTTAAAATCGCAGTCCATAGCACCAAGCTGTCGTGCAACATTGACTCGGCCTCTCTACAGGCGAGGTGTTCCCGGAGCTGCACGCGCCGGAGCCAGCGGGGGAGGAGGACGGGGAGGAAGGGGAGGAGGGGGAAGAGGGGGCCGAAGCTGAGGAGGTGTCGACTGACGAGTGCGAGGGCGGCGTCTCGCCGAGGCCCGCGCTGCCGGCGCAGCGCCCGCCGCCGCCAGGAGACCAGCTGGATGCGCTCGATACGCATTACTATAGGTAGGTATAACTCTGTCCTTATCATAATCCTAATTTAATATAATAAATTCGAAGGAACTCTGTTTGTCTTTTCACTCTGTCTGTCTTTTCACGGTAAAGTACAGAACCGATTTAGACCACACTTGGAAGACTATTTTTGGGAAACTGGAAAAGGGTGAAGGCTGTGAGCCATGTAACGTCGTCATAACTTTAATATGGCGGCGACCACGATATAAAGTGTAGTCCATGCGGACGAATTCGTGGCGGGTTACTAGTTCTTTTTTATAAGAAGTTCACCTGACGGTAAGTAATCACCGCCGCCCGCCACTAATCTTAGTCGTCCATATTAACACCGCTGAGGATAAAAAGAAATAAGGCAACCAGCTTACGTGAAAACTTCAGGATCAAGGAGAAGGAAGATATATCCGTGACTCTCACTCATAGGCAATGCATTCAATTGCTTGCAGACAGTAAGGGTAAATTTAAATTATGTGTTCCGACAAGATAGACACTCCGTTCCTAGGTCTCCCAACAACAACCCTGCTATCCGCTATTCATCTAGTATACCATGAAAACACAAAAGCAAGGGAAAGATTGATCGGCTACACGCGGCGCCCCCGGGGCTATCACGCTAATGTGTTTACCTTTCGTATTTTGTGTATTTTTTGTCTCGAAAATGTCTTAATGTGCCACCATTCCGCGGTCGGGCCTCCTTAAATGATAAGGCCTTGGCAAATTATGTTCATATTTCAAACGCACGGCTTTTATCGTAATAGAATGGCATGGTGCATATCTAGACGTGATGTTGTTCGATGGGTTCACGCGTGTCGATTTTCGTCGTACAGCAATTCGTTAACCAAATCACCGCACAATGCCATTACCTGATTATAATGGAAGTGTCTTTAGACACGCTGTACTGCGAAACTTAATACTTTCCTTTCGCTTGCTAATTACAAGATCACAGTCTGACTGGCTCATACTTCGTTAATCGACACGTGTGTTGCCGATGAGGGAAATAAAACTCTAGTAATGAGTTGTATAGCTAATTAAACAATTTATTATAAATCTTCCATTAATAAACACTCGTATCATAAATGCGAATGTTTGTAAGTATGCATGATGTTTATATACCTAGAGGTTTGCTCTTTCATGCAAAACTTACTCAACGGATTTTGATGAAATGCAGTGTTGTAGCGTATAATATAGCGTAGGTACAATTTATCCAGAATGAAGAACACGACGCGGATGTGTTGTAATTTTACATAGATCTGGCGAGCGAAGGCTGGTATACAAATACATACCACAACGCATAAATGCCAAATCATTTTCAGCAGGTTTCTGGTATCTTGCTTAACCAGTCTGCGTAAGCCCTAGGGATACGTGGGAAATAAATGGGTGCGTAAATCTGCTGGTATCGAGAAACAGGTCCGTGAGTTGGATGAGGGAGCCAGCGCCTTACAATACACGAGGATGCCCAAGATCGGGCGAAATGGAGAAGAAAGAGCTGGAATGCGGACCCTGGCAGAAGATGATGATGATCGGGTTGTACCAGTCACATTGAACTATGTACTGGCACAAAGATCTACATAAACTCAACAACACAGACAAGGGCTGAGAGTCCGTTTGTTGCAGCTACACGGTGGCGCTGGGCGTGACGGTGGGCGCCGGCTGCTTCCTGCTGGCGCTGAACCTCCTCGTCTTCGCCGGGATCTACCTGCAGCGGCAGCGCCGCGCGCGCCGGCACCGCGCGCGGCGGGACGGTAACAATCAAATTACACATTTTATGATGTATAAAATCAGGTGTCTGTGCTTTTTTGGTATGTTGTTCGTAAAGTTTTCGACCTCAAGAGACGACTGACGATGATTGTTAAAAATAAAATAAAAACCGAAATTTTCGGACTTTTTTATTTTTTTTTTCTTATTAGTAGAAAGAAGAAGATTCTTAAAAAAAAAAGTTCTTAAACCAAGGCAGACTACATAAATTTCTCTTCCTATTTTGCTTTTTACGCATTTTCAAATTTATTGCCACACCAAAAAATTTTAGATTTGGTTCCGGTACTCGCCGGGGACTGCCGCGGCACGCTCGCTTCGCTCGCTCGGCTCGGTGTTTAATAACAACTAACATGCTCATCGGTTCGCTCCTCGCAACCTAACCTCAGTGGGTTACAGATAAAGGAACGTCGTTTTTGATAGATTCAAAACAGTGAAATTAATACATTTCCGATTCCTGTTTAGGAAATGTTTGAAATTCCTAGAAAATGTGTATAATAAAATTTATTTCACCCATTTCCGACCTATTTCAGGCATTGTATACATTTCCCATGAATTCTATAGATTACATAATTTGTACAAATTACCAGTTTTGTTTTCCCTCTTTACTTTTTTACTTTGGTTGGTGGTACGCTGTGAAATGATTAAGTTTTTTTCTCCCGGACGGGTCCTATATGCACAATCCCAATTGACGAACAAAAGACAGTTATGATGAGTGGTACACCACAATTTGTTTGCCAAGTGTCTTTGAAAAAGTTAGGGGAAAACGACTAAGAAGAACAAGACAAAGTCATTACATACAGTCACATAGTCCAGACTTGACCATGCGATTTCTTTATTTCCCAAAAACGAAAGATTTGATCTTAAGTTAGATTTATGGTGCCGGAAGAGGCTATTATAGCTTTTAACCAGCACGTGAAAAACATGCCCTCAGACTATTATGGTCTTCATGTTTTAAAAATAGCGTGACCGATAGTCATTTTTTTCATGTAATGGAGAATACTTCGAAACGCACTAAATATTTACATGTAAATTGTTTTATTAATGACTTACGTAAAACTTTCAGTGTACCCCGCGTATATGTCATGGATACGTTTTGATAAAGTTGCTTTGTGAGTATCAAGTTGTATGACTAAGTATAAGCAAACTTGATACTCACAGAGTAACTTTATCATAACTTCTAGGGTAGTTACCGATTACCTATAATATTGAAATTTAGCAAAAAGTCGTCAAAAGGTCTTACAGCACAAGTAAAGGGAAAAAAATAAAACTATTTGTACTTAAATCACATATAAATATACGAATATGTTATACTATATTTTTTCATACAATTCCCTAAGAAAAAGACCACAACCGAGATTGTTTCGCTCATAAACGGTTGGAAATTTGAAAATGTGTAAAAAGCAAAAGTTGTAGATAATTTTTTGTAGATTGCCTTATTGTAAGAACATTTTTTGCTATAAAATGCCCGAAAACTTCAGGATTTTCTTTTTCTACCTGGATGATCTGGTCGTCTCTCGATGTCGAAAATTGGATTTAATATCGCATTTACATTGTGAACAACATATATATACAGCAAAAAAGTCTATTTTGATACAGCGTTGACCCCCCATTTTATGTTAGTTTTGGTTTTTGGTCTCCTCTTAGAGATTTTTGTATCCTTAGTGGTAGTTCCTCGGAGCCTTGGTATCAGGACCCCATCAAGCTTGGAGTCTGTCTGAATACGTGCCATATACTTATAAAATTGCCATATACTTTACGATATTGCTTGCGTAGATAAGAGGCTCAGCCAGTCTCAATGCATAATCCTCAGTCCGTTACTCGAAATATACTTGCTATATAGCATAGAGGTAACGCGAATAATGTCATTCACAGTGATGTTGCACTTTTGGTAAATAAACAAAAAAAATTGAAAAATAAGAATAGAACTCGTAGATATTGCGGGTCATATAGTTACTGTTTCATATCAGGCGAGTTGTCTTGTCTGTATCTTGTTACTGAGGCTTAAAACAAATTCGAGGTGTACTGGCACGAGAGTGCAGTGAGGTAGACAATGTGATGCAACTTCTCCTCAAAGTAGTCGTTGAAGTTTCCGGAGTAAGGACTTGTTTATGCAAACTAAGTGCTATCGAGCGGCTCGATGCCGTCGCCGAACAAACACCAACTTTGTTCAACGGACTTGCTGGCTCGGTATTACTACCAATATTTGTCTTGGAACCTTTAATGGAAAATGGCTCATGGAAAACCTATTTGCTAAAATATTAATTGAGAAATGTGACAGAATGTGTCTCTATTATATTAAACATCATCATCATCTTTGTTGAACATAGGCCTCTCCTCACGCCTTCCACAATCATCGACTTCATGCTTCTTTCATCCGGCTTCATGTAAGTCCGGGTCGTCCGTACATCTCGTTGGGTGGCGTCCACGTTACGATTGTCTTTAATATGGTCGTCACTTTGAAAACTTTTCGAGGATTAACAATGATCTCGTGAATGATGGGGACTCAAAGCAAAGTGTCTTATTTACATTAAGCTTGGCAAGCAATTAACCGCCATCTCATCTGTAGGCTAATTACGTTACTCTTTTGCCAATAATGATCTGATTTTAATGTTTGAAATTGATTTCATGACCGATTTAATAGTTTCTGTTTATTGCAATGGAACTTTGTTAGCAACCTAACCCATGAAATCGATGATACGGAATCGCAAAAGGAATTGTTGATCGTTCCTACTGATCGTTACCGAGAATGGAACATGCTTGTCTAGAAACATCTTTATTGAGCAGTCCTGCAACTTAAATATTCCTGACGATGTCACAGGCAGCTGCAGCAGCCGCAGCGGCGGCGGGTCGTTCCGCAGCGCGGCCGCGGCCCCCACGGCCGCCGCCGCCGCCGCCTCGCCGCGGAAGAGCACGCTTAAGGTAACCACAGCTCGATCCACCAGCCCTCGGCCCACGCTGTCAGTGTTCTAACTGAGCACTGGTATTCCACAGCGCAGCAGCGAGTCAGAGCTCAAGGAGCGGCCGAGCTGCGCGCCCGCGCCCGCCAAGAAGCGGGTGCAGATCCAGGAGATCTCCGTGTAGACTGCTGACCGCCCGCCAGGCCGCGCCTCTCCGCCGGTCTACTTGTTTTTTGTTCACTGTTACTATTCTACTGACATTCTATCTACGTTAATTGTATCTCGAATTTATTAACTAGTTACTTGTGCGAACTTGACTTCTCTGTTATTCGACATGTTTTAAAGTCGCGATGCGCGGGCGTCTCTCCCGCCTCGCACACTGTGCAGATTATATATTTAGAAATACATTTCACTTGTTTAGAGAAATTCAGATATTTGTTATTTATGTACGACATAGAGTGGTCAATATATCATACTATTTCTTGTTTTGAATATGAACAAATGATGTATCAATACTGTATATACGAAACATTTCTAGCGATAAAATTGTAAATATTAGATTGTCGTCGATATCTGTGAACTCCGGTGATTCTTCATCGATGGAAAGAGGGTTTAATAAAGACCATTTTTCTTGAGTCTGCGTTTTCCTTTTCGCTGGCTGCGCTGGCGCGGCCGCGTCTCCCCTCTCTCCGCGCCCCTCTCTCCGCGCCCCTCTCTCCGCGCCCCGCTGCCCGCTCCCCGCTCCCGCCGGCCGCGGCCGGATAGTACGGCCTCCTTTGTTTCCGTAGCGAGGGAGCGTTCAGGCGCGCGCTTTGTTATCTTTTACTCTTCAACTTTTTTGCTGGCTTTAAGTTTTAAGTTGTATCCCTCTTGAGGTTTGATAAATCACTGAGGGGAGCTCGTGAAACAAAATTAGGTCGGCAACTTGTAATGGAAACAACCCGACGGCCTCCCGGAAATTAATAAGAAAATTACAAAAGAACTTTTGATTGCTCGACGGTTTTGATGATGTTCCGATGAGATTTATTCATGATCGCTTTCCGCGCCGGATATTATTTAACGTCCTTTGGTTTGTTGTTCCGGTGCTGGCTCGGGATCGAAGTTAATATGCTTGTCTTTTATGGGCTTTGTTGTTTCACTTCATTTAACAGAAAAGGCAACAAAGTTATAAATGTCAGGATTAATAACTTCTGAACTGAAGCAAATACATAATGGATAGAAGGCTTTAAAGCGGTATCAATGACAATATTTTATGATCTGTGTAAAGGTCAAAACAAACATAGCATCAGCAGCCACCAGCGAGTTAGTATAGGCCTTTGGGCACGTATTGCAAGTAAGCAAGGTCGGGTCGTTATAGCCGGTGCAAAATTATCTGCACACATTACAATAGAATACGAGCGTGAGTGTGTATGTATGTATGTATATTACGGTGTGGTGGATTGGCAATATCGTGCAAATATTTAGTAACTGCCGCGGGGCGTGCGGAAGTTGAGCCTTCTGTGTACCTACCTAAGCTAACAGTATGCTGATACAGGACAAATCTATTATGTATATGTATATGGATACGTCAACTCATTATTTATAAAGATTATCCTACATCGGGGTTTCAACCAGCCTTTGATGGGCGTGAAATGAATCGCATGATATACCAGCGCATGTTAAATTGACAAGGATGTCTCAAATTACAAAGCAAAAAAATAACATAATTGATATTTGAACACCCACTCAAAACATTTACTCCTTATTTTTGTGTGTAAAACACTCATTCGATAGATGACCACCCGTCATCACACAGTGGCAAATATTGTATGTAAACTTCAAGATCGGAGCTCTTCGCGGTTGGCAGCCAGCGCCGGGCGGCGCGCTTGTACGAGTTCCTCATACTCCTATGAGGAGATCGGCCCTTCAATTAGCTTCGGTTGCAATCTTCTCTTGATCTACTCGGGAGAGTACTTAGAAGATAAGGCAGGGTTCTAGCGTTTAAGGTGCTTACTCGTAATTTAAATGTTATATATAGGTGTACAGGAGTGCCCATGCCAAGGTGAACCAAAGAAAACCTTTACTCGAAGGGTTACGTCAAATTTTCAGACCCTCATCTTCGGTCTGGATTATACTAGAAACGTGTAATTCAGGTAGTGGGTAATTAAATCGTTAGTCTATGGCAAAAATGTAGCCATACCTACCGTTTATTTCTTTGCCATTTCGGTGTAGCTTTTTACTGAGCGCGAAATCATTGGCAAGGTAGCACTCAGCGATGCAGATGGCACGCCGCTTTTTACGCTCTTTAAAAGTTGAAATTGTAAATGTGATTTTAATACTTACCTGTTTAAAGCTTTTTGTTTGAATGAAATATTCATTCGCTATACCAAGTTATGTTGTACCGTTAACACTTTGCGAAAAGAAAAGAACCTAGAAAGTGGCAATTGGAAATTGAAATAATTGTGTGCAGAATCAAGAGGAACTTGAGAGCAATTCCTTTCCGCGGCGCCGCCGCGGGGCGCGGGGCGCGGGGCGGGGGACGTCGACACGGCAATATTTTTCTTTAAACAATTTGCATAATATCGCGTGGCTTCGCTCGCTGTTCATGTCTTATTCATCCGCCACGCCGATTGTCAAACTTGTAATGTGCGAGTTGCGAAGTTACGGGGAGGGGGGCCTCCGGGGGGGGGGGAGAAAGTCCCCGTCGAGTTAGCGCGGATCGTTCCAACTGTTTCCCAATTCAATTTGTAACTCATTTATATTTCATTCCGGCCTTGTTTACATTTTTCTGCGACTCCTTTAACGCGTCAAAAGTTGAGTCTTTCGTCACGGCGCGGCGCCGAGGGCGGAATGTGACATAGGTATCTACTTTACACTTGTATACCTACTAAAAAAACATTTTGGCGTTAATGTTCCCGTTGTGCTTCTGCACACAAAGGCCCGGGGCACGCTTTGACCATGATCCAGGGTTTGGCAGATTAGGTAATTACAGTGGAGCAACTGTCATCTGACCTCCGTGACCCTGCTACCAGGAGAACCTGAGCAGATTGAATTATTTTTACACATTCCATCGCCTGAATGTGCAGGTAACATCGGTTAGTATTCAACGTACATACGTTACAAACAAAGTACATAACTCAGAAAATATTCATTGGTACATGGCAGCAGTTTGATTCGAACCCGGTACCACTCGCTTGCGAGTCGGATACCGTTACTACTTCTTGTATACCTACTAACTGTACCTAAATCTAAGACAGTTCATCCAATTCTCGGTAGGCACCCGGACGAACGGTCCACCTAATGGAAAGCGGCCACCGTCGTCTAGGACATCTGCAACCCAAGGAAAGCAGATGCGGTGCTGACCTTTGAAGGAAAGCTTCGGCTGCAAGTTACTGGTAACGGTCGATATATTTCAGTTACTGGAGCTACCCAACATGATGTGAGTATCTCGCTATCACATGAAAACCACGAGCCGAACAATGCTAACAATGCTTATGATGTATTACTACTACCTCGCGGCACATGCGACAGGCGTCCTTCTAACAAAGTTAAAGTCTTGGAAAGTTTATATTACAATTTAATTACTTAGAAGTTACTACCTTGTTTCCCCACCAACGGCCATGCTTACTATTCTATTATAACCTAATTACATTCCGGCAAGTTTCTAATTACATATTCAACAATTATTTCCCAGGAGCACATAAAAAGGAGGAATCAAAGTATTGGGGCAAAAGGCAAGGCCTAGTACAACCTAAAGAAATAATTGAAATAAAGCCACAATGTAAATGTAATTGGCTTTTGAAATCCGCGCTGGTGTCGGTCGCAATGATAATTACAGCTAAGGTGCTTCCACGTTGGACTTTGGTTGTGCCCTTGTTTTTACCCAACTGTCGAGGAAAAGTTATGTTTTTTATGCGTATCTTGTATGTATGTTTGTTGTTCGTTTGGTTGTTTGTTTATTCTTTATTACCTCTTATCTTTAAAACGGGTGGGTGGATTTTGCCAGTTAAGGTATCGTAAGATCTGTCTCAAAAACCTAAGTGTCTTTAGGATGGCGTTTTTTAAAGATAAATGGCGCCCTAGTGTGAAGTTCAAAAATCATTTTTTTAGAAATACATTCAAAACTCAAAACTCAAAATTTCTTTATTGATTAGGACATTAAATATCTCTTACAATCGTCAAAAAGGAGGGGGTAGGAAAGCAGGAAGGAAATACATGATGACACGTTAAGTTTAAATCAGGATCATTAATCTGTGAAAAAAATCAAGGATCTAACTCAACACATTATGAAGATAATATGGTCATTACGTCTTGATCTTTGAAACTCATTCTTCAAATTCAACCATTTTAATAACTAAAATAAAAATTGACGATTGAAAAATCGCTCAACAATAAAACTGCAATAAAAAAAATTAAGGTACTGCAACTCCGGATGGCTCATAACTCCTGGAGCCTCAGCACTTTACGCTCATATCTCAGTCTGAACGCAGCCCTAGGATTAGAGGCCACTCTTTGCCTCTGACGAGAGGGAAATCCACTGCTGAAAGTGGAAAATAAAACTCGGACGCACCGACGATACCACGGTAATCCGTTGCGACCATTATTCCCTCCTTTTGCAATAGAATTTAATGCAGCTAAGACTTTCTACTAATCCTAACAATATTATAAATGCGAAAGTTTGTAAAGATGGATGTTTGGATGTAGGTTTTAAGACTTTTGTGGTTATTTACTACAACTACACTACTAATCATAATAATAGTTCTCGAGTGGCGACCACGTACCAGAAGACGCAGCGTGGGTAGGCCTCCCACAAGGTGGACCGACGACCTGGTAAGGATCGCAGGATGATGATAATGATGATGATGACACTATCGAGGTAAAAACAATAAATAACTAACCGTGGTAGCAAACCCGATAATATGTTTACGTAAAAACTATTGAATTTTGATGAAATTTGGCAGCTACATTAGTAACTTGTACCCCAGAATAGCACATTGGCCATAATTTATCCCGAAATTCAATGTTGTTTCCGCGGAAACGGGTCCGGAACGCTACAACCAAATTTTACGCAGACGAAGTAATTTATAATTTAGAGAGCAAATATTGGATCCCAACAAAAATACAAAGCTGATGATTTGGTGGTTAAGATTTTCCACCGGTTTTGCCAACGCTGCATTTTAATGGGACCCAATTTACGTCTAATATTCTCTCGTAGCTGAAGTTTTTGTACCGAAACCAATAATATGCATCGCTTGATTTGTTATTCCAATGATCTTTCTGAATACCAGACTTGCGCTTCATTGGCATCACTCATCGCTAACAGCTCGTAACAGTCCACTGCTGGGCTTACATATAGCCTTTAAAACATAGGTCGCCTTGTAAAAAATAATTCCGTATCTGAGTCGTGTAGCTACATATCCATGGTATGCAGTGATTATAGCCTCTTGATGTGCAATCTTCGATAAAATACTCAATGCATACGAAAATCCGGCCGGCACCGCAACCACTCTCCTTATATTGCAGATGTCCTGGACGAAGGTGGCCGCTATCCATCAGGTGGACCGTCCGTCCTTTTGCTTTGCGTTTTTGCACACAAACTCTATATGTGTTCGCCATTTTAAGTTACAGTCAATGTGCAGACCCAATAACTTTGTTGTTGAAGTTTATTGCAAATGCTCCTCTGTCCTACACTATACTTCTACCATATCTACCCATAAAAATATTATTTCAGGCACGGAATTGATAACAAGCATAGAAACAAATGGTAGATCACTTCGACTTTCGTTTGTGTCAGCCACCACCAGTCACGACGAATCATCTATAATTCATTATTCATTGAATAAGTTTCATGAATATCTATTACATATGCCCTGTTAGAGTTCACGACTTTGCGCGATATTGTTCAAGATTTAAGGAAAAAGCTTTTCAATGCTTCATATATATTTTACGGGTTTCTTACTGCGTAGCTTCGTTTACGAGTACGTGGCGCGATTTTTATTACCGAACGAATTGTATTGGAAAAACTGTTATTAGTTTTGGTGTAAAAGTGCGCAGTAGAAGCGTGCTGGGCCCATAACCTGTAGCATATATAAGGAAATCACAACAGATTTGCCAAATATAAAATTATTTCACAACGAATGCTACACATTACAAGGACCGATAGCAAAGGCAAAGAGCGTACGAAATCCAATTTGAAAACTTTATGTATTATACTTTTTAATCGATTGACATTTGTTTAGCAAATACCAACAATAATACATTTACAAATTGTAACGGTGTTGGTTTTAAAATAAATAAATAATTCGATGGCGTTACAATAGAACATCATTGTCACAGGATCACAGGATCAAGCTGGATAACCAAACTGACAGTTTGTGATACATTTCGTGTATCTTATGTATCACAAACCAATAAATCGATATCGCGGTAAGAAACCCGTGTATTTAAAAACGAATTTATAAAAGATAATAGCCGCGAGAATATTACTTTTCAACATTTCATCCAAACCTTCAGCGAATATACTAGCAATATATGCATACCTCCACATTCAGGATCACTGGGACATTTTTTTGTAATAATTATACGGCCTTTACTGAGGTGCTAACCCGGCCCGCGCGGCGCCTGCTAACATATTCCTGTCTCGTGCGAGCCCCGCGACAAAATGAACTCCACTTCACCGAGGGAGCGTGCTCGGGACATCCTACGTTTTTTATTTACTACTCTACATGCAAATTAAAACTGTTCTGCAACTTCTGTTCCATGCATTTTGGGCAATACGTTAAGGTCAATGTGCCAGAGCGTCAAGAACAACCGGTTACCATAGGTTAAAGAATTCCTTCTCCACATTAATGGTCTGTTGTTTGATTTGAGCCTCCTCCAAACTAAGGTATAGTTGGGGCGGGCCGTTTCTTACTTTGTGATATAGGGTATTGTCGTAGCCTACTTACGCCTAGACATCGTCGATGTAAATCGTAAATAATTACCATCTTTGCGTTAATATCTCGGTGTGCTCTCACGCAATGACTAAATTCATCGTCGTCATTTCGAGAAGTCATCATTTTGAGAGTCGTCATTTTGAGATGTCTTTTTTTTAAGAAGTCGTCATTAACCGCCGAAAAAGATTGGACATTGGATCATGGTTACACCTTCCGTCGTCTGAATGTGCAGATTTCGTAGCGATGTTTTCCCTCACCGTCGTAGATCGTAGATAGAAAATATACTTTATAAAATGCAGCTAGCCATTCCCTGGTATATGGGAGCCGTTCTGTCTACGTCCGTCGCCTTGTACAGTCGTGACCGGAATGGATTGGATCGAAACCTCTGCTGGACACCCACTCGCGGTCTTATTGCACTCGTATTTGACACCTATTTTAACTACGTCCAAACTTCTACGTGTTTCCGGAAATTATTATAACAATATCCCTGTTGTGCTTTGTGAAATTACAAAACTACTGCTACGTGTGGTGCGACCGCGCCGCGCGCGCGCCGCAGAACTTTTAATTGCTTCTCTTGTTTAGTCGAGCTAATGTGGACTGCAGTCGAGACTAATGCATGTATTAAATTAAACTGAGCTTGTATCGGAAGTTGAAAACGACGGTCCGAAGAGGAACAGAGTTTCCATTGAATTGCGCTTAATCTTCGTGCTAACCAGTCTTGTTGATAAATCGGGTTAGCGGAACCTCTATTTGTTCTAGCAACCAGTTTTTGTGATTTTCTTAACGCTCGTTATCATTCACACATTTAAATACATAAAGGGGTAGTCAGAAACTACCGAGTACTACCAGCAGTAATCCTGAAACACTTATTATGCCGCTTTCAACGTCATACCACTTCTCATACATTTAAGCCGGTTGCGGGTACTCCCAAATTTGTCTCTTTTTAGAATAATCCTTGTACATGATTCTGAGAAATACATTAGCTCAAGTGGTATTTGAAAACCCGCTATCTGCTCTCTTCGAGTCCGCCTATAAAGCGCAATCGTTACAGCGATTTAAATTGAATACCTCATCAGGGGGGATAATAAAAAAGGCATTAATCAAAGTATAGAATATCCAGCTGTCACGGGAGTGAATCTTCCCGAGTCTTGGTGGAATAAAGCACGTCGCGACAAAGGGCGCACAAAGGCGGTGTTGATCCCGTGTCATACATTAAGCGATGCTCGACAAAGAGGGCGGAATGGGCGCCTTCCGACACAGGTGAACGCCATTTTTCCTGTTTTTGTGCCCCCGTGCCGGAGACGGCAGCCGGCCTTGGCCGTAGGTTGTAGACAAAGCTAAGTGGAATCTGCATGATTTGATATTTCACAGATTATTGAAATGAGGATGGGTGTGCGTTAATGCTGAAGTAAATTACTTTTCTATATGCGAGTGGCTGCCGAGACTGTTTTATCTTGATCAACATCGTTTCGCCAACGCTATTAGGAGGTACACATACCTACTGGCGAGCTGAAAGCATGAAACGATCACCAATCCAGTTCCCGTACTCGGCGTGTGTTGCTTAAATTTTGTCATCGGTCTCGTAAGCACCCTGCTATCGCAACTTCGTCCGCGTAAAGTTCAGACAATTAATTGTATTCTGGATCTGTTCCCGCGGGTACTACATATGCGACAAATTACATCCTAACATTCATCCTTACAAACAAGATGGAGGATCATGTCTGTAAGCCTTTCCGTTAGAAGGTATCCAGATCACTTAAATTTAAGTACGGTACATATCCGCAGTATCAGCATCACTTCATTGAGGCTGTTTTAAAAAGCTTACAAAATTTTAATTTTTTTATGTTATACGGCAAGCGAACAGGCAAGCGTTCCACATGCTGGAAAGTGGTCATCACTGCCTATAAACATTAGCAACACCAAAGGTATCACTAATGCGTTGCCCACTTCTATAACACGTTGCGTTCGGCAGCAAAAAGGCAAATACCCCTCCACTGTCAAAGCCACGGTTCCCCACCCCGGACCTTACTCACCGGCAGAAACACAATGTTATTTAAAATAGTATTGTTTGGCTGCGGTATTCTGTAAGATACTTCCCCAGGAGGTACTTCCCCAGTCGGGCGGCTCAGATTCGAACGGGACTCTTACGGTTAAAATTGTGGTAGCTCATCCATCCCAAACCTTGAGGTGACCGCAGACTTCTGCAAACTGGAGTCTAATCACCACCTCGTATAAGGTACATATCTGTTTATGTTTTTTATATAATACGGCAGACAAACACTTGATGGAAAGTGTTCACCGCCGCCTATGGACATCAGCAACACCATGGGCGTTACCATTGCATTGCCCACCTATTTAGAGTTGTGTTGTGTGTATTAGAGTTCAATAACATCTGTGGGAGACAGGTGTGAGTGTATATGTATGTATGTTGAATAGCAACACCCCATATTTAGACCAGAAAATGGGCATCAGCTTCCTCTTTGCCGAATATTCAAAACAGCTCCACAGAGTAACTCCAAAACAAGGTAACGTCGGCTCCCGCCAAGGAAATGGAATAAATATAAGTGTTAATATAAGTGATTTTGTACATTGGAAAAAAGTAAACTCAAAAATGATAAATATTAATCAAAGTACTGTTGATATAACTGTTGGTACCTGTTGTTCACATAGTAGGTTGTCAAAAAAAATTTGCAAAGTTACTGTAAAGTAAATTATTATAAATCGGATTAAACTACAAATTGCTCCTACATTGAAAGGTAACAAGCGATTTCGTTTGTCTTGACCTTATGAGAATCTTTTAATGCACTCTGATTCACGATGCTGTGGGCTAATGTGTAAGCGCGTATTTCGAATCTATGGAACTGTCGTAGGTCGAAGGAATTGTTTAGATCAAAGTTAAAATTATTCACATTGTACGAAGACTTGAAATCACTGACTTGTTCAGAGACTATGTCCTGCCGAATATCTGGCCGCCGGATATCCGGCTATCCGGTCAATGAGATGGCCGGATATCCGGTATCCGGTATCCGGCCAAACAACTAGTCGTTTCACCTCTAGTCAATATACAGTCTTCTACAAGTATGACGATACTAAAATTTTTTATAGGCAGAAATTATTCACTATGTACTACAATGGGGTCGATACAGTTTTTCAACCTAATGTACACAGTTTACATCTATCATAGAGAAAATAAATACCCTCTATTAACTATTTTATACCTTTTATTTTAGGTATGGTAAAACCTAGACCACACCAGTATAACTTTTTTAGAACAAAATAGCTAACATTAGTAAAATACTTAGGTAAGTAGATAAGATACCTTCTCAGTAAGTATTTTGGTTTGATCAACTAATATAACTAAACCCTCTATCTTCTGTTCTAAAATCATGGGGGTAATGAATAAGTAGTTTTATATATAAAAAATGATGGTAATTAGCTACCTATCAGTAAATAGTTAAGCTAATTAGTTCCTGGACAATTTTTCCTGGCAGAGTACCGGGAAAATTATCATAAGTACCTACAGGCGGTGCTATAGTTGATCTCATCATCTGACTATTACTAGTCCACTGCTGGACATAGGCGCTACTGTAGTTACTATGCTGCTACTATAGTTGATCTAATTATGGATAATTCCATAAATACCTCGTTTATCAAAATTTAAATATTTTTTTGTATTTCAATCAATTCAAAACGGAACACCTTATTTGCTCGATATTTGACGGAGCTATTTACGGTAGAAGGGCAGACCTAGGCTCACTAAATTAAATTTCAATACAATAAAAATCTTAATCTTAATCTTAATGGATCTTAATAGTTATTGTTATGTAGCGTGGACAACAAACCTCGAAAAGATCTAATAAACATATTAAAATGTAGGCTAATACTGGTGAAGGTTAAATCTCCGTTATCGTGCCGTATCTATAACAATAACTTTGTACTCGCGTTATCTATCACGGTATCAAAAATTAGCTCGCCTAAGGTAACGACGCATCAGCCTCAGAATTTGAAATTCACGTTTTCCCTCGCGCGTTACCGCATACATCAAAATCCGCGGCCCAGAACCGGAAACACAACACGAGAGCGGAAATGGAGGCTAAAGTGGCTGTCAGAGCGCGCGCAGTAAGACGCGTCATCTATTACGTAAGTATTTTCGATGTAATTGTTACTTTGGTAGGTACTGTGTCGGATACCAGCGTATGCAGAATTCCTACTTCTTCTGGTACTCCTATTAATAAATTTATTGTGGTTTCCAAGACAGTAAGTTTGTCCACAGGCAGCCTGAGTGTCATAATACATAAGGTGGCCTCTCTTGATCCTGGTTAAACAGGAGTTACAGCGGTGGAAATAATAGGCCTTTGCCGAGATCACAGTGAAATTATAGACGTATCGTGCGAATAACCGCTGCCCGTCACTGTTTGATGATCATTTGTCACTCTCTCACAAGTTCTCATTGATTGATAACAAGGGAAATTGGTATTTCATGGGGAAATACATAAGTATTTGGAAATATTATGTGGAAAGATTTAGGGGAAATACATAAGTATTTGGAAATATTATGTGGAAAGATTTAGGTTCAGGTCAAGGTCTAGGTAAGGTAGGTAAGGTTAGCAGTAGGGCAGAGCTAGGGCAGGGGTAGGGAATAAGAATAGCACACAACCATAACAGGTAGCGATTAAATTAGCGTTACGTATATGATGAACACAACATATAGGTACATCATGACAGCTAGCACTTTGAAGCTTCAGGCTAATAAATACAAAAGGGAGTACGTATACTTGTATCGTCGATACAAGTAAACTTAAGCCATAAAATGTTAATCTTCGGCGAATAAAAATGCAAATCTAGTTGTTAAGCGGAGTAACCGACTGAGAGCGGCGGCGTGTGCTACAAGATAAGTGGCAGCCCCCGCCCCGCGCCCCGCCCCCCCCGCGCCCCCGCCCGCCCGCTGCTAAGCACCTACCGACTACTACGCAGCTTCGAGTAAATAAAAACTTAAGAGCCTCGTAATTTGGCCGGATCCCGTAATTAAGCACAATCCCGCATAATCCGGGATAATTCTGATATAACACCGGGAATACCCTCTAGTCCCTATTTCATGGCCCGTGGAACTTTTTTTATTAATGAATTCTATTTTTGTCGGAGAATTTAATTAATTAAAGGAGTCCCGGCGAAGTGAATAGCTCAGGTGGAAAAGAATTGACGCGCCGCCAAGCCAACTGCCAAATGGCACAATGGCGGCGATGGCTTTCGCGGGGTCGCCTCTCGATTACTACTTCCTATTCAATCCAATTGTCAAATATTCGTGGAATTTCTTTTTAATCTGGGGCTTTGCCCATTTCAAGTGATATTTTATAAACTAATATATTCATTAAAATGTGGATCTGCGAGTGGACCTCATGACGTAAAAAATTACATCTCTAAAAGTACATAAGTAGCTAGTTTGAAATCTCAAGCGCTCCCATTTCACAGCAGTAGCTAGCTCGAGCTAGAAATAATTTGGTCTAAACCACAGCAATAGTAGTTTTTCCATCTGTATGTAAATCTGAGCAAAAAGTTTTTCATCAGCGCCCGGTTCATAGAAAGTTTTATAAGTAAATCCAAAAGCCCGAGGCTTAAAAGTTCGAAGACGGTTTCATTTTAAATTTAAACAAGATCGCAGATCAGGGCTCGGGGCAAGCGAGGGGCGCGGGGGCAAGAGGGATTTAAATGCGTTTAATTCGGGGTTTCTTTCGGGAGGATTCGGATGTCGCGTCGGCTGCACCCGCACTCGCACGCACGGCTCATGCGTTATTCATGGTCCGCCGCGGGCCGTAGTCGGAGCGATTGTACTCGTTTTCATTTGATACACTTTCTCGCGTTGTTTTCCTTTTTACTCCGCGTCGTTTTCCGCGTGAGTGGAGTGCTCGCTCGATTAGATTCAGCTGGAATCGGCCACTTTACTTGAGAACCTGGATTGGGTAGTGTCTCGCTTGTGGTGCGCTTTGAAGGTACAGCGGTTTGGTATTCTATTCTGGTCCCGTTTTAAAGTGATGTGTTAAGGCGTCGGGTGCAGACTCCGCGGGCTGCTGGCGCGCGGCCAGCCGCCCCGCACTGCACCCCACGCCCCGCACCCCGCACCCCGCAGGGGCCCGTAATTAAACGCGCTGAATGCATGCGCCGCCACCGTCACTCGCAGCCTGACTTATGCGCAGCGACGCCAGATGTGCGGAATACTCCGGGACTGCTGACCGAACTTTATGAACCTCGAGAAAAGTATTTGCGTTCTATACCACGTTTTTAACATTTGAAGATTAATGGCCGCTGTGTTCGGCCAATTTTATACGACGACGCCACCGCGGCACCGCCTTATGTATGATTCCAGTAAAAAACATTAAGTTTCCGAGCACGTAAGTTCCTAAATCCGAGGCAATCGCGGAGGCAACAGCGTTTTACGACTACGTAACCTTGTTTCGGGTCTCGAGGGCCGAGCTAGATTTTGGTGAAACACAGCGACGTGGCCGTTTCCAGTGCCATGTACAATGGCACTGGAACTTCTATCTGAGTTATGTACATTACTTACGGCGAGGGAAAACATTGTGATGAAAACTGCACATTCAGGTGACTTAATATGTAGCCATGATCGAATATGATCAGGTTCCTCTGTTAATAGGGTCACGGAGGTCAGATGGCAGTTGCTCCACTTTAATTAGCTAATCTGTCATATCCTGGATCATGGCCAAGACGGACCCTCGCGCGCGAGAGCGCAACCGGAGCATTAACGTCAAGATGACCACGGTGACGAGGCCGGTGCGACGGCATCGCAACGGCGCTGTTAATTAATCAGGATTACCGAGGTCATAGCAGTTGATCCACCGTAATAACCTTATCTATCAAATCCTGGAGCAGAGCCCAACCGGAATACCGAAAATAAAAATAAAAATTGAAAAAAAATATTTCAGACATCGATCAATATCTGTAACATACTATACATATAGTGGCATACATACATGATTCCTATACAATAGTATTACCACCAAGATGATTATTTCGGTTCGAGGTAGGTGTTGGTGAAATACGGCACGGAGGCCGGTGCGGCGGCGGCCCGGCGACAGCCCGGCCCCAGCCCGGCGGCGCGCCGTTTGCGTATCGTCCGGTCCCGTAAATTAATTTACGACTGACAGCCGAGGTAACGAAAGAGGCTCAAATTAAATTTGTTTTGCACCTAAAAGGCGCGTCCTGACCCATTTAGCTACGGGGCGGCTCATCCCGAGAGACATCTCCGTCCTTAAAAACGTGGTTTTTAGATGTGAAATTGAATAACATAATTTTTAGGACCAGTCATTAATATCCATGCCGTACTTTCTTATAAGTTCGTTATCAGTAATTATATTGATAGTGTGTATCTAATCTATTGAAGTTTCATTTCGGTAGTTCGTAGGTAACGATGGGTGCAAGAGGCGCAGAATCGGGCCATGTGGATGGCGTGGGGGGATGCCTATGTTCAGGAGTGGATATCCTACTTCTAAGATGGTGATGATGATTGAGGAATTGGAATGAGGTTGCGAAGACTCGATGATGTGGTACGACGCGATGTATAGTCACTGTTTCGACAAATTGGTGCTTAAAACAAGTCGACGAAACAAATATACAAAATTATAATCAGCTACGTAGCGTAGCAGGGCTACGCAATAGATTCTAAGAATAGATAAATAAAATGTTTGTTACTCAAACGCAAAATTTAATAGGTTAATAATTAATCCCGAAGCACAATGTTTTAAATAAGCGGACCAAGTCGCGGACAAAAATTAGTGCGGCAAAGGTAAGTAATAAAAAAGTACTATAAAAGCTAAAAACCCCGACTGGTATTAAAAAACTGAAAAGGTAGAAACAAGCCGAATGGTGTAGGTAAGTAGTGGCGAGGACCTATAATTGGCTTACTGTTTTATAATAGAACTTTATACATTGTAATGTACAGCTGTTGGTACTCCTACAAATAAATAAATAAATAAATAGGTGTATAAAGTGCTATCGTTAGTTTAATTGAAACTTGAAATGAGACCCCATTTAGAGTATTGCTCCCATCTATTGGCAGGAGCACCGGCGTATCAGCTTGGTCCTTGTGACTCGATCCAAACGCGCGTCGTGAGAATTGTCGATGATACTATTTCACAAGTGCTCACAAGTGGTATTGAGTGTTCTACCGCTTGTACAACGGTGTTTGTTATCAAGAACAAAGACTGTTTGACATTATGCCTACAGCTACATTCTATCATCGCACCTTTCGCCACCGACAGGGAGTTCATCCTCACACCTTGGAGCCAAATTGGGCGCGAACTGTGCGGTTCCAAAGGAACTTTCTCCCACGCCCACCAAGGTTGTGGAATAAACTACCTGGAGAGGTTTTCCCTATTACGTGTGAGTCGTGAGTTACATTGAAAAGCAGCGCCCCTCCCCCGCCGCCCCACCAGCCTCGGACGCAAATACAACAGTCATACAGTGAGCTGACTATATACGCTTAACAATAACACTTAATTCATATATCTAAATCTCATCGTTTTGCAGATATAACTTAAGAGGAGAATAGAGCTTTTTCGTTACGGTTCAGTGTTCTTCACTTCACTTCAGGTCACTTGGTACTCCGTAGTGTGATTTTCAACGGTTTCACGCCAAAAAAAAAACAGAACACTACATACGCCACAGAACAGGAAAAACAAGGCCCGCTTTCTATAAGTACTTAGCGGGACCCCGCCGTTGTTTGGCGGTGGGCAGCCGGCGCAGAGGGTCTCCCACCATGATTAATAGTTTGCTTTCATAAGAGTATCTCATGTAGGTGACAGGATTTGTTTCATATTTCAAGCGCGGACGAGCCGCGAGGACACATGCCTGGCCGGTACAGTCGGTTCCCTGACTTAGGCCATCAGGCATATTGGTGGTTTTAAATGCACATACACTGTTCAAATAATGCTATAATCCCGAATACTCTCTAGAATAATGAGTAAAGTTTAAAAATGGCCGCCAATTTATGTGTGTGTGTGCTTCAACACTATCACTGGCGTGAGAGAGTGATACAAATCGTATCTATGTGAATTTGTAAATAATGTACAACAAAATAAATTGTCAAGAAATTGCCCTACCTAGCACGTTTCAGTTCTTTCTGGAGTAGAATGGCCTCCGTAATATTTTTTATTTCCGTGGCTATAATAGGTATAATATTTGAATAGGGAAAGAGATTTCATTCAATAATCTTGTTATATTAAGAAAGTGGAAACTAGGAACTAACCGACGTGAGGAGATACTCGTATGATTTTCAAGGTTTCTGTAGAAAACCTAAAGGTAAAGCGAAAGTGTTGGGGTATCTATTCATAACTCGAAGCACCATTGAGCCACAAAAGTTGCCTACAAAATGATTATTACTGTCTTAATCTGACTATTTGTTGCAGTCTATGGTGTGCATACAAAACCACAAATATGCCTGGCGACACAGTTAGGGAACTAACTGTACAAACACAACGAATTCCATCACTCTTCTGCTTTAAAGCTGATGGTTCGCATTCGTTGGACGAAAATAGTTTTATGAAAATACATAATAGTAGCTACGTCTGTTGTTTCAAATCCGAGTATTTCACAGTCAAGCAATTAGGGCTAGCATAATTTGGCGCGTGATACCTATACAGGGCGATTTATTGCAAATGGACGATACAAAGGGAGACTGCTATGCATATGCTCCTGATAACAAATAACTTATATGGCATAAACTCTGAAATCGGGAAAACAATCAGGGGTTCCATACAAAAATGAAAACGAATTCTGCCAAAATATGTGAAACAGCAAATTTGCGATTTCAGTGTTGGTGCCATAATAAAAGTTGATTGTCATCACGAATACCTATCTAATACCCCTTTGAATCATCAATATTAAATAATCCTGTATAGTCTTATAAACGAACTAAGCGAGATGTAGTTTTACTGTTGAATTAATTAGTACGTGAGCGACATAATGATGATTGTAACTCGACAGCGAGCTAAATTAGATATACCTATTCCATTAACATATTCCTCTTGAAACGCTAATTGGCGCAATGTATTATTTGCGTCTAGATAGTAATAATGCTAGACATACACTAGTTAAAGGCCTTTGTGGTAAATTAATAATAACATTCCTCACATTTCTATATAAGTACAGTTTTGCGGTAAAGCCGCCTTTGCTACAAATAGGTAGATAAGGTTTTTGCTTTGCTATTTAATGTAATTATTCTTATGTGATCAATACAGATTTCTCCTTTGAATATTTATACTATGACCACATTTTGTACATTACTATCTATCTATCGATTATATTCGAGAATAGGACTTATAACCCAAAAAGTAAATAAATTCAAATAGAAATGTACTTGGTAACGGCTGATTACAGATACATACAATATTTACAATAAGCCGTTTACGAAGAGTCGATAACTAGAACATTATATCATCACCATTATATAATTGACAATATTTTGTTCAGATAACGCTATCGCTAGGGTCAGGGTGTGAGCTATATTGGTTAATACAATAAATAGTTGGAGCTACGTGACTGGATCGTAATGGGCAAGATAATGTCGAAGAAGGTGGCCGTGGTGACCGGCTCCAACAAGGGTCTGGGGCTGGCGACTGTCGAGACGCTGCTTCGGAGGCTGCCTGGGGCTGCTGTTTATCTCACATCGCGGGACGAAAAACGCGGTCAGGAAGCGCTGCAGCGGCTGCAAGCGGCGGGCTTGAATCCACGTTTCCACCAACTCGACGTCGCTGACCGCGAGAGCATTCGCCGTTTCCGCGACCACCTTCAGACTGAACACGGCGGTCTCGACTACCTCGTCAACAACGCCGCCGTCGCCAACTCCGTCGCCTTGTTCAACAACTACGAGGAAACGAAGGAAATCATCGATATCAACTACAAGAGTATTATCGATATTGAGGAGTTACTGTACCCGCTGGTGCGCAAAGGCGGGCGTATAGTGAACATCTCCAGTGACTGCGGCCACCTATCCAACGTGCGCAATGACTACTGGCGCCAGAAGCTGGCGCGCGAAGATATCACGGATGCGGATATAGATGCCTTTGTGGAGTGGCACCTGGAGGCGGTGCGGACGGGAGCTTTCGACCGCAGCGACATAGCGGATGAGGGCACCGTGGCCGCGTACAGGGTTGCTAAGGTTGGTTCTGCTCACGTACTTACAGTCACACGTAAACATGCACGTACACTACATACCTGTATGCACATTATTTTAAGTAGGTATTTTATATAATAACTAGTATTTGTCTACGACTTAATGTTTTAGGTTTTTGGGGAGAAAGTAGCCTATGTCATTTCATAGGTAGCAATTTTTTTTTAATTTAAATTAAATTATTAAATCTATTTACTTCTGTAGGTGTTAAAACGCAGATAGTCACTTTCGCAAATTTACAATATTAGTTTGTTTATTCCACGCTAATGTGGTTGTGTCTTTATAATTGCTGCGATAAATACAATTGCTAAGATTTATATCAGATTCAAAACTATTTTGTCCCAATACCTACTGCCAATACACCCAGCGACTATGAGTATCGACGTATGCCTGGATCGCAGTTATTTATGTGGTGAGCATGTTTAATATTGTGTACTTATCATCTTCGTTTAATCTATTACAAGGTGGCGTTATCAGCGCGCACGATATTGCAGCAGCGGCGGCTGGCGGCGCGCGATATCTCCGTCAACAGCATGCACCCAGGGCTGGTGCGGACCGACATGACCTTGGGTGTTGGGTTCCTGAGCGCCGCCGAGGCCGCCGCCACCCCGGTGTACCTGCTGCTGGACGCGCCGGCCAGCCTGCGCGGCGCCTACGTCTGGCATGATCGCTCTGTACTCGACTGGCGCGACTACAACGCCGACTACTACTTCAAGGCTAGCACGCTTAAAGCGTAGAGGTCATCGAAAATTTACAACGATTCGACGACAAAACAGTTATATTTATAAGCTCATTTGTTAGGAGTGTTGTAATGTTTTCATTTGGAATGTAGGGATAGGGCATGTAGATTAAAGTATAATCGGAATATTGATGGATTTTCACTTAGGGGCGGCGTTCTTTACACTGTGCCTAGGTAAATAACTTAAATTTCGATTGCAAAGTATACTAATAACATTGTTTTATTATTGCTAAGTTTTACTGGCATAACCATAAAAAACATCGGCAAATCATTCTGTTACCGGATGACTCGTTGAAAGCTTTTGTTTTGTTATCGCTATCATTACTTACATACTGAGGGCTCTGTCTATTTATAAATATTGAATAAAAAAAACATATCGTTACAATTTAAATCGATTTTAAATACCATACACTAGTAAAAACCGAGAAGACCACCAAGACTCGAGGAGTCAGAAACCGCCTTATACAAAAATAACATGTCTCAAATTTTACACGGAAATGAATGTCTTACCATATTTTTATGGCGATAAACAGGGCGACCAATGGGCGCGCTGTTTAAACTTACAATATAAGCGTCGGTAGCCGGGCGGTCGAGTATCCAACTCGTAAGCGAGAGGTATCGGATTCCAATCCCGCTGCGGCCATGTACCAATTACTCTTTTCTGAGTTATCTATATTAGTTGAATACTAACCAATACTCTTACATGTCATACAATCGTGGTGAAACCTGCAAATTTAGGCAACTGAATTCGTAACCATGGTCCAATCTGATCAGGTTTCCCTGGTAGCAGGGTCACGGAGGTCAGATTCTAGTCGCTCCATTGTAATTACCTGATCGCCAAATCCTGGATCATGGTCAAGGCGGGACATTAACGCCAAGATGAATTTTATATCATTACGTCGTAACGAGGACGTTCATGTTATATCGTCACGTTATAAATTATGAAGGCTCCTTTTGGATTCGTGGATAAGGATACAAAGCGAACTGGGCAGATAGAGTAAACATGCTAAACACCATAGTAGGAAACCTCGAAGACAGCCAAACCTTTGATTCGAATGCGGGTAAACAACTGGGATCGTGAAGCGCTATGAGATAATAAAAAACTTGATGGTCGCCACAACCGCTGAAGGGTTATTTATTTATAGCTAGCGTTTATTTATTCATTTATTACGATATCACTATTGATAGGTACAGTGCATTACATTGTGTATTATATGTATACATAGGTATAGATCTTACGGCCGTGTGGTGTTCGGCAGAGTAGAATAGCACCAACCCCTTACACTCGTGGGTGTCGTACAAGGCGACTTATGGTCTCGAGGCAAAATATCTACAGTCTCCGTAGTCTGGAAAATGGGCAGCAGCGTTTTCAATTGTTATACTTATAACACTGCGATCTCCAACCCGCCTGCCAAGCGTGGAGATTATGGCAATAACCACCCCTTTCGTGGGAGAGGCCCTAAATCCTGCAGTGGACTGTTATGGGCTGTGATGATGATGATGGATAGATCTTACATTAATAGTGACATCCCGCTGGGGTGTAAGGGAAGCTAAGGGAAAATCTTCCCTACAGTATGGGAAATGATGCAATATCCTGCACAAGTAGATTCTCGGCGGTATTGCTCATGGTGGCATAGAAGAAACAATTTTGGAACTATAGTGATGACGATTCAACTGACGGGGGCTAAGAAGAAGTCATTCAGTTAAGGGACAGAAACCAATTGCGATACATCGACAGACAAGTGACAACCTAACCTAACCTATCAGCGTTAAATAATATCTATCTATCAGAGTAATCCTGAATATTTGTCAAAAGCTGTTGTGCACTCATAGGAACCCAATTAAATAGGAAAAGC
This sequence comes from Blastobasis lacticolella, assembly GCA_905147135.1. Classification (NCBI taxonomy): domain Eukaryota; kingdom Metazoa; phylum Arthropoda; class Insecta; order Lepidoptera; family Blastobasidae; genus Blastobasis; species Blastobasis lacticolella. The sequence continues at coordinate 155,595 of LR990043.1, forward strand.
TTTGTAATGGATATAGCGGCAAAAACTCGTCGAAGCTGAGCCGGTTTGCTGGTACGCACATAGACGGATGCGTCTCAAACACATTTTTCCTGGCGCAACAAGGGATTCAGAAGTGCTCAAAATTAAATAAAATCGTATGAATATTTATAAACATACAGTTTTAAATAATCCACCCCCCGGGTTTATTTTTATAGTGGTAATTTGTTTACACTTTTTATCATGAATTTCATCTTCGAGTTTAGCTTAAATACTAAATAGGTACTTAACAAAAAACGCTGCTAACCATGCTGGGCGAACTCAAAAAGATCCCACTTTTTTGGAAAAAATCAAAATTTAATTATGATATTCCTTCAAATGAAAAAATAATCAATATCGGTTTGAAAAGGACTGTGGTACATACAAAAAAAATTACAACATAATTAAGAATCTCCTCCTTCATTAACGTCGTTTAAGTATAGCCAACAGTTGGAGTAACGTCAGCGACTTTTAACATTAATGTGAATCATTGCAATGCGCCTAAAATGGATTTAGTTTCACTATGATTTAATTTGTTCCGCAATAGCAATCAGCGCCAGAAAATAGGTCTGCACGTGGTTTGCATAGATTCGGCGAGTGGTATATAATGCGGCGCGGGTGCTGGATGGTCATCCGCCATGTTCTCCTGCTACCTGCTGGTCGCCGTCGCCGCCTGCCTGCTGGCGCAGCCGGCGCTCGCGAAGGATCCACCGCACTGTAAAACTAAGGATAGAGGTAAGTCTGTCTTCCATCCGGCCTAACGGACTGCCCAAAATTATTTATTATGACTAACATTTCGTTCTTATTCTATATTGCAGGGGATAAAGACGTACCATTCGACCATAAAAATAAACTAATAATACCTAATGGACAGGATTCGGCTTACATCGATATTCCTTCCGTAAGTGCATCGCTGTTTCTATTACCTAAAGCCTTTTTCCTGACTTCGCTTGTTTAGACATGTTTTTGATAACTCCTAAATTTTTATCCGACTGCGGCAAAGGTTATGTGTTTGGCCTCTATGTATCTTTGTATGTGTGTCTGTTTTTTTGTTCCCCCTTACATCTTAATAGATGAACCGATTTCGACAATGTACATGTCTTTTAATTCGTCTTGGTGTCGCGAAGGTCACTGGACGGATTTTGGGTGCCATTTCGTGAGATTCTAAATTATTTTGTCAAAACCCCTTGAGTGGGGTATGAAAATAAAGGTCTTTATTAGACAACTAGCTGTTCCGGCGACTTCATTCGCTTGGATTACAGGATGTTTGGTATATCTAATTATTAAATAAATGGAAATAAAAAAAAAAAAAAAAAAAAAATAAAAATAAATAAAATTATTATTATTATTTAGAATAACATTAGATGTATGAAAAGAGTTGTAAATATATGCGAGGCTAGGGATTGTGTCTGGACAGAGCAAAGTGGCGGTCCATAGCCTCTGCCTACCCCACCTGTGGGACACAGGCGTGAGCTTTATGTATGTACAGTGTTGCTTAAAATAAAATAAAAATAAAAAGCAGCCTGCTGTCAAGATTAAACTAAAGTTTGCACTTTATGCACCTATTTACGAACACAATTTTTAATATCAGTCGGGGTATTTAGTTTTTTAACGAACAATATGGCAGAAGGCTTTTTATTCCTGTATCGTAAGACTGTTCTTCTATGAATATAGTACAAACATAATGAACTAAATAATTGTTTTTCCATTGGCAGTGGCTTAAGATTGACCCAGACAGAGTGTACATAAAGGCATGCGACTACGAGGGTAAGCCAAGGGTTGAAATTACCAAAGGCCTTCGCCGGGCGTACGTTTTTCGAGTCGGACCGAAATACAAGGGAGATGCCGTGGTATACATAAAGGGGGGCGTATCTGATTAGAGATTATCTTTTTAATAGAGGTATAATGTTGAATAATTAATTGTGGTTTTATTTTCGACTGCTTTGCATTTGCACTTCAATTATATATAAAACATATATACTGTACAGGCTAACGACTGTACATGCATTTTAGATACCTCACCGTCGAAACTACTTCAAGACTCTGAACAAGCTTCAAGACTAGAAACTGTGAAGAATCTGTGAAGAGAAGCCTGCAGTAACTTCGTAGAGTTCATAATTATAATATGCTTAGACAATTCACACAGTGCCATCCAAGCAAAGCTTGTGTTATGGGTGTTAGATAACTGATAAACTACTTATTTTTCATCATCACAGCCCATAACAGTCCACTGCAGGACTTCGGGCCTCTCCCACGAAAGGTGAGGTCATTGCCATAATCTCCACGCTTGGCAGGCGGGTTGGAGATCGCAGTGCAGTTGATGTAAATCTACCCAGAAAGATGCTGCTGCCCACCTTTCGGATTTGTCCCTTATTTTTACTTATTTTTAATACATACTTATTATACATACATACTACACCCAGACTCGTAACAGAAATTAAAATTCATCACTTCAATCTCTTATCGGCCGGGAATCAAACCCGGGACCGGCATGCGTGGCGACCGGCATATTAACCAACTGAACCACTCAGGTCTTCATTTAACGCACCAGCGCCTAGCTCCGTTGTCGCCGTCAACTACGGGACAGTAGGGACAAACTACCGACACGGCATGACATAATAACAGTATGTTTGGATGGACTATCAAACATCGACCTTGATACATCTACTTGGGACCCGATTATTGTACACTTAATGTTACAAAAATTGGATTGTAACACCTACAAAGAATACATAAAGGAGCTCAAGAGCTCAATTTCCTCGAGAGTCAGTTTATGGCGTACGAAGCTATGAGAAACTGCAAGAAAGGTGTATCCAGTCAACAATTAAAACCAGCTGCTGCCAAACCATCCCAGAATCTCATTTTTTAGAAACATAACTCCTATGCGAATAAATATTACTCTAAAACATATCATACTGTACATTGTAATTACCCACAATACAGCGGCGATCACGTGTTAATGCAATGTACGCATTTCGTCGAGTGCAACGGAATAGCACAGTTGCGAAATTACAAGTTTGTAAAAATTATTTGTACCGCCTAGGGAAATGCGGAATGCAATTCCACAAAAACGTACAAAGAAGATAATTTGTGACTCGCAATTGATTAAAGCTAAGCTGCAGAGCCTCGAGCATCGGCGCAGGGTTGCGCGTCTGTCGGTCTACTACAGGTTGCATTTTGGAAAGTATGCGAAGCAGTTGCACGACCTCATTCAGCCCGCGGTGGCCCCGCGCCGCCATCGGAAGACGCGATCCGGCCGAGCGCTATATCCTCTGTCGTGGATCTTCCAGCTATCCGCACAAGCCGCATTTGTTTAACCTTTAAAATGCGTATGGCTAAGGAATGATACACGTTGCCGGCGTGTGTGTTCCCTGATCAATATAATCTGAAGCCTTCGCAGCTAGCGTCATACGGCTGTTCCAAGACGGGCATGCTCCATCTTCGGCCGCATCGTCACTTACCAACAGGCGAAATGACGGTCAAATGACAGTCAGACCGCCGTCGTCGGTGTCGCAGCGCCCAATCGGAAGTTGGGGACTCCGGTGTCACAATGAGGAGTTTTCCAGTAGGTATTGATAGTTGGTTTCAAAAATCATCAATAGATGGCGCTCCTACAATTTTGGTAATCTTTTTATAATCTGTATGATGGTGGCAGTGATTTCATGCAACTAACTAATACTAAACTTAAAAATAAAATGTTTATTAATATAAACATAACTGTTAAAGGTAGAAAGAACTGTATAAAGAAATATTTATATAAGTTGGCACTATGTTCCATTATTATTACAACCTCTAAAATGGTTTAAAACTATTGATAAATACAATATTATCCAATATAACGTACCCAGTGTTTATTTCCTCTTTGCTAAGAACCTATTTCAAGCGATTATCAATTACCAAAATTGTCGGGGCGCCATCTAGTGAGTGGTTAAGAATGCTTTAGATACCTACTGGAAAACTCCTCATTATTCTGAAAATTATGAATTAAATATTCTAGTAAATAATATAGCAAAGAGATCCGTCCCGCGATATGCTATGACCAAAGAGATTGGAATGCTAGCGACCTTCTTGCCAGATGAAGGTCGCTAACATTCCAATCTCTTTGGCTATGACTGTAACAACGTGTCAAAATTTCGCCACCAAATCTTACAATTTTGCTTGGACAAACTTTGGCCGCCTGTCATGTGTACTCAAATATGTAAAATGAAACATGGTGTTATTAATATGAGGCTATCATTACTTCAATTGCAATAGAACAATTTTTTAACTAAATAAACTTAGAACATAGTTCTGGTGACTACGTATTATGTAGGAAGTTAGTTGTGGATACGCCATCTGATACTTAATAGTAAAGTAATATACATGTTTGCTACAATCCAAATATTGCGCCAAGCATGGTCTTTCGTTGTGCAGGTGTCAGGGCAGAATAGGCAGCATAAAAGGAGGTGCATGGTTTGTGGTTTTAGTATTGCTCATGAATGGTTTAGTAAAGTGTCATAGAATAAAAAATGCAATCGTACAATGGTTGACGAGGCCCTCATGAACGTTAAAGGTTCTATTGAGGCCCTTAGGTCCTTGACGACCTGTTTAATTTAAATGGAATAAAATGTATTTTGGCGGTGCAGGATAAGATAGCCGCCAATGTTGGCAAGCGAAGATGGAGAGAAGGTAGAAAAGGGTAATTACCCACCTGGCCGGGTGTTGTGACCAGGGGACCAAGGGCCCGACAGTTGATCGTCGGAAGTTGTATATATGCCGTGGAAGTTGGCACATTTCTCTAGCGCGATGTAGGATTGATAGCGCCATCTATGTGCGGATGCTTGCCAACCTTGTGTTCGTATACTCGTAATGTGAGTATCGTTGAGTTTCCCTAGTGGAGCGATAGATGTCGCTACAGTATAATTGTCTAGAAGAAGTTGAAGTTGCTAGAGCAAAATATAAATAAAATTAATGTTGCTGTGATAAAAAATACAATCTGCAACATATTCCACTTACAGAAAGTAACGAAAGCATTGTTCTGGCCATGAAATCAATACACCTTATATTATATTTACCCAGTTTGATATTTAAAGTGGACTGTGATCTTTTAGGGTTTGTTAAATCGAAATTAAAATAACTATTACTAAAAACTTAATAAGTCACTATGTAAGCAGGTTCACAAGGCTACTATGAATTTTAAACATTAGATGCTAGCAGCACTGACATAATATTTGTTTCAAACTAAACTCGCGTTCTTTACACATATTATTATATTAGACGGGACTTGGACGCGACGTACCTTTATGATTTGTTTTCCCCACGTTTCGGTAGGGTTACACCCACCGTGGTCACGAGACGACTGCCGTGGGAGGTGACAGCTGCGGTGATGTGCTAGTAGACTCCTACCCTCACATAAAATTGTCAATTTGTTGTTGATTCGGAACTGCACGACACACAACACTCACGATATCCACGGATGCGTCCGACGATAACTCTTGTGTCTTACGGTTATTTATTTTGCACACCACTGGATTCCACGACGCCGAAAGCTTATATCCATCTTCCCGATTGAAAGTTTTGTACTTTTTAATTTCAATCGCTTCCCGAACCATACGTGGATAATATTGCCGGTCAGTGGAGAGGACATTAGGCGCATGCAGTTCTATCCAGTGGTTTGGGCCTGAGTTGAGCAGGTGGTCTGCTATGGCAGATTTATTCGTCTGGTGGTTTTTAACTGCAGCTATAAGCTCTTTGACCCTTTCGGCAATCGAACGTTTAGTTTGGCCAATGTATGAACTTCCACAGCTACAGTCAATCTTATAGACACCTGGCGTCTGATACGGGATCACATCCTTTGGCGTACGCAGCAGGTTCGCTACCTTGAGGTGCGGGACATAAATTGTCGGAATCGAGTAACTACTCAGTACTGATCCGATCTTATCTGTCACCCCTTTCACATACGGTAGGAATGCTGATTGAAAGGCAACACACACACACACGGAAAGATACCTGAATGCTTCATCACACCATCATCCCCGACATTTACTCTCCGTCATAACCTCGCTCACAAGTAGAGCTAGAGATCTTTGTGACTCGGACCACGTAGAGAGCGAGTTGTCACATGTCCAGCTGGTACTACGGAAGAACGGGTACAAGGTGATAAAGAAGCCGGCGAGACGGAAAAAGAGGGATAAGCTCACAGAAGTTAGTCGGCAATCAGCATTCCTACCGTATGTGAAAGGGGTGACAGATAAGATCGGATCAGTACTGAGTAGTTACTCGATTCCGACAATTTATGTCCCGCACCTCAAGGTAGCGAACCTGCTGCGTACGCCAAAGGATGTGATCCCGTATCAGACGCCAGGTGTCTATAAGATTGACTGTAGCTGTGGAAGCTCATACATTGGCCAAACTAAACGTTCGATTGCCGAAAGGGTCAAAGAGCATATAGCTGCAGTTAAAAACCACCAGACGAATAAATCTGCCATAGCAGACCACCTGCTCAACTCAGGCCCAAACCACTGGATAGAACTGCATGCGCCTAATGTCCTCTCCACTGACCGGCAATATTATCCACGTATGGTTCGGGAAGCGATTGAAATTAAAAAGTACAAAACTTTCAATCGGGAAGATGGATATAAGCTTTCGGCGTCGTGGAATCCAGTGGTGTGCAAAATAAATAACCGTAAGACACAAGAGTTATCGTCGGACGCATCCGTGGATATCGTGAGTGTTGTGTGTCGTGCAGTTCCGAATCAACAACAAATTGACAATTTTATGTGAGGGTAGGAGTCTACTAGCACATCACCGCAGCTGTCACCTCCCACGGCAGTCGTCTCGTGACCACGGTGGGTGTAACCCTACCGAAACGTCGGGAAAACAAATCATAAAGGTACGTCGCGTCCAAGTCCCGTCTAATATAATAATACTGACATAATAGTATATAACTATATACTTGCAGTAAATCATTAAGTAGATATATCCAAGCCTATTCATCTAAAGGCAATATCTAAACTTTGGTAATACTATTTTCCTTTTTAACTTCCAAAGCCTACATCCTGACCTGGAAATACTTTGGTTACTGTAGCCATAGGCCAAGTCATAGGCGGAGTATCTATTTCTCGCAAGAGAACAAACGTACCCTTTTTAATATTAGGTACATTCGTTTTTCATTTAGGACGCTTTTATAATACATTTAGATATTGTTTAGACCAATATCGCCAAAAGTGATGTTGCAGATCAGTACATTTACATTTTATGTCAAAACATAACCCTTAATCAAGCTATTCATATATGAAGTCCTTATAATTCTCATACAATCTTTTTGAAATCTCTACTCAAGATTAATGAATCTCTTGAGCTAGCCCGAATGAATCTCAAAATGTATTATTTACTTCAGAGATAGGAATTTTTAATGGCAACAAAACCGTAACTTTATTTAATTTAATATTTCCCTCTAGTTCAACAGATTCAGTAAATACAATGCACTGTTGTTGCTTAGATGTACATTCCGCATATATTTCAGGTACCTTTTCTCTTTGCCAAAAATTAGAAATAGAATCGTGTAAACCGGTTTGACATTCTTGACAGAAAAGAGTGACAGCAGATTGTTTGAGAAAATAATTTGGAACATCACCTCCGACTATGTAACCAAACTGTAGCAAAGCTAGCTTGTTATTAAAATACTATGCCACGCAATGTATAAAATATTGTCCACCTTTGCGTGCACCAATTAACTAAAATCGCCGTAATGGGGGTGACGGGCGAAATTATATATGTGTTTGTATTGAACTGAAACGATACCGAAGAAATGAATATTAAAATATTATACAAATAATGTTTTTTAGGATTATCGAATTTAAAAAAATTGCTTCCTGGAGTCGTTCACAAGTTTCGCCGTACAATTTTAATTGACTCACAGAGTTCACGGCAGAAGGTTCATGTTGAAAGTTTTATTGAGGCTCTGGTCCCTCAGAGTAATTTTAAATAAATAAAATTGTAATAGTACATAATAGTGGTGAACAAACTGTAGAGAACGAACTTGCCTAGAAGAAGTTAAAGTTGCCACAGCAAAATATAAATTAAATTAATGTTGCTCTTATAAAAAATTCTGCAACACAGGTGTCAGGGCAGAAATGGTAGCATAAAAGGTGACTAATGGTTTGGTATTGCTCATAAATTGTTTAGAAAAGTGCCATGGAAGAAAAAGTGCAATCGTAAAATGGTTGACGAGGCCTTCATTGATGTGACGACGATTCAACTGACGAGAACTAACAGGAAGCCAGTCTGTTAAGGAATAGAAACCAATTGCGATACAACGATAGACAACCTATTCATCGTAAAATAATATCGACCACTTCAGAGTAATCCTGAAAATTTGCCAAAAGTTGTTGTGCACTCATAGGAACCCAATTAAAACGGAAAATATTTTGTTGTGAATATAGCGGCATAACACTCGTCAAAGCTGAGCCCCTTTACAGGTAAGCACATAGAGGGATATATCTCAAACACACTTTGCCTGGTGCACCAAGGGATTCTGAAGTACGCAAAATGTAATATGAGGCTAGAGCTGCACGCCAACGTCTCGCTTGCAGTACTCGTAGTAGCAGTGTCAGCTGTGGCTATCACACTGATTACAATGATGGTCACATCTAGATTTGTAAGGTGGATGAAGAGAGCTTTAGCAGCCGCAATTAAATATTCATCATCATCATTATCATCATCGTCCTACCGCTTATTCCTGCCTCTGCCAGGGTCCGCTTTCCTACTCAATCTTCTCCACTTCGCCCGGTCTTCGGAATCCCCTTGTCGTAAGCCATTTGCTCTCGCATTCGAGTCAGCAATGTCTATCCATCGCTTCTTGGGTCGCCCACGGGGCCTCATTCCTGATACCGGCAGATTCAGGCACCTATTTCCCACGTATCCCTGAGGCTCACGCAACACCAAGGTTGCCATGGATGTACTCGTTACGTACTCGATCGAGTCGCGTAACTCCGCACATCCAGCGCAGCTTTTTCATTTCGTTGGCGTAGAGTTCGCGAACGTGTTTCATCAGCGCTGGCCATGTCTCGCAGCCATAGAGCATCACCGGTCTAATTATAGTTTCAATAAATTTACATTACACATTATATTTGACATTTCATATATCTATTGATAAATTAACTTTTGACATTTATATTTAAATTATTTTCATTGTTTGACATTAATCTGCTATTATTCATTGACATGTTCTTCTAATTCATATTCATATTTTCAATTAATTTACATTACACATTATATTTGACATTTTATATACCTATTAATAAATTACCTATGGTAATATTTTGTTTATTGACATTTTTATTTTAAATAATTGTACTTGACATTGTTCTAATTATCTACCACTGTGATATTTTGTTTTGTATTGTATTTTATTATAATCTCATGACATTAGGATTATTGTTTCCTAATATTATTATTTATTTAGTTAACTTTCCACGATGAAAGTAAATGTACGCCTGTTACATATATTTTTAATACATATTTTAAATGTTTTATATCCAAAATTGACGATCTCTTTTATAGATTTATATAAATTACTAAAATATTGATAATGAAATATAGGCTGTAAAATGAGATAATAAATAAATCTAAATAATCTATATTCAGCTTCAAACCACCGTTTTCTAGCACATCCTTCCATGTGTTTACTCTGGTCTCAAGATCTTGCCTAAACTTGCTCACCAGTATAATGTCGTCAGCGTACTTCATAAGCCAAGGAGGCATGTCCTGAATTTCCTGTGAGAGGGCATCGAGCACTATGCAAAACAAGTAAGGACTTAGCACAGAACCCTGGTGAACACCTACAGTAATCGGAAAGGGATTAGTATGGCCTACGATGGTTTTGACGACAGCTCCAGTATTGGCATACATATCCTGTACAATAGAAATATACGCCTCGGGCACAGACTTTGCTCTCAGAGTCCACCAGATTATCTCATGAGGTACACTGTTGAAAGCCCTCTGCAGGTCAAGAAATGCGTAATGCAACGGTTGATTTCTACTGCAATGGGACTCCTGGAGGACCCTGAGAGCAAAGACGGGATCCATGGTGCTGGAGCCCGGCCTGAGGCCATATTGGCGCATTCCTGGCGAAGTCTCTGGTCAATTATACGTTCGAATAGCTTAATTGTGTGTCTCATAAGTTTGATACCTCGATAGTTGCCGCACTCTTGCGCACTGCCTTTTCCTTTATAGATTGGCGTAATAATATTTACGCGCCACGAGTCAGGTATAAGCCCCGTAGCTACAATTCTGTTGAATAGCTCAGTGAGCAAGAGTAGGCCCCGGGTTCCCATTATTTTCCAGGTTTCTATGGGTATTCTGTCATGGCCAATAGCTTTTCTGTTCTTCATACGAACCAGAGACCTCTCCACCTCATCAGGGGTAATCGGGCTTATCATACCAAGATTTGCAGGAAAATATGGTGGTCGTACGTAGTTGTTGGCCTCGTTAGACAGTTCCTTGAAATGACAGCACCACCGGTCTTTAATAGAGTTTGCACTTGTAAGCAAAACGCCGTCCGTACCTTTTATGGTAACACACTTTGTCACATCCAGACTGGCTCGACTCCGCGATTTGGCCAGCTTGTAGATGAGCTTGTGCCCCTCCACAGAATCCAACGCATCGTAGAGCTGAGCCAGCTGGGCCGAACGCGCTTTTGCCGCCGCCCTTTTAGTTTGCCACTTTGCTCCCAAGTACACTTCCCTATCCGATAGTGAGTTACTGTACTGCTATTTCTTGAAACGTGCCTTTTTGTCCGTAACTGCTTCCTGCACCTCATCATTCCACCACCCCGTATCCTTGTCAATTTGTCGGCCACCTTTCGACGTGCCGACTACTGTTCGTCCGAGTTTGAGGATGGATTTCTGATAGTGACACCAGAGCTCATTGGAGGTTTCGCCCTTTGCGCCCTAATCGAGGCATTCGGCTGCCTCCATGAACTCTTGGCTCGTGCTGCTCAGAGTCCACCACTCAATAGACGGTACGCAGCGTTCTACCGTAGGCCGTCTACTACTCACGCGGACGTCCATGACAAGGACTCGGTGCTGTGTAGTGAGGCATTCCCCCTGGATGATCTTGTACTGGGATACGTGACCGATGTCACGTCTTCGGATCAGCAGATAATCGATCTGTGATTGGTGCGGGCCACTTTTGTCGGTTATGAGGTTTTCTGGTCTTTTCTGGAAGAAGGTGTTGACTACGGCCAAGTTGGCGGCCAGTGAGGTTCGGAGAATATCTTCTCCCTCACTATTTCGCTGGCCATAGCCAAAGCCACCGTGCACCCGACTGAACTTCTCGCTCCTCTGGCCCACATGACCGTTGAGGTCCGCACCAACCACAATCTGTTTAAGGGATGGTATACGTCGCTGTGTATTTTCCAAACTGTTCCAGAAGGCAGTCTTTTCGGTGTCGGCATAGCCGGACTGGGGAGCATAGCCGCTAATGAGGTTGGTTGTTATACCCTCAATTTGCGCCTTGATCACCATGAGTAGATTGTTCACCCTGTTCACCTCCAGAATGCCGTTCCAAAACTCGTCGCCCACCACAATAGCGATCCTATTCCTCCCTTCTGCCGATCCGGTGTCTTGTATCCCTACCCGATTTCCCTAGACTTGGAACCACGCCACCTCGTCTCTTGCAGGAATGCCACCTGATCGCGGCGCCTGTACAACAAGTCGGCCAGCTCTCGAGACCGACCAGTCAGAGAACCGATGTTTAGGGTGGCAAAGCGGAGCTTCCTACTGCTAGGCGCTAACTTCTTTAACCCTGCCCGCGCGTGACAGGGTAACTCTAGCCCACTTATCGCAGGTGTAAGGCGATATGCCTGCGCGTCGTTCAGCGGCGACGCCCTAGCATGGTGTTTATTTCCACCAGAGGACCTTTTCATGAATAATTTTTTGCCGTGTTTTGGCTTTTTACATGCGGCGACTACCATCCGCCTCGCACGACCCGTTAGGGAAAAGCCGGTTCGCCAGAGCCTCGTTCGTCTGTCAGCAGGAGGACCGCGGGCAGGTGAGGTTGGCTTGGGCCCATGAGATTGTGGTTGGGCCCTATAACCCCCCAATTAAGTATTATAATAGCAAAATACGACGAGGAAAGCGGAGCGTGGGGTAGTAGAGAACGTTCATTTTTTACAGAGGCAATTTGCTTAAACCTTTGATCTTGAAGTTCATCTTCGAGTTTGGCTTCTTCTAAGCTATCATGTTCTAAAATAGGTACTTAATTCTAAACGCTGCTAACCATGCTGGGCGAGCTCAATAAAGTTCCTACTTTTTGGATTAGGACCAAAATGAAATTATTATATCCCTTCAAATAAAAAAAAATCCAAATCGGTTTGGGAAAGACTCAGGTAACATAAAAAAATATATATAACCGAATTATGAATCTCCTGCTTCACTTACGTCGGTGAAGTACGAGTATAGCCATCAGTTGGAGTAATGCCACCATAATCACACAGTACTAACCGTAATCTAAATTGAGCGACTTATTTAACATTAGTTATTTGTAATTGCCAAATTATTTCAGTGCGCCTAAATAGGAATTAGTATTAGTATGAATTAATTTGTTCCGCAATAGCAATCAGAGCCAGAAAATAGCTTTGCACGTGGTTTGCGTAGACTCGGCGAGTGGTATATAATGTGGCGCGGGCGCCGGATGGTCATTCGCCATGTTCTCCTGCTACGTGCTCGTCGCCGCCGCCGCCTGCCTGCTGGCGCAGCCCGCGCTCGCGCAGGATCCATCGGACTGTTCCGAATCGGAGTCAGGTAAGGCAGAACGGTCAAATTACTGCCTAAAAGGAGATTTTAGGACTAGGTACTTCTTTTCACTAGGAACGTAGATGAGACAGACCGGCCTAACGAACAGCCCTTAATGAGTTTTTATGACGGGTAGGTGGCGCCACCGTCACGTAACCATTAGCTCCGATGTTATTGTTAAATTAAAAATAAATTAAACGTATTTAGTGATACAATAGTTTACTTTAATACAGTGCAAAAGTTGTGAAAAAAGTGTTATTCATGTGTATATAGCAGCACAAGATGAAAAAATGTACACAACTATATGGAACATCTCGTAAGAATCTGTTCATTTATGAGTTACAAATACAATACTTATACCGTACATCAGTATTACATATTGTGCCATTATAAGAATAAAGTTAATAGTAAGTTACTTGAGAAAGAAACAACTACATTTTAATTCATAAAAGCGATAAACAAGTCAATGGAATTATAAAGTGCACACAATCACTACGTTTATTGCATACTACCGTCAGTATATCCATAATATACTTATTACTGTGTTGTGCCTTGTCAGTTCGGAAATACATCCGTTAATTTGACTCTGCGGCTACTAAGTCAAATAGTGCAGAGGCAAAGGCATATGAGTTGAAGCGGGTGACCCGAGGTAGAACCTCGCCAAGTGCCAATGACAAATAAAAAAAGTTTCTTTAACTTTTTTTCTTAATCTCTTGATTTTCGTTTCTTTTTCTGCCTAAAATAGATCATTATAATAATATGGCTCAGAAGTGCCACAAATGCAATAAAATGATTAAAACAAGGCAATTCATGTGCTGTAAACAGTGTAAGAGCTGTTATGACTTCGAATGTCCAAATGTTACCTTAGGGAGATTTAAAATTATGACTGGAGACCATAAATCAAGCTAAAAATGCAAATTATGTTATAGTAAAGATCATGTAAGTCCCTCATCTCTTATGAAGCCTCTATCACATACAAGTACACCAGATAATACAGCGATAAAAAAAGGCTACAATTGGGAGGGAAATTGTAAATATTTCAACACAACTCTTTTAGCACACTGTCTGATGAAACCGACTACAGTTCGACCACATCGAATCGTATAAATCGCAGTTGTCCAGAGCTGGACTACATTAGCAGACAAGAGGTAGAGGTATTAAAAAGAAAAACGAGCAATATGCAACAAAAATTAGAAAATGCAATTGAAAAATTATTACAGGAGAATGTTTTACTAAATAAGAAATTGTCAAACTATGAACTTAAGAATAACCAATTAAGAACCATTTGCAATTCAGTAAATAAATCGACTCACAAAATGACACAGTCTCTGACAAAGAAAAAGCGAACACAATCAAGCAGCATTAGTGTGAATTTAACTCATTTGGATTTAAATTCGACCGACCTTACGCCTCAACAACAGTCACGGGAGGATCGCATAGGGCCATCTAGTTTGAACATCAACTCATCTATGCAAACATCGTTGAAACAAGTACAACCAAAATGTAATATGAAGGGAACGGCAAATCATGTTTTAGGCGAATGAAGAAGAAAGATTTGTATTATTAGTGGAAATAAATATAATAGGATCGCGCCGATTGCAGAACTAATTATGTCAGAGTAATTTGAAATATGTCACTATTTAATACAAATACGGCATCTACTTAGTGGAATAAAATCTAAATTGGTATATTTTACTGCAGCTGACTTCTGCATCTTGATGATAGGTAGCGAAGATTTTAAAATAGCTAACAATTACAATGAAATTTTGACTATACTATATCAGACATTAAATATACAAATATAATTATGACATTACCTATATATAAGATTTATTTTTATTGTTAAATGTACACCTCTAAAATTTATTAGAAAATAATATTTACTATATAATTTAATTTAAATAAATTATAATAAAACAAGTACATTAAAGAAATGCTTCACAATGCGCCGTAGTTATTCTAATGATAATATTCTAAAATTTAAAAGATATATCGGATCGTTAGGGTTCAGTGATGTGTATGAAATAAAAGACCCAAATGTAGCATATAATCGATTCTATGAAATATTTAAATATTTTACGATATTTGCTTCCTAACTAACAAACAATCTAAAACTAAAACTAACTATTATTAAGCCAATGTACAAACAAGTTGATAAATGCAATATAAACAATTATAGACTAGCACTGTTATTCGTGTTTTGTTATAAATAGATTTTCAAAGTATTTGAAAAATATATTTATAATAACTTATATTCATTCTTTGAAAAGTATAATATCTTTTGCAAAGAACAAAAGGGCTTCAGGAAAAACAAAATAATTGACATGGTCATATATGATTTTTTAAACAAGATACATGGATGTATGGATAAAAGGTCTCCTGTTTCTGCAGTCTACATAGACATCACTAAAGCTTTTGACCACGTCAATCATGAACTATTGTTATATACGGCATAAGAGAAAATACTCTGAAACTTTTTGAGTCATACTTAACTAACAGATTACAAGTTACACACTTAGAGAAACTGTGTGCCAAAACAAAAACAATGAAAGTGTATTCATCCAGTGCTAGAATTGTTTAGTATGGGGTACCGCAGGTAGTGTAATGGGACCATTATTCTTCTTAATTTATATAAATAATCTACCAAACGCCGTTCATCCTATGACCCGGTTTTCAGATAACAGCACCGTTGTATATACAGAGGATAGCGTACAGAAAATGGAGACCATTATAAATAACGATTTAAAACAAATGATTGATTGGTTGGATGATAATAATTTGAAAGTTAATTTGGTAAAAACGAAAATCATGCAATTCAATCTAAGGCAAAAATCAGACACAAGTTTAAAAGTACAGTATCAAGGTCAAAATATTGAAAAAATAAATACTACGAAATATCTTGGACTGTACATAGATGAGAACATGAGTTGGTCTAATCAAATAGGGTCAGTTTGTGGTAAGCTAAATAAATTCTCTTACGCTGGCTAAAGTAGCAAATACTTCAACTTTGCTGTCGGCGTATCACGCCTTTGTGGCATCTACTCTTCGATATGGTGTAATTTTCTGGGGCAATGCTACCAACGAAGAATTGGTTTTTAAAGCACAAAAAATGCATAAGATCAATTTATCATTTGCAACAAATACACTCTTGTAGACCACCTTTTATTAAATTAAGCATACTAACTATGCCTTCCATTTATATATATGAGATAGCTGTTTTCGTAAAATCATACATCAATTTGTTTACATTTATCCAGAGTAGCTGTAGATGTGATAAGCTGTATGTGGTCCCAAGTAAAACTTCATTTGCCCACAAAAGCGTGTTTACTATCGCACCGAATAAATATATAATAAAATTCCAAAGAATATACGAGAATGTGAATCACTAAATCAATTCAAATGCAATTTAAAACAATTACTTGTAATTAAATGTATATAAATAAATAAATTCCTTAAATGAATTTCTATCGGATTGTATTAATTGGAATTAATTAATTAATTGACCTATTGATTAATCAAATTATAAATATTTTGACATTTATATCTTGACTATGTAATTAAATCTGCTTTGACAATGCTATTAATAATTATTATCATACTTATTTTGACATGTTATAAAATCCAATTTATTATTTATATGCCAATCCAATTTATTATATATGTATATTATAAGGCTAAACAATGGTGATACAAAATTAATATATTTTCAACAATGTTATATTATACCTGTTTGTAAACACAGGTTTGTAAAGACAGAATTATGAATTATTATGACACTAACATTACGTTCTTTTTCTATATTGCAGTACATGAAAACGTCCCAATCACCAAACAAACCGTAGTTACAATACCGCAAGGCCAGGCTTCAGGTGACCTCGATATTCCTTATGTAAGTGCAAAACCGTCTCTATTATCTAACCTGTGTTTTGTTCGAGACTTCGTTGCATAGACAAGTTTTTGGGAATTCCCGCCCATTATAAGAACCCGACTGCGTCGAAGCCCGGATGGACTGTATGTACGAGTATGTTTGTATGTATGCCTGTTTCTTGTTCCCTCGTTACTACTAAATGTATGAACCGATGAGGCTGATTTTGTTCAAAATATTTGATTGTTCAAAACCCATTGAATGGGGTGTCAAAATGAAGATGTTTATTAGACAATGCTAAAAATAATTTAAAACGAGAAATTGCATAAAACAGTTTTTTAAACAGAAAGTCGTATCATATCGAACGAATGATACCGATTCCCAAACCTAAACGCCAATAAAAAATTTAACTAAAACTGAGTTCAAGGTTCATTAAACTTACTTTTAAATTATAGATATACTAACCTATTTACTTTAAATAAACTGCTTGTTTATAACTTTTCAGTTTTATAAGCAGTTGGGGTTTTTAAATTTTATTATACTTATTATTTACCGCTTTTAGTATAATGATGTGTATCAATTCGTTCGACCTAATACGATTTTTGTAATAATACTATGTTTTATGCAATTTATCTTACCAAACTCCTTTTAAGATAAAATAGGCAATAGGCAGGTATCCTCTACATGCATCTTCGGCCGTATCGTCACTTACTACCAGGTGATGACCGTCCAATACCTGAAAAGCTTTAATAACAAACAAAATATGTCAGTAGGCTATTTGTTCCTGCATCTTAAGGCTGTTCCTCCATGAAAGAGGTAATAAACTTAATTATTATTTTGTTGCATTGGCAGTTGCTGCAAATTTACCCAAAGAGAGTGTACATAAAGGCATGCGACTACAAGTCTGCTCCGATTATTAAAATTTCCGATGACCTTACCCGAGCATCTGTCCAACGAACAGGGCCGACCTACGAAGGACAAGTAGAGGTTTATGTAAAAGGGGGGTAAACCCTTATAACAGATTATCTTCTTAATATAATCTTGAATTATTTATTGTTGTTTTATTTTCTACTGTTTTGCATTTGTACTTCAATTAAATATAAAATTGGATAATAATTGTATCGTCATTATTCTTCTTCATCTACCGACCTTGGTTCCGATTGCATTGGGATCTACTAATAGGAAATGGGAGATGCGCTAAGACCTTTTATTTTGGGCTGTTGATTTTTCTCTGGTCTCTTTTTATCCAGGATCACCAGATCAAGGGAAGTAAAGTAAAGTAAAGTAAAGTAAATGTGTTTCCATTTATTCCACTCATTTACTCCTTCCATTTATTTACTCATAAAGTAATAAAAATAAGTAAAACAGAGACATAAACGAAAAGAAAAGATACTCTAATCTCAGAAGGACTAGGATCAAGAAGAAGTCTCTGTCCTTTTCTGGACGTCAATATCACGGTTGAGATCTCGAACGCGAGAGCCAAGTGTGCTCCTGGACCCTGATACAGAATTTGGCAGATCAGAATTTATAATAGAGTATCATCTATCTGACCTCTATGACTCTGTTAACAGGGGAACCTGACCAGATTAGGTCTTGGTTACACCCTCAATGTGCATTTTTCTTCTCGATGTATAAAGGATCAACGACGGATCAATAAAGAGTATTCTGTTAATTTTTTGATAGGGTTAAAGCAATTTATATAACTTACCGCTTGACATACGTAATTTACTTTTCTTTAAACACTTCTTTTTGTAGCAAAAAAGTTTACGTGTAGCTCTTGTCAAGGCGAACCTCTACAGGGAGCTCATTACTCAACCTGATGGTGCTTAGGAGAGAAAGTTTATTTGGATTTGCGCAGTTCGAGACCGCTGTCGATAGCAAGCGATGCAATGGGAGAACGTATGTGGGCATTGCGTCAAACAGTTGCAATTGCAAATTGTTGTTGTGTGTAAGAGTTTACATACATACATACAGTTCCTCAGAACGCATACCGTTATATAAGCGGAACACACAAAGGGAGAAAAAATATTTAAGCTGACTTACAATACCACTTGTGTACATGCTCTCATCGATAATTCTCACAGCGCGTTTGTAGACCGAATCACAAGATCGTACGTCGGTGCTTCCACGCATAATTGGGGGCAATACTACAAATAAGACCTAGGGGGCGACCGTCTCCTAGATACTACGGTTAGTAATCCACGTACGTGCATATTTGTCATACGTGTACAGTCAGACTCACAAGCAACACCAACGGCAGCCTGCCTCCGAATGTGCTAGCAACCGCCAATGCAACCTCCCCGGCGACGCCTAGGTGCCGACACCGGAATTGGTTTGCCTAGTACAATTCTGCGAAAGAGAAGATATGCAGGTAATAATCTCACTTGACGCGCACCCCCCACTATTGGGGTGCGAAACCGCGTACAACCGAGGTGAGGATCTCATCACTTTCTTGATGACAAGGGTACTCAGTATAATTAACCAAAGGGCTTAAACAATAATAGATCTGAGCTTCGGAGCAGGCATCTAACCTGATATCAAACTGGCTTGTGTCTGATGCAGTTTCCTGCTTTTCCCACCGGTGAATCAGATTTAAATTAAACACAGTAAACAAAGACACGGGTATTATTAGAAATCCCCGCAGGCTAGACCGCCCCAAGTTTAGGACATTAATGGATGGATATCCGGTACCACCTACCTACCAAAACGATAATGACATAGACACACATGTTGACAAATTACATGCCCCCTAAGCGCCTCTCATTTGGGACCAAAATTTCAGCACCAGTGGTAGGCTAAAGAAAATGCGGCGAAAACTTAGGAGAATGTTCAATAGGGCCACAAGATGCGATAGCGATTGGGATACTTACAAAGAGACCCAAAATGTATATAAGAAGTGTGTGCAATGCAACAAGGAGTGTTGGAGACGCTTCTGTAGAGAGCATAGCTAGTGTTAGGATAAAAAACGTAATTAGTAACGAAAAATCTCACAACCTTCGGTCACTAATCAAACCAGATAAAACATATATGAAAACTAACGCTGAGACATGTGAACTATTGCTGAACCCACACTTTCCAAGCAGCGAAATTACAGAAGACCAGTCATGGACCAAGCCAATAGAGCACAACCGGAATGAATCAAATTGGTCTCAAGTTGACAAAATATTACACAAAAGCCAAGGTAAAATGGGCAATCGACAGCTTTCTACCATTGAAGTCATCAGGACCAGACGGAATATTCCCGGGCCTGATGAAATTGAGTGGGCAGGGACTGATCGACCACCTCGATAGCATATACAAGGCCTGTCTTGCCAAAATATACATCCTGCTCAAGTGGAGAGAGGTTAGGGTTGTGTTTATCCCTAAATCCAGCAACCCGGGACGTCACGGCCGATCAGCTTGACTTCGTTCACACTGAAGGTACTGCAGAGAATATCTGACAGAGACCTTAGAGACTCTGCTCTAATAAATTACTCTCTCCATAAAAACCAACACATCAGTAGGTGTGTTGGTAAGAGCATTGAATCAGCACTACACAGCCTTACAGCTCACATTGAGCACGATATGGCATCTAAACAATCCACCCTAGGGTCCTTATAGACATTGAGGGTTCGTTCGATAAGACACACCTTGGCAGCATCAGCAACGCCCTGAAACAGCATGGAGTAAACTATACCATTGCCGGGAGGATCGACTCCATGCTGAGATACAGGGCTGTACGACTCACAATGAATAACGCAACAAGAGCAATAGTTGCTAGAGGATGCCCTCAAGGAAGGGTCCTTTCCCCGCTATTATTGAACATAGTGGTCAACGGGCAAATTAGCCGTTTAAACGACCACAACTTCTATACAGTAGGCTATGCTGACGATATAGCAATACTAATCAGTTGGCCCTTTGAAAAAGTTTTATGCGATCTCATGATCTCTGCTTGACGGATCGTTCGACACCATCAGCAGTCCTTAAGGTACTGCTGGGGCTAACACCATATGACCTGTATATGCAACTGGAGGTAGTGATGGAGATAGTGGTGGAGGTAGTTCTCAGACTCAAGGTATCAGTGTTTCCTTTGAACTATGACATGGGATCGTTCAAGAGGTATATTAGAGGTCTCTTCAGAGGCGGGCAACGCATTGGAGACTCCCCTGGTGTTGCTGATGTCCATAGTTGGCGGTGACCACTTTCCATCTGGTGGCCCGCATGCCTGTTTGTCTGCCGAATAATAAAAAAAAATTATACCTCTGGTGCAACCAACTGGGAACACCGCCTTGGCCATCGCGACCATGGCATAAGAACTGACGGACAGTATGTCACGCAATGGGAAACAGCATTAACTGTTCTTTGTTCCTGGAGTACCACCTTGTACTAGAGGACATTTCCACGGTGAACAAGCTCACTCTACAATAGAATGAAGGACATAGCAACTCAATGGGCAACAATGTCGCCGACGAGCTGGCTAGGAAGGGGATGGGAGAGGATTGCCGGTACCGCCCCTTTTTTACCCCTTTCCTTCAATACACTACGCTCGTGGTTGAGCAAACATACAAATGACCAGCGCTGGGAAACTGCACGCGGATGTAGGCAGTCTAAGTAAGTGGTGAGTGAAAGATTAAGTAAAGACTGCTAAATCTAAAACGTAGTTAACTTAAGACAGTAGTTGGTACAATAACAGGGCATCTCTCCCTGAACAAACTACTTCATACCATCGGATCCACAGACTATCCCCTGTTCAGGGGATGTTTAGTAGCTGAGGAAACAACAGCTCACGTGGTCCTAGAGTGTAAGGAGCTAAAGGAATACAGAGCTTCTAGCCTTAATAGGAACAGGGTATCTTCGAGAAGTCTGTGACGTCTCAAAAAACTAATAGACTTCTGGAAGGAGCTGGACTGGCTACAATAGCCGGCTCTCAGTTACGTATAAAGTATCGAATTTGATTCCAAGTATAGAAAATGGGAGCCCTAAAAAACCTAACTGACTTTTGCCTGGTTGTAGGTAGATGTCTTATGTATTCAAGACATAGGCACATATATAACATGTCGGGCTCGGTCTGGCTTCGCCTGGCATTCACTCTGTCTGATATTGTCGGGTATGATCCGGCCGTGGTCAGCGTGGTCTGGGTGTGTTTCGGCCCTGGGCCGTGTCACTGTGTGTTTTATTCCTACTTTCTTACCTCTTTCTTTTCTCTCTTTTGACGATTGAAATAGATATTGAAAGAAATTTTGTGTTCAGTTTGAGAGTTTGAGTTTGACCATGCTGAGAATGATATTATTATATACTTTTCCGTTCCGTTCCAGGTACAACACCAGCCAGAAATGCTTCTGCAAGGGTGTATGTAGGTCATATCAGAAAGAACCAGGTATGATGTCGCCTACGTCCGTGATTCCGTCGTCTGTACTTGTATTTTTAGCAACCGAATTCAGCGGGTGGCACGGGTATCACCCGAAGAACTAGTTTGCTCCGGATACCGTCGCGGACGTGGGAGTTGTTGGACTTAAGCGACACCACATCGCGTCCCCGGCTGATTTGCGCTACCTCCAGCCCGAGATACCAGTGCGCACGTAGATGCGAGGGGACTGTAGGGCTTTCACAGTCAGGATGGGAGCGACAGGAGTTAGATTAGAACCGACAAGAATTCATACATCGAGCCAGTGTGAGGGAGGATGGATAATATACTTGGTGTGTAAATATATAAAAGATGGATGCTATAGACTGCTGTGGTTGGTTCTGCTCCGGTTATGGTGTTCTGTTGGCTCTGCAGTGAGTGTTATTCCTGTTGTTGTTAGTGTGATCCTGGTCATCTTCTGCGGATTTGTTTGCAGTGCAGGAGGTTTGTAGGCTCTCTGGCTCTGATTCGGAATCCGTTTCCGGTGATTTATATACTTTATCTGCTTCCGTTTTCATCAGGGTCCTGTTTCGTGCTAATTCCTTCCAGGATTCCTTGTCCTGTCATGTAAAGATCGGCCGGCCGACTTTGCGTTTGTTTTCTCTGTATTCTCTAGCTGCATGCAGTATGTGTGGTGTGTCGCGTCTTATTATGTGGCCGAAATACGATAGTCTACGGACTTTGATTATTTTTGTGATGGTTTTACCATCTAAGATTTGCCATATTTTTTTGCGGGGTTTGTCTCTACAGAGATTTAACATGCTCCCCAAAATGTATCTCTCGTACCTCCGTAATTTTGAACGATTGGCTTTTATTTGGGATGCTACGTTCATTCCGTATGTCATGGTTGGACATAAGACCATCTCTAATATATAAAATTCTCGTGTCACAGTTTTCGTTGCCATACTCCTCCGAAACGGCTTGACCGATTTTGATGAAATTTTTTGTGCTTATCCGGTATCTATGAGAATCGGCCAACATCTATTTTTCATCCCCCTAAAAGTTAGGGGTAGTCCACCCATAAATTTTATTTTTTATTTTTTAGACAAAATTTTTAATTTCTATTTTTTTATGATACAACATACAAAAATACATACAATCCTCAATTTTCACCCTTCTACGATCAACCCTTATTTTTTAATAGCCATTTTAGTAATATTTATATGGCAAAACAACGTTTGCCGGGTCAGCTAGTTTTATATATTAATCTGGCGATTTTCCACTCCAATCTGTGGTTCTACACAAAAGGGTTGACTATTTTGGAATTGGTGACTGCCTTGTGGCACCTATGCTTAATGCAGCTCCGCCTGTCTGGGAGGCTGTAACGTACGTGCCTAGATATTTTATCTCGCTCGTGGGTTGAATTATCGCACCCCCTAGAGATACGCTGCTGAGGTTGCTAGTTGCCGGATTGATTGGATCTCGGATGATCAATTTGGTTTTAGACTCATTTATGACAAGTCTAACACTCTCTAGAAGTTTTTTCATTTTAGATATGGTCCTTTCCAAGTTGGTTATGTCAGTTCCAATAAGAATCACGTCATCGGCAAAAGATAAGATGAGCGGAGGCGTGATTTTAAGATCCTAGTCAAGGCTGACCTCTTCGTCTTCCTCTTCATGTGTCCGCAGTACCTCGTCCATGACTATTGTGAATAGTCTAGGAGACAGTGGGCATCCTTGCTAAACTCCTTTTCCTTTATCTATGATGTCGGTATTGTGACCGCACCAGGAAATAATCGTTTTTTCCTTCATGCAAGCCTCTAATATCCTATTCGTTAGGTGAGTACCGGTGCGGGTGAGGAGTATATCCCGCAGTGCCTCAAGCTTGACAGTGTCAAATGCTTTTTCAATATCGAGTGCTGCGACGTATGTTTTGATGCCCGCGTTCCAATTGGTATCCAGTATGCGCCTGAGTGTAAACATATGGTCATCGGTCGACCTGTCTTGTAAGAAGGCCGCCTGATAATTTCCTAATTGGACTTTTTCGTCAATTCTTTTTAAAATGTAATTGGCATATATTCTATACCCGACGTTACATATGGATATCTTCCGGAAATCCGACACCTGTTTTGGGTTTCTAACCTTTGGGATAGGAACTTGTCTAGTGAGCCGCCATTCTTCCGGAACTGTATTTCTGAGCCAAGCGAGTTTCATTACGCCAGCGAGCTCTTCAATAAAAATTTTTAGGGCCGCTTTGTACAGTTCTACAACGACCTGGTCCGTCCCTGGAACTGTCCCGTTTTTCATGCTATTAATGATTTCTGTTATGGTTTTTTCATCGGGATACTCTGTCTCAGGTTAGGTTAGTTCTGTCAGGTTATGTTTTGGGACAGTGTCGATTGTTGGACCTTTCATTTTGTTTAGTTCGTTAATCCCATTGGACATGGGGATATAATATTTACTTTGACCTCGGTTTGTTATTTTTTTGTGTTTCTTGAGGTATTTGTACGTAATTTTCATTCGTGTTGCCCTATGTTGCTTACTTAGGTTCCTAAAGAACTGCCTGCAGTCTTCCATATCTTGTTGTTCGATGACTTTCCTATAAGTAGTTCGCGCCTTTTTCAATTGGTTTTTATGATCTGGGTTGCTCGGTTCAAACTTACACAAAAAACGCGCTTACTGTAAGTCGGCAAATGCGACCCGCATCTGTCGGGATCTTACTTTTGTTATTTGGAGTGTTTCTTGGGCTGATTGTTTAAGTATGTTATTTAGTAATTCCACTTGCCGGATATATCTTCGTTTGTGTTTGCATGTTTGGATAAGGTTTCTAGTTTTTCACTTACCTTGTTGTGGAACTTCTCTCTTATGTCTTTCTCTTGGAGCATGCTATAGTCAAACCGTTTATAGTCATAGGGGTAGGTATTTTCACTGTTTAAATTTTTTGTTATTTTGCACGTTGTTATCGGAGGTTGTTGTTGGTCGGCGGGTATATAAACCCTTCCCCATAATAGCTTATGGTCTGTACCTATGTTAGAGATCCATTCACCTTTAATCGCATATGGTTTGATCGTGTTGGTACGACGCGAAACGATGTGGTCAATTTGTGAACACCTGTTTCCAACTTTCCATGTTACCTTTGCTGATGGGCGTCCCCAGGTACTGTTTATACACAGATTGTGTTGTTGTACAAACGACAGCAATAGGTCCCCGTTTCGATTGGATTTCAGGTGGTATAAATTTGGACCAGCCGTTTTTTGGGCTAGAAGATTTTACATCTTCTTTTCCGATGTGTGCGTTAAAGTCGCCCAGAATAACGTTTTGGCGACTGCGTAATTAAGGCACCCATTTTTGCTAGGGGATTTGTTGCTGTCGATGGTAGGTGATTAGTTATAATGAATAGTTCTATTGGGTGTAGATGGCCCTGTATGCTAATGTTGATTCGTACAGCTAGGCTATTATTGTCCACGTGATGGATTCTGACTATTTCATGTGCTACTCGGTTGCTAATGAGCAGGGCTACACCTCTTCTTTCTTTTGAGAGGGCTCCCCTCCCAAAATCCAGTTATAGTTGGCCGATTTGTAATCACCTTTTGGTAGATGTGTCTCTTGAAGGCCCGCTATTGTTATTTGTCGCCGCGTGAGTTCACCATCGATAATACGTTTGTCGGGTGATTTGGAGCATCCACGTACTTACATTCCAGGTGGCTAAACGTAGGTTAGAGCATGGTAGTGGCTCTTTTGCTTGCTCTGGTGACGGTCTTAGGAGCCGTCGTTCCGTAGAGTCGGCTTGATATTCTTCAGTTGGGGGTTCGCTTACCGATTGCAGCGTTTTGCATGATGAGTTATCCATCCAGGGTTCATTTTCGTTGGTATTGTTTATGCCTTGTACGACTTCGTGTGAAGACATAACTATGCTATCGTAGTGATTATTTTGGAACCGTAGATGAATATTAGTCAAGACTTGTTCATTTGCCGATGTATAGACCTGCGGGGCGGTATAATTCAGGTGAACGTGCACGTTAACCAAGTAGTACTCGCAGGCGGCTATAATTATGTCTTCGCCACCCCAAAAGCCATCCATGAACTGCGATCGTATGTACTGATCTATTTTTCCGTCGATGGATTGCTGCTGCTGTACGTTGGCATCTTTTATATTATTCAAAAGAGCTAGGCGTATTCTGTCTATTGTCCTATTCTCTGACACGTATGTTGCTAAGTCTCGACGTACTGCTTGATGTTCAAAGGACAGGTAGTAAACTTCATTTATTTGGTCCGCGATGGCTCTGTAGAGGCAATTGCCATCCTTGGTCATGGGTCTTGCTGTAGTTCGCATTTTGTTTGCCGTCTTCTGTTCGCCAGATGTTGCGCAATTTTTTTTGTCCTGTCTTTTTTGTTCTCCATTGCGCAATGTGGAAATATGTTCTTATTGTTTTTAAATGGGCAGCCTGGACCCTTCACCTATTTTTTTGTCGGTTTCTTTCTTTGTTTGTGGTAGAAAGTTGCAAGTTCGTTGAGTTCTTGGTGCCTACTTTAAGGCAGTGGTATGCGGTTTTTATGAGTCGCAAAGTAGATACTTATTGACTTGTGCTTTATTTTGGGACGCAAGTTTTTTAAATAATTTAGCAAATTGATTTTGCTAGTTTGTCTCGCGGTTTATAATATTCATATAATCTGAAAAAGTAGGTTAGAACACGAGCTACTCTTGGTAGAGCTCGCTGGTAGAGTGTACGGTTTTTCTGATAGGTATTCCACTTCTATTGACGCTGGAACCTAATACAAATGGGTCGCGATTCGGGGCGGTGTAGGATAATTTGGGACACCTATCTATATTATGTCCTCTATATAGCGCCTGGGTTTATTTAGATGGTACTTTATGTTGTGTTTAAGAGTGCGTTTGTATTCCAAAATAAATATAACCTTAACAGTAGGGAGATTTAAAATTTACTGTACTGAAACTTATGATAGTGAAGACTGAGGTACATAATATGTTTAAGGGACATGTGATAATATTATTAGGTACGCCCTCACCGGGTTCGGAGCTCAGATGTGTCGTTAGCGGGTTACGTGGCGGTGTTAGTGTGCTGGTATCAGCAGAGGGATGCGGCTGCGCTCTGTTGGTGCTACAGCGCGGCGTGCTGCGCACTTTTTTTTTTTAATTTTTTTTTTATTACTTTACTAGCCAGGCATTTGACCGCCACCTCACCTGGTGGTAAGTGACGATGCGGTCTATGATGGAGCATGCCTGTCTAGGAACAGCCTATTCACTCTAGCCTTGAAGGCATCCAGATTATATTGATCAGGGAACACACTCGCAGGCAACGCATTCCACTCCTTAGCCGTACGCATTATAAAAGTCGAGCCAAAGCGGCTCGTGCGGATAGTTGGAAGATCCACGACATAAGGATGAAGCACTCGCCCGGATCGCGTCTCCCGATGGCGGAAAGGGGCCGGCGGAATGAGGTCGTGCAACTGCTTCGCACACTCTCCGAAGTGCAACCTGTAGAAAACCGACAAACGCGCAACCCTACGCCGATGCTCGAGGCTCTGCAGCTTAGCCTCAATTAACTGCGGATCACAAATTAGTCTCTTTGCCCGTTTTTCCACCGAATCCAAAGCAGCCAGTTGGTATTTGGCTGATCCATCCCAGAGGTGGCAGCAGTACTCCATGCAAGATCGGACTTGTGCTTGATATAATTGAAGCAACTGCTTTGAAGTGACTGATTGAAGCACTGTTGGTGCTGCAGCGCAGGCTTAGGTAGGCTTCTCCGTCGATCACTGTCACTGACACTAAACCTTAGGATTACAATAAACCACTACACCGCACACTTAAACCGGGCTAGGGTATCGCTACTATATTGTAAACAGGCACACCGTGAAAACTATTGCAATCGCAGAGTACGGGCACACCGGGAACGACAACTTTTTTGTGCACTTGACCCAAAGGGCTCGTAAATGCGCGCCAGATGGCACGTCCGCTCGCTATGGCCGCCCAAAAGGGACTCCATGATATTATTATATACCTTTAAATAAAAAAAATTAAAATCAGTTATAAATTACTGACGTAACTCCTCCTTTATTTATTCGGATAAGTATAGCCATCAGCTGGAGTACCATCACCATAATCTAAATTGGGCGACTTTTAATATTCCTTAATGTCTATTACTGCAATGCGCCTAAAATGGAATTAGTTTTACTATGGTTTAATTTGTTCTGCAATAGCAATTAGAATCATAAAATGGTTTTGCACGTGGTTTTCGTAGATTCGGCGAATGGTATATAATGTGGCGCAGGTGATTGATGGTCATTCGCCATGTTCTCCTGCTACGTGCTCGTCGCCGCCGTCGCCACCGTCGCCTGCCTGCTGGCGCAGCCCACGGTTGCGCAGGATCCACCGAAGTGTAACGATAGGGACGTAGGTAAGATAGAACGGTCAAACTACTGCCCAAAAAGAGTTTTGGGCCGGTATTTGTTACTAGGGACTTCTTTTCACTAAGGACGTAGGTAAGACAGACCGGCCTAACGGATAGCCCAAAATGAGTTTTTATCACACTAGGTTTACGTTCTTTTTCTATATTGCAGGGAATAAAGCCGTACCACTCACTGTACAAAAAAAAGTAAAAATACAGCAAGGCCAGGCTTCAGGTGACCTTGATCTTCCTAATGTAAGTGCAACACCGTCTCTATTAACTAAACTAAGTTTTGTTCGCGACTTCGTTTGTATAGACAAGTTTTTGGTAATTCTCGCCCATTTATAAGTACCCGACTGCGTTGAAGTTCAAATGGACCGTATGTACTAGTATGTTTGTATGGATGTCTGTTTCTTGTTTCTTCGTAACTACTAAATGGATGAACCGATGAGGCTGATGTAGGTTCAAAATATTTTTTCCATCAAAACCCATTGAATGAAGTGCCAAAATGAAGAGATAAAAGCAGCGGGGTTTTTAAATTTTATAATTCTTTTTATTTTCCGCTTTTAGTTTCATAATTATTTCTTATAGTTAAGACACCGGGGTCAACAAAATGGGTCCCCGCCTGCTTTCAATTTTTAATGAAAGTAAAATTTTTCATTTTATACCAACATGTTATTTCCTTACAACAATCTCCTTGTTTGTTACTTTTCAGTTTTCAGTGTAGAAGTTGCGATTTTTAGTTTTTGTATTATGTGTTTATGTCTACTCGTAGACCCCGAAGCTGATACCCGAAAGATTGTCGAGAGTTATATCAATTTGGAAACAGCCATGGCAGGCAAAACTGCTGACAAATAAGAGAGATATCATAACCATTTACTAAATTTTTAGAAACATTTTTTGGACTTAAAAGTACTTATCTTGTTTTTCATATATATTTTCTTACTAATGAATATTATAAATTTGTAATGATGGATCGAATAGCAGCTAACAGCTGATACGCGCAAAACCTACTCAACAGATATTGATGAAAATTTTAAAATCGAATTATACGCGGACATACTCGCAGGCAAAAGCTAGTAAATAGAAGTGTCTGTATGTATTTTGGCATAATAATTATTTAAATTTATGAACAAAACCATACCATACGGCGCCACATACAGGCGTCGGGAGAACAGGCATGGAGAGACTGCAGTCAAAAAACAGGAATCCTCGCGAAGGTCTGGCGATACCTCACTTCAAAACAGTTGCTTCAGCACAAGTATGATCAACAAATACCACAACTACTATCCGGTGGGAAAACGTGAATAAGGGATAATTTGCGACGCTTGATTGATTGATGATAAACTGCAGAGCCTCGAACATCGGCGTAGGGTTTCGCGTCTGATGACTACAGGTTGTATTTCGGGAAGTGTGCGAAGCAGTCGTACGACCTTATTCCGTCAGCTCCTTTCTGCTATCGGGAAACGCGTCCAGGCAGGTATTTTATACTTACGTATTTTCCAGCTATCCGCACAAACCGATAATGCTCACTGCTAAGGAATACAAAAAGTTGCCAGAGTGTAAAGTGGTTGTAATATATTATATGTATTTAAGGCTAGAGTGAAAAGGCTGTACTTAGACAGGGATCCTCTACATGCTCTATCTTCGGTCGTATCATTACAAAATATGGCAGAAAGTTTTTTGTTCCTTCATCTTAAGGCAGTTCTTCTATGAAAGAGGTAATGAACTTAATTATTATTTTGTTCCATTGGCAGTTGCTGCAAATTTACCCAACTAGAGTGTACATAAAGGCATGCGACACCGAGGGTGAACCGAAGATTGAAATTTCCGATGACCTTACCCGGGCGTATGTCCGTCGAGTAGGGCCGAAATACACAGGAGATGCAGTGGTATATGTAAAAGGGGGGTAAAGCCCGATTACAGTTTATCTTCTTAATAATGGTATAATCTTGAATTATTAATTGTTGTTTTATTTTCTACTGTTTTGCATTTGTACTTCAATAATTAAATATAAAATAGGATAATAATTATTTCGTCGTTATTCTTCTTTGTCTACCGTCCTTGGTTCCGATTGAAAAATGAAAATGAAAATGAAAAAGTATTTATTGAATTAGGATTACGTTAATTAATGTCTTTTCAAAAGTAAAAAATGTAACGGAAAAATCTAAGGAAGTTAAGCGAGCTCATCCGGGTAGGGGGCGACGCATGCAGACCGATCAGCGCGTACGAGGGCTTACTCCGGCGAGACACCGGGCGGCGATACGCGCCACGCACATAACCGCCTAGTCCACCAACTCAACGCGGCAGAGACGCAGCTTTGTGTTACCAACGAATCGGTAACAAGAAACTGCGTCTCTGAATGAGCGTAACTAGAATGCGTTACGCCCACCGGGACGCGGGCTCGTAACGCGAAGTGAAACGCGCGCGAAAACTTGCGAACGACGTAAAAACCTTGACATGGACCTGCCTACTCTGCAGCAGTTTCTTAAAACGCTCTCCGAGACCTTTTTCAAGGCCGCGGAGGAGCATCCCAATCCGCTCGTGCGAGAGGCCTACTCTCCCCGCCCGGTCTCCGGCCACGAGGTACGGAGACCGAGACACGTCCTCACGGATCCCCCCGACGAACTGTCGAGCGCCCTGAACCTCCTCCTCGGCTCGGTACGACTCGACAGAGCCCCTCCCTGCCGTTTCAGCGGCCCCCGTTGGCCCCCAATCCCAACCCACAGCAGCGGGACCCCCTTCTGAGGTCTCGCTATAAATTCTACAGCGTATGCTCCGTAAGGAGTGACGTTGAGCGCACCCCGTCCCTACGGGGTGTAGCATCCGATGAAACCTGAAAAGCCGTTATGGCTACAGGTGCTCCCAGGGGTAGATTAGCACGTATGCGCCTAGGTTCTTTTTTGGCGTCTCGTGCATAACCAGTCCGGCCGGCCGGCTGGTACTCGTGAGAGTTCACCTACTCCCTCCCTACCGCTATACCGGAGGGTGCCCATTTCCTTTGCGTTGGGCGCAAAAAAAAAAAAAGATTATAGTTCTCAGACTCAAAGTATCAAACCTCGGGTGCACCTAACTTGGTGCAGTTTGGATTTTGTACCTTTTGCCAAATGTCTGAGATGGACACAGACTGGTCTGCGATACGAGAAGTCCGAATATACACGGATGGATCAAAACCCGACTAGGCCCCAGGAGCAGTAATCTTCTCGCTAGATCTGAATATCAGATCCTCACTAACTCTAGGAGAGCATAGTATCATCTTTCAGTGCGAATGTGTGGCGATCATACAGGACGCTCGGCTATTGCAATGCCTTGTATACGCTACTAAGGCATTAGAATACTGACAGACAGCATGTCCGTACTGAAAGCACAAATGGGAAACAGCGTTACCTGTTCTTTGATCCTGGAGTGCCACCTAGTACTAAAGGACATTTCTGCGGTGAGCAAGCTCACTCTACAATGGATTGAAGGACTCAATAGCAACTCAATGGGCAATGATGTCGCCGACGAGCTGGCAAGGAAAAGGTCAAGGATGAGGATTGCCGGTCCCGCCTCTTCTTTACCCCTTTCCTTCAATACACTACGCTCGTGGGTAAGCAAACAAACGAATGACCAGCACAACCAGCGTTGGGAAACCGCATCCGAATGTAGGCAGTCCTTAGACTGCAAACTGATTAGTGGTGAGCGAAAGATCCCCTAAGTTAACTAAAGACGGCTAAATCTAAAACGGAGGGAACTTAGGACAGTAGTTTGTACAATTACAGGGCACCTCCTCCTGAACAATCTACTGCATACTATCGGAACTACAGATAGTCCCCTGTGCAGGGGATGTGCAGTAGCTGAGGAAACAACAGCTCACGTGGTCCTGGAGTGTGAGAAGCTAAAGGACTATAGAGCTAAAGCCTCAAAAGGAACAGGGTCTCTTCGAGAAGTCTGCGAACGTTCCAAGAAACTTATAGACTTCTGGAAGGATCTGGACTGGCTACAATAGCTGGCTCTCATTCACGGACTGTCGGAACCAAGGACCTAATTTGAGTCTAAGTACGGAAACTGGGAGCCCCAAACCAAACCTAATATGCTGCCGTGGTAGACTGGCTCACTCTTGTCTGGTTATAGATCGTTTTCTTATTTATTTCTTTATTCGTATGGCATTAATAGCCAAGTCGCTAATTATAACCTAGGTATAAGTGTGCGATTGCGGTGCCCCTGTGCAGTCCATTCATCATATCATCCATGAATGTCCACAGCAGAAATTCACTGGAGACTCGTTGGACTTGTTGTCTCCTGATGAAAACGCAGCCCAATGGGTGAAGATTTAAATATTTACTTATAGTTTTAGTATTCATAAATAGTTTTCTTATGTATACTAGACATAGGCATATAAATAGCATGTCGGGCTCGGTCCGGCTTTGCCTGGCATTGGCTTTGTCTGATATTGTCGGGTACGGTACGGCCGTGGTCGGCGTGGGGTAGGTGTGTTCCGGTCCTGGGCCCGGCTAACGTGTCACTGTGTTTTATTCCTACTTTTTAACCTCTTTCTTCTCTCGTTTTTGACGATTGAAAGAGTTATGTAATGTCCTTATCAATAAATAAATTTTGAGTTAAGTAGAGGGAGCTTAAAATAGGTCCCACTTTTAGGATTAGGACCAAAATAGAATTATTATATCCCTTTAAATAAAAAAATCCAAATCGGTTTATAAAATACTGAAGTAACTCCTCCTTCATTACGTCGTATAAGTATAGCCATCAGTTGCAGTAACATCACCATAATCTAAATTGGGCGACTTTTAATATTACTGCAATGCGCCTAAAATGGAATTAGTTTTACTATGGTTTAATTTGTTCCGCAATAGCAATCAGAGCCAGAAAATAGCTTTGCACGTGATTTGCGTAGATTCAGCGAGTGGTATATAATATTACGCGGGCGCCGGATGGTCATTCGCCATGTTCTCCTGCTACGTGCTCGTCGCCGCCGTCGCCGCCGCCGCCTGCCTGCTGGCGCAGCCCGCGCTCGCGCAGGATCCACCGAACTGTAAATTTGTGGACGAAGGTGAGACACAACGGCCTAATGGACTGCCCAAAATCAGTTTTTATAACTACCATTACGTTCTTTTTTTATATTGCAGGGGATAAATCCGTACCATTCGTCGTAGAAAGCGAAGTATATATACCGCAAGGCCAGAATTCAGGTGACGTCGATATTTATAAGGTAAGTGCGACACCGTCTCTATTATCTAAACTAAGTTTTGTTCGCGACTTCGTTCGTATAGACAAGTTTTTGATAATGACTGTGGCGAAGCCCAAAAGGAAGGGTAATGTGTTTGGCTCATATGTACGAGTATGTTTGTATATATGTCAATTTCTTTGTTCCCTCGTAACTACGATATGTATGAACCGATGAAGCGGATTTTGGGCGCCATTTTGTGAGGTTTGAAATATTTGCTTCTTCGAACTCATGCAATGCAATAAATAAAATAAAATAAAATAAACTTTTATACAATTCTAAAAATCATTTTGAAAATTGCGTAATTGTAGTTTATGCAACTCGCGTGTAAGAGTGTTTTAATACCTAATTATATGCAGTTGCATACACTATTTCATGCTAAAATTTTGTACCTATAATTTTCTCAACTTTGCTGGAAATAAGCTGAGTGTCAGTTCTGTTGTACACGTGGAGGATATCAAGCGGCGGGAAATTTACTTCACTACTTTCACATTTATCTATTTACTAGTGGACCCGGCGCGACTTCGTTCGCGGACACCTGCTTTACCCCTACTTACCCTTTTTTCTTGCTTATAAACCTTTCTCGTGAATCGCTCTATGTATTGTTGAAAACTGCATCAAAATCCGTTGCGTAGTTTCAAAGATTTAAGCATACAAAGGGACATAGGGACAGAGAAAGCGACTTTGTTTTATACTATGTAGTGATTAGCTTCTAACAGGAAAAAATATTTACAGACACAAATTACAACAATTACAAAAAAAAATCTATTTAGCGGGAAATACAAACATAAACAGGAAATTTGAGTTATGTATTTGATAATGATATGTTTACAGCCTCCATTTCGCCGCGCCTGGTCGGATTATATTACTTTTTATTTTTCGCTTTTAGTTTAATTATCGTTATTAATTCGTTCGACCGAATACGATTATAATCCAATGATCTATTTTTAGAAATATTATTATGTATCCAATGGCCGAGTGGCTAAGGTATCCGACTCGTAAGAGGTACCGGGACTGAATGTGTAATCATGATCCAATCTGGTCAGGTTACCGTGGTAGTAGGGTCACCGAGATTTTAAGTTAAATACATTTTGTGAATCTACATTTTATAAGCCATCAGACAAACTAATTGATATTTTTCTAGGACTCTGATAAGCATGTTCAATTTAATATTTTTAATGAAGACTGAATCAATAATTACGCGCATTCTTGAAAAAATACTAAAATTACCAGTTAAACTGCAGTAAATGCACGTAATTTATAATGATTTCCTATCTAAAGTGTTTTGTTTAACATTCCTATTTAAAATGCAGTATCAACAGTACTGCATTTCATCTTGCGGATTTGAGTAATTTCTAAATACGTGGGGCAGTGAGGCAGACTAAACCTGGTCCAATTCAACCCCTCGAAGATACAGGTCTGCGCATTTTCCGCCAAAAAAGATCCCTTTGACATAGTGCCGCAGTTTCAAGGAACATCCCTTTCCATCTCAAAAAGTATTGGGATCCTCGGTGTCGACATATCGGATAGAGTGCAATTCCGGAGTCACCTGGAAGGCAAGGCCAAACTGGCTTCGAAAAAGCTTGGAATGCTTAACCGGTCCAAGCGATACTTCACCCCAGGGCAGCGCCTGCTGCTGTACAAGGCACAAGTGCGGCCTCATATGGAGTATTGTTCCCATCTTTGGGCCGGCGAAACTGCTGACCTGCTTAATCCTCTCCTAATACATTTTTTAGTTTTTAAAAATTTATTAGTAATTAAATTAATTTAACAATTTGTTCCACTTTTTGTTTTTAAATCAAAGTTAAAGGGTCTTTTTTAATGTTCAAAGAGTCGATTTAAAAAGTTAATTCTGTTAAAATATGTAAAGGCATAGCTATATATTTTATGTCATACGACAGACAAACTGGCCGTGTTGTAGCACCAACCCCTTACGCTCATGGGTGTCGTACAAGGCGACTAATATTGTCGAGGCAAAAGATCAAGAGTCTCCGTAGTCTGGAAAATGGGCAGCAGCATTTTCCATTGTATTATTTAAACACTGCGATCTCCAACCCGCCTGCCAAGCGTGGAGATTATGACAATAACCTCCCCTTTCCTGGGAGAGGCCCTAAGTCCTGTAGTGGACTGTTACGGGCTGTGATGATGACAGACAAACAAGTAAATGAGCGATCAGTAGGCCTAGCACAAGTGGCTCTCGCGCGCGATAAGTGAGAAAAAGCGCGACATAGGTATTGCTATCTCTTTCGTCTTAGTATTGAGAGAAAGAGACAAACGCTCTCTCGCGGCGCGTGCTTTGTCGCGGATACAGTTGTGCTAGGGCCACTGGTGGAAAGTGGTCACTGTTGCTTATAGACATTAGCAATATCAGGGGCATCACAGATGTATTGCTTACCTCTAAAACCACAGGATACTTAATAATGTAACCTTTTTAAATAATAATTTATATGCTGTAAAACTGTGAAATAAATTAATAAATACGTTGCTCTGGTGGCAAATACGCAAATGGTAGGTCCTCCACTGCCAAAGCTACGATTGATTCCCCATCACATGGAGCACTAAAGACCTTACTCATCGAGAGAGACGCGATAATATTTCAAATAGTTCTGTTTGGCTGCGGTATTCCGTAAGGTACAGGACGTACTTCCGTTGCTCTGGCTGCAAACTGTCAAAGGCTAGGCCCCTTCACTACCACAATCCCCATCTCGTTAGAAACAAAATGCTTTTTAAAATAGTATTGTTGGCATTTAGTATTCTGTGAGCTGTAGGGATTATCGCAGTCGATCGGTACTTATTCCGATGGTATTTCCCGCTATATCCTACCTATCATTCGAGTATATTGTTTTGTCATTAATTTTAGTTTAGTAGGACATTTGCATTTAATATTTTACAAAAAAAAAATTATTAGCAGTTAAGATTTACTACAGGTTATATGGTTTCAAAAACGTTAGTGCAACAAACTGATTGCAGTAATTTAATAGGGGGTAAAAGAAATAAGAGGCCATAAATATTTTATTTTTCTTATTTTTTTTAATTTACAAGCTGTCACCGTATACTTTCATCTGTAAACTTTCAGTTATCATTCATAGTTTTAAATGATGTGTTTATTTTATTGTGTTTTATTTAATTTGGAACTTTAAACGCTGTTTTCTCGAAATATCAATTTAGCAAGTACTGCACTTTAGGCTTTAACATTACCGGCCTTATCGTTACGTAAAATAAATTTTTATAAAGCACAAAATGGCTATAAAAATGAACAAGTATATTATTTAGGGTGCAAAGTGTGACAATGATGTTGAATAGAGAGTTAACGCGAGAAATAGTTGGAATGGAGCCCGGACATACATTTATGAATGGCAACAAGGCCCGTCTGGCTGTTTTTACAGGGATCCCCGTTCCAACATGCGAAGCGAAAGTGAGTATGGCAGAAGAAGCATGAAAGTACTTTAATTACAGTAGAAATAAAAGCGTTAAGAAATACGAAAGAAGTATCAATAGAAAAAGATACAATATGGAGTAGTCTATTATGGAAACAGAAAGAAGATGTAGTGACTATGATCGAGAAAGGAATGCTGACTTAAAGTAATGATATATGGCAGGAATGAATGGAAGCTTTGGAAGGGGAGGACCGAGACGAACATGCTACGATCAAATCGAAGATATTTTAAAGAAAGTGAACGTGACGATCATTTATGAAATGGCCAATAATAGTGGAAGTAGCGCGAGAGGTGCGTCATGACCGGCGCAAGTGGAATAATGTGGTATCGGCCTACTCTTGAGGGAAAAAGGCGTGCCGTTAGGCGTTCAGTACGTAGTTTAAAAGGGAGGGCAGAGATGGCAGTCACTCCACTGTAATTATCTGATTTGCCAAATCCTGTAGCATGGCTAAGGCAGACCCCGGGCCCTCGTGCGCAAGGGCACTACCGGCCAACGCCAACAATGAACGCCAAGGTGATTATTTTTTATAGTTAAATACATCAAAATGGGTTTCCGCCTTTTATGCCAACAAATTATTTCCTTACAATAATCTGCTTGTTTGTAACTTTTCAGTTTACAGATTAGAAGTTGCGATTTTCAGTTTTTGTTTACTTGCTTGTCTACTCGTAGACCCTAAAGCCG
The DNA here is from genome assembly GCA_905147135.1 of Blastobasis lacticolella. Lineage (NCBI taxonomy): Eukaryota > Metazoa > Arthropoda > Insecta > Lepidoptera > Blastobasidae > Blastobasis > Blastobasis lacticolella. The sequence continues at coordinate 193,321 of LR990043.1, forward strand.
ATACCCGAATAATGTCTAGAGTTACCTATGCCCATTTAGAAACAGCCATGGCAGGCAAAACTGATGACCAATAAAATGGGATATTATTACCATTTACTAAATGTTTAGAAATCACTTATTGGACTTAGAAGCAATTATCATATCTTTCTTAAATATTTTCTTTTTAATAAATATTATAAATGCAAAAAATTTTACTGATGAATTAATGGATCCGTGTGAATGGGTCCGAAACGTATTAATCGAATTATACGCGGACGAAGTCACGGGAAGAAGCTAGTAAATAGAAATGTCTCCATTAATTTTGGCACAACAATTTTTAAACTTATGTACAAAACTAGACTATACGGCGCCACATACAGGTATCGGGAGAATAGGCATGGAAAGACTACAATAAAAAAACTCGGAATCCTTGCGAAGGTCTAGTGGGACCTCATTTCAAAACAGTTGCTTCAGCACAAGCACAAGTACGATCAACTACTAAAACTACAGACGCCTTGGATTCGGTGGGAAAACGTGAAAAAGGGGTAATTTACGACTTGATGATAAGCGGCAGAGCCTCCAACATCGGCGTAGTGTTTTGCATCTGTCGACTACATGTTGTATTTCGGGAAGTGTGCGAAGCAGTCGCACGACCTTATTCCGCCAGCTCCTTTCTGCTATCGGGAAACGCGTCCAGGCAGATATTTCATACTTACGTATTTTCCAGCCGATAATGCGCACAGCTATAATCTGTCCAGACTGACTTGTCTGTTTAGTTAAGGAAATTATGTATTTAATTGAATAATTTGTAGCAGTAGTCGTTGAAATGATGTGTATTTTTCTTGTATAATTCAAGACAACTATACACAACGTACATAGCGTGATTGATACGGCAAGTCGTGATTTTAGGTATTGTTTGTTCACCAAATAAGACAAGTCAGTTTGAACAGATCATAAGGAATGCAACACGTTACCTGAATGTATCCCATGATTACAATCTAGATGCCTTTAAGGTTACTAGGCTGTACTTAGACTGGGATGTTCTATATGCTCAATCTTTGGCCGTATTGTCAGTTACGATCAGGTGATGAAGGTCTAATGCCTGATTGGATTTTTTTTTAGAAAAAAAATGGTAGAAGTCTTTTTGTTCCCACGTTTTAAGACTGATCTTCTATGAGTATAGTACAAACGTAACGAATTTCATTATTATTTTATTCCATTGGCAGGTGCTTCACATTGACCCAACTAGAGTGTACATAAAGGCATGCGATTACGAGGATGAACCGAGGGTTGAAGTTTCCGATGACCTTACCCATGCCTATGTCTTTCGAGTAGGACCGACATACGCCGGAAATGCCAAGATATATGTATATGGGGGGTGAAGCCGTTTAAAGATTATTTCCGTAATAAAGGCATAATCTAACATTATTAATAATTGTTTTATTTTCTTTTATTATTGAATAAATTTAAATCCACTATAAAAAACAAATTATGGAAAAAAATTTACTATGGTATATCTGAATATGTAAATGACAAAAGTCCATGGGACTGATCTGCTGTTCTATACAGGACGTATAAATTAATTTTTGAGATAGTATGTAGGACAAATAATGTACTAATATAAGATATATTAAATGTGTATTTCCTTCCTACTTTCCTCCCCCCTTCCTTTTTGAAGATTGAAAGAGATATTTAATGTCCCAATCAATAAAGAAATTTTGAGTTTTGAAGTTTTAGTTGTACTTCAATTAAATATAAAATAGGATAATAATTTTATTGAAGTTACTATAAATAATAAAAATGAATTGATTGACACATATTACAACATTTTGATAACATTCTGTTAAATTGTATTTATTATTTTTTTGTGTACAATAAAGAATTGAGAATAGGTAATTACGCCGTCAGATGGCGCTGTAATGTAAACACTAAGCTCCTACGATATTTGGAACAAAAAATTGTAGCGTGCTATTTTCAAAGTTAAAAAGTGTAATAACAGTGAATAGTGCTACAAATAACAAGTCATCCACATCACCATAATCTCGGTGTTATGTCCCGGCAGCGCTTCCGCGCGGCACGCGAGGGCCCGGGGTCCGCCTTCCTACTCTTCTTGGTCCACTTCGCTCGGTCTTCGGCATCCTTGGTGTTAAGCTTGTTGGCACGCATGTCATTCGTGACGACGTCAAGCCATCGTTTCGATAAGGCGGCACTTTTGTAGCTTATCTGCGATGTCACGGACGCCAACGCCATCCTTCCGTAAAACTACACACATCCACCGCAGCATCTTCATTTCCGTGACGCGCAGCTCCTGCTTGTGTCGCTCTAGTAGGGGCCAAGTCTCGCTGCCGTATAGGAGAGCAGGTCTAATGATAGTCTTATAGTTCTGTCCCTTCAGCTTTATCGGCATTTTAGGGTCGCAAATGACACCTGTCACCTCCCGCCATTTGGCCCAAGCTGCGGAAATTCGGGCTTTGACATCGCTGTCGATGTCCCCGGTTGCGTTAAATACAGATCCTAGGTATCTGGCCTAATCTGTGCGGACTTCATCTTCGCCTATGCGCGCAGTTAGGGGATCTGCACTATTGCAGGCGATTTACTATGTCTTCGCCACATTAATCTTCAGACCGCCGCGCTCAAGTGAATCGTTTCACTTTTTTACACGTTTGACTAGTTGTCTCTTGTCCGAGTCTATCAGCGCGATATCGTCAGCATACATGAGTAGCCACGGTGGCATCTCATGGTAGTCTCGTATGCTGTTTGATATTACGTCTAATATCACGCTGAATAGAAGTGGGCTGAGCACAGAGCCCTCATGTACCCCAACGGTAATAGGGAACGGGTTGGTATCACCAATTCACAGCAGTCCACACTATTGAATCAGAATCGTGGTACATGTCTCCGATAATGTCAATATAGGCCTCGGGCACCGACTCGGACCGCAATGCCCACCAGATCATCTCTCTAGGGAAGGCCTGCCTCCTAAACAGACAATAGTGTCACCTAGCCAATAAAGTTATTTGACTTGTATTCTAATTTAAATACTTTTATTGTGACCCACAGGTTGTTATACATAAATATAACATACAGATGTTAAGTAAATACAGAGAGCTCTGTGACCTGCCCACGGACATACAATAAATCAGAAATTTAGGGCACATGTGTGTCAGATGGATATGTGCTATTGGCGTGAATGAGAGAATGCATGTGTGTGTGTATTTTTTTATAGACGGAGAATTCCTTACGCGTCATTGGCAGCCCAAACGCCGTTGTCGGCTAAAACCCACCTCTCATCTTTCAGACCTTTCTTAGATCGCTGTGGCATTAATCAAACAAGACTAAGCACCCAAAATAAACTTAGTCCAAATTTAGGTACATGTAAACGTATAACGTCCACAAAAAAGAGAATTACTCATAATGCCAAGTATGTGCTGTGTGGCAGTTATATCGATGATGTTACATCCATACGAGAATTAGGGGTCATACTCGACTGTAAACTGCATATTAATCTACATGTTGACCATATTATAACGAAAGCCTATAAGATGTATGGTTTTATCATGCGCTCCTGTAACAAGTTCAAGCAGTATTCACCATTTGTCTATATTTATAAATCTCATGTGCGATCCCAGCTTGATTATGCTGTTCCTATATGGAACCCTTTCTATAAAATATACATAGATGCACACGAATTGGTACAAAAGAAATTTCTGCGGAACATAATATATGAACAATTTTCTCATTCCCGCTTACCATATCAAGAGCTTCTTAAGAAATATGCACTTACAAAACTTAAATGCAGACGTATTCGACTCGAAGTAATGTTGTTATATGACTTGTGTCACAACAGATATGATTGTATTCCAATCTCAAACAAATTATGTTACAAAATCCTTGCTAGAACGCATTGTCCCAATTTACCTTAACTATTTGCTACCCCTCGATGTCGTACTAACGCTGGTGAACGCTTGCCGCTTTATGGATCTATGGTCTGAAATAAATATATTTTAATTTTAATTTTTCATTTAATGTTATTGTTTGGTGCATTCCTGTAACACCAACTTTATTAATATAGATATATTTGGAATGAGTCCTGGCATCTTTAGAGGTACGGTACTAACTAAACTAAAGAGCATTCAATAATATGTCACTATATATGTATGTAAATAGCCTTAAACCTCTCTCAACTTATTAATATTCTTATTTATTTTATTATTTATTTAACAATTTATTGCACACAATATAAAGTATACAGAAATTACAACATTAAAAACGACACAACAGGCACTACTTATTTCTAAGAAGAAATCTCTTCCAGCAGGCCTATAGAAGAGAGACATTATAGATTATAGGGGATGAAACGTGCGCAATAGTTTAAAAAATATATATTTAATAAACTACATAAATAATTATAAATGAGATACTAAATACACACAATAGTATATATACATATATACATAATAAAATATATACAGGTATTGTAGAACATTCAGGCACATAAGGAAAGATAATGTTCCTTTACACGCTTTTTAAATATTGCTATAGATTGACAATCGCGCACTTCGTGCGGAAGAGAATTCCACAGTCTTGCGGCATGTACAGTGAAGGAGTAGGAGTAGAAGTCGGAATGGTGGATGGGGATGATCAGCGACGATCTAACACTGGAACGACAAGGTTTGTCTTGTGGACGAGAAAAGTGGAATCGGTCACGGAGGTATGAGGGAGCGGAAGGATTATGAAGGACTCAAAACCTAATTTTAATATTTGTGTTCTGGTAGTAGGATGTGGTCTGCAACTGGGCTAACTAGTTGCGGATCGCGTCCTATTATTGGAAGATAGATGCCATAATAATGTAAGTGTATTGTTCAGACAGCAATCAGAGGCAGCCATATGGGGCGGATGGGCCGGAATGATTTGAACAACATTTGTAGAATATCTTAACAAATTGATAAAGGCCTACTCAAAATAAATGTCACTGAGCTTGGCTGCTTCTGGCGCTGACTGTACAAGTACTTACCTCTATGTCTTCCTTTTGCTTTATAAATTACAAGCGGCCCGCCCCGGCTTCGCACGGGTACCACTACGGGTACACACGACCGCTGCGTAGGGAGCCGACCGCGCGAGTGCGCCGCGCGGCACTTTATTTCTTGACATTGACTCCCCCTCCCGTACCCCGTGCTGCCTAGATAGCCGAGCGGGCTGAGCGGTGAACACGCGACTTTTTTCTAATATTCACATTTTTTAACTCGTGATATCTTTCGAATGGAATGTCTGAACTGAATAATTCAAAATAGTTATAAAGTTATATAAAGGTATTGAAGCAGTCGTGAATATGAAGTAATTGATTTTGATAAGGATTAATACCAAGGTACAAATAAAGAGCATTTTTAACGGCGGCATTTCAATTAAATTTTGAAAATAAAAGAACACTTATTGTGACATAACTATAATAGTTAGACATATACTGTCGCGACACTTTTTGTAGATAATGATGTGTTCTGCAAAGGCGTAGTACATTATTTTGTTCTATTATCAATAGTTTTCGCAGCACAAACGATGTAAGGAATTTTTTGGGTATTTTTTTACACCTTGGGTTACATTATTGGAGTTTTATTAATGATCCGTAATTTTTTAGAAAATATAATATAGCCTATGTCACCCGGGGATAGTGTAGCTTCCCAATGGTGAAAGAATTTTTGAAATCGGTCCAGTAGTTTCAAAGCCTATTCAATACAAACAAACAAACAAACAAACAAAAAATTTAACATTTCCTCTTTACAATATTATTATTATTAGTATTAGTGTTAGTATATTAGTATAGATGATTAGTAGGTTGGTTAACTATTTTATAGAAATTTCCATTACCTAACAAGAATTTAATTAAACGTATATAGGTATTACGACGAAAGTTTTTTGAAATTATCTGAGGTAAACAGTGCTAAGTAAACCCACTGTTTAATTTTAGGACAAAATGTACCACTGTTTGTATACGTAAATAAATAGAAAAAAAAAGATAAACCATACACGAAAACGAACTCGGAGACATGTGAACTACTGCTGAACACACACTTTCCAGGCTGCGAAATTAGAGGAGACCAGTCATGGACCAAGCCAATAGAGCACAACCCGAATGATTACGATTGGTCACAAGTTGACAAAATATTAACCAAAGCCAAGGTATAATGGGCAATCGACAGCTTCCTACCATTCAAGTCACCAGGCTCAGACGGAATATTCCCGGGCCTGATAAAAAGGCGTGGGGAGGGACTGACCGACCACCTTGTTAGCACATACAAGGCCTGTCTTGCCAAAAGATATTATAATTTGATGCACACTTACAAAAACATTGATTCCTATTGCAAAAACTCAGACAAACACAGTTACAACACTCGACACAGGAACAGGCTGGCGGTGGAGCGCTTCCGACTGTCCAAGGTCAAATCCTGCTTCATTGGCCACTGTGTTCCTTTCTTTAATAAGTTACCAGAGGAGGTTCAGAGTTTGCCTTTCAATGAGTTTAAGTCATTTATTAAGAAAGTATTACTGAAAAAAGCATATTACAGAATTAATGAAGACAAAATCCCTGGGTATAGTTTGAACCTGAACCTGAAATGAGCATTATTTTTTCATTAATTTAATTTTAATTTTACATGTTGACATTCATAATTATATTAGTATCTTGACATTTAATCATGGGTAATTTCGATTTAATCATTTTTATATTATTTATTGTATTGTTTAAGTGAATAAATTCATTGAATCGTGTATTTATAATAATTGTAATAGTAATGTAATTTAGAACGTGAAAACTACCTTACCGTAAATTCCATTATGTTATCCATCATTTGTTACGGAAATTTCAAGTCATACGTAAAAGATGTTCATACATTGCAAGACTCATTTCCTCTTAATGTATTTCTTCATAAACGAGCTAAAATGTGAATGCACTGTTAATTAGGTTATGTTTACTTTAATTGTTGCATATTCACAGGTATGCACTGTGTACCTACTGGAAAATGCGTATGGTTGTGATTTAGCCATTAATTATTAGGTTTTACAGTTATCACCTTTGATATATAGTTTTTTTCGTGTTCGTAAAATATTTATGTTATATGTGCACAAAAATAACGCACGCGGCGCGGCACCGTACACCGTTGATTAGGGCGGTAAGTCAAACTGTCAAGGTGACCGTGACAGTCAGTCCAATTCTGGGACTAATAATGTCTGGAAGGCACACCGGCTCAATGTTGCCACGGCCCGCAGCCCTATTTTTCTAAATGTTATTTGTAAACATTATTTTGTGTTTTATGACGTTCATAAGAGTTTTGTAAACCTAAATTGAATAAAAATTATTTGACTTTGACTTTGACTTTGATACATCCCGTTCAAGTTGTGTTCATCCCTAAATCCGGCAACCCGGGACGTCATACCGATCAGCTTGACTTTGTTCATACTGAAGGTACTGGAGAGACTATGTGACAGAGACCTTAGTGACTCTGTTCTAATAGATTACCATAAAAATAAACACGCCTTCTCCATAGGCAAGAGCACTGAATCAGCACTACATAGCGTTACAACTCACATTGAGCACGTTATGGCTTCTAAACAATCCACCCAAGGGTATTTATAGACATTGAGGGTTCGTACGATAAGACACACTTTGAAAGCATCAGCAATGCCCTGAAACAGCATGGAGTAAAATATACCATTGCCGGGTCGATCGACTCTATGCTAAGATACAGGGCTGTACGACTCACAATGAATAAAACCACAAGTGCGGTAGTTGCTAGAGGATGCCCTCAAAGAGGGGTCCTTTCCCCGCTCTTATGGAACATAGTGGTCAACGGGCTTATTAACCATTTAAACGACCACAACTTCTATACAGTAGGCTATGCTAGCGACATGCGACATAGCAATACTAATCAGCGGGCCCTTTGAAAACGTTTTACGCGATCTCATGAGGTCTGCTTTAAGGATCGTTGAAAGCTGGTGACATGAACAGGAACTTTCCGTGAACCCAACCAAAATAGAAATGGTTATGTTCACGCACAAAAGGAATCTGGGGGGACTCAGACTACCCAAACTATTCAAAACGACCCTATCTTTACAAATGAAGTCAAATACCTTGGGCTTATCCTTGACACCAAAATGTTATAGAACAAACACTTGGAACACAAGCTGGCCAAAGCTAGCATCTCCCTGTTGCAGTGTAACAGAATCTTAGGCAAGACCTGGGGTATTTCCACAAAAATCGCCAGGTGGCTGTATACTGCACTTGCCTGGTGGACTAGAACCAAGCTGGCCACGTTAATAATCAACAAGCTGCAGCGATTGCAGAGGATGTCCTGTTCCGCCATCAATGGTTACATGCGTTCGACATCATCAGTAGCCCTTGAGCTACTACTGGTACTAGCACCACTTGACCTGTATTTACAACAGGAGGCAGTGATGACAGTTCTCCGGGTATCAAATCTCTGGTGCAACCAACTTGGTTCCTACCACACCTTGCGGGAAATAATGGTGTCAAACGACCTATGACAGAACTCCGAAGCAGTTTGGATTTGGTACCTTTTGCCAAATATCTGAGACGGAGACAGACTGGTCTGGGATACGAGAAGTCCTAATATACACGGATGGATCAAAGCCCGACCAGACCCCATGAGCGTGAATCTTCTCGCTGGATCTAAATATCAGATCCTCACTTACACTAGGAGTACATAGTATCTTTCAGTGCGAATGTGTGGCGATTAGACAGGCTGCTCGGCTAGTACAGCGCCTTGGCGTACGCGGCCAAGGCATTAGAATACTAACATACAGCATGTCCGTACTGAAAGCACTAATGGGAAACAGCATTAACTGTTCTTTGATTTTGGAGTGCACCTTGTACTAGAGGACATTTCCATGGTGAACAAGCTCACTCTACAATGTATTGAAGGACAGGAAGGCAACTCAATGGGCAACGATGTCGCCGATGAGCTGACAAGGAAGGGGTCAAGGATGAGTATTGCCGTTCCCGCCCCTTTTTTACCCCTTTCCTTCAATACACTACGCTCGTGGGTAACCAAATATACAAATGACCAGCACAATAAGCACTGGGAAACCGCACCCGGATGTTGCCAGTCTAAGTTAGTGGTGAGAGAAAGATCCCTCAAGTTACCTCGCACACTTAGCACCTCACCCTGAACAATCTACTGCATACCATCGGAGCTACAGATAGCTCCCTGTGCAGGGGATGGGCAGTAGCTGAGAAAACAACAGCTCACATCGTCCTGGAGTGTGAGGAGTTAAAGGACTACAGAACTAAAGCCTCAATAGGATCAGGGTCCCTTCGAGAAGTCTGCGAACGTTTCAAGAGACTAATAGACTTCTGGAAGGAGCTGGGCTGGCTACAATAGCCGGCTCTCAGTCACGTATAAAGGACCGAATTTGAGTCCAAGTACAGAAAACGGGAGCCCCAAACCAATTAGATTTGGGGCTATAACCAATGCTGCCATGGTAGACTGGCTCACTCTTGCCTGGTTATAGATATTTTTCTTATTTATTTATTTATTCGTATGGCATTAATAGCCTAGTCGCTTATTATAACCTGGGTATAAGCGTGCGATTGCGCTGCCCCTGTGCAGTAAATTCATCATATCAATCATGAAAATACACTGGAGACTCTTTGGACTTGTTGTCTCCTGATGAAAACGCAGCCCAATGGGTGAAGAATTTAGATATTAACTTGTAGTTTTAGTATCCTATCATTGATTATGGAGTAAACTAGAGGAAGTTCCTAAATAATTAATTAACATTTTCAAATATTGGTATGGGAACCAGGTCCACTACGTTAGATGGGACGTCGCGCTATCGGAGCTCTCGTGAGTAAAGGTTACGCTATTTAGAGCGTTTTGTACTAGCTTTTATACAGGCACGCTATGGACAAGCTATACTCAAAGATCGTACAGCGCTCTTCAAGTCCAATTTAATAACGCAGTCAAGGTATTGTTGGGGCTGCCCCGCTTCTGCAGGCGTCGCAAATGTTTGCGGATGCGCGCGTTGACTGTTTTTATGCGACGATTCGCAAACGGGCAGCTTCACTTGTGCGAAGAGTGAGGGCCAGCTACAACAGCATTCTGGCCTGTCAATACATAAATAATTGTTGTGTGGTTCACGTTATCAAACGTGAATGGCAGCAAATTGTTAGTTACTTGATTTATACCTATATGACATTTATTATTATAGAATACGTACGACATTTGATACATAAATACCTAAGACATTATAATGAATTTGTTACTAACCTAATTTTAAGTTATAAATAAAATAGTACTTGAAATAAAGATTATCCATTCATTCAGTCTAGGAGGATGGGTCTGGACAGTTGTGGCCGTTCTGCGTAACCGTCTTTTTCTTTATGCTCACCACTCCCGTACCGGGTGCCTGGCTTCGGAGAGCAGCGGGATCCGAAGCACGGTGTCGCCGCTGGCCGACCGTAGATAGTTGGGGGCCCAAGTAGCTGGTTAGCCACCAGTGAAAGGCTGCCCCGCCATCTTACGAAAAATCCCAGATTGCTCTACCTTGCCGGTTGGCGACCGGATGGGAGGGCCAGGTAGCCAATTTGGGGGGGTTCGGGCGTCCCCGCGGTCTCCGCGTCAGGCACCTTCCCGTGCGGTATTGGTGAGCATGTTTGTTGGTAGGTGGAGCGCCACCTCATCCAACTGCCATCCTCCTAAAACAACCTTTTCACTCACAATATGATGAAAACAAGAGAAAAGTTAAACTGCGGCTGTACTCCCACTCAAAGTGCACTTCACTAACATCCGAGGCCTGCACTCAAATCTCGATGCAGTCCACTACCACCTTGAGACTGAAAAACCGTAGCTGCTGTTCCTCACTGAGACGCAGATCAGATGTCCGGCTGACGCGGCGTACCTCAGCTACCCAGGGTATACTCTCGAGCACAGGTTTGTACCTCGTGCCGGAGTCTGTGTGTACGCTAGCGAAGACATCTGCATTCGGCGTCTAAGGAGCTTTAAGGGGTCTAGTTTCTCTGTATGGTTGCTGGTGGATACAGGTCAAGTGCAAATCCTGTATGCCTGCATTTACCGATCGCACAGCGGGAATCAGGAGACGATTCGCCTATGTGACCATCTCGTAGAAGTGGCGGATGAAGCGAGGGAACGTTACCCCGCGGCGCAGCTAGTCATTCTGGGGGATTTCAATGCCCACCACCAAGAGTGGCTTTTCCCATACCAGGTGACGGATCATGCTGGGAGAGAGGCACGTAAACTAGCTCTGGTGGTAAACTGTGCCACGAGGGTACCTGATGTTGGCTCCCATACCGCCAATTGCTTAGACCTGCTGACAACTGATCCGGACAGGCACTCAGTATCGGTTTCTGCACCGCTGGGTACAGCTGATCACAGTCTGGTGAAATCTGTATGCGTTTATTCCCCACCCAAACAAATCCCATGCAACCCCCGACGGGTGTGGCGATACAAGACAGCAGATTGGGATGAGATGCGCCACATCTTTTCGTCCTATCCTTGGCGGGAGGCATGCTTCTCTTTGGGCGATCCGTCGTATTGTGCTGAAGCCGTTACCGCAGTTATACGGCAGGGTATGGAGTACTTTATTCCGTATTCTGACGTAGCGATGAACGGCAAGTCCCGTCCATGGTTTGATGCTGAGTGCAGTCGCGCTGAAGTGTCAAAGCAGGTGGCATACTCTGCCTGGGCTGAGGCTCGAGCGCATATGTCTCCGGATACTCGCAAAACTGGCGCCAAACTGGCCTCTTACCCTCTTGGGAGTAAGGCGTTTTGGTCTTTGGCAAAAGCGGTCGAATCAAATTTCAGCCAATCTTCGTTGCCACCTTTGCTGAAGCCAGACGGAACATTGGCCTATGCTGCTGAAGAGAAAGCGAATTTGCTTGCTTATATTTTCGCGGCGAATTCGCGTTTGAATACTGTAGGAACTCGTTGAACACTTCGTCCGGCGAGTAATTGGGCACTCCGTATAAATGTGCTTTCTTGTCTGATCTCAGCCTGGCGGAGTGTTTGATGATGAGGGTTTCAACCTGTGCCTAAATATACTTACCTAATTTTATAAATTTGTATTACTAACATAGTGGTATAAGATAATATTGATACTAACATTTTGGATTACATAATAATCTGATAAATAAATATATTTAATTTAATTTAATTTAATTTAAAAACACCACCTATCTCACCCCGTGCTGACTGCGCTATGGTAGAGTTGCGAATACATCAGAAACATATTTTAAAAATCCTGCAGAGTCTGGACGTGAGCAAGGCTAGTGGACCTGATAGTATACCGGCAATAGTCCTGGGTAGATGTGCCCCCGAGTTGTCTCCTGTTCTCCCGCGCCTGTATCGCCTCTCACTTGAGACTGGTATTGTACCTAAATCGTGAAAGCTTGCCGATGTGCAGCCAGTGACCAAAAAAGGCAGTCGTGACGACCCTGCCAACTACCGCCCTATTTCGGTCACTTCCATTCTCTGTAAAATAATGAAACGTGCACTGAACAACAAACTTCTTGTGTATCTTGAAGGTCACGATCTCCTCAGCGATCACCAGTACAGATCACATTCCGCCGTGGTGGGTCTACTGGGGACCTTCTGGTGTATGCCACACAATTATGGAGTAAGGCCATTGAGAGACATGGTGAGGCCCTTGCTGTGTCTCTTGATATCTCCAAGCGCTTTGACAGGGTATGGCATGCAGGCCTTCTAAGCAAGCTTCCTTAATTTGGTATTCCTGTTGGATTTTGCACCTGGATGTCGGATTTTTTGAGTGAACGTTCAATCCGTATAGTTATCGATGGCTACTTTCGCGAAGAACTCGAACAGCGAAAAGAAGGCGGTGAGACTGACCTTACCATAAAGTACATACGTGGTCAACCGATGATAATGGACACTCAGACTGCAAAAAACTAAATAAAACTGCTGAATACCAACAACAACCACATAAATCATCAACCTACACTTCGAATACGCTTGGACAGTCACCACCACTATCTTTGTCCATAGTCAGGATTTTATATACTAACATACAATCTGTAAACTCAAAACTTCACCTATTCATTGCCAGAGTTTATATACTGAAGCCGACAATCATTGTCATTACTGAGACATGGCTTAAGCCGAGCATAACAGACTCTATAGTTAAACTCAGGGGCTATGACATCTACAGAGACGATCGCTTCAAAAAGCGAAGTGGTGGTGTAGCTGTATACGTTAAAAATATTAGAAGTCTACTTACGGTTAATTTAATTACCCACTTTAATGCTAAACATGAAAACTCAGAACGCATAGGGCTTGACATCCACATAGATACCACAAAAATTTTGTTATGTGGCATTTACAGAGGACATGACTCTACGTTTGAACAAGACAACCTACTACTGAACGAAATCGCATCAGAATCAAACACAGAACTTGTTATGGGAGACTTTAACTACCGTGGAGTAAAATGGCCTCTTAGTGACAGTGGATATTTAACACCAAAAAAAGGAGAAAATTTTGTATACTGGTACAGAAGCAGTTGGCTAGAGCAGTTAGTAGACAAACCAACTAGATTTAGACAAGGCAACCAACCATCCATCTTGGATCTGGTGCTTACAAACGACGACTCGCTTATATCACAAATTAAGGAAGAATCACCAATCGGAAAAAGTGACCATGCCTGCCTAGTTGCAACTATTGAAACAGAAACCCAGACACGTCGAACGACTGCATTTAGGTGGAATTATAAGAAAGCTAACTTCGTTGACATGAACACAACACTCATAAATACTATATCCGAGAAGATGAATCTGCAAGACTGCACTGAAACCCAATTTAACACACTACACACAGCAATAAAGGAGGCAATCCATCTACACGTGCCACAGCTCAGACTGAGTCAAAACACTTCTAACAAGCCATGGATATCCAAAGAAACACAGGGTCTAATTAAACTTAAAATGACATTCTGGAGGACATTTAAAATTACTGGACTCGACGAGGCATACAGAGAGTATAGGAGAATAAATAATAGGCTAACCAATCACAGACGCACTGCTCGCACAAAATACGAAAAGGAGTTGCTAGAAGCTGGACCCAAGAAATTCTACTCTTCAACCCTACGTAATCATCAAGGAAAAGTGATAACCCAACCAGAAGATATAGCAGAGGCATTTGCCGACCAATTTTTGAGCGTGTACCAAAAGGAACCACAGAACCAGCTGCCAGCCCTCGACACACGGCTTAGAATTGAGGACTCTATCGAGGATATAACATTCACCCCAGATAAGGTATTACAGGCCATTAAAGAATTAAAAGCAGACTCAGCTCCAGGACCAGATGAAATCCCAGCATCCATACTTAAGAACAGTGACCTAGCAAATGTACTAGCCACCATAATGCGGAATTCGTTTGATACTGGAACACTCCCAAAGCTCTGGAAAACTGCTACAGTGACTCCGATATTTAAAAAGGGAAGCAAACTGCAACCAGAACATTATAGGCCAATAAGTCTAACTTGTATACCGTGCAAGATAATGGAAAAAATTATAGTGAAACACACATTCCTTTCCAAACATGCAATAATTGAGGATCAGCAGCATGGCTTTTGCCCTCGTCGCTCAACAGGTCCAACCTGCTGTCCTGTTTATCATCCTGGACCAACAGTTTCAATGACAGGGAGCCTGTGGATGTAATATACCTAGATTATGAAAAATCATTTGACAAAGTACCTACATCAAGGCTGCTACACAAACTGGAGTTTATAGGTATAAGGGGCAAATTGCTTGCATGGATCGAAAATTTCCTGCGAGGTAGAACATTTCGAGTAAGAGTGGGAGAGAGCTTGTCAAGCCTGCGAGATATCTACAGCGGTGTACCTCAGGGTTCAGTTTTGGGCCCTGTGCTATACATTGTTTATACATTCGACTTGCCTTACTATATGCAATGTAATGTGAGAGTATTTGCTGATGACACCAAGATATTTGCGAACCCACTGGTGGATTACACGAAGCTCCAATCTAACCTGGACGTCATTGCAAAGTATTCAAAGGATTGGCTTATTAATTTAAACTCCGAGAAATGTACTGTTCTGCATAAAGGCAATAAGAACCCCCATTTGACATACAAGCTGAATAATATCAACCTCAAAGCTGTGAAGTCTCAGACGGATCTGGGTGTCATAATCACAGAAAATCTAAAGTGGGAAGAGCATATAATATGTATGATAACCAAGAGGGCTAGGAGTCTCATATACCTTATAAGAAAAGCATTTGGAACAATAACACCTGAAATAATGATAAAAATCTATAAAACATATATCAGACCATTATTGGAGTATGCCTTCCAGGTTTGGAGCCCCTATTTCCAAAAGGACATTTCAATTTCAATTTCAATTTCAATTCATTTATTGCGTTTCCATGTGTTAGTAAATACAAGTTCTTAAATATATATATTAGTACAAGACATGGAACCCTGGTCGGGTATAGCAAAAATTTATTACATAATAATAATAGAGAGGATGCAGTATTTGAAATTAAATATTAAATCAATTAAATACAAAATTCTCAATTATAAAATAATGGCAAATCAAATAAATCAATTGTCACAAATATAATAAATAATACAAAATGTCAATATTAATAAAAATAGTCTTAATAATTCAATTGAAATGTCAAGTTTCAAATTTAATATTAATATATTTTCTAAGTCAAAATAAAATAAGAATCCATAATTAAAAATAAATTACATAATTAAACTTATAATTTTAAAATGCATGTCAGTCGTGTTATAAAAATTTAATAGTGTCACAAAAAAATTCGTCCAAGTTATAATAAGCTTTTTCAATTAAATAATTTTTTAGTCTTAGTTTGAATATATGGGGTTCAGTATTACTTTTTATATGTCCTGGTATATTATTAAAAATCTTTACTGCCATTGCATAGGGTGCTAACCATTTCTAGTTTTGTAAATGCTGTATTTAGCTTGTTTTTTTGTCTTAATTTTTCAGGTCTAGTGTATAATGGGAACACAGACATATTGTTAAAAACTAGACATGCAACTTCCAAAATATATATCGATGTCAATGTTAATATTTGTAATTTTTGGAAATGTGGCTTACAACTATCCATATTATCTATATTTACTAGGATTCTGAGGCATCTTTTCTGTATTATGAATAATTTGGAGACCTCCACACTGTTACCCCATAGAGCTATACCATATTGTAACCACGCTTGCGCATATGCGTAGTACGCGCATTTTGCTGTTTTCAGGTCTGTAGACTTTTTTAATTCATGTAGAGCATATGTAAATCTTGTCAATTTTGATGTAGTTTTTTGAACATGGGTTTTCCAATTTAAATGTATATCAATGTTAATGCCTAGAAGGGAATAATCTGAGACATTTTCCAATTTCGTACCTCTGAAATTATATTCGAGATCGAGAGCACGCTGCTGGTATGGTACAAATTGCATTAATTTCGTTTTTGAAAAATTTATTTGTAAGTTATGATCTTCGAGCCAATCTACTATCTCTGTCAAAGTAGAGTTCAGACCGCTTTCAAGAGTTTGCTCATCAGTACATGGTATTACCACTGAAATGTCATCAGCAAACAGTGAACAGTGAACAGTGAACATTGAAACACTTGAGAAAGAAAGAAAGAAAGAAAGAAAGAAAGAAAGAACATTTATTGACACAAACAACAACACCACAACATAGAATAAAACAGTAAACCAAAAATACATAAAAAGAACACAATTACTAAAACACAAAATACACACGGAGACTACACAGCGCCGATGTATATACCCACTTGGTCTTTGTATTTGTTGTGAAGTGTAATTGATAAAGTGTTGTGGTGATGTGCTTGTGCAAAAAGGACCTCACTCAGCATTATGCCCCGGCGTGAACCGGAGCGCTGGTTTTCAGTGAGACCTGCTGAGCGAGGCACGGACAAATGTACATAACATATATGGAATACAAATATATACTAAATATACTACTTATACCGGTCATAATGAGTTGTTTGTTGTGTAACATGTGCAGTGTGAATTGCGTAGTCGGCCGGTGCCGTGAGGTGGGCGCCGTCCGAGTACGTCCCTGCCCTCCGTCCGGGGCCCACCTCGCGCCACCTGCGCCATAACATAACGCAGCCAGACAGGGACGCGCGCGCACGCGCCACTGTCCCGACCACTCACCTACGCAAAATTTATACGATTCCATGAGTCGTTGTACCTATACCTACTTATCAATATTAATATGACAGCCTGTCTCGAGTGTTTGTAGTGTTGGACGAGTAACTACCTGGTCACCATGCAATATGCCTACCCAATATCCAATTTAAATGTCAAAATACGAGTATAGATATGTGAAGTCAATATATGCTGGTGAGTATTCTTATCATAATATGTTATTAAATTATATGTCCGTAATGAATATGAAAATAGTATATGAAAATAGTATCGAATGTCAAAAAATATATAAAATGTTAATGAAAATGTTCGCAGACACCTAACCGTGTGAAATAAAAGATCTTGGGAAAGAAAGACGCCATCGTTGCCCATCCACAGCATCCATTCGCCCACCCCGCACGGGACGACCCTGCCCCCTCAACGCTATAAGCCTGCAACCTCTGTGGTAAGTCATAAACTTTGTTTTTTTTTGCAAGTCTAATAGTAAAGCCTTAACGTGTTTTTTAAAGGTATTCAATGATTGCAGGCTACGAAGAGGTGGCGGCAAATCGTTCCAGCAACGACTGGCCGAAAATTGAAATGACCCCCGAAATGATGAGCTTCGATGAGACGGCAGTATTAAAGAATATTGGGATGACTTGCGAGTAATATTTTGGATGTCACTCATCCACACAAGTTTATCCGCCAGATACGGTGGAGTCCTGTACCTCAGCACGCCGAATAGGAGATTAGCTAAGTGAAACACTCTACGCTGATTCATTTTTAAAATGTTTGCTTCGTTTAAGTACGGTGTGATGTGCGTGCGGGGAGGGATGTTAAAGCAGAATCTAGCGCATGCATTTTGCACCCGCTGTATTTGCTTCTGGGTCCTAACTAGCAATCGAGGGCCGTAAACGACGTCCATATAATTAAACTTTGAAAGAACAAGCGTGTCGCACAGTTGTATACGTATCTTAGTGTTTATAAATGGTCTAATTTGGTATAAAACCTTTAGCCTGTAATAACACTGACTTAGCACCACCGATACATGTTTTTCAAAACGGAGTTCCTCGTCAAAAATTAACCCAAGGTTCCGTGCCTCAGAGACACGAAGAATGGGTTCGTTCTGTATTTGTACTTGAACTCCACCCGCAGAGACCTTTTCTATTTGTTTTGCGCTGCCTAGAATCATAAGCTTCGACTTGCTTCCATTTATTACCAAAGAGTTAGATATGGACCATGTTGCTATTCTATCCAAATCTCCATTCAGTTTAGCCACAGCTAAGTCTACCTCACCTGGTCTACATGGTATGTATAGCTGTATGTCTGTAGATGTGGTACTTGCAGTGCTGGATGACCCGTGTGATGTCTGCGGTATAAATAATAAATAGAATCGGGCCCAGGATCGATCCCTGAGGAACACCACGCGTGACAGGAATTGACCCAGACAAGCGACTCCTACCATTCTCATCCATTATCTCAACATGCTGTTCACGATGCTCAAAGTAGCTGGTGAACCATTTCAATGCATGATCACTAAAACTATAATATTTTAGTTTAGCCAATAACAAGGACACATCAATAGAGACGAAAGCCCTAGAGAAGTCAAGGAGTGTCATCAGGGTTCCCTGGCCACTGTCTTGCGCCTCCAAGACATCGTCCACCACTTGAGCCAAAGCTGACGTAGTACTGTGATGTTTACGAAAACCGGACTGTACCACGGGTAATATATCATTGCCTTCTAAATATTTCCGAAGCTGGTCCCCCACCGCCTTCTCCAAAATCTTGGAAGCGCAAGGCAGTACGCTGATGGGTCTCAGGTCGTTATAAGTCGCCGGGCTATTATTTTTAGGTAACGGTTTCACGATAGCATGCTGCCAGTCCTTGGGAAAGCGGCCTGTCTCAATAGAGTAATTTACTATCCTAGTAATGACTGGCAAAATATGTGGCATCATCATTATGATCATGTCTAATGATATGCCATCCACCCCCACCGCATTTGATTTTAGACCCCTAATTATTTTATGAACATAGTCCGTCGTTACTCTATTAATTTCAAACAGGCTAAGATTACCGCAGTGTAATTTAAAATATTCTACATCTTTGCTAGAACCTGTCCGACTCCCTGGAACCCTCAAGAAGTGGTCATTTATCGCGTCAGGATCACCCAGCAAATGGTCAGGAATATCGTTCTTGCTTCGAATCCTAACGTTTCGCTTAATCTGAGTCCAAAGAGTACGTGGGTTATGTACATTCGAGTTCACATAAAAGTCATAGTAAGCTCGTTTCTCACTAGCAAGCGCCTCGTCAACCAACCTTTTGAGCTCTTTATAGTACTTTATATGGGACTCCAGGCCTGACGAGCGGGCGCGAGCATGGGCCGCGTCTCGTTTGGACATCATTTGTTTGACGTTGTAAGTGATCCATGGGTACTTGTAGTCTTTTACTCGTATTTTCTTCAATGGCGCATGCGTATTAAAAAGCATGAGTATAGCTTCGTTTAAAAATGCCACCATGTCGTCAACCGATTGTAAAGAGGAAATATAGTTCCAATCAATTGTACCTAAATCCGCGGTAAAACGGTCTACATCCACTGAATTTAAATCCCTACGTGATAAATAAAATTGTACCGACTTAGGCTTCGTAATATTTACTTCGCATGTCACAAATGCGTGGCTACTAAGGTCCCTAATGTAGTCAACCGTAAGCGCACTTACCTTAAGGTCTGTGGCAACAATATCAATTAACGTAGCACTCGTGTCGGTGAAGTGCGTCGGCTGAGAAACATATTGCGGCATTCGGAAGCATTGAAAAAGGTTCAGTAGCTTTTTACCATTTACCCCATTGTCTAGCAGATTAATATTAAAATCACCCAGCAAAACAATACCATCCGCCCACGAAAAGGCGCCTAGAGAATCCGTAATTGCGTCAATAAATGTATCGACGCTTAACCACGGTGGCTTGTACGCTGTACCGATTACGATAACTGTCCCGCGAACGGACAGCCGTAGCCACATCTGTTCGACTTGGGGCGCGGGTGGCGGGGTCAAAGTCTTCGCTGATAGGCCGCGCGCAACGTAGAAACCTACTCCACCACCTCGGGAGCGAATGTCGGCCGGTCTCGGCAAATGCCGCAGACGATAATTAGGCACCGCCGGCGCGCGGCCTGTCTGGTTATCACGCAGCCAGGTCTCATTTACTGCCATGATATCGACCCTATGGCGGTCCATAGCCACTAGGAACTCATCGTGGCGCGTGCCTAGAGAGCCCGCGTTCAGTAGTCCGAACTTCAATCGCCGTTTTTTATGGAATGATGTTGTAGGATGTCGGTTCGTGCTTATAATAATCTAATTCGATTGTTGGAGCGATAGGTTAAAAAAATGCGTAGTTTGATGTGTAGTGTAATTATTCATTTTGTGTATATAAATTATGTGAGTATGTCGGTAGTAAGTGTTTATAAAAATTGTATATTGTGTTAATAGTTGTTGATATCTTAATATATTTGTGCGTGACAATAAAATGGTATGTAGGTAGTGAGAAAGGTTATGTTGGAATGTGGTCGTGTTGATGTTGTTTGTATTGGATGAATATTGTAGGAAATGTGTAGGTGTATGTTTATTATTATAGATTTGATTGTTGTATACATATCGGCACTGTGCAATAGAGATCATTCGAATATAAACAATATAGACAGTAATAAACATTAAACGAAGAACACAAGAATAGGTACAAGTTGCATAAAAACTAGATGCTGTCGAGATAATAGCGTTAGTGCTTGGGATCGATGTTGTTTGGCGGGTGAAAGCATTCCGGCCCAAAAACCCGTGTGAGGTCGGACTCGACGCGAATGCGGTGACAAGGGTCACCGGAAGCCTTACGGGCGTAGATTTTGCCATCTCTGGTCCAAACATACCGCCATTTCAGCAGACGCGCCGACTCCCGAGTCGCATAGTGTAGACGTCTATTCTCCCTCGTAAGGCGCTCATTGACGTAAAACTGTGTCGGCTCTGCTGTTATGCCGACGCCCTCGGTGGTAGGTGCTCGTCGTACCCGCGCCGCTCGCAGGAGGTCCTCCCGTAGGGAGCGGCGGGCCAGTCGCACCGCGATCGGCCGTGGCCGCACCGCGCCTCCGCCGGCGACCCTGATGGCTCCCACACGCTGGCAGCTTGCCAGGTCCTGCTCGCTCAGCCGAAGCCCAAGCTTCACCGCACATCCCAACACAATATGCACTACGTTCTCCCCACCGGTCTCCGGGATACCGCTGATGTCCACGTCGTTAGCGAGGGATTCTTGTTCCCGGTCTAATAGGTCCAGCTTCAGCTGACCGACTGTGGCCTCCAGTGTCTGGATACATTTTGAAGCCTCCGTGTCGACTTTGTTCGCCGAGTTCTGCTCTAGAGCATCCAGTCTGGCTTCCATACTATCTAGTCGCTTATCATAAGAGGCCAGCGCTGCCTTCAGGAGTCCCAACTCTTCTCGGAATCCAGTAATGGACTCTCTCGTATGGCGCATCTCCGTTCGTAGCTCCTCTCTAAACTGCCGCAGCTCAAGGGCGAGCGCAGAGTCTCGGGACGGCGAAGCAGACTCGACATGCGTGAGGTCCGCCATGGAGTGATCCTGACCCGGCGCAGGGCTAAAACAACTCTCAGGGGTGCTCTCCCTTTCATCAGTCGGTCTCTGAACGCTGCAGCCCGGGCACTTCCATATAGGGCCCACCTGCACTTCCTGCGGGATGCCGACGCATACACGGTGGTAGCACCTGCGACACGCACAAGTTACTCCGTCCTGCGGGGACATGTACTTCCCGCACGTACTGCACTTTGATGACATTTTTATTTTTTATGAATTGCTACTTGTTTTAATGTTTATATGAATAATTTTGATATTGAACAAGATAATGTTATTTTTTTATTGTGATGTGAGGGTACTCGATGGTTTAATAAAGAGTTAACAAAAGCAAAATTTGTTTAAATTGTCCAATTAGACGCTGCAAACTTCACAATGCACACACTAAATTTAGTTTATTTGCCCAAGCAACAATTCAACACAAATCTAAACAGGTATATATTTTATTTTACGGAGCTAACGTATAGTATGCAATCAGCACAGACGTCCGTGACGCCACTCTGAGAAAGTACAGCGTAGTTTCACTAAAATCCCAAGAGAATATAAGAAATTATCCTACGAACAAAGACTAGATAGCCTGAAACTAGACAAGCTACACGAGCGGAGACAACGTAGAGACCTAATAGAAACGTACAAAATCTTAAACGGACATTATGATGTAAAGAACTTTGAACAACTATTAAAGCGAGATCAGAACACTCGATTAAGAGGTCACCACTCGAAATTGGTACGAAGTTTCTCCAACAACAACCCGCACAAACATTTTTTCAGCAACAGAGTCGTGGCACCTTGGAACAAGTTACCAGAGCAAGTTATATCAGCACCGAGTACCAACGCATTTAAGAGTCGATTGGATGCACATTTAAAGAAAATTAATTAATTGAGAATTGAGGGTTGAGGATAATGAGATACAGACATATCAGTTGTTCCAACTGCCTGTCTGTTCAGGAATAATAATAATAATAATAACCCCGCCGCAGTATCTCCACGTTGTCGTCGTGGCGGGGCTTGCGTGATCCAATGACCCTTAGAGCTATGCCGGCAGAGCCACTCATACCGGATAGGTCTAAGGCGAGGGTCCAGACTAGGAGAGATACACCCTAAGCCAAGGGGAAACAGCATACGCCGACGGCTGCGTGACTAGGAGGGAGCCTAGCCTTTAGTATGCGGACTCTGGGTACCGGGGGACACCCAGTTTCAATTACCCTTGCCACGGTGAACGCAGGGCTCTGCCGTGGTTGACCGTGTAGTCCCTAGCCACTCGTGGAAACAAGAATTAATGATTACTCGTTCGAAAACTTCTAAAAATTCTGTCCAGGCCTGCGAGCCTGTTACAGGAAACGAAACCTTTTTGGTTTCACCAGCGACTTCTTTAAGGTCGCTGTTTTCGTCCACGTCTCCGTCTTCAAGCTTGCAATTTGCAGCTGAAACACATGACCCACTGACTGACACTGACTTTAGTAGAGAAAGTAGTCCGGCCGAGGATGTTTCGCAGGGGGCAAGTGCCACCAAACCTGTGACCACCAAAGCAGGGAAACCAAGAGTACGCATAAAATGGAGCAAAGATATTAACCTATTTATCATGCGTACATATTACTACATTACAAAATTAGAAACTGATAGAACTATGTACACAAAACGATTATTTGATGAGTTTAAATTGCAATACCCGGACATTAATGTAACAGCTCAGCACATTTGCGATCAAAGGAGAGTCATTATTAGGAACAAGCTTTTATCTGACGTGGTATTGGATCAATTAAAACAAGATATATCACTACGACTTCTTAATGAGAATTCAGACTCCGTTAATTTGCCACTGTCAAACACACAATTGGAAATTTTTCCGTCAAGCACTCAGTCTGTTACTAATCCACCAAGCATACAATCTGACACTACTCTACCAATCACACAACCTGACACTCTTCCGCCAATTGCAAATACTCTCACAACCACAACTGTGCCATCCCAGGAATCAACTCAACTGTCTTCTGATGTGACCTTTAGCTATGATACTGACCAAAGCCATGAAAGTAACCACCATACTAATGAATTAATACAGGAGATGGAAACTGCTGTCTTGCAGTTCTCAGGCACAGATCCTTCAACTCGTCCGAAATTAAAGAAAGCAGAAAACTTCATGAGTTGATCCATATCTTCAACACCAATATTTTAAAGCAATTCTTGTCGGATGATACTGATATAAGTCATACTCATACTATTGTATATTGTAGTGCTTTGGTAATTTGTAGGCAGTTAGGATTCAAAATCCAAAATAATAAATATAATTACGAACACAGAAAGAAAACTCATTTAAAGCCGCCCTGGCAATTAAGATTAGAGAAAGACATTGCAAGTTTAAGGGCAGACATCGGAAGATTAACGCAATACATAAACAACTATAGATCTAAAAAGGTAATTTCGAAGGTAGAGACAATATTCAAGAAAACTAATGTACATTCATCTCATGAAAATAATAATATCAGACCAGAAGAGCATCTCGACACACTAAAGCAAAAATTAGCAGCAAAGTCACACAGATTGGCAAGATACAAAAAAGCTTTAGACAGAAAGCGAGATAATAAACTATTTACAATGAACGAAAAATCCTTCTATAGAGCTCTAAGTAACAGGATTGACAATAGTATTAAAAACATACCAACAGAAAAGGCACTCACAGAATATTGGGCTAAATTGTGGAAAAAACAAAAGGAACACAAAGAGCAAGCTGGTTGGATTGAAGACGATGAAAATAAATGGAAAGCAATAAATGAAATGGAATTTATTGACATAACGGAAGAAGATATCAAAATAGTAATTAGAAAAATGAAAAACTGGAAAGCAGCAGGTGTTGACGGTATACACAATTTCTGGTATAATAACCTGCATGCTGTGCATAGTGCTTAGCAAAAAATATTACGAATCTTATCACCGGAATTGAGGAATCGCCAGTGTTCTTAACAAGAGGTGTCACATACATGCTCCCAAAAAGTAATAATACAGATGATCCTTCGCAATATAGACCGATTACATGTCTACCAACCTTATATAAAATGAGAACTTCTTGTATCACAAATAAAATTAACGGACATCTAGACAAATACAATATTTTGGCAGAAGAACAGAAAGGGTGCAAGCGGAATCATCAGGGATGCAAGGAACAGCTTACTATAGATGCTACAATATTAAAACACGCAAACTCGGGAATTAGAAATCTGCATTTGGCTTACATCGATTATAAAAAAGTCTTTGATCGTGTACCTCATTCTTGGTTAATTCGTGTGCTACAGATATATAAAATTAACCCAACTATAATCACCTTCCTGGAAAAAGTCATGGAAAACTGGAGTACATCTCTGACGGTCACCTCAAAAGAGTCCAATGTAAGTATAGGAGTAATCAATATTAAAAATGGCATGTTCCAGGGAGATTCACTTAGTCCATTGTGGTTTTGTCTGGCACTTAATCCTCTAAGTAGACTTTTAAATTCAAAAAAATGTGAATACAATTTAACTAAAGATTCATGTATAACGCATCTTATGTATATGGATGATATTAAATAATTTGCTAGATCATCCAAACAAATAAAATCATTAATAGAAACAACAGCGCAGTTCAGTTCAGATATAAACATGACTTTTGGTGTGGACAAATGTAGAGTACTTCACTTATATAGAGGTAAAATGATAGGAGTTGATAGTCTTAGAGAAGAAATAGATATTGCAGAGATTGAGGAAAATGAAACATATAAATATTTAGGTATAAAACAGGCAAAGTCCAAAAACCACAGAGAAATAAAAAAAGACCTAACAACGGAATATATTCGACGTCTAAACCTTATATGCACAAAGCATCTCATTTCCAAAAATATGTTTAAAGCAATAAACACTTATGCCATTCCTGTATTAACATACTCCTTTGGCATTATAAAATGGTCAAAAACTGATATAAATAAACTTCAAATTAAAACCAGAACCACATTTACCAAACACAACAGTCTTCACCCAAAGTCTGCTATCGAAAGGAGTTCAATTAAACGATTGTGGAGGCAGGGGCCTAATTGACATTAAAATACTATGGCAAAAGCAGATAAATAGTATGAGACATTTCTTCTATGATAAAGCAAAAACAAGTAAAATTCATTTAGCTGTAATAGAATCAGATGCCAATTATACCCCACTTAACTTAATAAATAAAGGTCTTACTACCACCTCAACCGAATCCACTGAAAAAGAAAAAATAGATAACTGGCGTAGGAAGGAACTCCACGGCAGACATCTACATGACCTGGAACAAATGGCTGAAGCTGGGGTATCTCTTCCCTGAAACTGAAGGTTTTATGATCGCTATTCAAGACCAGGTGATAAATACAAAAAATTGCAGGAATCATAAAAGACCCTAACATGCAAAACGATAAATGTAGAAAGTGCAATAGACAACCGGAAACTATACAGCATATAACTAGTGCATGCTCTCACCTTGCACAAACAGACAACAGACAACTCATCGTCATAACCAAATAGCAAATATTATTCACCAGAAACTCGCAATAAAACACAAACTGATACCTCCAAAATCCCTACCATACTACCAATATATCCCAAAACCTGTACTTGAGAGCGCAAGACACAAGATCTTCTTTGATAGAGCTATACTGACTGACAAGACTATTCATTTTAACAGGCCTGACATAACATTAATAGACAAACAGGAAAAACATGCATTTATCATAGATATTGCTGTACCGAATACACATAATTTACAAAAAACTACCGCCGATAAAATTAATAAATACCCTGAACTAAAAGAAGAGATATTGAGAATTTGGAATCTGGAAAAAGTGGATATTGTGCCTCTTGTGCTCTCCAGTACAGGAGTCATACCAAAACATATAAAACACTACTTAAGGTTAATAGATCTGACGGAAAATATCTATATCAACATGCAGAAAGCCACAATATTGAATACTTGTCGTATTGTGCGCAAGTTTCTCCAAGAAGATACGACCCGCAACCAAATTGAAAGTGAAGTACACTTGGAGTAACCCCGTGAACTTCACTTATATTACCTGTCACATCAAGTCATCATCATCATCATATCAGCCACTGCTGGGCATAGGCCTCCCCCAGAGATCTCCACAAAGACCGATCTTGTGCTTTCCGCATCCAGCTGGTACCTGCGATCCTTACAAGGTCGTCGGTCCACCTTGTAGGAGGCCTACCCACGCTGCGTCTACCGGTACGTGGTCGCCACTCGAAAAGTTTACTGCCCCATCGGCCATCTGTTCTTCGAGCTATATCTATATGCCCTGCCCACTGCCACTGTGACCTTGGTTCGCTTGCGGATCTCCTCATTTCTGACTCGATCGCGCAAAGAAACTCCGAGCATAGCTCTTTCCATTGCCCTTTGGGTAACAGTGAGCTTTCTTATAAGGCCCATAGTAAGTGGCCACGTTTCAGATCCGTAAGTCACACTACGTGACTGAGACAAAATAAAATAAACAAATTAATAATAATAATACTTGTCTAATCTTCAGGCTATCGATGCGGGAGTTCTTCAGGGATCTGTACTGTACGTGACTTTATTCCTGCTGCATATTGACAATCTGCTTGTACCAGGTACCTTTGGGTACGCAGATGACAGCACAGTAATGGATAGATTTTTTAGAGGCAAAAACCAACAGGGACGATATTCAGTTTTGTCGAGATGCCATGGTTGATCGTTTGGACAAAGCTCTCAAGGCAGTTTCTGATTGGGGAGAAGCCAATCTGGTGGCGTTCAACGCAACCAAACTCAGGCATGTTTGTTTTCTGCCAAAAGAAGTCCATTCCATCTTACTCCAACTTTTCGGGATGTTCCTATGAAAATTACCGACAGCTTACAGCTTCTTGGTGTTGAGCTATCTTCAAATCTCAACTTCGGTCAGTACATCGAATTCAAAGCAAAGACTGCAGCAAAAAAACTTGGTATCCTCTCGAAGGTTAGGCGGTACTTCACTTCAAAGCAATTGCTTCAGCTATATCAAGCACAAGTGCGATCCTGCATGGAGTACTGCTGCCACCTCTGGGATGGATCAGCCAAATATTAACTGGCGGCTGTGGATTCGGTGGAAAAACGTGCAAAGAAGATAATTTGTGACCCGCGCTTGATTAAGGCTAGGCTGCAGAGCCTCGAACATAGGGAGGCGTAGGGTTGCGCGTCTGTCAGTCTTCTACAGGTTACATTTCGGAGAGTGTGCGAAGCAGCTGCACGACCTCATTCCGCCGGCTCCTTTCCGCCATCGGGAGACGCGATCCGGGCGAGCGCTTCATCCTTATGTCGTGGATTTTCCAGCGATCCGCACGAGTCGTTTTGGCTAGACCTTTATAATGCGTACGGCTAAGGAGTAGAACGCGTTGCCTGCGTGTGTGTTTCCTGATCAATATAATCTGGATGCCTTTAAGGCTAGAGTGAATAGGCTGTTCCAAGACGGGCATGCTTCATCTTCGGCCGCATCGTCACTTACCAACAGTTGAGATGACGGTCAAATGCCAGATCAGTCATAAAAAAAAAAAAAAAAAAAAATCTTATGACTAGACATGGGCACATACATAACATGTCGGGCTCGGTCCGGCTCTGCCTGGTTTTTTTTTTGCGCCCAACGCATAGGAAAAGAGCACCCTCCGGTAGCGGTTGGGAGGGTGGAGGTGAACTCTCATGAGTAACAGCCGGCCGGCCGGACTGGTTATGCACGACTCGCCAAAAAGGGACCTAGGCGCATACGTGCTAAACACCCCCTAGGAGCACCTGTAGCCGGGAAAGCTTTCCAGGTTTCATCGGATGCGACACCCCGTAGGGACGGGGTGCGCTTAACGTCACTCCTTGCACTCCGGAGCATATGCTGAAAAAATTATGGCGAGACCCCAGAAGGGGGTCCCGCTGCTGTGGATTGGGATTGGGGGCCTACGGGGGCCGCTGAAACGGCAGGGAGGGTCGCCGTCGGGTCGTCCTGAGCCTCCAGGAGGAGGTCCGTGAGGACAAGCCTCGGTATTGGCTTTGTCTGATATTGTCGGGTACGGTCTGGCCGTGGTCGGCGTGGGGTGGGTGTGTTCCGGTCCTGGGCCCGGCTAACGTGTCTCTGTGTGTTTTATTCCTACTTTCTTACCTCTTTCTTCTCTCCTTTTTGACGATTGAAAGAGATATGTAATGTCCAAATCAATAAAGAAATTTTGTGTTGAGTTTGAGAGTGTGAGTTTGACAATGCTGAGGGAGCTCAAAATAGGTCCCACTTTTTGGATTAGGACCAAAATGGAATTATTATATGCCTTCAAATAAAAAACATCCAAATCAGTTTATAAAATACTGAGGTAACTCCTCCTTCATTTACGTCGGATAAGTATAGCCATCAGTTGGAGTAACATCACCATAATCTAAATTGTCTCGTTAATGTCTATTACTGCAATCCGCCTAAAATGGAATTAGTTTTACTAGGTTTAATTTGTTCCGCAATAGCAATCAGAGCCAGAAAATAGTTAGGTAGAGCTCGTCTAATCTGAAATGACGCGCCCCACTATCGCATTAGCGCACACAAGCAAGTTTAAAATATGGACGCAATACATATACAAATGCCGTTGTAATTGGTCATTCTGTTGCCGGTGAGACACCAACGTAGGAGCTCGCGTCGTTCATTGGCTCCCACACAGATGAAGTGTCGTTATCAATATTTGCACTCACACATCGAAATCAACTAACTAAGCAGTGGGGCGCGTCATTTTAGACTAGACGAGCTCTACGTGGGTTTTGTAGATTCGGCGAGTAGTATATAATGTAGCGCGGGTGCCAGATGGTCATTCGCCATGTTCTTCTGCTACGTGCTCGTCGCCGTCGCCGCCGGCCTGCTGGCGCAGCCCACGCTCGCGCAGCATCCCCGTACTGTACCACTCAGGAAGCAGGTAAGACATAACGGACTAATGGGCTGCCCAAAATCAGTGTTTATGACTACCAATACGTTCTTTTTTATATTGCAGGGGATAAAACCGTTCCACTCATCGTAGGAAAGGAATTTATTTATTTAATTTATTTGAAACTTTATTGCACAATAATACAATTGGCGGTCTTAAAGGAATTATATATATCGGAAGACCAGGATACAGGTTACATCGATATTCCTTATGTAAGTGCAGCACCTATTATCTAAACTAAGGTTTGTTCGCGAATTTGTTCGTATTAACAAGTGTTTGATATTTCTCGCCCATTTATAAGTACTGCGGCGTACTAAGTAGTACGCCATGAGTGTAGATAAACTACTATTATGATACAGCATTTCCCATACTATTTTCATTACAGCTGTAACATAATAGTAGTTTACGCAACTGTCATATGAAAGGGGTTATAAAACATGAGTGTCTGTTTATCATACGAGGCGTAGCCGAGTATGATAATAGTTTGACACGAGTGTTTTAATACCTAATTATATGCAGTTGCATACACTACTTTATCTACACTCATATTTTTATGTTAAAATATCGTACCTACCTATAATTTTCTCAACTTTGCTGGAAGTAAGCTGCGAGTCAGTTCTGTTGTATCTACGCGTCGAGGATATCAAGCGGCGGTATATTCACTTAATTACTTTCACATTTATCTATTTATTTGCTTCAAACAAGAAAAAAATTCACAAACACAAATTACAACAATTAGAAAAAATATTCTGATTAGCGGAAATAATTACACAGAGTATAAACAGGAAGATTTGAATTTTGAATTTGAATTTGTCAAAGACGTTTAGGTATTCAGCCTACATTTCGCCGTGTCTCGGCGCCCGACAAAAAATTAAGAAATAAAAGTGTTGCATAATGATTAAAAAGTTATTTTACGTTACAGCTGTAATGAAATTAGTATGAGAAATGCTGTATCGAAAAGTAATTTTTTTAAAATTGTATAGCCTGGCGTGAAAAAAGTGTATCCTTAAACAACTGTTTTCGAATATGAAATTGGAACATTACGCTATGAGTGTAGATAATAGTAGTTTAGGCAACTGTCATATAAAAGGAGGTATTAAAACATGAGTGTCTGTTTTGTACGAGTGTTTAATACCTAATTGTATGCAGTTGCATACACTACTTTATCTACATTCATATTTTTATGTTAAAATATCATACCTATAATTTTCTCAACTTTTCTGGAAGTAAGCTGCGAGTCAGTTCTGTTGTATCTACGCGTCGAGGATATCAAGCGCCGGGAAATACACTTTACTACTTTCACATTTATCTATTTATTTCCTTCAAATAAGAAATAACATTCAGAAACACATATTACAACAATTAGAAAAAATATTCTGTTTAGCGGGAAAATAATTACACAGAAAAATAAAAAGGAAAATTTAAATTTTGTCTACATTTCCATTTTTCGATATAGCTGTAATTAGATTAGATTATTTATGTACCAATGAAATTTACATCATATTAGGCGAATATTAGGAGTCAAGCTAGCTTTGCTACAGTTGGGTTACATAGTCGGAGGTGATGTTCCAAATTATTTTCTCAAACAATCTGCTGTCACTCTTTTCTGTCAAGAATGTCAAACCGGTTTACGCGATTCTATTTCTAATTTTTGTCAAAGAGAAAAGGTACCTGAAATATATGCGGAATATACATCTAAGCAACAACAGTGCATTTTTTTACTGAATCTTTTGAACTAGAGGGAAATATTAAATTAAATAAAGTTACGGTTTCGTTGCCATTAAAAATTCCTATCACTGAAGTAAATAATACATTTTGAGATTCATTCGGGTTAGCTCAAGAGATTCATTAATCTTGAGTAGATATTTCAAAAAGATTGTATGAGGATTATAAGGACATCATATATGAATAGCTTGATTTAGAATTATGTTTTGACATAAAATGTAAATGTACTGATCTGCAACATCACTTTTGGCGATATTGGTCTAAACAATATCTAAATGTATTATAAAAGCGTCCTAAATGGAAAACTAATGTACCTAATATTAAAAAGGCTACGTTTGTTCTCTTGCTAGAAATAGATACTCCGCGTATGACTTGGCCTATGGCTACAGTAACCAAAGTATTTCCAGGTCAGGATGGGAAAGTAAGGGCATTGGAAGTCAAAAAGGAAAATAATATTACCAAAGTTTATATATTGCCTTTAGATGAATAGTCTTGGATATATCTACTTAATGATTTACTGCAAGTATATAGTTATATACTATTATGTCAGTGCTGCTAGCATCTAATGTTTTAAATTCGTTTTCCATCTCAAAAAGTACCGGTATACTTGGTGTCGACATATCGGATAGCGTGCGATTCCTGAGTCATCTAGAAGGTAAGGCCAAACTGGCTTCGAAAAAGCTTGGAGTGCTTAACCGGTCTAAGCGATACTTCACCCCAGCGCAGCGCCTGCTGCTGTACAAGGTACAGGTGCGACCTCATATGGAGTATTGTTCCCATCTTTGGGCCGGCGAAACTGCCGACCTGCTTAATCCTACAGAGACGCGCCGTACGAATTGTCGACGATTCCATACAAACAAGCTAGTTAGAACCGCTGGCTAACCGAAGGGAATTTGGCTCCTGTGTGTTCCGAGGAACTTTTCGATCTGATGCCCACAGCACAATTCCGCCATCGCACCACCCGCCGTGGGCTGGGTACTCATCCCCACTACGTAGACCCTCTGTTGGTCTCCACGCGAAGGTTTGAAAGAACGTTTCTTGCTCGTACGATTCGGATGTGGAATGAGCTCCCAGACACAGTGTTTCTTTTGGACTATGATATGGGATCGTTCAAGGGGTATTAGTATACCCCTTACCTAGTGGCTGATCCTCAAGTTAATAGTCAACGGCTTGTTACACACCTTATTGTTTTAATTTTGGTATCGTTTAGAGGCAATTTTTATTACAAACGCCTTGGCCAAAAATCATTAGCCGACAACTATTAGTTATTTTATTATCCGATATTACAAATAACATGTCTCAACAAAATTACAAGAATCAACCCCTACGACGGTGGTAACGCGGGAAGCATTTTTTGTATGATTTATTATGATTATAAATATGGGTTACCGTTTATAGAATCACATGAACATTTTATCAGCCCTTTTGGTGAAAAGTCCCTTGTCTATGCTATTGTCGTTTGTTGATTTTATGACTTTGAACGAGGTCAGAGCGACCTGAAACATGAACCTAGATCAGGGCAGCCGCCAAAGTAAGTAGCTCCAAAAAACGTCATCAGGGTATAGTCGCTTATAAAAGAATGTCACAATATTACTAGCTGTGAGATTCAGTATGAAATATAGTTTCAAACTCATGTAGTTTCTATCATTTTTACGGACCATAGAAAATATGTATCATGAATTGGCACAAGTAACTTTCAGCTCTTCTCTGAGAAAGGAGGCTATTATTCGAGATACAACCTTCCTAACCTTATGAAGTCAATGTAAAGTGGTGGAAACTACCTGGGATCTAATCCTCATTTCATCCTGAATTTCATGCTTCTTGATGTTGTGACATTTCTCTAATAACGACTTCACCCTGATGACGTTCTCTGAAGTGACGGCAGTTGGCGGTTGCCTTAGTCCAAGTTCATGTTTGAGGTCGCCCTGAGCACGTTTAAACTTATACAATTAATTAATGACAATATCATGTGATAGAGGCAGTTCACTAAATGCGCTGATTAAATTTTCAAGTGATTTTTTATACGTTAACCCTAATAACATAATTATAGTACGTCTGCCACGAAATGCTTTCCATATTACCAAAATAGTATGGAATTGTTTGGACAGACACTTTTTTTAATATTCGATAAAAAAATAAGTAATGGTCACCGGCTATTAATTTTTGACCAAGGAGTTTGTAATAAAATTTGCCTTTAAACGATACCAAACTTAAAATATTATCATGTATAACCAGCCGTTGACTAAAAACTTTTGGACCAGCCAACTTATTAGAGGTCTTTTCAGAGGCGGGCAACGCATTGGTGACTCCCCTGGTGTAGCTGACGTCTATAAGCGGCGGTGACCACTTTCCATCAGGTGGCACGCATGCCTGTTTGTATGCAGGATAATATATAAAAAAAGAAAAATGAGAAAGTGGTGTGGTGAATTTATCGACGCTTGATATCCTCGACACGTAGGTACAACAGGAACTAATACATAAAGTATTTTTTTAATGGTATAAGACTGGCGTGAAAAAAGTGTATCTTTAAACGACTGTTTTCGAATATGTATTTGGAAAATTACGCTTCGAGTGTAGATAAAATATATGTTTTCTATTTAATAAACTGGAGTGAAATAAGTTTATCCTTAAACGACTGTTTTCAAATATGTAATTAGA
This sequence comes from Blastobasis lacticolella, assembly GCA_905147135.1. Taxonomy (NCBI): domain Eukaryota; kingdom Metazoa; phylum Arthropoda; class Insecta; order Lepidoptera; family Blastobasidae; genus Blastobasis; species Blastobasis lacticolella. The sequence continues at coordinate 227,425 of LR990043.1, forward strand.
ACATTACGCTATAAGTGAAGATAAAACAATTCGTTTCACATTAAGTCGTATTATGTCGAACAAGTAATACCAACTATTACTATAAACGAAAACTAAACTGCTATCAAGATTTTATTAAACTTATTTGCATTATATACTAACCTATTTACTTAAAATAATCTGCTTTAATAGCAATTGGGTTTTTAAATATTATATAACATTTTATTTTCCGCTTTAGGTTTAATTATCGGTATCAATTGCTTTGACCTAATACGATTTTTGTATTAACTGTATGTTTTATGCAATTTATCTTATTAAAGGTAATAAGGTATAATAAGCTTTATATCTTTTAAATAATTAAATACATAAAAAAGGGATTTGTACCTCACAATTATGGAGCCCCAAGACCCTGTGACATTTGCGCCACCAAAATTAATCATACGATGATAAATTGTCAAAGTGGGTTTAGTAGTTCAGTAGTTACGAGTGAATAAAGTAACAGACATACATACATACAGACCAAACACAATCCGACATAACCTTTCCTTTTAGGCTGCTCCGAAGTCCAGTAAAATAAACAAAGTAAAACCCCTTTTTATAGCAGTTGAACTGGTTTTTACCAATTCAACTGCTATAAATACTGAAAAGTAAAGAATAAGCATATTATAGTAATAGTAAGAAAATAGGTATAACAATAACCAAAATGTTCGTTTTAGACGGAATCTAATCCAATGTTTCAAGTATTAGAAATATTAATATATGTTCAAAGGCCGAGTGGTTAAGGTATCCGTCTCGTAAGCGAGAGGTACCGGGATCGAGTCCCACTGCGGCCATATACTCTTTTCTGATTTGTGTACATTAGTTGAATGCTAACCGATGCTCTTACGGTGTGGGGAACCATCGAGATGAAACCTGCACATTCAGGCGACTGAATGTGTAACCATGATCCAATCTGGTCATTTTACTCTTTATTTATTTTACCTGTGGGTTTCTTGCCGTTTCTTTCTCCCACAGATGGCCCTAACTGAAGCGGTATACTGACAGACAGACGACATTATTTTTACTTATTTGTTCTGAGCTCAGGGGGCGCCGCGCCGGTGGGATGGCTGGGGCCGGGCACGCGCCGCACATGATTCGCTTAGGCGGTTGTGCGTAGCGTGTATCGGTGCCCGGTGTCTTGCCGGGGTAAGCCCTCGTACGCGCTGATCGGTCTGCATGCGTCGCCCCCTACCTGGATGGGCTCGCTTATCTTTCCCTTTGTTTTCCGTTACATTTTTTACTTTTAAAAATATATTAATTAACGTAATCCTAATTTAATAAATACTTTTTCATTTTCAGAGATAAAGGCAGACGCGGCGTAGGACTTTGTTTCATGATATGTACTTAGTGATAATGAGCTTGATCTCTGTGATTCGATACAAAAACGCGCTGTGTGAATTGCTGCCGATAGCATGCACACAAGTGGTATTGCAAGTCAGTGGAAATATTTTCCCTCCCTTTGTGTGTTCCGCTTATATGCTGTTTGACGTAATGCCCACATCCGTTCTCCCATTCACCGCTTGCCATCAACAACGGTCTCGAACAGCGCAGTTCCAAACGAACTTTCTCTCCTAAGCACCATCAGGTTGTGTAATGAGCTCCCTGTAGAGGTTCGCCTTGATAAGAGCTACACGGAGAAAAAAGAGGTAAAAAGGTTTTTACAATTAACTGGAATTACAATCGTCTATAGGCCGCGGTAACTGCTTACCATCAGGCAGGCCGTAAACTTATTTGCGGCAAAAAGAAGTGTTTAAAGAAAAGTAAAGTACGTATGTCAAGCATCAAGTGATATAAGTTCCTTTAACCCTACCAGAAAATTAACAGAATACTCTTTATTGATCCATCTTTGATCCTTTATAGTTCGAGAGGAAAAATGCACATTGAGTGTGTACTCAATCTGGTCAGGTAATGCTCTATTGTAAATTCCTGATCTGCCAATTTCTGGATCATAGTCCAAGCGGACACTTAGCTCTCGCGTTCGAGAGCTCAACCGTGATGTGATATTGACGACCACAAAAGAACAGAGACTTCTCCTTGATCCCAGTCCTTCTGTGGATCTGGTGATCATTGATAGAGAGAGGGGAGAGGGCGCTGCAGTGCGCAAGTTAACATTGCCTTTGATGATTTTGTTTTTAAAAAATAGTTACAGTGTGAAACTAGTTTGCAAATTTGAAAATTTTGTTAAATAAGTGATCAAAATTAGTGCCAGTAATATAGACTAAAACAGAAATTACGAAATTTTTGTATTATATGTGTAATTAGTGTAGAGTGAAAGTGACATAGATCTCTGACATTTATTCTGGTTATAAACCTTATCACAGTGAAATAACACGAATAATAACTAAAATTGTGCAATAAGAGCAGCAAAGAAATCAAATAAGTGATTAAACAGCGAAATAATTATAGTTACTCATAAAAACTACCGTCATTGTTGAGAATCGAAATATAAAAAAAGTACCTAGTTGGTGTTGGAATGGATAGCTATTGTTTGGGAAGGCCTGTGAAGAAGACTTAATACCTATATGGAAGCCTTCACCAAGTCCTGCGCTAGAAATGGTGAGGTAAAACATGAATTTCTATACAAGTAATATATATGTCGCAGAGGGTCATGAGCCTAGTCATCATTTGGCTAAGAAACGCAACGTTAATCGAAGCGCCACCTTGCGGATAGCTGGAAATACTGTGAAGACGTCATATTCGGCGCGCGGTCGCAACGAGCACTTCCCATTCGACCATCGACGAGTCAAGACGTGTAACTAGCCGCAAGTTGAAGAAAGATGAAGTCTTTATTAATTGCCTCGCATCACATAGCCGTACTCCATAAAGGAGAGTGTGAGTACAGAAGGGACCTTCTACTTATATGTCTGTGGAAGGGACTACCAAATTAGAATTTGTACAAGGGCGCACGTGAATAGATTCCCCGGCGCATCTTGCGTTTCGGCCTCGCGGGATGGCCATGGGTGGTTGCGGGTTTTCCAGTGACCCACGGGTTCGGTAGTCCCACATTATTATCTGTTACTTAAAATCATCCTAAAGTCATCCTATGCTTTCATTGTTTGCTATTTTTATTGTAATCATGCTTTATTACCTCAATACACTGTCAAACTGTTCCTTTAATTCTTATTTCAATAACACTATCCCCAAAATACCTTCTGATGGATCTCTCCCCTGCTAGAGTCTGCCCTAGTCTACGACATCAGAAGTGGGATAAAGGATTCCAACGTCCCACAATATTTCTAATGCAATGTCTTTTGTTTTCATGTTACATCGTGATCTTTTTGCACCGACCGCCTGAGGCTGTGGAAACTGGATGCTACTGACGACGCGAAGTGGCGAGTGCCTGCAGATGCAAGACCAGACATCGTAGGGTCCATGACAACTACAGGCTGCAATTTAGCATTCGGTGAGTCGTGACGAGTTTACTTGTTTCAAGTGAGATTAGAACCGGTTCAGAATAATTTGTTTCCGCGTAGAACGTGTAACGAACAAAATTTAAAAAAAAGTCCTATGTTTTTATTCACCACAATGAGTTAGAATTAAATTTTGTTTTACAATGAATTATTACTGTCTAGAAACGAATATAAACACAAAATTTAAAAATATATTTTTTGCCGAGGGTATGATTTGATTATAATTTTAACGTTGACCGCCAAATAACGATTATTGAAAAAAAGTCAGTTTGGTTAGTAGGTAACGTAATTTTTGTTGGTGACAAATTATTTTATCGAAAGGAATGTAAATAGATTGACGGTAGATAATTTCAAATTATGTCTTGAGTGACTTGGTTAAACCTGTGACTTACTTTAGTTCGACCTGTTTAAGACTTTGTTAGACGGATGTAAGCAACTAACTCAATACGTGACGACTATCGAGCAAAGATTTTTATGAAATTTATGTGATAGTTTTGTTTTCTCAAAGCTTGTGGCATCACCGGATGGAGGTGATTGTGTTTTATCGATGATGGTGGGCTGATGGAGGCTATGGGCGCGTGGCCAACAGATTGTAGTTGTTTCAAGCTTTGTGAGATAATGTTGAAGGATAATGATGAAAGTCCAGATATTTTAGTGGTTGCACAGTGGTCGGTTATATAATGTGATTTAATTATTTTGCTGATTGCACAGGTTGTGCTTTATTTTAGATTTAAGATGGGTATTGCTCAGTTGTCTGATACCACTGGATGGAAATGGTAGTAGACTGACACTGGATGGAGGTGTTAGTGAGTGCTGGATGGAGGCACTGGAATGACACCGGATGGAGGTGTGCATTCGTGATATTGTGTACTTGGGTAACCGGATGGAGGTTGCCGGACAAATGAGCAATGACCACTGAGTACTGTGAACAGATCTTGTTGATTTTGTCATTTTTTTTTTGTATTAAATGAAAGATAGTGGACTTGTTACTCGCGTTAGGTGAGGTACAACTCGCGATTAATTGTACTATGAACCGCGTTACCAAAGCTTCTCCCCTCGAGTTTTTAATCGGTAAAGTAGCTAGACCATTATCACTGATGCGATGTTGATACAAAAGTTGACATTGACGAGGTCCGTGGAATAGCATCAGATAATATTCAAAAGTGTGCAAGCTATGACAAAGCTCGTTTCGACAGTACAAAAGCTTCAATCAAAAAGTTTTCGCTAGGCGATTTTGTTTTACTGGCGAATGAAGAACGTAACCAGTTAAAGTTAGACCCAAAATTCAAGGGACCGTTCAAAGTGATTGAAGTGTTGGATGGGGATCGCTATACGTTGAAAGCTTTAGACTCAAGTACGCACACGATAGGCTAAGAACGATTCCTGAAGGTTATGTACCAGCAGATATTAATGATGTTGATTGTGCTGATGAGCCAGAGCGTGAACAGTAAGCACTCTATAGGCCGTATTGATGTCGACTATACCAGTAGCTATTACGTAGTCGTAGCCCGGTGGAAATCGGTGTCTCTTGGGGTAACTCAAGTAGTCCGTGAGTGCGCGGTGCGCGTTTATCTCTGGCGGAGGTCGTGGTCTGTAGTGACCGTACGTGTGTAGTCAGTGGGTGATGCACACGGGCGTACACGTATGTTGTGTGGCGGCTGATGATCAGCTGGTCGGCTATGTAAGCCGTGGCTATAGAGGGTGGCAAACTTGGAAGTTCTGTGAGCTCTTGTTGTAAGTAATGTGGTTTTGAAGTCTGGTAAATGATGGTTTTCTCTGGTACATACTCACGTTAATTGATTATTGTTCTTTCAAGAAATTACCTTGTAAATAAATTATGTCTCGTTTGTAAATACTTTGTGTTAATCAAGTCTGTGATCTGAGTTGTAAGATTATGATGCTCTATGAAGTAAAGTAATCAAGTAATCTGAAATTTGAGTTGAATGGAAGCATTTTACCGCGCTGGTAGACAAATATTTTGAGAAAGTAGGTAATATTTTGACGTTGATTACTAATGAGTTCTAAAGCTAGTGACGTAATGGGAAATGAATTTCCGCTTCTGTTATCCACGGGCCGTGTCTGACTGGCAAAACTCAGTTGCTCTTTTGTGACGCTGCTTTAGATCCTGGCTGTATAGGAGTTGCAGCGTTGGGAATTTACATTGCGAACTACTGGCAGTATATTTGTGTAGGTAGTGAGTACGGGTCAATGGTGTGGAGAGTTTCCACATGATTTACGATGATTCAGATACAATAAATATGGAGATTAGTCAATTGTTTTGTCTAGGGTACAAGAGTAGAGTGTTATTTCTTTAATAAAATTTGATTTTAATAAAAAGCCTGAGAGTTGGCTAACATGTAATCACGGGGATCGGAAATCCTACCTGTCTTTTTGTATCTGTACTTGTGTTCTCTGGTATGCAATAAAGAGATTTGTATTGTATTGTACCTAATGTATGATTTAATATGAAGATAGACACATTGCAATAGTCAAGATAATATATTCTGAGATGTTTATTTTGAGTACATTGTTGACGATTAATGACTCGGTAATTGAAATTTGTAACTTTGATTGCTGAGGATGCCCAGGAGCGTTTTGATGTTGGGCAGTAGAGATAATGTTGTTTTTGTAAAGATGACACCGTGAACAGATGTTCAAGTCTATGACGATTCCTCCTTCTCCTCAGTCGTTCACTCTTGGCAGAGTGGTCATGGTTTCATGACAATGCGTCTTCTCTGGATAACGCAGCCCCCGCGATGCGCCTCCACTTGTGGCGGCTTCAGCATTACGGGAACATTGAACTATGGTACTTTGGGTTGCAGCCTTTATTAAGTCTGTCCAACGCATAGGCGATCGACCTCGTGTTGTTTGCCCTCCACCTGCTCCTGGACAACGAGTCGGTCCATGGAGTTCTGGTTTCGAATAATGTGTCCGAAGTATTTGAGTATTCGTACTTGCGCAGTCGACGATCATCTTTTCTTAATTTGAAGGTCTTCCAAGATTGAGATATTGGTCCAAAACGCAGTTTATGGGATCCGCAGCAGCCTCCGCCAACATCACATTTTCAGCGCATCGATTTTGAGTCGGTCTTTCAGCCTCTATGTATTATAAAGGTACTACTAAAGTCTATAAGTACCTACAGGTTACAAAAATCAACCGAATCAACGTCACTGAGTAAAAACGTTAGCAATGTTTTTTTTTTTTTTTTTTTATGTCATACGGTAGGCAAACAGGCAAGCAGGTTTATTAATTTCGATTTGTCTTTCCACGAGTTAAGGAATATTGTCTTGAGTTTAGAATGATAAGAAGAGAAGAGAAGAGCTAGTGTAGAGTCTCTTACAACCATAGGGTCAGGAATGACCGAGCGAACATGGTAGTGTGCCGTGGTATTCTTATGTTTCAGATAAACACACGAGGGCGTGTGTTTCGCAGGATGGCCGTGTCGCAGAGGGTCATGAGCCTAGTCATCATTTGGCTAAGAAACGCAACGTTAATCGAAGCTCCACCTTGCGGATAGCTGTAAATATTGTGAAGACGTCATATTCGGCGCGCGGTCGCAACGAGCACTTCCCATTCGACCATCGACGAGTCAAGACGTGTAACTAGCCGCAAGTTGAAGAAAGAAGAAGTCTTTATTAATTGCCTCGCATCACATAGCCGTACTCCATAAAGGAGAGTGTGAGTACAGATGGGACTACCAAATTATAATTTGTACAAGGGCGCACGTGAATAGATTCCCCGGCGCACCTTGCGTTTCGGCCTCGCGGGATGGCCATGTGACCCACGGGTTCGGTAGTCCCACATTATTATCTGTTACATAAAATTATCCTAAAGTCATCCTATGCTTTCATTATTTGCTATTTTTATTGTAATCATGCTTTATTACCTCAATACACTGTTAAACTTTTCCTTTAATTCTTATTTCAATAACACTATCACGAAAATACCTTCTGATGGATCTCTGCCCTGCTAGAGTCTGCCCTAGTCTACGACATATAAATTTGAATAATTACGAAAAGTAAGTAAGTAATCTATGATTTAACCCTACAAATTATTCACGTTTTTCCAACCTATGTGTACCAGACAATTATCGAATAACATCAGCAGTACAGCTACCGACCAGCAGAGGGCGTATGCTGTCAAAGAATTTAAAATAGCAATAGCGCCATCTAGGGACACACGTTGTTTTTTTGACACTGTCTAGTCTACCAAACTAAATGAATTAATAAATTGCCAACATACATCGCTAAGTCGATACCAACATACATCGCTAAGTCATTGTAGGCTGCAATAATATTGGAACGCTTCTGATACTATCTCATAGAGGTCCCCAGTTGTACCTAAAATATGCAATACAATAAAAATGGCACTTAGGTGCGCTGGGTGTAAAAAAGAACTACCAAATAGAGAATTCCTAAAGTGTTCCTTGTGCAATGAGCACTATGACTTGGAGTATGCAAATGTATCTAGTACACGTTTTTATTCCACAATGGAAGAAGAACGGAAAAAAAGTTGGATTTGCATGAGCTGTCGCTGCATAAGGCCAAGAACTGACTATTTAGCAGATACTCCCGTCCGAACTCTCGCTGCAACTACTATTGAACAAATCAAATCTTTGGTTACTCCGACGTCAAACAGAAATGTCACGAACAGAAAGAAGACTATCGAAATAACCGGTAATGAAACGATATCTTCAGAGGCCGACTTGAGTCTACTTGGAAATACCATACCATACACCCAATACTTCAAGATACTGAACAAATAAATAACTCAATCAATATATATCAGTTCCAAAACTTTTAGATAGAAAGCTAGAATTATATAAAAAAAAAAAAAAAAAAAAAAAAAATTTCAGACAATGTCCATATTTGAGTTAGTAAACAAACAATAATGACTTACAAACTACATTAGTATATCAAATATTTTACTGAGATTAATGTCAAATTTTAAATTAAATCGTGAGCGTCAGAATGGCTGGTTGTCTGTGCCGTAGGTGTATGAAAGTTGATAAGATAATTGCTACATAATTGCTTATATTTGCTACATATAATAAATAATTGCTACATATGATGTTTATTTAGAAATCAGATATTTTTTTTGTCCAGCCATTCTGACGTTTAGATGGCTGGTAGCCTCCTAGTTTATAGTCAAGCATGCAGAGTTTCCCAAAATGTATTGCGTCAATAATTGCTACATATTTGCTTCATTCAACTTCATTAGATATAACTTCAAAAGAACGTTAAACAAAAGATGTAGCATTTATTTGAATTATCCCAAGGAAAAATGCCTGACAAAATAATGAAAGCAAATAGTTATGTAGCGCAATCATAGGAAGCAGGTGTTTTAAATTGTTAAATGACATGTAATGTTATGAGTAGGTACATTTTGACGCAAGAATCGTATTCCTTACGTACGGTTACCAGAGCCTAAACAATTGAAACGGATTACTATTTGCTTTCATTATTTTGTCAGGCACTTTTCCTTGGGATAATTCAAATAAATGCTACATCTTTTGTTTAACGTTCTTTTGAAGTTATATCTAATGAAGTTGAATGAAGCAAATATGTAGCAATTATTGACGCAATACATTTTGGGAAACTCTGCATGCTTGACTATAAACTAGGAGGCTACCAGCCATCTAAACGTCAGAATGGCTGGACAAAAAAAATATCTGATTTCTAAATATACATCATATGTAGCAATTATTTATTATATGTAGCAAATATAAGCAATTATGTAGCAATTATCTAATCAACTTTCATACACCTACGGTACAGACAACCAGCCATTCTGACGCTCACATTAAATCACCTATACAAAATAAAATAAAATGCCAGTCAGAAATATAATAATTTAGAATATAAAATGTCAACGTGATACTAATTTAGATAACTTAGAATCTGGCATGTCAAAGTAATAATAATTTAGAATCCAAGCAATATATATAATGTCAAAATTAGTCTATTAAATTTGGAATTCAAAATGTCAATATCAGCAATACAATAATACATAATTAATCGGTGATTTAATTCAAGTACTTACCTTCTGAAACACCCGGCACTTCCGCGTGCGCCTGTACCCAATGTCTCAGAATAGGACAATCTGGCTTATCACTGATGATGAAGCAATCATTGTTCTGCGAACTAAAAGCATTTATGGCAGGGGAAATAATACGAATATCTTCCAAAATACAATCTGATGTGAAACAAGCTACAGAAGGAATATATTCAGAGCAAGAAAAGGTGCGACAAGATATAGAAAACATGAAAAAGTGCATAGACAATTTAAAAACTAAAACCATACCCTTCAAAACAAAATTCAGGACATACAGAAATCACTAGCGACATCTGGTGGTAATACTTCAGAATCAAGAAACAAAATCGAAGATAAGAAAAAAATTGTTAAAAGGGCCAACATGGGAAGCGGAGCAAGAATACATATTGAATATTAGTCTGAATGAATATATAGGAGACATACATCGTTTAGGAAAGAGCGGTATACGAAGACTTATAGTTATAGAACTTTTGAGCAAACAAATGACTCGCCACATACTCCAAAATAAAAGATATTTTAAGGATACTGGTCTAAGTATTTCCGAATACTTGGATAAAGACTCTCTACTCCACAGAAAAAAGTTAATTGCCATTTTAATTGAAGCGAAGAAAAATGGGCGACAAGCTAAAATCTTAAATATCAAATTATTTATTGATGGGTAGCTGTATAACGAAAATAAACATATATTCAGAGTTGAAAAAAGCACGACTTCAGCAGACACTAGTCAGTTAACCGAGAGTCAGTCACAACCTAAAGCGCCTTATGGGAGTACAATGAACAACTCTCATCATAATTTTTGTTTATAAGGGTAATATTAAAGTATTGTATCAAAATGTAAGAAGTTTAAATAATAAGAGGCACTTGATAGAAGTTAGTAGAGGATAATCAGGACATACAAATACTATGCCTATCAGAAACATGGATAACACAATCAAAACTAGATCTCCTAAAACAGAATAATTTGAAACTAGCGTCCTCCTACTGCCGATCCAACCTTGCGGGCGGTGGTGTATCAATACTTATAAGAGAGGAAATTGCTTTTGTAGAACTAACGGATATAATCGATTGGTCAGTGGAGACGATTTTAGAAGTAAGCGCAATAGAGATTACAAACTGGAGCCTTTATGTACTGGCCAAATAGGACTAGGAAACCAGAAATATTTTATAACCATTTGGAAAACATTTTGAAACTCTTACAAAGAAAATACAGTAAAAAGAAAGTGATTTTTGGCAGTGACTTTAATGTTAATATTTTAGAAAAATCTTCATGTAGGTACACTCTCCCTTCTCGCCACTAGAGTCACAAATACTAGCGCAACTTGTATTGATATTTTGTTTTCCAACTGCCCCAATATTAAACTATCGGTTAAAATAAGTGAATATGGATTTTCGGACCACGTGGGAATTTTGGTTGGTATCCCATATACAAACCAGAAACAAATTAAATATTGGTTGATGCTAAAAAGAAACTTTAGCGAACTAAATATAAAAAAGATCAAACTAGAGTTATCAAAAATAAATTGGTATGATATTTTATCCGAAAATAATGATGTCCACTCTAAGTATAATTCATTTGTAAATAGTTTGAAAACCCTATTAAATAAATATATACCAAAACGAAAACAAAAAATAAGCAGTCCTCTAAAAAAGTTATGGCTAACTAAAACTAAATTTATGGCTAACTAAAAGTCTAAATAGCCGAGTGGTGCCCAGCAGAGTAGAATAGCACCAACCCCTTACACTCGTGGGTGTCGTACAAGGCGACTAATGTTTTCGAGGCAAAAGATCTTAGAGCCTCCGTAGACTGGAAAATGGGCAGCAGCGTTTTCCATTGTTATATTTACAACACTGCGATCTCCAACCCGCCTGCCAAGCGTGGAGATTATGGCAATAACCTTCCCTTTCGTTTGAGAGGCCTTAAGTCCTGCAGTGGACTGTATGGGCTGTGATGATGAAAGGTCTAAAAATCGCCTGTAGAAATAAACGACTGTATTAAATATTTGTTTCAAAAACGAATGATCCCATACTCAATAAAAACTATAAAAATTATGAAAAAAATGTTAAAAAAGACTGTCATGACGTCAAAAAACCTAGAATTTATAAAACGAATTAAAAAAGCTGAAAATGTGGCAAAGACTATGTGGCAAATAATAAAGGAAAAAAATAAATAAAATCACTATTTAACCAAAAATAAATATGAAACTGAAACTTAATAATATATCTGTAGAAGACCCCAAAACGATTGCAAATTCATTTAATATATTTTTTTCTTCAGTGGGAAAAAATACTCCTCATAATAAACCTCCATCTGGCCGCCATGAAATGACTCCTATGCAAAACTCTATGTATCTAAGACCCGTTGACCACAAAGAAACTTTAGATAATATAAACAAAATGAAAAATAAGCGAAGCTTCGGCTACGATGAAATCCCTGCTGTATTAATTAAGGGATGTGCAGAGGAACTATGTTATCCAATTACTTGTTTAATTAATCAATCATTCGCAGAGGGTACTGTGCCTAATCCAATAAAAATATCTCTTGTAAAACCTATTCATAAATAAGGAAAAAAGGAAGACGTCAACAACTATCGTCCTTTAGCCCATTTAAGTACCTACATTTTCAAAAATTATAGAAAAAGCTATGACAGAGCGGCTCTACTCCTATTGCGAAAAATATATGTCGTAGATTAGGGCCGACGCTAGCAGGGGAGAGATCCATAAGAAGGTATTTTGGGATAGTGTTATTGAAATAAGAATTAGAAGAACAGTTTAACAGTGTATTGAGGTAATAAAGCATGATTACATTAAAAATAGCAAACAATGAAAGAATAGAATGAATTTAGGATAATTACAGTAGCAGATATTAATGTGGGACTACCGAACCCGTGGGTCACTGGAAGACCCGCCACCACCCATGGCCATCCCGCGAGGCCGAAACGCAAGGTGCGCCAAGGAATCTATTCACGTGCGCCCTTGTACAAATTATAATTTGGTAGTCCCATCTGTACTCACACTCTCCTTTATGGAGTACGGCTATGTGATGTGGGGCAATAAATAAAGACTTCTTCTTTCTTCAATGGATGAGCAGCTAGTTACACGTCTTGACTCGTCGATGGTAGAATGCGAAGTGTTCGTTGCGACCGCGCGCCGAATATGACGTCTTCACAGTATTTCCAGCTATCCGCAAGGTGGCGCTTCGATTGACGTTGCGTTTCTCAGCCAAATGATGACTAGGCTCATGACCCTCTCCTACACGGCCATCCTGCGAAACACACGCCCTCGTGTGTTTATCTGAAACTTAAATATATCACGGCACAGTACCTTGTTCGCTCGGTCAATCCTGACCCTATGGTTGTAAGAGACTCTACACTAGCTCTCTTCTTATCGTTCTAAACTCAAAACAATACTCCTTAACTCGTGGAAAGACAAATCGAAATTAATAAACATTGCTAAAGTTTTTACTCGGTGACGGTGATTCGTCTCACAATTGTAACCTGTAGGTACTTATAGACTCTAGTAGTAGTAGTACCTTTATAATACATAGAGGCTAGTACAGTACTAGCCATACATTTATTAACTGTACCTATTGTACGTAGCCATACTTTAATAACCTGTACCTAATGTACGCAGATACACTACTGTTATCTTTAACGCACACTCAAGCAGTGCGCCGCGCGGCGCACTGCACGATGTGGCAAAACTTCTTACACGCCGAGCAATTTGTATGCAAGTACATTGACATGTGGCGAAATGTTCCACTGTGCAGCGCGCCGCGCGGCGCACTGCATGATGGGGCAACACCCGCAATTCAAGCCCGAAATGTCAGTTCTGCATGAATTTTGTCTACGTTTTTCAATTTAGCCCCATCGTGCAGCGTGCGGCGCGATGTCAGTAGATGTCAACATGAAACGTCATATCTGACTGTTTCTTTTTACCAACAGTTCGAATCTTTCCTCCTTATGTGACACAGTTCACACACATATATCTGTCTACTTTTTTAGTACAGATACAACGCGTGTGAATGAAATAGGAAACCGACCTTGTCAAAGAAAGTTTAATCGCTGATGCGTAAGCCCCTCCCCTTTTTCTGATTCTTTAATATGATCTTAGTTGTTTCGCTTTCGTGATCCTGTCGTCATTCTCTTCTCAGTTCATACCGAAATATAAATAAGGCATGTTTGGTTCTAGAACACTAGTTTCTAAATACAAATGCTGGTTCTCGTAGAAATCTACATTTTAGATGGCACCTGTCAAACTTAAAACTGTAATAACTCTGAAACTATTGGTGCTTGAATACTAGTTCCTAAAGAGAAATGAACTATCATTACTAGCACGATGACGATGACGAGCACTAGCTCGTCGAGATCTACATTTCGGTTGACAGCTGTCAATCTTAAAACTGTAATAACTCTGAAACTATTGGCCTTAAAACGCTTGTTCCAGAACAGCAAATACTTATAGATATCGACGGGCACTATCATTTCTTTTTGGGATCTAGTTTTCTAAGAGCAATGGTTTCCGAGTTATTTAAGTTTATACACTCTCTTTATACTTACTACTGATGTTATACTTTGTAGTTATAATTTTGAATGAGCCACCATGGTATACACTCAGTTTAAGTAAACATTCGTAAAGGACAGAAATAACTACGTTTAAAAACATTTTGTCGTAATATTGTCCCAAAATCATGTCTTCAACCAGCTGAGGACAAATTTAAGCAGTGCGGTATATCCCACAACAGAATCAATCAATGTGAATAACAAATTCCCAACATGACCGAATCAATCATCTGAATTGAAATATTTTGAAGTTTTTATGTTCTTATGTCCTCAAGATAATATATTGAATGTATTATCATAGAGCCTGTAACCATCGGACAATCAATATGCTTTTAACGAAAATCGGCCAAGTAGTTTTTGAGCTAGAATTAACATCCATACAAACATTCATATCCACATACATACATACAAACCCCTTTCGCAAGAGTAGGTAGAGACGATATTGTTCCACTTGACAAATCTCTGTCGAGTCTTCCACGTTCATCAACTTTACATACATAGACAGTGAACTGACAGTCGGAGACATATTATGGTCAATAATCATGCGAGTCGTTTAAAATAACGCGCGTAAAAGCGCCGAAAAAGCTCCCGTGCAAACGTTGCCTAACTTAAAATCTTTCGTAAATCTCTCGTGCTAACGTTTCCTAACTTGAAAAACCAGAATAACACCACCGTTTTCTTTGTTGCCACCGTGACGTGGCGCACGCATGTCGTTCTTATCGACGTCTAGCCATCGCTTCGTGGGTTGAACTCTCCTTCCCGTGCCTAGCGGGCTGGCATGGTCAGACATTATTGTCCCCACGTAATTTGCCGTTTAATTTCCTTACTATCATTATCCGCATTTGTCTCTCACGTTCCGTTTAGAGTAATCTGATCGATTATAATCGTATGGTGCAGGATGTTTTTCAACAAGCTCATAAAACATTATATTGAAGTCAACATCATCATAATGACGCCACGATGATTATTTAATTTATATTATTGTCAATACTACATTGACATTACAATTTGTGTGCCGTTTTTGTAACCTTGATCTGGCTCGGGTTAATATTTGATTATAACATCATGGTGACATCCTGAAAACCTGCTGAAAACGGTCCGGATACATTTCCAGGTTTACCATCAACTGGTAAGTCTATTTTTTCACCGGTATTCCATATAGGGTGCACCCAATATTTACGTCGGGGTCGTCTACATTTTTGCATATTAACCATCTGCAGTACGGCCAAAATGTCTTCATCCTCGTAAGAAGACATAATTTTACTTTAAAATCTTTGAAAACGAATTTTTTTTTTGGATGTTTACTTCTGACAGGTGTCCATAGATTCACCATCTGTAGACCGTGGTAAGTCATTCCATATTTTAACTAAAAAGTATAACATCAGTAATATCTAAAGAAATTGAACCATGCAACTTCCGCGAATACTATACTATAACTGATACTTTTTACCCGACTACAATGGAGCTAAAGGAGGGTAATGAAGTTAACAATCTATGTACGTAAAGTTGATAAACGTGGAAGAATCGACAGAGATTTGTCAGGACCATAGCAAGTGGAACAATGTCGTCTCTGTCGTCAATGTCGTACTCTTGCGGGAGAAAGGAGTTTGTGTTTAAGTTTGACAAGTGCCACCCAAAATGTAGATTTCTACGAGTACCAGCATTTCTTTTTAGAAACTAGTGTTCTAGAACCAAACATGCCTTATTTATAATTCGGGATAAACTGAGAAGAGAATGACGACAGGATCACGAAAGCGAAACAACTTCGCTAATGTTAAAGAAGCAGTCAACCGAAATGTAGATCTCGACGAGCACTATCATTTCTCTTTAGGAACTAATATTCAAGCACCAATAGTTTCAGAGTTATTACAGTTTTAAGTTTGACAGGTGCCATCTAAAATGTAGATTTCTACGAGAACCAGCATTTGTATTTAGAAACTAGTGTTCTAGAACCAAACATGCCTTATTTATATTTCGGTATGAACTGAGAAGAGAATGACGACAGGATCACGAAAGCGAAACAACTAAGATCATATTAAAGAATCAGAAAAAGGGGAGGGGCTTACGCATCAGCGATTAAACTTTCTTTGACAAGGTCGGTTTCCTATTTCATTCACACGCGTTGTATCTTTACTAAAAAAAGTAGACAGATATATGTGTGTCAACTGTGTCACATAAAGAGGAAAGATTCGAACTGTTGGTAAAAAGAAACAGTCAGATGTGACGTTTCATGTTGACATCTACTGACATCGCACCGCACGCTGCACGATGGGGCCAAATTGAAAAACGTAGACAAAATTCATACAGAACTGACATTTCGGGCTTGAATTGCGGGTGTTGCCCCATCATGCAGTGCGCCGCGCGGCGCGCTGCACAGTGGGACATTCCGCCATCTGTCAATGTACTTGCATACAAATTGCTCGGCGTGTAACAAGTTTTGCCACATCGTGCAGTCATTCGAAAGCTGTTGGGCATATGTGAGAGGTATGCGCACAGCCATGGTTTACTGTACAATGTAAAGAAAAGCGAGTACCTGGTTTTTAAGGCCGGGGGTAGATGTCCAGAGTATGTGCCTTCTTTGGTGCTCAACGGCACTGAACTAAAACGTGTGCATGCCTTTAAATACCTGGGACACATTGTTACCGACGACCTTAAGGACCAGGAAGACATTGATCGGGAGCGCAGGGCACTGGCAGTGCGTTGCAATATGTTGGCCCGCAGGTTCGCTCGGTGTAGTCGTGAAACAAAAATTACTCTTTTTAAAGCGTACTGTCAAAGTTTCTACACCGGCAACCTGTGGACCAGCTACTCGCAGAGGGCGCTGAGCGCCTTGCGCGTCCAATACAATAATGGTTTCAGGATGCTGATGGGACTCCCCCGTTTCTGCAGCGCCTCGACGATGTTCTCGGACGCAAGGGTAGACGGGTTTCAGGTCATACTGCGTAAAAAGACGGCGTCTTTACTGTGTAGAATTCGGGACAGCTCTAACAGTATCCTGAAACCTATAGGCGAAAGGTTTGATTCGCCCATCGTTGAACACTTCGTCCGGCGAGTAATTGGGCACTCCGTATAAATGTGCTTTCTTGTCTGATCTCAGCCTGGCGGAGTGTTTGATGATGAGGGTTTCAACCTGTGCCTAAGTATACTTACTTAATTTTATAAATTTGTATTACTAACATAGTGGTATAAGATAATATTGATACTAACATTTTGGATTACATAATCATCTGATAAATAAATATATTGAAATATTGAAAAATTGACTGCGCAGCGCACTGCATGAGTGTGCGTTCAAGATAAGACTATACAGTATACATCTCAATATGAAATTGCCAAAATCACAAGGTAGCAACATTAACACGCTTTACTTCACTAATAGCTGTCTATAGACTCTCAGCTTGTGGTCAATCCTTCGACCAAATCTGTACTAAGTCTGCACTAAGTCACAGGTAATACAGTCTATCTACTATCATAACACGTGATAACTGTCTACGAGTTACTTAACAACTAATCGGCATAGAAAGTCGAAACGAAAGTCCGCCTGATTAGAAGCTTAGTTTTCCCCATATTTCTGTATGGCGCAGAAACGTGGACGATTCGCCTGAAAGATCGACGCAAAATCGAAGCGCTGGAAATGTGGTGTTGGCGGAGACTGCTGCGGATCCCTTAAACTGCGTTTCGGACCAATGTCTCGATCTTGAAAGGGCTTCAAATTAAGGAAAGGTTATCGTCGACTTAAAAACCTTGGACACTTTGTTCGAAACCAGAACCCCACGGACCGAATCGTTGTCCAGGGGCAGGTGGAGGGCAAACAATCACGAGGTCGATCGCCTATGCGTTGGACAGACTTAATAAATGCTGCAACCCAAAGTACCGTAGTTCAATGTTCCCGTGGAGGCGCATCGCGCGGGCTACGTTATCCAGAGAAGACGCATTGTCATGAAACCATGACCACTCTGCCAAGAGTGAACGACTGAGGAGAAGGAGGAATCGTCATATACTTGAACAACTTTTCACGATGTCATCTCTACAAAAACAACATTATCTCTACTGCCCAACATTAAAACGAAATCAGAATTTTAATAATGAAAAGCTCCTGGGCATCCCCAGTAGTCAAAGTTACAAATTTCAATTACCGAGTCATTAATCGTTAACAATGTACTCAAAATAAACATCTCAGAATATGTTATCTTCATATTAAATCATAAGGATTTCCGATCCCCGGGATTACATGTTAGCAAACTCTGGGACTTTTTATCGAAATCACATTTTATTAAAGAAATTACATTCTACTCTTGTACCCTAAACAAAACAATTGACTAATCTCCATATTTATTGTATCTGAATAATCGTAAATCATGTGGGAACTCTCCACACCATTGACCCGTACTCACTATCTACACAAATATACTGCCAGTAGTTTGCAATGTAAATTCCCAACGCTGCAACTCCTATACAGCCAGGATCTAACGCAGCGTCACAAAAGAGCAACTGAGTTTTGCCAGTCTAACACGGTCCGTGGATAACAGAAGCGGAAATTCATTTCCCGTTACGTCACTAGCTTTAGATCTCATTAGTAATCAAAGTCAAAAAAAATATCATTTGTCTACCAGTGTGGTAAAATGCTTTCATTCAACTGTGTTAACGTTTCTAAAAATGTATCGTTCTTTACATTATATAATTTCCCAATTTTAAAATGAAAAGCTCCTTTCAGCCTTCAACGGTCATAGGTAACACTTCAGTAGAAAGCTTTGATGTCTACGTTGATAGACACCAAACACAAACAACAATTTACACAAAACATACAATCTTATTGTCAATCCAGTTCTCATCAAAACAATAACTGAGTTACGTGTAGAGCACTCGTTGCAGATCTACACCACGCGCTGGGGACCATCGCACATATAGTGTGAGGCAGGCCAGAGCGGCTTGTAGCCAGTCAATGAGATGCTATTTTACGTACCTCCACCAACATTGTGCACGCCGGTTAGTTCTGCGACTACCGCGTCACTCTACTAGTCTACTAGGCTAATACACGAATTAGGTGACAGAAACCGCCCCAATTCCGTCCCCAGTAAAACCTTCCAGCTATTATCAAAAGGTTCATCAGTCAGCCCACCGCGGACAAAATTCAATCAGACTACGACAAAACGAAAAGAATCGACACCCTACCCCGGCCCACCGTTGGAAAAGAATTCTAGCTTTAGAGATTACACCATTCAGGCATGTGAGTTCTCTTCCCCGCTCCAAATAGGATACCAACTGCAACATGGGGACTCGGTTTCGAAAATTTAAAAATAAGTCGTACCCACGACACCACCACCACTATCGTCATCGCTACTTTCCGCCGACTCTGGCTCATCTTGTTCTAAAGCTTGATTACAAAGTGCTTCAGCTAAATCTGTTAGACCTGCCCGCCTTAAAAAAATCACTACATTAAATTTGCCATCTACAGTCACGACATCGAGACTTTAAGGGGCTCTCATCCTAATGAATGTCACGTCACACACACGACTCCCAGACTACTCCAAGTCAGCCAAATAAATCAGGATGATTGACCTCAACAACAGTTTAGGCATAACAAAACGTGCACTGGCAGAAGGATACAAAATCTCACTATCGCTTACACATCCTCATCCTACAGGTACAACAACAAAACTCAAACAGCTGCATGGTATCGGTAATCTTGGAAATTACAGTAGTCAAAGCCAAAGTTCACATAATATAACCGACCACTAAAATATCTGGACTTTCATCATTATCCTTCAACATTATCTCACAAAGCTTAAAACAACTACAATCTTTTAGCCACGCTCCCATAGCCTACATCAGCCCACCATCATCGATAAAACACAATCACCTTCATCCGGTAACGCCCCAAGCTTTGAGAAAACAAAACTATCACATTAATTTCATAAAAATCTTTGCTCGATAGTCGTCACTTATTGAGTTAGTTGCTTAAATCCGTCTTATAAAGTCTTAAACAGGTCGAACTAAAGTAAGTCACAGGTTTAACCAAGTCACTCAAAACATAATTTGAAATTATCTACATTCCTTTCGATAAAATCATTTGTCACCAACAAAAAATTACGTAACCTACTAACCAAACTGACTTTTTTCAATGTTGCAATGGTAGCTTTTCAGAATAATCGTATTTTGGCGGTCAACGTTAAAATTATAATCAAATCATAGATAGATAGATAGATAGATAGATGTATCCGGGCCGTTTTCCGCATTCAGGCGAACTTGCGCCCATTCTGCGTGGATATGGTATACTCCAGGATACCCTATTGTTCCTGCCATCCTAACTCCTCCAGGAAACGTAGTAACCCTTTCAGTTTTACAAACGTCTCTGGAAGGGTCTGTGGCTGTCCGAGATGTTCATGCCTGTATGATGCCACCCCCTCGCATGTCTGCAGGATGTGTGCTGCTGTCTCTTCCTCCCTCAGGCAGGCTCTGCACAAGGGGCTGTCGGTGAGACCTATGGTAAAGAGGTGTTTATTAAATGGACCGTGTCCCGTTAAAGCTCCGGTTACCAGACGAAGTTGCTTTTTGGTTAGTTTTAAGAGCCTTTTAGAGAGGGATGGGTTAATTTTCGGTAGAGCCTCCTTGGCTTGCCTGCATTCCTCTAGTGATGACCAGAGTTGATTATGTTTTACCTTGATTCTGTCCACCAGATGTTTACGGGTCCATGCAAATGGCATAGGTAGAATTGGTTCCGGGCCTGTGGGCTTCGTACTTGAGCCTCTTCTGGCCAACTCGTCAGCTGCATCATTCCCCCTCGATCCGCTGTGTCCTTTAATCCATTGTAGGGTTATAGGATTTGTTTTACATACCTCATTTAAGCACTTGCGGCAGTCGAGTAGAAGCCCCGAGGTTATGTTGTTGTTTTCAAGGGCCAGGAGTACTGCCCTGCTGTCTGATAGGATCCTAATAGGCTGTTGTTCTACATTCTTGTCTCGCACCGCGTGTGTGGCTAGGATGATTCCCATGCACTCCGCTTGAAAGATCGTATTGTACTTACCCAGTGGGGCAGCTATTTTGATGTTTAGGTCTTCAGAGAAAACTCCGCAACCTGTACCTGAGTCTGTCTTGGACCCGTCAGTAAAGATCCTTACTTCCCGTATGTTTTGACCCTCCTTCGGGTCCTCGTACAGTTGGATCTTGTACTTCTTGACCGTTTCTACCTGCTTTGATATTCGGTCGCTAATGGCCTCCATCATTGGTTCCCTTTTTGTTTCATCATAGTAAAGTTCCGTATGCGGGAACGGCACTTTGTCCAATAGGTTTGAGTGTTTTAAACGTACAATAGCTATTGCTGCCTCTTGTTGTACGTGAAGGTGAAGTGGTGTAAGGTTCAGCATAGCCTCCAGGGCTGCAGTTGGGGTTGTCCTCATGCATCCGCTAACTGCCATGCAGGCTAGCCTTTGTAGTTTTTGTAATTTTGCTATAGTGGTGGATTGTTTGGTCTTAGTCCACCATACCACTGCTCCGTAGCAGAACATAGACCTAATCACTGTTTTGTATAGCCACATTATTATTTTGGGGGATAGTCCCCAGGTCTTCCCTATCATCCTCCTGCATTGCCAGAAGGATATTGTAGCTTTGTTGTACCTTGATTCAATGTGGTTGTTCCAGTTTAATTTGTTATCAAGTATTACTCCTAGATATTTTACCTCCGTTGATAGAGTAAGTTGTGTTTTAAAGAGATTTGGTAGTCTATAATTACCTAAAAGCCGTTTATTCGTAAACATTACCATCTCTGTCTTCGTTGGATTGACTGAGAGTCCATACTCATTACACCACTGTTCCACCATTTTCAGAGCCCTCTGTGTAACTCCAGTGACGGTGTCCGCGTTATTTCCAGTAATGAGTATGGCCAGATCGTCAGCATAACCTACTGTGAAAAAATTGTTAGAGTTTAGTTTAGATATTAGTGTGTTAGCCACCAAATTCCATAGTAAAGGCGACAGGACTCCACCTTGTGGGCATCCTCTTACCACTGACACCTGTTTGTTAGGATTGCTATCTAGTTGAATTACTCTTTTGCTAAGCATGTTCTCTATCCATCCCGAGATAGTTGTCGGGACATTGTGTTTGTTTAATGCGTTTTTAATACTTTTAAAATTTGTTTTATCAAAGGCCCCCTCTATATCTATAAAAGTACCTAAGCATATTGCTTTATTTTGAATTGCATTTTCGATTTTTCCGACTACTGCGTGTAGTGCCGATTCTGTAGATTTACCCTTTGTATATGCATGTTGATTTTTGTGCAAGGGGTGTTTTATGAGTGCCTTATCTCTAATCTCCTTGTCGCACAGGCGTTCGAGAGTCTTAAGGAGGGAGGAGGTAAGACTGATAGGTCTGAACGATTTTGTATCGGTGTAATCACTTTTTCCTGGTTTTGGTATAAAGGTGACTCTTACCTTCCGCCATTTATTCGGTATATATCTGTGAGCCAAACATGCTCTTAATATATTCGTCAGCGGGTGTGTCGTGCTTTCGCCCGCCCATTGTAGAAGTCCAGGAAATATTTCGTCTGACCCTTAATCAAATCATACCCTCGGCAAAAAATAATTTACAAATTTTGTGTTCGTATTCGTTTCTAGACAGTAATAATTCATTGTAAAACAAAATTTAATTGTAACTCATTGTGGTGCATAAAAACTTAGGACTTTTTTTAATGTTGTCCGTTACACGTTCTACGCGGAAACAAATGATTCTAAATCGGTTCTAATCTCACTTGAATCAAGTAAACTCGTCACGACTCACCGAATGCTAAATTGCAGCCTGTAGTTGTCATGGACCAGACATCTTAGTCTTGCATCTGCAGGCGAGTGCCTGCAGATGCAAGACACTTCGCGTCGTCAGAAGCATCCAG
Source organism: Blastobasis lacticolella (assembly GCA_905147135.1). Taxonomy (NCBI): domain Eukaryota; kingdom Metazoa; phylum Arthropoda; class Insecta; order Lepidoptera; family Blastobasidae; genus Blastobasis; species Blastobasis lacticolella. Next base: position 250,347 of record LR990043.1, read on the forward strand.
TTTCCACAGCACTCGTGCAGCGGTGCGAAAAGATTGCGATGTGGTAACATGAAAAACAAAAGACACAGTATTAGAAATATTGTGGAACGTTGGAATCCTTTATCCCACTTCTGATGTCGTAGATTAGGGCCGACTCTAGCAGGGGAGAAATCCATAAGAAGGTATTTTGGGATAGTGTTATTGAAATAAGAATTAGAAGAACAGTTTAACAGTGTATTGAGGTAATAAAGCATGATTACATTAAAAATAGCAAACAATGAAAGAATAGGATGAATTTAGGATAATTTCAGTAGCAGATGATAATGTGGGACTACCGAACCCGTGGGTCACTGGAAGACCCGCCATCACCCATGGCCATCCCGCGAGGCCGAAACCTGTATGCTCTATCGTGTGAACAATAAACTGTTAAATAAATAAACTATTCTTCTTGCGAGATAATGAATATAAGGTCAGAACGGGTAAATATAGAAAACGGTATACCCCAAGGTAGTGTTATTGGATGTATACTATTCTTGATATATATCAATGAGTTACCAAAAAATATAAAAAGCCCTAGTTCACTGTTTGCTGATGACATTTCAGTGGTAATACCATGTACTGACGAACAAATTCTTGAAAGCGGTCTGAACTCTACTTTGACAGATATAGTGGATTGGCTTGAAGACTACAAGAGAAATTAATGCAATTTAGACCATATCAGCAGCTTGCTCTCGATCTCAAATATCATTTTTGAGGTACAAAATTGGATAATGTCTCAGATTACTCCCTTCTAGGCATTAACATTGATATACATTTAAATTGGAAAACCCATGTTCAAAAAACTACATCAAAATTGACAAGATTTACGTATGCTCTACATGAATTAAAAAAGTCTACAGACCTGAAAACAGCAAAAAGCGCGTACTACGCATATGCTCAAGCGTGGTTACAATATGGTATAGCTCTATGGGGTAACAATACGGAGGTCTCCAAATTATTCATAATACAGAAAAGATGCCTCAGAATTCTAGTAAATATAGATATTATGGATAGTTGTTTGGCGGTGAAGGATAAGGTAGCCGCCAATGTTGGCAAGCGAAGATGGAGAGAAGGTGGAAAAGGGTAATTACCCACCTGGCCGGGTGTTGTGACCAGGGGACCAAGGGCAAGACAGTTGATCGTCGGAAGTTGTATATATGCCGTGGAAGTTGGCACATTTCTCTAGCGCGATGTAGGATTGTTAGCGCCATCTATGTGCGGATGCTTGCCAACCTTGTGTTCGTGTACTCGTAATGTGAGTATCGTTGAGTTTCCCTAGTGGAGCGATAGATGTCGCTACAGTACTCCCCCCGGAAACTGGAGGTCGATACCGAAGCGAGAAACGCTGAAGCTGACGTATGAAGCGTAGTCAGTCTGGCGATGCGGTGAGCAATGGCGTAGCTCTGGCGTGAGGTTGCGCTGTGAGCTGTGCCGAAGCGATGCTGTTCCCAAGTCTGCAGTGAGTCGAGACTGGGTGGGGATAGTGGATGGCGCAGATGAACGACCAGGAAGCACGCGTCCGTGCCGACTATGGTCAAGGCTGTGACTGCTGTGTGCGGGAGTCAGGTAGGGAAGACGTAAGGATCACGTCGGGACACCACTTTATTTTACTTTATTTTACTTTATTCAGAACACCAACAGCAAATTACAAGTAATACTTACAAACATATATAACAGCAAGGCCATTAACAGGTGCTCGCAGATAGTTATTTAAGTGATACGGGATGCTAGAAGTAGGATTACAGTTTGTACAGAATTACATAAATTATCGTAAGAAGTCTGAATTACTCTTAGTGTAAAATTAGTTCATTAATTTGATGTTGCGTCTTCGGAAGAATGAAAGAACTTTTCTGCATACACTCGCTTTACTGATACCAGCTTTGTGTTAAATAAATCCATCTCAATGTGCAAATTATGTAGGATGTTAAAAGGTCTCACGACCCGCGAGAAAAATGACCCTCGCCGATAGTTCGCATTAGCTTGCACATTAGCTAATGATTGAAAGTGTCTGATACTACGTCTGTTTGGTACGAAAATATTAATTTTCTCAAGCAAAGCTGAACAATCGATAGCTCCGTTCGCGATTTTCAGTAGATAAATAATATCAGCCACTTCCCTTCAGATTTCAAGAGGCAAGAAATGAAATTTCCTGCAGCGGTTCTCATACCCATGAATAATCTGTCGGCTTTTAAATTGTAAGTATCTCAAGAACTTTTTCTGCACTGATTCAATACGACTAATGTGTACTCTATAGTGTGGGTTCCATACCATAGAAGCGTACTCAAGAATACTTCGCACATAGGTACAATATAATACTTTGATAGCTTTAATGTTATTAAACTTAGAGGTAGATCTTTTAATGAAACCTAGGGACTTCGATGCCTTTCTTACCACGGTGTCAACATGGGAATCGTATAATAGTTTTGAGTCTTGTGTTATCCCAAGATCTCGAATGAGCCCGACTTTTGATAGGGGTTTGTTGCTAATTAAATAATTATATGTGATGGGATTCGGTTTCCGTGTGAATGTCATCGTAAAACACTTTTGTATGTTTAAGTCCAACCTGTTTCTGACGCAATACTGTTCTAGATTGTCTAAGTCGCTCTGTAGTCCAAAGCAATCAGACAAATCTTTGACGACTGCAAATAATTTTGTATCGTCAGCGTACAGTAAGAAATTGGAGAACTTAAAGCAATTACCTATGTCGTTGATAAAAATGACAAATAACAGCGGACCGAGCAATGATCCTTGAGGAACGCCGGATGGAATTGGCATCCATGTAGATGTATAGCCACTCACCGTCACCGCTTGGGACCTATTTTCCACATAAGAGCAGAACCATCTAAATAGGTTGCCATGGATACCAGCATTGCGTAGCTTCGTGAGAAGCAGAGTATGATCGATGCGGTCAAAAGCCTTACTGAAATCGGTGAACACCGAGTCAACCTGTCCCCCTCCATCCATGTGTGACGTCACGAAATCGTTAAACATCAGTAAATTAGAAGTAGTAGATCTACGAGCCAGGAATCCATGTTGTTCTGGTGTAAAATACAACTGCAATGAGGCATAGACTTGTCTATAAACAATTCGCTCAAATATTTTAGAAAATATACATAATTTGGAAATCGGTCTGTAATTTTTTATATTACTTTTATCCCCACTTTTGTGTATGGGTGTTACAAATGCCGATTTCCAAATGTTAGGAACTATGCCTTCGTGGAGAGACCTTTTAAATAATATTGTTAAAGGTAACGTCAACTCCTGCGCGCACCGACTTATAAAAACTGGAGGCAAGCCATCGGGGCCCGCTCCTTTGTTTACGTTGATGGTTTTTAATAATTTTAAGACCTCGTCGGGGTTAATTTCTATGTCACTGATAAAAAAATTGTGATACGTCGATTCGGTTGATGTCGACCCACTAGGTACGGCAGTTGCAGGCGCAAGAAACGTCGATTTAAAGTACGAAGCAAATAAGTTGCACACTGCCTCCCCCCCGGTACCAGTGTCGCCGTCGTAGTGCATCGCGGATGGCAGTGTATGGGCGGGCCTATTGAGCGATTTGACGTAGGACCAAAACATCCGTGGGTTATTTATGACCGAGCCTTCAACCCTAGTAATGTACGCTTGGTAGCATTCTGCCTCCACCTTTTTAGCGCGTTCTCTCAGCATTACATAAGTTTGGAGGTCAGCAGTGTTTTTGTATCGCTTGTACTTTTTCATATATTTATATTTTTCTTTAAGAATTTTCTTAAGTGGGGATGAGTACCATTCGGGATAAGTCTGTTTGTGAATAACTCGGTGCGGAATGTGTGCCTCCCGTAGGTCCCGCAAGATGCGATAGAATGTACCAACAGCCTCTTCAAGAGAGTTACTACTCAGTATGTCCACCCATTCGACACGGGACAAAGATTGGTTCAACAGTTCAAAATTTCCTTTGATATAATTATAGGTGGTTCTTACATTATTCTCTAGCGGGCTAACGGGAAAATCCAGCTGCAAGTCAATACAAACAGACCCGTGATGTGAGTCTTCAGGCACTAATGGGACATCGCACGGACGTAGATCTAAATTATGATTCGAGAGTACCAAGTCCAATATTCTATCATTAACATTACATACATAATTGTACTGCTCTAAATTACACTCAACCAAAGTATCCAGGAATAACATTTGTGAATCACCATATGCACCTACGGGCACCAGACAGCCGTCAGCACTAGAGCTCCATGTAATATTAGGTAAGTTAAAGTCGCCAAGCAACACAAACATGTCATTAGGGCATAAGTTGAAATTATCACAAAGTTTTAGTGTAAAATTATTCAGCTGTTGGTTTAAAGAGTTGCCACTCCCCTCTATGCATAAGTATATGACACCTAGGTGTAACGATAAATTTCGCCGACCCATGGTCAGAGTCAACGTGAGCCACAAGTCCTCCGCCGTGGAGCGCCACTCCGGGCGGCCGGCGGCGGCGAGTTCGCGGCGCACGGCCGCCAACACGCCGCCGCCGAGCCGCTGGCCCGTGGTCGCATAGTCGCGGTCCCGCCGCCACACAATATACCGGTCATCGAATAATTCGCTATCTCCAATACCGTCAATTAACCATGTTTCGGTTATTGCTACGATGTCGTAACAACTTAGCATAACATTTCTTTTAAATGTAGATGTTTTGGTACGTAACCCACGGGCGTTCTGGTAGTATATTTTGACTAAATTAGACATCGCGATAGGTAGATATACGAACAATGTAGGTATAATATAGTTAACGCTTCAAACATCCCACGATAGAACTTAATTGTCAACATAAGTAACACAAAGTTTGTAGCGTATTTGTTATAACAAACATACCACAGCATTACAGTACGGAGTAACTTGGGGGTAAGACAAGAAAATTTTAACACGGCTATGTGTATGTACCGACAGATCACACACGGGGTTAAGAGCGCTATGGGCGCAGCAATAAGACAGTATTTATCGTGCAAGTTTAGAGAGTTAGTCGTCAGTGAACGAGTGCATGCCACAACAATAATCAAAACAATCACAACAAACCAGACAGGGCTTCTTAGCTTCCGGACGCAACATTTACCAATAAAGCAGTAAATTATATCTATTTTTCTTAAATTAAGTTTTTGAAACAGAAGATAGGTATTTAAGTTAAGAACATTAAGACGCGAACTTATAAAATTTTTAGAAGGTCCTTTTCGGTAGCAATTCTGAATATCGGTGAAGAATCCGTTTTTCGGGCTAGAATTTTGCAGTGTCTGACCCAGATGAAATTGAAGTTTTTTTCAGCCGCTAAGGTCTTAGCCTTTTTAAGGAGAGCTTTATTGTGTAGCGTAAGGTGGTCATTAATGTAAACCTGATCGCCACCTGACAAACCAACATCTGACACTAGCAACTTCTTGTGATTGCGTGCGGATGCAACAAACTCTTCTTTGTCGTAACGGTTATTCAGTGCCATTACAATAGATTTTTGCGAGTTGTCCTGCAGGCTGGGAACCCTGGCGATATAATTTATGGACTCCTTTTTCACAGGACACTTGATTATTTCCCCTATCTTGGTGACAATATTGTAAAGATTTTCAGACTTTTTGATGGGGACTCCCTTTATCTCCACATTGTTAGCTCTTGCCCATTGTTCTTTCTCTCGCAAATCATCGTTAATTTTATGGATCCCTGCTTGAAGAACATTCAGTGTATTTGATTTTTCCTCCAAATCCAGTACTTTTTTTTCCAAAGATATTATCTTGTCGGAATTAGTTTTACTCACGTCATGCGCGAATTCCAATGAGGTCTTCAATTCTGATATATCCAGCTTGATAGCACCCATATCCTCCACCAGTGTAGCCAGCGGCACCAGTTGTTTGGTGATGTTAGCCAGGGTTGCTTGCATTTCCTTAAGTTGTTCTGTCAGGTGAGAGTCTTGTTTGGCCTGGCTGGTAGGTTTGGCCGGTGTCCTGCATTCAGTACAACGCCAGCTATTCTTGCGGTCGCCCAGTTTGCGGTAGTTCACCTCAGAGATACCGGCACATGGGAAATCAAATTGGCGCTTGCAGCTACTGCATGATACACCGTCATTTGTATTGCCTCCACAACGTGCACACGCGAACATAATGCAGCCCCTGACTTGATAACCACTGACAACAACGAAGCGCGACAGGCGGAACACGACCTTTTACGACAGAGTCCGAAGACTGACTGACTTTGGCGGTGCAGGATAAGGTAGCCGCCAATGTTGGCAAGCGAAGATGGAGAGAAGGTGGAAAAGGGTAATTACCCACCTGGCCGGGTGTTGTGACCAGGGGACCAAGGGCCCGACAGTTGATCGTCGGAAGTTGTATATATGCCGTGGAAGTTGGCACATTTCTCTAGCGCGATGTAGGATTGTTAGCGCTATCTATGTGCGGATGCTTGCCAACCTTGTGTTCGTGTACTCGTAATGTGAGTATCGTTGAGTTTCCCTAGTGGAGCGATAGATGTCGCTACAAGTTGTAGGCCACATTTCAAAAAATTAAAAATATTAACATTGACATTTATATATATTTTGGAAGTTGCATGTCTAGTTTTCAATAATATGTCCATGTTCCCACTATACACTTGACCTGAAAAATGAAGACAAAAAAAACAAGCTAAATACAGCATTTACAAAATTAACAATGGTTAGCTCAGGACCCTATGCAATGGCAGTAAAGATTTTTAATAATATTATTATTAAAAATCTCAGCATTACTATTCTTATTAATCTTAATCTTACTAATCTATATTAATCTTAGCATTACAGCATGTCCCGGTATACCGGGACATATAAAAAGTAATGCTGAACCCCATCAATTTAAACTAAGACTTAAAAATTATTTAATTGAAAAAGCTTATAATAACTTAGATGAACTTTTTTGTGACACTCTTGAATTTTTATAACAAGACTGACATGCATTTTATAATTATATCTTTTTATTATAGATTCTTATTCTGTTTTGACTTAGAAAATATATTAATATTGAATTTAAAACTTGACATTTAAATTGAATTATTAGGGCTATTTTTATTAATGTTGACATTTTGTATTACTTATTAGTGATTTATTGTCAATTTTTTGTAATTGAGAATTTTGTATTTGATTGATTTGATATTTAATTTCAACACTGCATCCTCTCTATTATAATGATGTAATAAATTATTGCTATACCCTACCAGGGTTCCATGTCTTGTACTAATATACATATATTTAAGAACTTGTATTTAATAACACATGGAAACGCAATAAACGAATTGAATTGAATTGATAAAAAAGGACCAGAGGGACCATTGCCTAAACCGACAGCCAAAGACAAAAGGTCTTAGCGCATCTCCCATGCCCTATGAGTACATCATCCAATGCAATCGGAACCAAGGTCGGTAGATGAAGAAGAATAATAACGAATAATGACGGAAATAATTATTATCCTATTTTATATTTAAATGAAGTACAAATGCAAAACAGTACAAAATAAAACAACAATTAATAATTCAAGGTTATACCTTTATTAAGAAGATAATCTGTTATAGGGGTTTACCCTCCTTTTAAATATACTTTGGCTTCTCCTGTGTAGGTCGGCCCAGCTCGAAGGACATATGCTCGTTTAAGGTCATTGGAAATTTTAATGGTCGGAGAAGCCTCGTAGTCGCATGCCACTATGTACACTCTCTTTGGGTAAATTTGCAGCAACTGCCAATGGAACAAAATAATAATTAAGTTTATTACCTCTTTCATGGAAGAACAGCCCTAAGATGCAGGAACAAATAGCCTACTGACATACTTTGTTTGTTATTAAAGCTTTTCAGGTATTGGACTGTCATCACCTGGTAGTAAGTGACGATACGGCCGAAGATGCATGTAGAGGATACCTGCCTATTGCCTATTTTATCTTAAAAGTAGTATGGTAAGATAAATTGCATAAAACATAGTGTTATTACAAAAATCGTATTTGGTCGAACGAATTGATACCCATCATTATACTAAAAGCGGTAAATAATAAGCATAATAAAATTTAAAAACCCCAACTGCTTATAAAACTGAAAAGTTATAAAGAAGCAGTTTATTTAAAGTAAATAGGTAAGTATATTTATAATTTAAAAGTAAGTTTAATGAACCTTGAACTCAGTTTTAGATTTAATTTTTTATTGGTGTTTTGGTTTGGGGGTTATCATTCGTTCGATATGATACGACTTTCTGTTAAAAAAACTGTTTTATGCAATTTCTCGTTTTAAATTATTTTTAGCATTGTCTAATAAATATCTTCATTTTTACACCCCATTCAATGGGTTTTGAACAATCAAAAATGTTGAACTAAATCAGCCTCATCGATTCATACATTTAGTAGTAACGAGGGAACAAGAAACAGGCATACATACAAACATACTCGTACATACGATTCATCCGGGCTTCGACGCAGTCGGGTACTTATAATGGGCGGGAATTCCCAAAAACTTGTCTATGCAACGAAGTCTCGAACAAAACACAGGTTAGATAATAGAGACGGTTTTGCACTTACATAAGGAATATCGAGGTCACCTGAAGCCTGGCCTTGCGGTATTTTAACTTCGATTTCTTTTTTGAGTGGAACGTTTAAATTTCCTGCAATATAGAAAAATAACGTAAAGTTATTGTCATAATAATTCATAATAATGTCTTTATTTGTAAACACAGGTATAATATAACATTGTTGAAAATATATTAATTTTGTATCACCATGTTTAGCCTTATTATAGGCATACAAATAATAAATTGGATTTTATAACATGTCAAAATAAGTATGATAATAATTATTTAATATAAAGCAGATTTAATTATACAGTCAAGATATAAATGTCAAAATATTAATAACTAGATTAATCAATACGTCAATTAATAAATTAATTCCAATTAAATAGTGCAATCCGATATAAATTCATTTAAGGAATAATAACATTAATTTACAAGTAATTGTTTTAAATTGCATTTGTTTTGATTCAGTGATTTACATTCTCTTATATTCTTTGGAATTTGATTTTATATATTCAGTGCCATAGTAAACACGCTTTTGTAGGCAAATGAAGTTTTACTTGGGACCACATACAGCTTATCACATCTTATCACATCACGGCTACTCTGGATAAATGTAAACAAATTGATGTTTGATTTTACGAAAACAGCTATCTCATATATATAAATGGAAGGCATGGTTAGTATGCTGAATCTAATAAAATGTGGTCTACAAGAGTGTATTTGTTGCAAATGACAAATCGATCTTATGCATTTTTTTTGTGCTTTAATAACCGATTATTTGTTGGTAGCATTGCCTCAGAAAATTACACCATATCGAAGAGTAGATGCCACAAAGGCGTGATACGCCGACAGCAAAGTTGAAGTATCTGCTACTTTAGCCAGCATATGTAAGACGTAAGATAATTTATTTAGTTTACCACAAACTGACCCTATTTGATTAGACCAACTCATGTTCTCATCTAAGTACAGTCCAAGACATTTCATGGTATTTATTTTTTCAATATTTTGACCTTGATACTGTACTTTTAAACTTGTGTCAGATTTTTGCCTTAGATTGAATTGCATGATTTTCGTTTTTGCCAAATTAACTTTCAAATTATTATCATCCAACCAGTCAATTATTTGTTTTAAATCGTTATTTATAGTAGTCTCCGTCTTCTGTACGCTATCCTCTGTATATGCTACGGTGCTGTCATCTGCAAACAGGGTGAACTGTTGCGTTTGGTAGATTATTTATATAATTTTTTTTTTATTACTTTACTAGCCAGGCATTTGACCGCCACCTCACCTGGTGGTAAGTGACGATGCGGTCTATGATGGAGCATGCCTGTCTAGGACAATAATGGTCCCATTACACTACCCTGCGGTACCCCATACTTAACAATTATAGCACTGGATGAATACACTTTCATTGTTTTTGTTTTGGCACACAGTTTCTCTAACTGTGTAACCTGTAATCTGTTAGTTACGTATGACTCAACAAGTTTTAGAGTATTTCCACTTATGCCGTATATAAATAGTTATTCTAACAAAAGTTTATGATTGACGTGGTCAAAAGCGTTAGTCATGTCCATGTGGACTGCAGCATCAGGAGACCTTTTATCCATACATATATTTATCTTGTTTAAAAAATCATATATGACCATGTCAATTGTTTTGTTTTTCCTGAAGCCTTTTTGTTCTTTGCAAAAGATATTATACTTTTCAAAGTATGAATATAAGTTATTAGAAATAGCTTTTTCAAATACTTTGGAAAATATGGATAAGAGTGCTAGCGGTCTATAATTGTTTTTATTTCATTTATCACCTTTTTTGTACATTGGCTTAATAATAGTCAGTTTTAGTTTGTCGGGAAAAACTCCACACTCTATGCAATTGTTAATAATATGACTTAGAATTTGTGAGATAAAGTCAGATACAGACTTTATAACTTTGGTACAAATGTCATCGTAACCCGTACTGTTGGTGTTTTTAGTGAAGTTATAATTTTATTTATATCTTCGGGCGCAGTTGAACTCATGTAAATGGTGTTGTATTTATTATTAATACACAATTTACTTTTTAACGTGCCCGTTATTGGCTTTACTTTTTCAACATAAAAGTCGTTAAATACTTGTGCAATTTTTGGGGCTACCAATTAAATTACTTTTGTAATTTACCTTATCTATGCCTTCATGTGGAAATTTAGTTTTATTAGAGTTTATTTTTTCCCAAATTGCCTTAGTCTTATTTCTAGCGCTTTGAATATTATAGTTGTTACGAGCTTTTTGTGTTAATTTTAATATTTTACTAAGCCTACTAATTTAAAATTTTATTTATTTACTTCAGTCGGTGATTTTCTATACTTCCACAGCAATGCTCTTTTACGTTGACTACACCTTATAATCCCGACCGAGATCCATTTTGGCCGCACTCGGGTTGATGATCTGACTTTAAATATTGGGAAGCAAAGATCGTAAAATAATTTAAATATTTCATGGAATCGATTATATGCTACATTTAAGTCTCTTATTTCATACACATCACTGAACCCTAATAATCCGATATATCTCTACAAGTTCTGCTGGACTTCATACGGAAGAGTCTACGTTCGGAAGAATGAGAAAACGCCAATCATAATGATAAAGAGTGAGGACCAAGTTCACCAACTACTGTTTGCTGATTGACTAGGCCTAAGGGATATAAACTGTTCTATCGATTTGCCCCACTTTGTTTTGTTATGCTCACTTAAAATGCCTAAAAATCTAAAGACTCGTGAACTTCATAATAAGATTTGTCACTCATTAATATGCATTTTCCTAAAATACTCTAATTTAATACACATATACATATACACATCACACATACTTATATACACATCTTACTCTCTACAGCGCATCACTGGCTCTGGTATAGATACTCTATCGGATTGTTCACAAAATTTTCTCCCGTCATACAATTGTAGTAAAAAGACTCTTGCGCTTAATCAATACCGTAACATATTAGATCTCTATATCTGTTTCTATGGATAGGCACACCGCGGAATAACAATAAATATCTGTCATGTTCTTGTTTTTATTGTGTTGTTGAATGATGGACACTATTAGTACTATAAATGAAATTGATAGATTGGAGATGGCGCGATCATTTGAATGTGACGTAGAGAACCTCAAAAACTTTATAAACGTTAAAAAAAATGATTTTACTTTAGTTTCCCAGAATATACGTAGTATATACTGCAATTTTGACGATCTGTTGGTATTGTTATCTGGCTTTAAATTTGACGTAGACGTAATTGTTCTAACAGAATGCAGAATAAACATAAATAAATCTATACCAGTATTGCCAAATTATAATTCATACTCAACCTCATGTCAACTTAATCAGAATGATGGGGTCGTTGTGTATGTTAAAAACACAATACAACACAAGATCAAGGAAATACAACTGACACAAGCATCGTGTCTTCAGCTTGACGTGCTAAACAACACAATTTTGTGCATTTACAGGTCTCTCTCTAACACTAATGCGGAAGGCTTTGTTGACTCTCTAAGTGCCATAAACACTACTACTAAGAGCATCTTTATCACAGGGGACATTAATATCAACATCACACTCAAACCCAAAAAACCATCTCATGAACATAAAAAACAGACTTGACTATCAGGACATGCTTTCAACCTATGGCATATTGGATGGACACACTATACCAACAAGAGAAAAGAACTGCTTAGACCACATAATGTTAAAGATAAATCAGACTAAATTCCAGGCGACAATAGCTGTGCTACACACCTCTATCACAGATCACTTCACAATATTTCTGTGCTTATAAAGTTTAAAAAAATATTCAAATCCTTGTAAAACTAAAACTAATATAAATTTTAAATTGGCTATCGAGCAATTAAAGTCTAAAAATCTGGCTAAATTACTTTTAAGTGATGATCCAAATTTCGTTTTGAATGATTTGATATGTTCATTGGGTCAGGTTTTAAAAGAAAACACGGAAGTCGTATACATATCAAAGAAAGCTCGCAATATAAAACCGTGGATATAAAAAGGTATCATACGATGCAAAAGAAACAGAAACAAACTTCAGAAACAGGCTCATAATGATCCCTTCAATGATATTATACAAATTACATACAAAAGATACAGAAACTACTGCAACAACCTAATAAAAAAGCTCAAGAGAGACTACGAAAGAGATTTGTTATCAAAATCGGCTAAAAATAATAAACTATTGTGGAAAAATATTAAAGACATTACATATACAAACAAAGTGCATAGCATAAACTCAGAACTAATTAATGTAAAATCATCTCCTACCGCCTCAGCAAATTTCGTCAACAATTATTTCGCGGGTGTTGGTGGAGACCTTGCTCAAAAAATGCAACTAGACGTGAATGAACAAAACTCATATCTGCAAAACCTGCCGTCTCAACTAAACAGCTTTGTACTTCTCCACACGGATCATAATGAAGTCAACGGTATACTAAGTAACTTAAAAACAAATAGTGCCCCAGGATGGGATAACATTTCCACTAAATTTCTTAAAATGGCTAAGGATGAGATTGTGCCGGTTATAACGTATCTTGCCAATCTCTGCTTCGACAGAGGCATATTCCCAGATCCCCTTAAGCAATCCATTGTTACACCGGTGCACAAGGGTGGGGACAGGCACGATGTCAGTAACTACAGGCCTATCTCTGTGCTTCCTGCTATCTCAAAAATTCTGGAAAAGCTGCTTAACAAGAGACTTAACTTAAACACCTTCAACCTTTTGTCTCCATCCCAATTTGGATTCAGACCAGATAAATCAACAGAGGATGCTGTAATGGCTCTGAGTTCGACCATAGTTGAAGCACTAGATAACAAAGCCAAATGTATGTCAGTATTTCTAGACCTTAAAAAGGCGTTTGATACCGTGTCTGTTCCCATTCTCCTGCACAAGCTTCGTAAGTTAGGAATAAGAGATACCGCATTCTGCATATTCAAAGACTACTTAACCGGTAGAACACAAAAAATTTAACTGGGAAACTGCATCGGTGCAGAGGTGGGGGTAACGCACGGCGTACCTCAAGGTAGTGTTCTCAGCCCAACGCTATTCTTAATATATATAAATGACCTATGTTTGATGAACATTCCTAATGCCAGGATATTTTCGTATGCTGATGATACTGCCATTGTCTTCACCGGTGACAGTTGGGATGCAGTTAGAACAAGTGCTGAAAGGGGGTTGGCTCAAATAAATAAGTGGCTGAGAAACCAACCAAAACCAACTACATCTGTTTCAGTATTTGTAACAACAATCAACCTACAAATAATTTCACCATCAAAATTCACAGACGCGGAAACCCACCAAACACAACAAACTGTTGCTGCCCATGTATTAAAAAAATCTCTCATGCAAAGTATTTGGGTATTATCGTGGACCAGAGATTGTCATGGTATCTGCACGGTGAGCATGTGATCTCCAGATTGCGAAAACTTACCTGGATTTTTAAATTTTTAAGACATGTGGTCCCAAGGGCGGTCGCTGGGCCCCGTGACTCGTCTAGGGATATCCTCATAGACATATACGTGTCACTGGCTCAGTCTGTGTTGGCTTACTGCCTGCCGGTGTGGGGGGGTGCAGCTAAAACTCGTTTCCTAGAGGTGGAGCGTGCCCAACGTAGCCTCCTCAAAGTTATTTATTTTAAAGAGAGGTGTTTTCCGACCGATACTCTGTATCACATGTGTAGGTTGCCGACTGTGAGGACATTGTACATCATTAACACCGTGCTAAGGAAACATAAGACATTACCTTACGACTCAATTATTACGAACAGAAGAAGGAAAGATATAGTAGCGTTCCTTCCGAAAACTAACACCACATTCGCCGATAGACAGTATCACAAACGCTCAGCTCATTTGTATAACCTTTTAAATAAGAGTTAGACCATTTACCCTAAACTGTACTATGAGTGCAAGAAAACAATAAAGACTTGGTTAGAAGGCAAAAACTATAGTGAAATTGAGAACCTGTTGGAATGTATGACTTGATCACAATATCTACCACCAGTGCCAAAATCTTGTACAGATGCAGTCACACACACACATGCGCACACACACGCTCACATACACACACACACACACACCTTTATTAACAAAATTTATATTAATTATTAATTAATTTTTAAGTTATGTATTTTATATTTCATCAATTGAATTGTTTTCACATTATCTAATTGTAACTAGACCAACTGCACTGCAACTGTGTACTACGTACCAATTCCATACATATAAGTAGATAAGGTGCCTCCTGACACAGGCTAAGCTTAAAAGGAGTCTCCAGCAACCATAGATTTAAGGTACTTTTGTTAATGAAATAAAGAATTTACTTATTTATTATTGTTTATTTATCTCTTAAATTTAAGAATATTATCATAAGAATACGAGTAACTACGGCGCATTGTGAACCAGTACTACATTAAGTACTTGTTTTTTTAACAGGACGAGTTAGTAATTGTGATGTGTAATCTAAGACACCAAGTTCTATGACTTCACCTTTACAACCCCTAATGTTATGTATAACATTATCGATATAATAGTGTTTGAACTTAGTCGTGTTGGTTGATGTATTGCCATTTTCAGATTAAAACTTTCCAAAATATTTTTAAATTTAGTTGAATATTTTGTTGTTATCATTGTGTTAATGTTAAAATCACCACAAAGTATAAATTTTATACCTTTATCATAACAAAACATACCCAAAATTGTTTGTTGTTTTTAAAAAAATATATTGAAGCCCTCAGAGATACTACGTTGTTGAGGAACTATATATATGCAAACTACAATAATGTTATGTTCGGTAAGTTCGACAGCACAACACTCAACTATATTTGACACGCTTAGTTTAGATATAGAGTCAATGTCTCGAGACCAATCCTTCTATACGATCTATTGCTAACAAGAATACAAGAACCATAATTGCGCTTGTTACGAGTGAATGCAGAAATCAAAGAAAAATATGCCATTCTTAAACATTCTAAATCATTTGATGCCATATTATGTTCAGTGAAACACAGCACGTCTACTGGTCTACCACTCTGTAAGACCTGATCCAGAGCTACCATAAACATGTCTGCTTTATTTATCAGCCTGATTATATTTTGATGAAAAACATAAATTTTAAAAACATGAAAAAAAATCACTGTTTGGTAAAGTACGTGTTTCCTGTAGTGTAATACTAGCATCTTTCGTCTCGTCCGAAATGCTTTCTATTAATCGGTTGTTTTGATTAAAAATAATGTTATAACCACTATCCTTTAACAATCCAGTGTACTTCATAAACATGTTCCAGCTACAATGCAATTCTAGATTAGAATCCACTAAATACGCATACTTATAAACCTGATTATCTAGGTATAACAAATTATTAAAAGTTTCCACTCTCTGATTGTATACATTAAAATAGTAGCCCAACTTATATGTAGGTAATGTCATAATTATATTTCTATGTTTAATGTCTGATATAGTGTTTCTTATACATGTCAAAATATCATAGTAATTGTTAGTTATTTGAAATTCTTCGCTAATCATCAAGATGCAGAAGTCAGAAATCCACCGATTTGGATTTTATTCCCCTAAGTATTTCAAATGACTCTGACATAATTAGTTCTGAGCTCGGCGCGATCCCATTATATTTATTTCCACTTATAATACAAATATTTCTTCTTCCGTCACCTAAAACATGATTTGCCGTTCCCTCCATATTACATTTTGGTTGTACTTGTTTCAACGATGTTTGCATGGATGAGTTGATGTTCAAACTAGATGGCCCTACGCGATCCTCCTGTGACTGTTGTTGAGGTCGAATTTAAATACAAATGAGTGAAATTCACACTAATGCTGCTTGATTGTGTTCGCTTTTTCTTTGTCAGAGAGAGATTTATTTAATAAATTGCAATAAGTTCTTAATTGGTTATTCGTAAGTTCATAGTTTGATAATTTTTTATTTAGTAAAACATTCTCCTGTGATAATTTTTCAATTGCATTTTCTGCGCTTTCAAATTTTTGTTGCATATCACATATTTTTCTTTTTGATTCCTCTACCTCTTGTCTGCTGATGCAGTCCAGCTCTGGACACCTGCGATTTATACGATTCGATGTGATCGAACTGTAGTCGGATTCATCAGACAGTGTGCTGAAAGAGTTATGTGTTGAAATATTTATAATTTCCCTCCTATTTGATCCCTCCAGCCTTTTTGATCGCTGCATTATCTGGTATACCGTCATGTATGTGATAGAGGCTTCATAAGAGATGCGGGACTTACATGATATTGACTATAACATAATTTACATTTTTAGCTTGATTTATGGTCTCCAGTCATAATTTTAAATCTCCCGAAGGTAACATTTGCACATTCTAAGTCATAAGCTATTATGACTTGTGTGACTAACACTGTTTACAGCACATGAATTGCCTTGTTTTAATCATTTTATTGCATATGTGGCACTTATGAGCCATATTATTATAATGATCTATAGTAGGCAGAAAAATAAACGAAAGTCAAGAGATTAAGAAAAAAAGTTAAAGAAACTATTTTTATTTGTCATTGGCACTTGGCGAGGTTCTAACTCGGGTCACCCGCTTCAACTCATATGCCTTTGCCTCTGCACTATTTGACTTAGTAGCCGCAGAGTCAAATCAACGGATGTATTTCCGAACTGACAAGGCACAACACAGTAATAATTATATTATGGATATACTGGCGGTAGTGTGCAATAAACGTAGTGATTGTGTGCACTTTATAATTCCATTGTCTTGTTTATCGCTTTTAGAATTAAAATGTGGTTGTTTCTATCCCAAATAACTTTCTATTAACTTTATTCTTATAATGGCACAATATGTAACACTGATGTACGGTATAAGTATTGTATTTGTAACTCATAAATGAACAGATTCTTACGAGATGTTGCAAATAGTTGTTTACACTTTTTTCATCTTGTGCTGCTATATACACATAAATAACACTTTTTACACAACCTTCGCACTGTATTAAAGTAAACTATTGTATCACTAAATACGTTTAATTTATTTTTAATTTAACAATAACATCGGAGCTAATGGTTACGTGACGGTTGCGCCACCTACCCGTCATAAAAACTCATGTTGGGCTGTCCGTTAGGACGGTCTGTCTCACCTACGTCCCTAGTGAAAAGAAGTACCTAGTCCTAAAATCTCCTTTTGAGCAGTATTTTAACCGATCTGTCTTACCTGCGTCCTCAAAGGAACAGTTCGGTGGATCCCGCGCGAGCGTGGGCTGCGCCAGCAGGCAGGCGGCGGCAGCGACGAGCACGTAGTAGGAGAACATGGCGAATGACAATCCGGCACACGCGCCACATTATATACCACTCGCCGAATCTACGCAAACTACGTGCAAAGCTATTATCTGGCTCCAATTCCTATCGCGGAACAAATTAATTCATGGTAATACTAATTCCTATTTAGGCACACTGAAATAATTTGGCAATTACAAATAACTAATGTTAAATAAGTCGCTCAATTTAGATTACGGTTAGTACTGTGTGATTATGGTGGCATTACTCCAACTGATGGCTATGCTCGTACTTCACCGACGTAAATGAAGCAGGAGATTCTTAATTCGGTTACATTTTTTTTATTTATGTTACCTGAGTCTTTCCCTAACCGATTAAGATTTTTTTTATTTTAAGAGATAAAATAATTTCATTTTGGTCCTAATCCAAAAAGTAGGACCTTTTATGAGCTCGCCCAACATGGTTATCAGCGTTTAAAATTAAGTACCTATTTTATAACATGATAGCTTAAAAGATCTCGATTAGCCAAACTCGAAGATGAAATTCAAGATCAAAGGTGTAAACAAATTGCCTCTATAAAAAATTAACGTTCTCTACTACCCCACGGACCGCTTTCCTCGTCGTATTATGCTATTATTATATTTAATTGGGGGGTTATGGGGCCCAACCACAATCTCATGGGCCCAAGCCAACCTCACCTGCCCGCGGTCCCCCTGCTGACAGACGAACGAGGCTCTGGCGAACCGGCTTTTCCCTAACGGGTTGTGCGGGGCGGATGGTAGTCGCCGCACATAAAAGGCCAAAACACGGCAAAAAATTATAAATGAAAAGGTCCTCTGCTGGAAATAAGCACCATGCTAGGGTGTCGCCGCTGAATGACGCGCAGGCATATCGCCCTACATCTGCGTTAAGTGGGCTAGCGCGGGCAGGGTTAAAGGAGTTAGCGCCTAGCAGTAGGAAGCTCCGCTTCGCCACCCTAAACGTCGGTTCTCTGACTGGCCGGTCTCGAAAGCTGACCGACTTGTTGTACAGGCGCCGCGATCAGGTGGCATTCCTGCAGGAGACGAGGTGGCGTGGCTCCTAGTCTAGGGAAATCGGGAAGAGATACAAGCTGTTGTACACCGAATTGGCAGAAGGGAGGAATGGGGTCGCTATTGTGGTGGGCGACGAGTTTCGGAACGGCATTCTGGAGATGAACAGGGTGAACAATCGACTTATGGTATCAAAGCGCAAATTGAGGGTATAACAACCAACCTCATTGGCTCCTATGCTCCCCAGTCCGGCTGCGCCGACACCGAAAACACTGCCTTCTGGAACAGTTTCCCTGAAATACCCTGCGACGTATACCATCCCTTAAACAGATAGTGGTTGGTGCGGACCTCAACGGTCATGTGGGCCAGAGGAGCGAGGAGTTCGGTCGGATGCACGGTGGCTTTGGCTATGGCCAGCGAAATAGTGAGGGAGAAGATATTCTCCGAACCTCACTGACCGCCGACTTGGCCGTAGTCAACACCTTCTTCTAGAAAACACCAGAACACCTCATAACCGACAAAAGTGGCCCGCACCAATCACAGATCGAATATCTGCTCATCCGAAGACGTGACATCTGTCACGTATCCTAGTTCAAGATCATCCAGGGGGAATGCCTCACTACACAGCACCGAGCCCTTGTCATGGACGTCCGCGTGAGTAGTAGACGGCCTACGGTAGAACGCTGCGTACCGTATATTAAGTAGTGGACTTTGAGCAGCAAGAGCCAAGAGTTTATGGAGGCAGCCGAATTCCTCGATTAAAGCGCAAAGGGCGAAACCTCCAATGTCATGTCATGTCATTGTCAACAACAGCGACGCTGTAGATAAGTTTGTCACACATTAATATGAATCATAATACGAAACGCTAATGTGACCTTTTTAGACCCCCTGGTGTCACTATCAGAAATCCATGCTCAAACTCGGACGAACAGTACTCGGCACGTCGAAAAGCGGCCGACGAATGGACAAGGATACGGGGTGGTGGAATGGTGGGTGCAGGAAGCAGTTAGGGACAAAAATGCATGTTTCAAGGAATGGCAGTACAGTAACTCACTTTCGGATAGGGAAGTGTACTTGGGAGCAAAGTGGCAATCTAAAAGGGCGTGATGAGGTGGAGGGGTCTCTGGTACGTATAAAGAACGGAAAAGGTATTGGCCATGACGGAATACCCATAGAAACCTGGAAAATAATGGGGACCCGGGGCGTCACTGAGCTATACAACAGAATTGTAGATACGGGGCTTATACCTGACGCGTGGCGCGTAAATATTATTACGCCAGTCTATAAAGGAAAAGGTAGTGTTCAAAAGTGCGGCAACTATCAAGGTATCAAACTTATGAACCACACAATGAAGCTATTCGAACGGATTATTGACTGAGACAGAGACTTCGCCAGGAATGCTCCTTGTCGGAATGCCAATATGGCCTCAGGCCGGGCTACAGCACCATGAATCTTTGCTCTCAGGGTCCTCTAGGAGTCCCATTGCAGTAGAAATCAACCGTTGCAATACGCATTTCTTGACCTGCAGAGGGCTTTCGACAGTGTCCCTCAGGAGATAATCTGGTGGGCTCTGAGAGCAAAGTCTGTGCCCGAGGCGTACATTTCTATTATACAGGATATGTACGCCAATACTGGAGCTGTCGTCAGAACCACCGTAGGCCACACTAATCCCTTCCCGATTACTGTAGGTGTTTACCAGGGTTCTGTGCTAAGTCCTTACTTGTTTTGCATAGTGCTCGATGCCCTCTTACCGGAAATTCAGGACATGCCTCCTTGGCTTATTTATTTTTTGTTACACAGCAGACAAACAGGCAAGCGGGCCACCTGATGGAAAGTGGTCACCGCCGCTTATGGACATCAGACACACCAGGGGAGTCACCAATGCGTTGCCCGCCTCTAAAGAGACCTCTAATATACCTCTTAAACGATCCCATGTCATAGTCCAAAGGAGCTTATGAAGGCTTATGAAGTACGCTGACGACATTGTACTGGTGAGCAAGCTTAGGCAAGATCTTGAGACCAGAGTAAACACATGGAAGGATGTGCTAGAAAACGGTGGTTGAAGTTGAATATCGCCAAAACAGAGTATGTGGCCAGCAGCAGCGCGGATCCCGACACCATCCATAAAGGCCACAAAGCTGTCAATAGTACAGATAAATTCAAATACCTCGGATCCGTGATGCACCAGTCCGGCGATATCGGCCCCGATATCAAATCCCGAATCTCTGCGGCTTGGGCCAAATGGCGGGAATTCTAAGCAGTCATCTGTGACCCTAAAATCCCTGTAAAGCTCAAAGGGCTTATATATGTCGCAGCCATCTGGTTAAATTAGCCATTTAATTAGAAGGCTAGTCCGTTAATTAAACGCCGGCATTCAATCGAATGGCTAATGGACCACTAGCCAAGTAGTTGAATGTAACGTGCAGCTACTTGGCTGAACGTTATTTAGCCATTTTGTTAATAGAATATATATGTTTGGTTTGAGTGACCATTCGTAAATTATATAACTTAACTTAACATAAAAAATACGAATTAATAAATATAATGTTTATTTAGAAACGAAAATATTAGTGGCAACAAATTCAATTAGTAATTGCATTGCGAGTACCTATAAAATTTATAGTATTTACCACAATAATAACTTTAAACTTATTAACTATTTGCAACAATGTAGTATAGGAAGAATGCACTTTCTTATTTTATAATATTAAATATAAAATGGCACGAAACTTTCTTAGACATTTGTTTCTAATTGTAAGTATTTTCAGAAAATGAACAAATTAAGTTATCCTTATTCTTACTTAAAAACATCTAGGTACCACACTTTAAATTATTTAAAACGATAAAAATACAAAAACATTGCTTGCTGTGCGAGCTGTCTGACGCCATATTTGTTTTAATGACTACCAGTGCTGCAGTGGATATAGTTTTAACTAAATTTAAATCACCTGCCTGATTTCACGTCAGCCGTCTTTAAAGGGCTGACTTACAATAAGCCAACTAGTTAAACGTTAAGCGTTGCTTGTTCTATCAACTATAGGCCTAGGCATTCAATTGAATGCCGGCGTTTAATTAACAGGCTAGCCTACTCATTAAATGGCTGGTTTAACCAGATGGCTGCGACATATACAAGAGTATAATTAGACCGGTGATGCTCTATGACTGTGATACATGGCCAGCGCTGACAAAACACGTTCGCGAACTCCACGCCAACGAAATGAAAACGCTACGCTGGATGTGCGGAGTTACGCGACTCGATCGAGTACGTAACGAGTACATCCATGGCAGGCTTGGTTTTAGGGATATCGCAGATAAGATCGTGGAGGCTCATCCACGCTGGTTTGATCACGTGTTGCGTAAGCCTCAGGGATACATGGGAAATAGGTGCCTGAATCTGCCGGTATCAGGAAAGAGGCCCCGTGGGCGACCTAAGAAGTGATGAATTGACATTGCTGACTCGAATGCGAGAGCAAACCGCTCACGACAAGGGGATGCCGCAGACCGGGCGTAGTGGAGAAGATTGAGTAGAAAAGCGGACCCTGGCAGAGGCCGGAATAAGCGCTAGGACGATGATTATGATGATGATGAATATTTAATTGTGGCTGCTAAAGCTCTCTTCACCCACCTTACAAATTTAGCTGTCTCATCATCATTGAAATCAGTGTGATAGCCACAGCTGGCACTGCTACTATGAGTACTGCAAGCGAGACGTTGGCGTGCAGCTCTAGCCTCATATTACATTTTGCGTACTTCAGAATCCCTTGGTGCACGAGGTAAAGTGTGTTTGAGATATATCTTTCTATGTGCTTACCTGTAAAGGGGCTCAGCTTTGACGAGAATATGCCGCTATTTAATATTTAGGATTACTCTGAAGTGGTCGATATTATTTTACGATGAATAGGTTGTCTATTGTTGTATCGCAATTGGTTTCTATTCCTTAACAGACTGGCTTCCTGTTAGCTCTCGTCAGTTGAATCGTCATCACTGTAGTTCGAAAATTGTTAATGAAGGCCTCGTCAACCATTTTACGATTGCACTTTTTCTTCCATGGCACTTTTCTAAACCATTTATGAGCAATACTAAACCATTAGTCACCTTTTATGCTACCATTTCTGCCCTGACACCTGTGTTGCAGAATCAATTTTTTATAAAAGCAACATTAATTTTATTTATATTTTGCTGTGGCAATTTTAACTTATTTTAGACAACACACTCGTTCGTTCTCTACAGTTTGTTCACCACTATAGTACTATTACAATTTTATTTATTTAAAATTACTCTTAGGGACCAGAGCCTCAATAAAACCTTCAACGTGAACCTTCTGCCGTGAATCTGTGAGTCAATTAAAATTGTACGGCGAAACTTGTGAACGACTCCAGGAAGCAAATTTTTTAAATTCGGTAATCCCAAAAAACATTACTTGTATAATATTTTATCATTTCTTCGGTATCGTTTTAGTTCAATACAAACGCATAAATAATTTCGCCTGTCACCCCCATTACGGCGATTTTAGTTAATTGATGCACGCAAAGGTGGACAATATTGTATACATTGCGTGGCATTGTATTTTAATAACAAGCTAGCTTTGCTACAGTTTGGTTACATAGTCGGAGGTGATGTTCCAAATTATTTTCTCAAACAATCTGCTGTCACTCTTTTCTGTCAAGAATGTCAAACTGGTTGACGCGATTCTATTTCTAATTTTTGGCAAAGAGAAAAGGTACCTGAAATATATGCGGAATATACATCTAAGCAACAACAGTGCATTTTTTTTACTGAATCTGTTGAACTAGAGGGAAATATTAAATTAAATAAAGTAACGGTTTCGTTGCCATTAAAAATTCCTATCTCTAAAGTAAATAATACATTTTGAGATTCATTCGGGCTAGCTCAAGAGATTCATTAATCTTGAGTAAATATTTCAAAAAGATTGTATGAGGATTATAAGGACTTCATATATGAATAGCTTGATTTAGGGTTATTTTTTGACATAAAATGTAAATGTACTGATCTGCAACATCACTTTTGGCTATATTGGTCTAAACAATATCTAAATGTATTATAAAAGCGTCCTAAATGGAAAACTAATGTACCTAATATTAAAAAGGGTACGTTTGTTTTCTTGCGAGAAATAGATAATCCGCCTATGACTTGGCCTATGGCTACAGTAACCAAAGTATTTCCAGGTCAGGATGGGAAAGTAAGGGCATTGGAATTTAAAAAGGAAAATAGTATTACCAAAGTTGATATATTGCCTTAAGATGCATAGTCTTGGATATATCTACTTAATGATTTACTGCAAGTATATAGTTATATACTATTATGTCAGTGTTGCTAGCATCTAATGTTTAAAATTCGGGTGCGTAATTGAACTGCGAAATACAAACGTGCGAAGAATACTGGTTCGAATGATCGTAGTTACGATAAACTGTTGGTCGATAGATTGCTTGTGCGATTAATGAAAGTGCGAAGGAATGGTAGTGCGATAAACAGTGCAGCGACACAATAGTTCTTCGACGAACGCTAGTGCAAAACAACGCCACTGCTATCTCAAAAAGTACCGGTATACTTGGTGTCGACATATTGCATAGCGTGCGATTCCGGAGTCACCTAGAAGGTAAGGCCAAACTGGCTTCGAAAAAGCTTGGAGTGCTTAACCGGTCTAAGCGATACTTTACCCCAGCGCAGCGCCTGCTGCTGTACAAGGCACAGGTGCGGCCTCATATGGAGTATTGCTCCCATCTTCGGGCCGGCGAAACTGCCGACCTGCTTAATCCTACAGAGACGCGCCGTACGAATTGTCGACGATTCCGTACAAACACGCTAGTTAGAACCGCTGGCTAACCGAAGGGACTTTGGCTCCCTGTGTGTGTTCCGAGGAACTTCTCGATCTGGTGCCCACAGCACAATTTCGCCATCGCACCACCCGCCGTGGGCTGGGTACTCATCCCCACTACGTAGACCCTCTGTTGGTCACCACGCGAAGGTTTGAAATAACGTTTCTCGCTTGTACGATTCGGATGTGGAATGAGCTCCCAGACACAGTGTTTCTTTTGGACTATGATATGGGATCGTTCAAGGGGTATTAGTATACCCCTTACCTAGTGGCTGGTCCTAAAGTTGTTAGTCAACGGCTTGTTACACACCTTATTGTTTTAATTTTGGTATCGTTTAGAGGAAAGTTTTCGCCTTGGCAAAAAATCACTAGCCGACAACTTTTAGTTATTTTTTAATCGGATATTACAAATAACATGTCTCAACAAAATTACCAGAATCAACCCTTACGACGGTGGTAACGCGGGAAGCATTTTGTTGTATGATTTATTATGATTATAAATATGGGTTACCGTTTATAAAATCACATGAACATTTTATCAGCCCTTTTGGTGAAAAGTCTCTTGTCTATGCTATTGTCGTTTGTTGATTTTATGACTTTAAACGAAGTCAGAGCGACCTGAAACATGAACCTAAATCAGGGCAGCCGCCAAAGTAAGTAGCTTCAAAAAACGTCAGCAGGGTATAGTCGCTTATAAAAAAATGACACAATATTACTAGCTGTGAGATTCAGTATGAAATATAGTTTCAAACCCATGTAGTTTCTATAATTTTTACGGACCATAGAAATTATATATGAATAGAAATAGATATTATATTGGCACAAGTAACTTTCAGCTCTTCTCTGAGAAAGGAGGCTATTATTCGAGATACAACCTTCCTAACCTTATTGAAGTCAATGTAAAGTGGTGGAAACTACCTGGGATCTAATCCTCATTTCATCCTGAATCGCATGCTTGTTAATGTTGTGACATTTCTCTAATAACGACTTCACCCTGATGAAGTTTTCTGAAGTGACGGCAGTTGGCGGTTGCCTTAGTCCAGGTTCATGTTTGAGGTCGCCCTGACCACGTTTAAACTTATACAATTAATAAATGACAATATCATGTGATAGTACCAAAATAGTATGGAATTGTATAATTATAGTACGTCTGCCACGAAATGCTTTCCATATTACCAAAATAGTATGGAATTGTATGGACAGACACTTTTTTAATTTTCGATAAAAAAATAAGTAATGGTCGCCGGCTATTAATTTTTAACCAAGGAGTTTGTAATAAAATTTGCCTTTAAACGATACAAAACTTAAAACAACATCATGTATAACCAGCCGTTGACTAAAAACTTTTGGTCCAGCCAACTTATTAGAGGTCTTTTCAGAGGTGGGCAACACATTGGTGAATCCCCTGGTGTAGTTGTTGTCTATAGGCGGCGGTGACCACTTTCCATCAGGTGGCACGCATGCCTGTTTGTATGCAGGATAATATAAAAAAAAAAAAATGAGAAAGTGGTGTAGTGAATTTACCGCCGCTTGATATCCTCGACACGTAGGTACAACAGGAACTAATACATAAAGTATTTTTTTTAATGGTATAAGACTGGCGTCAAAAAAGTGTATCTTTAAACGACTGTTTTCAAATATGTAATTGGAAAATTACGCTTCGAGTGTAGATAAAATGTATATTTTCTATTTAATAAACTGGAGTGAAAAAAGTTTATCCTTAAACGACTGTTTTCAAATATGTAATTAGAACATTACGCTATAAGTGTAGATAAAACAATTCGTTTCACATTAAGTCGTATTATGTCGAACAAGTAATACCAACTATTACTATAAACTAAAACTAAACTGCTTTCAAGGTTTTATTAAACTTATATGCATTATATACTAACCTATTTACTTAAAATAATCTGCTTGTTTATTATCTACTTTCAGTTTTAATAGCAATTGGGTTTTTAAATATTATATTACATTTTATTTTCCGCTTAAGGTTTAATTATCGGTATCGATTGGTTTGACCTAATACGATTTTTGTATTAACTCTATGTTTTATGCAATTTATCTTATTAAAGGTTTAAAGGTATAATAAGTTTTACATCTTTTAAATAATTAAATACATAAAAAAGGGATTTGGACCTCACAATTATTTCGCCCCAAGACCCTGTGACATTTGCGCCACCAATATTAATCATACGATGATAAATTGTCAAAGTGGGTTTAGTCGTTCAGTAGTTACGAGTGAATAAAGTAACAGACATACATACATACAGAGCCCTTTTGGGCTGCCCCGAAGTCCAGTAAAATAAACAAAGTATAACCCCAAAGCAGTTGGGGTTATTAGTTTTTACCAATTCAACTGCTATAAATACTGAAAAGTAAAGAATAAGCAGATTATAGTAATAGTAAGAAAATAGGTATAAATATAACCCAACTGTTAGTTTTAGACAGAATCTAATCCAATGTTTCAAGTATTAGATATATTAATATGTGTTCAAAGGCCGAGTGGTTAAGGTATCCGTCTCGTAAGCGAGAAGTACCGGGATCGAGTCCCACTGCGGCCATGTACTCTTTTCTGATTTGTGTACATTAGTTGAATGCTAACCGATGCTCTTACGGTGTGTGGAAACATCGAGATGAAACCTGCACATTCAGGCGACTGAATGTGTAACCATGATCCAATCTGGTCATTTTACTCTGGTAGTAGGATCACGGAGATTTTGAGTTAAATACATTTCGTGAATTTACGTTTCATAAGCTATCTGACAGACTAATTATGATTTTTCTCTGATAATCATGTTAATTTTATTATGACTTTTTGTAGCACTTTAAAAGGTAGTTAGTTTAAAATGTAGTATCCATACAAGTTGATAATACTCTAACAGGAAAAGAATGTTTTTTGTTTAACATTCCTAATTTAAATGCAGTATCAACAGTGATAGTACTGTACGTCATCTTGGGGATTTGGGTAAAATAAAATGGCACACCACTGGATTCCACGAAATAAATAACCGTAAGACACAAGAGTTATCGTCGGACGCATCCGTGGATATCGTGAGTGTTGTATGTCGTGCAGTTCCGAATCAACAACAAATTGACAATTTTATGTGAGGGTAGGAGTCTACTAGCACATCACCGCAGCTGTCACCTCCCACGGCAGTCGTCTCGTGACCACGGTGGGTGTAACCCTACCGAAACGTCGGGAAAACAAATCATAAAGGTACGTCGCGTCCAAGTCCCGTCTAATATAATAATATGTGTAAAGAACGCGAGTTTAGTTTGAAACAAAGATAAGAGGGATGCCAATAATTATAGGCCAATCACGATAGTCCCTACAATATCAAAAATGATTGAATCGATTTTATCGTCTCACATAATGACATATATGGAAACCAATAACTTACTGACAGACAGACAATTTGCATACAGGGAAAAAATGTCGACGACTACTGCTGCGCTCAATGTATTTGACAGTATCGTGACTGGTCTTTATGACAAGTATAAAGTCGCTGGATTGTTTTGCGATCTGTCAAAGGCATTTGATGTCTGATCAGCCATAGGTTATTGCTAAATAAGTTGAGCGGCTATGGAATTAGGAATAATGCCAATAAATTACTTGCCTCTTTTCTGTCAGGCCGCAAACAAACTGTACAAGTTCAGATAAATGGTAATAAATTAAGGTCTGATCCAGGTACAGTACCTATGGGTATTCCTCAAGGGTCATCGTTAGGAAATACATTGTTTTTAATGTTCATTAATGACCTGCCATCGTCTATTGTAACTGGTTTGTCTCTCCTGTTTGCTGACGACACCACGGTCATAATTAGTAGCTGCACTTTAGATTGACACACTCTGCGATAAGCTGAGTGGGGCGATGTTCGCTTTGCGTAAATTACGCCCACTAATAACGCGGGTGGGAGGCAGACACGCCACCCAGGCAAACTGGAAGTCCAACCGCGTCGCCTGGCACTTTCAGAAAAAAAATCCGCGGATTATGGGTCCCACATATTATAATAAACTACCATCGCATTTACAAAACGAACCATCTGACGAAACATTTGGGCGTGAACTGAGAAACCTTTTATTGAATAATCCGTTGTACTCAGCACTGTATAAATATAAGTATAAATATAAATTAAAATATAAGTATAAATTGCTATACTCGTATTATGTACCTTTGACATACTTGTACCTATTGGTTACTATTTTGTATTATTTTATTTTTAAATTGACGTTACTGAATAAGTTATTTTATTTTATGTTGACATAATATATATTATTTACAATTATTATTTAATTGTGATATATTTAATCTAAATTAGATGTGACATTCATATAGAATAATTATTGTTATTATATAATTCGTTTCATAGACATTGTAAAATTTAGTGTAATTTAATTATCAGACATTTGAATTTATATTGTTACATAAATTTTTGTATAAGTACTTATATATGTACTGTAACTCTTGACGATCCCTAACTTAAAACACATTTTTGACATATCGAATATGATCATAATGAAATTGTATTTACTTTTGGGAAATAAATAAAATCTAAAATCTAAATCTAGATTTGAAAGTATTATAAACAATAAGGTCAATTTTTAAGTATTTTTTATTTTTTAAAACAAAGTCAAATAAACTTTGTTAATGTTCATAGAGTCGATTTAAAAATTTAAATCTGTTAAAAATACGTACGTTGGTTTATACGTAAAGGCGTAGATATACATTTTATGTCATACGACAGACAAAAAGGTAAACGACCGATCTGGTGGAAATTGGTCCCTGTTGCATATAAAAATTAGCAACACCAGGGCATCACAAATGCATTGCCTACTTCTAAAACTGCAGAACATGTTGCTCTGGCAGCAAACAGGCAAAGGCTAGGCCCCTTTATTACCAAAGCCACAATTCCCCATCTTGTTAGGAACAAAATGCTATTTAAGATAGTATCGTTTGCCTGTAGTATTCTGTTAGCTGTAGGGACTATCCCAGTCGTGCGGCACTTTTTCTGATGGTATATCCCGCTATGCCTTACCTATCATATATTGTTTTGTCATTTATTTTAGTTTAGTAGGACATTTGCATTTAATATTTTATAAGAAAATAAATAATTCAAAAGAGTTTTAGACTAACTTTATTTTACTACAAGCACAAAATTTAAAAATTTTAGGTATAAAACGGACTAAATAGCAGTAAAAACAAGTTTTACTGCAGGTTATAAACCGCGTCATGAAAGAAGAGATATGTAAAATTTCAGTAGAGGGGATTTCGCGCAGGTAATCGCCTACTAAACAAGCCGAACCACGTGACCAGCCAAGTCTCTTCTTATTTGACACTAGTTGTAAGTGATTTCAAAACGTTGGTGCAAAAAACTGATTGCAGTAATTTAATTGGGTAAAAGAAATAAGAGGCCAAAAATATTTCATTTATTTAAATTATTTAATTCACAATTTGTCTCTGTATACATCTGTAAACTTTCAGTTATCATTTACAGTTTTAAATGATGTGTTTATTTTATTGTCACCATCATCATCATATCAACCAGTAGACGCATAGGCCTCCCCAGAGATCTCCACAAAGACCGGTCCTGTGCTTTCCGTATCCAGCTGGTACCTACGATCCTTACAAGGTCGTCGGTCCACCTTTTAGGTGGCCTACCCACGCTGCGTCTACCGGTACGTGGTCGCCACTCGAGAACTTTACTGCCCCATCGGCCATCTTTTCTTCGAGCTGTGCCCTGCCCACTGCCACTTCAGTCTGGCAATCCTTAGAGCTATGTCGGTGACCTTGGTTCGCTTGCGGATCTCCTCATTTCTGACTCGATCGCGCAAAGAAACTCCGAGCATAGCTCTTTCCATTGCCCTTTGGGTAACAGTGAGCTTTCTTATGAGGCCCATAGTGAGTGGCCACGTTTCAGATCCGTAAGTCATCACTGGCAACACACATTGGTCAAAGACCTTCGTCTTGAGACACTGCGGTAATTGGGACGAAAATATGTGGCGTAGCTTCCCGAACGCTGCCCAACCGAGTTGGATTCGTCGATTGACCTCTTTTTCGAAATTGGACCTACCTAGCCGGACTATTTGTCCTAGGTATGTATAGTTGTCAACAACTTCAAGTGGAGTGCCTCCAACTGTCACTGGAGTAGGCACAACATGGACATTCTACATAATTTTCGTCTTGTCAATGTTCATTTGAAGATCTACTTGTTGAGAGGCCCTACAGAGGTCATCGAGCATTTTTCCCAAGTCTTCCAGGGTTTCAGCCATGACTACGATATCGTAAGCAAATCTGAGGTGCGTGAGGTACTCGCCGTTAATATTGATGCCAAGTCCGTCCCAGTCCAGAAGCCTAAAGATATCCTCCAGTGCAGCGGTAAACAACTTCGGTGATATGACATCACCTTGTCTAACACCTCGCTGCAGCAGAATAGGTTCTGTGGTCTTGTCCTGAAGACGAACTGACATAGTGGCGTTTTCGTACAAACACTTCAGTGCTTCGATATATCGATAGTCAATTTGGCACCGCTGTAGAGACTGGAGCACCGCCCAAGTTTCGATCGAATCGAAGGCTTTCTCATAGTCCACAAACGCCAAGCATAATGGCCGGTTATACTCTTCGGTCTTCTGTACAACCTGCCGCAGCGTATGTATGTGGTCCATGGTACTAAAACCTTTTCGGAATCCGGCTTGTTCGGGAGGCTGGAAGTTATCAAACCTGCGTGCGAGACGATTCGTAATGACTCTCAAAAACAGCTTATAGACATGGGTCAGCAGCGATATTGGTCTGAAGTTCTTCAAGAGAGCCTTATCACCTTTCTTGAAGAACAATATCACTATGCTTCTGTGCCATACTTCCGGCGTTTTGCCCTCGAGGATGACGAAATTGAACAGCTTCTTAAGGGTCTTAAGCACAGGTTTGCCACCAGCTTTCAGAAGCTCAGCCGTAATTCCATCATAACCCGGCGCCTTGTTGTTCTTAAGCTGTTAGAGAGCCATACTAATCTCGTACAGGCTGATGTCCGGGATATCTTCGGTGTAGTGTCGGGTCAACTTGGCTCTGGGGTCTTTTGCCATATTAGTTACAGGTGCCCGTGTTGTCGTGTATCCATAGAACTTCTCGACTTCCCTCAAAATCTCGGACTTGGTCGAAACAACTCTGCCGTCATCCGTTTTCAGTCTCGTCAACTGGCTCTGTCCAATTGACAGATTTCTCGCAAAGGCTTTAGAGCCTTTGTTCCGCTCGATCGCCGCCTCAATATTGGTAGTATTGAAGCGGCGTATGTCGCGAGACAGAGACTTGGAGATCTGTCGATTAAGTCGCCTAAAATGAGAGACATCATCAGGGGATTGCAGAGTCATTCCGCGTCTTTCTTCGATGAGTTTGAGGGTATAGTCAGAGATTTATTTTTGATTTTGATAGATTTTATTGTGTTTTAATTAATTTGAAACTTTAACCGCTGTTTTCTCGAAACATCATTTTAGCAATTACTGCACTTTAGGCTCGGGAGGGCAGAGATGGCAGTCGCTCCATTGTAATTATCTGTTTTGCCAAATCCTGGACCCCGGGCTCTCGTGCGCGAGGGCACAACCAGGACTTTAACGCCAAGATGATTATTTTTTATAATTACGTACACTGGGGTCATCAAAATGGGTTTCTGCCTGCTTTCGAGGTTTAATTAAAGTAAAATTAGCATTTTATGCCAACATATTATTTCCTTACAATAATCTGCTTGTTTGTTACTTTTCAGTTTTCAGAGTAGAAGTTGCAATTTTTAGTTATGGTCTACTTGCTTGTGTCTACTCGTAGAACCTAAAGACGATACCCGAAATACTGTCGACAGCTACTTATGCAATTTAGAAACAGCCAAAACTACAAATAAAATGGGATATTATAACCATTTATTAAATGTTTAGAAACACACTTATTGGACTTAGAAGCACACTTATTGGAATTAAAAGTGGAAAATCTTGTCTTTCTAAATATTTTCTTTCTAATGAATATTATGAATGCAAAAATTTGTTCCTACATTTTAAGACTGATCTTTCATGAGTATAGTACAAACGTAACGAACTTAATTATGATTTTATTCCATTGGCAGGTGCTTGAGATTGATCCAACTAGAGTGTACATAAAGGCATGCGACTACGAGGATTATACGAGGGTTGAAATTTCCGAAGACCTTCGCCAGGCCTATGTCTATCGAGTAGGATCGTATTTCCCACCATATGCCGTGGTATATGTATATGGGGGTAAAGTCCTATTAAAGGTTATTTTCTTAATAAAGGCATAATTTTGAATTTATTTTCTTTTATTATTGAATAAATTTAAAGTCAACCTTTTATGGTCTGCCCCATTCGTCCCTCTCGACTTCCGCGAGAAGCTCTCCCCAACACTTTCCATGATGATAGCATTTTGGCGTTATTGTCCCGGTTTCGCTCTCGAGAACGAGGGCCCGAGGTCCGCCTTGACCATGATCCAGGATTTGGCGATCGGGTAATAACAGTGGAGCGACTACCATCTGACCATCTGCTACCAGGGGAACCTGATCAGATTGAATCATGGTTACAAATTCAGTTGCCTGAATTGCAACGTGCAGGTTTCATCACGATGTTTTTCCTCACCGTACAAGCATCGGTTAAAATTCAACGAATGTACATAACTCAGAAAGGAGTCATTGGTACATGGCCGCAGCGGGATTTGAACCCGGTGCCTCTCGCTTACGAGTTGGATACTTAACCGACCGGCCACCGATAATGTCTTTGATTGCTTTATTTAGTGTTTCATCGACCACGCTGTAGGAATCTCCTTGTTTCGACACATTTTTTTCGCAGATCAGCAATATGGTCATTCCACCAGTAAATAAAACGACGCCGGTTGTGGCGTATTTTCTAGCCATTTTAGAATCACAGGCCTCTACTACTCGCCTCATAAAGCTATCGGTTAGTTCTATAGCATTTGTCACTGTGATCGGGGGCCCACTTAGTACCACTAAAAATATGCCGATGGCGAAACAGCTCGTCTTCCAACCTGTAGTCTTGGTTAGATGTTGTATCTTTCTTTTCATTTGATATTTCACCTGGTGATCACTACCCGTGTACATATCTGCTACCTCCCATGAGTAGTTGTATTTTGAATATTTTGAATTTTGCCAATTGCCTCAAGAAGGACTCGCCTCCTTGCATCGGTATTTTTTACTACCACAGACAACTGTTGACAAGTTTCTTTGCCGTCATTTTGCCTTCCAGACATCTCCACTGCTGACGTCTTATCGTCGACTGTGTCGGTTTCCGCTTCTCAAGGGCTTGTTGTCACTGTTGCTTGTTTCTGCAGGACCGTATAGTGTCGAACAATTTCAGCGAATGATGTGACAGGTTGTTTACTTGCTACGTACTTGTCGTCTTATTTATTTGTCTTTGATTTTATCTCCTTGTGGGACATTGGTCTTAGGTTGTACGAACTCGTGCAGCTCATTAATGAGCTTTTCAAGCCTGTTCCAAACCTGTATTCTCTTAATTTGTGTCGGTTTTAGATCGCAAGACCCATCCTTCTTGTCCTCTACTTTCTCCGCCTGTTTTCAAGTTTAAATTAAAGTACCGACATACTTACGTAAATCAATCTGCTTGTTATTAACTTCAGAGTTTTTAATGGCAGTCGGGGCTTTTAATTTTATACTATTTTTTTATCTTTTAATGAATCCCGTTTGTTACTGTCTCCTTTTACACTTTTATTTATAAATTTATATAATATTTCAACTGGCCTTTCAATGACTAAAGATTTTATTTCCATATGTCATTCATTATCAACATACTTGGGCTACATTTCATTATTGCAAAATGTATTTTCAATTTATTTACTACTTCGGCAAACAAGCCTTACATATAATAAATCAGTAAAAAGGTGTGTGACTGTACATTAAGTATACATACTAAAGAAATAATTTAGGACGATGAAGAAATAGTAATAATATAAGAAATTTTAAATTTTTTAGGAAATTATTTATTTTTTAACCATTTATTGTACACAAGATTGTTACAAAAAGTATATTACATAATATATTAGACACAACAGGCCAACTTATTTCTATAAAGAAATTTCTTCCAGCAGGCCTACAGCAGAGAGATCGTGATAATTAAATGCAGTAAAGACGTGCACAGTAGCAAAAACAAAATAATGATGCTTAACTAATACAATACATAAATAAATACATACCTATATACCTACATTGAAAACAAATACATATACATACATACATACATACATACATACATACAAATACATATACACATACTTACATATATTAGACAGATAGAGAAAGGTAGTGCTCTTTTACACGTTTCTTGAAGATGAAAATAGAAGTGCTATCCCGTATTTCATGCGGAAGAGAGTTCCACAATCTTGCCGCATGGACAGTGAATGAGTAGGAGAAAAAAACAGTGTGATGGGGAGGAATGTCTAACATAGATTTAACGGAGGATCGACAGGGCTTTTCTTGCGACCGGGAAAATTTAAAACGTTCACGAAGGTATGAGGGAGCGGAGGGATTATAAAGGACGTTATAGAGGGTAGAAAGAATCCGAGCATTTCTACGAAGCCGAATCGGGAGCCACTTGAGCTGTGTCCGAAAGCTAGAGATATGGTCGTACTTACGCAGACCAAAAATGAAGCGTATGCACAAATTTTGGAGACGTTCAAGCTTGTTTAATAGCTCCTCAGTGGCATCCAGATAGCAGGAATCGGCGTAATCAAGGATAGGAAGGAGAAGGGATTGAACGAGGGAAATTTTAGTTTTCAGGGGTAGAAAACGTTGGAAGCATTTAATTGAATGAAATGAGTAATGAAATTTTTTGCTAACCTCATTGACGTGAGAGACCCAAGACAAGTTAGAGTCGAATATCACTCCAAGGTTTTTCGCAGTTTTACTGAGCGGAATAGGAACTAATGCGAATTAATGCGAAATTAAATATGAAGTTATATGTATGTGTGAAATCTCTTATTGCATCAATTATGAAGTATGTAATATTATTGACTATGTACTGTGGCTGCAAATTTTATCATTAATTCCACCTCACCAAATTATACTTTTGCATATGTAAATGCTGGACTTGTCACAGAACATAGCGAAATCACCACATGGCTGCCTGAGATGAGTATTTGAGTAGTTCCCTTTGATTCCTAATATATCGTATCACTAAAACAGAGTTTTGATAAAAAAGGACCGTATGGTAAAAGTATATCTGATTGGTATAATCAGTTTAAACAAACATTAAACAAAACGCATTACCGAATTGTGAAACTTCTCCCTTTATTGAACTTTTTTACAAAGAAACTCACTAATTACAGTACCCAACGTCATAATCATAATCTAAATTGGGCGAATTCTGCGCTGTTTTTATTTAAGTTAATTATTACACTGTCTAAAATGGATTTAGTTTTATTATGATTTAATTTGTTCCGCAATGCCAATAAGCCAGGTAATAACTTTTCACGCAGTTTTCTTAGATTCGGTGAATGGTATATAATGTCACGCGGATGCCGGGTGGTTATTCGCCATGTTCAAGTTCAAGTTTATTTATTGGTAACCATTGTTACATGTCAAATTTGATTGATACACAATTGATTACACTATTGTCATACATATAAAATACACAATTGATATAAAAACATGTCAGAATTTACACAAAAATTCATAATTAATGTCTTTCGTTATATAAATGTCAATACATGCCATAATAATTTTGCTTATGTCAAAAGTATAATTGTTTAATATTAATACAAAGATAATAAATAATACATAAAATATATATGAATTACGGGATAAAATCCTTTAAAGAATAAAAAATCATTCTAAATAGCCACTGTTTTATCTTGAAGACCCACTCATGCAGTGCGCTGCGCAGTGCACTGCACGATGTGGCAAAACTTGTTACACGCCGAGCAATTTGTATGCAAGTACATTGACAGATGGCGGAATGTCCCACTGTGCAGCGCGCCGCGCGGCGCACTGCATGATGGGGCAAAACCCGCAATCCAAGCCCGAAATGTCAGTTCTGTATGAATTTTGTCTACGTTTTTCAATTTGGCCCCATCGTGCAGCGTGCGGTGCGATGTCAGTAGATGTCAACATGAAACGTCACATCTGACTGTTTCTTTTTACCAACAGTTCGAATCTTTCCTCTTTATGTAACACAGGTCACACACATATATCTGTCTACTTTTTTTAGTACAGATACAACGCGTGTGAATGAAATAGGAAACCGACCTTGTCAAAGAAAGTTTGACCGCTGATGCGTAAGCCCCTCCCCTTTTTCTGATTCTTTAACATTATCGAAATTGTTTCACTTTCGTGATCCTGTCGTCATTCTCTTCTTAGTTCATCCCGAATTATAAATAAGGCATGTTTGGTTCTAGAACACTAGTTTCTAAAAAGAAATGCTGGTACTCGTAGAAATTTGGATTGCAGATACCATTGCCTCCTTCATCTTACAAGCCATGCGCAGAAGTTTGACAACGTCGCATTTGATATTAGTTTTATTTTACTGTTCTTATATTGTACACTAAAATTAAAAATAATTTTAGTGAACCTGAAAATTACTGTAAAACTTTCTTCGCGGTCGTCGTCGTTTAATGTTATTAGTTATTTAAGTGATTAAGTATATGAATTAGTTAGATAATATGAAATTGGATAGATTCCTGTACTATTTACCTATCTATTTACTTGCAATAGTATTATCCTACTATTATAAATGCGAAATACAATATATGTTTGGTTTTGTATGTAATGGATGTTTGTTACTCCTTCACGCAAAAACTACTGACCAGTATTTAATGAAATTTGGCAGTTATATAGCATATAGCTTAGAATAGCACGTTTGCTATAATTTATCCCGAAATTTAATGTGATTCCCGGAAACGGGTCCGGAACGTCATAACAGAATTTTATGAGAACGCAGTCGCGGCCAAAAGCTATTATGAAATGAAATAATCTATGCCAGCCAAAATATTGCCCAATTTATTCACTATTAGGTATAATACAATTTAAACATTCTTATTTAAGTATCTAAGTATATGAAAACTAACTACTTACTTACCTATTGTACCTATCTACTTTTTCAACGGTCCCATCATCGTCGATAATCAAAGATCGTGGTTTAAAGTAGTTGTGATAACTTTCACACTGCGAAAATGTTTGCTGCATGCGAAGGACCCTTCGATGGGCCTCCAGCATGCTTGGGGAATAGCAGAAGTCCATTTGTTTAATAGAATTAAATCTTTTGGAAAGCAAAACTTCGGCACAGCTACTTGCCCATTTTTAAGGTTTAATCATAATTTTACTTGCATTTTTCAAATGCTACAGTGCCTTTGCATCTATTAGAAAAAGATTATGATTATAAAACAGAATTTGATTTATGAAATAAGTAAAAAACGAACAACATAAATAGTCAAGGGTTGTTTTTTAAAAATCGTATTTATCCAATTTTGGCGCAATTATAAATATTTTTACTTTTATTTACCTTCGTATATGGTCCATACATACGCGTTAATTTACAGTTTCACCAATATATTTTTAATTTATCATCATAAAATTCATAATTTTCCCGCACATTGACATGTAAACAATGAGTAAATCGGTTCACAGCGACGTTGCCGTTCCGTGCTACAGCATGGCTTGTAAGATGAAGGAGGCTATGCAGATACAGATGGCAGACATTTTGGATGGCACCTGTCAAACTTAAAACTGTAATAACTCTGAAACTATTGGTGCTAGAATACTAGTTTCAAAAGAGAAATGATAGTACTCGTCAAGATCTACATTCCGGATGATAGCTGTCAAACTTAATACTGTAATAACTCTTAAACTATCGCTTCTAGAACACTAGTTTCTGAAGAGAAATGATAGTGCTCGTCGACGTCTACATTTCCGTTACCAGCTGTCAAACTTAACACTGTAATAACTCTGAAACTATTGCTCCTTGAACACTAGTTCCTGAAGAGAAATTATAGTCGAGATCTACATTCCGGATGACAGTTGCCAATCTTAAAACTGTAATAACTCTGAAACTATTTGCCTTTAAACGCTTGTTCCTGAACAGCAAATACTTATAGATATCGACGGGCACTATTATTTCTTTTTAGAAGCTAGTTTTCTAAGAACAATGGTTTCCGAGTAATTTAAGTTATATACACTCTCTTTATACTTACGATAAGAACGACTTGCGTGCCAACAAACTCACCACCAAGGATACCGAAGACCGAGCGAAGTGGACCAAGAGGAGTAGGAAGGCGGACTCCTGGCAACCGAAATTTACGTGACACCGCGCGGTGCGCCGTCACGGTGACAACAAAGAAAACGGTGGTGTTATTCTGTTTTTTCAAGTTAGGCAACGTTCGCATGAGAGATTTACGAATGATTGTGAGTTAGGCAACGTTTGCACGAGAGCTTTTTCGACGCTTTTCCGCGCGTTATTTTAAACGACTCGCATGATTATTGACCTTATGTCGACCTTATGTATGGAGGTCAGTTGGCACTCGTTCCACTGTAATTGCCTGATCTGCTAAATCTTGGATCATAGTCAAAGCGAACTCCGGGTCCTCGCGTGCGAGAGCACAAACAGGATTTGACGCCAAGATCATCATTATCATCGTCTTGGTGTTAAATTTCGGTTGCCAGGAGTCCGCCTTCCTACTCCTCTTGGTCCACTTCGCTCGGTCTTCGGTATCCTTGGTGGTGAGTTTGTTGGCACGCATGTCGTTCTTATCGACGTCTAGCCATCGCTTCGTGGGTTGAACTCTCCTTTCCGTGCCTAGCGGGCTGGCATGGTCAGACATTATTATCCCCACGTAATTTGCCGTTTAATTTCCTTACTATCATTATCCGCATCTTGTCTCTCACGTTCCGTTTAGTGTAATCTGATCGATTATAATCGTATGGTGCAGGATTTTTTTTCAACAAGCTCATAGAACATTATATTGAAGTCAACATCATCATAATGACGCCACGATGATTATTTAATTTATATTATTGTCAATGCTACATTGACATTACAATTTGTGTGCCGTTATTGTAACCTTGATCTGGCTTATATGGCTGGTTAATATTTGATTATAACATAATGGTGACATCCTGAAAACCTGCTGAAAACGGTCCGGATACATTTCCAGGTTTACCACCAACTGGTAAGTCTATTTTTTCACCGGTATTCCATATATGGTGCACCCAATATTTACGTCGGAAGAAGACATAATTTTACTTTAAAATCTTTGAAAACGAATTTTTTCTTTGGATGTTTACTTCTGACAGGTGTCCATAGATTCACCATCTGTAGACCGTGATAAGTCATTCCATATTTTAACTAGAAAGTATAACTTCAGTAATATCTAAAAAAATTGAACCATGCAACTTCCGCGAATACTATACTATAACTGATACTTTTTACCCGACTACGATGGAGCTAAGGGAGGGTAATGAAGTTAACAATCTATGTATGTAAAGTTGATAAACGTGGAAGAATCGACAGAGATTTGTCAGGACAATAGGAAGTGGAACAATGTCGTCTCTATCGTATGTCGTCAATGTCGTACTCTTGCGGGAGAAAGGGGTTTGTGTGTATGTATGTTGATATATATGTTTGTATGGATGTTTATTCTAGCTCAAAAACTACTTGGGCAATTTTCGTTAAAAGCGTATTGATTGTCCGATGGTTACACGCTCTATGATAATACATTCAATTAAATTATCTTGAGGATACAAGAACATAAAATCTTTAAAATTTTTAAATTCAGAAGATTAATTCGGTCATGTTAGGAATTTGTATTCACATTAATTGATTCTGTTGTAGGATAAACCGCACTGCTTAAATTTGTCCTCAACTGGTTGAAGACATGATTTTGGGACAATATTTTTTTTTATTTTTTATTTTTTTTATTGTAGGATATCCAACAGCACAATTTACATTTCATGTATAACAATAGTTCATGTATATTTTATATAAGCCAATAATAGGATATCACAACGAGTTTAAACAAATGTACGATTAACAAAGCAGACGTATGCCATCTTAAAGTAAAAGCAAAAATTACAAAAACAAAAAAGAAAAGTAAAAGTAAAATGAGGCTACAGAGTGGGTTTGATATTTAATATAAGTATTAAGTATACAGCATATAATACATAATATTAATACACAAATAATTGGATAATTGAATAGATACAAAATACATAATTACATAGATACATTATACTTACTAAAGAATTTATCTATCTATCTACTTATATGTATGAGAGTAGGCTCATTCAGGCACGTACCTTCCATATTACGACAAAATGTTTTAAAACGTAGTTATTTCTGTCCTTTACGAATGTTTACTTAAACTGAGTGTATACCATGGTGGCTCTTTCAAAACTATAACTACAAAGTATAACATCAGTAGTAAGTATAAAGAGAGTGTATATAACTTAAATTACTCGGAAACCATTGCTCTTAGAAAACTAGATCCTAAAAAGAAATGATAGTGCCCGTCGATATCTATAAGTATTTGCTGTTCTGGAACAAGCGTTTTAAGGCAAATAATTTCAGAGTTATTACAGTTTTAAGATTGACAGCTGTCATCCGGAATGTAGATCTCGACTATCATTTCTGTTCAGGAACTAGTGTTCAAGGAGCGATAGTTTCAGAGTATAGTTGACGACCTGAGTGGTTCAGTGGTCAACATGCCAGTCAGCCACGCAAGAGGTCCCGGGTTCGATTCCCGGCCGG
Source organism: Blastobasis lacticolella (assembly GCA_905147135.1). Classification (NCBI taxonomy): domain Eukaryota; kingdom Metazoa; phylum Arthropoda; class Insecta; order Lepidoptera; family Blastobasidae; genus Blastobasis; species Blastobasis lacticolella. The sequence goes on from LR990043.1 coordinate 291,811, forward strand.
GCAGAAATTTAAATGATGAATTTTAATTTCTGTTACGGGTCTGGGTGTTCTATGTATAATAAGTATGTATTTAAAAAAAAGTATATATGTAGTATACCAGTTAGCTAGGACCCATAGCACAAGCTTTGCTTAGTTTGGGGCTAGATAGCGCTGTGTGAATTTGTCCACGATTATTAATTTATTATTTATTATTATTATTTATTATTACAGTATTAAGTTTGACAGCTGTCAATCGAAATGTAGATGTCGACGAGCACTATCATTTCTCTTCAGAAACTAGTGTTCTAGAAGCGATAGTTTAAGAGTTATTACAGTATTAAGTTTGACAGCTATCATCCGGAATGTAGATCTCGACGAGTACTATCATTTCTCTTTAGGAACTAGTATTCTAGCACCAATAGTTTCAGAGTTATTACAGTTTTAAGTTTGACAGGTGCCATCAAATTAAAGATAAACAAAATTAAAGTAGCAGTAGGAACTTAAAACCCATACGATAAATAAATAAAATATTAATCAATAAATGCCCACAGAGACAATTTAGAAGCGAGCCTTTTAACAATATTGCTTTTAGTTTTGACGGTGACCAGCCTCGTAGTTCCTTCGCGGCCCAGATTTTCTTCAACGATTTTACCATAAAGCCATCGGCATGGCGAAAGACCATCTCATGAGGACTACGTCACCAATTTTGACTTGACCATCGACATCTGTGAAAGAATTAGTTCAGATACTCCTTGGACCATTTTCGCCAAAACACTTGTAGCATTTGCTGAGTATATTGCCATCTTCTTAAACTTCCTATAGTCGTGGATTTGTAGCCTACCAGGTGCCGTAATAAGAGGTTCTACTACTAGGAAATATCCAGGAGTGAGTACGTCTATACCTAGACTCAGAGTTCAAGAATACTTCTACCTGAGCCAAGACTGTTGTCTATTCCTCATAATATGTTAGAGTAGAATCTCCGACCACTCTTTTCAAGTGATTTTACCGATTTTACCTTCGCCTTCCATATTCCACCCAAGTTTGGTGCATGAGGGGGGATAAAATGCCAAGTGGTGCTACAAGTGTCTGTGGTGTTATTTAGGTGGTAGTGGATATTTCTGAATTGACGCAACCCTTGTCTTCGTCAAACATGCCTTTTAATTCGCTAGCCGCTCCCACAAACTTCGTGACATTGTCACTCCTCATCTCATGACACGGCCCACGTCTAACGACAAAGCATTTGAATGCTTGCAAAAATCCTTCAGATCTTCTTCTTATCGTGTCAATGATAATTAGGTAATAGGTAAAGTATGTATGTATGTATATAAATATTTATTTTATTATTACTTAAATTTATCCAGTCCAAAACACTGTCTAGACACTGACCGAGGCCTTAAATAAGTCTTCGAGTGAGCATGAGTCGGGGCAGGCCGGGCAGACGAGCAAGTGCACCATGGTCTGCGGCGAGGCCCCACACTCACAGGCGCTTTCTGTGGAGGCAATGTACCCCCATCTGCTCAAGTTGTCTTTTGATCTGCTGACCTTGGCAAGTTACCTGTTCAGCATCCTCCAAATCGGCCACGGCAGTTCAGTTAGTTGCCAGGTGGCAGTTCCTTGGGTGGTACAAATGATTGAGGAGCAAACTCTTCTCGCCACAGACTTTCTCTGGCTTTCTGTAGCCCATCCTCGGTAGCCTTGGCAGTGGCGAGAAAACTTTTGCGGCTCTTCAACAGTTGAGGAGCTGGGATAGAGTTGTGAAGGGGGTGTCTATCATCAGTTGTGCTTCTCCACAGCGCTCGCCACTTCCCTACGCATGGCCGGAGGTGCAATGCCTGCTAGCGGATACAGCTTCTTCGACCGGGGTGGGTTTAAGACAGCCTGTCATTGTTCGGGTTGTCTCGTTAAGAGCAGTATCGACCCGTTTCGCATGGGCCGACCAGTGCCAGACGGGGCAGGCAAACTAACCGGCAGAGAAACACAGGGCGAGACCGGTTGTACGGGGTACCTTCGGGGTGGCCCCCCATTCCGTCGATCGGAGCCGGGTCAAGAGGTTGTTACGAGCACGGATGAGAGAACCGTTACCGCTTCAACATGCACTGCTCTAGTTGACGTGCAGATAAATAGGCATATGTATTTATGGGACTTCTGTCCTCTTCCCTTAGCGATGCGGACCTGAATAAGACCCGCAAAATCTAAACTGCTGTATTTAAAGGGTCGTGCCAGTGTAATCCGCACTGTTGGCAACGAACCTATCAGCTAATTATAAGTTTTGGCATTAGCGTTTACACAGGTAACACATTTTTTTATACATTATTTGATAACCTGCTTTGCTCCCAAAGTATTATACTTGTTGTAGAAGTATCGCCAGGTTCATTATAATCTGCCGTGTAACGTATTTTTATGAGCATCAGCAACAATTAACATACTGAGATATGACTTTCTCGGCATGACAATAGGATATTTTCTGTGTGAGTGGAGAGTAGATTGTTCCAACCTACCCCCTACTCGTAGTATCATATTCTCGTCTAACTACGGAGATAGCGATTTCAATTGACTCGTTCGTTTCTTTGTCTGTTTTGCCTTTATATCATCTTCAAAGTTTTGTTTTTGACATTTTCTAATACTACACTCTAGTGCATCTTTTATTTATTTAGGTTTCAAAACTCCCTTGTATTTTTGATTGGACTTTTTCATAAGCAAAAACCTTCTGCGCTGGACCACTTTTACGAATCGTGTAAGAGTCGCGAATGAAAACACAGTATTTCGCCTCATCAAAATATGGTTATTTCTAGTTTTAAAAAAATACCAGAATTTTCCAATTCAATCCAAAGTCATGGTTGTAATACCACGACTTTTTTAGTGCTATATTTTTCCAAACTAGCTGCAGCTTTCTTCATGTTCACTTTTTCTTTTATATACGTCTTCATCGTGTGGAGTAATCATTTGTCTCTTTAGAGCGTCAATATAATGTTTTCCATTTAGCAACCATAGTCGCTGTAACAACCAGCCACGGGCTCTCCTCCTGTGCTTCACGGATCCGGGGATATTTGCTCCGACGTCAAGACCAATATCTCTGCAGCTTATGCCAAACGACGGAAGCTCGCTGCAGTCACTTCTGACCCAACAATGCCTATCAAGCTGAGGTGGCTCATATACAAGAGATAATTTAGGACTGCGGTGCTCTATGGTAGCGAGACTAGGCCGGCGATAGACCATGGCGGCGAACTCCACACGGTGGGTATGCGGTGTTACTCGACTAGACGGATTCAACAGTCTGAAAGTTAGTATATCTTTTCAATAAAAAAAATGTTTTCAAATGGGCTCTAAGGTAACATCATTAAGAAGTCACAGTGGCCAGTGGTCTTTGTCATCAATTCCACTTCTTCCAATAATACTTTTGCAAATGCTAATGCTGGAATGTCACTAATAAAACCATAGTTATTTTCAATGTGAATGCGTACGTATAATATGAATGAACGGAGTTCCTTCAATTTATCGTGGACTCCATCATTAGAACTGGGTTCAGATAAAAATTACACCAAAGTAAAAAAATATTCTTGCAAATAAAATAAAATAAAAAATTTCAAATCAGTTCAGAATTTAAAAGTATAATCGTATGGAGAACTGCCTCCTTTTATTGAAATGGGATATAAAAAAACTGGAGTCACAGTATAGTACTCTTAATTGGGCGACTTTTACACTGTTCAAAATTAATGCCAATTATTGCAATTAAAATAGATTTCATTTTATTATGATTTAATTTGTTCCGCAATGGCAATCAGAGCTATAAAATAACTATGCACGTAAAGAAGTTTGCGTAGATTCGCCGAGTGATATGATTATATTGTCGCGCGGGCGCCGGGTGGTTATTCGCCATGTTCTCCTGTTACGTGGTCGTCGCCGTCGCAGCTCGCCTGCTGGCGCAGCCTGCGCTCGCTCGGCATCCGATCTGTAGCGTTGATAATAAAGGTAAGACAGACAGCCGAACAGATTACCCAAAAGGAGATTTTGTTACTAACCTTTATGTTATTTTTATATATTGCAGGGGATCCAGACTTACTACTCGACAAAACAGTTAACAATTCAAAAAAATCGGAAGGACCCGAGTTAGTAATAGCTATTCCAAATGTAAGTTTATCGCTGTCTCAATGTTCTCATGTAAATTAAGTTTTGTCCGCGACAGGCTTCTGAAAATTCTCGTCGATTGTCTACCCTGTATATTTCGAAGCCGACGCCGAAGATTAAATGAAGAGGCGATTCCCGAGTTGAGTGAATTGAGAGAGAGGTCGAGAACAAACAAAAAATCTGATAAGTTGTCTGTTTCTTCGATACTAAGAATATTGCGGCTTTGTCGGAGATACCAACTGGAGCCTTTTTGGTGCCGTAGTAGCGGACTGCAGATTTGTTGGCGTTATAGATCTGGGCGAACGTAATTCACATTTTGAAGGATTGAACACTAACAGAGTTTAATCTTTCGTGAAGAGTATCGCAATGCATTGATAAGTTGCAGCAGATAATCGCTGGCTGTGAAAGTCAGATTCGGTGATATTTCAGGGGAATCATCTCTTCGTTAGTTAGTAAAGAAATTATATCGCAGGGGTGTACGAGCTGAATCCACTACTGACTAAAGTTTCTAACGATAGACCTCTCTCAGATCTCTGTACCTAATACTGATGAATTTTAGTTATATCCCCGAATTATAGATCTATAAATAAATAGAAAAACTACCTAAGTTGTACACAAAACTGAAGCTCTTACATATAAAAGCTACTTATTTAAAAAGGTATACTTTGTTTGATTGTAAATTTGGAAATAGGACTTAGTTAGTATAATAGGAAGCTGCATTATTTCCGCTTGTTATTGGTTACTTTTAATCTCATATAAATAATAGGGTCTCGTTTTAGTTTCCATCAGCAGCAGCTGCTTACAAATTTATTGTTTTCAGTTTTAGTTTGGCGTATTGTCATTGCACGAACGTAATGAAATTGATTCTATTTTTATTCCATTGGCAGGAGCTTGAATGTAACCCGGGTAGAGTGTCGTTAGTGGCATGCGACTATGAGGGTGCCCCGACAGTTTCAATTGACGTTGATCTTAACCATGTGATAATCTATCGAAAAGGGCCGACCTACAAAGGAGAAGTAAATTTACAAATACAAGGGGGAAAGTGCTATTAGAGATTACAGTGTTAATAAAGGCAAAATCTTGAATTTAATTGTTATTTTATTTTCTTATCATTTCCAATTGTACAGTCGAGAAAAATTGTTGTAACTTAACAGCCATAAATGAGGACGTCTCCTATAGTAGAATCCTATAGGCTTGTCAAAAAAATGTGAATGCATTCTGAATGTGGAATTGTGGAAGAGGCGAAAGAGGTGTGTCAGGATCGTAGCTTGTGGCACTTGATAGTCTCCGCCAACGCCTATGAGATACGGGCGTGAGTGTGTATGTATGTATGTAGAAATAGGTATATGTATTTAATCCATTTGGAAATGCTTTAAGTTATGAAGGTTTGATGAAAATGTTAAGCGCAATGAAATATGTAAAATAAAATAAATAATCATGAACAAATTCAAACATAACAAATATGTGCTTTATATTTATTTATTTATTTAGGTTATAGACGAGCAGCATTGTTGCTGATGTGTCTATATCACACAGTGTTAAAAGTCATTTTAAATGAAGTAGAGACCGTTTGTTTGACTTCAACCACTTGTCCAATCTGTTCTTGAACAAATTCACTGACACAGCTGTCACAACATTTTGTGGTAATGTGTTCTTTTTTTTTTATTGAATTAGGATTACGTTAATTAATCTCTTTTCAAAAGTCAAAAATCTAACGGAAAACAAAGGAAAGTTAAGCGACCTCATGCAGGTAGGGGGCGACGCATGCAGACCGATCAGAGCGCCCGAGGGCTTACTCCAGCGAGACACCGGGCACCGATACGCGCCACGCACATAACCGCCTAGGCGAATCATGTGCGGCGCGGACTCGGCCCCAGGCAGCCCGCCGGCGCTCACACCCGCCCGCACCAGCCGGTCTACCCGCGTCGCTCCCTGAGCTCGGAACAAATAAGTAAAAATAATGTCGTCTGTCTGTCAGTATGCCGCTTCAGTTAGGAAAATGACCATCTGTGGGAAAAAGAAACGGCAAGAAACCTACAGGTACATTTAAATATGATTACATTGCATTGATACATTTGGCAATTTCTGTCTTGATTGGAATATGATGTGCACCTATACAAATCGGTCAAGATAACTAAAAATAAAAATAAATTCAAAAGCAAAAAATGGCACAGCAAAAGCAGGCCAGTCCACCAAGGCAGCACCCGTTCACGAGCATGACGCAGGGCCTAGCCATCGTCCAATTCAACCATATTTGAGGGAAGAGAACGACCCGACCCCCACGCCACCACCAGGCAGACTTTTAAGTGAGCATGCGCTGCCAATGCCGTACACATTTAAAAAGTATTTGTTATTCAATGACTATTCCACATCAAATCATCCTCACTCAATTAACAAAATTGTAAATTTATAAATACATTTTTGTCATTGATATATTCATCAATTTTATAATAGGCTTTTTTCATTAAAGTTGTTTTCACCTTTTCTTTAAATTGTGATTCAGGCAAATTAATAATACATTCAGGAATATGATTATAAAATCTTATACAGTTACACATGAAAGATGAATTTACTTTACTAAGTCTGAACAACGGTGTTACCAGTTTATTTTTGTTTCTTAAATTGACATTATGAATATCAGTATTTTTAGCAAATTGGGTAATATGCTTTCTAACATACATAATATTATCAAATATATATTGACTTGAGAAAGTCAAAACATCAATTTCTTTAAACAATTCTTTGAGCGAATCTCGTCGACGTCATCCATATATTGCTCTTACAGCTCGCTTTTGTAGTTTGAAAATGATGTCGCTATCAGCACACTTGCCCCATAGTATGATGCCGTATGACATAATACTATGAAAATAACTATAATAAACTAATCTAGCTGTATTCACATCCGTTAGCCTCCTTATTCGCCACACGGCAAATGCAGCCGAACTTAACCTACTAGCCAATGATTCAATATGTGAGCCCCATTGAATTTTTGAATCTATATTAACGCCTAAGAAAGTAGTTTTCTCTACCAACTCAAGTTGCGTTTTATCTAATATAACATTACATTAATGTACTTTGTACATTAGGGAGGCAAAAATGAACGCATTTTGTTTTTTTAGAGTTTAAGACTAAGTTATTAATCGTAAACCAATGAAGCACATTCTGAAGAACACAGTTTACTTCGTCTATATTATTATCTTTCCTATTAATTTTAAATATCAGTGAAGTGTCGTCAGCAAACAAGACTATACCAGCAATGTTCTGCACCATGTATGGAAGGTCATTTATACAGTGTGTCCGGGGAAGTAGTCGTCAAATTTAAGGAGCGTGATCTTTTGACTATTTCATCGACCTAATGACTTTAATTATAGGGTTATTATAAATTACAAGTACTTGAACTTTTTTTTCGAAGTTATGACCTTGCTTAGCTAAAACAATCAACAGTTTGTAGAAACGCCAATTTGTAGAACAGCTCAAATACTAGTCACATGATACAAAAAAAAATACATCTAAATGTGCAATTTTATTTGACATTTGAAAAAAAATTTAAAAAATAGGTGAAAAAAATTGATATTTTATTTTTCTATTGCATCTTATTCGGTGAAAATGGCGGGGTTGGTATAATTTTATTACTTGAATGGATAGTCAAATGATATCAAAAACACGCAAAAGGAAGTAACAGGATACGAACTGTTGATTGTTTTAGCTAATGAAGGTCATAACATCGAAAAAAAAGTTCAAGTACTTGTAATTTTCGGCGCTGGGACCATAACCCTATAATTGAAGTCATTTTGTCGATGAAATAGTCCAAAGATCACGCTCCTTAAATTTGACGACTACTTCCCCGGACACACTGTATATACAAGAAAGAGAAACGGCCTCAATATAGATCCTTGTGGCACTCCAATGCTCACTTTCCCACCTGCAGATAACTCGCCATTTACATTTACTTTTTGAACTCTACCTTCTAAGTATGATTTCATCATTTCAAGACTATCATGCGTAAAACCGTAATGTTTTAATTTTAGTAATAGTGTTGAATGATTTACACAATCAAATGCTTTAGACAAATCGCCATAAAACACCTACTGCATTATGATGTTCTTCCAGATGTTCCAGTTTGATACTACTCTGTTAGAGAAGAAGTGATGTGCAGTATTGGTGTTGGATGGTGCGCGTTCTAATTGCATTTCGTGACCTCTGTGCGACTTGCAGCCCTTTTGTGTAATAAACATTTCGTGAATGTGAGGGTGATTGTATTGGTATGATAAAATCTTAGTCTCGGGCTCCACTCATGCAGTGCAGTGCACTGCGCGGCGCACCGCACGGTGCCACGTCACGGTGACAACAAAGAAAACGGTGGTGTTATTCTGGTTTTTCAGGTTAGGCAACGTTCGCACGAGAGATTTACGAAATATTGTGAGTTAGGCAACGTTTGCACGAGAGCTTTTTCGACGCTTTTACGCGCTTTATTTTAAACGACTCGCATGATTATTGACCATATGTCACCGACTGTCTGATCACACACAGGCGTAAAAAGTGACTGGAGATTTTTTATTTTCAGTCACTTTGCAGCCAAAAAACTGTCTCAAATGCAACCAAGAGAAACGTACGAAAAGGATGTCATTCATTTTAGATTAAAACGCTGAAAGTGCCGGCCAGAAAAATATTATGCAATTTACAGAGACAGGTTCAGACAGGTTCTATTATTTCTTACTATGGTGCCAAACCAGTACGCCCACCACCACCACTATGTACCGCCGGGCGTACAGTAGGTACTAAGTATCGCTTTTCTAAAAGCCAATAACAATCGACCGTCGGACGTGCGGATTTGACGTCACAGTAAACAATGTTAAGAACTGTTTTCTATATTGGAAACTAATAATTTTGTTCTGGCCGACCCTTAAATTTTTGATCCAAAAATGTATGAAACGCGAATGTTGCTTTTTTTAACTAAGAGTATAACAAAAGAAATATGTCAAGAAATTGGACCACCTCGATTGATCTTCCACGAATACTATACTATAACTGATACTTTTTACCCGACTACGATGAAGCTAAAGGAGGGTAATGAAGTTAACAATTTATGTATGTAAAGTTGATAAACGTGGAAGAATCGACAGAGATTTGTCAGGACCATAGCAAGTGGAACAATGTCGTCTCTACCTACTCTTGCGGGAGAAAGGGGTTTGTATGTATGTATGTGAATATGAATGTTTATATGGATGTTAATTCTAGCTCAAAAACTACTTGGCCAATTTTTGTTAAAAGCGTATTGATTGTCCGATGGTTACAGGCTCTATGATAATACATTCAATATATTATCTTGAGGATATAAGAACAAAAAAACTTCTAAATTTTTCAATTCAGAAGATTGATTCGGTCATGTTGGGAATTTTTATTCACATTGGTTGATTCTGTTGTGGGATATATCGCACTGCTTAAATTTGTCCTCAACTGGTTCAAAACATGATTTTGGGACAATATTACGACAAAATGTTTTAAAACGTAGTTATTTCTGTCCTTTTCGAATGTTTACTTAAACTGAGTGTATACCACGGTGGCTCATTTAAAATTATAACTACAAAGTATAACATCAGTAGTAAGTATGAAGAGAGTGTATAAAACTTAAATAACTCGGAAACCACTCTTAGAAAACTAGATCCTAAAAAGAAATGATAGTGCCCGTCGATATCTATAAGTATTTGCTTTTCTGGAACAAGCGTTTTAAGGCCAATAGTTTCAGAGTTATTACAGGTTTAAGATTGACGGATGTCAACCGAAATGTAGATGTCGACGAGCACTATCATTTCCCCTCAGAAACTAGTGTTCTAGAAGCGATAGTTTAAGAGTTATTACAGCATTAAGTTTGACAGCTATCATCCGTAATGTAGATCTCGACGAGTACTATCATTTCTCTTTAGGAACTAGTATTCTAACATCAATAGTGTCAGAGTCATTACAGTTTTAAGTTTGACAGGTGTCATACAAAATGTAGATTTCTACGAGTACCTGCATTTCTTTTTAGAAACTAGTGTTCTAGAACCAAGCATGCCTTATTTATAATTCGGGATGAAATGAGAAGAGAATGAACATGAGAATGAATGAGATCACGAAAGCGAAACAACTTCGATAAGTTCAAGAATCAGAAAAAGGGGAGGGGCTTACGCATCAGCGGTCAAACTTTCTTTGACAAGGTCGGTTTCCTATTTCATTCACACGCGTTGTATCTGTACTAAAAAAGTAGACAGATATATGTGTGTGAACTGTGTCACATAAAGAGGAAAGATTCGAACTGTTGGTAAAAAGAAACAGTCAGATGTGACGTTTCATGTTGACATCTACTGACATCGCACCGCACGCTGCATGAGTAATATATAATATAAATTAAATAATCATCGTGGCGTCATTATGATGATGTTGACTCAATATAATGTTTTTTTTTTTTTTTTTTTTAACCAATTATTGTACACAAGATTGTTACAAAAAGTATATTACATAATATATTAGACACAACAGGCCAACTTATTTCTATAAAGAAATTTCTTCCAGCAGGCCTACAACAGAGAGATCGTGATAATTAAATGCAGTAAAGACGTGCACAGTAGCAAAAACAAAATAATGATGCTTAACTAATACAATACATAAATAAATACATACCTATATACCTACATTGAAAACAAATACATATACATACATACATACATACAAATACATATACACATACTTACGTATATTAGACAGACAGAGAAAGGTAGTGCTCTTTTACACGTTTCTTGAAGATGAAAATAGAAGTGCTATCCCGTATTTCATGCGGAAGAGAGTTCCACAATCTTGCCGCATGGACAGTGAATGAGTAGGAGAAAAAATCAGTGTGATGGGGAGGAATGTCTAACATAGATTTAACGGAGGATCGACAGGGCTTGTCTTGCGACCGGGAAAATTTAAAACGTTCACGAAGGTATGAGGGAGCGGAGGGATTATAAAGGACGTTATAGAGGGTAGAAAGAATCCGAGCATTCCTACGAAGCCGAATCGGGAGCCACTTGAGCTGTGTCCGAAAGCTAGAGATATGGTCGTACTTACGCAGACCAAAAATGAAGCGTATGCACAAATTTTGGAGACGTTCAAGCTTGTTTAATAGCTCCTCAGTGGCATCCAGATAGCAGGAATCGGCGTAATCAAGGATAGGAAGGAGAAGGGATTGAACGAGGGAAATTTTAGTTTTCAGGGGTAGAAAACGTTGGAAGCATTTAATTGAATGAAATGAGTAATGAAGATTTTTGCTAACCTCATTGACGTGAGAGACCCAAGACAAGTTAGAGTCGAATATCACTCCAAGGTTTTTCGCAGATTTACTGAGCGTAATAGGAACACCGTCAAAAAGAATCTGAGGAATATTAGAGTTGCCTCGCAGTTGTCTACACATATAAGGGCTGCCGATTAATACAGCCTGAGATTTAATTGGGTTAACCAATAAGCCAAAGGATTTGGCCCAGTCTGAAATGCGTTGAAGGTCAGCGTTAATGCTTGTGAAAGCATCCTCAATATTTTCTACCTTAAAGTGCTGATATACTTGCAGATCGTCTGCGTAGAGATGAAAGAGGGAAGATTTTATGAGCTTGTTGAAAAACATCCTGCACCATACGATTATAATCGATCAGATTACTCTAAATGGAACGTGAGAGACAAGATGCGGATAATGATAGTAAGGAAATTAAACGGCAAATTACGTGGGGACAAAAATGTCTGACCATGCCAGCCCGCTAGGCACGGGAAGGAGAGTTCAACCCACGAAGCGATGGCTAGACGTCGATAAGAACGACATGCGTGCCAACAAACTCACCACCAAGGATACCTAAGCCCGAGCGAAGTGGACCAAGAGGAGTAGGAAGGCGGACTCCAGGCAACCGAAATTTAACACCAAGACGATGACAATGATGATCTTGGCGTCAAATCCTGTTTGTGTTCTCGCACGCGACGACCCGGGGTCCGCTTTGACTATGATCCAAGATTTAGCAGATCAGGCAATTACAGTGGAACGACTGCCAACTGACCTCCATACATAAGGTCGACATAAGGTCAATAATCATGCGAGTCGTTTAAAATAACGCGCGTAAAAGCGTCTAAAAAGCTCTCGTGCAAACGTTGCCTAACTCAATCATTCGTTAATCTCTCGTGCGAACGTTGCCTAACTTAAAAACTAGAATAACACCACCGTTTTCTTTGTTGTCACCGTGACGTGGCACTGCGCGGTGCGCCGCGCAGTGCACTGCACTGCATGAGTGGAGCTAGTCTCTAACAAGTTTTACCACATTGTGCAGTACACTGCGCAGCGCACTGCATGAGTGTGTCTTCAAGATTATATGTTTCAATGAGATCACCACGCTGCCGTCTTTCTTCCAGAGTAGTGAGGCGTAGTATGCGAAGTCTTTCTTCATAGGATTTGCAGTCGGTATTTTATTAGCTCTTCTATTTTAGTATATGTAATAAGATAATTTAAAGATATACCGTGTGCTGAATGACGTCATCGTTCATGCTAAAATAACAAAGTTCTAGCGAATAAATCTTCTTTGGTTTAAGAATATATCTTCCCTGGTGAACATTTCTTCACAGTTATTCATGTGTGAGGCTACTGAAAAAGTAACTTGACAAAAAATAGGAGACGTCCTTACTGGCCGTGTAACGATTTCCCGACGCGTTTCTTGTAATAATATGAACAAATGTAGAAGACACCTAAACTAGTAAACGTACAGTTTTCTCGAGTGTACTTCGATTACCTGGTGTTGCTGATGTCCATAGGCGGCGGTGACCACTTTCCATCAGGAGTCCCGCTTGCCTGTTTGTATGCCGTGTAACATAAGAAAAAAGTATGAAATAAGATAACAATGATTTACTCGTTGTATGAACATGGTCGTACGACCGTCGCCCATTAGGACAGCACCCAATTTGATAATGCCTCTTGCCTGTAATCGTGCTGACTACCTCATCCTTCGAACCGGAACACAACAATGCAAACATTGTTGCTTCGCAGGTACAATAGAAATGTGGACGCACTGATTCAGGCGAACTACTCAGGTTTAACTTAAGTCTTACCACCTTTTATCTACCAGTAAATCTGAATGAGTCTGCTGATAACGATGAAGATGATTTTTTTAAATTACAGTCATTATCGTCCTAGCTCTAATCCCGGCATCTGCCAGGGTACGTTTTCCTAGTAATTTTGCTCCACTTCTCCCAGTCTTCGGAATCTTCGCGTCGTAAGCCGTTGGCTCTCGCATCAGACTCAGCGATGTCAATATATTGCTTCTTGGACCGTCCACGGGATCTCTTTTCTGATACCGGCCGGTTCAGGCACCTATTCACCACGTGGTTTACGCAATACGTGGCCATACCAGCGCAAGCAAGCTTCCGCGACCTTACCCGCAACACTCCTCACGCCAAGGCTGCCATGGATATACTCGTAACGTACTTGGTCGAGTTTCGTAACTCTGTAAATCTATCGCAGCATTTTCGGCGTGGAGTTTGCAGGTCTGATTTTACTCTTGTATATAAGCCATTGAGCTTGATAGAGATTTCAGGGTCACAGTCGTGAGCTCATGCCATTTGATCCAAACTGTAGATTCGGTACTTCACATCGGGGACAATATCGTCGGACTCATGCTGCACGGATCCGAGGTATTTTAATTGATATGTTCTATTGACAGCTTCGTTCCCTATACGGTTGGTTTCAAGATCCGCGCTGCAGAAACAGAAGATAATCTATGTTTTGGTAACGTTCAGTTTCAAACCGCCGTTTTCTAGAATTTTCTTCCACGTGTTCACCGTGTTCTCAAGATCCTGCCTTAGCTTGCTGACCAGTACGATGTCATCAGCGTATTTCAAAAGCCAAGTGTAATGTAGGTTGTCTATTGGTCTATATATATTGTCTATGGCAGTATCTTGACAGCAAGCTCTCAGTCTGAATAAACGCTGCTAGCAAATGGATCTGTCTCTCATTATTGTGTATAACTAAAGTAGGACTTCCTGGATTCTTCAGTGGCGACGAGTATTTCGAACGTGTGTGCAAGCAAATTGTGATTTAGCAAGAAAAAGTTTATAAAAAGAAAGAACCAAGAACCGGGGCGCGAACCAAGATGGCCGTTGGAAAAATCGGGCTGTTTGACATTCACAAGGACAATTGGAATAGTTACATTGATCGCTTGGAACAATATTTTATAGCCAATTCGGTGAAAGATGAATTGAAAGTGGCTACATTAATAACCGTTGTAGGCAATGATGCTTACGAACTCATGGTTAGTTTGTGCACACCCGATAAACCGGCTAATAAAAAATATGTGGAGTTAGTCACGATAATGAAAGGACATTTGAACCCTAAACCCAGCATGCTCGCGGAGCGGTTCAAGTTTAGGCTGCGTATTCAACGGAACGAAGAAACTATCGCGTCTTTCGTGATGGAATTGAAGAGATTAAGCCAGCACTGTGGTTTTACGGCAGAAAGTCTCAAAGAAAACCTAAGAGACCAGTTTGTGTGCGGGTTAAGGAATGACGACATTCGCCAGAGGCTGTTCACAGAAGACGACAAGATTACGTTCGACAGCGCTTATAAGGTTGCGGTTTCAATGGAAGCAGCGGAAAAGAACGCGGCGTTGGTGGAGGACTGTACTAGGGGCAAAAATAGCAGTAGTACAGTGGCGGCCACGACGACATCAGTCCATCAAGTTTCGAATGTCGGCAACAGATTTCGTGGAGCGGGCGCGGGCGGCCCACCGCCGAGCCGAGCGTCGCCGCGCGGCGGCCGCGGCCCGGCGCGCGGCGCGCCCGGCGGCGGTGGCAGCGGCGGACCAGACGGGCAGCGCGGTACCGGCACGACGAAATATCGGCAGGGGACCGGCTATGGAACTACCTATGACAACAGTGGCACAAAGGCAGTTTGTAGTGTTTGTGGAGACAGACACAGTCCGGAAACATGCAAGTTCAGATTTTATGTTTGTCGCGTTTGCAACCGCGAAGGGCATTTAAAAAAGATGTGTCCCAAAATGCGGAGAATCGACTCTGTATACCTGTTGGAAGAGGACGGGGGCGACGTGAGTAGGAACGACAGCGACAGCGACGAGGTAATTATTATGGACATTAATCGTTTATCTATTAAACAGTGTAAACCGATTCGTGTTGCTTTGAACATACATGGTCACGATGTCCAAATGGAGTGTGACACGGGAAGCGCGATATCGTGTGTAAATGAGAAATTGTATAAACAATTGTTCTCTGATTTACCTATTAAATCGAGCCAATTATTACTAAGGTACTACACTGGTGAATTAGTGCGGCCGTTAGGGGTTATTAAACCAATGGTAAAATATAAACATATAGCAAAACAGCTTGACTTGTATATTGTGGAGAATGGTAAAACCATTTTATTAGGCAGACAATGGTTGGCTGAGTTGAATGTAACCTTGTCGCGACTACAGTATAGTTGTTTAAATAATAATGTAGCGAAGAAGATGGATTTTAACTGGAAAGAATTCAGTTCCAGATACTGTGAGGTGTTCGCGGACGGATTGGGGCGTTTCACCGGCGGCACAGTGAGCATCCACGTCCGGCCGGGTGCGCGGCCCGTGTTCCTGCGCGCGCGACCGCTGGCGTACGCGCTGCGCGCGCCAGTGGAGCGCGCGCCAGTGGAGCGCGCGCTGGACCAACTGGTGCGTGATGACATTCTCGTTCCCGTCGAGCGGTCGGAGTGGGCTACACCGATTGTGCCAGTCGTCAAAAAGGACGGTACTATTAGAATTTGTGCAGACTATAAAATGACATTAAATAAGGTTTTGGAAGTCGACCATTATCCCTTGCCTAAAGTAGAGGACTTACTGGCGCGTTTATACGGGGGCGAACGGTTTAGTAAGATTGATTTATCACAAGCGTACGCGCAATTTGTATTAGATGAGTCTAGGAAGCTCACGGTAGTCAACACTCATAAAGGTCTCTTTATGTACAATAGACTAGTATACGGCTTGTCGTCCAGCCCGGCTATATTTCAACGACGATTAGAACAGCTGTTTGCGGACCTACCCTACGTAGGTGTGTTTTTAGATGATATAATTATTACAGGAAAAAAATGATCAACAACATTTATGTAATTTGCATAGAGTATTTGACCGTTTAAAAGCGAACGGATTACGAGTAAAAAAAGAAAAATGTAGTTTTTTTGCAGAGTCAATAGAATACCTAGGGCACATTATTAGCAATAAAGGTGTTCATACCTGTCCAAATAAGGTGGCAGCGATTAAAAATACACCGGTTCCATCAAATGTCTCCGAACTCAGAGCTTTCATTGGAATGGTGATGTATTATGGTAAATTTATAAAGAATGTGAGTACGGTTTTGTCACCATTGTATAAGTTGCTAAGGTTAGGCGTTAAGTATGAATGGAATAAGGAGTGTCAGGAAGCATTCGAAAGGGTTAAGGTCGCGTTAAGTAGTGACGAGGTGCTGACGCACTACTCGCTGGAGCTGCCCGTGGTGCTGACGACAGATGCGAGCGGCGTGGGGGTAGGCGCGGTCATCGCGCACGCCACGCCGGAAGGCGAGCGGCCTATCGCCTACGCGTCCCGGACGCTGACCAAAGCCGAACGGGCATACGCCCAGATCGACAGAGAGGCCTTAGCTATTGTGTACGGAATAAGGAAATTTCATCAGTACTTATACGGCCGCAAATTTATACTAAGGACGGATCACAAACCGTTGACGTACATATTCGGTAGTAAGGTGGGAATACCTGTTATGGCCGCATCGCGAATTCAGCGCTGGGCGATTCTTTTGTCAGGATACAATTACGATATCGAGTATGTAGCATCAGCTAAAAACTGTGCAGACGCGTTATCCAGATTACCTCAGAAGTCGACAGAGCGGCAGTTGGCATTTGGGGCGTTTCACCGGCGGCACAGTGAGCATCCACGTCCGGCCGGGTGCGCGGCCCGTGTTCCTGCGCGCGCGACCGCTGGCGTACGCGCTGCGCGCGCCAGTGGAGCGCGCGCCAGTGGAGCGCGCGCTGGACCAACTGGTGCGTGATGACATTCTCGTTCCCGTCGAGCGGTCGGAGTGGGCTACACCGATTGTGCCAGTCGTCAAAAAGGACGGTACTATTAGAATTTGTGCAGACTATAAAATGACATTAAATAAGGTTTTGGAAGTCGACCATTATCCCTTGCCTAAAGTAGAGGACTTACTGGCGCGTTTATACGGGGGCGAACGGTTTAGTAAGATTGATTTATCACAAGCGTACGCGCAATTTGTATTAGATGAGTCTAGGAAGCTCACGGTAGTCAACACTCATAAAGGTCTCTTTATGTACAATAGACTAGTATACGGCTTGTCGTCCAGCCCGGCTATATTTCAACGACGATTAGAACAGCTGTTTGCGGACCTACCCTACGTAGGTGTGTTTTTAGATGATATAATTATTACAGGAAAAAAATGATCAACAACATTTATGTAATTTGCATAGAGTATTTGACCGTTTAAAAGCGAACGGATTACGAGTAAAAAAAGAAAAATGTAGTTTTTTTGCAGAGTCAATAGAATACCTAGGGCACATTATTAGCAATAAAGGTGTTCATACCTGTCCAAATAAGGTGGCAGCGATTAAAAATACACCGGTTCCATCAAATGTCTCCGAACTCAGAGCTTTCATTGGAATGGTGATGTATTATGGTAAATTTATAAAGAATGTGAGTACGGTTTTGTCACCATTGTATAAGTTGCTAAGGTTAGGCGTTAAGTATGAATGGAATAAGGAGTGTCAGGAAGCATTCGAAAGGGTTAAGGTCGCGTTAAGTAGTGACGAGGTGCTGACGCACTACTCGCTGGAGCTGCCCGTGGTGCTGACGACAGATGCGAGCGGCGTGGGGGTAGGCGCGGTCATCGCGCACGCCACGCCGGAAGGCGAGCGGCCTATCGCCTACGCGTCCCGGACGCTGACCAAAGCCGAACGGGCATACGCCCAGATCGACAGAGAGGCCTTAGCTATTGTGTACGGAATAAGGAAATTTCATCAGTACTTATACGGCCGCAAATTTATACTAAGGACGGATCACAAACCGTTGACGTACATATTCGGTAGTAAGGTGGGAATACCTGTTATGGCCGCATCGCGAATTCAGCGCTGGGCGATTCTTTTGTCAGGATACAATTACGATATCGAGTATGTAGCATCAGCTAAAAACTGTGCAGACGCGTTATCCAGATTACCTCAGAAGTCGACAGAGCGGCAGTTGGCAGAGGAGGTTACTTATTTAAATTTCGCTGAAAAATTCCTACCAGTTACCAATAGTGACGTAAAAAAGTATACGGCAACAGATGGTGTGTTAAGTAGAATCATGAACTATGTGCAGTCGGGGTGGCCACCTACCAATGTAGATGAACAAATTAAGTCGTACTACGTACGACGACATGAATTGTATGTGGAAAGGGGTTGCATCATGTGGGGGTACAGGGTGGTCATACCGACGGTGTTAAGGGACACAGTGCTGAAGCAATTACATATTAGTCATATGGGAATCGTGAAAACGAAGTCGTTAGCTCGCAGTTACGTCTGGTGGCCCGGCATCGACGCCGACGTGGAGGAGGCGTGCCGGCGCTGCGAGATTTGCGCCGCGGAGGCGCCGGCGCCGCCGCGAGCGCCGCCTCAGCCGTGGCCCTATATACCTCTACCTTGGAGCAGGTTACATATTGACTTTTTGGGTCCATTTAACGGTAGGAAATTTTTCGTTGTTATAGATTCTAGTTCAAAATGGATAGAGGTATTTGAAATGCAAAATACCAATGCGGCCGCCGTAATAAAAATATTAAGAGCAACGTTTGCACGATTCGGTTTGCCCCTAGAGTTGGTATCCGATCAGGGACCTCCGTTCACTAGTGATGAACTTGGAGACTTTTTAAACAAGAATGGTATACGACAGACATTTTCACCGGTATACCACCCATCATCAAATGGCGCGGCTGAAAATGCCGTGAAATTATGCAAACGGGCCATTAAGAAGGCAACTAGAGAAGCTATAGATATAGATACTGCTTTGCAAACATATCTGTTAGCATACAGAAACAGCGTTCATAGTAGTACAGGGGAAACGCCGGCCATGTTGTTGCAGCGGAGAGCACTGCGCTGCCGACTAGACCTGCTGCGCGGCGCGGGCGCGGCCGCGGAAAGCGCGCGCGCGGCGCAGCAGCGGCAAGCGCGCTCCGCCGGCGGCGTGCCTCGGGAGCTCGCCGTAGGGGACCCCGTGTGGACTCGCCAGTATAATGCACGGGACAAATGGGTCAAAGGGACCATTATAGCTAATGAGGGCACACGAAGATATAGCGTACAAAATGGGGATGAGGGTCGGCTCCTAAAAAGGCACATAGACCAAATCAGACGTAGGTATAGTTACGTTTGTCCTGACGAAGTCCAAGTGGACATTGACGGTGTAGCTCACAGGGACGGGAGCGGGGAGGTCGGTACGACCCCGGCGAGTGCGAACCTGGAGATGGAATTACCTAAGAATAATGACGGTGAAGAAGTAAGGAGGAATGTACCGTGTAAGGAACCGCCAACACAGCCGTGCCCGGCGGAACCGGCACAGCCATCTCCAGGTCTGTCTCGCTCGCCCGCGGTGTCGCCGGTGAGACGCGGCGAACGTCCGCGTAAACCTCCGGTTCGGTTTGGTTTCGATATTGATTGATGGTACCTATGTATGGACTTAACCTATTGTTGTTACTTTACTTGACTTATTTCTTATTATCTTACTACTAGTTATAATCTATATGCTAAGGTGTATTACCAACGTGTAATTAAGTGCGGAGGTGTAATGTAGGTTGTCTATTGGTCTATATATATTGTCTATGGCAGTATCTTGACAGCAAGCTCTCAGTCTGAATAAACGCTGCTAGCAAATGGATCTGTCTCTCATTATTGTGTATAACTAAAGTAGGACTTCCTGGATTCTTCACCAAGGAGGTCCAGAATTTCCGCTAAGAGGACATCGGGTATTATTTATAAGATACTAAGGCTAGACGTCAGCCTGTTTGAACTGTTTCGCAATGTTGGCTGTCAAAAGTATATTTGCTAAATGATTTTGGTATAATGAAAGCCGCCGCTTTCTGTAGCTTTTGCGGTACCGTACTATTCCTTCATTTATGTTTGACACTTCTAGATATTCGTGGATTTCTTTGTTGCTGCCCCCAGTTTTACTCCCGTCTTTCCAGGTACTGTCTTCTTGTGTGGTAGACCCTATATCTTTATTCCACAGAGGAATAGTATTTTCGGAAGCCAAATTGGTGATTGGGTATGATTTTGGGATCATTGAGTACCTTCCTTAGTTTAGAAAAAAACTTTCTTGGTGTCATTATAATTTGTGAGTATTTCCACATTTATGGAAAATCTTTATCAAAATTTTCTTTTGACATAAAACAAGACGATCCAGAGAAACGCCACTAGTTACTCTAAATTAGTCGAGTTCTCGCTGGAACTTATCGCTTTTCACAGTTTAGTTTGTTTTAGTTTCATTTATTTTGGTTATCGTATGTATTAATGATAATTGATGCAAGTTTGTTACTTTTATAACGATTTAATTTGTTCCGCAACGGCAATCAAAGACACGAGAAATAATTTTACACGCAGTTTGTGCGTAGATTGCGCCGATTTATAAATCAGCATACGGCGATGGTCGCAATCATTTTCCGCCATGATCTCCAGCTACGTGCTCGTCGTCGTTGTCGCCTGCGTGCTGGCGGAGCCTGTGCTCTCAAAAAAACCCCCATACTGTGCGAATAATGAAATTGGTAAGCAAGTCTGCTCTTTACATTACATGAGTTGGATAACCCACGACCAAGTTCACCTCAACTCCAATATTTTCTAGATAAGTTTAGATTACTTTATTTATCATTGAAATTTACATTATACTATAATACAATTTATAATATATGCAAGTCACAAAGATATCGTCACAAAAATTCATATTAATGTCAAAGTATAATAATTTCCAAAATTCGTAAAACAAAAACAATCAATAGGTACATAAATTAAATTAATTTAAATATCATTGATTTGTCTATACATTAAGGTCAATAATATGTCATATATAATTATGTCAAAATATAAAATAAATGTCACAATTTAAAACAAATCATAAATTAATTAAATATAAATAATGTCAAGTGAACTAAAAATTTAATCATTAAATAAAATTAAAATTGAAATGAAAATTAAAATAAAATTAACATGAATTATCATGGATTTGAATAAATAAAAATACATTTAGTTTTATTTGATGAAAGGCGATGAGCTGGTATGCAGTCTCATCCACCTCTCCATCATAGAGAAATCCCACCGCTCGGCAATACGTTCACGATGCTGTTAGTGCTGTTTTTGAAAACAGCACACATAAATTATTTGACATAAAATGTTAAGTAGTTAGTTAGTTAGTATTTGAATTCTGTGGTCAAGCTTTAAACTACTGATCTGGTCTGCCAAACCCAGGATCAGGGCCCCGGGCCCTTGCGCACATTATCAAGACAATTGCTATTTATACCTTAGTTAACGATTTGTCCAATATTCCCTTGATTACCTTCTTAACTCTTTCAGGCTAGGTAGTTTATATTCTATACACCTATTTTATAAATTCTTTAAAATATTTTTTTATTAACAGTTCCGGGTTCCGGGTTTCCGACTTCGTACCTTTGGTTACGATAAGCCCAATTTTTAGACGCGATTGCATGCATGTCCTGTGATTATGATGCATGCAACTGCGTCGAAATGTACGCAAAGGTACGCAGTAGAAAACACGGCACATATTATTATGTTATTCTGCATCTTGTTTGATATGATATAGCTTTATTATTATATTAGACGGGACTTACACGCGACGTACGTTTTCGATTTGTTTACCCGCCGTTTCGCTAGGGTTACACCCACCGTGGTCACGAGACGACTGCCGTGGAGAGGTGACAGCTGCGGTGATGGTGACAAATCGAAAACGTACGTCGCGTGTAAGTCCCGTCTAATATAATAATGTGTGTAAAGAACGCGAGTTTAGTTTAAATCAAACATGATATAGTTTTGTTAGGCTTTTATTACCAAATGTCTCCAAACAACGACCACTTTGTCAGTATTACTTTTTGAAATGATTGGTCGTGTAGATAATTATTGGTTGATTACAATAATATCTATCTATAAAATATAAGTGTTACATCTGACATCTCCTGCCTGGAGGGTTTTATATAAAAAGTACATTACATAAAAAGTAACTGGTTTGCGCGATATCAGAATTTCTATAAAACTTATCTTAATGTGAACTGAATGTTTCGGAAAATCCTTTAGTTGACAGTGTGCAATCAGCAACTTTCTTCTTAGTTTGGCATGAAATATTTAACTGTGACGTTACTGTAGTACAAGTTCGTCAAATGTGTTAATTTTTTTATCATTTCTCTGAACTTTTATTTTACATTTTATTGTACAGAAAGTTAGCTTGACTCATATGTCCCTATGTATCTATGCACGCTGAGAGCTTTTAAACTGCGAAACGGATTTTTATGCGGTTTTCAACAATATACCTGTACCTGTTGTGATTTTTTTCTGTATGTCAATTTTGTATACTATTTATTGTACACAATAAATGTTAAATAAATAAATAAATACAGAGTAATTCAAGGGTATGGGTACAGTAACTTGGTGTCTTTTCTACAAAATAACATTTTTTTTATTATGATAAGTATAGGCAACTTTAAGTTAATACGGTTTGATATAATATTTAATAGGCTTTTGTTGTTATCAAGGAAAATATCGGGTAACTCTGTATAAAGTGAATGTCGATGATTTTACACTCGCCAGCCACGATGATTAGTTATCGAATCATATAGTCTTTAAATCCAAGTTGTCGATATATTTTTTATGGTTTTGCAATATGTATCCAATACCCTTATACCCTTAAAGAAACAAAATAGTATAAAAGTGTTATCCATACGAAAGTGTAATTATACTGTAATTATCTGGTGTGCCAAATCCTGGATCATGATCAAGGCGGATCTGGCCGTCGCCCGCAAGAATGGGATATATTGACGTCGTAATTATATTCCGACCATTCGATTATTAACATTGGGTTCTGATATAATGTTTCAGGGAAAGATGGTGCGAAATACACGAGAGTAAAACACGTAAAACTACATGCCGGACACTGCAATCTTGACATCAACCCTATTTCTAACGTAAGACCTCTATGTTGTATGTTAATTAAGTATTATGATCAAATTGTTTTCAGTTAGCAGGCCATGTAAAGTAGGCAGCTTGCGGACAGCCATTTAATTTCTTTTTGCTATACGGCAGACAAACAGACAAGCGAGCCACCTAATGGCAAGTGGTCAGTTCAATAGGTTTCCTTGAACGTTGGCGTTGCCCACGTCTAAAATCACGTACGTGGGTGAAGTTATTCATAAGACAAAAATAAATTTTATTGTGTGATAGTTAAGATTCTGACAATTCTATATTAATGTAGTCATTGAATATAAAACCGCCTTTTCCGAATTATTCTCCTGTAAACTCCATACTACATATATATTATATTGGAGCATCGGAAATCTAGTCGTTAAGATATCAGACTCGTAAGCGAGAGGTACGGGATTCGAATCCTACTGCCGCCACGTACCATAACTCTTTTCTGAGTTATGTATATTAATTTAACTCTTACTGAATGTGTAACCATGCTCCAATCTAGTCACGATCCCCTGGTAGCAGGGCCACGAAGGTCAGATGGCAGACGCTTCACTGTAATTACCTGATTTGCCAATTCGTCCAGACCAGACCAGAAGAAGACCAGGACATTAACGCGCGAAGATGTTTATTTCTTTGTACTACATGCACATTATGTTACAGTTCGTTGGATGTAAGCCGGAAAGAGTTAAAATAAAGGTTTGCGACTACAAGCCCAACCCGACCGCAGAAATTACAGCAGACCTAAAAAAAGCGAGAGTGAGGCGAGTCAAGCCCTGCCCGGGCGATGTCACAGTGGATATATCGGTGGCATGCAAAAAAAAATAATCCTAGCTTATTAGTGGGTGGTTTTTAGAGATTAAAATGTAATTTCATACCAGCTTAGGCTGAGAAGGTATACGTCACGGGGTGCTCCAGAGACTGTTCATATTGTCTCAACGGAAAGAATACAAAATGCCGTAAAACGATCTTAAGTTCAAGGCCACATATTATTCTTAGGCGTATTCCTAGATTTTAAAAGTATATCTCTAAAAAGCACACTCTATAACGATTAAAGGGATTATCATGTAAATAAACATGTCATTATCAGTTTAATTTTGTTTTATTTACTGTTTATTTAAATTTTAAATAAAATAATAATGCTTTGCTGTTCTTTATTTGCCGATCGTCGATGGTCTAATGGTTTAGCGGTCCGACTCGTACCCCAAGGTACCGGGTTCGAACTCCAGTGCCATCATGTACCAATGACTCTTCTCTAAGTTAGTTTCGAGGGTGCTATCGCGCATTACCATCACCGGGACATGAACATCAACATGACTGACCGCTTTGTTGTGCGTAATTATTTTTCATTTTGTAAGCGAAGATCAAAAAATGCAGTTGACTATTTTGTAGTCTACTAGCCGATTTGCCTCGATATGCAATTAGTTGCCTACTTTACACACCATTCGATTGAAAACACGAAAAGAGAAATCAAAAGGAGCTACAGATCAATTACAAAAGCAAGGAAGCTAGACTGTGCTTTTATTTATAATAGTCTACTAAAATGGCTACAAAAACACTAAAAAGTGTGCGAGTTGCAAAAGTCAGTGATAACCTTGACTAAGGGAGTGCCCTAGAACTTAAGATAAATGACATGAGCTTTCTCGTTTTAAACCAATTTGAAATGATGAAATCGTTGACTAGCTCACCTACCCGCGAATGAAAACTCGACTTACCGAGTCAGAATCCGCTGAGCAATGATCCA
Organism: Blastobasis lacticolella; assembly: GCA_905147135.1. Lineage (NCBI taxonomy): Eukaryota > Metazoa > Arthropoda > Insecta > Lepidoptera > Blastobasidae > Blastobasis > Blastobasis lacticolella. The sequence goes on from LR990043.1 coordinate 316,899, forward strand.
TGCGAGCAGTCCGTCTGAAAGCGGCCGCTGCGTTGAGCGTTAAAAGAAGATCCAGGTAACAGCGCTCGTAAGTCGTCTCACTCTGACACTGACACAAACTTGGCGACCGATAAGGACATCCGACACAAAGTGAGTCTACTTGTTCTATTGACAAACAATATTCCCACAATGACCCACATCATGCAAATGCAAGTGATAAGAAACTAGTACAAACGAAACGAGCTCAAAAACGACGGCAAAAATAGTCATTGGGACTGGTCAAGAAGTCAAGGAACTACAAACAGTAGAACGTTTAAAATATGTACATGGCATGGCATGGTCTTTCTTACGGTCTCGATACAAACCAGCCGGAAACCGATAGCGAGACGGAGAGTGGTTGGGTTGATGAAAGTGTAGGTGTTAGAGTAGGTGTAGATGGGTAAGCGTGGAGCCAGTGCCCGGATTCTCGTCTGGCAACTGCTTCCAGCCTGGCGCGGTATTTTAAATATGGTGAGGTATTAATGAGGGTGTGTAATATTAATTGGGATTAAATGTTATCCCAGGCCTTTTGGATTTTGGGTGTGGAAAGAAAATTTGGGCTCGGTTCAGCTAGCCAGACAGTTTTAGCCTCGGCCAAGCACGCGATCTCATAGTTTGTAGCCACGGGTGCCTTAAGAATATTTCCTACGAGGTTAAACAGCTATGGATAGCGGACAGAAACTCCAGCAGTGCTATACTAGAGATTTTGGGTTCCCAGGCCACTACACCTAATTGGCAGGGAGGCCTGGGTCCACGCCTCCTCACTGAGTCTGATGTTTGTGATGGATTAATTTTTTTTTATACCACCAAAAGTAAGCAGTCATCGTAGCCTGATTTGGAATTTTATCACATTATCTAAGTAGTTAGATCTAGAAATTGCCACACTGGGCAGCAGCGGAGCAGGTAAGAAACCTTACTGTTGTTGTTAGGAGCGGTGGAATAAAGTAAATAAAAACATAACCTCGGCGAAAATAGGGAAGCCAAGGATTTAGATTTATTTTCACGCTCGTACAGATTCACGAGTGTCATACTATCAATCTTTACATATCATTATATCTACAAGTCTAAATAAATGACATATTATTATTACAAAATAAATTTCAGACCTCAATAATTTCATTTTTTTAAATATCTGTCAATCTATATAATTATATCTAAATTAATCATCACTAAAGTATAGGAGGCTCAGACTGTATTTTGTGAGTATTCTAATATTTGGGGCTACGCCATAAACATTTTTGACTATAGATTGTGCCAAGATTGTGTCTATTTTCTCAGAAATGTAGAGATCACACTTGTTGAAATTTAGTACCAAACCAATGAGGTCAAAATTATGTCTTATCTTTTCTAAATCAGTAAGGACAGTCTGACCGTCCCCGGCTATGGTACCGTCGGTACCATACATTCACTGTTGAATTGACACTGGATTATCGAATTTATGGCCAAACTGAAGATTGCTGGACCGAGGGAAGCTCATTTAAATAGTATTGGGTTCCTGACGATGACTAAGGTCTCCAGTGCTTCATAAGTAGGGAAACAGAGCTTTGGTACTGACGGGGCTTGGCATTTGCCTGTTTGTCTGCTTGTGTACCGTCCGTTCGGGTGCCTCCCAAAGCAATAAATAATTTTAAAATTTGTGCAATAAGTCATTTTAAATTATGAGAGAATACCGGACACGCTGTCACGTCACTAGTACAACTTAATTGGTATCGTAGTGACCAATGTAATCTAAATTGGGCGAATTATTATAGTTATCGTAGCTTATTTGAGACTAATGACAATTACTAGTACAATTATTATTTGGAATTAGTTTTACCATTATTTGATTTGTTCCGCAATGGTAATCAACGCCTGAAAATAAATTTATGCGTAGTTTGCGATTGGTATATAACACAGCATGAGTGCCGGATGGTCATCCGCCATGTTCTCCTGCTACGAGCTCGTCGCCGTCGCCGCCTGCCTGATGGTGCAGACTGCGCTCGCCGCAAGTCCTTCACAATGTAGTGATAAAACAGTTGGTTGTAGTGAGAAAACAGTTGGTAAGTTGCAAAGGTCAAGGAGGTAAATGACAGTGACTTCTAGACAATCGGATCCAATTGGTCCGTCGATCCAAAAACGATTCCCACGATAGGGCACAAGAGACATTATGCCAATTCGCACACGGAGCGAAATGCACCCGAAATACAATAATATCGCCCTGCGGGTACGAAGGCCATGCTTTACCGTGGGATTTCATGATAAATAATTGCATTATCGTGCAGGATGTGTAAAAACTTTTTTGTTGTTATTTCATAAAATAAAATAATAAAAATGAAATAGTTATTTATTTCCATAATCATTCATTGTCAGTTATTTGGGTGTAAGCCAGCTACAGTAACGCTAGTAGCATGCGACTGGGATCGGAAACCAGCCATCACTTTAACCCTCGAAGCGGCGACAATAAATCGAGGGAGTCCGCCCTTCAAAGGTGAAGCAGTAGTATATGTATTTGTGGATTGTTAAGTGAAAAATTTGGCCGTGTGGTGTCCGGCAGAGTAGAATAGCACAAACCCCTTACACTCGTGGGTGTCGTACAAGACGACTAATGTTTTCAAGACCAAAGATCTAGAGTATCTGTAGGCTGGAAAATGGGCAGCAGCGTTTTCCATTGTTATATTTACAACACTGCGATCTCCAACCCGCCTGCCAAGCGTGGAGATTATGGCAATAACCTCCCCTTTCGTGGGAGAGGTCCTCAGTCCTGCAGTGGACTGTTGATGGGCTGTGATGATGAAGTGAACAATAAATCGTATAATCTTAAACTTAAATCTGAGCTAACTAATTGTTTTATTTACTTACTACCCCTTGAGTTAATTATATGTCATCCTTAACCTCTTTAACTTATAGTTCCATCGAAAACATCAATTCATTTTATATTCAATTAGTGACCCAACCCAGCTTCGCACGGTTACGACAAGCTCGCGATTCTAAAGCGGTGGGTGGAAAGAATAAAGTTCAAGGACCTTACCGTCTAACTCGAATTGAACGTTACCATCTTGATACAACATCTATAGAATGACGTTACAGCGGAGCGGCCGCCTATCTCATGATCGTACACGCATGAACGAAATGAATACGAATTTTTTATTCTGATACATCGTATATTTTAAATTAAATAAATTACTAGAATTGTACTTTATATTAGAATATTATTTGATTATTTTCATTGTTATTATTTTGACTGCATCATGATTTTTTGCAATGATAAATTTATTTATAAAACGAGATTAAATAAAAATTATGAAAGCATAAAAACTAACATATAGTACAACGTAACATAAAATACACTCGCATGAAGTTAGAGTGTATCAACTTCATGTCATTCAAAATCGTACATTTCAGTCCATTTTATAGGGATAGGCTCTGTAGTAGTAGAGCATATACGAATAGGAAGTGTGACGTCATTCTATTGGTATTGGATCAAGATGGCGACGTTCAATTGAAATAGGCGGAATTCCAGGATTCAGGATATGTGTATATGTTACCAGAAATGTATGAAAGCTAACAATTGTATATAATTGATAGGAAATATTTACAATGCCGAGACGTTTTAGGAAATGTGTTTATTTTGTGATATTATTTGTCAATGGTTCTCTTGCCATTACATTTTAATGGAAATGTTTGTATTTCCTAGGCATTATACGCAATTTCTAAATAGTGGCAGGAAATGTATGTTATGTTGTCAATAACACGGGTAAAGGCTACTCTGCCGCTACGGAACTGCAACCCCGGAGAACAACTTTACTTACCAACCGAAGGCGGCTGTGCAAGCCGAGGCTGAGGCAGGTTGCCGAATGCATCACAGCTGGGGCTGCTCTCTCTCCACTCTGGCCCGATCCAACTGTAGTGAAATGACATCCAGGGAGACATAATCTCTCTGTTTGCTAGCTAACTGCTGAGAAACTGTTTGCTGGCGTTTTGTTGCTCCGAAATGGCCAGTGTCTATCTCACCTAGGGTATACCAACGATATTGTGGTCATGACAGAATCTCTGGAGGAGCTAGGCGCATTGATGGAAGACCTCAGTAGTTTCCCAACTTGTAGGTCTTGCAAAAAACAGAGACCGGACGACTGACGCACTTGCAAATGTTAGTATATAAATTCTGTCCGAATACGAAACTACGTCCTGGGACGTCAACATCAACGTCACATGTGTTCTAATTATCAATCTAATATGACACTACGTCCTGTTCAATGGTATTTAAACTATCTATGAAACTGGTAATATGACATTAAGAAATACAAGAGTGCTCACAAGATGACAGTGGATACTGTTCCTTCTAATAGTTTTATGCAAAAGTATCGTCTGTCGACGTAGTGTTCAAGTAAAAAATAGCCCGTCTTTCGACGTACTGTCACATCATTTTACGCCTCACGCCTGTGGACGTACTACCAGCGAACGTGTTAAGGATGAAAGATCCGCCCAGATCACGGTTCCCAATTGCCGAAAGGGGCCTGCAGATTGAGGTCGTGCTACCCTGTGGTCATGAGGTTGAGTATCCCCCTGACTGCGGAAGTACCTATTCCACCTCACAGAATACAAGTTGTTCACGCATTTTGCGTAAATTGGTTTATTTGCACGGATTTCACATTTATTTTGCTTTAAGACAGTCATTACTTCTTACTTTCAAAGGGTGCGTTATATCTCGCAAATGCGCAGTAGCAGTTAAAAGCATAAGTCCATTAGCACTTCAATAAGCTTTTTCTTTGTACAACCATAATATAGAGTATTTTGGCATCGTTATTTTTAATTGAATTGTCAGAAAGTACCATAATTAGCTTTCCTGATTATTTCACTAAAGGCTTAATTAAGCTTACTGTCAGCCAAAGGGCAATACAAAGGACTATGCTCGGAATCTCGTTGCGTGATAGAATCAGACATTAGGAGATCCGCAAGCGAACTAAGGTTACCGACATAGCCCTTAGGCCCTGACACAAACAAAGCTCGGCGCGAGCGTGGCGCGAGCGCGGTGCGGTAGTTGCCTTGGCAACGCGCCAGCATCGCGCCGCGCTCGCGCCGCGCTCAGGCCGCGCTCACGCCGCGCTCAGGCCGCGCTCAGGCCGGCGTGAGCGCGGCGCCGCGCCTGCGCTGTGCAGTGCCACAAACTTATCAGACCTGGTACCGGCGGCGCTGTTTTTAGGATTGACATGTCAGTTCAAATACATTTCAAAAGTAAGTGTCGATATTTTTCCGCAGTTCCAGTTTTGGCCACCGCGTTTCTATGACAATCGGCACACATAGAGTGGCTGCTCCATTATTCGGGGAATTGAATTTTTAGGATGGTAATACTCCCACATGTCGTAATAGCGGGTTAATTACTCGTTTCTTTTTACCAACAGTCCGAATCTTTCCTCCTAATTTGACTGGTGCATTACGCAGATAATTTAGAACCTGAGGACGAATTTAGGCTTACTTTTTATTCCCCTCTACTCGCTAGCTTGCAAGAGTATATATAAGGTAGGTAAAAACCTGAAGCTTGGAAAAGTAAGCCCTACCTCTGAAATAAGTCGCCTTTTACGACACCTCTTAGTGTGGACGGCGATGCTATTTTACTCTGTTGGACACCACACTGCAAATTTTGCTCCCTAGGTAGGCCCCCTAAGGTAGGTAGGATGAGGGGGCACAGCTCTCCTACATCAGAATCAAAACATTTCAGTCCGACTTATTTGTCGAGTTAGACAAACTTTTAATGATACCGTAACATAGAGCACAAATTCTACAGTGCAAAAATTCGGTGGCTAGAGTCTAACGCTGATATAGATGTTTTGTTTAAGTACCCGCTACAGTACACAGAAAATTGCGCTCAATCTTATCCACCACAATGGTACAAAACACATTGATATCAAATTACATTTCTTTCGACAATCTTTCGGCCTGCCAGATGATAAGTAGCAATAGATGGTAATATAATAAGAAATGGTTTATGGTATGCAAGTATTGCCATAATATTTACATTTCAATTTCTGGAGAGCCTCAGTGGCCGAGCGGTTAGGGTATTTGACTAATAAGCGAGAGGTACCAGGTTCGAATCCCGCTGCGGCCATGTACCAATGATGCTCTTACGGTGAGGGAAAACATCGTGATGAAACCTGCACATACACCTGAGTGGTTCAATGGTTAACATGCCGGTCTGCCACGCAAGAGGTCCCGGGTTCGATTCCCGGCCGGGCAGAAATTGAAATAATGAATTTTAATTTCTGTTACGGGTCTGGGTGTTCTATGTATAATAAATATGTATTTAAAAAGTATTTAAGTAGTTTATCACTTATCTAGCACCCATAACACAAGCTTTACTTTGGGGCTAGATGGCGCTGTGTGAATTTGTCCACGAATATTTATTTATTTAATTTATACAGGCGACTGAATGTGTAACCATGATCCAATCTGGTCAGAGTCCCCTTGTAGCAGGGTCACGAAGGTCAGATGGCAGTAGCTCCACTGTAATTACCTGATCTGTGAAAACATGGATCATGGTCAAGGCGGATCCCAGGCCTTCGGGCGCAAAAGCACAATCGGGACATTAACGCCAAGGTGATTATGATTTTTTTATTAAGATTTCAATTTCGCTTTTTTTTTATGTTACTTAGCAGACAAACAGGCAAGCGGGCCACCTGATGGAAAGTGGTCACCGCCGCCTATGGACATCAGCAACACCAGGGGAGTCACCAATGCGTTGCCCGCCTCTAAAGATACCTCTAATATACCTCTTGAACGATCCCATGTCATAGTCCAAAGGAAACACTGTGGCTGGGAGCTCATTCCACATCCGAATCGTACGAGCGAGAAACGTTCTTTCGAACCTTCGCGTGGTGACCAACAGAGGGTCTACGTAGTGGGGATGAGTACCCAGCCCACGGCGGGTGGTGCGATGGCGGAATTGTGCTGTGGGCACCAGATCGAAAAGTTCCTCGGAACACTCCCCATTGTACAGCCGATAGAACACACACAGGGAGCCAAAGTCCCTTCGGTTAGCCAGTGGTTCTAACTTGCTTGTTTGTATGGGATCGTCGACAATTCGTACGGCGCGTCTCTGTACGGAGTCCAAAGGATTAAGCAGGTCGGCAGTTTCGCCGGCCCAAAGATGGGAACAATACTCCATATGAGGCCGCACCTGTGCCTTGTACAGCAGCAGGCGCTGCCCTGGGGTGAAGTATCGCCTGGACCGGTTAAGCACGCCAAGCTTTTTCGAAGCCAGTTTGGCCTTACCTTCTAGATGACTCCGGAAGCGCACGTTATCCGATATGTCGACACCAAGGATCCCGATACTTTTTGAGATGGAAAGGGGTGTCCCTTGGAACTTCGGCACATTGACAAAGGGATCCTTTTTGGCGGAAAATGCGCAGACCTGTGTCTTTGAAGGGTTGAATTCCACTAGGTTCAGTCTGCCCCAGTGAGCAACTTGCTCCAAGGAGTGTTCAATCTCTGACACAAGTCTTATTCGGCTTTCCGACACCACGGAACGAGGGATATTCGCACGGCCAGTATAACAAGCATCTCCAGTACTGTCATCTGCATAGCAATGAATACTGGGAATATTCAGCATATCATTGATATGCAGAAGAAACAGCGTGGGAGATAGCACTGAACCTTGGGGTACTCCAGAATTAATGGTCTTGGTATCGGAGCAGCATCCGTCGACAACGACTTGGATGCTCCGTCCAGACAGAAAGCTGGATACCCAATTGCAGAGCCCCTCGGGGATACCGTACTTCGGGAGTTTTGTTAGCAGTGCCCTGTGCCAGACCCGATCAAATGCCTTGGCTATATCAAGACCGACAGCCAGAGCCTCCCCCTTGCTCTCGACAGCCTCAGCCCACCGGTGTGTTAGGTACACAAGAAGGTCACCAGCTGAGCGACCATGACGAAAGCCATATTGACGGTCACTGATCAGCTGGCGATCCTCGAGTAATATCTTTATATATATAATTCTTCTGTGAGTGTGTATGTCACTGAACTTCTCTCAAACGACTGGACCGATTTTGATGAAATTTTTTGTGTGTGTTCAAGGGGATCTGGGAATGGTTTAGATTCACAATTTTGTCAGAATGTTTTAGCTTATTAAAAAAAGTTTGAAATTTTCAATTTAAAGACGTGTAGACAGGACAACGTCTGTCGGGTCCGCTAGTTCAGTATAAAATAGACGAACAATTGCCCAAAGCTTACTTCATGGCCATGGATCGTAGTTCTTCTTGTTCGTGTACAATTGACTTACCGCCGTACAGAATCAAATTCGACTTTTTTCTAACAGATTTATCGCTAGCGGCTGAACCGGGATTTGTCGCTAGAATAGTCCCCGCGGGCTTAAGTAACCCACTCTTACGTATTTGTGTCTTTGACATTTGTCAAAACGCACTTGCCAGGTGAAATTATTAAATATTTACGGTAGAATTTTTTTAGAGTATTTTAAATATTTATGGTAGAATTTTTTTGTAATTTATATATTTATATTTTAGTGCGTGCCTCAACCTGAGGCTGCCTCTAATTCGTACGCAATTCCGATAAGCAGCAACCAAAAACAGCAATGGAGTATCTTTTTTATGTAAAGTATAATAAACATCATGTATTATTTGTAAAACTTATGTTTTTAGCATTTGCAATAAATATTTCAGTGTTTATTGCAAAAAAAAAACGGCCATAATTAGTTGGTATCTTCAATCAAATTCAATGCACTCCATCTATTGTTTTTGATTTGGCCGTCTTACATGCATGCGCACGATGTAACTTTGCACTGGCGGTATAACACCGTGGATTTAGTTCTGACTATTAAATGTGGGTAAAACAGAAAAAAATACTTATTACTGTAATATGTATAGTACAGCATAAACCGGAACGGACTAATATTTGGAACAAGCGCCATAGTTACTTTTGTTCAGCTTGAAAATAGCTATCCAACGACGTATTACACATCTCTTGGGACCCATCTCGGGGTGTATAGTGGTGTAATATATGGATATGTTATGAACTATCTGTATGGCTCCATTTGTTATGTATGCATTCTGCATTTATTATTTTATAGGCTCCACTTATTGTATATGCACAAGATTAGCTCATGTGGGTTGGTTGTGTAAGTAAAAGACATGTACAGAGGTGTATCTGCGTGGTGCTGTGTGGCGGTTGCTCGTTGGGCCCACCCAATGAGCAGCCGTCGCACGGTATTCATGCTTGTGTGTTGCACCGTTGTATACCTTGGGACCCGTCCCGGGGTGTATAGTGGTGTAATATATGGGTATGTTATGAACTATCTGTATGGCTCCATTTGTTATGTATGCATTCTGCATTTATTATTTTATAGGCTCCACTTATTGTATATGCACAAGATTAGCTCATGTGGGTTGGTTGTGTAAGTAAAAGACATGTACAGAGGTGTATCTGCGTGGTGCTGTGTGGCGGTTGCTCGTTGGGCCCACCCAATGAGCAGCCGTCGCACGGTATTCATGCTTGTGTGTTGCACCGTTGTATACCTTGGGACCCGTCCCGGGGTGTATAGTGGTGTAATATATGGGTATGTAATGATCTATCTGTATGGCTCTATTTATTATTATATATGCTCAAGACTAGCTCATATGGGTTGCTTGTGTGAGTTAAAGACATTCACAGATTTGTACCTATGCAGTGCTGTGTGCCGGTTGCTCGTTGGGTCCACCCAATGAGCAACCGTCGCACGGTATTCATGATCATGTGTTGCACCGTTGTATACCTTGGGACCCGTCCCGGGGTGTATAGTGGTGTAGTATATGAGTATGTAATGAACTATCTGTATGGCTCCACTTATTGTGTATGCACAGGATTACAAGTTGGTTGTGTAAGTAAAACTAAGTGATGAATTTGTTAACCAGTTGTAAGCGTTATCCGGATTGTATTACGAGAGAAACACCATTGCCAACAAACTGTTATGCAGTTTGGCAGGGTAACTATAAGTAAGACAGAATGTACGAAATATTGTAAGGATTAATAAATAAATAAACATAGCTATTGGAATGGTTACCACTGTCCATACAAATTCTTGTACGCGTTAACAATGTTATATCTGGCGGCTAGACAAGATTGTTGACAAACCTATTCGATCCGGTGGCCAAAACCGGAACTAAGTGTTGCCGTTTTGAAATGTTATGTCAATGCCAACAACAGCGATGCTTTTACCCGGTCAGACATTTTTGTGGCACTGTAGACGGCGCTGTTTTATTGACTACGGTAACCGTCAGAGTTATTTGTTCGTTCAACCGCATCAAGATGTATAGCTCTATGGGTGCTAGTGTCAGCAAGAGCAGTATAGTAGGACCACGCTAAGACCGAATCGCTTTAAAAAAAAAAAATTTCTGTATGGCAACTAATGCTATGTCTTTTATCCGTCATAGAACGTCATTCATAAAAGTCATAACAAATAATTTGACAGACTTGAAAAATATTGTTGAGGCGATTGGCACATTGGAGCGCAGCGTTCATTCTGGCGAAATTTGGAAATATGTATAATTTTTATATTGTTTTATATACAATAAAAAATTTAGGAATTCTCCAAATTGTTATAATTTTTTCATAAATTTATATTATTTAGGCGAAAAATAATTTGAGAACTGAGTAACGGAATACCTATTTGACAATCCTGGAGACCTCACTTCACAGCAGCGGCCTATTTGACGCCTTTTTATGTGGAAAGTACAGCGCCAAAAACTTATCTGACCCGCAGCCCGTGTCAAATGTTGCAAAAAAAAAAACTACGGATCCGCACGAACGCGCGTGGATGTGTTGTCAGTGTGTTCGTCTATGAGTAATTTCCATAGAAACCGATGACAGCTCAAATAACTTTATGTCACGCACTAACGCACCTCACGCACAACTGTACGGTGCTGCGTTCCAGTGTGCGGATCGCCTAAATAATAATGGACAATGACTGACAAGGACAGATTATCCAATAGATATTGCCATATCCACATTTTATATTTTCTACCACTGTCAGTTGATTCGGACTAATCGTGGTCCTATTATAGTAGGTAAATGTACTTGGAACCCACAATCATCCGCGAAACCGTCGGGTTTAGATTATGTTTATTTATGTACCTTGGCCCAAAGCCTGAGATAGCCTAAACAATTCACCATTACAATTTTTTCGTCGCTAATTTTAATCTCGAATACCCCAAATGGCGATAAATAGCGTACATTGGCAACACTTTGTTGGCGCGACGCCGGCAGTACCGGACTAAGTCCATCAGAGGCCCGGGGCGGACAACCTTTATAAGGCCCCCAGTTTAAGAAGTTTGATGTAATTTTACAAGCTTTTTATTCAGTTCACATTTGTATGTTTAAGTGTTTTTATTTATTTAGTTAAAATTACTTCTTTGGCGGAGGGGGTCCTCGACCCTGATCTTAATTCTGTTTGAATAGTGATACGGCGATAGCTACGCCCCTGTCACAACTCCGAACCACCTCTTCGATATGTTCTAAGCATATTTTAAAGCCTTGTATAGGATTTGATCAAGGCAACTTGGAGACGTTTGGAGGCCCCCCCACACCAGAGGCCCGGGGCAGGCCGCCTTTCCCGCTTTGTTCGTTAGTCCACCCCTGGCGGCGCGGTGCCGGCGTGGCGTGAGCTCGGCGCGAGCGCGGTGCGATATTTGCTAGGCAACGACAGCGCGGCGCGATAGTTGCTAGGCAACGACAGCGCGGCGCGAGCGCGGTGCGATCGTTGCCTAGGCAACGCGCCAGCATCGCGCCGCGCCCGAGCCGCGCTCGCGCCGAGCTTTGTGTGTGGCAAGGCCTTTAGGTTTGCCAGGCTAAAGTGGCAGTGGACAGGGCGCGTAGCTCGAAGAACATATGGCCTATGGGACAGTAAAGTTCTCGAGTTGCGACCACGTACCGGAAGACGCAGCGTGGGTAGGCTTGCCACAAAGTGGACCGACGACCAAGTAATTATCGCAGGTACGAGCTGGACACGGAAGGCAGACCGTTCCTTATGGAGATCTCTGGAAGAGGCCTATGCCCAGCAATGGGCGTCTATCGGCTGATATGATGATGATAATTTCAAGTTGATGAAATTTGAATTGAAAATTTGAAATTAATGAAAATTTATTTCGTGAATATTCCTAAAAGTCTTCCAACAGAAGCCTTCCAACAACTGCACAGGAATATTATTCTCAGGATGAATACACTTATACTCTTCTGTAGCATGCATTTAGCAACCGACTGCCCCTATGGATGTTTTGTTAATAAACTGAATTCACTTTCTTGTTTTATGTTGCAGGGAACAATCTATTAGTGAGGCAGCTACCACCTCTAACAATACCGAAATATCAGGCCACGCTTAACATCCCATCTATTCCTGATATAAGATTGTTTACAGATGATGCAATTATATTCAGGAAGCGCTGCGTTCCATATTCTCAAAAGCATCAAATCAACAATCAATCAGCAATGCGGTGTCAATGAAAGTGTCATGAGTTTTTTTTTTTTATGTTATACGGTAGGCAAACAGGCAAGCGGGCCACCTGAAGGAAAGTGGTCACCACTGCCTATAGACATTAGCAACACCAAGAGTATCGCTAATGCGTTGCCCACCTCTATAACACGTTGCTCTGGCAGCAAAAAGCAAATGCCACTCCACTGCCAAAGCCACGGTGTCCCAAATCCCCACCCCATGGAGCACTGGAAACCTTACTCACCGGCAGAAACAAAATACTATTTAAAAGAGTATTATTTAGCTGCGATATTCTGTAAGGTGGAGGTACTTCCCCAGTCGGGCGGCTCCAATTCGAACGAGATACCCCGCTATGCCCTACCTCTCTCAAGTGGTTTTCACCCAAACCACGCTATGAATTTTTGTGGTACAAGGCAACTAACTTTTCAGGGCAAAAGCCTCCGTAAGCTGGAAAATGGGCAGCAGCTTTTTCCGTTGTTATATTGACCACACTGTGATCTCCAACCCGCCTGTCAAGCGTGGAGATTATGATAATAACGTCCCCTTTCGTGGGACAGGCCTGTCCTGCAGTGGACTGTAATAGGCTGTGCTGATCAACTCTTTGTAGTCATGAATATTGAATATAACAGCATCGGTAGCCTGGTTAATATATCCGACGTAAGCGAGAGGTACCGGGAGATGTGTGTCCATGTACAAATGACTCCTATAGTTATGTAGTTTTATAGACCTTTCGCTGTAACAGCGTTCCTGTTTGAAGGATAAGGCAGCCAGCGCAATTACAGGCATGAGGTATTTCATCTTAGTCCTCACAGTGACAACACATCAGCGGTTCTGCATTTTTGTTGTCTGCAACCTAAAAGCATGAATCGTAGATGTTATGGGCCACAGTAACCGCTTCCAATCGGGCAGGCTGTCTGCTCGTTTGACACTGCGTAGTATAAAAAAAAACTTGGACCCGTTTGCTAAGCGTAGATATCTCGCTTATAATACCGACTCACAAGCCATTACGATACAGGAGCTCTAAATTCAATAAACATGTGTAATCATATTCCATTGATAGCTAGCTCGTTGTGTTCCGACTACAGTAAAGGTAAAGGCATGCGATTGGGAGCAGCCTCCGGCCGTAATTTTAAGCCTTCAAGGGGCGACAATATATCGAGAGAAGCCTGAAACAGGTGAAGCTATAGTACATATTAATGTGGATTGTTTAGTGCACAATAAAGGGTCTTAATAAAGACTTAGTTCTAATGTAACTTATTGTTTTATTTACTTAAGAGTTTTTAAATAAATAAATATGCTTGAATAATTCACACAGCGCCATCTAGCACCAAAGTAAGCAAAGTTCAATTGGGGCTAGATGGCGCCGTGGAATTTGTCCAGTTTAAGATTTTAGTGCGGAAGAAGATACAGGAGGAAGATTTTATAACCAAGAGCAAATCTCTTATGTAATGGTGAATTATAATGACGGATACTCGTACATAATTATATTTCCAGTAAATCAAACAAAAACCAAAGTATTTTTTTTATCTTAGAATACAGTATGTATAGTGGCGTATATGAGGCATTATACAGTATGTATAATGCCTTACAGTGAATTACATGCAAAACTAAATTGGGAGAACACTTTCCACATCATAATTTAAAATATTCAATGATTCTCGTTAGTTCTACGATAATCTAATTAGTTCCGCTGCGGCAGAAAATAACATCGTCAGCCATTTTTAATAGACGCCATTGAATTATTATATTTTTTTCGGTTATTCGACATGTTCTCTTGTTGCGTATTTGTCGTCGCCGCATTGCTGGCGCAGGATGCGCGGGCGCAGGTTGCAGCGCAGGCTTTCTATGGGGAAGCGCAATCTGGTAAGAAAGGTCATTAATTGCGATCTGCAAAACTTTATTAGAATAGGGAAGCTCACGGTCAGACGGTGCACCTTTTTATGTCATACGCTGAACGAACAGGCCAATGCAAATGGGCCACCTGATGGAAAGTGGTCACCGCTGCCTATACATGGCAACACCAGTATTCCGATTGTCTAACTGGTTCTTAGCTTTGTTTCATTACATCAGTTCAGTAGTTTCTTTTAAACTTGGTCAGAGATTTTCCGAAATTTTTCGGGTGGAAGTCTATGTTTTTAACACTTTGTGTTGTCACTTGCTAATGGAACTCCATTATTATGAATTAAATCACTTTTTGTACACTAGTTCCACTTTACTATAAAATTTTAATTAAATTGCATCCGGTTTCAAATTACTCATCTTCAGGTCTATTACATATTTTATTGATCATATAGAAAATAAGCTATCGTTTATCTAAAACATTACGATTTGGTTTTGTATTACAGGGGCACAAAAAGTGCCATTCAACAAACGGATAGAAGTATTAATACAGGACCGACAGTGCACGGGTTACGTCAATGGCATTCCTCAAGTAAGGCTAACCTAACGCTATCTAAATGTAAATTTATGTGCATTTTATTAGTCATAATAATAACAACGAAACAAATGTAATAAATAATCAAAGATAATACAGTCTGTTGTGTCAGGGATGAGATTTGCAGGATGCAGACGTCTCGGACGTACATACACACAACACATATAAAAATATGTTTCTATGAGAAGGTACCGGTTTAACAAACCTATTTAGAACTTTAAACGCATTAATGTTATTTTGTCTGAGGAGGCTATCAGGATGCGTACCATCATATTTCGTATGATATATTTCTTCCGCCTAGCAACAACATTTTATTGTTCATCAAACTTCTTATCTGACCGGTAGCAGCGTCGCTCTTGTTAAAATTAACTCTTCAAAAGACAGCACTTAGTTCCAGCGATGGCCACCGGGTCAGATAACTTTGTGGCACTATCCTACCTCGGATGCAACGTGCTAAACACGCCACCGCGTTCTCACCACTCAGCAACATCATCTATGGTCTGCGTTACGTACCTTCACACCCCGAGCAAAGCTCCGGTCACCCTGGTCCAGTCACACTAATATTCTAACTCAGCAGTCAGCTTTTAAGGTGTAACCCGGTCGGCCTGAAGGTGGAGACAAGCGATTTCCAACGTTTCCCTACCGTGGAACTGGACCCCGGGCTTGTATCGGCGACAATCAGGCGAGCGGCGCCATGCTTTGGCGTCATCCAGGTCCGCATATCGGCAGCATGTGTGTAATTATTTTATTAATACAAACAATATTTTGTTCTACGCTTAGAAAAGTTGTTCTTTCATTTGCTAAAGTCCCAATGATACTGAAATAAAATTATATCTAGTAGAATAAACTTCTGATACGAAGCACGTAACTACAAAGTTATAGTGAACTTACACACAAAAACGGACTGGTTCTCTATTTCAAGGTCGCTGAGCGTGAGCTCTCGTCTGTTTGGAAAAGCGAAACGTGCTATGCCGAGAGTAATCTGACAGAAAACCAAAGTAACCGACATAGTTCACACACACGACACAGTAAGCTGAAGTGCAGTGGACTGGTCCGCTGGGGTAAACGAGGTCTTGAGCGGAAACCGCGACTCGGCAAGATGTGGCCTATTATGTTGACTAGCCTGCTCAGTAAATTTTTTAAATACGAGTATTTTGATTTTCCTACCCCCTTTGGCCGGGTGAGTGCTTTGTGCCATCCCATGGATCCGTATGTATTAGCTGACGGCGAAAGACCCCGCTGAAGGAAACAAATGTTTTGAACAGCTCCCCCGCCTCCGCACAGGAACGAGAAGATATCCCGCTAGCAAGCTGGCCATGGTTGTTTGCAATGCCTCCGTAGATAACTACTTATTTTAGGTGCCACTAGTGATCAAATGTTACCGCGATATTCCACGATTCCACTGAAAATAAGCGCTGCAGCACTTGTTGTAGTTAACGCTGAGCTGGGGTCTTTGTTTGGCATCGCATTGGTCCATGATTTATTGTATTTGTGTGTTTGTATCTACTTTATTTTTGTTTAGTATTGAAGTGTTCTAACGTCAGAGCGTCGGTGGCCGAGCGGTTAGAGTATACGACTCGTAAGCCAGAGGTCCCGGGTTCGAATCCCGCTCCGGCCATGTACCAATGACTGTTTTCTGAGTTACGTACATTAGTTGAATACTAACCGATGCTCTTACGGTGAGGGAAAACATCGTGATGAAACCTGCACATTCAGGCGACTGGATGTGTAACCATGATCCAATCTGGTCAGGTTCCCCTGGTAGCAGGGTCATGGAGGTCAGATGGCAGTCGCTCCACTGTAATTACCTGACCTGCCAAATCCTGGATCATGGTCAAGGCGGACCCCGGGCCCTCGTGCGCGAGAGCACAACCGGGACATTAACGCCAAGATGATTTTTTTTATTTTTTTATTGAAGTGTTCTAAAATTTTAATAATATGTAAACGTTTATGGATTTTTGTGATGTAAAAATAAATCATGTCTATGTCTATATAAAAAAACAACTCGACTTAAGCTATTTAGATTTTGTGTGATTTGAGTTATGATGTGATTGGTCACATAATTTGTTACAATCAGTATTTTCAGATATTTTTCAGAGTTATGTAAGAACCCTGTTAAATTAAAAGCAATTATGTATCGTGCGTTTTAATTTAGTAGTAAGAAAATAATGTTGTACACGTATACAGCTGCTTACTTGTTACTTTGTTTTAAAAAGCCAACGTCTATATTGTGCATTGTTTGTGACGTGCCTTAAAGTGTATGTATGTATGTTATTGATGATGATGATGAATAATAACAGGGAGTAACCGAAAACGTTTTAGTGTTATACGATAGACAAACAGGCAAGCGGGTCACCTGATGGAAAGTGGTCACCGCCGCTTATGGATAGCAGCAACACCAGGGCCGCAGGGGCGCTACCAATGCATTGCCCACCTCTAATGATACCTCTAATATACCTTTTTAAGGATCTCATGTCATAGTCCTAAAGAAATACCGTAGCTAGAAGCTCATTGTACGTTTGAATAGCATGAGCGAGAGCCGTTCTTTCGAACCGTCGCGTAGACACCAACCAAGGGTCTACGTAATCGGGACGAGCATCCATACCGCGGCGGGCGGTGCGATGGCGGAATGGTCCTATATAACAATATTGGATCACACACCGCCACAACTAGACAGGAGGGAAAGACAAGCGGCGCACGCGTCGCCAGCCGCAGTGCCGCTCTGACCGCTGTACCTATCATCATCATCATATCAGCCGAAAGATGCCCACTGCTGGGCATAGGCCTCCCCAGGGATCTCCACGGCGGTCGGTCCTGTGCCTTCCGCATACAGCTGGTACCTGCGATCTTTACCAGGGGTGCGATTATACACATGGCTGTACCTATATGGCACTGAAAATTGAGATCTATGCAAGCAATTTTACTAACAAAGTTATTATTATAAGTAAAATAATTAAAGTTAGATAATGAAAAAAAAATTTACCATTAAATGAGATGCTCCATTATGATAATTCAGATTAGATCATGTTGACATTTCTAAGAAAAGGATATTCCTTTATAAATGGGGCTTAAATTCATTACATATATTTACTTAAAATAGGAAGTTGGTCTGGGAAGGGATGTTCAGCAGGGGAACATTTATGATATCATTCAATAGAAGATAATAGAAAGTAAAATAATTCTTTGCTTGTAGATATTTATAAGTGTCAAGAGAAATCATATTTGTTTTTAAAAATGTGTTATTTTGTTACTGCCTGAACTAAATAAATTATTGATTGATTTATGAAATTATGATTTGAAAAGAAGTAAACTAGACGAAGAAATGCCATATTTAGAGAACAATATCGACAATAACATTAATTACAATTTATCCAAATATAGCAACAATTTACAATGGTCTCACGAACGTTTCATTTGCTTCGTTCCTGTAACCATGGCCAAAATTAACATTGTTATTGTAAAAGTAGGTTATTGTTACCTACCAATTGGATTAGTTTTCGTGGTACCTCTAATATGAGCATGCTTTAGAAAGTATTCAGAGGAAATTCATGAAATATATAAATTTTAAAACTCACAGTAATGACAAGGACTATATAAAGTTATGCAAAAAACACCACATGAATACTCTTCGTGAGCGCAGGCAGCTCTTGGACATGTTAATGCTACATGACGTTTGCTCGGGCGCACTTGACTGTCCTCAACTTACGGCTAAAATATTGTGTATTCGAGCACCTAATACACGCACAAGGCATACAGCTCTCTTCCATAACCAAAAGAGCCAGTCAAATTATACAGCAAATAGCATGACCAATCGCTTGCCGCATTCATATAATAGACATTTCTCGCAACTAGATATATTCTGTCTATCCAAAAATAGTTTCAGACGTGCTATTTTAAATCAATTTTCATCGACAATATTTACGGCAAATGAAAAAAAAATTATTTTCACGGGGCCCTCAACTAATTACATATGACACAATAATCAACTTTGTATAATACTACTTACTCTGGGGTTCGAACCCGGTATCTCGGGGTTCGGGTCGGACTCCGTAACCATTAGGCCACCGATGCTCATTGCCATGTGAACCAACGCTTATCGAGCAAAACATTTCTCTCGCCGCCACCGAGTACCTACACTGTGTTCACTGATCTCTCACACACACAAACACACTACACAACTACAATAAATAAATAAATAATAATAATAATAATAATATAAATAATAATAATAAATGCGCTACAATGGATTAAAACTTATGTAAAGGATAGGGAACAGTGTACAGAGATAAGTAAATTGGTCAATGTGGAAAATAATGTAATTAAACAATCCTATCGGTCAGATTTTGTAAAAAAGACTTCAGGAGTACCACAGGGAAGCAATCTGGGACCAATATTGTTTCTCTTGTATATAAATGACCTTCCACAAGTTACTAAACACAAATCTTTATTGTTTGCCGATGACACGACTGTCATAGTAAGAGATGAAGAGCCATGTGAATATGAAAACAATATAAATAATTCCCTGACTGACCTTGTAACATGGATGAACAAAAATAATCTTAGCATTAATATGACAAAAACTAATTTCATACAATTTCAATCTTATAATTCTATTCCAATTAAATTAAATGTAAAATATAATGACATTTTAGTACAAGAATCTGACAGCACAAAGTTTTTAGGTTTAATACTTGACAAACATCTAAATTGGAAAGACCACATAGATTCCATTGTTAAGCGATTGGATCGTTTTGTATTCGCGCTGAGTAGATTAAGAAGTTCCGTATCAGTAGATGCAGCGTTGACAGCTTACCATGGACACGTTTCATCAGTGTTAAACTATGGATTAATCTTGTGGGGAAATTCAGTTGATGTAATAAGAGCATTTAGGTTACAAAAGAAATGTATTCGTGCTATTACAAACACATGGTTCAGAGACAGCTGCAGACCATTGTTCTTTAAGTTAAGGATTTTGCCATTGCCATGCATGTATATCCGAAATATCTGTATGTTTACAAAGAGTTATCCAGAGTATTTTAAGACAGTCTCAGAAGTAAGTACCAGGACTCAAAGGGCACAATACGAAAATCTGTTGTATAAACCTCCATGCAAATCTTATATATATAAAAACAATGTATACAATATGTGCATAATCTTGTATAATAATTTACCGAATGAAATTAAAATATTAGAGGAGAGGCAGTTTAAAGTAAAGTTAACTGAATGGCTTCTACAATATTGTTTTTATGATACTAAAGAATTTTTTAACTATAAAAATATGGTAAAAATGACACAGACTTTGTAGAAAAAAGTGATAAATTAATATTATAAGTGCTATTAATTATTAATTTTGTGAAATGTGTGAAATATGCTTATATACCTACTAATTTTATATTTGTATGCCCAAAATAGGGCTAGACATAGAGAGACATTCAACTTTCTAACAACTAAGTTATGTATACACACCTATGTTACAAATAAATGACTTTGAACTTTGAACTTTTGAACACACACTACACTTACCTACACTTTACAAAAACACATTCATACCTTACATTCACAACTACTTCTCCGTGCAGGGAGATTTGCTACGAGTCAAATTTATTTCTACCTCCTATTTAAGATTTAATTAAAATTAAACATACCTACCCATATAGCTTAAATTTTATATTTTTTGGAAACAAAGTGCATGTATGGAATAATAGACTAAGTATACATTTGTAACAAAAGAAAGCTGTTGATTCATGTTAATAAACAAAATAAAACAAAATAAAAAATACTTTAAGCTATTATACCTAATATTTTATAATTTACATTAGTTTTACCCCATAGCAATCAAAGTCAAAAATCAGAAATTTAAAATGTAGCTAATCGATCTAGATTGCAACGAGTGGTATATAACGCTGCGCGGGCGCACTGGCATTGTTCACAATGTTGTACCTTTACGTGCTCACCGTCGCCGCCGCCGGCCTGCTGGCGCAGCCTGTGCTCGGGAACTACTATGCGGAAGCGCAATCTGGTACGATACTCTATTGTTGCATTAATTTTACATTAGTTTTTGTGTAAACTTCGTCCGTGTAAAATTTTGTTATTTCATTGCGGACCCGTTCACGCCGAACCACATTGAACTATAGTGTTAATTAGGTATAGCAAACGATTAAACATCATCATCTAATCATATTCTGTTGTACCTACGTCCAGTGCAGAGGCCTCCCCCCACGGCTTCCACACCGACCAGTGACCAGTTGGTACTGTTTAATACTGTGTATTTTGTGCGAGATCTTCAAAAATTTCCTGAACGCTGCCCAACCGAGCTAGATTCGTCGATTGAGAAATGTAAAATTCCCAAGTAAAAGTTCTATTCTGTGTTGCAGGAAAGGAGAACCCAAATTACAATAAAGAAGCACGTGCAATATTTACACGCAATGAGAAAACGCATTTCATAAATGTGACTGAAGTAAGACTAAAGCTATCTTTCTATATTGCTGTGCTTTATTATGTAATTTGTGAAACACAATATAACAAATCCAATGGAACTATAGTAGGAAGAGATTAAGGAGTGGTAGGGGTAAACTGAACTTAACACTAACACTGTGGCTTTTAATGTTTTTTAACCGCTCGCCTCGAGTTGAATAGTTTTCAATTTTGATTGATTTTGATTTTCGGCAACTATGAGAGCAAACGATTCAAAACTAGGGAAAATCAGTGTTACGGATCATAATAACAATTCTTTTATATCGAAAATCAAAATTGAAAACTGTTAGACTCAAAAAGAGAATCCTAGGACAGTTCATTCAAGGCCAGAGTATTTATTATTATTATTATTATATTAAGTGGGCTTTTCAAGGCTAAACGTCCTAGTATCACTGCGACCATTGCTGATCAGTGCTAATCCCTACAGCTTTTATGAACTGTATTAGGTTCTTAGCACTGATATCGTGCACCTCATCGGGTAGTCGCTGGAATTTACCACGATGGATGCTACGTTTGCGCATCAGGGCTTCGCACTTGCAGATCAAGTGTAGAGGCGTTTCCTCTTCCTCCTTACAGAATCAGAATCAGTCCTTCGTACTGGTGATCTTTCAGTTAAACATGTGCTTATTCAGCCCACAGTGACCAGTCAGCGCCTTTACCAGGATCCGCAATTTTCTATTGATAAGTAAACGTTCTTTAGCATGTAGTCTATTGTAGGCCTTGATTAATGCTTTAGAATGGTTTAGGCCTGGCTGCTTATTCCAGTAAGAAAGTCTGTTTTGACCTTCAAATTGCCTCAGGGGCTGATGGACCGGCGCGGCGGCGGGGGAATGAACGGAACGCGCGTAGTGTAACTCACAACTCCGTGTATCTTGAACAATCGATCCATATCATGATGAAGAAGTCATCTTATATAATTGTTGATACCTATCTAATCGATATACTTTATTTTACGATATTTTATTTTTATGTTCTTACGAGCCAACAGTGAATGTTATCAGCAAAGGGTGAAGGACAAATTAAAGCACTTCGACTCTATTACCTCCAACATGAACCAGTCACTTGAACACCTAAGCAAATCACTTATCGAAGTAGCAGCACAAATAGCATCAAATGGTAAAGCTCGAGCTCAGAAAATACAGAGCAAAACGAGAGAGCTGTTGGATGAAAGGAGAACCCTAATGAACAAAGGCGAAAACCATACAGACTATTTCAAAAATATCTGCAAAGAGGCGCGTCAGAGTTTAGAAGCGGATATTTATGCATACCGTGAAAGAGTAGTTACGGATACTATCGAGAAATATAAGGGTCCGAAAATATTTAAAAGAAATCTATCATCTGGCACACAGCAAATTACAAAACTCTGGGATTACAAAAATAACATATTGGTTACACAGCAAGACCAGCTGCTAAAAGTGGTAGAGCAATATTACGGAGAGCTTTACAAATCCGGAAATCCCAAGCCCAGTAATGTTGTGAATCGTAGGATAATGAATGTCGGTTCAGAAGATGTGCCGGAAATAACAAGCGCCGAGATTAAAGCAGCCTCAAACAGAATGTCTAACGGAAAAAGCGCCGGGAGAGGATAACATCAGCGTGGAAATGATCAAGGAAGGAGGGGATTCTGTCATATTTTTTCTCAAGGATATCTTCAATAAATGCCTAGAAGAAAGCCGCATACCTACAAAATAGGAATGTGCTACTGTTGTCCTCCTATTTAAAAAGGGGAATAAGGGTGATCTTAGCAACTACCGGCCAATTAGTTTGTTATCGCAGATGTACAAACTCTTCATAAAATTTAACACCTTACGGCTGACCAATAAGTTTGACTTTTACCAGCCCATAGAGCAAGCTGGTTTCAGAAGTGGAATGAGTACAATGGACCATATCCTCTCTCTGCGAGTCGTTATCGAGAAAGCCACAGAATACCAGATGCCACTGTGGTTGGCTTTTATAGACTACAAGAAGGCATTCGACAGTATCGAATCCTGGGCAGTCTACGATTCTCTGCAAAACGCTCGTATTGACCATCGATATACGAAATTAATAGAGAACATCTATAAAAATGCCAGCATGACAGTCAACCTACCACCAAAGACAGAGTCCATTAGACTGGAGAAAGGTGTCAGACAGGGAGATACTATCTCTCCAAAACTATTCACCCTAGTACTGGAAGACATTTTCAAGACTCTAAATTGGGATCAATATGGAATACGTATCAAGGGCAGGCATCTTCATAACTTGCGATTTGCGGACGACACTGTTTTCTGAAACCCCGGAATAGCTGGAAACCATGATACGGGAACTTAATCATGCCTCTCGATTATGAGGACTAGAGATGAATCTAAATAAGACCAAGATCATGACCAATTGCCCCGATACCGCGTTTAAGATCAAAGTGGATAACATCGTCATTGAAAGGGACCATAAATATGTATATCTCGGTCAAGAGGTGGTAATGGGGAAGGAAAATCAGACGAACGAAATTTACAGGCGCATAAGACTAGCATGGGCAGCCTATGCCAACATAGATTATGTGTTCAGGATGAAATTAACATCAGAACAAAAAGCTCGCATACATGATCAGTGCATTCTGCCGGTTCTCACTTATGGAGCTGAGACGTGGGTTTTTACTAAGGGATCTCCTTAGTAAAATCCCAAACATAACAAACTCAGAGTCGCTCAAAGAGCAATAGAGAGGCATATAGTGGGCGTAACGCTCAGTGACCGCAAAAGAAATGACTGGCTTATAGTACAGAGTAAAGTGAAGGATGTTATCAAACATATATCGAAGCTGAAGTGGCAATGGGCTGGTCATGTCGCCAGAAAGCGGGGTTCATGGTGCCAATCGCTGGTGGACTGGAGACCGTGGGGTGAAAGACGTTCACGGGGAAGACCTCAGATGCGCTGGTACGACGACATTAGGAGAAACGCTGGAATGGAATGGTTGAAGACAGCACAAGACCGAGAACGCTGGAATGTATTGAAGGAGGCCTACACCCTAGAAGTTGAAAATGGCTGAAAAGAAGAGAAGAAGATTTTTATGTGTAAGTAATGTAGATCGTTTGGGTTTTATGTATGTATCAATTTAGGAAAATATTAGGTTATTCTGTAAAAGACTGTTTGTTTGACTGAAAGACCTGAACGCACTAGGAATGCTCGATTGGCAGGAGATGGCGCAGGATAAGAAAAGGTGGCGATCTCTGGTGTCGGAGGCCAAGATCCACTTTGGGTCGCTGAGCCAGCGTAGTAAGTAAGTAAGTATTTTAACTTGTAATATAATCTAGTAAATAAAATAGGTAATAAAGTCAAGCTATTCGTTTTTAATGAAACCGACATCATTCATCGACAGTCATCATTCCTTTCTCGTTCATAGTCATTATATCTTCTTTCCGTTTCCATAAGAGACTACTCCATATTTTATCTTTCTTTGTTGATACTTCTTTCGTATTTCCTAAAGCTTATATTTCTACTGTAACTAAAGGACTTTCCTACTTCTTCTGCCATATTCACTTTCGCTTCACTTGTTGGAACGAGCATACCTGTAAAAATAGCCAACCGGGCATTTTAACGTACCTTCTTAGAATAGAATAGAATAGAAAACAATTATTTACACATAATAACACCACAAACACATTACAAATGGCTCAAAGGGGTAGAATCACTGACCTCCAAATAGGTATTTTTTGAGGTCAGTGGCTCGACTCCAGAGCCGTAAAACAAAAAATTAAAAAAAAAGTATTAAGACTTCTTACCATTCATAAATGTATGTTGTGCTCTATTCCAACTATTTCTCGCATAACTCTCCTTTCAACATCACTGTCACACTTTGCACCCTAAATAATATACTTATTCATTTATACAGTCATTTTGTGCTATGAAAATTGAATTCCTTTGTCAGCGAACGTTCAGGGTGAGAGAAGGCGAAACTATGTCAGAGGAAAGAAGCATTATAAGCGGTATGCTACAAGGCTCGGTCTTAGGACCTGTGCTGTACATCCTCTATACTTTCCCGATATATCTTTGCCGACGACACTAAGATCTTTGCAAACCCGCTAACATACTATGAGCGTATACAAGTAGACTTAGATATGATCAGCAACTGGTCCATGGAGTGCCTAATAAATCTCAATGCCGAAAAATGTACAGTACTATACATTGGTCACAAAAACCCTCATCTATCGTACTAACTAAACAATGTCCAACTACATGACGGACCTAAAATGGGGAGAACACATAGCAACAATAACCAAGAAAGCAAAAAGTTTGATCTACATCATAAGGAAAGCGTTTGGAAGCGGCGTTAATTTTCCTTCCTCTCCCACACATGGTGACTCCTGTCTGCGCTAGGGTAGGGGTAGGGTAGTAGTTAGAGTAGGGGTAGGGTAGGGTAGGAGTAAGATAGCGGTAAGGTAGTATAGGGTGGGGTAGGGGTAAGATAGTGGTAGGGTCGGGGTAAGATAGTGGTAGGGTAGGGGTAAGGTAGTGGTAGGGTAGGGTTAAGGCAATGGTAGGATAGGGTAGGGGTAAGGTAGCGATAGGGTAGGGATAGGATAGAGTAGGGTGGGAGCAACTACCTATCACATGCAGCATGTGTGATGCACGCTCACTTAAAAGTCTGTCTGGCGGTGGCGTGGGGGCCGGGTCGCTCTTTTCCCTCAAATATGGTTGAATTGGACGATGGCTGGGCCCTGCGTTATACTCGTGAACGGGTGCTGCCTTGGTGGACTGGCTTACTCTTGCTGTAGTTTTAGGTGGTTTTTCTTAATTATACTAGACATACCTACGAGTATATAATATAATATAGCGTTCCGGCTCTGTCTGGCATTGTCGAGCCCGGTTCGGTTGTGGTTGGCGAGGGATACGTTTATCTACAGACATAGGGCGGTCAGCGTGTCACTGTGTGTTTCCTTCCTACTTTCCTACCCCCCTCCTTTTTGACGATTGAAAGAGATATTTAATGTCCTAATCAATAAAGAAATTTTGATTTGATTTTTTTTATTTGAACCATAACACTAGAGATTATGCTAAAAATCTATAAATTATACTAAGCCAATCTTGGAATATGAATTTCATATATGGAATCCAGACGTCGTCAAGGATGAAGAGACACTCGAAAAATTGCAACGAAATTTTACGAAGGTGCCAAGGCAGCTCAAGAGATTAACTTACGATGAGAGATTAAACCTGCTCAACATGACAACGCTGCAGAAACGCAGAGAACGTGGCGACCTAATCGAGACATTTAAAATCATCAACAGACATTACGACGTCCACGTGTTTGAATATTTCTTTATTTAAAACAAAAATCCCCACTTACGAGGACATCCTCTAAAACTGGATGGGCGGTTTTCCAAAAACAACCTACGCCGACACTTCTTGCCCAATCATGTTGTGAGAGCCTGCCTAAAGCTGTGGTGACCGCAGGGAACACAATTAATTTAAAAATAGATTCGACAAATTTATAAGATCATAATAACAGGAAGAATAATCTTGGTAGAGAGAAGTCGGATGCAGACAACCCAACAGTTGTTCACAACTGCCTGCGGTGCCTGCCTGATAAACAATAATAATAATAATTTACGTAACGATAAGGCGGGTAATGTTTTATTTGGTTTTTGTTGCAGGAATAGATCCCCCTACGTACAATAGACAGGCTGAATACGATGTTCCACCCCATATTGGCGCGGCTAATATTAGTGTACCTAAAGTAAGTCACTTCAAAGAATGTAAATAATTTTAAGGGGTGATCCAAAACTGAGTCTAGTTAAAGTACGGAAAAAATACATTTGTCCAAGTGCTAAATCATAAATTTGTGAACAAAGTAAGGGGTAAGATGTTTTGATGCAATGAGATTTCAAGGGACCTGTTTAATTTATTTATTTACCTTTCCCTACGGCTTCCAAATCCAAAACCGCCATAAACGTGCCCAAACTCCTCACACTTCTCACCACAATGATAATTCAGAACCCCACCCACAACAATACCCTGCGACAATGAAATATTATATAGAATTTCCCCGATTTTCTCCCCAAACAACGCCTTGCCCACGTCGCTTCAGCCGACGTGTGGAGCGTAGGCACCTTTCAAATTAGTCACGGCACCTATGATAAGCACTCCCACAACTATAGGGCGGTCGCTTACTCGCTTTACTCACCACCCCCACTCCATTTTCTCCACGCCAGGTTAATTGTAGCCGTTTCCGATATATCGAGACCTGTTGCCTCTCCATTGAATATGCAGGAACTCCACTGCCACCTTACGCCTGGCGAGTAGTCAGCCAGCTCACGAACACGCCCGGATATACAAGCAGGGAAACGGACTTTTCTTAGGACGAGCTTCTTTAGGCGAGTTCGCCCTGGATCGGGTAGTCTTAAACCACGCGATCCTCCCGCGCGTCGTTTTATGGCGACGCCCTATTCGTATCGGGTATCTGTACTGAACCTGCCATAATTTATTGCGGGATTTTGGCTTTTTACGACTCCCATGCTTCCCGCACAACCCGTTAGGGAAAAGCCGATTTGCTAGAGCCTCTGTGTGCCAGAAGTAGGCTAATAGGCAGGTGGTGGGGCCCAATAACTATCATTATATTAGATAACTAGCGGCCCGCCCCGGCTTCGCACGGGTACCACTACGGGTACACGGGTTACACACGACCACTGCGTAGGGAGCCGACCGCGCGAGTAAGCCGCGCGGCACTTTATTTCTTGATGACATTGACTCCCCTCCCGTACCCCGTGCTGCCTAGATAGCCGAGCGGACAGAGCGGCGAACACGCGAGTTTTTTCTAATATCACATTTTTAAACTCGTGATATCTTTCGAATAGAATGTCTGAATTGAATAATTCACAAAAGTTATACAGGGTGTTTCATAATACATGTATAAAGCCGTGAACTGGATGGAGTGCTAAACGTATTAAAACGATAGGTACAATTATTTTTTTCGTGCGTGGAATAGTAAGCGAGAAAATGACTATCGAACTTTTACCTTTTCAATGTCGATAATCGACATTTTGAAAACGAAAGACCGCATCTCTAGAAATCAGTTGTAAAAGGTCACTCAAGTTCATAGTACTAGGCGCAATGGGATATTAAGGAGATCTAAATTAGCCGTTTTGTATTTTTTGGTTTGAGGGTTCTGTACAAAAAAATATTGTAATTTTAATTTAAAAGGTTCCTTCATAGTTTTTTCGAAAGTGCACCACCACCTAACTAATAGCAAAGTAGTCTAATTCAAATTACTGTGGAATATTAATGTAGCAAACTCTAATTAATGTAGCATATTTGTCTTTATAAGTTTGCTTTCTCATGTCATGCCTGTCAGTCATGTTTCAGTGTCGCAAAGGTAATCGTACCTATCTGCTTTATGAGATTTTTCAGTAACTACACACACATATTTTTGTATTAAATAAAACAAATAAAATACCTTAGTGTAATGAATGAAACATAAATAAAACAAAGACAGTAGAGAGTGGAGTTTAAGACAGAACCCTCCACTAATGTGGGGAAGGCTTAAACTCTCAGAGGACTGTTATGTTAAAATCCGTACGATTTCACGAATATTTCTCATCAACAAAAATTAACTAAATGAATCTTAGTTGACGGAGCTATACCTGTAAATATCCCATGCTTCACCCAGTTGGAGAACCTAGGCAGGGGCGCAACAACCGCCGTATCAGCCGTATCAATGATACGGGATCCCAAATCGTTTGTAAGCAAAAATACGTACTGTTATCCTCAATTTCAGTTAAACACTATTGCCCGGAAAAAAAAATTCTTTAGTAATTTTCAGACCAGGGTCGGGGCCCCCTCCGCCAAAGATGCAAATGAAATCAAGTGATACAATCTTTCGCTTAGAGATAATTAACATTTTTAATAAAAAAACAACAACTTAGAGCCCCTCACGCGCACTCACTCATTACTTCATTGAAATTGTGTAAAAATGCACCTATAGCAAAAATGAGAAAAATCTTGATCTCATGTACAACATATTCAGCACTATCGGTGAGATCATAAGATTTAAAAAACTCCTTACACTGTTCATTGCTCAACGGGTCAGATGGACCTGGCTCATAATAAAATCGTTTTGGCCCACACGATTTTCGAATTTGACTGTTTTTAAGTTAATCGTGAAAACTTTATAGTCAAAATGTCAGAAATAGAGCTCGCACGCTCATTAATTAATTGTTTGCGAAGTTAATTTTATTATAAACCAGATAAATACCTTTTTATTTTTTATTTATTTATTTATTTATGTCAGAAATGTCTACATCGTATGTCGTCGTATGTCGTATCGTCCATTTACTGATTTTATGTTATTCGCGCAAGTATTCTGAAGGGGTAGTTTGTGAAACTATCGAGCTCGCTACGCTCGCTTATTCAACAAATTATGACATTTTTATATTTATCATGCAAGGTTTTAATATACCAAAGTCAAGGGCCAATTTACAAAAATTCCGATGTCCACCCCGGCCTTTAAGGAGATTCTTGTCATACAAACTACCAACATAAAACATTAACAAATTATACACCTAAATCTTCCTCAATAGACAAAGTAATTCCACTTTGTCAATTGGTGAAAACCGCATGAAAATCCGTTCAGTAGTTTTTGAGTTTATCGCGAACAGGCAGACAGACGCGGTGTGGAACTTTCTTTCATACATATGTTATTCTTACTATTAAGGTGATTCAACGCCCATACTAAATTTCTCTCGATATTCTTTCATTTGTTTGAGTGTTTAGTGATTGTATTATGATTTCTACTCTTAGTAAATGTATTCAATGGTGCGCAAAGTGGTTTTCTTTTCAAAAGCAGTTAAATCGAAAAAAGCACAAATCGCCGCTTGATAGCGTTGTTTTGTGATTTAATTATTTTTCTTTTTCATTGCTTTGTTTTACATTATTAACATGTGGAAATCTATTTCGCGCACAATTGAACATATTTTCTAATAGCCAATTGCACAAAAACGTTACATAAAAATTGTATGAAAATCGTACCGCCTTAACACGCGAATGGCTTGGATTTAAGTTACTCATTAGCATCCCTTGTAGCCGTGTGGTAACCGGTAGAGTAGAATAGCACCAACCCCTTACACTCGTGGGTGTCGTACAAGGCGACTAACGTTTAGAGGCAAAATATCTAGTCTCCATAAACTGGAAAATGGGCAGCAGCGTTTTTCATTGTTATGTTTGCAACACTGCGATCTCTAACCCGCCTGCCAAGCGTGGAGATTATGGCAATAACCTCCCCTTTTGCGGGAGAGGCCCAAAGTCCTGTAGTGGACTGTTATGGGCTGTGATGATGATGATGATGATCCCTTGTAGTTGGGGGTACTAACTATGGGGCCCCAGACAGCTATTGATACGGGGCCCCTGGAAGGCAAGCAACGCCACTGAACCTAGGTCACCTAGGTGAAACACGGACCCAAACACAATTTTAGTAATTACTGTCTGTACAAATTACCCGATAAAATAGTGGTAAGCAAATGTATTCCATCACCGACATCATAAGGATTATTATTAGTCCACTGTTGGACTTGTTTGAGCCTCACTTTATTAAATAAACACAATCAACATTACGGTGCATCTACCAGGAGAACATAAGAGGCGAAATAAGTACGACCCCTAACACGCGGGTCCCTAAAGCCAGTGTTACCAGCAGTAGTTTCCAAAAAAGTACGTCTGGGCTCTTAAAATAGTACGAAAATGGCTAAAAAGTTACGATTTCTTCTTATTATCTTCTATATTTTATCGACCTGGGGGGGGGGGGGATGATTTTTAGTCAATTAATGACGTTATTTTGTTGCCGGTGGCAAAATCAACCCTTCCTTCCCATTATTTTTGGTGAAATTGTGAATTTGAAAGGTGAAGTGACTACCCCCCTCAGCTAAATTCAGCATTTTGTAAAAACGTACTAAATAGTACGATGTGGAGCAAAGTACGCTTAAGGTACGACAGTCGGCCAAATAGTACGTAAATCGTACTAAAAGGTACGATCTGGCAACGCTGCCTAAAGCGCTGCCTGCTGCCACGCCTCCCGCCTCGCCTCCCGCCACCCGCCGCCCCGTGCGCCGCGCCGAACATGTGTCGACACGCCGGAGTTTTGGCAGTGTGCATGCTGCACTTGGGTGTGTCGTTTGATTGAACCGCTGACGCCGACAGCGTGGCTTCTTGTGTTACCTATTTTCGAGTCGTGTTCGTTTATTCGGTTTTTAGCTTTTCGCGTGATCGGTGTGATTGTTTGTTGCGTTGTATGTATAGGATACCTAAGTACTGTGAAAATAACTGTGATAAGACTGTAAGCGATATGAATGAATGAATGATTTATTGCTTCAGGTACCAATATTAACGTATTCTTGTTTGTGTACAATGTTCAACAGTTTAAGTATTGTGATAATCATTATTCTGTGCATGAGTGCAACCAAGCAGTAGGCCAAAGACCATGTTACCTACCTACTTACGTATTGCATAGCAACCAGTGCATGCTGTAGTGTTGTGTAGCTGTGTGTATGAGTGTATTTACCTATCGGTCATCGAGCCACAAGAAAGCAAGAAAGTGTGGTTAACTGCGCTGGCACCTGACACTGTTTGTTTCCATAAAATATCGTTTAAAAGGTACGTACCTACATGCTTTAAAGGTCTAGGTGCTAGCTAGACTAGGAGACGCTACCTACCACCTAATAGTGACGTTAGAAGCGCAACCGCCGCGCTCGGTTCTTTTCCGACGGGAAATAGGTAGAAAAGACAACGCTTTTATCTTTTCATAAAAACATGTAGGTATTTAGTGGAACCTGTCTGTAATGTGTTTCACCAAAACTAGATTCATAAGTGGTTCCCTAGGTACGTAGGTACTTAGATGAGGGAACCGTGTTAGTAGGTACCTAGTACTTACCTATCTGTGTAGAGCCATTTTGTCAAATGAACGAATCCCGTTTTAGTGTAGTAGATATCTACTTTAGTACGTAGCTGACTATGTTTATTTTTATTTAGTTTAAGTACCTGCGGCAGTCCACACCGCGGGTCCGGCTGTCTTCCAGACTGATTAACATGTTTTGTTTTTTATTTACGTAGGCCTACCTAACCTACTTAGATACTGTTTTTAGGCCTTTAGTTAATAAGTACCTAAGTATTATGATTTTAATTCTTATTTTACTTTTGTTGTGCTGGGGTGGTTTGTTCTGTTAGGTACCTACCTAGTAGAAATCATCTCGGTGTTAATGACCTGGTTTTGCTCTCGCGCACGAGGGCCTGGGGTCCGCCTTGACCATGATCCAGGATTTCGCATTTCTGGTCATTACGTCTGACAGTCCTGAATCCTGCCTGACCCTGCTACCAGGGGAACCTGATTACCTGACCAGATTAAAATCATGGTTAGACATTCAGTCGCCTAAATGTGCAGGTTTCATCACGATGTTTTCCGTCAGAAAAGGTCACTGGTACGTGGCGGCAGCGGGTGTCGAACCCGGTACCTCTCGCGTACGACTCGGATACCGTAACCTTAGGCCACCGACGACGCTCCGACTATTTAAGCATACCTACCTATTGAAAATAATTAGTGTAGGTAAGTTCCTAGTTAATTTGGTAGAGATTATTCATGGAGATAAGTAGGTAACATTTAGTTCGGCGCCTGGTAGCAAGATGTAGGAGGTTCGTTTGTTTTGTTATGAATGGCGCGAGGTTATTAAACTCTTCTTTATGGTGTGTACACACTCAACTTACGCCAACGAAGCGTTGTCGGCCGATTTGGATTTCTAAGGTCCAATAGGTAATTGCATTTCGTGGTCAAGATCTTTGGGAGTTTTGGGAACCTATTCGGGCTCGTAATCGCACGTTTGTTCGTTGGTCTTCGGTATCCGCCCAAGCTGCGTTTGGTCGATTGCTTCTATCCGTTTGATGTTACCGCCACGCTTTTTTCATAGGGGTCGCACGCGGTTATTGAACTTCTCCTTCTAGGATCATCAACTTGAAATAGAGCTGCGCATCAACGTAGTCGATATGGTTATTTTTCTTTAAAAACGAAGATTTTTTATAAAAATTAAAATTCAATGTCTGGATAATATGAAGTCGCCAGTGTACTCTTTGCAAGCTATACTTTAACACCCTTTCGGCTTTATACATGTATTATGAAACACCCTGTATAAAGGTATTGAAGCAGTCGTGAATATGAAGTATTTGATTTTGATAAGGATTAATACCAAGGTACAAATACGGAGCGTTTTTTAGCGGCGGCATTTCAATTAAATCTTGAAAATAAAAGAACACTTATTGTGACATAACTATAAAAGTTAGACATATACTGTCGCGACACTTTTTGTAGATAATGATGTGTTCTGCAAAGTCGTAGTAGATTTTTTTATTCTATCATCAATAGTTTTCGCAGTACACGCGATGTAAGGAATTCTTAAGTATTTTTTTATACCTTGGGTTACATTATTGGAGTTTTATTAATTATCCGTAATTTTTTAGAAAATATAATGTAGCCTATGTCACCCGCGGATAGTGTAGCTTCCCAACGGTGAAAGAAATTTTGAAATCGGTCCAGTAGTTCCAAAGCCTATTCAATACAAACAAACAAACAAAAAATCAAACATTTCCTCTTTATAATATTATATATTATTATATATCATAGTATAGATAGATAATGTAGCGGCTTGAGAGCGTCGGTAGCCGGTTGAGCATCCAACTCGTAAGCGAGAGGTACCGGGTTCGAATACCGCTGCGGCCATGTACCAATGACTCTTTTCTGAGTTATGTACATTAGTTATATTCTAAGCAATGCTTTTACGGTGAGAGAAAACATCGTGATGAAACCTGCAGATTCAGGCAACTGAATTTGTAACCATGATCCAATCTGGTCAGTTTCCCCAGGTAGCAGGGTCACTGAGGTCAGATGGTAGTCGCTCCACTGTAATTACCAGATCGCCAAATCCTGAATAATGGTTAAGGCGGACCCCGGGCCCTCGTTCTCGAGAGCACAACCGGGACATTAACCCCAAGATGATTTTTATTATTTTTATTAATAATGTAGCGGCTTAATATAAATCGCTTTCTTGACAAATAATTTTCACGACTTTGATTAAATTTGTTTTCTGTTGGCAGCTTATAAAATGTGAAAAGGTGATTGCACTGAAGGCAACGACGATTGATAAAGCTCTCAACCCGATTATAGAGCTGAGCCCGGACCTCAAATGGGTAAACGTCACGTGACAAAATAACACCGAGGAATGCAAACTCAGTATCGGGGTAAAAGTGTCAGCCCAATGCATATGATCGAGTTAGAATTCTGGTTTCAATAAACCTATTTCCTTCACTGGTTAAATTTTACTTCCTTAATTTATTTACAGACACTGAAAACTTCTAATTTTTCTTATTTCACATAATTGTTTAAAATTTTGATCACTTTTATTTAAAAAATACAATGCCCTTGACTGTTCAGTAGACAACATTAGAACTATAGACGCCATTTAGTAAATGTAAATCCATCAGGCTCACTAGCGCCGCGCCATCTATTACACAGGTAAAGGTGGCACTGTGCAATGAGGAGTTTTCCAGTAGGTATTGTCAGATGGTTTCAAAAAGCATCAATAGATGGCGCTCCTACAATTTTGGTAATCTTTTTTTAATTTGTATGATGGTGGCAGTGATTTCATTCAGCCAACTATATCTAAACTATAAAATAAAATGTTTATTAATATAAACATAACTGTTAAAGGTTGAACGAAAAGTAAAAAGAAATATTTATAAAAGTTGGCACTATGTTCCATTATTTTGTACAACCTCTAAAATGGTTGAAAACTATTGACAAATACAATATTATCCAATACAACGTACCCAGTGTTTATATCCTGTTTGCTAAGAACCTATTTCAAGCGATTATCAATTACCAAAATTGTCGAGGCGCCATCTAGTGAGTGGTTAGGAATGCTTTAGATACCTATTAGAAAACTGCTCATTAATTTCGTCTGTTTTGAGACGCCTCCTAATATCTTATAATTAATTCACTACGAAAAATCCTATTTTTAGGTACAAACAAAATATTTACATACATAAACCGTAAAAAATTAACAGTTATACTTAAATATTAAAAATTAAAAAAGCCATCCACAATGCTACCACCCGTAATGGGGCCCAGAAATCTGACTGCGTTGCCTCATTGGATACCAAAGCTTCCAAAAGCTTTCAAAGTCCGAAGAACGCACCAGCTCTCCGGTCACTTGTGGGGTTAATGGAAAAAATTGAATGGAGTAACGAACGGTGCTTTTCTTGGGTTCGATGACCTGGTTCATGGTAACCGCTTCTGGCTATAAGACTATAAGAATCTGACCGTGTGCCTACCTAAGCAATATGGTACTGAGTTAGTCATAATTAACCAAAAAATCCTTACAGTCTTGCCGTTCAGTTCTACTTGTAGGATTAAACTGACAAGCTGAAGTAGTTCTAATCTACCATTCAATTCTACTAAATAGGTCAGTACGGAGAAAAACTATTGTAGTAAGTATTAACTTTTATGGTTGAAACCCTCCAACGATAGAATAGATTTCAACCACATCAACAAGTAACTTACTGAGCTCCCTCTTGAAGTCATGAGGTTCTTCAAAAGCCATGCCTTAAAGGCCGACGGCGCTTGTTCCCTTGAAAAGGCAAAGTGCAGAGGAAAGACTTCGGGACGAAGTTCATGGGTAAGAAACCTGGAGCTTTTTCCGCTATATCCAGAATAGAATCCGCTATATAGAAGCGAATTCACCGCGAGAAGAGAAGCGACTAATGTTACTTTCTCCTCCGCAGTGTGCAATGTATCAATCAACTGGCTACTTTGAATTCGGTGAAGAAGCGTGGGTATTATTCATGGTTCTGAACTGATATACGCAAAGCTGGAATGTCTCGAACACCGACGTGAGTGGCGCGTTTATCAGAATTCTATAGACTGCTCCATCCAAGGACTGTGCAAATGAACAGTTCGGGCCCACCTTTCCTTCGCCTTCTAGCCGGTATGCAGTACAAGAGGTGGGCGCACGTCTCACCCTTATATGTATAGAATATACCAGCTATCCGAACGAACAGCTTTGACTCAACTTTTGTAATGCGCATGCGAACGCTGTGCCTGCTAGTGTCCCCCTCTTGGTCAGATTTACATATTCTTACATTTGTCCCACTACAATAACTATCGTTAATTAAAGATTTTGGAATTTCCTAATTTGGAGATTAGTCATTGGCAACTGGACTATCGAGATCAATACATGACCATTTACGAAAGAGGAGCGACTATATATTTCATAAATCTAATGGATCAAACCCGATTTTATTAGTCCTACGCAGAGGTATCGCAGTAGGTAATTGAACTTTCACGATATCATATAAAAACATTTAAAAGTAATCTAGATCTCGTAACCCCACAAGGACATGATGTCATAAAAATTTTAATGACACCAAAAGACACTGGCGCCTTTCTAGGTATTAAGTACAAGCCTTGCCGGCCGCCTTATTTATTTACACATTACTAATTTCATTCATTTCTAAAAGCAAAGGGTGTAAATTTATAAAGTCATGTTATGCAGCTTTCTTAATTATATTTCTATATAAAAGTCTGCCAGGTTCAAAGTCTTCTGCTAGTCTCTTAGGTTCTTAAAAATTACCGCAAATGTTTCAAATATCACCCAATACAGCTATAAATTGCTGGCCTCATTAATTTCGTGATGGCAACATTGACTCTAATTCAGGCAATATTAATTCTATTTTTACTCTACTCAGCTACTACGCTACTCAGCGACAAACGAGCAGACAGCCCACCTGATGATAAGTTATCCTTATGTCATGGATCTTCCAGCTATCCGCACGAGTCGCTTTGGCGCGACTTTTATAATGCGTACAGCTAAGGAGTGGAATGCATTGCCTGCGAGTGTGTTCCTTGATCAATATAATCTATGACTGTGGCGTATCTCCGCAAACCATGGACCACCTCGCCTCATGCTCGGCGTGTCCTTAAACCATCACAATGGAGGACTTGTTCGAGGCCAGTCCAAATGCTGTATGCGTCGCCGAATACTGGGCGAACAAAGTGTAAGGGGGGAGTTAAGTCCATCGACTCGATAAGAAGAAGAATATAATCTGGATGCCTTCAAGGCTAGAGTGAATAGGCTGTTCCTAGACAGGCATGCTCCATCATCGGCCGCATCGTCACTTACCACTAAGTCAAATGCCTGGCTAGTCAAATAATAATTAAAAAAAATGCACGTGTTCAATGGGAGATTTTAAAAGGGGCAATTGAAGGAAAAAAATTTCAAATAATTGTAATAGTTGGTGTTGAGTAGACACGTTTCCCAGAAATAAATCAAAACGATACCGTTAGACGTATAAAAATGTAGATATTTTGCGGTTGTTCTCAGAAAAGTTACAAAAGCTTAGTATCTATTCTTCTTCTTCGTCGAGTCAATTTTCGAAAACTCTTAGTATGTATTAAAGAAACACCTTTCCGAGTAACTTGGGTTACTAAATTACATACTTGAGAATCCTGTTTTACCAACGCCATTTAGTGAGGCAAGTCGAACTACACTTTCGCGGCACGTTCGCGAGATTTTGAACGCATTCCAAACACAATATCACACAAACGAAATTACTTGGTCGTTCAATGATCCCGTTGTTTTACCACAGTTTTTCGACGTTTGATAAGGGATTTAATAGCGTATTTGGAGCGCCATTCGTTGCTCAGATAATGAGATTCCCCGTACTATGGGTGAGTAAGTAAACGCTTTTAGATTTTTGTGATTTCAAAATAAATCATGTCTATGTCCATGTCTACCTGTACGGCTAGCACAAGCGTTGTTTCGTACGCGATAAGCGAGAAAAGGCTCAACATGGAAACTGCTATCTCTTTCATCTTAATATTGAGAGAAGGAAACAAAGGCTCTCTCGTGGCGCGAGCCATGTCGCGGGCACACTTGTGCTAGACATACTGGACACCGCCATCTATCGTAGGTGGCTATCTGCACACAACATATAATGTATGGTAGGTCAATAATAATCATCATCATCATTATATCAGCCGAAAGATGCCGTCTGCTGGACATAGGCCTCCCCCAGAGATCTCCACAAAGGTCGGTCTTGCGCGTTCCACAACCCCCTGGTAACTTGTGGCCTACCCACACTGCGTCTTCTGGTACGTGGTCGCTACACGAGAACTTTACTGCCCCATCGGAATCTATTCTCAATATTTGTAAATGTAGACTGGAATAGTACATTCTCCATCTTTTGCGGTCTCGAAAAGCTTCAAAAATATTGTAATAAAAAATTAAATAGTGATGATTGTGCAGGTTTAGTGGATTTTTTTAGAGCTCAAAAGCACTCACAGGTACATTAAATAGCACTTATCATTTACAGTACATTTAAGACGTAGACGTAAGACGGGAAAAGAAGATAATATTTGATAGCGCATGCAAACGGGCGATTTTATGCCAGAACTGCGCAAGACGCCTAAAATTAACATCTTCCTCATAATACGAAATTAAACAAACAATTATTTTATGATGACTTTATAGAATACAATTTAATAAGTCTCAGGAGCAAGTCTTGTTTCGGTCAATCGAATGGAGTCTTTCTTTAGTAATTTTGTCATTTATTTATTGCTTATTGTAATATAATAACATTGGATCTTAAAAGTAAGTAAGTATCTCATGTGACCCTGTGAGGGCACTGCAAAATAATAATAAAATAAAGCAAAAAAAATTATCTTAACAATTAAATATATATTCCATATTGCATAAATTATTACATATTCGTTAATAACAAATTAATTAAATAATCAATTAGCGAGTCTTCTTTCAGGAGATCCTTTCACAAGGGATGGGGGCATCTTTTCTCCACAACAATGGATGCCTCTTTGATTGTCTCCGCGCGCGACACAACGGCAGAGTTCAAGTCCCCCGCTAGGGTGATATGAGCGTATTGCAAGAAGTCCACCACTTTCACTGACAACGACGGTCCGGTGCCAAGGACGGACGGTGTCTGACAGATCTTATGAAACAAACACACGAGAATTTAATAGCAAATACTAGGTTTTAGGTTAGTAAGCGTCGGTTCACTAATGGTTAAGGGGTACGAATCATAGGCGATAGGGGCTGGGTTCGAACTCTAGTGCCGCCTTTTTGTGACTTACCTACGTACAATAGTTAATCACTAACCGATCCTCTTGAGAGAAAATATCGTGATGAAACTTACACATTTTGGTGACTAAATGTGTAACCATGAGCCAATCTGGTCAGGTTTCCCTTTGATCAGGGCCATGGAGGTCAGATGGCAGTCACTCCACTGTAATTACCGGATCTGCCAAATCCTGAATCATGGTCACGGTGGACCCCGAGCCTTTCTGCGCGAGAGCACAGACAGGATAATAACGCAAAAATGATTATAGTACTAACTAAAATCAGGATGAGTATTATCACCTTATCTCTTATAAGACGATGATACTCATCCAGACAATTTCTCAGACTTGGCAGAATACTGTCGCTTAGAAAAAATCATAAGGCAAAATTGGGAAATCATATCTGGCAAATGTTACATCACCCATACATACTCACCAACAGATCTTTGTCGTCAATGACCTTCTTTTTCTCACCTATCTTCAAGGTATAATTCCTTACGCGTAGATAGTCTCCTTCCGGCAAATAAGCTGTTAACACAAACAACGTCATCAATCCGCAAATCGGAAGGAATCCATACGATTACAGTCAATTTGTATTATACCACTCAGCGACATTCTCATGACGTATTTTCATGAAACATTTAGATTTCGTGTAACACAAAATACGTATCGATATCTCATACAAAGGGTTCCGTAGTATTAACACAAATAATTCTAAGATTTTAACAAGATTTTGATGCCAGGGAAGAAATATCTCGTAACAGAAAACTACAATGTATTGTTATTTGTTTTTATACTTTACAATCAAACATCATACGATTCAATCAAATGAAAGTTAAATAAGTTAACAATATTTGGTAGTGAGGTCTTACCGGGTTATTTTATGTTACAAAGTAGGTAAACTATCAAGCGGACCACCTGATGGAAAATGGTCACCGCCGCCAAAGTACAAAAATCCGAACATTTCGGCTGGGAGGTCGTTCTACATCAGCATAGTTTGAACGAGGAACATTCTTTCGTACCTATAAGATCATTCGTATTATAGGTACGTAATGGATGAGTGCCCAGTCCGCGACGAGTGGTGTGAAAAAGTTCATCAGAACATTCCCAATTGTAGGTACATCTGGTAAAAAACACACAGGTCCCTTCGAACTGCCAGAGGTTATAACTAACGTATTAGTATTGCATCGTTGACAATTCACATGGCGCGCCCCTTCAGTTTTACCGTGTCTAAGATGGGAGCAATAATCCATATGTGGCTGCACCTGTGCTTTAGCAGCAATAGGCGCTGTAATAACTGGCATTTTCGATGCCAATTTGACCTTGCCTTCCTGATGACTCCGAAACCGCACGCTAGCCGAAATGTAGACACCAACAAACGCAATACTTTGAGAGATGGTTTTCTGTCTAACTACGGCGCTATGACAAAAAGAACTTTGTTGACGGAAAATACGCAGATCTGTGGTCGGTTATGTAGTAGAGAGATAATGGTTCAATTAGTTAACTTACCACGTTTCAAATATTTTTCTCGATAGGGACTAATGCCAGCGACGTTGCTGATCTGGAGCGCAGCCAGTAGGCAGGCGACAATGAGGGTCAATTGCAGCATGGCGGAGGCGACAAAAAGGGATGCTCTTATACCCCGGCTCACATTATTACAAGCTACTTAACGCAGATCACACAATGGCAAAACTATTTCAAATTCCAATTAAACGAAACTAAATAATCGTAGGACCTAAACTTTTTTACATTTGTCCCTTTAGTGATAATTTAACAATTCTGGACAAATTAGATTAGCTAAGCAATAATTGGGTAGCAACTAGAATATTGCGGTCAATACATGTTCAGATGAGAAAAAGGCGAAAGTTATTATCTTCTTTTTAACTAATCGACGCAACCTAGATACAGACGTGAACCCGAAAGACATGCACGCACGCGAACGGCCAGCACGTCAACGAAACTATTATGTGTGGTGTAATCAAATGTGCGATTCTGATCAAAATTTGCTCTCGGCGGACGAATGCCGTGTTAATTATTTTCGATATTAATTTTAATGAACATAAAAAGCGCCAGTTAATATTTAATTACTATAACTAGCTTTATCAAAGTATGTCAACTTCCGTGATAACATGTATATACAAATGCATTATTTTACAAATTCATCTGTTGTATGTACGTTCTTTTGAAAGTCATCACTCCTTTTAGCTTACAGCTTTGTCTTGTTATTTGGAAAGACTGACGGTGATACTCCAAGCCTTCAAACGGAAGACCAGCGCCGCGGCTCCGGCCGTGGCTTATGCACAGTGAGATCGGTTTGTAATTTGTAGCGCTGTAATATTATTAATTATGTGTAATTATAGTTGTGATGTTGTGCCATTGTCATTGTTGACATGCCTTTGACTTGCCTTTGCCTTGACAGTTCTTGACTCCCATGACAAAGTAATTCTCGCCTTTGTTATTTCTTTGACTATAATTTAAATTGTGACTTACTTTATAACTTAATTCTGACTTAAAATGTTTCACATTTAATTCTATAACATTATACTCGTAATATAGGCAATTATTCTAGCATTCAAGGTTGCAACATTTAGAAAAAACACAAATTAAGTTTTATTAACAGTCTTATAAATTTGTACCATTGTAAGTACAGAATTTATCACCACATAATAACACTTTATTTGGTTTAATTATAAATAGGATTTCTCTCGCCATTGTGTGGTCTGCACCAACTGGCCAGTAGGCACGCGGGCCGGGGTAAAAGAGCACTGCGTGGGCGTTGGCGACCATCCCGCGCCTCCGCCATGCTGCGCCTGACCCTCCTCGCCACCTGCCTGCTGGCTGCGCTCCAGATCACCAACGTCGCCGGCCTTACCGGCTATGTACGAGTA
Organism: Blastobasis lacticolella; assembly: GCA_905147135.1. Classification (NCBI taxonomy): domain Eukaryota; kingdom Metazoa; phylum Arthropoda; class Insecta; order Lepidoptera; family Blastobasidae; genus Blastobasis; species Blastobasis lacticolella. Next base: position 359,294 of record LR990043.1, read on the forward strand.
GAAAAAACTGCAAAATTGAGTAAGTTTACTCACCTGATAAGACCTTACTAGTACTATTAATGTTATATTGTTGTTTACGTCGTGCTCCCTGGCAATCCCACCGTTTGTTTTGCTATTACTAAATACATAACATTGTGGTACACAATCTGTACTCAATTAGCACGTACTTAAAAGAATTACTGTAAAGTATTAGAGTATAATTTTTTGAATTTAGAGATGCTGTAGAGCGAGGTCTAATTTGAGTTTTAAGAAAACTAAGACACATATATCGTATATACGCAAGTTCAATACTTATCAGTTTGTAAATAGCTTTCAGGTTTTAGCTTCTTAACACTTTTTTCTTTGCGACAATTTGAAACTAAGATGTGCTAATATCATTCCATGTTGTAACAGCCGTGGTGCCCGGTGGGATATACCGGCATACGACGGTGGTGACAGTGAAGAAGGGTCAAACGGAATACCATTTTAATAAAACAAACCTGGTGAGTAGGTAAAATCCATATCCTTGCATTGTTTCCCCAGATTGTTCCCTTAACTTGTGCTATAATAATGCGACCTCTCTTCATGCCAAATTTCAAGATTTTGATGAGCGAGTTGATGGGACTAAAATGTGTGATATATTTGTGGCCATATCTTCTAAACGCGTCGCCAAAGAGGTCTAATTTTTATCTCAAATTAATGAGGTCACCGACCCTAAAATATAATTTTTTTAATTTTTTCAAATTGATAGCTTTAACCGTTTCTCAGAAAAGGCGGCTTAGGTGTCTGACAGACGGACGACAGAATGATCCTAGGTTCCGTTCTTACCCTTAGAGGTTCGGAATCCTGAAAAGTAACATAAATTTTTTCTGTTTGTTTATTAGCCTGAATGTAAGAATGAGGATATGGGTCACGGATCTTCCTTGTCGCTGTCGGTGGTGGACTGGAACTTCGATGACATTCTGATTGCAGAGGACCAGCATTCTGCCGTGGTGAGACGCAAGGACGCTAGTAAGGACGCCAAGGTTACTGTTGAGGTAACTTGCTAAAAGTCACCCCGGTAACAGTTCATGCATAGCGAAAAAAAAGTATGATAACTAATAGAATAAAAACCTGCTCCCAATGAATTAACAAATGTAACGTAATACAGTGTTTAATCATTTTTTGTTCCTTTATTAATTTATACTAAAATCATTAGAGGAAAAAGCATTGTGTGTATAATCAGACCTCACATATCAGTATTCTAATTACATCATCATCATCGTCGTCATCCTGGTGCTCATCCCGGCTTCTACCAGGCAAATTCTTTGGACTCTGTCAAGCCTGAGGAGTCCGCCTGGGTTAGTACCACCACCTTATCTATTGATGCCGCCAAGCGATAATGCTTGCTTTGTTGTGTTTCGGTTTGAAGGATAAGGTAGCCAGCGCAATTACAGGCATAAGGCATTACATCTTAGTCCTTACAATGACAACACATCTGCGGTTCTGCTTACCAGCAGATGGTCTTACTAGCAGTTTGTCACTGCGAAGCATAAAAAAACCTATACTTAACCATTCTATTGCCGCGCAATTTCTTGTAATACGAATACCCGCGTACGGTTTCACACACTGAATATTCGGAACCCTATTTAATAACTTTATACCAAAGAACCTCGCAACAATATTATTATTTTTAAAAGTCAAAAATATAACAAATAAATAAATTAATAATTGTGGACAACTTCACACTGCGCCATCTAGCCCCAAACTAAGCATAGCTTGTACTATTAGTGCTAGCTATCTGATATACTACTGATATATATTTTTAAATACATACTTATTAGACATAGAACACCCAGACCCGTAACAGAAATTAAAATTCATTATTTAAATTTCTGCCCAGCCGGGAATCGAACCCGGGACCTCTTGCGTGCCTGACTGGCATGTTAACCACTGAACCACTCAGGTCGCCAAAATACAAAGTAATGACTGTATTTAGTGTAATGACTATCAGTGTATTACATATCAGTCTTCAAAATCGAGACATTTTTTCTTAAGTATCATGCAAACAGAACTACATTGTTTTTCTGCTTATAACACAATAAAAAGAATATATAAGAGGACATTCAGTTACTCATCATAGTTCGGCCTAGGTTTGAGCTTCGCTATAACAATAAGGGACAGCCCGCGTCTGTCTCATGGACCGGTTGGCGCCAAACGCGACAACTCGTGCGTTTTGCACGAATGCGCGGTGTGCAATCCGGTGGCTAGCAAACATCTTGACTTCCTAGAATTTTCAAGAATAAAAATAATTTCGAAAATGTGTTTCGTCGGTCTCATAGAACAACGCGCGAGCATAGGAAGGTACCTACATGTACCTACATATTATCATCGGAGTAATAATGTACTACGGTTCTACTTCCGTGAATACTTAATTATACTCATCATCATCATATCAGAAGAAAGACATAGAGAGTACTTTATTCAGATCCCTATTACGTCCTTAACCTCAAGTAATGAAAGGTGATGAAAGACGCCCACTGCTGGGTATAGGCCTCCCCCAAAGATCTCCACAAAGGCCGGTCTTGTGCCTTCCGCATCCAGCCGGTACATGCGATCTTTACCAGGTCCACCTTGTGGGAGGTCTACCCACGCTGTTATACCTATATTTATTATTTCGATGATCTCAAACATGAACATGATTAACTGGGAACAAATGGCGCAGGATAGGAACCAATGGTGAATTCTTGTGTTCGGGGGCTAAGATTTCTTCATAGCAGTTTTAATTTCATTTTTAAATTTTAGCTTGTGGTCACTTTTTTGCCGGCAACCATTTCAATCTATAATCAATGGCTGGGCCCTGTGTCATGCTCGTGAACGGGTGTTCCCTTGGTGGACTGGTCTGCTTTTGCTGTACCTACTATTTTTTAAACCTATTATTTAGTTATCTTGACCGATTTGTAAGGGTCCACATCATATTCCAATCAAAACAGGCTCCTCAAATTAAATTGACAAATGTATCAATGCAATGTAATCATATTTAAATGTACCTGTGGGTTTCTTGCCGTTTCTTTCTTCCACAGATGGTCATTTTACTAACTGAAGCGGCGTACTGACAGACAGACAAAATTTTTTTTACTTATTTGTTCCGAGCTCAGGGTGCGACTCAGGTAGGCTGGCTGCGTCGCCCGGTGCAGCGTGAGCGCCGGCGGGCTGGCTGGGGCCGGGAACGCGCCGCACATGATTCGCCTAGGCAGTCATGTGCGTGGCGTGGTTCGGTGCCCGGTGTCTTAATGAATTGAATTAATATAATGTCAAATAAATTTGACATTATATTAATTTCAAATTTATGTCAAACAAATAAATTATGATTTCTTGTAATTACTACACTTGTACAATTGTTTTTTTGACCCGAATAAAGTAAATAAATAAAGTAGTAAATTATATTCAGTTCGTTTAGGTAATATATAAAAAATCATTAGAAAATCATTACAATTCTTAAACAATATAGTTAAGGAAGTCAATAAGCAAAGGAGTTGCAAGAGGATATTTTATTGAACATTCATAGACATAAAAATAAATCAAGTAGATTTTGTAAATCCACTTGATTCAACCTACAGCAAAGGTTTTAGATAAAGTGTAGAATTACAGGTCAATTTCAATTTTCCTTTAATATCAAGGAAAATATAAAAGTGATGTCGAAGGTATAGAAGAAAAATTAATAAAGTGAGATATAGGTATACAGTAAAATAAGTGCTATTGTGACAGAAGATGTCTTCACTCGTGCTTAGATATGGTGAGTGATAAGCATGCTTTTCATTTGGTGATGTAGGGAAAACAAATGATAGTCTTAGTAAAAATGTAACAAGACAAGTGAAGGAAAGCATCGGAAGACAGATTTAAGATATTAAGACGTTTCCCCAAAAACTCCTGAGTTCCTTAATACTATACATAAAAGTAACTAAGCACTATTACATAAAAGTGAGAGGTAGTTACTTTCCCATAAGGCAGGTGTCCTGTACGACGGTGGCCGCTTTTCATCAGGTGAACCATCCGTGTACCTTCCCAGGGAAAAAAATAATCATTATCATCTTTATATCAGCTGGAAGACGCCTGCTGGACGTTTCACATCCCGCTGGTACCTGCGATCTTGGAAAACGGATGACAAAAAATTATTGCTATATGACATCTGACTAATATATCTACTAACTTGACATTATTATTATTATTATTTGATTGATATTTTAATATGCAACTAATTGATTAATTTTTTATTTAAGGAAAAAAAAATTACTCTTATTTAAATACTTAAGTTATGACATAATGTAAATAATGCATGCTCTCTCACTTTGTTTGCAATGCCCTAACAGGGTGTCACATGTAAGTACTATATAATTTTGTGAAATCTTTTGAAAACTGTGATATGCAATAAATGAAATGAAATGAAATCAACCGCTTGGAGATGTTTTATAGTCTCAATCAATCTATGGTAAATCGGTATATTGCATGACAGCACAGGTTCCAGCACTTCAAGAATTATTACTCCAGCATGAGATGAGAGAGACGTAAAAGGAATATAATAGCTTGGAAACCGGCGATTTGGTAGAAGAGCTACGCAAGACTGCTAAAATTCACATTTCCCTCAACTGAATGAAAATGAAACAAACAATTATTTGATGATGACATTATACAATTTAATGATGTATTATGATATTATTTAATCATTCTCATGAGCAACTCCTGTTTCGGTTAATCGTAGGAAGTCTTATTTCACGAGATCCTTTTTCAAGGGACGAGGGCATCTTTTCTCCGCAACAATGGATGCCTCATGGTCTGCCCTCTCGCGCGTCACAACGGCAGACATAACGTTCTTCGCAATGGTGATATTATCGTATTGCAAGAGATCCTTCACTTTCACTGACAATGACGGTCCAACGCCAATGATATGCGGTGTCGGACAGTTCTAATGAAACAAACATTCGACTTTAATAGCAAATACTAGATTTTAGTTTAGTCAGCGTCGGTTCCCTAACGGTTAAGGGAAGAATCCGAATCGCCAGGTGACAGGTGCTGAGTAATATCCCTAGTGCCGCCTATTTGTTAGTAATGTACTTATCGTGATGAAACTTGCACATTTAGGTGACTGAATGTGTAACCATGAGCCATTTCAGTCAGGTTCCCCATTTAACAGGGTCATGGAGGTTAGATGGCAGTCGCTCTACTGTAATTGCCTGATCAGCAAAATCCTGAATCATTGGCATGGTGGACTTTGGGCTCTTTGGCAGGAGAGAACAGCCAGGATTTTGACGCCAAGACGATGATGATAACTAGGTTTTAGTTAAATTAAACAATTGCCTCAGCATTGCTGCAGCATCCAGACCAACATAACATCGCAAACATTGTGATCTGATGCTCCTTTCTGATATTTTTTTCTTGCTTACCTAACTAAAATATAATGGAAACGGAGATGATACTCTTCCGGATAATTTCTCAGGCTAGACAGAATACGGCCACATAAAAAAATCAAAAGTCAAAATTGGGAAATCAAGTCTGGCAAATTTTACATCACCCTAGATTGTAGATACTCACCATCAGATCTGCGTCGTTAATGATCTTCTTTTTCTCACCAATTTTCAAGGTATAATTCTTTACGAGTACATAGTCTCCTTCCGGCAAAATGGCTGTTAACAGAAACACCGTTATTAATTTGCAAATCAGACTTGTATACGAAGGATACCGTACTATTATGGATAATTTGTAATTTACCACTCAGCGACAGCCTTAGCACTTAGGTTTCATGTAACAGAAAATATGAATCCGGTTCCGTAGTATTAGCTCAAATAACTCTTAACTTAGCAACAAGATTTTGATGCCAGAGAACAAATATTTCGTAATAGAATAAGTACCTTGATGCGAGCGTCCGACTCACACTTTACAATTTTTTATTATTTGATTTTATTCTTTACAATCAAACACGACACGATTCAATCAAATTAATGTGAAACGAGTTTACAATAATTAGTAGTAAGGTATTGTATTCTATTTGGTAGGCAAACTGGCAAGCGGACCACCTGATGGAAAGTGGTTACCGCCGCCAAAAGGACAAAATCTGAAGGAAGCACTGCGGCTGGGAGATCGTTCCACATCCAACTGAATTGAGCCAGAAGAGTTTATTCGAATTGCCACGTAGACACTAACAATGGATTTATTAAACGTAATGGATAAGTACCCAGTCCGCGGTTAGTGGTGCGAAAAAGGTCCTTAGAACATTCCCAACAAGGTACATACGCTAGAACACACACAGGAAGCCGAAGTCACTCAGTCATCATTAGTAAGGCGCGCCCCTTCATAGAGTCAAGATTAAGCAGGTCGACAGCTTCAACGAGCCTAAGATGAGAGCAATACTCCATATGTGGACGCACCAGTGCCGTATACTGCAATAGGCGCTGACCAAGGGTAAAGTGTAGCTTGGACCTTTTAACTGGCTTCGAGGATTTGGCCTTCCCTTCCAGGTGACTCCGAAACCGCACGATAGCCGAAATTTCGACCCCAAGAAACGCAATACTTTGTAAGATGGTTTTCCGTCTAACTGCGGCGCAAAGACACAATGATGATGGAAAATACGCGGACCTGTGGTAGAACAGTCGGTTTAGAAGTAGAGAGATAATGGTTCGCTTAGTAAACTTACCAAGTTTCAAATATCTTTCTAGATAGGGGCTTGTACCAACAACTTTGCTAATCTGAAGAGCGGCCAGCAGGCAAGCGGCGAGGTGGGTTAGGCGCAGCATGGCGGAGGCGGCGGCGCAGGATGGGTGGCTAGGCGTAGGCACGCGCAGCGCTCTTATACCCCAGCCCGCGTTCTCACAAGCCACTTAACGCAGATCACACAATGGCGAAACCAATTCAAATTCCAATTAAACGAAACGAAATAATCGTAGAAACCAAACTATTGACGAGACGTGGTCTCAACAGACGTGCATGCATGCGAACGGCCAGCACGTCGATGAAACTATTATGGATGGTAATGAAATGTGGGTTACTTATCGGAAAGTGCTCGCGGTGGACGAATGTCATTTTCATTATTTTCGATTTGGTAAAGTGATTGAAGGTTTAAAAGCAAGAACAAAAGGAAACGAAGGGTAAACTAGCTGACGTGAACGAAGTCGCGCCGGGTCCACTAGTAATTTATGTATACAAAGGTAATCCGTTTGATTTAGATCTCCCGTCTATTCTTTCATAAATTCTTTTGTTGTCGACATTGGGGTATGTTCTTTAGAAACTCTACACTCATTTTAGCTTACAGTTTAGTCTTGTTATTTGGTTGTAGAAAGGCTGACGTTGATACTCGAAGCCTTCAAACGGAAGACCAGCGCCGCGGCTCTGGCCGTGGATCATGCACAGTGAGATCCTTTTGTTGGGAGGGACTGCTACATTGAATACGAACCGATTTGTATATTTTTAATTATTTGTAAATATTTTTGTGATGTGTTGTCATTATCATTGTTAACATACCTTTGACTTGCCGTTGCCTTGACAATTCTTGACACCCATGATAAAATAATTCAATGGCTTAGGTTATTTTTTTGAAAATTATTTAATTGTGACTTAATATATAACTTTATTCTAACTTAAAATGTTTCACATTTCAATCTGTAACATTATGTGCGTAATATAGGCAATTATTCTTACAGCAATCATGGTTGCCACATTTAGAAAAACACAAATTACGTTTTATCACCAGTCCAATTTGTGCCAATGTAATTACAGAGTTTATCACCACATAATTACTCTTTATTTGGTTTAATTATAAATAGGATTTGTCTCGCCTTTGTGTGGTCTGCGCAAACTGGCCAGTAGGCACGCGTGCCGGGGTATAAGAGCACTGCGCAGGCGCCGGCGACCATCCGCGCCGCGCCTCCGCCATGCTGCGCCTGACCCTCCTCGCCGCCTGCCTGCTGGCCGCGCTCCAGATCACCAACGTCGCCGGCATTACCGGCTATGTAGAAAAAACTGAGAGACTGGGCATAATTTATTCACCTGGTAAGATCTCACTAGTACAGTAATCAGCAGGGACACCGATCTTTTTACTATTATTAATGCAATGCCACCATGTTGAATGTCACTGAAGATATACGTCACGCCATGGACAACAAAAAGTTAACTATTATGGTTCTTTAAGACTTCAGTAGCGCATTCAACTCTGTGGATTTTGATGTCCTTCTCGGAATTCTCCGTCGTGTAAATGTTTCCCCTTCTGTGTTGCCATGGTTTGAATCCTATCTTACCGGACGTCAGCAATGTGTACAGATGAATAGCTGTTTCTCAGATTGGACCTCGCTTTCGGCTGGTGTACCCCATATAAATGATGTTAGCAGGCGGATGTTCTTCTCCTTCGATTCGCTTAAAAGGCTTCAGTTTTACTTATCTTTCAAAACTAAAATTATGCTTGCACAGACACTGTTGCTTCCGATCTTGGACTATGCCGACATATGTTATCTGGATGTAACTGAAGACCTCCTAAATAAGCTCGAACGTTTACAAAATCTTGCGATACGATTTATATTCGGGTTAAGAAAGTACGACCACGTATCCCAATATCGTCAGCGCTTAAGGTGACCTATTCTTCAGCGTCGTAATGTAAAAATATTGACCTTCTTATACAAGACCCTAAGGAATCCTTTTGCGCTCAGCTATCTTCGTTGCAGATTTCAGCTGCTCCCTTCTCCCTTCTGTTTCCAGCGTCCTTGTATCACTAAAACCCTTCAGGTGCCATTATCAAGAACGCATTTCTTTTTCAAGTCATTTTCTGTTCACGCGGTCCGAATGTGGAATGATCTGCCATCTTCTATACGTGACGCTCCATCTGCGTCATCATTTAAAAATCAATTAAAAGATCACTATCTCTCTTTACTTACCTGATAGTATAGTATATGTTTATATTTTGCACTCTCCACATGGCACAAGTAACGAGATTAGACTATCATTTTTCTTTTTCTTGTTTTGTTTATGTCTCTGTTTGATTATATTTTCTTAATTTAATTTTAAGAACTCTGTGCTGCGTGTTTAAGTGTAATAAATGTGTTTTACTTTTGTACTTTTTACTTTTTTTGTTATATTTATAAGTATTTATTTTATCTTGTATTATTTGTATTTAAATGTTTGTAGATATAAAGATATTACACACATTACTTCAAAAAGAATTTCAATTGCACGTATTACACCCTGACATTATGGTCTCTTCACGGATTGTGAGGTTGGCTGGAAGATATCTCTTTTAGGGATAAGCTTCCCTTTGTACTTTGTATTGCGACTATGTTTCTAATGTGTTTTGTGCAATAAAGAGTTATAATAATTAATAGACCGCAAAACTTTTTCTTGACGACAATTATAAAGTGTTGTATGTTGTAACAGCCAGTTTGCTCCGCGGGCCATACAGGAATACGACGGTGGTTACAGTGAAGAAGGGTCAAACGGAATACCACTTTAATAAAACAAACCTGGTGAGTGGATACGATCCTTAGCATATCATAAGAATAACCGTTTATATCAGACAACATGTAGAGGCGACAACCTGATTGGTTTAGTTGGTCTATATGCCAATACTGTTGATAAAATAACCTATCTTATGACAATGTATGAAAAATTTAGTTTAAACCAACAATCAATTAATGTAGCCGAATGGATGCAGAGCGGGAAAACCAAAACAAGTGTCGTACTACATAACTTGGATTTATTTGTGAGAGATAAAAGAATACAAAGTAATCGCGATAAGGCCACCGGAAACGACACAACCGTAATGACTAATGAACAGTGTGCGCCGACCAGTAAACCGAATATTATTAATTACAACAATATGACCAAATAGGACCCCGAGGAGTGCCTATTTAGTGCTAGTTCTTATAGACAGAAGTAGAAATTTACAGGATGAGACCTAGGCGCAGGTCCCAAAGGTTACAAAATCAGTCGGAGACCTTATTAGAACAGCAGCTACAATTCGTTAGCGCGATGTAACTGACCGGCAGCGCCATCCAGTGGCGTCGCGATGAACTATATATATATGGGTCGTTACATTAATAGTTTTCGGACTTTTCCTTTACTTATTTTGTACTGTAAGATATCGCTTTTTGATAGTATAACGTAGATTGACATAACATCGAACGGTTACATTTAAATGATATGGTCAGTTTTAGCTGGCCATTTCTTGAAATTGTCGACCAATTCATGAAGCGAATAATTCTAAGACCTGGCCACGACAAATACGTCAGTAGAGCACTACATAAAACAAAGTCCCACACCCTGTCTGTCTGTCTATTCGCGATATATTAAATAGCAACTGAACGGATTTTTATGCGGATTTCACCAATAGGCAGTGATTCATAGGGAAGGTTTATGTGTATAATACATGCATATCTGCAGGCGCTCTCCTTAGGTTGCAAATGTCCTGGATGACGGTGGCCACTTTCCATCAGGTGGATCGTACGTCCGTGTGCCTCCTTATGTAATATAAATATTATAATAGAGTTACCCCGAGAAAACTCGTACAAAACCAGGCCGGGTCGCTTGTAGTGTATAACTTCTAGTGATATCACGGGCCTTATTATTTGATATTAATTCTAAATATATATGCTTTTACAATTTCCTGAAAAAATTATGGAAATTGATTTGCAATTAGTTGCCCTAAAAATCATATAAAAAAATTCAGTTTCAGTTTCAACCGCAAATTGATAATGTACTCGTTTTGTATGTTGTATTGAAAAACTGATGGTTTTTGGATTTTTCCCTTTGCTATTAAACCTCGCTCGATGCTAAATTTCAAGATTCAGGTCTACGGGGAGTACTCAATTAATTTTGATGAGTGAGATGATGGGACCAGTTGATACCTTTGCCAGTGCCTCAGAAAAGGCGGTTTAAGTGTCTCACAGACGAACAGATAGATAGACAGACGGACAACAAAGTGATCCTACGGTTCTGTTCTAACCCCTAGAGGTTTGGAATATTAAAAACTAACAAAAAAATTTTCTGTTTATTCATTAGCCTGAATGTAAGGATACAATGCCCGGTCCAGGATCTTCCTTGTCGCTGTCGGTGGTGGACTGGATTATCGATGAAAATGACATTCTGATTGCAGAGGACCGGCAATCTGCCGTGGTGAGACGCAAGAACGCTAATAAGGACGCAACAGTTACTGTGGAGGTAACTTGCTAAAAGTCGCACCGGTAACAGTTCGTGCATTGCAAAAAACAAAGTAGTATAACTTGAGAAGGTACAGCACAAGGGCATTAGTGCATTACCACATCAATAAAATTTTCCTTTGCCGTTACAGCAACATTCAAAGCATTGGTCAAAATCAGTTTACTAATAGAAGGGAGAATTAGCTGTCGCATAGACCCATAGAGAAAATATTTACTAACGTAATAGAGCAGCCATCACAAACAAAAATATTGTACCAACCTGTCACGTGCGGGAGGTGCGGAGGGAGGCTGCTAAGTCATAGAATGACTGATGAAATGTTATCATTTTCTTTATTTTTGGCCCTCGAATGGTTCGTACAGTTTTAAGCACATGATGGCGTTTTTTTGAATATCCAAGCCACTGTCAGATTGGTCCGTGTCGCGCAATGTCTCAGAACTGACTGCGGCCACTGTTGTCCATGAACCGCAAAGCGTGGTTCAAAGAAAATACTTGCGGTGTCTCCTCTATTACTTTAGTAAATATTTTCTCTATGCATAGACCCAATAAACTTGTCCTTTACTGGGTATTTTTTTTATAATCATCACAGCTCGTAACAGTCCACTCCAGGACTTAGGGCCTTTCCCACGAAAGTGGAGGTTATTGCCATAATCTCCACGCTTAGCAGGCGGGTTGGAGATCGCAGTGTTTAAATATAACAATGGAAAATGCTGCTACCCATTTTCTAGACTACGGAGACTCTTGATCTTTTGTCTCGAAAACATTAGTCGCCTTGTACGACACCCACGAGTGTAAGGGGTTGGTGCTATTCTACTCTGCCGGACACCACACGGCAATCTGCCGGACCCGCTGCTTTTTTATAATATAAGATAATAATGCATGAATGCCATAATATTAATAACCGTTTAACAGCTGCGCAGTAGTGCAGAGAAATATGATTCTTAAAGTGGTCTTTCACTAATGCACTTGCATTGTACGTTCATCCCGCGGCTTGTATGAATCTCAAGACTCTGTTATACAAGCCGGGCGATGAACCTTGTTCGGAGTAATCACACTTTTTTTGTACTATGCGTCTGAAGCCGACAGCATAATATTTTCCTCCCAATGTATTAATGTAATGTAATAAAATGGTGAATCATTTTCTGTTACTTTATTTATTCATATTGAAATAATGACAAGAATAAATAAATAAAATAAATAAATAATCGTGGACATATTCACACAGCGCCATCCAGCCCCAAAGTAAGAAAAGCTTCTGTTATGAGTGCTAGATAACTGATAAACTACTTATATACATTTAAATACATACTTATTATACATAGAACATCCAGACCCGTAACAGAAATTAAAATTCATCATTTCAATTTCTGATCGGCCGGGAATCGAACCCGGGACCTCTTGCGTGGCATGTTGACCACTGAACCACTCAGGTCATCAAATGAGCATTGACAGACTGCATGCATTAGTATTCTAATTCCAGGTTCACGTCCGGCACAGACGTGAAGATATTTTATTTTCCTATAAACAGACGAAACATATTTTTAGATATTATTTGTGTCAAAATCTGTTACCTCAAAGAATTTGGCCTATAGAAATAATGCTTGCATTGTTGTGTTCCGGTTTGAAGGATAATGTAGCTAGCGCAGTTACAGGCATGAGGCACTACATCTTAGTCCTCACAGTGACAACGCATCTGCGGTTCTGCTTTTTTATTACCTGCAACTTACAAGCATAATATGAATCGGTGATGACAGCTACCTAGGCTGTCTGCTCGTTATAGGTATTATTACATACAGGTTTTATTTCTAACAGTAGTTTATCTACACTCATAGCGTAATGTTCCAATTTAATATTCAAAAACAGTTGTTTAAGGATACACTTTTTTCACGCCAGTCTATAAAATTAAAAAATATTACTTTTCGATACAGCATTTCCCATACTAATTTCATTACAGTAAAATTATTTTCATTACATTAACGTAAAATAACTTTTTAATCATTATGCAACACTTTTAGTTATTAATTTTTGTCGGGCGCCGAGACACGGCGAAATGTAGGCTGAATACCTAAATGATTTTGACAAATTCAAAATTCAAATTTTCCTGTTTATATTTGTGTGTAATTATTTTTCCGATAAACAGAATATTTTTTCTAATTGTTGTAATTTGTGTTTGTGAATGTTTTTTTTTTGTTTGAAGCAAATAAATAGATAAATGTGAAAGTAGTGAAGTGAATTTCCTCGAATGTAGATAAATATATTCAACATTTTCATTTTTTTAACACATCTAAGGACACTTGTGTTTTTGATTGGATTTGTCTGTCTGAATCTAAATTTTACGTAACGTTTGTAATGTAGGTTACAAAATGTTGGCTAATGTTCCGATATTTATTGAAAAACTTTTTAAACTCGTGGCTTGTGTCCGGGTCCTACCGTGGTGAGGCGCGGACCGCAGGTCGTCGCGCGGCTCATAAACTCCTACGCCACATATTTGCGTCCCATAAACACGAAGCGGGCTGCACAACCCCACCTCCACAGCACAGCCGACCCCCTACATATTTCCCAACCCCCCACCACTCAGTTATGCAGATTTCTGCATAATTATGCACATTTTTCGCATCCTTCACTTAGCATGTGCCGGCCCACTTAGTTGTACGCTATGGCAAAAACAGATGCATTCGTAATGCAAAGTGTTTTACTCATATTTCGTTATGCTTTAGAGCTATAGTAGCCTAGTTTTTGTATTATTAAAAATAATATTAATGATAATTGCCTGATGATGCCTGATAATTGTGTAAATCTTTGTCGATACGTACTTAGAAACATAATAGAACTTGAAGGTCTGGACTGAGCGACTCTATCGACAAAAGGCTGACAGACGATGATTCGATGATGATTCGTTTGTCGAATCTCGTCTTCCAATTCTGTGTCACCAATCGAATTCACTTCGGCGAGTATTCTTAGGATCTCCAATAACTTGTTCTATACATGGTAGGACCTAGGGAAACTCCACATCCATACATACTGATAATGTCATCAGCATCTCGCACTCAACGATTTGCATCCGCGTTTCTCAAGCGCACTGCCAAGGACAATCAAAATAATGGGTCTACAAGAGTGAAACAGTAGATATATATAATCTATTGCTCATAAAAAAATAGACTTGGTCCATATTATTTAGTCATAATAATAGGTTTACAATTTGACCCTTAAAGAAATAAAAAGACATTTTATTTATATATTTATTAGTTCATTACACAGTTTTACAGCAGTTATATATATTTGAAAGATAAGTACATAATGGTTAAAATGCCAATGTCAAAACTGCATTTTAATATTTTGTGTGCGTGTGTGTGTTTGTGTGTATGTGAGTGTGTGTTTTCCTAAATAAAATAAAATAAAAGCCCCATCACTGCGATCGGAGATCGCCCCTTGTAAATTGCACACGGCTCTAATAAAAAACGTCTAGACGTGTTTTATCTCCTTCTAACTTTTCGTTGTTCGTCAAGTTTGTTCTTAGAGCCAGACAGGGGGAGATATCACTCAAGTCACGTCGCCCACGTTTCTAAATGATCATCACCTTGTTAAAAATGGTCCCATTCAATAAAATCCAAACGGTCAATCATTAAATATTGGTCCTTGCTTATTAACGAAAAGAATACATTTTTTTAATGTCTCTCATTGTATCTCTCCGTGTTAAATTGTCCATAAATATCCCATACAACAATCGCGTTAAATTCTCCCGGTAGAGGCCGGATCGAACCACTCAGGTACAATCGCAGTATCGTATCCACTGGTTCGAGAGCCGCAGCGAAGCGGTCATGCATCCGGCCCGTATTATGGCCGACTCACACTTGACCGCGCGGCTCACAGAGCTATGTCGCGGCCGAGTTGCTTCAGTAATTGGTACTTGGTAGCGTCGTTCGGGTGTGAGTGTGATAATGCCTGGCTGTGTGGTGGCTGCCATTGTAGGGTATAGTACCAAGTCCTGCCACTTACAGGTGTCGTAGTTAAAGGACTATCGTCTAAATAGGCAGATTTTTCATCGTATGCAGTGACAAACGAGCAGACAGCCCACCTAAGCGGTAACTGTCACCTATAACATCTACGAATTATGCATTTTGATTACAGGCAACAAAAATTCTGAATTGCAGGTGCGTTGTCACTGTGAGGACTAAGATTAGAAGCTTCTATAATTTATACCGGAAAACAATAATGCAAGCATTGCTTGGCAGCAGAAATAAATAAAGAGGAGGTACTCACCCAGGCGGACTCATCAGGCTTGAGAGAGTCCTACCACCTGATCAATGAGATGAGCTACGATCATTGTAGATTGAAGGACAGCAGCGTGTTTTGGTTACATACCTATACAGTGCAGAAATATGCGTAAAATATTTACGAGTAGCAGGCCTGTGGCCTCAAAGGCAGAAAGATTACAGCCAGCAATCGGAGATTTTCAAAGATAGTCTACGAGGCAACAGTTTTTTATAAGTATAATTCGAACCCAAGGCTGAGGTTTGAGGGTAAACCCTTATTTAACAAAGGTCCTTATTAAGTAAAAAAACTCCGTAATAAAAATATAAACATGAACACCTAAATCCTAATTGTTTACGTCAAGAATACATTTAACCACCAAGTAATCAACCCCGCATTGTTTATTCACCCAAAATACTTGTTCATTTTAACCAGTGGGTACTTTATAATCCTCATTAAGGGTGGGATTAACAACACATAATACTATCCGCACAGGGCGTAATAACGCACCGCGGGCACGGACCTGAATAAAATACGGATGGATACTCACTAAAGTCATGAGTGAAGCATAAAAATTGTCGCCCATTTATGTGTTTGCATGCTTTGACACTTCACTGGCGTGACAGCGGGGTGCATAATCAAACTAACAAGCCACATTAGCGTTACATAATATGAAATATGATTTATATTAATATGTCACTAACTTATTTGCAGCGTCGGGGTTCTTGACATTGATATGACATTTCAAAATGGCGTCACTTAGTTCCAGTATTGGTCACTGGATCAGATAAGTTTGTGGTACTCTAATATAAACCTTAATATGAAACGCCAAAATGACCTTTTTAGACACCCTGGTGTATCGCTGTGATTATGTACTTTATGTAAAACAAAATAAATGCCATACCTTACATGCTTCACGTCTCTGTAGAATGGCGTCCGTATTTTTTCCAGCTCCGTGACCGCAGGGTGAGGAAATTTTAATTTGACCCTAACGAGGGCGCCGACGATGATGGCGCGTTTACGCCGACCCAACGGATTATTGCAAAAAGTGTGCTTAATTTGTAATTTGGATTTAAAAAGGGTAGTTGCCTTGTAGGGGTGTGGGGAGGTCGAGTGTGTAGGCATGTGCCGGTCGCTGGGGTAACCTGAGAACGTTCAACGCACACAGAAGGTCATCTTCATAGAAACGGCCGTCACCATCACCTTCTTTTGTTTGGATGGCTTTCAGATACATTTGGCTTTGATAACCAAAAAAGCGCGGCCACGTGCAGTGTAGGGTTACGTAGTTGCCTGTTATAATGTGTGTGCAAAAGAGGACCTTCTTAAACTATACCTAAGCATATTACAGCTATAGTAAATAATAATAAATAAAATAAAATGTTTATTTTCTTTTTACAAATTTTCTTAAAACTATTGTGATTGAGATCTTCTTTTAAGCTTATTAGCCTGTGTTAGAAGATCTCGCTCTTCTTTAGCTACAATTATAAAACCATATGAATACAAATTAAATAAACCAATCAATTAACAAAAAAAATAAAAAAGTGAACAATTATAATATAACATTAAAGTAAAGAAGTATGTGTGTATGTGTGTGTGTGTGTTATACTAAAGCATAAAGTTACAAATGTAGGTAGCTGAAATTTTTTTTCGCCTTCAATCTAAATGCATGACTCGTAGATGTTATGGGCGACAGTTTCCGCTTACCATCAGCTGGGCTGTCTCCTCGTTTTTCACTGCGTAGAATAAAAGAAACATAATAAAACCTGGTCCTGGGTTTGTTAGCTTTATTTAACTTACAGGCTGTTGATATTAAAATTGCGACTCTATTACTATTGAGACTGATTGGGTATTATGCCAACACTTGTAAGAATTAAGTAAAAATTTTCAAAATTCAAAATTTATTGATTGATTAGGACATTAAATATCTCTTTCAATCGTCAAAAAGGAAAGGGGTAGGAAAGTAGGAAGGAAGCACACAGTGACACGCTGGCCGCCCCATGGCAGCAGCAAACCCAGCCCACGCCAGTCACGACCGGACCGTGCCCGGCAATGCCAGGCAAAGCCGGACCGCGCTCAATATATTATATAAATATGTCTAGTAAAATTAAGAAAAACCACCTAAAACTACAGCAAGAGTAAGCCAGTCTTACCAAGGCAGCACCCGTTCACGAGTATAACGCAGGGCCCAGCCATCGTCCAATTCAACCATATTTAAGGTAAAAGAGCGACCCGGCCCCCACGCCACCGCCAGACAGACTTTTAAGTGAGCGTGCATTACACATGCTGCATGTGATAGGTAGCTGCTCCCACCCTACTCTATCCTATCCCTACCCTACCCCTAGCTTACCCCTACCCTACCACTATCTTATCCCTACCCTACAACTATCCTACCCCTACCCTACCACTATCTTACCCCTACCCTACCACTATCTTACCCCTACCCTACCACTATCTTACCCCTACCCTACCCCTACTTTAACTACCGCAGACAGAAGTCACTATGTGTGGGATTGGAAGGAAATTGAACGCCGCTTCCAAGGTGGTTCTCCGTGGGGGAAAGAAACGGCAAGAAACCCACAGAGCCTACGTTAATTATTTTTTTTTTCAAACATGATTTAGATTTAGATTTATTTATTTCTCTCTTAAGTTCTTACATAATTATAATATTCTTATTATAGATTACATTTGGTCAATAACAGAGATCGTCAAATTATAATATTAGAATTATTGTTTTCATATAAGAAGGCAATATCAAATAATAAATAAATCAAAATAATATAGTGAACAATATCAAAATAAAAAATTAATACATAAAATTACACTAAGGTAAATTGATACAGATCATGTCAATACCAGTAAGGCAGGTAATTTATGCAAATAGTCAAATAATAATTAAATGTCCGTTATTAGATACAAAATACAAAAATGTCAATAAATGAAAATAAAACTCATATTGAATAGAATAAAATTGATTTGAAAATTTGTTAATAATGACAAACAACTAAGTAATAATTAAATATAAATATCAAGTCAGAATAAAAATGGCATTAAAAATAATTAGTTCTTAACATGAGTCATAAATTCATTATCGGAATAAAATACATTATCCAATAAGAAGTTTTTCAGTCGGCGGGCAAACGCTTCGTCAGTCTGTTCGTTTTTAATAGACGCGGGTAGGTGTTCATTCAGTTTCGGCCCTATTATACGTGGGTTTTTATCCGCGAGGGCTGTTCGATGGTGGACCTCCGTCCGTGCGACGATCAAAACTTGAAAGATGTGCCCTCACGTACATAACTACATTATAAATATATAATGAGTAAACGTCATTATACGGTTCTTCTTAAACAGTGGCCGGCATGTGTCCCTTGGTTTGGCGTTCTCTATAATCCTCACGGCACGCTTCTGCAGGATGAGTACACGATCAGAATCTGTGGAATCACCCCACAGAATCGTTCCGTACGACAGCAACGAATGGAAGTACGCAACGTACGCTTGCCGCAGCGCGCTGGTTGACACTAGAGGACGAAGCTTACGTAGCGCATAAGCAGCACTGCTGAGTCGATAACACAGAGACTCAACATGCGCCTTCCAATTCAGTTTGGAGTCTAACGTCGCTGCAGCTGGGTACTGGCGCTATTATATTCTTCGTAGATACTGCTTTCCTGGTAAACAGGATTACGGGGGATTTGGACTCATTCAGTATGAGTCCATTACACGAGAACCACTGTTTTAGTCACGCCACATGTCTTATGTACTAATACATTATTTGTCCTATATACTATATTAAGCGTAAATACCTGTATAGAACAGAAGTTCAGTCCAGTTGTTGATTTTTCCTTCTAAAACTCTGCCTACCAAAGACGAAATCGTAGATTTGCTGTACAAAGCTGATGGCGTGATTACACTGGCTCTCCCCAAATTCACGCATAGATTACGCCTGATTTCGGAGAACTCGTTACATAATTTCATTGTTGAATGTAGGCAACAAAACAAACTGACATGTTTAAGTACACTGGTTAGTTTGATACACAGAAAAACTACTTACTATTCTAGTAAGTGTAGGTACATGGGTATACTAAAAGATTTCTCATTAATAAAACAATTTACATCTAAAGTTTAATATATTTACTGATTTTCGAAGAATTCTCCATTACATTTTAAACCCTCTCTCATTCGGTCCAACCATTTATGAGCTGCCTGGAGGGTACAACTTTCAGTGTTGTATATATATCGATTCCCCCGAATTCCCCGAATTCTAGATTACACTTGGATTTGGGGAACGATTCCATTTATATACAAATTTATAGTATTAGCGTTTCGATAGAGAATGATTGAATTCCAGCGGTATTACAATATGCAAGCTTATAATTAGCTACAGCTAATTGAAATTGACTATGAAAATATACTAATCGGTGGATTATTAGGCATTGCGGAGCCATGTTAAGCCGTGGACTGACAGAGTTTAAAATTCGGAACGTGCTAGTCAAAGTGCTTGCCCAGGCTTCAATGACTTTTTTAAGGCGGCAAATGATGTAAATAGCCTGTGCCTGAAATGCTTTAACGCTTTCGGAAACCCGAATTCGGGCAAATGACTTAATGTAACTGGGCCATTAACTAGAGTGGAAGTCCAGCAGTTAACCGTTACGGGTCGGTATAACCATATTATAACGCAGAACATTTAGGATGGTTTTATATTTGAAAGTGAAGTATAGTAAGAAGTATACTTATCATACCTACAAAAAAATTAAATTAATATGTAGAGCAAAAGAAACAATACATTATATACCTAATATATTTTTGAGTCCAGAAAAGCTCCACGGATCTAATTCACTTATGATCTCAATCTCAAGAAAATATCTCACAAAATAACACGTCAAGTTAGGGAATCGTTTGGGTCAACGTTAAATCACGTCAGTACAGATATTCTGTGGTTTCTGTAGACATCGGGACAAGGTTATATCTCTTACACCAAAGATGAACGATGACGTAATTCGATAAACCTTATTATCGTACTTATAAAGCACATATTTCATTACCCTTGATATTTCCTTCAAACACATTACAAAAGTTCTTTCACTGGGTTTGAATACTATGATAATTATTTACATTTTATTGTCAAACCTATACCGTTCCCCCACAAGAGACGTCCAAAGTCAATGTTTCAAAATCCGTTTCCGTCTAAAATGCGAAACCACTGCGCTATTCTACAATGTGTAGGACAATAACAATTGCTTCATGCATTACAATTTCAATCCTCACTGCCCGCGTGACCACGAGTAAGCTCGCTTGGACAGCGCAGCTTCTAACCGAGATTCACATTCGAGCAGACAGTCCGATAATGTCCACGGAGCATCGGTGGACGGGAAACAATGTATTTGTACACGGTCATTGGTAATAACACAAGACAATATCTCTCTGTCCGCATGAACATATTGTCATGAGAATGGAAGAGCGAATCGTACAAGCATTTTTCTAAAGATGAGTATCTTCTTGCAAAGGCAAACTTTACGCTATTATTTCGTTCATAGATTTTTTTTTAATGTTATACGGCAGACAAACAGGCAAGCGGGCCTCCTGATCTAAAGTGGTCACCGCCGCCTATGGATATCAGCAACACCAGGGGAGTCACTAATGCGTTGCCCGCCTCTGAAGAGACCTCTAATATACCTCTTGAACGATCCCATGTCATAGTCCAAAGGATACACTGTGGCTGGGAGCTCATTCCACATCCGAATCGTACGAGCGAGAAACGTTCTTTCGAACCTTCGCGTCGTGACCAACAGAGGATCTACGTAGTAGTACGTAGATGACGAAAATAATCTTAAACTCAGATTATTTTTTATTATATGCAGTGACAAACGAGCTGATAGCCCACCTGATGGTAGGCGGCAACTGTCGGCCATCATCATAATCATCATCATATCAGCCGGAAGACTGCCGGGCATAGGTCTCCCCCAGAGATCTCCACAAAAGCGGGTAATGTGCATTCCGCAACCAACTGGTTCCTGCGATCTTTATGAGATAGTTGGTCAACCTAGTGAGAGACCTACCTATGTTGCTTCCTGCAACTGTCGCCTGTATCATCTACAATTCATGTATTTGGGTCGGAATTCGGAAAACCTCGACAAATAAATTACTGAACCGATTTTAATGAAACAAAGCTAGGAACAATAAAGTCAATATAAATAGTATAAAGTATCTTTATTTTTAATATATGTATGTATGTATAGTATTTAATATAATATAATATATGTTTATTCTATCTCGATGTAGTTAGTATTGTATTTAGGTAAATTACAATCTATCATCACGCTATATAAAGCACCTACTTACTCACTTTCTGCATTGTCTACTGGTTGGCTGGAAGATAAAGCCTTAATGGCTTTAAGTCCGCCTATTGTATTATTGTGCAATAAAGTTTTAAATAAATAAATAAACTGTCTCGAATAAACTGGAAATCTATGTGTCTGCCTTACCTATACCTTCAGGCGAATACGCAGAAACACTGATACACACGTGGCATATGTACACGTCATTCCCCTCCTAATAGTCAAGATACCATTAAAATGTCCCGGTTGTGCTCTCGAGGACGAGGGCCCGGGGTCCGCCTTGACCATGATCCAGGATTTGGCGATCAGGTAATTACAATGGAGCGACTACCATCTGACCTCCGTGACCCTGCTCCGGGAACCTGACCAGATTGAATCATGGTTACAAATTCAGTTGCCTGAATTTGCAGGTTTCATCACGATGTTTTCCCTCACCGTAAGAGCATCAATTAGAATTCAACTAATGTACATAACTCAGAAAAGAGTCATTGGTACATGGCCGCAGCGGGATTCGAACCCGATACCTCTCGCTTACGAGTCGAATACTCAACTGCCCGGCCACCGACGCTCTTAGATACCGACTCTATATACTCGTAAACTGCTATGTACTTTGTTGTGAAATTCACTCAAGCGATAGCTTAAAATAAACTAAGCAAGACATATATCCGTTTATAGTTCGTTAGTCTAACATTTACAGTACTCTGTCGGTACAAATACGCCCGTGCTTTTAACAGTGGCGTTCAGTGCGGATGTTTGTAAATCTTTGCGACTGCACTGCACTCCGGCTTCGAGGAAGTTCGAGACTAGGTATCCTGCTAAGGATGTTTCTGCTCACTAATAGAATGCTACATTATCACTGAGTATATGAAATTTACTTACAACTTAAACATTACATACAACAGACATAACTTACATGTCACACACACTTTTTATCATCACTTTTTATCATTATGGGCTTTTCTGAAAACCAGCGCTGTGACAGGCATCAGCCCTCACAGCATTATGCTGAGACTGGTCCATTTCGGTTTCCATTACATCACTGGCTGGTCTTATGTAATTTTCATTAATTATAATTTACTGTACTTACCATAGGTTAAGGATGTAATGAAGATCCGAATAAAATACTGTCTATGTCTATGTCTATCATCATCATCGTCTTAGCGCTCGTCCCGGCCTCTGCTAGGGTCCATTTTCCTTCTCATTCTTCTCCACTTCGCCCGGTCTTCGGCATCCATTCGTCGTAAGCAGTATCGCATTTGACATAGCGACGCAATATATACAACATATTACTTTTTATCCCGAGAAAATAAAATATTCTAGCGGGAAAGTTTATTGTTTACAGAGATCCGAATTACGCGCGGGTGAAAGAACATCTTTATTTTTATCATAAAGAGAAAAATATGTATTTTTGTTTGTAATGAATAAACTCATAACTGCTGGACCGATTTTAAAAATGCTTTCACTAATAAGAAGCTATTTCATTCCCAAGTAGCACAGGCTACATTTTATCCTGGGAACGTAGTAGGATCTTAAGAACATATTATAAACAAAACATCCATAAAATTAAAATAATAATTATAACAAAAAAGCTTTACAAAAATACCTACCTACAGTTTATCCAGTGGCATTGTTTAAACTCCGTGTCGTGTCGTCTGTACGACCATGGTCGCACGAGCGTTGCCAATTAGGACAGCACCTAACACCCTAACACGTCGACACTTCGTTTTACACCATTTATGAGTATTTAATTACTCCAGAAGCAGGTGCGAAATCGCCTAATTCTCCCTGGATTCAGTCTGATGCGTAAATAGCTCGTAAAAGGTTCAGGTAATGGGCGCCCGCCTGCGAAGTGTCGAAACACGCCTTTCTACTGCCCACTTTGAACATTATCTGGCCGGTGTTCATTGTTAAAACAGCCCACATAAAATAGTTTAGGACATTGTTGGGGGCTCGCAATGGCGAAAGTTTAATTGGTGTTTGCTCCTTTGTGCAAATTTCAGCAGCCCCCAGCCGCCCCGGAATGGCTCGTGTGGCTGGTGACGTCCGGTGGGCCCTGGCCAGCTGGATTCACTAATATATCACCTATAGAGGGTGACAAATAGATGGCCGGACAACTAACTATAAGATTACACTTAATGCATCTAATGATTGTGGACAACGAATACCTTAACAACCGCAAGGCCCGGTCTTTTTAGCGAGTTACCCTGGCCAACCGGAGGACCTGATCACCCTTAGTGACGAAGCAATTTAATGGCTGACTTCGCTTGATTTAAATTTGTAGCTGAATGTGTTTCTCGTATATAAATAGAATAAAAATAAAAATAGAATAATAGATAATCACAGATTAACAGTAAGCTTAATTTTGTTAAATTAATAATGTTAACGCATAACGGACTGTTGAATTATGATAAGTAAGTCAATAACATTTAAAACCTTTTAAACAACAGCATTTGTTTAAAACTGATTTTCGCTTTGTTCACTTGCTCTGGCTTCCTGAAGCCTTATCGGGGCCTCTAAAGTAACAGTTCATTTGGTAATGATGTCCGGATGGTCGCCGGCAATTATCCCGGAGTCCGGGATCCCGGACTTGGGCTCGGGACGCGCCGACGGCCGCTGTTTGCGGCCCATTCCGGACGCGAGGGATTTGCGAGCGCGATTTAGTTCGCCAGTAATGGCGCCGACACCTGACAGCTACTCCGGTTGTTTACGACGGTTATCTACCACTTTGAGCAATTGGATGTTGCGAATTAATGTTAGCGAATACTAACTTTGTGTCTTGGCTTTGTGTCTTGGCCTGTATTCAGTGTAGGTACGTCGAGATCTTGCGAGAATTGTAGCATGCAACAAGCAAGCATTATGCAAGTGCCATTGCAGCAACATCTTGCGAGTAGCTCGCGTGGATGTTGAGCAAACGATAGAGCAGGTATAGCATAAATATTTTAGACTAGATGGGTGCTAGAATGTCTTTGAAGTGCCAGCAGAGTTTTTTGGTATGGATATATTTTCAATGTAATCCCATCTATTCCGGGTCTCGGATAGATTTGGAGCTTGGGTTGCTAACTTACAGTCTTACAAGGAGGCCACTTCAATCTTTTCAATTGGACCCTTTATGGCGATAAAAGTACTTCGCTGTATTTAACATATTTCGTATCTATCTACTACCATGACATGGGCTCTTTCCAGATGGTATTAGAGGTCTTACGACAGGTAATGCACTGATGACGCCCCTGGTGTTGCTGATGTTCATAGGCGGCGGTGACCACTTTCCATCAGGGGGCCTGCTTGCCTGTTTACCAACCGTATAACATAAAAACTTATTTTACGAAATTCCCAACGCAACGCACCTCAGCAGACGCCACCGCAGTGCCGAGTCCCAGAGCCTGTGCACATACCGCCTCCATTAGAGCACACGCTGTGCGGAATTCAGCCACGACGTCGCATCACACCGTTCCGGTATGCCGTACTCGGATGCACCTGTAATGCTGGCTATTCGCAAATCCACCTCGCGTGACGTCACATTCACTAGACGCCTGCGATTCCAGAGCTAGTGATGGTATTATGTAACTGTTGTTCGTGTAACGTAACCGTTTTCGTGTATTGATCGATTGTTTTTGTTTTTATTGACAGGTTCTGTGACAACCTAATAAGAATAGCCAGATTTATTTATGTTTACACAGTTATCGCTTATCGTGCTCGGTTTCATGTATTTATGTTGATTAGAAAGTGACGATCACCATACAACTGATCCGATAGCCTTCTGTGTTGGAAGGTTTACTTCGTTATGTGTGCATCTCCAGCAGCAGCAGCCCTGTGCAGCCCTTTTAATCTTATCTCTCACGCCATACCTACTGACAGAAGTCCCATCACGAACTCTCACCACTGCATCTTCTATTAAGCCATAATCTACAAACCAAGGCTTTCACGGATATCCTCCTTGCGCACTCGTTCAAGTCGTGTAACGCCGCATCATTTCCTATCATTGTCCACAATCACGAAACGAGACCTAGAGCGTTACACAATCAAACCACGCACTCCATAAACGCTACAGTGTTAGTGAATTCGTAATGAAATTCTTGTACACGAGTTACTCGTCTGGGGAGAGCTTGCATAAATAAATTGAGTCCTTTGTTTGTGACACAATGAACGCTCCGAGGGACAAGCTGAGAACTCCTTAGGCTTTCGGGACGGTGGCTATCTATAAGGTAAGTTATGGCCCGAGGCCTTCTCCCGGCGTGATTGATTCCAGCCATCCTTCCCGGGCTAGTTTATGTGGCCCGTTTTTTACCATCCCATAAACGAACGGTCATCGGAGCTCGCCCGTAATGTAATGGAGTGTTTCTTCGATCCCCCGCGTTGTAACAAAGGGCTCCGATCTTTTTTGCGAGAACGTGCCGGTTTGGGACGTAACTTATTGCGTGAGCAATGTTATTGTTGACATTATGATTTGTTTCTGGATGTAGTTTGCGATGTTTTTGTGGATTTGTCGTCATCATCAGAGCATACAGTCCACTGGGATTCGAAAATCCTGAATTACGAGGGTTTTTCGGAGTATCTAATGACGACATTCAATGCAATACCTAATTTTCTGTCCTACGGAGCCTTTAGACCCCGCAATAGTGCGACTCATTTGAGTTGAAGGCGTTGGTGCTTTTTTCTACTCTTCTTAGCTAATAGAATACGATTCGTCGGTTCTTTTAACCACATTACCATATTTTCCTTGGATTAAGAAAAGGAATGAGCTCGTAGCTACAATGTTTCCTTTAGACTACGACATGGGTCCGTTCAAGAGATAAATATATTAGACTAGCGGCCCGCCCCGGCTTCGCACGGGTACCACTACGGGTACACGGGTTACACACGACCGCTGCGTAGGGAGCCGACCGTGTGAGTGTGCCGCGCGGCAATTTATTACTTAACATTGACTCCCCTCTCGTACCCCGTGCTGCCTAGATAGCCGAGCGGACTGAGCGGCGAACACGCGACTTTTTTCTAATATTTACATTTTTAAACTCGTGATATCTTTCGAATGGAATGTCTGAATTGAATAATTCAAACAGTTATATGAAGGTATTGAAGCAGTCGTGAATATGAAGTAATTGATTTTGATAAGGATTAATACCAAGGTACAAATAAAGAGCGTTTTTAGCGGCGGCATTTTAATTAAATTTTTAAAATAAAAGAACACTTATTGTGACATAACTATAATAGTTAGACATATACTGTCGCGACACTTTTTATAGATAATGATGTGTTCTGCAAAGTCGTATTACATTATTTTGTTCTATCATCAATAGTTTTCGCAGCGCACGCGATGTAAGGAATTTTAAGACTCATTTTTCTACACCTTCGGTTACATTGTTCAAATTTTACCAAGGATCCCTAATTTTTTTCAAAATGAAATGTAGCCTATGTCAAATTGGAAAAATGGCGCATTCTATTGGTGAAAGAATTTTTTAAATCGGCCCAGTACTTTTTGAGCCTATTCATTACAAACATACAAACATACAAAAATAGGTACAAATCTTTCCTCTTTATAATATTAGTGTAGATATATCTTTAGAGTTTGGCAATGCATTGGTGATATCCCTGGTGTTGTTGATGTCCATAGGCGGCGGAGACCACTTTCCATCACGTTGCCCGATTACCTGTTTAGCTTCAACACCAGAGGCATTGCCAGTACGTTGCATACCTCTAATGAGACCTATAAATACCTCCTGAAAGTTCCATGTCATGATCCGAAAGATACACTGTAACCCAATCACTACTACAAATTACACCAAAGAACGTACCGATTTAAATGTGAATCCAGCAAACGTCTGATTACCTTCCCACTTTCCAGTTATTACGCCGCCAACTTATTGAGATTCCGCCCTGCGCGGTACTAGCCTAATACCAAGTCGGAATCTGTTACGGGGCGGTAGTTTGTTCGCAAATCGTCGGCTCGGTGGCTGGCGACCTAATTTCCCTTCGGTATCAGGTAAAAATCACGGCGTCGCTTGTTATTTTGGCGGGAACGGCTGCGCGGCGGATGGGCGGTGCGTGCTGGGACTCGTAAGGAGAGACCGTCCATATCGCCTGTAAAGTTCTTGGGTACAAATGCAGTAGCCTTGTCAAGGCGCCTGCTTTAGTTAACTGCGTAAAGCTATGCATAAGTTTGTGCCTCGTTTTTTTCATTCCAGGCAAGTTCCTTGCTTCATACAAATCCTTGAAGCTGGTGTAGAGTTTACAAAACTAATAAAAAATAATTGTTGAAAAATACTAAATGCTCGCCATATAAAAGTGTAGACTTGCACACCGAAAGTATATTCAGTGTTTTTAGCGAGCAAAAAGTATTTTTGTAGGTATTTTATTGATGGACTACCCGAAGATATATTCCTCCTTACCCACATTCTGTATCCACGACACCCCACTTAAGTGGAGACAACCTTCCACTTACGACCATGGAGCTGAAAAAACTACGGACGTATAATCTCTAATAGTCTAAGAGCCCATGAGGGCCAGACCTTCCTATTGTCCGTAAGTATGAAAGTTTTTCCATGTGTGTCCCCAACACAGGTAAGAATGATCCCCACCCATGAAACCTTGATCGTGGTTCCTTTGGCAGGTAACAGGTAACAAAGGTGTATAAAATCTTATCTCCAATTTCTTAAGTTAGCAAGCTCAATTTTTTTGTATTTTATTCGTAACAGCATTAATACTCACGATGCTCATTGCCAGACACATAGTATGGTTACAACCCTCCGCCGGACACCCCTAAACTATAATTCTCTGTAATTATACTTACCTTATATTAGGAAAGCTGAATTTTATAAATGTTATTCAGAGAATTATTAAACTGAGTTATCTTAGTAGCCAGACAGTTTTTTGGGTTCTATAATCCTGCCAGACGCATAAAAAGTGTCTCATATGCAACAACTGGTGTGAGTGAGACAGAGCGCTCAGTTCATTGCAATGTTATGCTAAACATATACTATCGTTTATTTTAAATTGTTTAGTGATTTTTTTTTATAATTCATCAAGAAATTTAATAAAATAAAATTATTACAGTCAGAATAATAAATTTTTTAATCTATAATCAGTAAAAATTTTCTAATATTCACATTTAATCAGTAAATTTTTTCTAATATTCACATTTTTAAACTCGTGATATATCTCGAATGGAATGTCTGAATTGCATAATTCAAAAAGTTATATAAAGGTATTGAAGCAGTCGTGAATATGAAGTAATTGATTTTGATAAGGATTAATAGCAAAGTACCAATAAATAGCGTTTTTTAGCGGCGGCATTTCAATTACATTTTGAAAATAAAAGAACACATGCATACATGTGACATAACTATAATAGTTAGACATATACTGTCGTGACACTTTTTATAGATAATGATGTGTTCTGCAAAGTCGTAGTACATTATTTTGTTCTATCATCAATAGTTTTCGCAGCACACGCGATGTAAGGAATTTTTTGGGTATTTTTTTACACCTTGGGTTACATTATTGGAGTTTTATTAATGAACCGTAATTTTTTAGAAAATTACGCTCCCGCTCCGGCCATGTACCAATGACTGTTTTTTGAGTTATGTACATTAGTTGAATACTAACCGATGCTCTTACGGTGAGGGAAAACATCGTGATGAAACCTGCACATTCAGGCGACTGGATGTGTAACCATGATCCAATCTGGTCAGTTTCCCTTGTTAGCAGGGTCATGGAGGTCAGACGGCAGTCGCTCCACTGTAATTACCTGACCTGCCAAATCCTGGATCATGGTCAAGGCGGACCCCGGGCCCTCGTGCGCGAGAGCACAACCGGTACATTAACGCCAAGATGGTCACCCGGGGATAGTGTAGCTTCCCAACGGTGAAAGAATTTTTGAAATAGGACCAGTAGTTTCGAAGCCTATTCAATAAAAACAAACAAACAAACAAAAAATCAAACATTTCCTTTTTATAATATTAGTATAGACGACAGCTGATGCGCAGTATAAGATCGCACCGAACCGAGCGCTCTGTCTCACTCGCACCAGTTGTTGTATATGAGCCCCACTCTCGCAACTATTACACTTTTAATGCGTCTGGCAGGATTATAGAACCCAAAAAACTGTCTGGCTACTGAGAAAACTCAGTTTAATAATTCTCTGAATAACATTTATAAAATTCAGCTTTCCTAATATAAGGTAAGTATAATTACAGAGAATTATAGTTTAGGGGTGTCCGGCGGAGGGTTGTAACCATACTATGTGTCTGGCAATGAGCATCGTGAGTATTAATGCTGTTACGAATAAAATACAAAAAAATTGAACTTGCTAACTTAAGAAATTGGAGATAAGATTTTATACACCTTTGTTACCTGTTACCTGCCAAAGGAACCACGATCCAGGTTTCATGGGTGGGGATCATTCTTACCTGTGTTGGGGACACACATGGAAAAACTTTCATACTTACGGACAATAGGAAGGTCTGGCCCTCATGGGCTCTTGCTCTATAAAATCATAAGTGAGGTATAAAAATGGTATCCCATGTACGTGTGTGCGTGCTCTGACACTGTTGTACAAAATAAAACAAAATGGAGGCGGGTTGTAAAACCATGTTATATCTGTGTCAGTGTATGGGTCACCACCACCACCACCACCATCACAGCCCATAACAGTCCACTGCAGGACTTCGGGCCTCTCCCACTTAAGGGGAGGTTATTACCATAATCTCGCTTGGCAGGCGGGTTGGAGATCGCAGTGTTATAAATATAACAATGGAAAACGCTGCTGCCCATTTTCTAGTCTACGGAGACTCTAGATCTTTTGTCTCGAAAACGTTAGTCGCCTTGTACGACACCCACGAGTGTAATGGGTTGGTGCTATTCTACTCTGCCGGACACCACACGGCCAATGTGTATGGGTCAGGTACAACAAAATAAATTATCAAGGAATTGCATACCATGCATGCTCCACTTCTTTTTAACCCCTGACGAAGAAGAGTGGTTTTATATTAAGTTTGACGTATGCATCTGAGTGTGTGAAGACTTGTGTCTGTCTGTGGCATCGTAGCTCCCGAACAGATGGACCGATTTGGATGCAATTTTCTTTATTTGAAAGCCAGTTTAATCGAGAATCCTTAGCTTAGTTTCATTAAAATCGGTTTTGTAGTTGAGAAAATATTTGAGTTTAAGTAAACTTAGTTGGGAGTTATTTGACTTTTTCTGTCGGTTAGATTAATATGGCGTCTGTATTTTTTTTACCTCCGTGCTTATGACGTCCAAAATTCTAGGTATCTAATCGCGGATCACTTCCTCGACCCTTCTCAGGTCACTCGGTAACGCGTCACGCAAAACCGGCAAACTGAGTTAAAACTTCACCCGTGTTGTTCGCAACATCTAAGTAACCAGTGGTCCAAGTCTGCCATGACGTTACTTGCGAGTGTAATCCCTGCTCACTATAATCTAGACACTTTCAGGCTAGAGTGAATAGGCTGTTCCTAGACAGGCATGCTTCATACACCGACTGAAAAACGGAGGAAAACACCCGACCAAGTTTAGATATACTCAAATATTGTGTATCAATGAAACAAAACTAAGAACCAGCTCGATTAAACTGCCTTTCAGATAAAGAAAACAGTATCAAAATCAGTCCATCCTTTCGGGAGGTACAGTGCCACTTTTATGTAATACTGCAGACAAGTTGGCATGCGGGCCACCTGATGGAAAGTGGTCTCCGCCGCCTATGGACAACTGCACCTATGGACATTCTGCCACGCAGAGGTCCCGGGTTCGATTCCGGGCCGTGACGAAGTTGAAGTGATGAGTTTTTATTTCTGTTACACTTTTGGGTATGTACAATTTTAACAATTTAACAATTTATTGCACACAATATAAAGTATACAGAAATTACAAAATTATGTATTTAAAGATTATTTAAGTAGTTTATCAGTTTTCTGGTATCCATAACACAAGCTTTGCTTACTTTGAGGCTAGAGAGCGCTGTGTAAATAAAAATAATCATCATGGTGTTAATGTCCCGGTTGTGCTCTCGAAAACGAGGGCCCGGGATCCGCCTTAACCATGATCCAGGCTTTAGCGATCTGGTAATTACAGTGGAGCGATTACCATCTGACCTCCGTGACCCGGCTACCAGGGGAACCTGACCAAATTGGATCATGGTTTCAAATTCTGTTGCCTGAAGTTTCAGGTTTCATCAGGATGTTTTTCCTCACCGCGAGAGC
This sequence comes from Blastobasis lacticolella, assembly GCA_905147135.1. Taxonomy (NCBI): domain Eukaryota; kingdom Metazoa; phylum Arthropoda; class Insecta; order Lepidoptera; family Blastobasidae; genus Blastobasis; species Blastobasis lacticolella. The sequence continues at coordinate 391,233 of LR990043.1, forward strand.
ATCGGTTAGTATTCAACTAATGTACATAACTCAGAAAAGAGTCATTGTCTGACTCAATGTCAATGACTCTTGTCTGAGTGATGCGGCCATGTGGCCGCAGCGGGATTCGAACCCTACCTCTCGGAGACTCAACCGCCCGGCTACCGACGCTCCTATAGATAATGCTGTTGTCAAAAACAAAATAATATAAGAACCAAAAGCGTATCTAACTGCTACTGAGATTTAATTGCGCCATTTGTAAATTAACAGACTTATACCCCAGTTCGAGTAACTGGAAGTTTCCAACCCCGCCACAACAGAGCTGAAACTGTCTGATTTTAATAACCACTTGGAATTCCCTCTTTAAAAACTGTTAGTGGCTAGTTATTGCAAGTTGCCAGCTTACAAACCATTCGAAACGGACAAATTAAAGCGAGGTAGAGTGGTGGAGTTCTCGTTGCTAGGTTCGCCGTCCGCAAGCATTAAAATGAATTAATGATAAAGTAGTTTATGGAGTTCCCTGACAGGAGGGGGAAGGGAGGGATGGGTTAGTGTGAATAGGGAATGTGCGTATGAAACGGATTGATATTTTAAATCAACTATAGGAGAAGAAGGTAGGTAGGTTTGAAGGATAAGGTAGCCAGCGCAATTACAGGCATGACTCATGAAGCATTTATTCTTAGTCCTTACAGTGACAACGTACCTGTAGTTTTGCATTTTTGTTGCCGGCAACCTAAATGCATGAGTCGTAGATGTTATGGGCGACAGTTACCGCTTACCACCACATGGGCAGTGTGCTCATTTGGCACTGCATAGAATAAAAAAAAGATACAGTAACATTTCATTTACTGAAGTATCTTTTTTTTCTGTGTCTTTTATTGTGTGGTTGAAGTCTGACACAAATTAAAATAATTAAGACGGTTACATGGATACGCGTTCTGTCACATTTTTTATTAATATTTTTTTTCTCAAATATGGCCTAACTCAGTGTCTTTTTAAATTAAAATAATGTTAGTACCAAATATGCCCTAACCAAAGCCCTAGATAACCAATGTCAATCAATAAACAACGAACTGGATGGCTGACCATTTCATGCTTTAAGTTTTCTCGAACTTGAGCACCACAACGAGCTCGCCACTCATTACGTGTGCCTCTTAATATCGTTGGCGAAGCGAGATTGACCAAGTTCATCCGCTGACGAGCCTGGGACTGGTTGAACAGTCTCGGGAGCCGATTGTTAGAATCAAACACATACAAACCATTTCATATTTGTTATATTGTTTAAAACACAAATCCATACAATATAATGGCTCAAACTAAACTCGCGTTCTTTACACATATTATTATATTAGACGGGACTTGGACGCGACGTACCTTTATGATTTGTTTTCCCGAGGTTTCGGTAGGGTTACACCCACCGTGGTCACGAGACGACTGCCGTGGGAGGTGCTTTGCTTAGATGGCGCTGTGTGAATTTGTCCACGAATATTTATTTATTTATTATTATTATCCAATTGTGTTGCTAAAACTAATGGCACTCCGTGACTGTATATTATGATTATTATATCAATGTCTTAACTGTAATCATCATTATTGTCGTCCTAGCGGTTATCTCGGCCTAATACAGGGTCCGCTTTTCCTACTCATTCATCTCCATTGGACCAGTATTCGGCATCCATGCGTCGTAAGCCGTCCTAACTGTAATGAGAAATCCTTCCATTGTCATCCTAGTTTAGGGATTACCAGTTGCCCTATATTTTAAGGGTTACCCAGTTTTTCAGGCTATGATATCTACATAAAACATTGCTGTTTTAATTATCTCCCGTAAAAAATCTAAAACCCGTTTTTTATGCTGCCAACCTAAAATCAAGAAGTGACATCTGGCATCTGACATCTCCCAGTTGTCAGGCTCCACTTTCGAAGACATGCATATCCCCAATTACTCCTTAGCCGTACGTTTCCGCGGTAACCTTGTTACCCGACGCGGCCTAATCGCCAAGGGTTAGTTTTCGGCACGACCCAATGGACGAACAAAGTTCAATGAGGCTGTGACCGGCGTCTCGGGATGGGTCGGTGTCACTATTTCACAGATTAATTTAAACCGATATTATTGACTTTAGAGGAGGCGATTAAATCGTCATCTTTACTGGTCAAAGGACGTCTATTGTCAGTAGTTGCTGAATTGTGTGGCTATGCCAACTGTTCCTATTGTTTTGACTTTTGATTTTTATTGTTTTTAGGGCAACATCTTACGCTAGAACCTACCCTAGAAACTTTCATATTGCACCCACCGAGACCGAGTGCTCCTTCCTGTGAGCAACGTCTCCAGTCCTCCGTTAAGAACTGTGGCTTCGGCAGTGATTGGACATGGTCATTATAATCAGGAAAGATTCGGAAACCTCCAAGCCTAGCCTGGAACACCTAGACAGACTAGATACTCTTCCATGTCTTCTACTATCCTACCTTGTTCACTCCCCCATTTTATACCGAACAGTAAGTTGAAGTATACTAAAAAATCTTTGCACCTAGTTACAGAAGCATTTCGGACGTTTGTAAGAAGACCCTCTAAGAACTGTACGTATTTCTTCTACTGTAATATACCTACAAACTACAGCTGCAGGCGGCTTGATCCCGTAAAGTGCAGCGGATGTATCTGCGTCTCGCGGGGATAGCTCGGGCCACAGATACGTATATCTGGAGGAGGTTAAGCCTCAGTCGGGGTAAGTAATGGGGTAAAATCTTTACCACAAATATATTGAAATACGTTGTATTGAGGGCGGGTCTAAGTGGCCTACCTTGGGAGAGGAAAATATCCAGCAGTGGTGTGCAGTGGGTCGATGATGACGATGCTGGCGACTGAGTCACGCTGCCTTTTTTGCTGTGCCTACAGCCCACCTGATGGTAAACAGTAAATGTCGCCCATAAAATCTGCGTTGCATTTAAATGTTTGCAGGCAACAAAATGCAGAACCGTAGGTGTGTCATTGTGAGGACTAAGATTTAATGCCTGTAATTGCGCTAAACCTGCAAACTGGAACAGAAGAATGCAAGCATTGTTGCTTGTCAGCAGACATAGATAAGGGCTCTAACTGCCAATACATGAAAGGCGATCGGCATTATGAGGCCACAAAATAACCGAGATTGACCGAGCAAACGACCAATCAAGTAGAGCTTGTGCGTAGAGCCGTATTGAACGCAATGTGGTCACTTAAGCCTAACAAGTATTTTTTTGTGAATACGGGCGTAAGTAAAGAAAGGGCTCTAATAGAGCCCTCTCTAGAGCTCTAGTAGAGTCTGAGTCGTAAAGTTTTTGAAAGAGGCTGTAGTAGCAAGAGTGTAAGTAATGCAAGACGATTCTCTACAAGGTCATCGTACACGACCTTGTGAAGCTCCGACAGATATAGGGGTGGAAAATAGGGGTTGGCTATGTCAACATGTTTCTTACGACTGAAATTATAAATGGTAATATTTGATGTAGGTAACTTTTTCAGTTCTATGGATTAAATTTTTAAAAAAATACTGTAATTTTGCTGTAATTATCTTACATTACAATTTAATTCCATTATACTATTCAACTCGACGCAGTCGAGATTATCTTCCACCCTCTCGCAAAAGTTGCGCAGATTTGCCCAATTCAATTAAAAAGATTGTCTCTATTGCCCAACCCATCCGAAAAGAACCATTATACAAACTTAGCAGACGAGCAGCGCATTCCATGAATAAAATAACCACTCAGCAGAGGGAAAACAGACAGAGCAGCGTGGGGCCATGCGACGGCAACGAAACAAACAAAATCACGGTGTATTTGATTAAATTCGGTTCGTTTAACAATGGATGATGGCGTACTAACTGGATATAGGCATTGGCTAATGTAAAAACGTTTTCTGGGTTCAGATCGTGTCGGGTCGGATATATTGGTTCGTAAGGAGGAAGGAAGGTGTCGAAGAAGGACGACACGAGTCAATAACCAGCTATAACCGTAGCTAGTTAATATGAAGCAATTCTTAGATATTTTAAAGAAAGCTCTGGTCAATTGGACGTTCAACAAAAAGGTTGATGAATATGGACGAAGAATAGAGGTTTGTAGGACCGTAGCAAATAAAATAATGTGGTATTTTTATGCTACTCCGTGTCAGTGACTCACCTGATGATAAGGGGGTAACAGTCGCTCATTATATCTATTATATTTATATTCATGCAACAAAAAAGCAGAACACGAGATTCTCGGAAATCAAAGCCGAGAATGCAGACGCGACGCGTACGCAATTTGTAAGAGGCGACGTATAAACTGGCTCTTAGGTATATATCGATATCTGCAAGGGTAAAATCAAACTCCGTCTGAATTTATCACCAGAAGTCCTAACACTGAAACATTAAATACGGGTACACTCGCAACGCCAGTTTATACTAGGCTTTCCAGTGTCCATTAGAGAGTTTCACTCGCGTCTGCGTCTTCGTCACGCGCCGGGATTGACGGCGGCCGTTTACGAGACCAATAAAAGAGGCTGCTTTACGACCCACTTACTTAACTAATTACGAACTACGGCTACTGGAGCCGGCGCCACGAGCCGTCGACGCAATGAAAGCGAAAGCATTGTCGACCCCTTACAAAAACCGTAAATTATGTTTTACTGCGGCATTGCCTTGCCAGTTGCCCTAAGGGTAAGAGACAGCTTGAGCGAAATAACTGTTCAGGTGTTGATGGAAATTTACGAGAAGCTACAGGAATATGTTTCGGTTTAAGTATGTATTAACAGGTGACAACAGGTTAGGAGCGAGTTAACTAATTTATGACGTACGTGACGTCACGGAATACGCGACCGTAAAGTCGTATCCGGCAATCGTCACGCGAGGCGTGTCTTTAAGCCGCGTAAAGCGCTCGTTAACCATTTATGAGGCATGGCTCTGGGGCCTCGTGGGGCCTCGTGGGGCCTGGGCCCAGTTAACGACGCCGATAGTAACGCGATTGCCGCCCTCCGGCCTCGACGCCAGCAGATATATTGATACAATGTTAAAGGCCGTATAAACGACGAAATAACGTGTTATGCCACTTTACTGCCGAGCGTTTACGAGGGACGGCTTTGTTCTACAAACGAGTGGCCGGATTGACGTGATCCTGCATCCGTACGCTTTGTTAGTTCTTGTATTAAGGACTGGCTTTAGCGCGGAAAATTCGGCTATTACATTCCGTAAGGGTCCGTACCCGTTCCCGCAGGAACCACATTGAAAATTGTAATAATTATAGCCTATGTGCTATTCCAGGTTATAATAGTTACATTACTAAAAAAAATTAATTTAAAGTAAAAATTAGCACACATCCAATCATCCAACTATCGTTCCAAGCTTTCGCATTTATAATATTAAATAGGAGATCAGTTTTTGTTATACATCGTAGGAGGAAACAATAATGGTAAGTGGCTACTGCCGCGCATAACAGTTGAGAATCAAACGTAGCATAATGCTAAAGAATAAAGAATTTTAATTTTTTTATTTTCCGCTTTTTAGTTTAATGATCTGTACCATTTGTCCAAACTACTTTTAAGTATGTGTTATTTATATTCAGTCCTTCATCTTAATACCCCTCAACGGGTATCGGATAATTCCTTTTTGTAAACATCACAATATGACGCCCAAAATCCGCCATTTTAAATTGCTTTTTAAATATCTATCTAAGGACACTTGGTTTTTTGAGACGAATCTTACAATAGGTTAACTGTCGAAATCTATCTCGCCGTTTGAAAGATACGAGGATATTAAATGAATTTACAAACATACAAGATTTGCGCGAGAAACATAACTCGGGTAAAATAAAAATGTAAAATCAAAGGCACGTTGTCATTGTGAGGTGTAGACTGGTGTGCCTAATGTTCATAATGGCACTGGCTCCCTCATCCTTTAAACTGAAATCCCGACAGCAGTACCCATTATCCATCCAGGCGGACTCATCAGCTTGACAGAGTCTCACCAGTAGATAGCCCCCTTTAATTGGTTATTTGGAGATTAATTAAAAAGTTGGGCCGGATAAACAAGGCGCGCGTACCAACGATCACTCTTTAGTTTGGCTTTGTGACCGCCGCCTCGCCGCCTCGAAGCCAAATTAGTCCTCAAATACTTGCCAATTTCAACGTCACTTCATCCCTCGTTACCGTTCGTCTGTTTTCTTTACATTTTATTGCCAAACGTTTGTATAATTAAATTCTATTCGTAATGGCGTCAAAATTCGCCTTTATAAGAAAATAATTAAGCTTACAAACCGTTGCAAGAAATAATTAAACGTTTATCTAATATTATAAAAGCGAGAGTTTCTTGGTTACTCTTTGCAAACACTACAAATTAATTTCAATTTATATTGTTTGTGGTAGCACAGATAGTATAGATATTACATTAAAGTATAGATAAATATGCTCAGCTGTGACCTGCCTTTCGGCGTATACATTGAAAATGGTAGATAATCTAGTAAGAAAATAATTATAATTTTATATAAAGAAAGAATAGCGCTTATTAAATAAAATTTGTTAATAACTTTTGAAACATAAATAAGTATACACATCAAAAAAACTACAGTTAAAAATAATCAAATAATGATGATTTTTACAGATGGCTTTTACAGCTACAGAATGGATTTTAGAAAGGTCCCTAACCAGTTATCGCAATCAGGCGATGGAGTCCTATATTTATAGCCCCTTTCAGCAAATTTTGTCTCTTCTTTCCATAGACTGACCTCCGACTTGGGAGACCGACATAGGCTTCATTCATAGGTAATTTATAGTTAATTGTGTATTTTATTTTGTTATATTTTGATATATGGGTTTATTGCCTGAAATAAAAAAAAAAAAAAAAAAACGTGGACTAATTAGGACAGCGCCATCTAGCCCCAAACTAAGTAAAGCTTGTACTATGGGTTGTAGCTAACTCATATACTACTTATATATATTTTTTAAATACATACTTATTATACATAGAACACCCAGACCCGTAACAGAAATTAAAATGCATCTTTTAAATTTCTACCCTTCGGGAATCGAACCCGGGAGCTATTGCGTGGCTGACTGGCATGTTGACTACTGAACCACTCAGGTCGTCAGAAGAAAGATTTATTATTATTATTATTCATTAACACGTCGACAGTTGGTGGTTTTTGGTCGAGGTCTTCCTGAGTAGATGCTCAAAACGTCCACAACTTAAGCCTGTGGGCAACAGGACCTCGGACCTCGGATTCCGAGTGTGCTGAAGTAGATGTGGTGATAGACTCCAGTCGTCGAGGACACGGTCGTGCCTTTCAAGAGTTGTCTAAAGAGCGGAGCGAGTTCCACTGCCAGACTGCCAGAGCAGTGCATTTATATTATGTCTATCTTTCAAGTGACAAATTGTTCCGGGCTGAAGATGCACCCGTCGTCTTCACCGACTTTGACATACCTTCGGAATCAAACAAAGAGCTAAGCACCTAGTTAGAATTCTTGTAAACACACCCAAGAAGGCGTTCCTAACAAACCTACAAATCATTGTACGTACACCGCTGATATTATCTCATGTACTGTTCTAGAGTTTACATTTAAGGCGCCCATTATTTACTACCCTCCTATATTTATACAGAATAAATTGTGTATAATCCGGGTCTAGGCTAAAATTACTAAGTTTTATTTTTGTTTACCTGTCTACCCCCGTAGAAGATTTCTTTAAAAGGTTATAAGGGCATGGATCGGTACAATAGTATGTCTATTTCTTCGAATGACCCTATCACTCGTAAACAGAAACGACTAATCACAGAGCCCTATTTAATACAGTGATTTTAACTTAGCAGAGTGTGACATGCTATAGTAAAGCTAAACATTGTTTACGAATACGGGCGTAAGTTGGAGAATTCCAAATTATGTATATCTACAGCCATATTTTTTTAGGAGCTCTCGGTGTCCCTCCGCAGGGCAAACGCCTCTCTCATTTATCCACAGCCATATTACTACTAAAAATACTAACTTCACTAACAAAAATAAAACTAGTTCCACGAAGTAAATGCAGAAGAAAGTACGTCTATTCACTCCTTATCTCGCAAACAATCAAATTCGGATGAAGGTATTATCCTAGACGACTTCAACGCCGGGCGATTCCCAACGAAATGAAGGGCACGCTTCAGGACTTTCAACTGAAATGGAAGACATGTTTCAGAGTTTCAGCTGGAAGAAAGCTGTGGGTTTTCTCAGTGCAGACGGCTCCCTTTATTACATATCGCGGCGCGGTCGCTGCAATGTCGTTGGTACTTTCTTCTCATTCGCTTTTATTAGCATTAAGTCTGCTTCACGTGGTTCGAGATAAATATTCTAAAGACACGGTTAATTGTCAGATATAGGCTGTAATATAGCGGAGAATAATTTAATTTTTATAATATTTGAAATTGTAATATCAGTTGCCTCAGCACTGGTAGAGCTCGTCTAATCTAAAATGACGCGCCCCACTATCGCATTAACGCACACAAGCAAGTTTGAAATATGAACGCAATACATATACAAATGCCGTTGTAATTGGTCATTCAGTTGCCCGTGAAATTCAAACGTCGCAGGAGCACGCGTCGTTCATTGGCTCCCACACAGATGAAGTGTCGTTATCAATATTTGCACTCACACATCGAAATCAACTAACTAAGTAGTGGGGCGCGTCATTTTAGACTAGACGAGCTCTACCACTGACTTTCAAAACATTGATTCTAGTTTGTAAGTCATGGGCATAACACTTCTGCTTAGTAATATCGCTTCACAGTAATCAAATTATTCTCTCCGAGCATTCTCACTTAAACTCGTTCTACTTCACAGAAAATTGCCCGATTCTCATAATTTTTGCTTTAATAGCGATAAAAGGTTGTTTAATATTCTTAGATTTTATCTTGTGATTGAATTATATATTTTATTGCTTTCCTACTCTTCGTAGATCAGGAAGAGCAGGAAAACAGACAGGCCTTCAGCATCATCGCGTCGTTAGTAATGTCAACCCAACGCTTTACCGGCTGGTCCAGGCACTTATTATTACTCTAGTATCCCTTGATGTAAAAAACATTTAAAAAAAACGTCAAGTCATCTTTTCATTATTATTTTGCAGTGACAAACAAGCAGACAACCCACCTGATCGTAAGCGGTAACTATCGCCCATAACATCTACGATTTACGCATTAAGGTTGCAGGCAACAAATATGCAGAACCGAGATTGTTACTGTGAGCACTATGATGAAATGCCTCATGCCTGTAATTGCGCTGGCTACCTTATTCTTCAAACCAATACAAGCATTGTTGTTTGGCGGCAGAAATAAATAAGGCGGTGGTACTCACCCAGGCGGACTCCTCAGGTTTGGAAGAGTCAAGCTTGGCGGAATAACTTCCCCCAGTGGTAAGTGCTCTATTGAGGGGAGGGTATCGGAAAAAGGGGGTATATAGAAGGGCCTCGCCTATTTACTGGTAGAGCAACGTGTTTTACGCGGTTGAAAATAAGCTAGCTATACCCCTCACAGGCTACGGTAACTGTTGACCATCTGGCAGGCCGTAGGCTTGTTTACTGTAGACTTCTATATTTTTCTATACCACTGCTTACCCAGTAGTATCAAAAGAAGTTCATCAAACAAATTGAAGTCTAACAAAAGTCCCTTCCAATTGCGTAGAACACTCTGTGCTTGTTTGCATGTTAAAACAGAATCACGTACACTAGCAATCTAACAGTCGTTAAGGTGGATTCATGGAGGACCCGCCCCGTCGGCGGCCCGAACCCTTTTACTGCTGATTTTATTGTGCACCTCCTTACATATTCATTGCCTGAACAGTGCAAGAGCCATTGAGTGCATAATTTAATATGGTTCGCCTAACCCCGCAGCGGTTCCCCTACCTCGCGGTCCTATCTCAAAATCCGATCGTTACTTTGAAAGGGTAGGTACGGAAACAATAATAAGAAAATTCGATATCTGCATGAGGATCAAATCATCGCAGCATATGTTTTCAACAAAATGTCCACAACAATGGGCTCTGCGACCCAAATTAGAATGAGTGTCTCGTTTCAGCCCCCCGCCCCGTGCCGCGCAGGCGCCATTTAAACCGAAGCGACAAATGGAAATTTAAAAACTAGTCAAGTGTTAGTTCGACTCGCATATGAAGAGTTCAAGAGAAATATTTATCTTTATCGATATTATCATATCATTCAGGCGTCTAAATGGGTAACTATGATTCTGGTCAGGTTCCACAGAACAGAGTCACGTAGGTCAGATGGCAGTCGCTTTAAGATGATTAGCTGATCTTCCAAATCCTGGATTATGGTCAAGGCAGATCCCAGGTCCTTGGGTGCGAGTGCATAACCAGGACATTAACGTAAACATGTTTTTTTCTCATTATCATCTAAGTCACTGGACACCTAGACAGTGTTGGACACAGGCCTCCCCCTCTACTTCAAAAAGAGATCGACTTTATGCCTCTTGTGTCCATTGGCGCCCTACGACGTTAGGTTGTGAAAATATCATTCATAAGACCATAACCAGACATACCATATCATATTTAGGATCCGGATTTCACTACTCCAGAACGGAACCCCAAAAAGCGCACACGAAAGTTGCGCTCAAAAAACTGCAATGTGCCGTCCACCGGCGGAAAAATACCACTAATTTATAGCGATTGTTGCGCCAGAGATGACTCCGCGCGCTTTGTGCGACGCCCCGCCCCCCGATGCTGTTTTGTTTTCGGAAACTTTCGCCGTCCATTGTCATTTCGTTTGGCGGGAACACAATGTATGTTGTTTAAATTTGAAATATGGAAATGTAATTAATTTATTTGAAAATGAAAAAGTCGGAAGTTAGTGAATCTGGTGTGATGGTGTGAATGTAGTAGAAGTGAAAAAGGTGTATTAGACTTATAGTTAACTAGTGTACCCGGCGCGACTTTGTTCGCGTACACCTACTTTACTTTTACCTACCCTCTTTCTACTTGCTTATAAACCTTCCTCTTGAATCACTCTATCTGCTGTTGAAACCCGCATCAAAATCCGTTGCGTAGTTTCAAAGATTTAAGCATACAAAGGGACATAGGGACAGAGAAAGCGACTTTGTTTTATACTATGTAGTGATGAAAAAGTCGGAAGTTAGTGAATCTGGTGTGATGGTGTGAATGTAGTAGAAGTGAAAAAAATGTATTAGACTTATAGTTAACTAGTGTACCCGGCGCGACTTTGTTCGCGTACACCTACTTTACTTCTACCTACCCTCTTTCTACTTGCTTATAAACCTTCCTCTTGAATCACTCTATCTGCTGTTGAAACCCGCATCAAAATCCGTTGCGTAGTTTCAAAGATTTAAGCATACAAAGGGACATAGGGACAGAGAAAGCGACTTTGTTTTATACTATGTAGTGATTATAATAGTCACCGCGTGATTTTTTACCCAGCTTGCAAGAACCGTCAGAGCAGTTAAAACATAATTTAAAGGATATAAATACAAATTCAATAATACATCTATCAATATATGCTGGGAGCTTGTATACAGCTTAAGCGGATACATTTTCCGGACTTTCAAAGCAGGTAAGTAATTATAGTCGCTGTCCGAGGATATCTGATGTAGGAAAGTCGCGAATGAGATGTGTAAATACTAAAAGCTTGTTTTAATTATTTACATTTGCAAAATAATTCGATCGGACCACAGAGATCGAAGTTACCTTCATGGCAAAAATTTATTTTCGATCTCTGTGTCTTTCAGACGTTTGATGCATATCATAATCCTGATTAACTGCCTCATGCAGTCTGCTATTCAACCACGTAATATCAAATCTATTTCAAATTCATACCTCCGTCTTACCACTAAATGGATCCATGTCGCACCGTTACAGTCTTGGCATACGCCGTTGCGCGTTGGGGCGAGCCCCGGCTCATTGGGTATGCGCGCATACATTAGACGATCGTGACGAGGCGTGGCGTTGTCTGCGCTGCCATGTGACAGGCACTAGTAAATGTATAGGTCGATTACCGAGAGCTGGCACGCTCCATGCAAACCAAATTTGATCATGATATCCATATTAATCAATCAAAGTCAATGAAATTTTGTAAATGCGATTTAGAAATTAATATCTACGTCCGGGTTTGTCAGATTCTCGTTAAAATATATCGTTTCAAAGGTAAACGGGGTATAAGATGAAATATTTTGACGACCTGAGTGGTTCAATGGTCAACATACCGGTCTGCCACGCAAGAGGTCCCGGGTTCGATTCCCGGCCGGGCAGACATTGAAATGATGAATTTTAATTTTTGTTATGGGTGTGGGTGTTCTATGTATAATAAGTATGTATTTAAAAGTATTTAAGTAGTATATCAGTTATCTAGCACCCATAGTACAAGCTTTGCTTAGTTTGGGGCTAGATGGCGCTGTGTGAATTTGTCCACGAATATATTTATTTATTTATTATATTAAAATAAAATATTAAATCCAGTGCAATTTTGAAACGATACATAACTCAGACAAAAAGTCATTGGAACATTTCCACTCAGTTTTTTTCTTGGCTAGTGTGGCCAATCACTCAGAAGGTCCAAATTATAGTGCGCGGCTACCGTCGTCTAGAATTGTTGTAACCTAAGTGGAGCGGATGCGGTGCCAGCCTTTCAGATACCTGTAGACATGCCCTGCAACTTTATGTTATTAGAGAAAAGGAAACTCTTTGGGAGGGAGATCATTCCACATATTACATGTACCTATGCGGTAAAAAGGATGCCCTTACGATAGTTGGATGTTCGTTTTGAAGAGTTGGAATGTAGTATCTTATCATGGTTATCTTTTATATTGAGAGTTATTATATAAGCGAAGGACGTGAGCGCAAAGGTTTTTCTCCAAAACATCAGCGTTCTATTTTAACAATTGCGGAATGTAAGTTCTTTTTTCCGCCACGTTCATTAGGATCCATTTCGTATTGTGGACACGTCTCTATTATTTCGTTATCTCTAAAATTGACAATTTCTACGAATAATTTTTTTTCATATAGGTACATAATATAGTTGAAGCCATAAAGACATAAAGCCGACCCGATACCGACCCAATACCAACCCGGAACAAAACTTCATTCAAGTTAAATAGTTGCACCATTGATGTCCCGTATCCCGCACCACCTCTATCTCCCTGGAAATCGGAAAATAAACTGACATAAACACAAAGTCTTTTACACCTCATCCATTCCGCACCATCATAAATAATACGATATGACACGCTGACATACTTGACAGGAATATGAGATTTGATTCTGATTTTATTTCGCGTGCACTTTATTTACGTGCGATGGGAACTACTTTGATTTTCTTTGTGAACAGCTACATTGTGATGGACGGAATTTCCAAAGCTTATTTCTAAGTACTTGTTATTTAAATCCTACCTTATTTCATAAATGTATAGACAGATGTTTGAATGTGGTCTCTACCAAAATGGCAGTTTGACGGTAAGCGTGTTTTTAAATACATTTATTTGTTCCCGGAACGCTGTCAAAGGAAGCAGGGTCCGCCTGTTATTTACTTAAGGTAATATTAATTTTTGGCCGTGTGGTGTCCGGCTGAGTAGAATAGCACCAACCCCTTACACTCATGGGTGTCGTACAAGGCGACTAATGTTTTCGAGGCAAAAGATCAAGAGTCTCCGTAGTCTGGAAAATGGGCAGCAGCATTTTCCATTGTATTATTCAAACACTGCGATCTCCAACCCGCCTGCCAAGCGCGGAGATTATGGCAATAACCTCCCCTTTCGTGGGAGAGGCCCTAAGTCCTGCAGTGGACTGTTGCGGGCTGTGATGATGATGAATATTAATTTTATTCAGGAAAACTACTAACCAAGTACTAAATAAGTATAAAACAACAAGTATAATAACAAGTATAAAACTAAATAAGTACTTACAATAAAAAAAGAATATAAATTACCTAAAAAAAGAAAAAGCGTACCCAAGATGCATAGACGTGTGGAAGCGTACTCAAGATGCTGGCAGCATTACCTCTCTGAATAACAATGTTTATTGTATGCGCGAGGTAGCTACCATATTTTCGGTCAAACTGTCGTGCCGACCAATTTCTAAATTTGTGTGTTATTTCAGAATGATCCGTCAGGAGCGTCAGTAGCCGGGCGGTTAAGTATCCAACTCGTAAGTGAGAGGTATGTACTAGGTTTCAGTCCCGCGTACCAATGACTCTTTTCTGAGTTATGTACATTAGCTGAATACTAACCGATGCTCTTACGGTGAGGGAAAACATCGTGATGAAACCTGCAAATTCAGGCAGCTGAATTTGTAAACATGACCCAATCTGGTTAGGTTCCCCTGGTAGTAGGGTCACGGAGATCAGATGGTGGTCGCCAAACTGTAATTAAATGAAAAATATAGCATGTATCTACTTAATTTACTTAGCTTAAAGAACTAGGGTAATAAATAATTTGAAATTGTTCTACTTAAATTTTAACATAAGTAGGTACTTTTAAATTTAATAATGTAATTTTAGACTTAAGTTTTCTTGAATAAATTATTTATTTATTATTTATTTATTACCTGGTGGACCCCGGGCCCTCGTTCTCGAGAGCACAACCGGGACATTAACGCCGAGATGATTATTTTTTATTTTAGTCTTTATCCCAGAATAACATTAGGCCACAATAACACATAAATCACGAAACTCATGTTCACGAAATCACGCGCTAAAGCTGGTTTATTGTAATTTCGTCCATAATTAATGCAGGCTGCGTAAATTAAAAATGTCCATTGAGTTTGAATCAGTTAAATATAAGAAATATTCCTAAGAACCGTATTGAAATCCGTCTCAAACTTTACTACCCACGGAAATTTCATTAATTTGCGTGACAACTTTGTTGAAAAAAGGGATATTAAATCGTGCACGAATGAAATAAAACTTACAACACATTGGACTTCGGAGAAATTACCAACTTACGATATACTTGACGTCAGTAAGTTCTAACTATTGGGTACAGTTTATAAGGGTGTTAACAATGCTTGGTGGTTCACTGCGTTGAGCAGAACCTTCGTGTGGGCGATGCTATTGCTGACCTTTTAGGCATTACGTCGCGAGTGCCACATAATAAACCCACTTTTTTTTTATGTCATACTGTAGGCAAACAGGCAAGCGGGCCACCTGATGGAAAGTGGTCACCACTGCCTATAGACATTAACAACACCAAGAGTATCGCCAATGCGTTGCCCACCTCTAAACACGTTGCTCTGGCAGCAAAAAGGGAAATGCCCCTCCACTGCCAAAGCCACGGTTCCCCAAATCCCCACCCCATGGAGCACTGGAAACCTTACTCACCGGCAGAAACACAACTATTTAAAAGAGCTATTAATAAATATTTAGCTACAATATTTTGTAAGGTGGAGGTACTTCCCCAGTCGGGCGGCTCCTATTCCTACATTAGAATAAGAAGCCAGAGCAGCAGATACCCTAAAGGCTTTTGATTTCTGTCTGTGTAAATGTATCTACAAATAACGCATACTCTACGTAACTGAGCCTTTACGTAGAGTATGCGTTATCTAAAGGCTAATTACGTAATCGAGGTAGCACTCTAGTTTCACTTCAAAGGGAATACGAGTACCAGAATACTTTTTTAGACTTACACCCGTATTCAGACACGTTATGAGGTCTCATAGTGTGCGTGAATGCGCAGAGTTCCAATACTTCTATTCCAGCTAAAGATTTTGTATATATCTTCCAACTGACATTACTTGATTGGCGATCAGCAATGTGTCCGTTACAATGAACGAAGTTAACGAATCATACTGATTGATACTGTTATATTTTATGAGCAATAAAGTGTTTATCTATCTATCTGCCTATCATAGAATGCTTGTAAATATTGTTTGTAAAAACAGGTGTCAGTATCGATTTAAAAATACACAGAAATTATTGTTAGTTAATATAAAAGTGGCGACTGGGGCCACTTTTCATCAAGTAGACCGTCAGTCCATAGGGAAGCCCGTAGGCTATAAAAGAAAAGAAAGTTGAACGCCTCTCATCTATTCCGTCACTACTATCCGTTATTTTCAAACTTCCCCATTGTTGCTTATATTTTTATTTTGTCTGTTCTTGTCACTACACTCATTAACATTCTGATGTCTTTGATCCATCGCTTTGGTTGCCCCACGTTCAGATTCATACAAGGCACGTCTTGTAAATTTTAAAGCATCCGCTGATCGCATATAGCCGAAGTTTGCCGCCATTTCATCCTTCTCGCATTTATTCATCACTGTTATATGTGTATTGGTTTAACATATATATAATTTGTATTTCACTGTAATAAATCAATCGTAAACACAATTTTTTAACCGTAATAAATATCCGAGAACGATTCTATTTGCAAGCTCTAATATTGTTTTACTCGACGAAGATCAAACAGGTAAATATTAAGAATCGACTTATTCATGTAATAAAACGCTGATCGATGTATGAATATTGAAGTATTTGATAAAACAATAGATACACATTGGAGACTCATTGTTTATTAGAGTATTTGTGTATATTTCTGCGTGCACACATTTCAGAAACGACTTAGCCGATATTTTCCTGTTTTGTTCAGAAAGCCGAGCGGGCTAAGTGGAGAAGAATGGGTAGGAAAGCGGACCCTCGCAGAGGCCAGGATAAGCGCTAGGACGATGATGATTTGTTCAGAGAGCCTAAATTGCAGAACGTCTATGAAGCAAAACGTTTATAATCCTTTAGACGTAGCAGACACGTTTTATTAAGATAATTCTAAAATTCTTCGCGTCTAAAATCTCGACGCCTTTCACTTATATAATTTTATAAGCTTATACAATAAATGTTGCCTCAAGTTTACCATAATATACTGAGGTCGGGACGGAACAAGGAAGATCTGGTCTATGCGAACAAAGTCGCGGCCCAACATTGTTCTGTGCTACCAAGCCTCTTTGTCTAAATTTCACAAGTCATAATACTAACATACAAGTATAACCGCAGTTATGAAAGTTGTCTAATATAAATGACTAAGGTACTTGCAGGTGTCTGTCTGTAGAGAATAAAAGATAGCATAGAAAATTTCACGTAAAATTTCAACAATGTGACATAAGGTACTTTAGTTGGCTTCTGGCGTAACTACACTCGGGCAACGGATTCAGAGGATTGGGGATTCAAAAATTTTCATAAAAAATGTATTGCATATTTCGTGTAAGGGAAGAAAAAAGTTGGAATGAAGAAGTTTTAGGTGCCATTTTATAAATTCATCGGAAGAAAAAACTACTTCAGCCCTAAAGTCTGGCAACTGATTACGAAACCGCGACAGATGCCAGACTTTAATGTTAGTTCAGAAACATAGCAGGACTTAACTTAACTCCCATTTGTAATTTATATTTATTTGCATACGCATTAATGCCCATAGGCGGCCGTGGCCACTTCACATCAAGTGACTTGCTTGCTCCTTTCATCACTACAGCCCATAACAGCCTACTGCAGGACTCAGGGCCTCCCCACAAAAAGGGAGGTTATTGCCATAATGTCCACGCTTGGCAGGCGGGTTGGAGATCGCAGTGTTATAATATAACAATGGAAAACGCTGCTGCCCATTTCCCAGTCCACGGAGGCGCTTTTATCTTTTATCTCGAAAACATTAGTCTCCTTGTACGACACCCACGAGTGTAAGGGGTTGGCGCTATTCTACTCTGCCGGACACCACACGGCCGCTTGCTCTTTTACCACCCTCTTATATATAAAAAAATACAAAAACAACGTGAACCTTTCCATCCTATCCCAACGTCTCCTTTGTCCCTTTGTCTGCTAACTTGGAACTGCACCGTCTCATAGTTGGGGGTACGCGCCACTGCAACGGGGGGCAACGTAGGCTACGCGGGGGCTTCGGGGGCTTGTGCGTACCTCGGGGCTGTAATTATGCACACGCATGCCCTTTGAGCATACACGGCGCACTGGTGGATCGAGGAATATTAAAGTTCTGGAAACACCTAGAGATAGATGTATGTGTGTTTTGCTGAGAGCTGTTTATGGGTTGTGGTATGGTACAGCACTGTTGCTAATAACAAAAAGAGCAATATTCGTTCGTGCGAGTGTGCCATCCATTTTCAGTCTGTTTTTTTTATTGCCTAGGTAGACACACGGACGAACGGTCCGTCTGATGGAAAGCGGCCGCCGTCGTGCATGACATTTTCAACCTAAGTAGAACGGATGCGGTGCCAGCCTTTGAAGTACCTGTAATCTTGCCTTTTGTACAGTTTAATCTGTCAGATTTGTGTTGCGTTGCTCCAGGAATTTCTCAAAAGCGAAAACTTTGTGAATTCGTTATTGCACTTTCGTGCGCAGCAACCTGAGGTACACGTCTCAAATTTTGAACCTTTCGTATATCATATACGTCAAGCGCATCAAATCAATCAATCAATCAATATATTTATTGCATTCATGAGGTTACAAAAGATCTTACAGTTTCAAGAATATCCAGTGAAGGATAGTTCGTTACTTGTGCTTTCGCTTAGGTGAGGAGTATTACTCAGAGAATCACCTAGACGTGTGTAGTTGACATCATTTGGTTGCGCTCGTGAGACGTCGTGAGATCGAAGACATAGGTATATTCTTATTAAAAAATTCCACAGGCGTTATTGATTGTCACGAGCTTCTCTCTAAATTAAATGTATATGTACCTGTGAGGAATCTATATCATAATAATGTATTATCAATTACACTTAGCAAACATTCCTCTTGTGGACTTGTATTTTCAATAACTTAGCATTGGAGACTGATATAGATCTATTTGAAACAAGTGTTGTAGCGGCAACGCAGATAGTTTTCAACAAATAATAATAAAGCTGAATTTGTTACATAAGTGGGTGGTGAAACTACTAGTACAATTATTGGAATAGTATGGTTGTGAGTTAATTTTAAAATTCAGTGTATATGTAGTATCTAAAGTTTATAGTAGGTATTGTACTAGTTGTCGTAATGTAGTATTGTATACTATAAAGTGTAATAAAAACAATTTATTATCGGTATAATTTTATCAATAGAATTTCATATTTATATTCCAAAATCTATCAGCGTAGACCTGCAATTGACTGTCTGTTTCGTTAGAATATTAATATTATGTTGTTGGCTGGCTGTTGGTCTTCCAAATACTCGTTAAATAAAATAAAAATAAAGTTCTGCGAAAAGGAGAATCACTCACATCCACGTGATCGCTCACGTGCGCTGCCTGTATCTTTCACATTAGTTGAGTTGCTAGAGGAAGGGCTCGCGTAGATGCAAGCGGTTCAATTATAGGGCCCCTGATGTTAATAGAATAGAAATCTTTATTTTTCTAATACAAGAGTTATGTTGATTGTGCTATGTGCGTTAGTTTGAACGCAATCACGGGAACAATCGAGCCTATTCAGAAATTCTAAAAAAGAAAGTGACGCAGAATAGTTGATCACGTTAAAATTTTAATGCTTGCACTGTCTCGAATTTCGTACACGACATCTAAAGACCTGTATTCACAAACATTACTATGAGTTCTCACACTGCGTTCAATACGGCTTTACGATTAGTCAATTTCGTTCATTGTAACGAACGAATAGTGCCTTTTGACAGTTGGTTGCATGAAAATGCGCATACTCTGAGATCTCTTATAACGTTTTTCTAGTGCATTTCTAAAAAGAACTGCAGTATAAAAACAGAAAAATATATTACTGCAATTCTTTAGACCATATTACATTACTACGTGGAGCTGAAAACGTCGCCGCGTTGCCCCCTTCGGAGGTATTCTGCGGAGTGAAGTTCCCCCGGAGTCCCATTTACAATCTTCAACGTTAAACAGAGCGTTTTCATTAACTTTAACCGCTTCTCATTACGAGCTACTCCCGAGGTGTCCCGGGGCGGAATCGCGATAGTATTCAAGGTACTATGTTTCAATAAAAAACACATAAAAGGTAAACAAAACGAATTACCGAATTTGTCTAATTATTTAATAATGGCTCTTTGTTTCAGAGGAGTTTCTTTTCAAAATAGTTTTTTTTTTTCACTTTTGATCGTTTTTGAGTTAGCAATGACAATGAGTTTTCTGCCATAGTATCTTGTCTACATGATTTCTCGTCTGAAGTAAAATAAGATTTCTTTTTCTGTGATAAAAAAAAATGTGTAATGTTAAATCTGCATTGACTATATTTAGAGTGGCGCTGTTGCCTCTATATGCTTAAAATATTTTGTGGTTCCGCTAAAAATCACGGGACTTAAAAGATGAAATGTTGCCTATACTTGTTTCCATCATAATCACTTAAAATTTTTAAACTCAGACTTTTATTTCCTGGAAACTTGTGGAAAAGGTAAATATCCCATTCTTAAGGACGGACAACAGACACTCCCCACTATCGCACGTATCTAATTATAAACATAACGAATACTGTCCTTTATAACTGATTTCACTCAACTACATAACCCGTTAAAACCACGGCACAGATCAATGCACTGCTTTGTTGACATCTTGTGCAGCTTTAAATGAAAGGTATTTTAGTTGTCTATTGGAGGCGAGAATCGTCTTTTAATCTCTGCCGGGAAACTATTAATGGTTGGATTAATTTCCTGGCGACTAAGTTATGATCCGACCGAACCAGGGCCGTTGGAGCCGCTTTCGTTTTTGTAGTCATGATTTGTTCGATAGCTGGGAAATTATGTTGCTTTTTATGCGGATTCGAATTATAGTTGGAGTCTGTTATTCTGATTTATGTAGGGATATAGTAGAGAAAGTTGGTGGGACCGACTCGTAAGCGAGAGGTATAGGGTTCGATATCCAATGGCGCCAGGTACCAATCACTTTTTTCTGAATTGTGTTGTGAGAAAGAACGTCCTAAGAAAACCTGCACATTCAAGCGACTGACCTGTTTAACCATGATCCAATCTGGTCAGTTCCCCTGGTAACAGGATCACATATGTCAGATGGCAGCCGCTCCACTGTCATTATCTGATTTCTCAGAACCTGGATGGTTGAGGCGGATCCCGGGGCCTCGCGCATGAGATTCCAGTCGGGACATTAACGCCGGTGACCATTGTTGTAGATATGGAGCGGAATGAGAAAACAGTAGAAGAGTATTTTGGCTTGGAAAGGTACAATTGCTGCTTCACTGATGAAGTAAATGGGAACTACCCAGTGACTAGCTTCAGTTCAACAGAGTCCTACCATTATTGCTGTTTTTAAATTGACTATTTAGACTGGTAAGAACGAAATTCGGGCAACTTATTCGGGACGCATCGCACTCCTCTGAATGCCATCCACTGCAAATATAAATCTACAATCCTAAACCGGAACCAGCGGCGTATATCCCTTTTACAAGCGAGTCAGCAAGTCAGAGGCTCGATGACTCAATGAGTATGCCGTAATTGAGTACTTAGTACATACAGTTCAGGCGTGTTGATACAGCCCCGCCAACCGGCCGCGGCCGCTCCAGAATCCAATTAAAACTGGAACTGAACTTATGATTTATGAAAACACCGACATTCGGGTCGAGCAGAGCTTTATATGAGGCGTAATTTTGGCTCTTTTGTGTGATTTTTTTATTGTATTCGTTGGAGTTTCGTCTTGTGGTGGATAAGGTCAATACAATATACAAACATAAATTCAAGAATTTAATGAGTTTGTATTTTAAAAAAAGTCTTACTCTAACAAAAAAAGCTAATTAAACTAAAGATAAATATTTGACTAAGGTCCCCCGAATTTGGAAAGGTTACAATAACATTAATTACATTAATAGGTAAATCTAAACGAATTATGACATTGTTTATGAGGGACTTTATGATATTGGTTTCAGACATTATGATAATTGTGGTTTCATTTCGAATTACGTAATAGTCTTAATTTAATTATTCGTACAACTCACAAAAACTTTGGCTTTGCGTTGCAGTTACAATGCTCGGCTGACGGGGAGCGTTGAGCTTTAAACGATGGTTATAGTGCAATAAACTTACTTGACATTTCAAAATGGCGACAATTAGTTCCAGATTTGGCCACCGATTCACATAGTTTGTAGCATTCTACATGCAGCTATATCAATGTCAAGTTTACGTTTTCATTGGCATAAGCTTCGTACGACGGACGCAAAGATAATGGACTGACGATGTTGATCATCGGCCAAGCAGTGACTCCAGCCTAATGTGTCCTGCAAGAGTTCTATGAAACGGCCAAGCCTTACTTTCAGGCCATTCTGCCTGGGTATTTTTGGGTGTGTAGACTTTAGTGAATCGTTATGAGCTTGCGTTTTAAATATACATTTGACCTTTGTGGTTTAGAACTGCATAACTTATAGATAGTATAGGTGACAGTTAGCGCTCACCATTAGGTAGGCTTTCTATTCGTTTGTCACTGAGAAGTAAAAAGAAATGCCTGCGGCTAATGAATGACATGCGATGACAAATTGATAAAATTACTATTATTATTTTCATCACCTAATTCATACTATGTCCACATTTGAAATTTCGCATCCTTACCACCCCTGATCGCCACCCGAGGAGCGTGCATTAGTGGTCAGCGCCCTCCCCCTCCCCTCCCCACTTGCCCTGCCATCCGAGCGTCTAATGCCTTGTCTAGCAGCAACGTATTAGATTGTCCCCCGCTTGTCGGCGACTTGTCAACGGAGAGAGCTTTGTTACTGTAACAGCGAGAAATCTTAGACTCGAATGTAACATCTGTGTTCGCTGGTGGCATAGAGGAATTTGTTCCCAAGAAACGGGGCGTATGCGTTGATACAAAGTTAGAAAGGCGGGTGGCGTCGATCGGTTTTTATATGTAATCTGAATAGAATATAGCGTCAGTGGAATAATAGCTACTCGTACCCCGAGGTGCTGGCGTCGAACCCCAATGCCGACACTTGCCTTTTCTCCACATATTGGACAGTTTTTCTAGTTAGTTTATATATGTTTTCATAATATTTTTAAATTGTTTATGTCAAACGGCAGATACACAGGCGGACGGATCAC
The DNA here is from genome assembly GCA_905147135.1 of Blastobasis lacticolella. Taxonomy (NCBI): domain Eukaryota; kingdom Metazoa; phylum Arthropoda; class Insecta; order Lepidoptera; family Blastobasidae; genus Blastobasis; species Blastobasis lacticolella. Next base: position 414,149 of record LR990043.1, read on the forward strand.
CAGATGGAAAGTCGTCACCGCTGCCTATAGAGATAAGCAACATCAAGGGTATCACCAACAGCAACACACGTTGCTCTGGCTGCAACTGCGTCTACTGCCAGAGCCTTGGTTCCCTACATCCTCAGTTCATGGCGCACCTTACTCACACGAAAAATAACAATGTAAAATAGTATTCGTTGGCTACGTTATTCTATAAGATGGAGGTCCAATTCGAATGACACACCCCGCTAGACCCTAACTCTTCATCATCACAGCCCATAACAGTCCACTGCAGGACTTAAGGCTCCCACGAAATTGCCGCGTAATTGCCATTATCTCCACGCTCGGCAGCGGGCTGCAGATTGCAGTGGTATAAATATAACAATAGAAAACGCTGCTCCCCATTTACAGCCTACGGACACTCTAGATTTTTGCCTCGATAACATAAGTCGCCTTGTATGACACCCACGGGTGTGAAAGGTTGGATCTATGCTACTCTGCCTGACACCACACGGCCAATTCTTCAGCAGTCCATAATTAACCTGTAATAATTTGTATGTCCTTTCCTTAATTACAATCATACACATACCCATTATACAATCAATACCTGTGCCCCCGCCCTCTCACCCCGGGACCCGCAGACAGAGTTCCCGGGTAATCGTCGGGGACTCAACTGGAATTAACTTAAATATTACTTTGCAGAAATTTAATTGACGGTTTCGAAGTTCCTCCTTCTGTCTGAGAGTTGAGGCTTGATATGAGTAACGTACGCGGGTGCGTACTCTCCGTGTTGTACTTTTGAGAAAATGTGTATGCGAGAGGTCCCTACTTGTATGTGTAGCTTAGAATAAATAAATAATTTTGGCGTAAATATCCCGGTTGTGTTCTCACGCCCGAGTTCTCGGGGTCCGCCTTGACCGTGATAAATGATTTGGCAGATCAGGTAATTACAGTGGAGCGGCTGCTATCTGACCTCAGAGATAATGGTCAACCATTCAGTCGATTGAATGTGCATGTTTCATCATGATATTTCCCTCATCGTAAGAGCATCGGGTAGTATTCAACATTAGTTGTACATAACTTAGAAAAGAGTCATTGGTATTGGTCACAGTAGAATTCGAACCCGCTACCTCTCGCCTGCGAGTTGGATACCCTTACCAGTCGGCCACCGACGCTCCAAGATGATGCATATTATTGTACTTTATTTATTTAACACAATAAAGAAATACAGATATGTAGCATAAATATAACTGGCATGTTAATGCACTACTTATTCCGTCGAAGATATAGTAAAAAGTCGCGTTTAAAATGATTTAGGGTTTAATGATTTCTCACGTCGTCATTTCTTTACATGACCATCAGCCATCTGTAAAGCTTTTACCTCTTAAAACTTTTCTGCATGACCGCTTGGGTTACACAGAAAAATAATTCTAGAAACGAGTACCTATTAATAGTTTTCAACATTATATTTTTACACAAATTAATTGCCCGCCATTCCTTCCCGCGCCTACGCGTTCCCGGGCCCCGCACACCCGTCCATTGTTCCCGGGGACATGCTATTTCTGCCCCAATTCCCACGCAATTGTTCCCGGCACCGCCGCATCTCCGCGGGAATCAATGCCGCCTTTGAAGACAATACGTTTAGCACTACGAGTTAACCCGGGACTGGAATACAGAATAACTAAGCACCTACTGCTGCGAGCTCCGAATCAGCGGCGATCGATACGAGCTATTTGCAACAATCTGGGGACTGCAGATGTTTGTGCGATATTCTAAATCGAAATCAAATAATTATATTCAGTTTGGGTTTCACAACACTTACAAATTTCAATACGATATACGACATTACAATCTAGATTACAATACAAGAATGATAGAGCCGGCGGCTGCATTGTCGACAACCTAGGTCCCCATGAAATCTGGACCTCCTCCATAGATAAGCGTAATCAAATTGCACACAGAAAGGTCCTAGGGTCCAAGGTCTCCAAATTGTCTCAATTGTATGCAAATTTCTCATGAGTTGTTTTTGCTACAGGGTTTATTTAGTATTCAGACGAAATATGTCGTATGTAGGAGGTGCCGCCATTGGAACTCAAATTTACACTCGACGAGCTATCGATCTGTATTATTACGGACTCAGTGCATAAACACATCATATAAGGTCCTGAATTATTTTTATTAGAAAACGGATCACGGCCAAAATGATATCTGAAATGAGAGACGTCCATTAAAATAATATAAAATAATCATCTTGGCGGTAATGTCCCGGTTGTGCTCGCGCTTGACCATGATTCAGGATTTGGCAGACCAGTTAATTACACGTGAGCGACTGGTATCTGACCTCCGTACGTGACTCTGCTACCAGAGGAACCTGGCCAGCTTGGATATTGGTTACACATTCAGTCACCTGAATATGCAGCTTTCATCAAGATCTTTTTCCTCATCGTAGGAGTATCTGTTACCTCCGTGTTGACTTCCGTTAATATAAGAGGTTTCGCACAGACTCTGTGGGGTAGTGCTACATTCTACTCCTGTCGGACGGTACACTATTTACGAGTTATGAACCATATCAGGGAGATCTACCGCCATCGCTAATAAGTCGACAGAGCTGAACCACCCCTTTTACAAACATCAAGCATTCAACCGCTAGGTGGACTCTGAAAAGCCAAGCGATCGATTCTAGCCTTTGTTTACATAAATCCAGGGACTGCAGTTACATAAATCCGGGGCAGCTATTTGTCTGCGGACAATGTTCGGGGAGATTGCGGGAACAGTTAGTTTGCTATTTGACAAAGTTATTTTATCATAGAACAAGGCACACAAAAACTATAATAGTCTCAAGATTGTATGATGGTATTCTTATTGTCGAGTGAGATAGGTACACGATCAGATGGTCCATTTGATGGAAAGCGACTGTCGTCGCCCAGAACATTTGCAATCTACAGAGTCCCCTTACCAGCTCTGGATGCGGTGCCAGCTTAGAAGGTCCTAGCGCGTATATATCTGTGTATTAGACAGTCTCAGTTGCCAGACACCCATTAAGGCGGGTTTAGCATCCATATCATTGAAACGAAAGATTTTTAATGATAGAAGGATGGATGTGTGGATGTTTTATAACTCCTTCACGCAAAAACTTTTTAAATGAAAGAACAGATTTTAATGAAATTTGATAATAATGTAGCTAATAGCCCAGAATAGCACATAGGTTACAATTTATATCGAAATTCAATATGGTTCCCGCGGGAACGGGTCTGGAACATTATAATTGAATTTTACGAGGACCAAATCACGGGCATATCACAGTACAGTCTATAACAACAAGCGGTAATTTGTCAAACTGCAGCAGCAATACCGCCGCTGGACAGTCTTAGGAGTGATGCTCAGCTCGTTAGCGTGTAGTATGACCAGCTCGGAGTAATGCGCTCTTTGGCCGTGGGCCAGCGACCTCCGCGACCCGGCGGCACCCGCTCCTCTTGAGAGAGGCTGGATCAGTTAGAGAGCGGATAGCGGGGCGGTTATAGGCGGACTTTTTATAAGTTATAAGACGACGTTTTGGTTTAGGACATGTAAGTAGTTCTGTAGATAGCCGTCCAAATCCAGCATTGCTGCTGATTGGAATTCAACATGCCATAGATTTAGATTCTTCATAACATTCCCCTTTGTATGCTAGTGCACATATAGGGAGCCAAAGTCCTTTCGAACATATGGTGCTTATTAGTATGGGATCTACGACAATTCGTATGACGCGCGTCTGCACGGAGGCAATTTCACCGGCCCAAAGATGGAAGTCCTACTCTAAAATATGTGGCCGCACCTGTGCCTCACACAGCAATAGGCTCTGCACCGGATGAAAGTATCGCTTGGACCATATCCAGGTATCATGATGACAGTACACGCTTGTCATAGGATATATTATGTATTGTGACCAAATGTACTGTGCCATTTGTGAGATAGATGTAATAAATGATTTTTATTTATGTATTTATTTATATAAACAGATTATGACAGTGGCAGTGGTGACCACTTTCCGGCAGGTGGCCCGCTTGTCGGTTTGCCTACAGTATGATAAAAAAAACAGATTATGAAATGTAAACCATCTTATTTCTTTGTTCTTAGGTATACTATAATATTATATTATCTCCATTAAGCATATCGAATGGCGAATGAAACTTGTTTCGTCCCTACTGCCCCTGTGAACGCCGAGACCGAGGCCACCGGGGCAGATGACACTACTTTGCGCATCTGCCCCGTTACCGGGGCAGAGCCACCGTGGCACCATGGCTCTAACCCGCTGCCCAACCCGCTCAGTTAATATCCATACTGCGGCCTTAGACTACTACCCCGTTATTTATCACAGCGTCGGCGTCTAGATACCGAGTATCAAACGGTCGCTCACATGTGCCTATCATAAGGTTATGACCTCACCAGGCGGAAATAACAGAAAAACTAACAAAGTTATCTGTGAGATGGAAGGTAGGGCATTGAGGAATGGGTTTACAATACTGCCTCTTCTTCTTTTTCTTCATCAACATTTCTTCGTCCATCTTTGGACATATGCCTCCCCCAGCTTCTTCCACCCTGATCGACAGGAAATCTCCGTGATTCACCGTTCTTCCCGGCCACCTTGGAGAAGTCGTCGAAATTGGAGCTGCCAGAGCAATGTATCCCACGGTTTCAGATGTGGGCGGTTGGTGATACTGCGCTTCTAGAGCGTATACAGACGTCTAATTCGTTCCAAATATTTATGCAATTTTATTTCCAGACTAGTAGCAGAAAGCATATTTTATTATTTGTAAACAAACGCGCAGCACTCGCATCTTATCCGCACAATAATCATGCCGCTCCCGCGTAGTCACCGCGTCATGTCGCGCCTATAGGGTTAGACTAAACGTTTTCTGTCCGGTTGCTACGCGGTAAATACGCAGGCACGACGCGTACGCCGTATGTAGGGTTTGCAAGTATAAACGGCCCTTAAAACGTAATTACATTAGTTCTCAGCACACCTGTCGATGCCGTCGCAAATTGCAAATTACATATTCCACGGTACCGATACGCAGCGAAGCGAACACGTTAATTAATTTGAGGATTGCTTCGAATTACTTAGTTCCGGTTAGTTAGCTTAAACTGTAATCCTTAATGTGTAGCTAATAATAATGCTGGGAGAACTCAGCGGCCGCAATAAGCGTGCAACACTGGTAATTCGACGTGAATTTCGCGTTATTCCACTGAATGTTATGGAACTAACCATGTTAAGATTAACAGTGAAGGGAATTGTTGTTCACTAATCGGCGGTAATATATTATAAATAATGCAAATTGGTTAGTGTTGGACTGTGATTTAGTCACACGCGTGTGTTAAATATTAATAATAAAGTTTATGTTAATTTGATGGTTTGTAAATATTCAAAAAGTAATTACGTATAGTAATTAATATTCTGTGGAGTAATTAGTGTTCAGTGTCTCCGAACGAAACGTTCGTTCTTTATTTCGGTGCTAATTTATTTATATATTCTTTGAACAGATTAAGTACTAATTAACTAAATGTCGGGTTTCTAATTAAGTAACAAATCCTATAATGATTAAAATGGTTTTAAGAACTATTTAGATGTTTTTGAGCTAGTATTTGGCAATAACCTCATATTTAATTGGAATTTTTAACATATATTATCGGCTAAACGTTGGAATATAATATAAACCCAGTCAAATGACTGGAAAGGACCTTTTGCTCCAGTCCAGATACAGACTTAAGTATAAATTTGCACTGTATTACTTTGGTGTCTATTGCTGATTTCTTATTAATTTGTTTGTGTAAATTCTCAGGCGATATAGTAATTCATTTAAAAATAAAAATTCACATATGTGTTTTGCTATGTTTTATTATGTTCAGAATATATTGTCATGTAATAAATTTGAAATCTCGTCTGCCACAGATTTTAAAAAACGTTGACATTTTTAAGATTTGGATGTCTACTTTTTCTATGATTTTTCAGGTCCATAAATTGTCCCTGGTCGTTAGTACGTCATATATGCTACCAAATAAGATAATGAAAAGGTAGTACTCTTTCTCTTTAAGAATCCACCTTAATGGCTAATAATAGCTCATATTATTATTGCATTATTGTGTATCTGTGTGAAGGTCATGGGGTAGCCTAGCAGACCTGATGACGGACTGATAGGCTACCCCTAGCAGACCTAATAACGGACCGATGAAATCTTAAAGTTGAAACTTAAATGATTTTTTAATATATGATATTAAAACATAATGATATTTTTTATTAAAACTTCCTTGCAGTTTTATAATACATACCTTTCGTGATTATTACGTTAGTAAACGAGACAAACACAAGAGAACTGTACGACAGGGACACAAATAACGAAGTCAAAGCGGATCCATAAAGAGCATGCCGTAACCCCCTCCCCCTCCACCCCCGCCGCACCGAACAATGACAGTTTTTGTATCCGATGAATCGAAAGCGCTTTTTTGGCAAGTAAAACGAGATACGTGAACCGTTTCATTGAATGCAGCGGCCTATCTATATTTTAGATGTATTATAGATGATTTAGTATTTTATAAACGTCCGTTGTCTGGTTAAGGAAGAGTTAGTCGGTATACGACAGACCAACAGACGGACAGCGACTTTATTTAATACTTTGTAAAAATACAAAACTTTACGAGAGTACTGAGCCGATGTAAATGAAACAATGCTTTAAATTATATGGTCTCGGTGACTGCTTACCAACATAAAAAGAATATATAGGTAATGCATAATCTCAGTAGTAGCGCTGACCATTTGCACCAATGTTCAAAGAGAGAGCCTGTTCTCAGGGCGTTTTCATCCGCAATCGGCTGCGAGCTACGCGTCATTGAGATACAGACGAGCTTAATTGCTCGTTACCTTGATCGTGCTTTTTCTATTCGATTTTTAAAAGGTCCGAGCGTGCTTTTGCCTCTAGGGGTAGGCAAAGACCTGATCGTTTCACTTGCTACGGTGTCATCTGTTAAACATCCAGTTCACGGGCTCTGCGTGTTTTACTTAACTTCGGTTATCGGCCTCGCAAGCACGGTGCCATTACAGCGGAACCATTTAAAAAAAATGAAATATACTGTAATTATAGTCGTCTATCGCTCTTTGTGGTGCTGAACTTCGACTAGCCTCAAAATACGAAATGGTCTAATCTAGTTCACGGTCGTCATTATTATTATCATTTTTATTTATTTAAGAGAGGTAGGGCATAGCGGGGTATCCCGTTCGAATTGGACCCGCCCGACTGGAGAAGTACCTCCACCTTACAGAATACCGCAGGTAAACAATACTCTTTTAAATAGTATTGTGTTTCTGCCGGTGAGTAAGGTTTCCAGTGCTTCATGGGGTGGGGATTTGGGGAACCGTGGCTTTGGCAGTGGAGGGACATTTGCCTTTTTGCTGCCAGAGTAACGTGTTATAGCGGTGGGCAACGCATTGACGATACCCTCGGTGTTGCTAATGTCTATAGGCAGTGGTGACCACTTTCCATCAGGTGGCCCGCTTGCACGTATGCCTATTAAATGATAAAAAAAAATTGCGTAATGATTGTGAGTCATTACGACTAAATAATTAAATGAAAAATATAAATAATGATAACATAGCCTTTACAGGCGACACACACCCAATGCGACGATGCAATAAATATTAACAGACATACCACTATGTAAACAAATAAGGATAACATTTATAATAATAATTGACACATACAATGATAATAAGGATAAAAACGACATCCTTTCTATAATTACAATACAGCCCATTTCATTTATTAAAATATAACTAATTTTATTTTGAAAATAAATAAATCAGTGTGCATCGCGACTGCAGTGGCCGCTACCAAATTAATTAGCTCTCAACTGGGCTAGATTAACACAGCTCTGCTGGATTAAAAACAGTTCACATTACTCACTACTTCTTTGGATGTTTCTCTGAAGCACTGCAGGGGTTTTGTAAACTTCTTTTGTAACTAACCTAGAAAAGAGGAACGTTAGCTCTTTAAATTAGATAGAAATAGTGTAAGCTCTCAAAAATAGAAACTTCCATTAATAAGAACATAACAGTAAGCTATGGTATGCGGGCGCGAGTGTGTAAGTATGTACGTACAATAAGCTAGTACAGAGAAATATTGCTTAATGAGCAGTTTTCCAATAGGAATCTAAAGCATTCCTAACCACTCACTAGATGGAGCCCCGACAATTTTGGTATTTGATAATCGCTTTAGATAGGTTCTTAGCGAAGAGGATATAAACACTGGGTACGTTGTATTGGATAATATTGTATTTGTGAATAGTTTTCAACCATTTTAGATGTTGTAATAATAATGGAACATAGTGCCTACTCATTTTTTTTAAGTTTAGTAATAGTTGGCTGCATGAAATCACTGCTACCATAATACAGATTAAAAAAATATTACCAAAATTGTAGGAGCGCCATCTATTGATGCTTTTTGAAACCAACTGATAATACCTACTGGAAAACTCCTCATTGTTTAGACTTCCTATAATTCACGAAAAAAGGTAAAATACACATTATCATAGGTCGATAGTCGCTTTTCCAAGCACAAATGACATTCAACTTTATGACAGCACATGTAAACTCGAATCTGGCCTGGCGCGTTATGCAAAAACAAGTGACAGGTAACGGCGTCTTTTAGTTGACGCTAAGCCTATGGGAATTCACCGGTGCCAACATTGATCGGTGACTATGAAACAAATTGATAGACTATGAGAAAAACTGCGAAGAGGATGTGAAGAGGTCGGTTTTTTTTACATTTAGAACCCACGCAAGAGGATATACACCACAGCTACGAAAAGTCGAACTGTAAGTTATATAATTTATTTTTTTGCCAGACCAATGTTTTGTGGGTCTTCTAACCTCTACTATCGCTATAAAATTGCATTTTTCTTGTACACGATAATGTAGGATAACGTACGGCGCCCTTACAGTCAATAATATTTGAGTGATACGATTTCTGTTAGGCGTTAATATCCCGGTTGTGCTCTCGAGAACGAGGGCCCGGGGTCCGCCTTGACGATGATCCAGGATTTGGCGATCAGGTAATTACAGTCGAGCGACTACCATCTGCTGGTAAGCTGACCATTGGATCATGGTTACAAATTTTCTTGAATTTTCAGGTTCCATCACGATGTTTTCCCTTGCCGTTAGAGCATCGGTTTTCATCTAATGTAAATAACTCAGAAAAGAGTCATTGGTACATGACCGTAGTGTTATTCGAATCCGGTACCTCTTGCTTACAAGTCGGATACCGTAACCACTCGGCCACCGACGCTCAACCTTACAGCAAATATTTCAATATAAGCAACTAGTCAAAAACATTAAACATACGCGGACTAACCCAGCGTCAAACTGCTCGGCGCGCCGTTCCATACTAAAATATTAGGCAATTTAAAAATATTTTTCGGAATATCCCGATACAAAAGCGAGCCGACCCTACCTTGGCGTTGATACCAGCTTGTTTACGCGACACGATCGGGCCTTTGTAACTTATACTCTACAGCAGCTTTATTGACGTTCCAAGCCTCAGTGCCATAAGCAACTCGGCTGTTCTGTACATAAACGGCTGCAACAAGCTATTGGATCTGCTGTCAGCTGTAATTTTTTCTGTTTTTACGTTATTTTTTTCATATGTATTAAACTTTGTATTTTTGTTGAGGTGGCCAACACTGGAACAGTGGAAAGATGGCGGCACTTCATTTTAAAAAGTAATTGAAATGACGACGACGCGGCGCGCGCCGGGTTAGATAAGTTGGAAAGTTTGTGGCACTTTACACATATTTTCGAGCCCCTGCTGGTAGACGGACGAGGCTCTGGCGAATAGGTTTTTCTTTAACAGGTCGTGCGGGTCGGATGGGAGTCGACGCAAAAAGCCAAACCCCCAAAAAAAACTTATGACAAGTCAGTTAAGAAAACTGGACACGGATAGATGATGATGATGACACACATTTCCGAGTTCGGGTTCTACAGAGGTAGGCTATCGAGTGTCATATGCTACTATCTTAACAAACCTTTTTTACGTTTTCCAAACACTAATAATTTGTATGCATATAAGTTACTCGCGGTTACCGCAAGGCGTCAGCGCGTCGGTGATCGCACTAAACAGCCGTGCGCTTTTCAACGTATTTTCAATTCTTTAAGTACCTGTTCTGTAAATGTTACGGATACCAGTTATCACTTTTCATGAGGTGAGTTGTCTTCTAGTTCTCTTTGCGTAGGCCAGCTGGAAGAATTTTTTTATAGAAACATGTAGTGCCCTTTGTTTTATAATGTTTTAAATTATTGCGGTTATTATCACACATATTACATTACGCAGTAGGAAACCCGGCACATAACTTTCAAATGTACATTTGCCTTGTATCTGTTACCATTATTGTGTACAATAACTATTAAATAAATAATAAATATCTGCAGCGGCATAAAAATACTCAAAGTATTGAGCACTCAGGCAGGCAAGTCTCTGGAGAATTCCACAGATTCCATAAAACAACGCGACGATTCCGGCTACAACTCAAAGCAGGCGAGATCCTTCCGCATTACTCATAAATGTCAGTGTATTCTGTCTGTAAATCTTTGAAATACGGACTTTAAAAAAATACGGACGCTATTTTTTAATAAAGAGAAGTGTTGAATATAAGATTCGATAATATCTTGACAATTTATATTATTGTACATTATCTATCACACGGATGATGCAGGTTTGACAATCCGCCGCCATTTTGTTTGATTGCCCGCCCAGCTATTTTTTATATTTCCCTCGTGATTTTATAGAGTATTTAGGCCCGTGTTCTGAAAGTATTTCGTAATCAAAAATTATAGGAAATAGGAGGAAAAGTGCGTAAAAATGACGGTGGCACAAAACTAAACAATTCCTCGCAACATTTCCCATAGGAGTAGAGAACCACTTTCATCTAAGCTGCAAACAACAGATCACTCGAGAGCTTCCTCCAAATTAAAAATGAATAAATATGCTTAGACAATTCACACAGCGCCATCTAGCCACAAAGTAAACCAAGGTGGTGTTATGGGTGCTAGATAACTAATAAACTACATAAATACTTATAAAAATACATATTTATTATACATAGGGCCCAGTCCCGTAACAGAAATTAAACTTTATCAAACCGGGATCGCTGAGTGGACAGCCGGTCTGTTTACCAACTGAACCACTTATGTTGTCAATTGAAACCCGTACCTATCTGAAAAACATACTACAATTTAATTCATGACCATGATGCACCCAGCGCAAGTTTGAAACAATAACCTGAGCGCCTGCAGTTCGAGTGGCCTGTTGAATAAATAACTTTGGCTGGTATGCAAGCCATCAGTGGCACGCGGCGCGGCCTGCCGCCATAACAGGCCGTAACAGGCCATAACCCGCGACCCACATGATAACAGGTCGCTCATTTATTTTATCGCGACGGCAAAACACTGCAGCTGTCGTCGCAATTTAGGTGTTAACGGCTTTCCCTCAATATAACATGAATATTTTTTCTCCTTTTTTCTGGTATTTCTAAATGGATTGTTATTGTTTGAAGCAATCTGTGCGTGCGATATTTGGTAACGTTTTTATGGTGGTACGCGAGGTGCATTCGTGTTATTTTTTCTATTGCAAACAGAAATAAAAAGTGGAACGCGTTTTTTTTTATTTGAGCGGCCATGATATGAGTTTAGAGCGTCGCATCGATGATCTAATGGATAGCGGGTCCAACTTGTAAGCGAGAGGTACGGAGTTCGATCCCAGTGCCGCCTTGAACCCAAGACTTTTTTCTGAGTTGTACATTTGTTGAACACTAACCGATGCTCTTACGATGAGGGAAAACATCGTGAGGAAATCTGAATCACTGAATGTGTAACTATGATCTAATCTAGGTTTTAAGACTTTCGGGGTTATTCACTGCATACAAATTGCAAATCGAAATTAATCCTAAAGGAAGTCGTCGAAACCGAAAGAGAGTAGACAAATATGTCTGTCACCAGCAGCATCAGCCTATTCGTGACCACGAAGCGTGCATTATCTTCGAAATATCGAGGCAAAAATTCTTAAAACCGTTGCGAAAAACTCGATTAAAGTGACAATTTATAACTCAATCCAGATTTGGCAGAACATGTAATTACAGTGGACCGACCGCCATCTAACCTCCATCAGCCTGCTACCAGTGGAACCTGACCAGGTTGGATCATGGTTACACAATCAGTCGCCTGAAGCAGGTCTCACGTCATCACGATGTTTTTCCCCACCGTAACCGAAATTGACGCCAAGACGATAATTATAAATAAATGAACAACCCATCCACGACGACGATGAATAAAATATTTGCTCAAATCAGTATGGTATTTATACCCAATAGTACCTAAATAACTTATAAACAACTCGCCCCCGTGAATATAAATGGAAATTTCTATGTAATCCCGTGTAAATATTTATTGGAAATTGGTTTTCAGTGTCGATGGTTTCGGGCGTTGCTAGAGCTTCGATTCTAAATGAAAACGCTTCGGTCACGCTGATGTTCATGGATTTCGTGCGCCATTGAACTATTTCTGGGTAGTTTGTTGTATTTTTAATAAATAAAATAAAATCAGTGCTCCATGGGGTGGGGATTTGGGGAACCGTGGCTTTGGCAGTGGAGTGGCATTTGCTTTTTGCTGCCAGAGCAACGTGTTATAGAGGTGGGCAACGCATTAGCGATACTCTTGGTGTTGCCAATGTCTATAGGCAGTGGTGACCACTTTCCATCAGGTGGCCCGCTTGCCTGTTTGCCTACCGTATGACATAAAAAAAAAAAATGTAGCAGGCGAGGAATGTGGAGTGAACGTCACCCGAACTTGTACGACAAGTTTGCGAGTCTTGTTGCTTGTTGTTGCGTCGCGTGGCGTAGCTCTGAAACTTTATTCCGTTTACCCATACATTCACATTCACATTTCGGTTTCGATTCCCGGCCTGGCAGAAATTGAAATGATGAATTTTGATTTCTGTTACGGGTCTGGGTGTTCTATGTATAATAAGTATGTATTTAAAAGTATTTAAGAAGTAGGTATATCAGTTATCTAGCACCCATAGTACAAGCTTTGCTTAGTTTGGGGATAGATGGCGCTGTGTGAATTTGTCCACGAATTTTTTTTTTTATGTTACTTAGCAGACAAACAGGCAAGCGGGCCACCTAATGGAAAGTGGTCACCGCCGCCTATGGACATCAGCAACACCAGGGGAGTCACCAATGCGTTGCCTGCCTCTAAAGAGACCTCTAATATACCTCTTGAACGATCCCATGTCATAGTCCAAAGGAAACACTGTGGCTGGGAGCTCATTCCACATCCGATTATTTATTTATTATTATTATTCACAGGTTTTGTCCTCGTGCGAGCATGGTCATGCGACATCGGTTTAAGGCCTCCTATTGGTCGAGCGACGTCCGTAGGACAGCGCCACATTTGCTATTCTGCTAAATATTCAACACTGTGTTGTGACTTTTCGGTGGAATTCCTTTAAATTATGAATTAAATCACCTTTTTATTTTATTTAATATAGGTATAGGTACAGTTAATTTGTTATTAATTGCTGCTGTCATTACACATGTCTTCCCTATCGTGTAATATTTTTCACGTAATTTGTAAATGCTCTGTATTATACTTTTTTCTTTTGTAACCGAAATTCGAAATATCTGAATCAAACTCCAACCAGTTTACGCCAAATCTAGCTTTCAATATTATTGTTCCCATGTACAAACAGCAATTTGTACTAAGTATAGTTTGAAAGCGACTGCTCTGCAAAGCTCTAGTTCGCTATTTAGCAAGCACCAACGGTTTGGCGCCTTATGGTGGCGCCGCTGAACCATTGTATCGGAGAACAATGCGAGGAGTTCCTCTAGGTGCTCAAATTCACACGGAATAACACCCATTACTCTGAAGTTGGATTAAGAATTTATGCAGCGAATAATAATAAATATGCTTGGACAATTCACACTGTGCCATCTCTAGCCCAAAGTAAGCAAAGCTTGTTTAATGGGTGCCATAAAACTGATTATTTTAATTTAAGAATAATTACGAGATAGACGTTACTAGCGAACGATGTTTCCCTCTCTTTCGGAAGTATTGGATTTTTGCTAAATTATTTCATTTTTTTATAGGGTCCTCAGCGCGTGGGTGATGCCTGTGGTATTGCAAACGTCCGTAGGCTGCGGTAACTGCTTACCATCAGGCAGGCCGTGTGCACGCCACCTTTGAGATATAAAAAAGTAATAATGAGCTGTATAAGTAAGTTTTGTTCAGAAAAGAAAATGTAGGTACTTTATACATTAAAACACTTTTATACAAGTTGGTAGGAAATGTACTTTATTGAACAGCTGAAGGGATTTTGATGAAGGGCCGTATTTTCGTTGGGTCGGTGCACCTAAGGTGCGAGTCTAGTTTGTAGTTGCCAGATTTTATATTGCTATTAATCATACAATATCAATGAACAGAAGAACATACACACAGAGTTCACGCCTGTGTCGCACAGGCGGGGTAGGCAGATACCATGGACCGCCACTTTGCTCTGTCTTGACACAACTCCCTAGCCTTGCATATATCCACAACTCTTTTTAAACATCTCCTTTTATTCTTTCCACTTCAGACCCCAGCTTTAGAAACACTTAAAAACAACAGAACGGAACAGAAAAACTTCAAATCAAAAGAAAAAGGCTGTGACTGCTACCCAGTACAACATTAACATATATGTTCGTGTTTTATTCATAATTCGGCCATAAACCAAGAGGTTGAGCCAGAGAACCCGAGTTCCGGGCACTTTTAATCCTCAAACATGCAGCCGCAACTCGCTCGGCACACCACGGGAGAGGCTCGCCAGCTATCGGCACATTCTACATAATTTAGTGGCTACTTCAACCTCAAGCCTTCAAATATTAACACGCCAAGGTAAAGCCAACGTAGAACATTTCCAGAATCCACGATGTGCGATGTAACTTAGCAATTACTGGTAGGAGAGCTACCCAAAACGCGGCGAGTAAACAATTTTCAATCTGATATATTCCCTGAGCATTGAGTAAATATAATATAGGTATGTAAATCATCCCGGCTCTATTAGAGGAGGTTGGGGTCGTCTTACCTATTAGACAAACAGAGCCTATGTGTTCGCAAAAAATAAATTGTGTTTTATATCAACGCTGATTGGTGTCAGAGTTTCAGGTAATAAAATAATTTGGCTTTGGGTTTCGATTTCGACAAATGTATATTTATTTACCTTATCAACTCTTTTTAATATTTATTTGGCGCCCGCTGTAATGGGTAAAGGACACCCTCTGACGTGACAGGGGAGGGAGGAGGTGAACTCTCATGAGTACCAGCGCGGCTTATAGCCGGAAAAGCTCTTAAAGCTTCTTCGGATGCGGCACCCCATAAGGCACATTGTTTTTATCAATATACTGGCAATTTTTATCAGGTGGTAAGACTCTGTCAAGCCTGAGGACTCCGCCTAGGCGACTACCACCGACTTATCTATTTCTGCCGCCAAGCAACAATGCTTGCGTTATTGTGTTCCGGTTTAAAGGATAGAGTAGCCACTGACCATGATCCAGGATTTGGCAGATCAGGTAATTACAGTACCTGCCATCTGATCTCCGTGACCCTGTTAAATGGAAACTTGACCAGCTTCGATCATGGTTGCACATTCAGTCGCCTAGGATATTAAAATAAAAATATCTTTTATACTTAAATACCAAATAAATGGGTATCGAGAACAGACTCCAAGCGAAGCCGATTCGGGGCCAGCTAAGCCGGTTCATTATAACGTTTTCCGCACATATCGCGTGTCACCGGATGTGTTAAGTCGATAATTTTACGGAATAAATGGGGTTTGGTCCGGATTAGAACCCCTCCCCTTCCTCACCCCCTGCGACTTCCTCAAGCTCGCAGCGCCAGCACGAAATGTATATGTTACCGGCAAAGCGTATAATTCAGTCACTCCATAGTTTAACCAATCGTTATTTTAATACCGAGCTTGTCTAGGCATTGTATAATAGTACTACATTATGATATAGGTACTCAGTATCAGGCAGCCTCCCCGTCCAGACAATGTATGCAATGTCTTGTAGTCTACAGAACACTCCTCCACACGAGGAGATGAAGACATAGGTGAAGTAGAAAACGACATATTTTCCTCCTTAAAGGTATTCTTTATTATAAAAATTTTAGTTGTCCAAGCTTTTATATTTATTTTTAAAGCGCGCATAGTTTGTATGAGTTTGTATGAGAGAACTTCCTGAAAACTCAAGAGAAGTATGTCAAAAAAAATATATATATATATATATATATATTCTATAGAAAGACCGGATTACAGAAATTGCCAGTAACATATCGAACGTCACAGCGTCGAGGCAGCTCGCTTCGGCCACTTGCTCCGGACATTTAGCCCCAACTTCCCCGGGGTGTTGCATTGCCATACTGGTTTTATGTATGAATTAAACTTTGTTGCATAAATATGTAGCAATTCCTGAGTCGTCGTTGCGTCAGTATTTGTTACTATTGTCCTTATTTGGGGACCTTAGTGGTTCAGTTGGTAATATGACGGTCTACCACGCAGGGGTCCCGGGTTCGATTCCCAGCCGAGAGGAGTTTAAATGATGCATTATAATTTCTGTTACGGTTCTGGGTGTATAATGAGTATGTATAAAAAAGTACATAATATGTAGTTTGTCAGTTATCTAACACCCATAACACAAGCTTTGCTTACTTAGAGGCTAGATGGCGCTGTGTGAATTTGTCCAAGCATATTTATTCTCATTTATTATATTATTACTAGCTGCTAATGCACTCGGCTGGTTCGTGTAGTTTTGAATATTTTTTACGCGAAAGCTTATAAGCCGTGTCTGGTTTGGCGGAGTAGAATGTAGCAACAACTATCAAACATTTACCTATGGGGTTTTGTAAAAATAATCTTGGCGTTATCTATCCCGGTTGTGGTCTGGCCCACACGAAGGCCCGTAGTCCACCTTGAAAATGGCATATCATGATATGGCAGGTCAGGTAATTACAGTGGAGAGGCTGCTACCTGAGCTTCGTGCACGTGTTAACTGGAGATCCTGGCCAGGTTGGATCATGGTTCATTTTCAGTTTCCTAAATGTAATGATGTCATCACGATGTTTTTCCTCACCGTAAGAGCATCGGCTAGTGTTCAACTAATGTACATTACTTAGAAAAAAGTCATTGGTACGTGGCCCCCTTGGGGTTCAACGGGTTAAAAAAGTGCCAGCTTGTCGACTCTATGAGATTTAGTTGCCTTTTACCATACCCGTCAGGTAAGAGCGTCGGTGGCCGTGTGGTTAAGGTATCCGATTCGTATCCAGAGATACCGGGTTCGAACCCCAGCTGAAAAGATAACTGATATTTTTATAATAAAAAAACGAAGAAATATTTCCCATTTAATTGATGCATAAGCACATCATGAATATATACTTGGCATAAGTAACATTATTTTGTGAAATTTATAAATTATGTACTCATGTGCTGGTGCAATATATTGCTAAATCTTGTTTAAACCAATAGATCATGTCCACAAATAACTACTACATAGACGACTGTATCTTCCTCGGCGTTCTTGCGTTTCACTTCTACAGACTTCAGGTCTGTTGCGATGACGATGTCCACGAATCGCAAGTAGTACGACACATCTACAGATACCACTTTCCTTCCCATTTTACAATGTGGCTATTTTTGAACAAAAAGAACAGAAAAATTAAGATAATACAGTAAGTAGCATAAAGAAATAGACTTTAAAACGTCCGTGTTAAGGCCGGGCACAGACTAATAATAAGTAATTTGAAGGTCATATTTTCATAGATATTTTCATATTAGCCGTCACACACTTATAGACCGATCGACCGGAGCGTACTCTTCTTGCCACAGACTTGCTCTGGCTTTTTGAGCATCGTCAGTAGCCTTGGCAGTGGCAAGGAAACTTTTGAGGCTTTTCCACCGTTGCGGAGCTGGGAGAGGATGTTTTTATCTGTTAGTTGCTTGCACTTCTCCACGGCGCTCGCCACATCTCTACGACGGCCGGAGGTGCAATACCTGCTAACGGATACAGCTTCTTAACCGGTGTAGGTTTGAGACAACCTGTAATTATTCGGCTTGTTTCATTGAGAGCAGTATCCACCAGCTTTGTCTTTATTGTGAAAACAGAACACTGACGTCTCAGATAAAAGATCTAGCGCGCCTTTATTGAATTTAGATTTTTGTCGAATCTGACCAAGTAGTAAGATATGTGGCGATCTCCGGTGTCGGAGGCCAAGATCCACTTTGGGTCGCTGAGCCGGTGCAGTAAGTAAGTGTCAACATCTCGTCCGAATCTGACTAAGTAGTAAGAAATTGGTTACATCGGAATCTGTCGTCCTAAGAATCTAACATACATCCATGGCAATTCCATGCCTATATCGCCGAGTGCTATTTTTGAACCTCTCGCCTCGAGTCAAATGGATTTCGCTTTCTATTTTCTGTATGAAAAATTACATATTTTGATACATGAAGCTCATATTTCCAATATATTTCAACCGTCCGCTTTCGGTATTGCCATAGTAATTCAAAAATATTTAATTGTTTACGCCTAAAATTAAAATTAAAATCGCGATTCAAAAATACAATAGGGCCCCAGGATTGTACTCACGAGATCTTTGTCGAGAAGTTTGAGTTCATGGTGGAAATGTCACATTCTGTGGTGGTTCCGCACGTCCGCCATTGATGGCTGTTACAATAAATCATCATCAAAAATCATTCCAAGATACAATTTTAGTGTACGATTGACTTGCGGGTGTCCTCGTTTTATCATGACACTGACTTTCGAGCCTTCCGGATTCGGATACCAGTGGAAAAGATTTAATTTCTAGCAAAACACATCTGGCCGCTAGGATAGTGTTTGTTATGGGGTCGGTTCGTCATGACAAACCGACCCCATAACCAGCCTGAGGAGAAATGCAAGATCGTTTCCAACGTATCCGTTGAGCCAGGACAAGTCTTAGCCCGCGTTGCCACTTTACCGACCTCATAGTGTTCTAGAATACCCCCAGGGATTCCAAAAACTGGCGAAAACGTGTCATGACGTGTCGTGTCATTGGTTCCGTAGTTGCCTATCAAAAATATAACACACCGAACATAAATAGGTACTTTTTTCTAATATATCTATCTTCATTACAATAATTAGTAGCGAGATCTTACGTTAACAAACTTACTTAGTTCCACATGATTTTCTCTAGATTGGGTAACGCACACGACGTTCCTGATTTGAAGCGCGGCCAGCAAGCAGGTAACCCTCCTCGCCGCCTGCCTGCTGGTCGCCCTCCAGATCAACATCGCCTCGGGCTATAGCTGGGAAAGTAAATGTAAGTAATATACTATTTTATGTATTTTAGAAACAGTGCACAAGCACAAAATATATAAAATAAAATAAACTCAATAAACGAGTCAAAATCATTTGCAATTGCTCTACTGAGACGAGTTTAAGAAAATAATACACCAATAAAATAACAGTGTGTAACTAACTTTAAAAACTACACAAGAGTATTGTTTAGCTGCGGTATTCTGTAAGGTGGAGGTACTTCCACAGTCGGGCGGCTCCAATTCAAACGGGATATCACGGGATTCACGTCGTCTGTCTCTGTGTATCTATTTATGTATCATCGATCTTTTAAACTACGCAACGGATTTTAATGCGGTTTTCAAAAATATATATAGAAAGGTTCATAAGATAAAAAAAGGATAAATAAGAGTAAAGTAGGTGTAGGGGTAAGTCGTGGCAGATCCACTACCTAGTTGAAAATTAAGTTTATGTTGTACTGGAAAATTCAACCTATATGATCAATAACGTTGGACGATATATCATTGGAAAGGCTTCAAAATTTTCTAAACTTTTACTGCGACAACTCTAATCGCTGTAGTTAAAATATTATGGTTATATTTCCGGGCTGCGCCTGTCCTAATAACTGTTAACTATCAACATTATTGGTCATATAGGCTGGAGTCCATACATTTGACGACCTAAGTGGTTCAAGCACGCAAGAGGTTCCAGGTTCGATTCCCGGCCGGGCAGAAATTGAAATGATGAATTTTAATTTCTGTTACGGGTCTGGGTGTTCTATGTATAATAAGTATGTATTTAAAAGTAAATAAGTAATTTATCAGTTATCTAGCACCTATAACACAAGCTTTGCTTACTTTGGGGCTAGATGGCGCTGTGTCAATTTGTCCACGATTATTATTATTATTATAATTTCTGACAGTCTTCCGTCGCGTTTCTCCGTTCTAGTAACTTATCCATGAACATTATTGGTCATATAGGCTGGGGTTCATATATTTCTGCCAGTACTCCGTCGCCTTAACCGATGACTATTATTGTAACAGCCATAATTCCGCCTGAAGGCGTAAAAAACTCTACGGTTGCTTTATTCAAGCAGGGCCAGAAATCAATCCACTTTAAGATCTGGTGAGTAGACAAAATCTTGAGCGATATAACTTTTCCGACTTTCAATGCCTAATCGTTTTTTGAATTAGTCTAATCGCCCACCCGATGGAAAGTGATCACTGTCGTTCAGGATACCCGTAACTTAAAGGGAGTCGGCCTCTGAGATTCCTGAAGACATACCATTTGGACAACACCAATTTGATACACGTCTCGACCAAGTACGCAACGAGTGCATCCGTGGCAGTTTCAGCGTGAGAGATATTGCGGAAAATATTTAATCACCTAAACTAGTTTGGTCACGTGCTGCAAAGCACCAGGGGTACGTGAGAAATAGGTGCCTATACCAGCTGGTATCAGGAAAGAGGTCCTGCGGGGGCCCAGGAAGCGATGGATTAACGTCGTTGAGTCGGATGCGAGAGCCAACGGCCTATGACGTGAGGTTGCTGAAGAGCGGGTGATGTCATAGATAAAGAGTAGGAAAGCGGAACATGGTAGGACCCGGGATCGACCGCTCAGACAACGAGGACAATGCCGGCCTATCTATTTACATTTAAACGATAAATACAGTCTTTCCATACAATCATCATACCGTCATTCGTTTATTATCTCGTCTTTCAGTTTCAGTCAATCGGCTATGTGGGTATTTGGTAGTTGCGTATATTTGACAATGCGTCTTTTGACCTTTAGTTTTTTCATGTACGTCAAAATCATCCATTTCAATCCTAGTCCCGACATCCTTGCTAAATAACTATTTCGTTCATATGTTTGTGCTAGCCAACTTGTCACCCTGGACCCATCGCCGGACGTTCGTTGGCGTTGAAAGTTACAGAGTGGGATGGACGGTTCAATTTCGATGAGTTGCATTCCGCAACTAATTGCGGATGACCTAGACTCTGCCAACGTGACGCGCAAGAACGCCGACAGCAGTGTCAACATTACCATAGAGGTAACTTGCTAAACGCTACCCCGGAAACAATAGTTTGAAGATTTCCAATAATTATTTTCCTGTTATAACAATAAAGTGTTGAATCATTTTGTGATCCTTAATTTTTTAGATCTTCAGTTCATTTGGATGTTCAGTACATAATAAAGAAAATTTATGTTTAGTTATTAAGGTTTGAGGGGTTCAGTGGGTTAACCTGTGGGTCTGCTACGCAGAGGCCCCGGGTTCGTTTCCCGGCCGAGCAAAAATAGAAATGATGAACTTTAATCTATTACGGGTCTGGGTGTGGGTAGGCCTCCCACTAGGTGGACAGACGACATGGTAAAGATCGCATGTACCAGCTTTAAGCGAAAGGTACGCGACCGGCCTTTGTGGAGATCTCTGAGGGCTATGCCCACCAGTGTGTCTTCCGGCTGATATGACGGTGTAGTTTATCAGTTGTCTAGCACGAGAGAATCAGATAGTGTTCAACTAAAATGCAGAACACAGTGAATAATCATTGGTACATGGTGGTACAGGGATTCTAAACCGGTACCTCTCGCTTACGAATCGTACCTTTAACCACTAGGCCACTGACGCTTCACAAGTTATTTACAGATTTCTGTGGTAAATAATGCTATCGACTAGTTTGGATCAGTAGTGCGTCATCTCTACCGCACACACGTGAGTTAACATGTGTACAAGCTTTATTTCTCCGTTTACATGGGCATACCTGTAGGGAGGACAGAGCGAGTTCCGTTAACAAGCTGTATGTCTTCCCAAATAACCTGTTGGCATAACGTGGGTGGCGGGTTGTTGACGAAATTCTAACACAGAGAGCTGGATATTGGCTCGCTCAATTTTATACTGGGACAATATAGCGTAAATAGAGGAGGAAAGTTAGATTATAGTTGCGCAAATATAGGTAAACTAGGTGTTCTCGCTACTTTGTCCGTGTAAAAAAGATTCAAAATTTTTTAATGAGTAGGACATTATATATCTCTTTCAATCAAAGAGGAGAGTATAGGAAAGTAGGTAGGAAACACAAAGGGACATATTTGCTACCCACGACTGTGTCAGATAATACCAGACAGAGCCACGGGGTGGAAACGCAGTATCCAGAGTCATAAACTTAGTAAAAGCGACCGCCAGCATCGAGTGGCTGTCAAATAACTTTTTAAATATAATTTTACATACTAGACATCCCAGTTGGATACAAAAATATCACCAATATGTGCAGATAATAAAAAAATATTATAATATCTTTAAATTATGTTTATACATTTTTAGAATAAAATTAATATACTTATATAAATAATACGCGAAAGTTCTTTTTTTATAAACATTCACTACTGATACCTTGTATCCAAAGCCAAACCGAACTTCTAGAAAAAGAAACTACTTTTTGACAGAAATCGTTTTTTTTTAATCTTTTTTATTTCTTATTTGTTATTGTAATATAATAGATTCCTATCGGCTTCTATTTGAATTTTTGAGTAATGTTTCAATATCGCTGTGTCGTGAGAGGATGCCCATTGAGAGAAACATTGTGAAATTGGCCAACTCCAGAACTTGCGAAATATAGTCAAAATTACTCAAATCTCATAGTCCAACATAGTGTTTTCACTGCCAAAGAAAACTCTGTTATTAATAAAAGTAAGTAGTATATTACAATTTAAGTTTTTAACAAGGGTATAATGTTCATATTTGTGCCATGTTGTCCTTTTCCTTTCACCTTTACTTTTCATGGATTAGCAATAGGACTTCTACATTAGTGGAGGACTTCTTCATCATCCCTATTTTTTCATTGGTGGTTCAAAAGTGAGAATATCAGCAAATTGCCGTTTTACATAAATTATACCTAATATAATGTTTTAAACTATTACACATTTTAAGGTTATGTTCCGCTCCGGGTTTCCTACCGCGTCCCGTGACCATGATGCATGCAACTGTGTCGAAATATCGGGCTACTCGTCAACAAAGGTATGCGATAGGTAACCCGGAACATAACCTTAAAATTATACCGAATGTTTCATTGTAAGCATTCATAGAATATAATTATTAGACAAAACCTTTCCTTGCCGCTCCCTTTAACTATGAATACTTAACATTCCTGTTTCCATTTTCCAGGTGTTTTGAGGAATGATCAATCAAGATTATGACCACGAATACCCAGAGGCCTACTATGGTAATTGTTTTAATTGAAAAGTATACTATATTATTGTAAACTTATTTTGTTTGGTTATATGTGTGAAGCATGAAATTGCATTTTGCTTTATGCATTCACCATTGGTTGTTCATATTGGGCTAACAAGCTTAACTGGTATTAAGTGCATTTATTTCATGTGTAAACACTTCTTAAAAATTTTGTATATTTATTGACTGTGTTGACATTTAAAGTATTTCTATATGGCTAAACTTATATTTGAAGTGCACTATTATTTGTTCGAGTCATCAATTTATTTTTGCATTTGATAGAACACATCCAAAATTTTGTATATTTATTGACATTTAAATTATTTCTCTCAGAAAAATTTATTGGCCCTTGTAATAAGCAATACTTGTTTGGATATAATTACCTACCTACATATTATACTTGCACCAAAACATGAATTTCTATTAGGTAAATATAAGCAAAGGCTAAACAAGACTTCTATATGGCCAAATTTATATATGAAGTGCACTATAATTTGTTCGAGTCATCAATTTATTTTTGCTTTTGATAGTACACATCCTCTTGATAATGGACATCTGCAGGTGTACACAGGTTTACACTGGTACATTGGTACTACAATGACATTAAAGCTTCATTATTGACTTTTACTTTCAGGTAGATGGTGTCGAACACAACTTGAGAACATACTGTGATATTGCGGTGATTATTTTAAATTGAGAGGCGCTTTACTATTACTTTGTAATTAATTTCTAGACAAATTATATGTATGTTAATTATGTGCCATTTGTGTTTTCTTTAATATAAGAATTAGAAATCAGTAATAATAAAGTACAATATGAAAATCGAGAAAATGTAATCGATGTGGCATCCCTAGCCAAATCGCAATCGATAGATTGTTATGTTGATATGACCGCAGCACTAGCACTTGTCAAAATTGTTATGTCAAACTATACGTCAAAACCGATGCTGGCGGTTTTCTCTACGACGACGTCCGTGTCTCTATGGACGTTTCCCATCTGATCTATAGTAATCTGTGGACAGAGCCGGTCAGTGCCCGACAATGTCAAGCAGAGCCGGACCGCGCCCGGGAACCTATATTATACTTAAGAAAAAATACCTAAAACCACAGCATAAGTAAGCCAGTCCACCAAGGTAGCACCCGTTATTACGTTCTAAATCCTTTTCCGCGGGAACCACTTTGAATTCCGGGAACATTGTCCGTGTAATTGAGCGGGTCCGTGCATTGCGTCATTGAGCGGGTAATCCCGTAACACATACGCCCGAATACTGGAATGCTTCTAAACTTTAAGGGCTCCTTATAGATTATGCTGTCTTTCAAATCTTTGTCAGTCAAAAGGAATAGCATGATATCTAATGACCCCTTAAAATTAAGAGACATTTGAGTATTCGAGCGATACGCGCATAATGTTTCTTATAATAGCTATAGAGCTAATATTAGCCCAATAAAGCCAATATGAGCCCAATTATTATAGCTTCTCTAGTGCTAATCTAAGCCCAAAATAAAGACGCAACAGTGCCCTTACAGTGCCACATATCCCGAGGAAAGCCGGGCGTTAGCTGCCGTCGGCTAAGCTCCGACAAAGCTCTCGCGCCACGTAAGCAGAAAAAGCCCAGGCCGTAAAGCTCGGCTTTATCTGGCGCGACGCGTTTACAGCGATACATTAAAACTTTACAACAACGAGAGCTACGAGTGCGGCGAAACCTTTATCTGACCTTGCTACGTGCGATAAAACTAAGAGCTGAGAATGCCTATAATGGTTTTGTTGCTGCTAGATATACATACGTACATACGTACGCGGCTTCTGTATGATTTGTCTCAAATGTTCATGCAATTTTGGTTTCTATACTGACTGAAAGCGTATTTTATTAATCATCTTGGCGTTAATGTCCCGGTTATGCTCTCGCGCACGGAGGGCCCGTGTCTGCCTTGACCATGATCTAATATTTGTCAGATCAGGTAGTAATTAATTACAGTGGAGCGACTGCCATCTGACCTCCGTGACCCTGCTACATTCAGACGACTGAATTGATCATTCACATTCAGTAGTCTGATTGTGCAGGTTTCCTCACGATGTTTCCCTTACCGTAAGAGCATCGGTTAGTATTCACCTAATGTATCTACATAACTCAGAAAAAGAGTCACTGGTACATGGCCGCAGTGGGATTCGTACCCCGTCACTCTCTTACTAGTCAGATACCGTAGAATCCGCGAAAGAAGAGACTTGTCAAATGGCAGTAGAGGGGATTTCGCGCAGGTAATCGCCTACTGCGCAAGTCGAACCACGTGACCCGTCAAGTCTCTTCTTACATGACACTAGTTATAACCACTCTAAAATTATCATCTTGGCTTTGCTCTCTCACGCGAGGGTCGAGGTAATAAGGATTCGGAACTGGGCCCTCTCGATTACGAGTCGGACCCGTTAACCACTAGGACATACGTATGAAATTCAATAAGTAGTGGAATCATCAGAGTAATGGAGAACTATAGCATTATATCATGAAAAACATCTGAATGAGCTTGTTTTAATATCCTTTTCTTTTCTCGTTTAGTTTTAATAGGAAACTACGGTGTTCCTGAGCGTCCTAGGATTATTTATGCCTCGTATAAATAGCAGGATTATGCGGACTGAACAAAAATAGTTTTCGCAATTTCAGTTACTTAATCACAATAAAAGTATTTGATTGATTGATTGATTGATTGATTAACTAAAGACAGAAAGCTTATTTTATTATTTGTAATCAAACGCGTAACACCCGCATAGTTACCGCATAGTCGTCGTGCCGCACCCGCGTCATCAACGCGTCGTATGCGCGCCAATAGCGTAGACAGCACGTTTTCTGTCTGGTTGCTGCGCTTTGACTATGCGGTCACGAGGCGTACGTGTTTACTGTGCAGTTTGTAAGCGGCGTCGTATAAACAGGCCTTTAGAGTTTCAAAATGCTCGCTGGTGGCAATCGCGCGGTTATTATTGGTTCATCGTCATAAGTACGCCGGATTAATCTATTGCTCCTGACGTCTGTTGCTTTAAGAATCCCTTTCAGGTGGAGTGTGAACTTCGGCGCCGCCCCCGCCACCCGCCACCCCCGCTATCTGCTCGCGACATTCCCCAAATACAAATTGCGAAACAATTTCGCATTTCGTCACTGTCAATTTATCATTTCGACAGTGTCAAAAGTTTCTGTAACAAATTTCGTCGGGACCGGCGGGGAATTGTAATATTTTCTGGTAATGTTTTAATCCCGCCTCGGAAGTGTTGGGGAAGTTCGGCTGAGTCCGGACAGTTATTGTGTAAGGGAGATTAGGCTTCGTTCGGGGAGGGTCGGGTCGCGAGTGAAAAGAAACAACTCATCAGTGACCGTGGCCCGGAAAATGGCTGTAGGTATCCATGAAAGCCTGCGCATTCAATGCCTTTCAAATCGCGCCGACGGCCTGTCTATACAAGTCTATAGCGTTCTTAGTATCTAGTCGTAAGTTAAAAGACCGTTCGCAGTGAATGACGGCTCGCACAATACAGAAACACATTAGCGCCTAACGCTGTAGCGTGATGGAAATTCCCAGAGACGAGAGGCTGGAAGTAACTGTAGAGGTCTTTTTGTGCGGTTTTTACGAGCGGTAATTCAATAAGTTGGCTGCGAAGGCGCTTAACGGATTGGCTGCGAGGCGACGCCGGCGCAGCGCTGAATGACTGAATGGCGGTGAATGGGAGCGGGTTTGGGGAAATTAGTGCGTCCTTGAGCCGGATTAAATAGAACCGGGCCGTAATTAAACCGGAATAACTGCGGCGAGGCCCGGCGAGCGCGCGAAGAATATATTTCATTTTCTAGAAAACCATTTAGCTCGGAACTGGAATTCGGAGCGAAGCAGCCAGAGGATGCGGGCGCTTTGTTATATTGCTCCTGCTTCGGGAATGATATAGAAATTCATAAAAGTTTATAATACATAAATTTTTAATATTAACAGCTTTTCCTCTACACTTTGTAAGCAAAATGTAGATATAAGTTTTAAGACTTTCGTGGTTATTCACTACACTTTCACCAATCACTTTCACTTTCAATATCGAGGTAAAAACAATACTAACCGTGGTAACAAACCCGATAACATGTGTAGTGAAAATGTAGATATTTTCATTTTCAGTACCCCGTAATTAGCAATGTAGTATTTGCAAGAGTTGAATTGCATATATGGGTGTCGTAAAAGCCGATTGAAGTCGAGACTAACCGAAACATAGGCAGCAGCGTTTGAAAAGCAGTTGTGTAGAACATTGAAAAATTAAATCAGAGTACTAATTATCTTGGCGTCAATATCCTAGTTATGCCTCGCGCTCGAGGATCCAGGGTCCGGCTTGACCATTCAGGATTACAGTAGAGCGACTGCGGTCTGACCTTCGAAAATAAGGTCTCCATCAGGGTAACTTGACCAGATTGGATCATGGTTACACATTTAGTCGCCTGAATATGCAGGTGTCATCACGATCTTTTCCCTCCCCATAAGACCATCGGTTAGTATTGAACTAATTACGTAACTCGGAAAAAGTCATTGGCATATGGCGGCACTGGGAATCAAACTTGCAACCTCTTGCTTACGAGCCTGACTTCTTAGCCATTTTGCCACCGACGCTCTCCAGCCTTGTGCTCTGTTGTGTGTTTTAAATACTGCGATCTCAGCAGCACTCTCAAGGAGGGTTCACGTCAGAGGAGGCAGCCGTTCACAAAACACTAGCTTTAGCCCTGACTTTGTTCACGTAAAATTTGGTTATCACGTTCCCGACCCGTTTCCGCGTGTAACCAGGATCCAATATTTTCAGGTTCCTCTGGGAGCAAGGTCACAGAGGTCAGATGGTACTCGCCTTACTATAATAACCTGATTTGCTCAAGGCGTTCCCCGGGCTTTCGTGGGCGAAAACACAACCAGGACATTAATTGATTATGACACGGTCCTGCGGGAGCCACATTGAATTCCAAGATAATAATATAGCATCATATGTGCTCTTCTGGTTCTTGAACTATATTACTGCCAAATTATATCAAAATCCGTTAAAGGAGTTTTGCGTGAAGGAGTATCAAACAGCCATCCTTTTTTTATTCGTATGTTTAATGTTTATTTTATATTATATGATTGTTGTATGTGGTGTCCTTGCTAAGCAAATAATGTATTTCATTCATTCATTCATCCTCACAAACTTTCGCAAATTAGTAATATAAAGACAAAAGTTTTTTAAATTATGGATCAAGTTGGAAAAAGACTAGTACCGACCCCACCTATAGCGGAATGATGACGACTCGATATTTAGCTAGCAGTCTATATACTCACGCGTGTAAGAGTACAACCAAAATATTTTTGCCAAGATCATTGTTATAGCCTGGCGTGTTGGAGAATAACTGTCTAGGTTTGAGAATACGAAACACCAGAAAACACGTTTTCGCGAAAACCGTCGCCTTGTACGAAACCCGTAAACCGAAGGGGTACTTGCAATATTTTGCTCCGCGCCTGCTTGTGCTTTTCCTCACCGTCAGAGCATAGGTAAGCATTGAAGCATTGAGCATTGATTGTACATAATTCAGAAAAGAGTCATTGGTAGATGGCAGCACTGGGATTCGAACACTTTCGCTTACGAGTCGGATACCGTTACCACTAAGCCCTAATTCGTCACTGAGTCATCATCATCATCTTGGCGTTGATGTCCTGTTTGTGCTCTCGCACACGAGGGCCCGGGGTCCGCTTTTGCCATGATCCAGGATTTGAAAGATCAGGTAATTACAGTGGAGCGACTTCCATCTGACCTCCGGGACCCTGCTACCAGGGGAACCTGATCAGATTGCACATTCAATCGCCTGTGTAGGTTTTATGACGATGTTTACCCTCCCCGTAAGAGCATCGGTTAGTATTCAACTAATGTACATAACTCAGAAAAGAGTCATTGGGACATGGCCGCAGCAGAATTCGAACCTAATTTGTTACGGAGTATTTTACTCCGGCCATGTACCAATGACTCTTTTCTGAGTTATGTACATTAGTTAAATACTAACCGATGCTCTTACGGTGAGAGAAAACATCGTGATGAAACCTGCACATTCAGGCGACTGGATGTGTAACCCTGATAGCAGGGTCATGGAGGTCAGATGGCAGTCGCTCCTGACCTGTCAAATCCTTTATCATGGTCAAGGCGGACCCCGGGCCCTCGTGCGCGAGAGCACAACCGGGACATTAACGCCAAAATGATGATGATGATTTTACAAAGGTATATGTTTATTTTTAGTCAAGCCGTCCACGGTACCACTGTCCTAAAACCTGCCACTTTGTCAAAGGTGTGGCAAAAGAACCGCCTGCATTAGCTTAATGCTATACAAAGTAACGAAACCCTCCGCTCATCCTTCGTTATTTATATTTCTTGACATACCCGTGAAATGGGCCCAGTGTTTTCTTTTATTTACAGACTATTTCTCATGCAGGCCCTTTTCTGTAAGCGAGATAGCGCGTCAGTGGCTCACGGTACTACTTAACAGGGACGCGTCGAATAGTACTTTATCGAATACGAATACGATTATATTCGTATTTTATAGTTATTTGAGTTTCTGGGTGAGGAAATTTGCCTGCAATTGAAAATAGCTTTCGAGTCAACGCCCAACGGTGCACATATGCATAGGCACGACGTTTGATCTAACTTGTTAAACTTCGAGAGGATTGGATTTTTTGCCAATATACCAGATTAAGAACCAAAAAGACACCAATACACTCATTTTATTACACGTAATAATATTCGCCGAATACGAATAATACTTCAATAATATTCGTTGCAACCCTACATTTCTTAATGTCCGCGTCGGGGTCGCAAACGACACTGATGCCTTCTTCCGTTTACACAGCCCACATTAACCCGACGCTCAGGCCTATAGCCTAAGCCACAGTGCAGGATAGATCAGTAATAAAATCTCGTTTAATGTAGTGTTGTAGTGAAAGAGTCGTGGTGGGCGAATTATAAGAGCGGCCATTTGATTTCCACCCGAAACCAAATCAATGATTTTCTTTTAAATACAAACACGGGCCTTGGGTGCGCAAGGACAGTGTAGAAGGCACAAATAAGAGGAAGAGGAGGGAGAGACATATGATTAGACCTGGCCGACAAGGCAGAAGGTTGTGTAGTGGAGTCAACCCGCTAAGAAAGAGTAGATACTAAAGGACTGGTTCAGATTTTGTAAGGAGTTAAGAAACGCGCGCATCTGGAAAAGAATATTAGGACATGGGTTTGTAGAGGGTTACCTCATCACTATCATTATCTTGGCGTTAATGTCCCGGTTGTGCTTTAGCGCGCGAGGTTCCAGACTCCACCTTGACCATGATCTAAGATTTGTCAGATCAGGTAATTACAGTGGAGAGACTGCCATCTAATCAACGTAATACTGTTCAGCGAAACCTAACCAGATTTCATAATGGTTATACATTCAGTCACCTGAATATGCAGGTTTTATCACGATATTTTCCAGCACATTACGGGCATCGGTCAGTGTTTATAATACGTAACTCAGAAAATAATCATTGGTACTCTGAAGTACAAGTGAGGCTCGAAACGGTACCTCGAGGTACGAGTCTTAACAATGAGGTCATCGACGCTCCGATTTTAAGAGTAACGATTGGTTTACCTACACATAGATAAAAGAAATGATCAACATAATTGTGCTTTGTGATTCGGAGTAATAGGTCGATCGATAGCAGTCGTCATGAGCTACGTCAGAGGCCATTCAAACGGTTACGTGAGATTTATACCCTCACGATGTGTGAGTGAGTGTCCTTGAAACGAAACAATGGAATGCCTCGGCAATGCCCTTGAAATTACCAACGCTTACTATGTCAGCGACCGCATAATAGGCGATGACTGTCGCTATTGTATCCAAATTAGTAATGGTACGGTGGATTTTCCGATTATTACCACTATATGTGTACGTAATATTTGAAGAGCATATTTGATTATTGAAACGATAAGGAGAGGAATTTTAAGAGCATATTTAATTTGTTATAGTTTTTAGTGTGATTATAATACCTTATCTTTGTTCAATTGCTCTGACAACGCCTGTGTAGTTTACAATGAAAGTGTATGATTTTTTAATGATTTCTAGTTATTAACCTAAACATTGTTACATGACTTTTAACAATAAATGTGTACTTAACAGTTCTTAAATATGGTTGTGGGTTGACGTCCCTGGAGGGGTTTTCCTGGAGTGTGCAACATGGAGTTCTTTAAAAAGAGGTAAATAAGTTCTGCAATGTTGGCAACACATGAGTGATACACATCCATAGGCTGTGATAAATACTGCTTACCATCAGGTAGGTAAACATGCTTGTTTGCCACCTCAGTGGTATAAAAATAAATGAATTAGTGAAATAAAATTATTTATTGCATAAATAAAAATAAAATAAAATAATCATCTCGGCGTTAATGTCCCGGTTGTGCTCTCGAGAACGAAAGCCCGGGGTCCGCCTTGGCCATGATCCAGGATTTGACGATCAGGTAATTACAGTGGAGCGACTACCATCTGACCTTTACAAATTCAGTTGCCTGAATTTGCAGGTTTCATCACGATGTTTTCCCTCACCGTAAGAGCATCGGTTAGAATTCAAGTAATGTACATAATTAAGAAAAGAGTGATTCGAACCCGTTACCTATCGGTGACTAGTTGAATACTCGACCGCTACCGACGCTCTAAAAATTGCATCAGTACAAATAAAACATTGCAAATAAAAACAAACGGAAAAAACAACCGGCTATTACTTACAGACACTTCTTCCAAAAAATATTAAAATTACACATTTTTAAGACAAAGGTCGTACGAAGCCGTTCTACTATTTCTTTACCCCTCTATGCCCAAGCCGCTGCGAGCCGGCTCGCGGCGAGGGGTGCGGGGCGCAGTCCACACAATAAAACAGCGATTTTATCAAAATTCATTAGCAATAAAGCCACCCTAGCGGCCCAGCCGCTTTTTTCAGATGCTAATGTTGTTTGTAAAGGCAGCCGGAGCCGCGCGGCGCACTTGTTAACTTCTATTTGTTTAGTTAATTTCTCAGCTCGTAATCTGAGCTTAACGACCTCTTTTAAATTTTGATGGAATTAAATTCCGCTCGCTAAAGGGCGCAATTTGTTCGCAGAAATTGTTTCTGTTTAATTTTTTTGTTGGAATCATTAAATTGTTTCGTATAATTTTATTGGAATCACGTAAAGGATTACAGTGAAACAGGTATTTTTTATGGAAACGTTTAGGGAAATAATTAGATATTGGTCTGTACAGTTACCAATTTAAAATTGTTTGGTTTGCTTAATGTGTAAGGCGCGGATGATATCAAGTATCGACGAAGCGCGTTGCGCATTAGAAATTCGTACAATTTTAAGTTGACAGCATGACAAAGTCGCCTTCCGCGTCTGTTTTTCTATTAGTCTGTCTGAATTTCCATTGAATCCTCCTAGACCACGCAACGGATTTAAATGCGGTGTCCACCTTCATTTAGAATATTTCTTCCGGAACGTGTATATGCATAATTAATGCATATTATAACACCCCGAGAACCTCCAAGCGAAGGGGCGGGTTTCTTAACACATACTGTAGATAATTTCCCACAACGGTAGCTCATGCTCATCTCATCTCACATATTCGCTAGAACTCATAGTGAACTATCGCTTTGTATTGTCAAGTGCGGTTCGGAGCGCGACAAGCACTCACTACTGAACGCCTCTCCGCTGATGAGAGAACTTTCCCAGCACACGTGCCTTATTGCGGTTTTAGCTACGGTTTGCAGTGTTTGGACAGGTTAGGCGACGTTTCCTTTCGCGCTGGCTTGGTTGTGTTTGTCTTGTATTATCTATGCCAATAATAATAAGAGCAAAGGCTTTTCTTGTTTGAAATTCATAAGTTCTTTGAATACGAAAATTATTTTACAAACTGAAAGTGGTTACATCGTTCCTGAGTGTCGTAAGGAGTGGTTTTAAAGACCGGAATTTTCCACAGGTAAAGGAAACTCTTCAATTTAGAATTAGCGAATAAATTACGTAATTCGTTAATACGGCAAAGAAGCATCGTATTAACCTCTTCTAGAGGAAGAAGGGCTAGGAGCGCCCTAGACTGGAATATGAGTACGGGAATTTTCTGTTACATTTTATATTGCAACAATGCCGTCTCAACCCAACTTGTCGAAAAGACTTGATTACGCCAAACCTCGTCATTACACACTCCTGCCAAAGTTTTAAATTGTACATTTTCCTTTTCAATTCACCAGAACAATTGGAAAACTCGTAACCGAATGTGTGGTCATATTTCAATCGAACTTTTTTATTGGAACCACCCGAATATCCGGAAGTAATAATTGATTAAAATGTTATCTGTACGTGTGTTGTACCATCGGCGTCGTTCAGAAACTTTTTGCGGTGCCCCGTTCTAATTGCGCGCGCGACGTCGCCGCCTCTGCCCAATTCAATATGGCCGAACTGCCGGTTTTACAACACTTGTTTTTGTTAGGCTTTTAGCGGCACCACGACAACCTTTGTTTAGAACTACGGAGTGCGGATACACGAACACACACACGCTTTGGAAAAAGGTCGGTTTAAAATTGTGTTTCGTCGCTTGCAGCTGCACCGGTCGTCCCGTAATGACTTTGAAAGGCGGGCCACATGTGCTTTGAGCGGTCGCGAACCGCGCATACAAAGCCACTACAGTGAATTTCACCTTCGCACTTTAACCTCACACGGCGAGCCTTGTTACAGCTACCGCAAAAGTGTTCGTTACTCGTATTGTGGGTAACGCACCTATTCTGTTTTTGTTGTGCGTTTTGTTGAAAGATTTTTTGAGTAACAATGAGGTAGGTAACAAGCGTACAGGGAGCCTGATATGCTGGTTCTAATAAATTACCCTAGCCAGTAGATGGATGTTTGTAAAGGAGTATTACTAACGATAACTATGGATATTAGGGGGTGACATACAAATAGTAATAAGGTTCCTTATTCAAGAACTGAAATAAATCAATTTTATTCAATAAAAGTGGAAAATAGATTCCTATTTTAAGTCAGCATTAAAACGGTTCGAGCATATGGCGGCATATTGACTTTCCTAAACGTTTGCTATTCTTAGAGTGCAACGGCCATGTCCGCTGCATCAATAATTATGAAAGTAAAGGTATAAACTTTATTTTTTTAAGTTACTTTTCATTTTCACAGGATTTCTATATTATTTTAGTCTAACGAAGGCCTGGTAGGCAAAGTGGCCAGAGGGTCCGACTAGCAAGCTCCCTAGAATCGACTAGAATCCCTCTCAGAACCTGAACCAACAGATCTCTTTAGATCACATGATCATCATGTACTTCAGATGGCACGGTAAACTGTAAGCGGCGACTGCTAAGTATTGATCCACGTCGAAGGCTGCTGAGGCCGAAGGCAGGAACTGATACCTTTCATTTGGGGATGATTGAAGATGATTTGAACTACCTGGAGAAGTTTTCTCTGGAGAGTACAACATGGAGGTCTTCAAAAAAGGGGTAAAAAGGTTTTACGGGGTCGGCAATGCGTGGGCAATGCCTCTGATATTGTAAACGTCCATAGGCTGCGGTGACTGCTTACCATCAGGCTAGCCGCGATGCACGATGGGGCCACATTGAAAATAGTGGACAAAATTCATAGAGAACTGACGGGATGCAGTGTGCCGCACGGCGCGCTGCACAGTGGCACATATAGCCACCTGTCAATATACTCGCATACAAATTGCTCGGCGTGTAAAAAGTTTTGCCACATCGTGCAGTACGCCGCGCGGCGCTCTTTATCAGTGTGTCTCCACACTTAGAGTGCAACGGCCATGCCCGCTGCATCAATAATTATGAAAGTAAAGGTATAAACTTTATTTTTTTAAGTTACTTTTCATTTTCACAGGATTCCTATATTATTTTAGTCTAACGAAGGCCTGGTTACAAAGTGGCCAGAGGGTCCGCCTAGCAAACTCTCTAGAATCGACTAGAATCCCTCTCAGAACCTGAACCAACAGATCTCTTTAGATCACATGATCATCATGTACTTCAGATGGCACGGTAAAATGTAAGCGGCGATTGCTAAGTATTGATCGTAAACCACGTCGAAGGCTGCTGAGGCCGAAGGCAGGAACTGATACCTCTCATTTGGGGATGATTGAAGATGATTTGAACTAGCTGGAAAAGTTTTCTCTGGAGAGTACAACATGGAGTTCTTCAAGAAAGGGGCAAAAAGGTTTTACGCGGTCGGCAACGCGTTGCGGTGACTGCTTATTATCAGGTAGGCAGTAAGCTTGTTTGCCACCTTAGTGGTATAAAAAAAATATGATGTTGAGTGTGATATTCTGAGCCAGTGGTTATTCTAATAGACGTGTGACGAAGTGCGTTCTGATATAGTCGACTTTTGAGGCAGTGAATGTTCATCGACGACGTTAACGCACCACTGGACTCTTTGTCTGCTTTTTTCCCAGCCCCCCCTCTTTTACCATTTCACTCCCACGTCGAAGGACTTAATTTTAATTAAATTTTATGTACATTCAGAACTAATGGCTGCAGATAATTTATGTTGATAACGGCGAAGGGTCGTGCCAGGGAGTGGCGCGACGTTGAGTTACTGGGGTGCGCTATTCAATAACTACTTAGAGTGGCAAACTTATCTGACAAGGTGGGTAAAACTTGAACTAAGTGTCGCCGTGTTGAAATATCGCTTTCTTGCCAATAACAGCGACGCAGTCACTGGGTTTCGAGATTGTGGCGCTGTAGGTAGCTACGTGGTGTCCCAGCGTCTATTATTAATTGGTGCGAGGTATTGGCCGCAGCTTCTTGCCGGCGGCGGCATTATAATCGACCGGGTTTTGTGCGGCATCAAGTAATGGTTTACCGCAAGTTGTTTTTTATATAAATCTAAAGGCAGACGTTAACACAATTAGAGACTAGCATAGGCGTAGGAAGGGGGGGAGCCGGATAGGCCGTGCCCACCCCAGGATGGGGTGCTCACTGGCTGTACATTGGTGATTGACTCGGCTTCATCGGCCACCTCAGGGGCCAGGCCCCCCGGG
The DNA here is from genome assembly GCA_905147135.1 of Blastobasis lacticolella. NCBI lineage: Eukaryota > Metazoa > Arthropoda > Insecta > Lepidoptera > Blastobasidae > Blastobasis > Blastobasis lacticolella. The sequence goes on from LR990043.1 coordinate 450,784, forward strand.
AAAATAGCCTATACGCTAATGGAGACTAGTATTTGCGTACCAGCCTTCTTGATGGAAAACGGTGACGTATGATATATAGTATAAGATAATACAAGTAAAATTGGGATTCATTTAATAAATATGAAGAACCATATCAGCTAGTCATAATTTTTAGAATAGCTGTTATGAGCCCTATTTTTCAAACCGCTTGCATCCACGTAAGCGCTCGCGTGCGCTACTTATCTCTTTCACACTCGTGGTAAGTGGTAAGAGATATAAAATACAAACATTAGAAGCATTAGTTTTAAAAATAAGGCCCCATCTGTCATGCCTATTATTAGTTTCGCGTTGGAGAGTACCCGATTCGTTAGCGCCTCCTCCGTCTATCAGCCGGACCACGATGTTGGTTTGGGCCCAGAGAATGTTGATAGTGATCCACGAACTATCATACCTGTTATTAGAAACATGATCGTTCATATCAATGCACAACGACATGCATGTAATAATGTCATACCCAAGAACACTCCTCACAAAGTCTTACCATAGTTCAAACAAGAAAGATCAAGTATTTTCTTTCTTTTAAAAATCAGAGTTAGGTGGCTTGTTTGCCAGCCTAGTGGTGTAAAAAAAACTTACCAAGTTATTAAGTTGTGACTTGCGAATTCGTGTCTATACCGCCTCTAAAATAAAAGTTCCCGGTCTGTCTGTTTCGCAACTATTTACGTAAACACGAGCCAGGCAGCGACGCCTCCTCGCTTTAACTTCAGCAAATTGATCGACACCGCTGAGGTTTCTTTCCCGGACATTGTTTGGTTGTTGAATAAAAGGATCGCTTCCGAGCATTGCGATAGTGACGCACAGCGCCGGTGACGAAGGATCGAGAGCCCGAGTAACGTCATTATTGCTGGAGTCTTGTGTTATTAACGTGGCAATAGTGATATAGTCAGCTAAGTTTATTTTGGTATTCCAAGGGTAGCATCTAAAATTACTCATCCTCATCATCATCCGAGTATTCAATTGCGGCTTCTGCCAGGGTCGGTGTTCCCACTATTTCTTCTCCTCTTCGCCCGGGTTTGGGTATCCACGCGTCATTAGCCATTGGCTCTTGCATCCGGGACCTCTAAAATTACTAATGGAATCAAAATTTGAACTTGGCAGACTTGGACAACAAAGGGAACACACGATAACTCTGAGGTTTACTTCATCCAGCGATCGTTGCACGGTTTTGTCGCAAGTTTGAGTGTTGGTTTGGACGCGGTTCCAGTGTATTTGACATACCTATGTGACTACAATTGTGATTTCGATTTAAGGGCCCTGTACTGCCAACATAATATCATAGGTATTTAATCCTGTAAAGGACATATCCTGATAAATTCGATGGCTCCGGAGTTTGTGACGATTTGCGACAGTCGCTGAAGCCCCGTGCCACTGTCGCAGATCTCGGAAGCAAACCTTTGTCGCCCACAAATTGATCGACACCGTATTTCTTTTCCGCCATTGTTCGAATATCGAATTTAACTTCGACTCCGTAATATCCGGGTGACATATTAAAGAAAAATAAACCGGAATTGAAATCGCTGGGGGGTGTTTTATTACGCTCTAATGAAGAGGAGCCGCGCGGGGCGAGGCACCTTGCTTCATTATTATAAAATTGTTTTTCAAATTACTCTTCCGCCCCCAGTTCTCGCCGTATCTTTTGAATTCGTGGAGGTGCGCCCGAATCGTCCACAAAACAGAACGTAATCCATATTTTGTCTCTGATATGGGTGTGTTAATTTATTTTTTGTTAATTTTGACGGTGTCCGGAATAGTGACGAGGGTGCGCGGGCGGGGTGCGGGGTGAGGTAATCCGTTCGGGCGCTTGTGGGCACCAAATGTAGGTAATAATGGAGGATTAAGGTTCTTTGTTAAGTAAGACTGTTCTGTTTAAAACAATTGTTTTGCTGCAAGGACTTACAAAAGGATCTAGTTATGTTTTGGTGACCGTGCGCGTTTCAAAACAAAATTCAGTCGACTGAATGTGAAGCTAACCGTTATCCAATCTGGTCGGAATCCGCTGCTATTGGGGTCACGAAGGTCAAGTGGCAGTCCCTCCACTGTAATTATCTGATCTGCCAAATTCTGGATCATGAGTTCTTCAAAAAATATGTGAAAAGGTTGTTACGGTGTCGACAACATGCTAGTCTATAGGCTGCGGTTACTGCTAAATATCAGGTGAGCCTTCTTAGTAGTATGAAAATGTGTTCAAAATAATGTAAAATGAAAAACTAAAACAAAACTTATCAATTTGTGTAAATAATTCTTAGGTAAGCGGTCCAACTAGTTCGAGTATCCGCCAGAACATCACAGTGCAAACTATCTATGAGGTCCTGAAGTGTTTTGATAAAAAGCAGTTGTGAATACACAGAGGCGTTTTAGTGGATAGGGTCCATTTTTAAAAAAAGGTAGAGTACTTGCATACTCATACACATATAAACGCTTTCAAGATCTTATCTATAAAAATACGGGAGAACCCAAACCGCAAAATTCCCGCAACTACACCCAAAAATGTCCTAAAACTTTCCGCTGAATCGGCGAATATGCAAAAAACGGGCCCTGACTTTAGGATTTCCAATCTGTCTTCATTAATCTCGAGCGATTGCGCGGCCGGCGCGGCGTGGTTCATTAAATCAATGAGTAAATGATATAAATCTGGTACAAACTAAAATTATTATTAGAAAGTTCTTTTTTACGTTTTGCCTATGAACCACAGCAACATTACGGCCCTACAAATGTGTTTCCCGCCTCTGAATCAATAAAAACAAATCAAATTAAATACATTTATTCGGGTTATGTTTTCATAAACACTTTTGAACGTCATACATAAATCATAACCCTTCCTTGGCAGTCAGGTAGTAATAATTTAAAAATGCTAGGCCCCGTGTCATCGTCGAGCAAAAAACTGTTTATTTGCCCGTGAAGAGACCTCTCATATACCGCTTGAACGATCTCATGTCATAGCCAAAGGAATCCCTTAGGCTAAGTGCTTTCACATTCGAATCGTGCGAGTGAGAAACGTTCTTTCGACCTTGGCATGAACACCACTAGATGAGAATGAAAGATGTTTTTGAAAGGATACTGGAACGATGTGGTCTCTGCCTTCCCCTACAGAAGATACGCGTGACGGTATGTATGTATACTTATTAGGTCCATTTGAGTGTGATTTTAAAGAAATTTCATTCCATATACTTACCATCAGGCAGGCCGTAAGCTTGTTTGCCACCTTGGTGGTATATAAAATAAAATAAAATATTTCAAATTATGGTCGGTGACTTTGTATGCAGACAATAGAAATTAATATTATAAAATGCAAAAGGAAGTCTGCCTGTCTGTCTGTAACGTTTTCAAACCTTAACTACTAAACAGATTTGAATAGAGTTAGACGACAACCTGGTAAAGTAAACTTCGTTATTATAACTACGACAGTTTAAAACAGTTCTCATTCATTATATCTCTATCCACCCTAGGTTAGATCCAATCTGGTCAGGAGTCCCTCTTAACTGGGTCACGGAGGTTAGATGGCAGTCGCTCTACTGTAGTTACCTGATCTGCCAAATCCTGGATCACGGTCAAGACCGACTCCGGGCCCTTGAGCATGAGGGCACAACCGGGACATTAACGCCAAGATGACCAAAACCAACTAAAATACTACTAAAGTACCTACGTTTTGCGCGCGCAGGAGCACAACCGGGACGTTGACGACGATTCTAATTAGATTTGACGAATCATGATGGTATTATTTAAAAATATGAACGGCATAGCCACGAGCTTTCAATCGATATGCACTTTTCCCCTCATCACCGAATCCCGTGCCTCAAAGACAGCTGCCCAGGTCAACATGTCGACAACTATATAGATGAGCTAGCGCCTCTACAGACGCACATAGCATCGATAGCTCCATTTATACTGGTGTTTTTAAGTCGATATGAAGAAAAGTCTTCTGTACAAGGAATCCGAGGTACAATAAATTGAATCAGACGTATTACCCATGTAAGAGCGCCGTTTGTTTCGAGTTTCCTTATCATATTCGCGTCGTTTGAACTCGGATAGCGGCTTTGTGAAGGGGAAAGGGGGAGGGGGGAAAGGGGCAGGGTGGGAGGGGGGTGTAATACGTTACGCTTTTGTTTTCAATGAAATACAATTTGGTTTGCACCGCAGAGAACGGGTTTACACGGTTTTTAAGCGAGGCAAAGCTGAAAAGAAGGGTAATAATAACTTAGGCTATATGTGTGTGGTTATGTATGGTATATTGTTGCAAATAATTAGTCATATATATTGCATCCATATTGGTCATAACCAAAGCAGGGGTTACTGAAGTTTCTGTTTTGCTGCCTTATGGAGTTGGATGTCAAATGAAAGGATAAGAAACACGGATCCGATTTGAATTGGTCTGTTCTAATGACATTTTTGTTCTCCCTAAAGATGGTTTCAAAATCCGCGCTGTAACCAGCCATACTCGTTTTATTTTTATTGCCTAGAAAGGCACGGGCGATGCGCGTACGTTAGTTGTCACATCCTTTCATGGTGATTATCGAACTGCAAATCCTGTCTAAGCCTGGTCATCAGTACGATGCCATCAGGTATTTCGTAAGCGATAGAAGCGTCAGAATTTCAACTCAAGCCAGTTGCTAATTTAATTAAATAGTGAGTTAGTGTTCGCAAACAGTACGCAGCATCCACTTATGCTGCAAAACATCGTAAGTGGACTACGTAACAAGTTCTACGCGATGTGCTACGAAGCAAGCTCTACGAGTCGTAGACGCTGCTACGCGGCTACGACGCTACGGAACTACAAACACCGCCAACGTAATTAGTTCGGTTCACTCTATTCAAGCCGGAATATAGGGCTAAAATTAATACAGGTATTTCAATAATGTATTGCATTTATTTTCAAAGCACGGGATAAAAGATCATGCTGTCACTTTCAAATCTTAGACATTAAAAAAAGGGATAGAATTATATCTAATGAGTGCTTGAGTCCCAGAGTGTTGAGACACACTGATGCAGTGCGCCGCGCGGCGTGCTGCACGATGCACAGTGGTTCCGCGCTCTAAGAGTGGCGGTCATAGGGTTTTACGATAGTAATGTCTGTCGTTATCAATGCTAATTTATTTATTATGTTTTTTTTAAATACTTTACGTTATAATACAATAAAAAATAACAAATTAATGTAAAAAACAAATTTTATTAAAAAAATAATGCATTTATTATACTTGCGAAAAGAATTGAAACTTAATAACTATTAAACTTAAATATTTACATTTTACATTACAAATAAAGTAAGTACCTAACTATCATCGAATTAAAAACACAGAAATAGAAAAAAATATATATATTTGTCGTAGACTAGGGCAGACTCTAGCAGGGGAGAGATCCATCAGAAGGTATTTTCGGGATAATGTTATTGAAATAAGAATTATAAGAACAGTTTAACAGTGTATTGAGGTAATAAAGCATGATTACAATAAAAATAGCAAACAATGAAAGCATAGGATGACTTTAGGATAATTTTAAGTAACAGATAATAATGTGGGACTACTGAACTCGTGGGTCACTGGAAGACCCGCCACCACCCATGGCCATCACGCGAGGCCGAAACGCAAGGTGCGCCGGGGAATCTATTCACGTGCGCCCTTGTACAAATTCTAATTTGGTAGTCCCTTCTGTACTCACACTCTCCTTTATGGAGTACGGCTATGTGATGCGAGGCAATTAATAAAGACTTCTTCTTTCTTCAATGGATGAGCGGCTAGTTACACGTCTTGACTCGTCGATGGTCGGATGGGAAGTGTTCGTTGCGACCGCGCGCCGAATATGACGTCTTCACAGTATTTCCAGCTATCCGCAAGGTGGCGCTTCGATTAACGTTGCGTTTCTTAGCCAAATGATGACTAGGCTCATGACCCCCTACGACATATTTTAATTTTATCAATTATATAACAGGAGTTATATCCTAAATAATTTAAATCTAGTGCTTACTTTTTATTTTATATTTTATTCTATACCGACAACAAATTCAACACCTCTTTTGTTAGAATAGACTTTTTCTTCTGTGTTACCGTCTTAAACCAGAAATATAAGGATCCGAATTAAGGAGAAGTCTATGTATCAAGTCGGTGTTTGTTTGTCGGTGAAGTCTATGTATCAACCCGAGACATTTTCCTCGTGTTGTCACGCCTAAATTGTTTAACTAATTTATTGAAAGATTCGGCGGCCTCTTCCGAAAGTTCACCTATTGACAATAATAAGTGTTCATTTACTTCCGACCCATGAATGAGGACCTTATGTTAGCAACAAGCTTACGTGCTGTGTCTAAAGAATACTCTTTAAAAACAGCGCTATTAATTTTGTATCCTGACGATGGACACTGCTGTAGATTATGACATCTATCAATAAGGTTTTTTGAAGTCCTTCCTGTGTTGATGCTGTTGAGTGCTCGTCGAAGCCTCTGCTGCTGGCGGTTGAGTGTTGTGGCTCCCTACTGCTGCACAAGTTGACAGAACGCAAACTTCAATTTCGTTCAGCCAGTCTTCGTGCTTGGAGACCATGACAGAATTCTTGCGACAGACTTGCTTCCAAATAGCCACAAATCTTGTACAAAGATTAGAAACTCTTGTTTCCAAGTCATCAGCAATCAAATGCTTAACATCAGGCAGCAATTGTTTCAGGGCTTGAAAAACTCGACGCCACCGCTCCAGTTCAGATTTATTGTCTTTAATAGACAGCCAAGTATCTAGTACAAGCATTCTTTTAAAAGAACACTTAATACTAGTTCCTAAAACAAAACAAAAAAAGTTAAATGTGAATTAAAATACAATACATATTTCGTCGCAAGTGCTACGCGCCCAGGCGCGCGGAGTAGACCCTGGCTGCACCTTACATCTGCAGCTTTCCGCAAATAAATGTTTAAAGGCCTAGTAGTAGACATTTAAACCTATATTTTTATACTAAATTTAATAGCACAAGTAGATAAAAACATAAGTAAAAGCTTCATTATAAAAAATATACAGAAATAAATACGTTAGAAATGCTACGGCTACGTAGCACCCTTTTAAAATAAAAAAGGTAGATTAAAAATGCAAGGTAGTGAAGTAAATTAATAATAAATACCTGTAACTTGAATGTCCACAGCTAAATAACAGGTCACACACAAGTTCGATCTTGAACACGCGCATCGCGTCTTGGGCTAATTGAGCGCTTGGTGATAACACGGTTGATGACTAATAAGATGTGTTCACTTCAGGTACCGAAAAAGGAATGTTGCGAACAATAGATTGCAAAACCTTTTATACCCTCAGGTAGTATGACAATTAGTGAGTAACTGAGCCAGATATCATGGCTTAGATCAATCATTGCCATCCGAGCCCTATGACCTACTACGGAACCACTGTGCGATGTGTCAAAACTTGTTACACGCCGAGCAATTTATATGCAAGGACATTGACAGGTGGCGAAATGTCCCACTGTGCAGCGCGCCGCGCGCCGCACTGCATGATAGGGCAAAACCCGTAATCCAAGCCCGAAATGACTGATTTTGTTCAGATTTTTTCAATTTGACCCCATCGTGCAGCGTGCGGCGCGATGTCAGCAGCTGTCAACATGAGACGTCACACTTGATTGTTTCTTTTTACCAACAGTTCGAATCTTTCCTCCTTTGGTGACATAGTTCACATACATATATCTGTCTACTTTTTTTAGTACAGATACAACGACTGTGAATGAAATAGGACTTCGACCTTGTCAAAGAAAGTTTGACAGCTGATGCTTAAACCCCTCCCCTTTTTCTAATTCTGTAACATTATCGAAGTTATTTCACTTTCGTGATCCGAGCATGTAATCTACATTTCGGATGACAGCTGTCAAACTTAAAACTATAATAACTCGGAAACTATTGGTCCTAGAATACTAGTTTCTAAAGATAATTTAAACTTCTCGTAGAGATCTACATTGTCGATGACAGCTCTCAAACACAAAACTGCAATAACTCCGAAACTATCGCTCATGAAAATGGTAGAAATTGTTTGGTATCTCTGAAAATTGTTTATTTATGTTTTGGCCGGCACTACTAGTCCAAAATGAATTATTTCCATTTTGTACGTTTCCCTTCGTTACATTTGTGTCGGCTGATTAAAAAATTCGGTCACTTTTTTTCGCTCGCTTGTGAAAACACAGTCGAGAAGTCATTTGGTCAATAATTATGCGAGTCGTTTAAAATATCGCGCGTAAAAACGTCGAAAAAGCTCTACAAACGTTGCCTAACTCACAATCTCTCGTGCGAATGTTGCCTAACTTGAAGTACCAGAATAATACCGCCGCGCAGTGCACTGCACCGCATGAGCGGACATCGAGCCTAAAATCACGAACTATTCGAGTATTCGAGAGTTTTGTAAGTAAAAAAGTAATTAACGCATTTTTTAAAAATCATTATTTAAAGAGATTTGTCCGGAGACAATGTCACTCCGTCACTTTAGTTAACAAATACAAAATAATATAAATTATAAAACACATAAAAACACAAAAATTATCTCCTTGACACCCCTAGCCTAATAATCCTATATAAATAGTATTATGAACGTATTTTTATGACTCATGGGTATACAAGGCGACTAATGTTTTCGAGACAAAAGATCTCCGGCTCCGTAGTCTGGAAAATTTGTTATATTTAAACACTGCGATCTCCAACCCTAGGCGTGGAGATTATGGCAGTAACCTTACCTTTACGTGGGAGAGGCCCTAAGTCCTGCAGTGAACTGTTACGGGCTGTGATGATGATGAAGTATTAATGTGTCCGTTGTCTGTAATTGTTACTGTTATTGTGTTGTGGTGTGCTATGTGTAATAAATTTATTTATTTATTTAACAATTTATTGCACACAATATATAGTATACAGAGTTTACAAAATTAAAGACGACACAACAGGCACTACTTATTTCTTTCTAAAACCTATTTTTTCCTTTTTAATGTCTTTTCTTTCTTTCTTTTCTTTCTTTCACTGTATTAATGTTAAGAGCTGTATTATCAACTACTGTATTCTTGCAAATTAACAATTTGGTTGATTGATAAAAACCCACTGCATTACCCAATTCTAACCGGAAGAAATCCAAGACAAAAACCTGGTTCATCATAAAAAAAAACAGCTCAAAACCAGCGTATCCGTGGTTTGGCATTATTGAAGTCACTCTTTGTACTGCAGTCAAGAATTTATTAATTTCCAGATGTTGTTAACAAAACTTGAACGTAACAGTCCACGGATATACGTTTTTTACGAAAAAAGACGGACGTTATGAAATTGCACCCCGCCGGGCGCAGATATCGCGGGGTTTAATATTATTCAAGGCTCTGGGACGCTCAAAACTAGAATTAAATTGGAAAATGGGAAGGATTTTCCCATTTCGGTTCAGAGTGGATGGGTTCCTTCGTTTGAGGAATTACTTGTTTTATACTTCGTTTGAGCGAACGAAATGAAAGATATTTCAGAAAAAATAGAGTGGATAGAATTCTTGGACGTAATTAATTCCAAAAAATATTTAGGAGTATTTGTTTGTCTGTCTGTTCGCATAGTATAAAAACTACTAAACATATTTTGATTCGGTTTTAGTAGTTTGGTAGCTTAAAATCCAAGGTTCAATCTAAGCCATGGTTCATTTAATTCGGGTAGGTTGAACCAGTAGGTAGTACTAGCATTCATACAATACGCAGGTCATTTAACATGGTAATTCGGGAAAAAACTAAACTGTCATAAAAACTACAACGCGGATGAAGTCGCGAGCAAAAGCTAGTAGAATCATAAGTTTATTATCGTATAACTCTATTAACTCAACTCTCCACTCCTTGAGCTCATGAGGCTCAAGTATAGCATTGGCTTATTACGAGTTATTAATGAGATTATGTGAAGGTGGGGAAGTAGATAAGGTATCCCACTCGTAAGCGAGAGATGGCGGGTTCGAAAACTGCGGCCATAATTCTTTTCTGTGTTATGTACTTTTGTTGAATACTAACCGATGCCATTACGGTGAGGGAAAACATTGTGATCAAACCTGCACATTCAGGCGTTCCCCTGGTAGCAGGGACATGGAGGTCAGATGGCAGTCGCTCCACTGTAATTATTTGATCTGCCAAATTCTGGATTATGGTGCAGACGGACCCCGGGCCCCAGTGCGCAAGAGAACAACCAGAAATTAACGCCAAAAATATTATTTTTATATTCGCTTCTTCGTCGAGTCAATTTTCGAAAACCCTATTTTTATGTTAATGAGTCTATATGAAAATAAAACTAAACAACCACAAATCAACTAAAAGACCACAAAAACATTTACATTCATCAACAGACAGTTTATTCACATAAGGACCACAAATCCGAAGCAAAATAACTCGAAACAGACCTTCATCAGGCTTCTTAAACTAACATCCTTGCAAAACTGCTGAGCCGGCAAAGCAGCGAGTATTCCCACCGTTAATCTCTGTCCCGAGTACTGTTTGCATCCTAGTTTTTGAATTAGCTGCTCTGTAAAGGCGGGTTTAGCGTAACGATGTCTTAAATTAACAGTTGAGCGCATTCGCTGCAGCTAATGCAGCGACGCGAGCGAGGGAAACGCCGATCAGACGAAACGCCGTGGGAAACGTCCATTTAGGTAATTTTAAATGGGTTAGGTTAGACTAAATTGTAAGTGAAATTCGATGTCGATTTATTTTGAACTTGTTCGATTTTTTAAGTATCTTGTATTTATTATGTAGTTACTACACGCAACAGGAAAAACTGCTGTCAATTTCGTAGTTTAATGAAAGAAAGAAAACATTTATTACATAGCACGCAACGACACGACCATTTTGAAGTACAATGAGGTGGTCTGCTTCTTTGACATTTCTCGCCTAAAATAATGTTAAAAACATTAGTCGCACTGCAGCAGAACCGCCCAAGGTGACAGTTAAGACTTTATTTTATACTACGTAAGGATTAATGTTAACTGTCAAGCTGCCACCTAGATCGATCCTGTCGCAGCGTCGTAAGCAGAGTGCCTTACGACATCATCGTATGTGCTACATCTACTCTTCCGGCCACCATACCGCGACTAATTGTCTACTAATATTTAATTGTAATAACTATCCTAATACAATATATACTTTTTTCATTTTCATTTTTCTATGAATAGCCACAAAAAAGCGCAATAAAATTCGTCACGCCAATAAGCAAGCGCGGCGCCGATGTCTACACAATACGAGACGTATTTCAATCAAGGCTATTCTTCCGCCAATAGCGAACCGCAATAAAACGATTGAAGGATCGCTTCATCCGGTAGTCTAAAATAAATATCCCCCTTGTTATTTGTGAATGGTGCGCAAACGATCGGAATGTCGGTGGACACAGAACAAAGAGCGGTACCAACGCAATAACGACACAAAGAGGCGACTGCCTAGCCGAGGGGTGCGGGGTGCGGGGCACGGGGCGCGGGGTCCCGGGAACTATCCCGGGACCCGAGGCGCACCCTTTCATCCATAAAACAATAACCCTGCAACAGACAGACGCCCCAACTTCCTTAATCGAGCGTCTTATTGTTTACTGCTTCATTAGTGGTAATTATCTCGCTTCTGTTGGCGTTTCAGTATAGTTATAAATTAATTCATGTTGTTGATTACTAGTTAAATTTTTTTTAAATATTATTTTATGCAGTTATAATAATTAAATTTTGTTCTTGTTTGTGCCGTTGTTCTTGCGGTGAGGGAAAAAATCGTGATGAAACCTGCACTATCAGGCGACTGAATTTGTAACCTCGTTCTAATCTGGTTTGGTTCAGATTCCAATGCTATGAGGTTATTTAATCCCTTTTCAAATTAAAACAAAGTAAAGTGAAGAGGAAATCAAGTTCATCTAAGTTTTGGGCAATACATGCAAACCTAACAACGTCCTCCAAAAAGCTGATCTTCCCAGTCACGATAGAAGTAGTCAGTATGAAGATGCGAGGCCTCACCGCCCGTAATACTGGATTGTATGAGAAATTCGATTCCTAGACTAGCCTTGCTACATGACAGTGCAGGTGTAGTATGGACGACTGTAACATTGGCTACAACTAGATTCCTCACAGAAACTACTGCAATTACTCATTGTACAGCAACTAAATCTCAATTTCAATGCCGTCACGGATAATTTATAGTAAATCGAGCAGGTATGTTTTGAAGGCGATGGAAAACGCAATTTATCAGCGTCACGGACCGCGGAGTTGGCTCGTTATTTTTCATTAGACTCCCCCCCCCCCCTTCTGCACGCCCCTTACCGCACCCCTCGCCGTGTCCGGTAATGCACCACGACTCAACTTTTTCAACAGCGATCGGATCGGTGAGACTTCATGAGACAAACTTTATTATTAGGCCAGGCAGTGCGATTCTCTAAAGTAGGTGACATACGTGTGAACTTAAAGTACGCTGTTTTTAAGTAAGCGAACTTACTCGGCTAGATGTAGGTGCTAGACATATGAATTTAAAATACGCGGTTTTTAAGTGCACAAACTTATCCGGCTTACTTTTTTATGAATTCCGTAAATAAATTACGGACGTAATTGAATCCAATTAATTGCTTCAAAAATCAGTCACTTTCGTAACAAAACACCATAAAGTTCATTAAACTTATGCACAAAATGCATCACAACAAAATATCGACTCGCGGGTCGAGGCGCTGGCAGATGTGCGAGCCTACCTACGAACAAAAATCAAACATATTAGATCATACATAAGTACTCGGCGATTGTAAAGTACGCGTACTTAGGCTGAGCAAGGTCGTTAAGCCATAAGTTCGCGTACTTACTCGCACGTCTGTCAGCCGCTTCAGGCTCAATCTCCCGAACGCGCCGCGAATGCGCAGTTGCATTTCACTGTACGATACAATTAGCCGTTTTCAAGAATAGCTTCTCAAAAATTTACATAGATGGCGCGTTTTGAAGACCCAAACATTATTATAATCTTCTGAGTATATGTTGCTATTATTGTAGTTATATGGTTCATTACTTAAAAGGCTGGTAATTATTCAATATTTGCTAAAGTGCTTTGATTCTAACACTAAGCTTATTCATTTATATAAACTCCTTGGACGATGACGTGCAGCAGATATAAAGTTACACATCTTTATCTCCGTTCAACCAGAAATCGATTAATAAAAATTGTAAAGTTGAGTTTCAAAACAAGAATAAAAGCCGTTAAATTAATAGATAAAAAATGAATTGTATCGAAATAAAGGAAAATATCAATACCATAGCCAAAAGATTATGATAATGTTGTCAGTCGTTAGAGCGCGCCATCTATGGTAATTTGTAGGAAGCGAGCCTTGAAAACAGCTCATTGAAGACGTGTGGTCGCACCGCTTGTTGCAGTTTAAAAGCAGGCCGTAAACTAAATTGTTTAAAATCGTACCATGCGACACTTTTCGGTGAAAAGTTACTACACTGTTACTCCGCCTTGGTGAATTGTTAGCTTGTCTCTACTCTACTAGCTGCATAGAACGACACAGAGCAATTTTTTTCATGTAATACGGCAACGAGGCAGTCAGTAAGGTCATGGCTGCATTTGAAACTTTTGTTACACCCTTCAACAACAAATCCAGAAGAAGAAAAGGGTTTCTTCTTCTGGATTTGTTGACTATCCATCGCATGCATACTTTTACTCTTTGATTCAAAACAATATGGGAACGCTTGGGTACATTTTAGCGGTTATTATTTATAAAAATGGCATAAGTAAGACAGAATGTGTAGATAAAATAAATATTGAAATAGAAAAACTATAATAAAGTTTTATTTACACAGCACAACTTCAACTGAAAACTTTACTGACTAAAACTAAATAAATTTATAACTAAATGAAACACAAAAAACTAATCTAAATCGCTGACATTAGGCAACGTGCCCCAAATGCTAGCGGTATTACCACGTAAAACATAGACACATTGCAAACCTTACGTAATAAAACTTGAATTTTTCTTTCAAAATTGAAACCTAAATGTTTTTAACATAATTTACCTGGTAGAGCATCGGTAGCCGGGCGGTTGAGTTTCCAACTCGTAAGCGAGAGGTACCGGGTTCGAATCCCGCTGTGGCCATGTACCAATGACTCATTTTCTGAGTTATGTACATTAGTTGAATACTAACCGATGCTCTTACGGTGAGGGAAACAGTTCAATCCCTGTTCAGTGCCAAAATATTTCGTGAAAATAAATACGCTTAGAAATACCTACTTAGAAAGCGGGACTTGATATTTTGTCTTTATTTGCGAATTATTTACAAAATGAATCGCTATAACAATAAAATGGTATGCACCAGTTAGCTTAATGTCGTGAGATTATACCATTATAATAATTTCAAATAAATTGACAAATTGCTTGTATCGAAAGATTTAGTTTCTATCATTTGAGCCAATTTCATAAATAATATATAATATAACAACAAACCTATATTTCTAAAGTAAATGATAGTCATGTAAATTAATCCTCAGTAGATAAATTCATAAATATTTGTTACTATTGAAGTATTAGTATTTAAATATTTTACTAATGCAAAAGAGAGAAAATGGCTCGTCTACGTTTGTAATAGGAATTGGTGGGGCTGCGGCTCGCTGGCCAATTGCAAGCATAAAATTCCACGATCGGCAAACTCGCGTCGAAGCTCGAGCGAAGGGGCAGTCGGGATCCAGCTTTCATAGAGTGCGGACGTACGCGCGGCAGCAAACGTCGACGGAATATTGGGGATTTTCCAAAGCGGCAGATCGTACACTCGGGGTTCGACTTTATTTAAGTTTAGAGTCAGTGCTAAATAAAACCAGGTATGTTAGTGTTCTAGAACCGTGATGAAAAATACTAATCGTTTGTTTTTGTTTCAGAGACCCCTTGGCAAGGGCAGTGTGCCTTCTAGTTGTGCATAAGGACTTATATATATATTTTTTTATACCACTAAGGTGGCAAACAAGCTTGCGGCCTGCCTGATGGTAAGCAGTCATGGGACATTTACATCACACTAACACAGTAAACGGGAAATTTATTTGCACAAGGAAATGGAATAGTTTCGACTTGGGATGGAGAAAGGGGTAGGCCTGAAAAGTAGTTCGCTAGGCTTTCTTTTAAATAAACAAATACCTAATAAATTCAATTCAACTCTTATAAAAGTAATGTAGGGATTTAGGCGTGAAATAATAAATTCATACTTAGTTATACTCACATGTAGGTTCCATTTCCGGAGCGGTGGTAGCTTAAAAGATATTTCTACACTACCTTACGGACTGACCTATGGGCCTATATCTCTTTCCCTATAATTATTAGTAAAAATTGTGGCATTAGCCATTTGAAACGATACCATTGCTCTGTGGAATATATCTATTATTAGACTTAAATCAAACATTATAAACTGAAGACTTTATTATCCATAATCTGCGTTTGTGTATGGAGCACTCTCTCCAGGGCTAACTGCCCATTCAATACTATTCTATATATATCCATGCTGCCGAATTTGAGCTCTTTATTCTTGTCAAAGGAACACTGCTGAAGTATTCGCCTACGTAAGCCTTTGATGTTTCCTGAGACTTATCATTATGCCCATAAGTAAGCTCTGGTACATGATATACGTATCTACAACATGAAGATGTGGAGATACTCGGAGTAAGCTGCATGCTTAATTGAATTAGTCACATCTACAATTATTATCTAGATATGATCCACAGCCATTGTTTGTTGTTGTTGTGCCCTCTTACAAGATATATTAAGAAATACTTTTTGACATGACAAAGACCTTAAACATTGTGTCCTCTCTAAAATAAAATATCAGGGTAGGATGAGAACGTCTCTGGTTGATTCATATAATAAACGGCGGAGTGAAGCATGGGCTACGAGTAGCGAAGTTCATGCTGGAGTCAGTCATCTGACTTTGGAGCAGCTGTGATTATCCGCGATGCCTAATAAAGATATCCTGAGCAACGATCACCAGATGTGGTGGTCCTACGGTCGATCTAGTCACTCATTACATGTCATGAAACCTACCGTGGTCTAAACGCCTCACGCATTACATGAAGCGGTCTCACCGTCGTGTGTAAGTCCAATATAAAATGGGTTGTACCTAGGCCGTCAACGACAGTCCATTTAACTTTATGGGATTAGGTTTTGATGATTGGTTTATAAATGGGTAATTCCTTTCTAGTGTCTGTGTAAAATGAGATGATAGGAACTTGCAATAAAACTCCACTACGTCCACGGCGATGATTCGAGTGATAAAATAAAAATATGAATTAAATTATAATTTTACAGCAAGTTGAGCCTCCGAAGTGGGTCGCTAAGAGCCAGACCCCGAGCGAACTTGGATGTTATAACTATTATTTTATATGGATGAGTGAATGTTACAACCTGCAAATTCAGGCAACTGAATTTGTAACCATGATCCAATCTGGTCTGGTTCCCCTGGTAGCAGGGTCACGGATGTCAGATGATAGTCGCTCCACTGTAATTACCTGATCGCCAAATCCTGGATCATGGCCAAGGCGGACCCCGAGCCGTCGTTCTCGAGAGCACAACCGGGACATTAACGCCAAGATGATTATTTTATTATCCTCGTCATATCATAACTCTCAAGTCCTACAAAACAATAGTGATAAAACTGATACAGAGGATATAAAGGAATCTTTATGCGGCGAAGAGTCTTCTCCATAAGTGCGCCATCTCCTTTACACGGTCATCGCACGAATAGCGGCATTAGTCTAATAAGTTTTTGCTCCTCAGAAAAAAACATGAAAACATTTAATCAAATAGCAAATAACGCCTCAGATTTTTAATTATAATAAAAAAAAATTATCGTGTACAAATTCACACAGCGCCATTTAGCCCCAAAGTAAGCAAAGCTTGTGTTATGGGTGCTAGATAACTGATAAACTACTTATATACTTTTAAATACATACTTATTATACATAGAACATCCAGACCCGTAAGAGAAATTAAAATTAATCATTTCAATTTCTGCCCGGCCGGGAATCGAACCCGGGACCTCTTCCGTTGCAGACCGGCATATTGACCACTGAACCACTCAGGTCGTCATCATAATAAAATCTTGCCAGATTAAAAAACTTACTAATTAATGGAGCGAGCACTAAACAACAAACTCCTCGCGCATCTTGAAGGTAATGACCTCCTCGGCGATCACCAGTACGGATTCCGCCGTGGTCAGACGACTGGGGACCTTCTGGTGTATGCCACTCATATCATCATATCAGCCAGAAGACGCCCACTGCTGGGTACAGGTCTCCCCCAGAGATCTCCACAAAGACCGGTCCTGTGCTTTCCGCATTCAGCTGGTACCTGCGATCCTTATAAGGTCGTCGGTCCACCTTGTAGGAGGCCTACCCACGCTGCGTCTACCGGTACGTGGTCGCCACTCGAGAACTTTACTGCCCCATCGGCCATCTGTTCTTCGAGCTATGTGCCCTGCCCACTGCCACTTCAGTCTGGCAATCCTTAGAGCTATGTCGGTGACCGTGGTTCGCTTGTGGATCTCCTCATATATCGTCGCATTAATGAAACAATAAGATAAACAGAAAAAACATTAAATAGTTTTAAGTAGCAATAGCAAAAATGTGAAAATCTTTCATAATCTAAGATACCTTTTCGTATAAAAAAAGGTGATTTGGAGACCAGCAGGCAGGGCGCGAGGAGGGTCAGGCGCAGCATGGCGGAGGCGGCGGCGCGGGATGGTTGTCCGCCGCCACGCAACGCTCGTATACCCCGATTGCCTACATGCCTCTTGCCACGACCAAACAATAGCGAGACAAATCCTAATCGTAATTTAACGAATTAAGTTTAGAATCGTAATTGTGATTACTATAACCCTTTCATACTTTAGTTTCACTATATTAATCATCGTTAATTATAATTTGGTGGAACAAATTAGATTGTTGATTAAACTTTATTTGTTACTCGCCTTTGACCACGACTTCGTCCGCGTAGAATTCGTTTTAGGGCAGTTTATCTTTTCCGAAGTCCATTTTAAAACTGACCTCCCACGTGGCGAGTTGTGTGTGATATAAACTTCATCAACTTCATGATAAGTTTGTAATTAATTAGTTTACATGGGTATGGGCGATGGTTATTAATATTGGCGGTTGTGGTGATGCATTTATGGATGTCGATAGAAAAGACAATTTCTCTCGAGTAAGACCTAAATTAGCCCTATGGTGTCCGGCAGAGTAGAATAGTACCAACCCTTACACTCATGGGTGTCGTAGAAAGCGACTAATGTTTTCGAGGCAAAAGATTAAGAGTCCCCGTAGTCTGGAAAATGGGCAGCAGCATTTTCCATTGTTATATTTAAGCACTGCGATCTCCAACCCGCCTGCCAAGCGTGGAGATTATGGCAATAACCTCCCTTTTCGTGGGAGAGGCCCTAATTCCTGCAGTGGACTGTTACGGGCTGTGATGATGAAGACCTAAATATTGTGTTAGGTATAATGCATCTTCTGGTTCAGCGATCGCCGGCATGAAACGGGTATGTTGCACATCTGGCACCAGTTGCACCACTGAGTGATTCTATCCTACCTTTCCATCCCGATTCTGTTTCACACATCATCATCATCATCATCATATCAGTCGAAAGACGCCCACTGCTGGACATAGGCGTTCCCCAGAGATCTCCACAAAGGCCGTTCCTGTGCCTTCCGCATCCAGCTGGTACCTGCCGGCCTACCCACGCTGCGTCTGTCACACATTTTAAAATTACTGAGTACATAAACAAAAAAAAACACAAAATATAATCGAATTTGTAGCCACATGTAGACCGTTTGTTAATAAAAATAAAATAAATAAATATGCTTTGACAAATTGACACAGCTCCATCCAGCCCCAAAGAAAGCAAAACCTATGTTATGGGTGTTAGATAAGTGATAAACTACTTACATAGTTGTTTTAAAAACATACTTGTTACATATTTATATACCCAGACTTGTAACAGAAATTAAAATTCATAATTTCATTTTACTGCTCGGCCGGGAATCGAACCCGGGACCTCTGCATGGCGACCGGCATGTTAACCAACTGAACCACTCAGGTCGTCAACTATATTGAACTAATCTCAGAATCGGATTAATTATAAATACATAATTGGAATTAGCTTCGCCATTTTGTTCTCAACTGACTGGCTAATAGCCGAGCTGACGATCAAGCGAGCTGGGGTATAAAAGCGCGTGTGGAGTTACAACTCCGCACGCGCTGGCCACGAACAACGCTGTATCAGTGGCGGAGTACTAGTCCTCAAAAATTTTACCAACCACTAGTCGACACGCTAAAAAGAAGCGCATGCGACGTGCAGAAAGCCATGCTGCGCCTGACCCTCCTCGCCGCGTGCCTGCTGGCTGCGCTCCAGATCAGCAACGTTGCCGGCATTGGCCCCGATCGAGTACGATCTCTGACTCTTAGTAAGTTTGGTAACTTTATTGGGAAGAATAGAATAGAATAGAAAAGAATAGAATATAATATATTTTTATTGCGTAAAATGTGGTTTACAATAGATCTTAATTAACATTTTCACATAGGTTCACACAATTTGCCAGAATCTGGCATGCAATAATTTATAAAAACATACATCGATAACGTAAAAATAGTAATTATAATGTCAGTTTCAACAATTAAATTATAAAATCCCAATAAATAATTACTTATCCAAAAAAAGAAAATAATATGTCAATACAGAATGAAATAATTTGATAAAAAATAGAAAGAAAATAATATGTCATTGTACTTATTCACTAATAATACTTATTATATGTCAATACAAGTTTAATTATTTAAAGTACCCACAACATTACAAAAAAATTATACCTATTACCTACATATCACTATTTTCAGTAATCAATATTATAAAAATTCCAGTTCTTAATTCATATATATTTTATGCTACTCAGTGACAAACGCGCAGACAGCCTGCTTAATGGGAAGTGAGAGTAATTTCGCTGTAATTAGTAATAGTAATGAAATGAAATGAAATGAAATGAAATGAATGAAATGAAATGAAAAATTCTTTATTGCTTATACATAGAATAAAACAAAAACATAGGAAAAAAATAAACAAATAAAAGCAACCGGCGGCCTTATCGCTTAAAGCGATTTCTTCCAGGCAACCTTAAACATCTAAAAACAGAGTAAACCCTAGGATAGATGGTAAGTCTGTTCTACTGAACATTACTGTGGCATATTTCATTAATATTAATAAACCTATATCACTAAAATACAATACTATAAATACATAATACCAATTAATTAAACATCACAAAACAATATAAAGATGATAAAATAAAAATAAAATACATATTTTGATGTTTATCATGTATCCGCCTATGAGTGAAGTGAGACGTTGATGATGATGGATCCCTATGTGACAGCTTTGAGAAAGTGCGCTTTAACCAGCTTTTTAAAGGTTGTTAAGGTTTTTGCCAGACGGATTTCGACAGGCAATGAGTTCCAGAGTCGAATCGACTGGACAGTGAACGACTTAGAATAGAAGTTAGAGGAGTGAAGTGGGACATTTAGAAGAAGGTTATCAGAAGAGCGGAGAGAAAGGGAATGGGAGGAAGATAGGAATTGGAAACGCTCTTTTAGATAATGCGGAGCAGAGGGATTAAAAAGTACTGTATATAGGAGTGACAGCATATGGAGATCCCTACGTAAACGAACCGGGAGCCACTTTAGTTGCTTTCGGAACTCCGACACATGATCGAATTTCCGCAGTCCGAAAACAAACCTTATGCACATGTTCTGCAGTCGCTCTGCTTTATTAAACTGCTCAGCCGTAAGATCAGGGTAGCAGCAATCCGCATAGTCCAGGATTGGATGCAGGAGGCCCTGAGCAAGAGTAATCTTAGTAGATGTTGGTAGAAAGTTGCGGAGGCGCTTTAACGATTTAGAAGCAGCAAATATCCTCCTGCTGACCTCATTTAGCTGGCTCCCCCATGACAGAGTGCTGTCAAAATAAATCCCTAAGTTTTTTACTTTTTTACTGTAGGGTATATGCACATTATTAAAGCGAATTGGTATAAGACTATTAAAATCTAGTTTAGCGATGGAGGTAGGACTACCGATAATTATAGTCTGTGTTTTTGTGGGGTTTACTTTTAAGCCATATTTACTGCTCCAGTCCAAAATAGAAATCAGATCGACATTCATACGCATAATTGCTTCGGATAGTTCATCAAGTCGAGCTTGCGCGTATATTTGAAGATCATCTGCATATAATTCTAATTCTAATTCTAATTCTCACCCAGGCAGACTCCTCGAGTTTGCCAGAGTCCTACCACTTGATGACATAAGCAACGTTTTGTTTTATGAATTTGTTCAGTCCATGAATTCGTGACACTAAAGTTGTATTCTTGTAATGATTTTCTGTTTTATTACAGCCATTCCTCCCTTATATCCACTACCACCACTAATAAAGACATATCTAATCAAGAAGGATCACCTTGTACTCAAAATTCGCGACGTAGATCTCGTGAGTACAATCCTGTGCTACTTAATAACTTTCAGTCGTAAGTACATCTTTGTATTTTGTTTACGAATGCTGTGGCTCACCACCACCCATGGTCCTGCTGACCTTTCAGTCTAACAGCGTGCGCCGAGTACTTGCCAGGGGCTCTTTTCTACACGTGCACTGCTTGACTCCCTAGAAGGATTTCCTAAGTTCTGTCTGTATCCATTCTCCTCTTTCTGGGGCTCAGCTGTTTATCATTGGTATGTAAAGTTTGAGATTTGCGTTTGGATGGTTCACTAATGCCTTAGCCGTACCGTTTTGCGTAAGAGGGTATGTTGAGAAATTGGGGCGGAAGAAAATGAGGCGTTTAGTAAGATCTGATAGCTAAACATTGCCCATTTTTCAACCTACGGAGACTCTAGATCTTTGGTTTCGAAAACATTAGACGCCTTGAACAATACCCACGAGGGTAAGGGGTTGGTGCTATTCTACTCTGTCGTACACAATACAGCTAAAGTCGTACTTATTCTACTTATTGAGTTATCTTAATTTTATTTTATTATTTTATTTTATTTGGCTGTCTCACAGCTTACAACAATAAGATAAGTACAATAGCATAATTTCCATCAGCCATTTACGAGACACCACAGATAAATTTCATAAATTGATTTAATTTAAAAAATAAAATAATAATCATCTTGGCGTTAATGTCACGGTTGTGCTCTCGCGCATCTCCCGGAGTCCGCCGTGACCATGATCTAGGATTTGACAGGTCAGGTAATTACAGTGGAGCGACTGCCATCTGACCTCCATGACCCTGCTACCAAGGGAACCTGACCAGATTGGGTCATGGTTACACATCCAGTCGCCTGAATGTGCAGATTTCAGCACGATGTTTGCCCTCACCGTAAGAGCTTCGGTTAGTATTCGACTAATGTACATAACTCAGAAAACAGTCATTGGTACATGGCCGGAGCGGGATTCGAACCCGGGACCTCTGGCTTACGAGTCGAATACTCTAACCGCTCGGCCACCGAATGAATGCTCTTTTTTGTTCAACAGCCAAAATGTGAGTTCAGAAGAGCGTCGGTAAATGTAGAGGTGACGGGCCACATGAACTTCGTGGATATATTCATCGCAGAGGACCTGAAATATGTTGAAGTGAAACGCAAGAGAGCCAGGAAAGATACAGCACTTTTGGTAAAAGTCGTTTGCGGACCATTATAGTTATATAGGTTGACTTACATAAGTTTTGAGAATATTATACGCCAGAACAGTTCTACATTCTACTTGTCTACATTCGACGAATTAATGTTACATATACATCAATAAAGTTTGAAATATTTATTTGTTCTTTTATTAACACAGCAGACAATAACGCACGCATATAATAGACGCATTGGCGATACTCTTGGTGTTGCTAATGTCTATAGGCAGTGGTGACCAGACGCTTGCCTGTTGCCTACCGTACGACATAATAAAAAAGTTAAGGATGTTTATCATCTTACTATAAAATTATAGACGCGCAAGTATGTAATAATCATCATGGCGTTAATGTCCCGGTTATGCTCTCGAGAATGAGGGCCCCGGGTCCGCCTTGACCATGATCCAGGATTTGGCGATCAGGTAGTCACTGTGGAGCGACTACATATGACCTCCTTGACCCTGCTACCAGGGGACCGGACCAGATTGGATCATGGTTCCAAATTCAGTTGCTTGAATTTGCAGGTTTCATCGCGATGTTTTCCCTCACCGTAAGAGCATTGGTTAGTATTCACCTAATGTACATAACTCAGAAAAGAGTCATTTGGTACATGGCTACAGCGAGATTCGAACCCGGTACCTCTCGCTTATGAGTTGGATACTCAACCGCCCGGCTACCGACGCTCTAGTATGTTAACACGAAAGTATGTAAACTAATGAAAACCAATTGACATGGATCAGAAAAAACACCTTCTTGCTATAATCCTTCATGAAAAACTATAGAACAAATAAAGATATGTGGTAGTAATAATCATCTTGGCGTTAATGTCCCGGTTGTGCTCTCGTGCACGAGGGCCCGGCGTCTGCCTGGACCATGATCCAGGATTTTGTAGATCAGGTAATTACAGTCGAGCGACTGCCATCTGACCTCCATGACCCTGCTACCAGGGCAGCTAGACCAAATTGGATCATGGTTACACATTCAGTCGCCTGAGTGTGCAGGTTTCATTATATTAGTTTCATAATTGTATTGATAAGGGTGTGTTTCCGGATTTGATGAAGTTGAGTAAGGTGGTGCCACTTTACAAAAGCGGTGAAAAGCATGATATGTCCAACTTTAGACTTATATCTGTACTACCAGCGTTAAGTAAAATCTTTGAACGAATAATATTGAATCAACTGCTTGCTCACTTCACTACAAATAAGTTATTCCACAGTAATCAATTTGGTTTTACCAAAGACCGATCTACTGTGGATGCGAGCGTAGAACTTATAAAACATATTTATGATGCTTGGGAGAGATCGCAGAATGCTATTGGCATTTTTTGTGATCTTTCCAAAGCATTTGATTGCGTTAACTATGACACGCTCCTACAAAAAGTGGAACATTATGGTGTCAGAGGAAATGGACTATCACTTATAAAATCTTATCTTAATAACAGGTTCCAAAGTGTAAAAGTAAATAGTTCGACATCTGAAAAAAGTGCTGTAGAAATGGGTGTCCCGCAGGGCTCAATTTTAGGTCCTTTTATGTTTCTCGTTTACATAAATGACATGCCCTTTTTTCTAAATAAACGCTGTGAGGCAGTACTGTTTGCTGACGATACTTCATTAATATTTAAAGTCGATAGAAATAACGATAATTTTGACGATATAAACAGTACCCTCTCTCAACTTCACACATGGTTCACAGCGAATAACTTACTTTTAAATACAGTAAAAACTAAATGTGTTTTGTTTCACATGCCAAACGTACGATTGCGAAATATGAACCTCTATCTAAATAAGGAAGCACTTGAATTTACGGAATCAACTGTTTTCTTGGGATTGACTCTCGACAATAGACTTCAGTGGAAAAATCAGATTGAAACCCTGTCTGGAAGGTTAAGCTCTGCAGTTTACGCGATTAAAAAAATTCGTGGTCTTACGAATATCGAAACCGCCCGGATAGTTTATTTCAGTTACTTCCATAGCTTCATGTCATATGGCTTAATGCTGTGGGGTTCTGCGGCAGACATTCAAGAGGTTTTTATTCTTCAAAAAAGGGCAATACGTGCAATTTACAATTGGGGTTCCCGGGAGTCACTAAGAGAACATTTTAAAGATATTAAAGTATTGACAGTGGCTTCACAGTATATATACCTTAACCTAGTACACATTTTTAAGCATAAAACATCGTATTCAAAACTTTCAGATAATCACAACCATAACACTCGAAATAAAGATAAGATTATTACTGAATGTTTTAGATTAACAAAAGTTAAATCTTCCTTTGTGGGTCATTGTGTATCTTTTTTTAATAAAATACCGGAAGATATTCGAAACCTATCACTGAACAAGTTTAAAAGCACTATTAAATCTAAACTTATAAATAAAGCTTACTATAAAATTAAAGATTATTTGGAAGACAAAAATCCTTGGAACTGACTGTTATACTTATTTCGTTGTATAATTATTTCATTTTTTCTAGTGTTTGACATTTTATTTAACTGTACCTCAGGATGCTGCTGACCTGAAATCATGATTATTAATTGAACTATTACCTTTTTTTTGTATTTCTTATATTAATTCTTATTATGTTGTTGAATATTTTTTTGGATGTTGTTGTTTGTCTTGACATAAAAGTATAATAATTTTATTTCTCATTGATCGTAATTATAATAAGTTGACATGAACTACACAAATTTCTATTACCAATATTAAATGATATTCAATGACTATATTATATGATATATATAATTGAATTAAGTTTGACATTAACATACTATTATGTATAATAATATGAAATTTAGTGAAATTAGTCTGAATTTATTACTAATTTTGTAGTTATACTATTAAGTATAATTAATACTTGCAAGATGGATTTCTTTTTCTAATTTCGAATGTTTTGTGCACTGTAATTTTTTTACAACTGTGTTTAGTTTGACGTTCATAAGTGTTTTTTAAATAACCTAAACTGAATAAATATGTTTGACTTTGACTTTGACATTACGATGATTTCCCTCACCGTAAAAGCATCGATTAGCATTAAACTATTATAACTAAGGAAAAAAGTTATTTTTAAATTTAAACTACTAATCTACAATTTGGATTACTGAATACTGAAACCTGAACAAGAGCGAGATAATTACCACGAATTTTCCTTCACGTCCTTCACAGTAAGTTTATTTCAAAAGAAATATTGTATAAATAAATTCAATTCAATTTACGTCGACAACATGTCGAACGCCCGCACTAGCATCCGCGACTAAGCATGAAGTGCCTGATAAAGTCAATGTGTGCGTTACAGAAATGTCGCCTTGTTTTACAGCGAATTCTCTAGAGGTAGCCGCTTAGTAATTTACATTTAAATATTTACACACTCTGTATGTTTAGAAGACCTATACAACGACACAAAAGGATAGACGAGTAAAAAACAGATACCCAACCCACCCCTAAAATTGTACTTTTGTAAGGTTTGGTAACCACGTCATGGCAATTACAACTTTCTTGTTCCGAGGACATATAGATCAACAGGCGAACACGGCGAGCACGGCGAGCACGGCGAGCACGGCGAATCTCAACGAGTCCCTAGTTTCATTACGGATATGAAAAATAACGTTGACAAATATGCTGAACTGATGTAAGAAATTAAATATGGTGTGTCTAATACAGGAAATGGTTTTATTATTCTCAGTTAGTCTAACAAAGGGGGCACACAGACAGATTGTTTTCATTTTAATTTAATTGGAATTAGTCTCGCCATCACGTGGCCATCAGAAGGGCAAGCGGGCGGGTGTATAAGAGCACTGCGCCGCTGCGGCCGGCCATCTTGCGTCGCCGCCTCCGCCATGCTGCGCCTGACCCTCCTCGCCGCCTGCTTGCTGGCCGCGATCCAGATCGCCGTCGCCGCAAATCCACTTCCAGCACCCGGCTTTGTAAGATATGTTAAACTATGTAAGTTTCTTAATCTTCGTAATAAAACACCGGGGACGTCAATTGCTAAAATATTTAAATAACTCATTTCAAATTATATTCGGCTTCGTCCTGCCAGATTAAATTGTGTACCTGTAGTAGACCCGTCAGCGATCGCCATGCCGCACTGATTTTTAGGGAATGGTAAACCTGTTTCTTTTTTCTGTGTGTGTTCCTGTACATTTTGTTGCTAATGTCATGAGCCTTTCTCACAGGTCACTAAATATACGCTGAATATAATAGGTGACGCTAAATAGTGTTGAGAATAATGAAAGCGCAATTTCCTTACTTTCTGTACTTACTATTGAGTGAGGTTTCAATACAGCATTAGCCGATAAGTTAAAGACATTTCCGGGAGCTGTCAAAGTCGTATGTAAGGTACATACATACACAACATCGCGCTTTTCCGCATAAGGCAGAGACAATGTCCACTTGTTACGATTATGCCTGACAAAGCTCTTTTGCTACCTGCAGATTCATAAACCTTTTCTTATATGCACGTCGGTCTAGGGTTCCAATTCTTGACCTGATCATTCTTTAAAATATCCTGGATTTGGGCGTGATAATTATGATATGGCTTAAAATATTAGTAATAAATAAATAATTAAAACACTACACATACAGTGTCAATCCCATCTAGTACAAAAGTACAGATTGAATAGTTCGATGTCACTAAAACTGTCACATACGGCACACGTTGCTGTGACTCAGTAGCTGAGATATAAAAGATTTCGTACAAACATCACGATTCATTTAAATATTCATCGTCATCTTGGCATCGAACCCAGTTGTATTCTCGAGTGTAGGCTTGAGGTCCGTTTTCCTGTTGCTCCTTGTCTCCTTCACGCAGTCTTCAGCGCCCTTGTTGGTGAGTGTGTTATCACGCACGCCATCCTTAATAACGTCCAGTCATGGCTTTTTGGGCTGATCTCTCTTTCCTGTGCCAGTGCAAAAAATATTTATTTTAAAGTGTTCTTTAAATATACACCAGCAGCAATATTGTGGTAATTTTTTTTATAATTAGAGTCCATATTAACAAAGTGACATTGGCCAGACACCTATATCCGAATTGAGTATAAAACATAAAGATTTGAAGTTCTAGAAATAAGCCTACAAGTTCATTCAGAACCTAAGTAGATAAGATGTAGATTTCTTTGGGTACAATATCCTAACCATACAGAGACCATGTACCGGATCCACGTACCACACGCAGTGTGGGAAGACCTCCAACAAGGTGGATCGACGACCTTGTAAAGATCGCAGGTACCAGCTGGATGTGGAAGGCACAGGACCGGCCTTTGTGGAGATCGCTGGGGGAGGCTTAAGACCAGCAGGGGGCGTTTTTCAGCTGATATGATGATGATGATGATGATGACAGAGTATTATAACCAAAAATGACACCGAATGCACTAGGTACATCCACTGCATGCGTTAATCCAGATATTTAATTTAAACAGGTAATACAAATATGTATATTTAAATCGATTACAATATAATAAGTATTTTGAATATTTAAAAAGTCTTTACGAAAGTCTTATTTACTGCTGAGAAATAAATTAATCTTTAAAAAGTCAATTTCAAAGCAATTTAGCGAAACGATGTAGTATTATGACAATAAAACGAGTTATTTGCGCCAACTGGCGCCCCGTTACAATATTTATTTTACATGTTTATTTTAATTACTTACTTCACTTCTATTCTAAACCAATGAATTGAGGTGGCAACTGTTATTTCATTAGATCGGGCAAGGAATGTTAAACATATTCCTATTTCATGATGTTTTACATTAGATCATGGTGTCCTCCTTTCCAGACCTACCAATTAATATTTTATAATAAATAATCTGTAAAAGCCCGTAAAGGATATAGTCTCGAGCTTATGGTGATAGGCAAGTTCGACGGAAGACAGCCGAGAGGTGGCAGCCCTACTAGATGGTCCGATCGAATCCGCTACACGATCAATATAAAGCTGCATTATACACTCCATGATGCTAAGGACAGATGCCGGTGGAGAGACACTTGCATCTGTTCTTAGGAGGAGGAGGAATATCTAAAGGTCTACAAGTACATAATCTAATCTCGCTGGGCGAAGCCGAATATAACTTACCTTTAAGTTACCGTGAAGTTTGATAATAAATATATGAGGCTTCGTCCGGAGAGATTATCAAACCACCCTATATATAGTAGAGATTCCCTGCCCTATGTATTGTAAAGTATTACTAATGCGCTTATACCCCGCTAAATTCAGTCGTCTAAATTCAGAAGCACAAAGCGAAGAGATCAACTTGGATTGTTGTTCTATAAAATTAATATAATATAAAAATTAATTGGTGTATTAAGCGCTCTAAACTAAATGACATTAGAAACAAAATGGCGGGACGTGGGGATATCCACAGAGAAAAAAAAACAGGTTTACCATTCCCTAAAAACCAGTGCGGCGTGGCGATCGCTAGCGGGTCTACTATAAATATGTCGTCGCGTGAAGGAAAGGGGTGTATCAGGATCATTGTCATCAGGGTGGTGATATCAGTATTAGATCGTATTCGTCCAGATAAATTAAAGAAAAGGTTCGCATTTACTCCACTGTATTTATTCCATTTCATTTTTGCACATCGCTTATAATTTTACTAGAATTCAGAGCGGTATTACAAATGTAGGCAGTTGAGGTAATTTACTTTCTTATTTCAAAGGTGATTTTAAAATTACTTTATTTTTAAACGTAAATAACACTTTCTATAAACGAACTTCAAACGTAAACAAACGAAATGTGGAGACAGTTTCAAGACGCGTTACTCCTCGGCGGTGGTCGCGCCAAGAATGGCCGCCACTCGGCCTGAGTCGTGCCGTCGAGACTCTGTCAGCACGCCCCACCAGAGGGCGCACTCCCACTTCCGTTTTCATCGTCATGAGTCCGTACTATTGACCACATGATTCCATACTATTGACCGCGATCCGTCAAATATATAATCTAATCTCTTCGAACGAAGCCTCATATAATTATGACTGAACTTCACGTAGGGTAAGTTCGTTTAATCATCACTTTTTCTTTTTCTTTTATAACCACACTAAAATATTAATAGATAGACATAGAATAAAATTATTCTGCAGGTTTTAATAACTTTATGATTATGGAAATACTGATAGCCGGGCTTGCCATTGATTTCCTCTCTCTCCTTCTTTTGTCTTTTGAGTTTGGATCAACTGAGGGGCAGATACTGATTTACAAGTGGCTGCTCATGTATGCTAATGATATCACCCTGACAGACTCTAAATAAGTTAATTCTACTTTTAAATCTCTATTAATTTACAGCTACCGGTGGTGTCAACAAAAACAGTATGAAACTTATATTCAGGAAGGGAGACTATAAATACTACATAAATTACGCAAATAATAATCTGGTGAGTAGAAACTATCCCTATGTCCAACATGTTTATACTATCCTAAGCGACGTCACAGAATATTAATACTCACGTGTGAAATAATATTTTCTCATTCATAAGTATAGCTCGACCTGCAAACATAGGTGACCTATTAATTGTGGCGCTAGTTCTGTATTTTATGTACCAATACCGGAACCTTGAAAGTTATACATTTTAAGGGTATGCTCCGGGTTTCCTACCGCGTACCTCTTGACGACATGCAACTGTTTCGAAATATCGGGCTACTCGTCTACAAAGGTACGCGGTAGGAAACCCGGAACATACCCTTAAAATATGCCATAATAACCGCGATAGTTTAAAACATTATCTTGAGAATTGTGTAATAGAACTGTGACAGGATAGTAAGGAACATGGCTGAAAAAAAATTAGAGCCATTGCAAACAACCTTCCATGGAATTATGATCCTTGGCACATTTACGTAGATAGTAGACGTTGGGGTCAAAATTCGACGGATTAAACCGATTAACTTTAGTAGGTGTACAACAAAGAAGGCGGCAGTAAATGATATAAATTACTCACACCGACTATTTGTACTTTCTTTATGAAGCCTCTAATTATTGCTACTAAATTAAGTACTACAGTTTGGCAAGAATGTCGTGAAAAGAATTATTTGGGAACTACTGCTCTCGTCTAAATTGGTAAAAAAACACTAAATTACTGTCAAACTCAAATATTGTACTTCTATCTGTCAAACTGGGTTCAGCTGTAACGTCATTTAGACATTGTCGTTGTTTTGTTGTTGTTATATTTAATTTTTATGTGTTTTACCATATGGTAAATTTATTTTCGCAATTAATTCAAAAAGGTAAAGCGGTACGAGAAAAGTAATATTTTGAGTTGCCCAAGTTTGGAGCAGATAAGTTGCTGTGCGATTTGGAAGATGTTTATGGTCGAATATCAAAGATAATCGATACGCAATATTAATCTTAATTTTGAATATATTGAATGAAATGTGATCCTTCGGAAATCATATGAATTTATGTAAAATTAATACGTTTTTTAATATTGTTTACATTTATTTGAGTTTACAAAAGCAGCCGTCAAATTATAGTGTACTATTATAATTTTGATCCTTTTGTATTTTTTCGTAAATATAATATTCATTGATACTTTTGCATTCAGGTGTATCTAAACGCAATGTATGACTATTTGGGGCTAGTGAAATGAAAGCCTGTGTCAGGGAAACTAGAGAAATATATTAACTCACTAATTCTTGGTCCTTAGCGCACGCCTATGAAGAGTTGTGTTTTTTTTTCTGTAAAATGTACAATGGATAATGTCATACTTCATAGACAGGTAACGCCCCTTTAGTGAAGTGCCACGATAAACGAATCACAACAGACTATCGAAAACTATTTTCAAATAAAATAATCAAGCATTTAAAATTAACATTTAGATAATTAAATTTTGTTTTTGTACGTAAATTCTTATTCCTTGTTTGGATTTTACCCTAAAAGACCTTTCACAGCAACGATTTCGACTCGCACGTATTCAAAGAAATAATGACCGATTAAAAATACGCGCACGCGTAGAAATCATCATTTTGCAAGGCTTTTAATGTCGTATCGATGTTTATTTAATATAAAGCATATAGCATAACCATTCAACTATCGATTCCAAGTTCTATGAGAATGATAATCAATAATCGAATAAATACAATAACCAATTTTACACTATTCATCCCTACCATGAACTGTCAAAATTATCATCCTAAATTTGACAAAGTGTATTGATTGAGGTGGCTGGGCGAACAGAGAAGATAGTGTTTTTAAATATCTTAATTTCACAGACTGACACAGTACAATGATACCATGTAAACGATGGTGGCGCCCTCAATTTTTTTAACGACTTTCTTGCCCGACTATACTTTTCCAGAATTTGTCAACGTAACCGGAGTTCCAGGTCGCGTTTTATTGACATTCGCTTTTTTATTTTTTCATTAATAAAACAAGAACTCTTCGCGACATAATCGTTTAGGGGCGACAGTGGTCATGTTCCGTCAGGTTTGCCTCCTTCTACTAGGTTTAAAAAAATAATTCAGCTCTTTTTATATTAGCCACAATGCGATTCTCCTCCGATGCCTGGTGGCGGCGAGGGACTGGCGGTGGGCGTGGAGGACTGGGCGCAATATGATGACGTCTATGTTGCTGACAACTTTCATTCTGCTGTGGTGTCACGCAAGAATGCCGATTATGACGCAATAGTTACCGTAGAGGCATTTTGCTAAAACTTCACCGGAGAGGAAAGTCTGTTCGTTTAAAGCTGAATACATATAATGGTTTGATATTATGATCCTGATGAAATCGTCAATAAAGTGGTGAATCATGTTTTTTCTCTTATTTATGTTAATCATTTTGGCGTTATTATGATCCTGCGCGCAAGGGCTTGGGGTCCGATTTGGCATTGGAGTGACTGCCATCTGATCTCCGTGATCCTGGGTACAGACGAATTTGACCAGATTGGGCATCTCACTTGTGGCCCTTTATTACGGGCATATGAGATATCTCGCATCGCAATGGTGACGCCCATGTGTCGCTGATGCGGCGATCCTCAGGCGGCGCTGACTATTTTCTATCAAGTGAACCGCCCTTTTTTTCTACAAACTAATATATCCATTTGACAAGGTGTAAAGGGAAAATATAGGTAATAAAACTTGAGGCAGACCAGCAAATTGAAAGCCAAAAGTCAGTTGTTTACAATCCATTTCTTCTTTCGACACGTTCTAAAAACAGCAAATAAAAACAAACGATGAGTTGTGCTCTGTGCGATTCACTAGTCGCGAAGCCACAGAATAGAATAACACAGTAGGCTATCTCGACCTTATGGAATTAGTACCTACCTTCCCGCACTCAAACATAACACCGTGAATCACGGCACGAGATGCACACAGAAATGGCTTTATTTCATTGGAGCTCGAAATGGCCCCCAACACAGTTTATGACGACGTCAATCAATCGACAGTAACTAAAATCGACGGAGTATCGAGCCTTTCGAAGCACGGAGTGCATGAGCATCGTAGGCATTAGAAAAACCTATTGATACAGGATTGTAAGCGTACCTTGAGTTTTTTTTACGGTTACTGTACAGTAAACGTAAAACAATTTGAACGATAGTCCGTAAAGCATCTCAATCTGGCAGTACCGGGACTGAAATTCCTACGTCTACATGAGTTTATATTGTGAATTAAATCACTTTTTGTACACTAGTTCCACTTTATTATACAATGTTATTAAATTGCTACCGGTTTCGAATTACTCATCTTCAGGCAATTATTTTATATTTTGTTTACAAGCTATATGTAGGTACCGACAAATAATAATTTAAAATTGATGTGGGTACCGACAGTATACAATAATGTTAGGATGTCACAGTGCATAGAAATGTACAGTATGTCAACATAATTCAAATTACAAGTAGTCAAAATTTTTTAAGGTATTGCAATTGTTATACATTTAAATAAATGGCAAAAAATATAAATTATACCGAAGGTATGTCATTTAAAATAATTTAAAATAGGTGATGTCGATAAGGAAATTTGGTCATTAATTATATTATCTTTCTTCATTCTGTTCACTTCTATAGCTTCTAGTCCATCTAGTCTACGTCCTTTCCCAGCTATATGAAGGTATTTTATGCCATTATCTGGGTTAAAAATATGGTTTTCCTTATTAAGGTGTTCCGCAAAGGTCGAGGTTTGTGTCTTTTTTCTCCAGTATTATTAGTATTTGTATACTGTCGGTACCCACATCAAGTTTAAATTATTATTTGTCGGTACCTACATATAGCTTGTAAACAAAATATAAAATAATTGCCTGAAGATGAGTAATTCGAAACCGGTTGCAATTTAATAAAATTGTATAATAAAGTGGAACTAGTGTACAAAAAGTGATTTAATTCATAATAATGGAGTTCCATCATGAAGTGACAAAGTGTTAAAGAGTTTCTATTGATTAATTTACTATACCACATACATTACAGTTAACGTAGGGAGTGTAGTTTACGTAGCGTTTCGAAGCACGGAGTGCATGAACGTCGTAGGTTTTAGAAAAACCTATTGACCGTTTACTGTACAGTAAACGTAAATCAATTTGTACGATAGTTAGTTTCTTTATTGTGTGCAATAAATTGTTAAATAAATAAATAGTTTGACTGAAATCCTAAAAAGATAAACAGGCAAGCGGGATATCTGATGGCGGTGAAAAGTGCTAACCGCCGCTTTTGGACTTCAGCAACACCAGGTGCGCTACCTCGTAGCGGTGCACAAGTGCGCCTAGCCACAAAGTACGAATCAGTCACCCACATAATTCTTGGACTTAACGTCCGTTGCTTAAACCGGTTGTCGGTTTAAAATAAAGTATTTTTTTATATTAATTCAATAGAAATCCTGATTGTTTAAAATGTTTGTGATATTACAATGGCTCAGAAAATATGTAAATATTATTATTAATAGAACTTTACGCACAAGTAAGTTTTACCATCATCATCATATATTTAAGAGTATGACTCTTGTCGGTAAAGCAATCGCCACTTTTCTCTCCTGTCTACCAACCTCTTCATCTCTTTATAATCCCTGGCGCTCACTTTTACCTTCACGTCCTTTACAAGTAAGTTTATTTATCAAAAATAATATCGTATAAATAAATTCAATTCAATTTACGTCGACAACATGACGAACGTTCGCGCTAGCACTCGCGACTGAGCGTGAAGTGCCTGATGAAGTCAAGGTGTGCGTTAAGGTGCGTACGAATTAGAGGCAGCCTCAGGCTCACGCGCAGCTCGCGGCGCACTGCGAGCGTGTGCGCCGCGAGCCGCCGATTGGCGGTTTTCTGTCCATGCTCAAAGGTGCCTCAGCGTGCGTGCCTCGCGAGTTTGGACGTGACTACGAATGCGCGCGTATTGTTTATTGACACTTGACAACTTTAATATTTTCATGTCAATTAAACTATTGGTCTTCCTAATAAATAAATAAAATAATTTAAAAAAAAAAAAAAAAATATTTATTTATTTATTTATAATAGTAAATAAATAAATAATTTGGAAAACTTTTATACTTAACAACATGGTGAGCAGAAAAAAGCGTTAAGGGATCGAAAAAACTAAAATTATTTTAACAATCCCATCAACAATTATAAAAGCAGCATCAGCATTTTATTTGTGCGGCGCATTTGTGGCTCGCCGCGAGCACGTTGCCTCTACGAACAAACAAATGCGCAGCTGAGCAGCCTCGGGCTGAGCCGCTCTAATTCGTACGCCTACCTTTACAGAAATAACACCTTGTTTTACATTCTACACATCCTGTATGTTTATAAAAGACCTATTCTACTACACAAAAGGAAAGACGAGTAAAAACAGACACTTACCCAACCCTAAACTGGTACTTTTGTAAGATTTTGTAACCACGGCATGGCAGTTACAACTTTCTTGTACCGAGGACATACAGACTAACAGGCAAACACGGCGAGCATGGCGAATCCCTAGTTTTATTACGGATATGAAAAATAACGTTGAAAAATATGCAGAACTAATGTAAGTAATGAAATATGGTGTGTCTAATACAAGAAATGCTTTTGTTATTTTCAATTAGTCTAACAAGGGCAGGCACAGATAATTTTTATTTTATTTTAATTGGAATTAGTCTCGCCATCACGTGGCCATCAGAAGGGCAAGCG
Organism: Blastobasis lacticolella; assembly: GCA_905147135.1. Classification (NCBI taxonomy): domain Eukaryota; kingdom Metazoa; phylum Arthropoda; class Insecta; order Lepidoptera; family Blastobasidae; genus Blastobasis; species Blastobasis lacticolella. The sequence continues at coordinate 486,532 of LR990043.1, forward strand.
GGCGGGTGTATAAGAGCACTGCGCGGCGGCGGCCGGCCATCTTGCGTCGCCGCCTCCGCCATGCTGCGCCTGACCCTCTTCGCCGCCTGCTTGCTGGCCGCGATCCAGATCGCCGTCGCCGCAAATCCACTTCCAGCACCCGGCTTTGTAAGATATGTTAAACTATGTAAGTTTCTTAATCTTCGTAATAAAAAACCGGGGACGTCAATTGCTAAAATATTTAAATAACTCATTTCAAATTATATTCGGCTTCGTCCTGCCAGATTAAATTGTGTACCTGTAGTAGACCCGTCAGCGATCGCCATGCCGCACTGATTTTTAGGGAATGGTAAACCTGTTTCTTTTTTCTGTGTGTGTTCCTGTACATTTTGTTGCTAATGTCATGAGCCTTTCTCACAGGTCACTAAATATACGCTGAATATAATAGGTGACGCTAAATAGTGTTGAGAATAATGAAAGCGCAATTTCCTTACTTTCTGTACTTACTATTGAGTGAGGTTTCAATACAGCATTAGCCGATAAGTTAAAGACATTCCCGGGAGCTGTCAAAGTCGTATGTAATAGTTTGACAGCTGTCAAACAAGTCAGACGTTCACTGTTATTTATTTTATTTTAAATATTATTTTGACATTATTATACTATTAAATCAACTATATTATTAATTATTTGTATAAAATTGACGTATTGCACTTTAAAATATTGACATGGCACCATCAAAAATAAAATCAAGCACGAAAGATGACAACGACAAAAGGTTGGTGGACGTTATTTTAAAATTAGAAAACCTAATAATGGCTATGGATTTGAAACTCACAGATTGTTGTGATATAATAAGACACCAGCAAGATGAGCTAACACAACAAAGACATCATAAATGTTGTAAAGAAAAACTCACCAGTCACAGATCCATGCATGTCAAGTATTCCCCAAAGGCTTCATGGTGTAACATACGCATCACTGAATGAGTCCGGGCCCCCTGGTCTAGACTACTTCACTGATGACTGCACTACTAGACCATTAATAGGACAGACTGATAATATTGATGAGGTCACTGATAACGTCCTACCACGACCAACGCCGACGCCGGCGCCGCCGGCAGTACAAGCGGAGCAACCTAGCCCCCCGACTCGAGCCCTTCGGCCCCGTGGACGATCTAGGCGTGTCGCTGCCGTGGAGGCCTCACCACCCAGAGGCAGGTCTGGTGCTGGCAAGCGAGTTGCAGCTAGTTGCAGTGCAGAGGAGCAGCAGCCACACGCTCTGCCCGCAAGCGAGCCATTGGCCATGCCCCAGGGACTCCGAGCTGCCCCGCCACGTCTCACCAGTCTGCACTTATTCAACGTGTGTGAGGATGCTACTGTCGATAACGTTCTGCAGCACATCAGAAGCCAGATGAAGATTACAGGCGTCGAATGCGAACAGTTGGCGACAAGAGGCAGCTACTCATCGTTTAAGCTGAATGTACCCGCAAACAAAGTTCATTTGGTGAGAAATTCGAAACACTGGCCAGACGGTGTCCAAATTCGGCGTTTCAATATTGTAAGTACAAAAAACTCAAAAAGTTCCAGTACACAACTAAAACCGCACTAGACGCAAAATTTACCACAATAACTGTACTACACCAAAATGTTCGATCTATTTGTAGCAAAACTGGACTTTTAGATTTATTATTAAGCACTGAAAATCCAGATGTACTAGCGTGCAGTGAGACATGGTGCAAAAAATATGAAATTGAACGAGTTCAGTTGTGCGGGTATGAACTGGCAAATCACTACTGTCGAACGTGCATCGCTCATGGTGGTGTTGCGCTATACACACGGCCCGATATTCCGTACCGCCAACGAACTGACCTGCATAGCCTGGTCGTTCAATATCATTTCGAATTCTGTGCAATTGAATTATTAAATACAAATTTTGTTGTTATTGCGATATATCGCACAGGTTATGGCGACTTTGACATTTATTTAAATAAATTGGAATTGTTACTGGGCAAGTTGGTTGACGAGAATAAGAGGTTTATTCTAGTCGGCGACCAAAATGTGGATTACTTGTCAGATAATTGTCAGCGGAAGCGCGACAATGAAATCTTAAATTGCTATGGATGTATAAATTGTGTCGAATTCCCTACCCGTGTGTCCACGGATAGTTCGTCCTCCATTGACTGTGGGATAGTGCCGTCCGATAGCGGCAACTTAACGGCTGTACCTATACATACCGTCATTAGTGACCACGACGCGCAGTTGTTTACAATAACCACAGACCAGCCACACCAAAGACAACACAATGATAAAATTGAAAAAAGAATGTTTAAAGATGAATGTATATCCCTATTTTATTTTGACATTGCAAATTATAATTGGAATTTTATATTTAATAATGATATTGACATAAACACTAAATTTAATAAATTATTTGACATTTTAAAATTCTATATTGACATTCATTTTCCAATTCGACATATTATCAAAAAACGCAATAAAAATCCGAAATGGCTAACGGAAGATTTAGATAAATATATAAAAATTCATAATGACTTCACAGAATTTAGACGACAGTATCCCGAAGAGACAGACATTTCCGCATGCATCGACCATTATTCTAAGCTAATAAAAGCTGAATCGTTGGCGGCTCGTAAAAAGTATGTTGCAACTCGAATACATGAGAGTAGCAATCCCTCAAAAGAAATGTGGCGTGTTGTAAACGAAGAGGTATCGGTGAAACCTAACATTCAGAGCATTTCCTTAAAGGACAACGATTCAAAACCCATCCCACCTAGTAAAGTAGCAGACTACCTCAACAAACACTTTTTATCCGTCGCGTCTAACTACACAAGAAAAGTAGATACTGCAAAATCGATTCAACATTTAAACACCTTTTTAACAGATAGCGACAAAACAGACTTCAACATACCTACACTTACAATCCATGACCTGACAAATACTGTAAAAACTCTATTGAAGAAACCCAACACCCTTGACGTATACGATATATCTCTAAACATAATTTTATGCATCTGGCCGGTCATATCGGGACTGCTTGTCGAATTATTTAATAACATGATTACGAGCGGTGTATACCCGGACGTACTAAAGAGTACAAGAGTGTGTCCAGTATATAAAGGAAAGGGTGAAAGGTTCTCAGTAGACAATTATAGGCCATTAACCATGGTACCTGCAGTATCAAAAATTTTCGAGTCTTATCTGTCAAAACAACTAATGCACCATTTAGAGACTAATGACTTACTTACTGACAAACAATTTGCGTACAGAAAGAACATGTCCACAACGACGGCTGCTTATAAAATTTATAACTGTGTGTCAACTGCTTTAGATGATAAATATAAGGTAGCAGGGATATTTTGCGACCTGTCTAAAGCATTTGATGTCATCGACCATGATTTACTGTTAGAAAAAATCAAGCGTTACGGTATAAAGAGTAATACACACCAACTACTCAGTACATTCCTAAAAAACCGAAAGCAGACCGTGGCTGTCAATATTGACGGAAAGAAAATAAAGTCTGAAGTGGGTAAAATAGAGGTTGGAATACCGCAGGGATCTGCTCTCGGAAATTATCTATTTCTAATATTTATCAATGACCTTCCGTCATATGTAATTGAAGGATTAATGGTATTGTTCGCTGATGATACTACTGTAGTCGTGAGCGCGCGTACGCTGGAAGAGCTTAAACGCAAGATAGACAGTGTATGCACGCAGCTGCATGAGTGGTTTACAATGAACGGCCTGATTCTCAACGCGAATAAGTCAAACATCGTGATTTTCTCGTGCAGAAACTCTCCGGCGCTGTCCTTGCGGAGTCCAATACCTATAAACAATTACTGCAGGTTCCTTGGTTTTTTCATGGATAGCAATCTCTCTTGGAAACAACATGTAGACATGCTTTGTGAGAAGCTGAGCAGTGCTGTGTTTGCCCTACGGAAACTGAAACCTATTATGTCTAACGAAGCGTTGTTGCAAACATATCACGCCTACTTTCACTCGTTGTTGTCGTACGGCATAATCTTATGGGGCGATTCAACTGATTCGAACCGTGTTTTCATAATACAGAAACGTGCTCTGCGGACGATGGCGGGTGTGCGGCCGAGGCACTCGTGTAGGGAATTATTTAAAACACATGGAATACTAACACAGTACTCCCAATATGTGTTTGACATTGTAATGTTGACGCGACGCAACATATGCGACTTCGAGCGCATGCACATTCCGGGTCGAGTCACGCGGCAAACGGGGCGACTAAAGTCTGTTCCGCGGCGGTTGGCTCTGCTTGATAAAAACCCGCGCGATGTCGGGCCAGCGTTTTATGAACGACTACCCGCAAATTTAAAAAAAGAATCTTGCGACGAAACATTTAGGCGCCGGCTGAGAGACCTCTTATTATCTAATCCTCTTTATTCTATAAAAGAATATAATGAATTGTAATTTTGACATTATTTAATTTATTATTGTGGTTGATTCGACACTATTGTACCCGTATCGGTACTATTTTGATTATTTTAATTGACTTGTTATTTCTAAACTAGGTATATTGTTAGTATACCTACTTATAATTTATATTTTTTATTTTGATTAAGTTTGACAATTTAAATATTTTGATTGATTATTGTATTTGACATGATGTTTTAATCCTTAGGTATTGTTTGTATACCTACTCACTTATCATATTGTATCGAATTTTTATTTTATTATATAATGATTTATAATTTGACATGCTACTAATATTTGTATATTTACCATGACATTGTTATATTCAAATTTAAGACGATATCCTTGTGAGTTACTTATGTTATGAAATGTATAATAATATAAGGTAATTTTCATAGATAAATAAATAAATCTAATCTAATCTAATCTAAGGCACATACATACACAACATCGCACTTTTCCGCATAAGGCAGAGACAATGTCCACTTGTTACGATTCTGCCTGACAACCCTCTTCTGCTACCTGCAGATTCATAAACGTTTTCTTATATGCACGTCGATCGAGGGTTTCAACTCTCGACCTGATCATTCTTCATTAAAATATCCTGGATTTGGCCGTGCTAATTATAATATAGCTTAAAATATTCGTAATTAAAAATTAAATAAAACACTACACATGCAGTGTAAATCCCATCTAGTACAAAAGTACAGATTGAATAGTTCGATGTCACTAAAACTGTCACATACGGCACACGTTGCTGTGACTCAGTAGTTAAGATATAAAAGATTTCATACAGACATCACGATACCTTTAAATATTCATCGTCATCTTGACATCGAACCCAGTTGTACTCTCGCGTGTAGGCTTGAGGTCCGTTTTCCTGTTGCTCCTTGTCTCCTTCACGCGGTCTTCAGCGCCCTTGTTGGTGAATGTGTTATCACGCACGCCATCCTTAATAACGTCCAGTCATGGCTTTTTGGGCTGATCTCTCTTTCCTGTGCCTAGCATGGGTCACATGGCAAAACATATTTATATTAAGTGTCCTTTAAGTATACACCAGCAGCATTATTGTGGTATTTTTTTTATAATTAGAGTCCATACTAAATAAAGTGACAAAGGCCAGACACCCATATCCTCAAACGAATTGAGTATAAACCATAAAGATTTGAAGTTCTAGAAATAAGCCTACAGGTTCGTTCAGAACCTAAGTAGATAAGATGTAGATTTCTTTAGGTACAATATCCTAACCATACAGAGACCACGTACCGGAAGACGCAGTGTAGGAAGACCTCCAACAAGTTGGATCGACGACCTGGTAAGGATCACAGGTACCAGCTGGATGTGGAAGGCACTGGACCGGCCTTTGTGGAGATCGCTGGGGGAGGCTTATGTCCAGCAGTGGGCGTTTTTCAGCTGATATGATGATGATGATGATGATGACAGAGTATTATAACCAAAAATGACACCGAATGCACTAGGTACATCCACTGATAGACATAGAATAAAATTATTCTGCAGGTTTTAATAACTTTATGATTATGGAAATACTTATAGCCGGACGAGACCATTGATTTCCTCTCTCTCCTTCTTTTGTCTTTTTGAGTTTGGATCAACTGAGGGGCAGAAACTGATTTACAAGTGGCTGCTCCTGTATTCTGATGATATGAACCTGACAGACTCTGACTAAAGTTAATTCTACTTTAAAATCTCTATTAATTTACAGCTACCGGTGGTCTCAACAAAAACAGTATGAAACTTATATTCAGGAAGGGAGACTATAAATACTACATAAATTACGCAAATAATAATCTGGTGAGTAGAAACTATCCCTATGTCCAACATGTTTATACTATCCTAAGCGACGTCACAGAATATTAGGGGAGACCGGGGATGGTTGACTAACTTTTGACTTAAGCTCGTATATCTTTGATGTTTAACTTATAATAACAAAAACAACAGTTGATACAGATAGAAGAACTATTCAGGTACCTAAAATACTTCTCTATAACCTATATATTTATCATTATAATACTTATTTAGTAGATTTTCTAAACCCCTGACGTTTGGTCAACCTACCCCATATCCGGGGTAGGTTGACCATAAGCATGGGGTAGGTTGACCTAGGCAGTAATTAGTGTAAATAAAGAGGATTAGTATAAAATATAACATTGAAATGTACTACATAATAAAAACTTTTTATTAAATTATAAACAAACTTTTTGAACGACGTAGCTCTAGACAGGCTTGTAGCTTGAGGTGATCTTATTGATAATGAGGGATGACGTTTTAAAAAATTACCAAGGCAATCTTCGCCAGCCATTAATTTTGTATTCCAAGACTCCGGCATACTTATATTATTCTTTGTTGCGTATTCGAATGCAAACTTGCGTGTCTCATACGGTGTTAATCCATAATAAATGTCAGCAGCCGTCTTCAAATAAGCTTCCAGTTTATTTTCTTCGTCATCGCTAAATATCTGTCTATTTTTTATGTACCCCGCCGTGTCCAGGGTCAAATCAGCTCTACTGAGGTTCGGATTACTTTCTAGCTTTTGATTAAGTCTGGTTACATAACGATGCAACGTTTTGTATGGAATTTGGTATTTCTTTGATGTGGCGTTTATGCTATTATTATCGAAGATCACTGCGTGGCAAGCTCTTTCTAGGATATCTTTTGGTACATCACCCCTTTTAGATTTTGTTTTGTACGTCCTCATTTTCTGTAAAAATACAACTGTAATTTAGTATACGAAAGAAGACCATAATAGTGTTTACATTGATGGTGCACATTAGCCCACACAATTCTTTAAATGAGTATATAATATTATAATTATTTAAAAGGGGTTGGTTGACTAATTAGTCTACCTACCCCAAACAAAATTTGTCAACCAACCCCTGACGCCATTTTGAATTTTACCTGCGTATCATATACAAACTCTGGCGTTAACATGGAAGCAATACTATGTAATATAGAGTAAAACTATAATATTTACATTTGGCATAACAACAACATTGTTTCTAACAGATCCATACGCACAATAACAAAAAAAGTACGAACGAAAAAAATTACTTACCGAGCCCAAAAATACAACGTGTGATGTCACTCACGAACGCCGCGCGACTGCGGCGGCTCACTTCGCACAAGTTTGCGGGTCGCGGGGAGGCATCGTGGCTCGTGATTGGTTAATGAAAAACACGTGATGGTGGCGAGTTATTGTTGCTTAGTCTACCTGCCCCTATAGCCAACCATCCCCGGTCTCCCCTAATACTCACGTGTGAAATAATATTTTCTCATTCATAAGTATAGCTCGACCTGCAAACATAGGTGACCTATTAATTGTGGCGCTAGTTCTGTATTTTATGTACCAATACCGGAACCTTGAAAGTTACACATTTTAAGGGTATGCTCCGGGTTTCCTACCGCGTACCTCTTGACGACATGCAACTGTTTCGAAATATCGGGCTACTCGTCTACAAAGGTACGCGGCACAGAAATGAAACAAAAACAGAATCCATGTTACCTTAAAGAGATGTGGTGCATGCAAGGTGTGACAATCTCCTTTGTTGTACATGACATACACTCATCGGGTCTTACAACGCGCCGCCATTTTGTAGCGTTCGGACATATTTTTCCACAACGAAAAATATTTTAAAATGCCGTCATGTGTAGTGAAATTGTGTAAAAGTTACTGGAAAAAATGTAACAAGGCAGGAGGAATTACCTACCACGCCTAAGTAATTATGATTCGTGCTACTTTTTTTAATAATGTTTTATTTACTTTGAAGCAAATTTCGAACAAAAGTACAACGATGTGGCTACCTATTTTTCGGGAAAATTCCCATAAAGTGGGGAATTCTTTATTAAATTTGTGACTCAGATCAGGTTCCGAATTTTTATTACCTATCGTATCTGAAAAGAACTTGAATGATTATAATTAAAGTCTACCCTACGTACTGCTATGATGTAAGCATAGTAGTCCGATTTTATAAATAAATAATATAACACCGCTTTCTGCGGAGCCCTTATTATTTTCGATCCCGATTTTATTTTAACCGGGTTATATTATTTTAATAAGTTTCCTAGAAATAAAAACCGTAAAGACGATTGGATTCTAATTATACGAAACTATAGAAGAGAAACCAATTGGAACCCATCATCTGCGAGAACCGTGTGCAGTGCACATTTTGATGACGTGGATTTTATAACAACCTTTCCAAAACGGGTAAATTAACTGAATAGCTATTTTGTTTTTTATAATTTGATGTATTTGTACCCGCCTCGAATAGCAGAATAAGAAAATAGGGCAGGATACAGTACGGCAGGGGTACGACAAGGCTAAGGTAGGGGCACGGGTGGGAAACGGCAGGCGTACGGCAGGGCTACGGGAGAGGTACGGCAGGGTTACGGTAGACCTAGGGGATGGTTGCGAGAGGGGTACGGCACGGATTATGGGAGCACGATAAGGCTACGGTGGGGGTACGGGAGGGAAACGGCAAGCGTACGGCAGGGCTGTGGGAAGGATATGGTAGGGGTACGGCAGGCATACGGTAGGGTTACGGTAGGCCTATAGGAGTGGTACGGGAGTGCTGCGGAAGGGATACGACAGGGCCACGGAAGGGGTACGGCAGGTATACGGTGTGGTTAAGTGAAGGGTGCGGGGAGGGTACGTGACGGGTACGGTAGGGGTACGAGAAGGTTACGGGAGGTTTCCCACAAGCGCGCTCCATACAAACGTAGTTTGATCATATTTTCAAAGTACACAGGTTTTTTATGTCTATAGAAATCTTGAATCTCGTGTAACTTTGAGTTGATATATTTATTATACCACAAGCATCGATATTAGTTTCTGGATCACGTCTACAAAATTTCATTGATTTGGTAGCGCAATATTGAAAATATGATCAAGCTTCATTTGTATGGAGCGTACTCGGGGAGACTCCTCTTATCAACATATTTCATTACTTAAGAAATTTTAAATAAATATTTACAATCAGAAATTAATAATTTTTATTGATTTATTATTGTAAAGTTGTACCTATTGCTAACATAATACATAAAGAGGGCAAAATGGAACATGTATATGGCAACCCTAAAATTACGCAGATATATAAAATGGCGGCCATTTCTATGCTTCCCTCATGACTTAAGATATATTGATTCTGTTTTTGTTTAATTTCTGTGGTACGCGGTAGGAAACCCGGAACATACCCTTAAAATGTGTGATAATAACCGCGATAGTTTAAAACATTATCTTGAGAATTATGTAACAGAACTGTGACAGGATAGTAAGGAACATGGCTGAAAAGAAATTAGCGGCATTGCAAAAAACCTTCCATGGAAATATGATTTTGGGCACATTTACGTTGACGTTGGGGTCAAAATTCTTTAGAAGGTGTACAACAAAAAAAGCGGCGGTAAATGATATAAATTATTCACACCATCAAGTTGTAGTTTCTTTATTATTGCCACTAAATTAGGTACTACAGTTTGGCAAGAATGTCGTGAAAAGAATTATTTGGGAACTACTCTCTCGTCTTAATTGGCCTCACTAATTTACTGTCATACTCAAATATTCTACTTCTATCTGTCAAACTGGCTTCAGCTGTTATTTCATTTCATTTCATTTATTTTGATGTACACGTCAAATGTCATTAAATTCTTGAGTAGTCAATATTCTTAAAATAATGTTACAACAGATAAAAAGATCACAATCTTAATATCATGAGGTTAGTTACACAAATTAACTTTAGTTAGAGTATTTTACCAACTAGTTAATTACAAATTCAGATGTTACAAACATTATTATTATTATTACAATTCAATTCAATCCATTTATTGGTAAAAAAAAATATTAATTGCCTGTCAAATGTATACTTATATTATATAATACAAGTGTATTTATAATGCATCACTTAACAATTAAGTCATACAAAGTCGTACATAACAACTTATATAAGCTTAACAAATATACAAGCATACGTCCGTTATTTAACTAAGTCATTTTTCATTATTCGTCTAGTGAGTAGAGCGCCTCGGACAGCAGTTTCTTTTACAGTTTTGTCATAAAGATGTTGTTACTGAGTGAGTTTTTAATTTCTTTTGATATTTGATTAAATATTTTGGGACCGACCGTCTGCATGCATTTCGCCGACTTTGCCAATCGTTTTACAGGGAGTCGCAAATCGTCGCGGTTCCACGTGTTGCGAGTGTCACGCCATTTAGACATTGTCGTTGTTTTGTTGTTGTTACTCGTATATTTAAGTTTTCATGTGTTTTACTATGTGGAAAATTTATTTTCGCAATGAATTCAAGAAGGTATAAAAGCGGTACGGGAAAAGTAATATTTTGAGTTGTTCAAGAATATATGCCCAAGTTTGGAGCAGATAAGTTGCTGTGCGATTTGGAAGATGTTTATGGTCGAATATCAAAGATAATCGGTACGCATATTAATCTTAATTTTGTATATATTGAATGAAATGTGATCCTTCGGAAATCATTTGAATTTATGTAAAATTAATATGTTTTGTAGTATTGTTTACATTAATTTGAGTTTACAAAAGTGGCCGTCAAATTATAGTGTACCTACCTACTGTTATAATTTTGATCCTATTATATTTTTTTGTAAATATAATATTCATTAATACTTTTGCCTTCAGGTGTATCTTAACGCAATGTACGACTATTCGGGGCTAGTGAAATGAGAGCCAGTATCAGGGGAACTAGAGAAATATATTATGCTTTGTCTAACATAGGATGATAATTTTGACAACTCACTAATTCTTGGTCCTTAGCAAAATATACAATCGTACTTCATAGACAGGTAACGCCCCTTTAGTGAAGTGCCACGAATAACGAATCACAACAGACTATCGAAAATCTATTTTCAAATAAAATAATCAGACATTTAAAATTAACATTTAGATAATTAAATTTTGTTTTTGTACGTAAATTCTTATTCCTTGTTTGGATTTTACCCTAAAAGACCTTTCACAGCAACGATTTCGACTCGCACGTATTCAAAGAAATAATGACTGATTAAAAATACGCACGTGTAGAAATCATCATTTTGCAAGGCTTTTAATGTCAAATCGATGTTTATTTTGTATAAAGCATACAGCATAACCATTCAACTATCGATTCCAAGTTCTATGAGAATGATAATCAATAATCGAATAAATACAGTAACCAATTTTACACTATTCATCCCTACCATGAACTGTCAAAACTATCATCCTAAATTTGACAAAGTGTATTGATTGAAGTGGCTGGGCGAACAGAGAAAGAAACAGAAAATAGATGACAGTTTGACATTACATAGTTCCGTGCATCAGTGTTGCTGTTAAATTTATAATAGTACCTAAATATGGACCGGACTCTTATATAAATTTCCAATACATCCCCTTATTCTTAATATTCCACTATAATGTGACAGCTGAAGTGGGTACCTACAGTTTGACAGTAGGTAATGTATTGTTAGAAGAACAGTAGTTCCTAAAATGCAAAACCTATATTATTTAATATTAGCTACTCTTTATCATGATACTCTAAATTACAAGGGTAGATGCAAAGGTTTGTAGAGATATGTTGGCATTTTCAGATTGTTGAGTTAGACTGATTAAAATAGACATGTAATAAAACTCTTGTAATAAAACTTTTTTCCATCTTGGTATCTTACTTGGAGCTGGCTTTATGTAAATATTGATTTCCCTATATATTACCTATCCCTTTGTCTATACTACCCATACTAAACTAGCCCTTTCGGCTGATGTTGTTTAAGCCCTACAATATGATATAAAATATTAACAAGTATCAAAATTTCTAGTCGAAGTATACGAGGCACAGACGCAAAGGAATTTGAAACAGAAGCAAAGCATAGACGTGAAGATAGTGTTTTTAAATATTTTAAGTTCACAGACTGACACAGTACAATGATACCATGTATACGATGGTGGCGCCCTCAATTTTTTTTACGACTTTCTTGCCTTTCTTTTCCGGAATTTGTCAACGTAAAAGGAGTTCCAGGTCGCGTTTTATTGACATTAGCTTTTTTATTATTAAAACAAGAACTCCTCGCGACATAATCGCTTAGGGGCGACAGTGGTCATGTTCCGTCAGGTTTGCCTCCTTCTAATATGTTTAAAAAAATAATTCAGCTCTGTTTATATTAGCCACAATGCGATTCTACTCCGATGCCTGGTGGCGGCGAGGGACTGGCGGTAGGCGTGGAGGACTGGGCGCAATATGATGACGTCTATGTTGCTGATAACTTTCATTCTGCTGTAGTGTCACGCAAGAATGCCGATTATGACGCAATAGTTACCGTAGAGGCATTTTGCTAAAACTTAACAGGAGAGGAAAGTCTGTTTGTTTGAAGCTGAATATATATAATGGTTTGATATTATGATCCTGATGAAAACGTCAATAAAGTGGTAAATCATTTTTTTTCTCTTATTTATGTTAATCATTTTGGCGTTATTATGATCTCGCGCGCAAGGCCTTGGGGTCCGATTTGGCATTGGAGTGACTGCCATCTGATCTCTGTGACCCTGGGTACAGAGGAATTTGACCAGATTGGGCATCTCACTGGTGGCCCTTTATTACGGGCATATGAGATGTCTCGCATCGCACTGGCGACGCCCATAGTGTCGCTGATACGGCGATCCTCAGGCGGCGCTGACTATTTTCTATCAAGTGAACCGCCCTGTTTTTCTACAAACTAATATATCCATTTGACAAGGTGTAAAGGGAAAATATAGGTAATAAAACTTGAGGCATCCCAGCAAATTGAAAGCCAAAAGTCAGTCGAGGTCAGTTGTTTACAATCCATTTCTCCTTTCGACACGTTCTAACAACAGCAAATGAAAACAAACGATGAGTTGCGCTTTGTGCGATTCACTCGTCGCGAAGCCACAGAATAGGATAACACAGTGCACACAGAAATGGCTTTAATTCATTATAGCTCTAAATGGCCCCCAACACAGCTTATGACGACGTCAATCAATCGATAGTAACTACAATCGACGGAGTATCGAGCCTTTCGAAGCACGGAGTGCATGAGCGCCGTAGGCATTAGAAAACCCTATTGATACAGGATTGTAAGCGTACCTTGAGCTTTTTTTACGTTTACTCTACAGTAAACGTAAAACAATTTGTACGATAGTCCGTAAAGCGTCTCAATCTGGCAGTAGCGGGACTGAAATTCCTTCGTCTAAATGAGTTTCTATTGATTAATTTACTTTACCACATACATTACAGTTTACGTAGGGAGTGTAGTTTACGTAGCGTTTCGAAGCACGGAGTGCATGAGCGTCGTAGGTTTTAGAAAAACCTATTTACCAACCTGTAAACCAATTTGTACGATAGTTTGACTGAAATCCTAAAAAGACAAACAGGCAAGCGGGCTATCTGATGGCAGTGAAAAGTGGTCACCGCCGCTTATGGACTGCAGCAACACCAGGTGCGCTACCTCGTAGAGGTGCACAAGTGCGCCTAGCCTCAAAGTACGAATCAGTCACCCACATAATTATTGGACTTAACGTCCGTTGCTTAACCCGGTTGTCGGTTTAAAATAAAGTATATTTTGTTTATATTAATTCAATAGAAATCCTAATTCTTTAAAATGTTAGTGATATTGCAATGGCTCAGAAAATACGTAAATATCAATATTAATAGAACTTTACGCACAAGTAAGTTTTACTATCATCATCATATATTTAAGAGTGTGACTCTTGTCGGTAAAGCAACCGCCACTTTTCTCTCCTGTCTACCAACCTCTTCATCTCTTTATAATCCCTGGCGCTCACTTTTACCTTCACGTCCTTTACAAGTAAGTTTATTTATCAAAAATATTATCGTATAAATAAATTCAATCAATTTACGTCGACAACATGACGAACGTTCGCGCTAGCACTCGCCACTGAGCGTGAAGTGCCTGATGAAGTCAAGGTGTGCGTTACAGAAATAACACCTTGTTTTACATTCTACACACCCTGTATGTTTATAAAAGACCTATTCTACTACACAAAAGGAAAGACGAGTAAAAACAGACACTTACCCAACCCTAAACTGGTACTTGTGTAAGATTTTGTAACCATGGCATGGCAGTTACAACTTTCTTGTACCGAGGACTAACAGGCGAACACGGCGAGCACGGCGAATCCCTAGTTTTATTACGGATATGAAAAATAACGTTGAAAAATATGCAGAACTAATGTAAGTAATGAAATATGGTGTGTCTAATACAAGAAATGCTTTTGTTATTTTCAATTAGTCTAACAAGGGCAGGCACAGATAATTTTTATTTTATTTTAATTGGAATTAGTCTCGCCATCACGTGGCCATCAGAAGGGCAAGCGGGCGGGTGTATAAGAGCTCTGCGCGGCGGCGGCCGGCCATCTTGCGTCGCCGCCTCCGCCATGCTGCGCCTGACCCTCCTCGCCGCCTGCCTGCTGGCCGCGATCCAGATCACCGTCGCCGCAAATCCACTTCCAGCACCCGGCTTTGTAAGATATGTTAAACTATGTAAGTTTCTTAATATACATAATGAAAACTCGGGGGCGTCATTTGCTAAATTTTTAAATAACTATTTTTCAATTATATTAATCAGGACGAATCCTGCGAGATTAAATTATGTACCTGTGCCCCATGCTGCACTGATTTTTAGGGAATGGTAAACCTTTTTTCTGTGTGTTTTCTGTACATTTTGTTGCTAATGTTAGCCTTTCACACACTTTCGGTGACTTGACGCTAAATAGTGTTTAGAATAATGAAAGCGCAATTTCCTTATTTACCATTAAGTGAGGTTGCAATACAGCATTTGCCGATAAGTCAAAGACGGTCCCGGGAGCTGTCAAAGAAGCATACTCGTACATCCACAACATCGCGCCTTTTTTTATACAGGTAGCCAGTGATTATGTCTACAATTATATATCCATATCTCCATGGCTCTTCGCCGCATGAAGAATCGGGAAGCGTTCGGACCCGATAAAATTCCTATTGAGGCGTGAAAATCGATCGACTTTTGTGGTGTAAGCAACTTTACCGACCTTTGTAAACGCGTCCATCTCACTGGAAGGATATCCAACCAATGGAGGCTGAGTATCATTTCTCGTCTGCAAAGGTATCAACCATGATATCTGACATCGTGAAGCTAATCGATGCATCCTGGACTGGACAATCGGATTCGACAGAAGAGTCTCGAAGTATTACTATAGGTTTTGGCGAGAGTGTTGGGATAATGCACCATGCACGACCTAGTATTTGCCCTGAGAAGTTTAATCAACGCATACACAAGACGCCTCTGCATTCTGGAATTGCAAAGGCCTTTGACAGTATCCCTCGTGAGACGCTCTGGCGGTCCAAGGCGGCACCTGAGGCCTCCGTTGATCGCGATTCTTATTTTATAGTTAGAGCCGCTGTTGGTGACACCAACCCGTTTTCTGTTATTATTGTGTTCGCCAAACCTTTGTGCTCAATCCATTTAAAACGTACTGTCATACAGAATCTTAGAGTACCATGAACAGCATCCCTGGGTGCTCATGTATTCTGATGATATGAACCTGACAGACGCTGACTATATTTAATTCTACTTTAAAATCTCTATTAATTTACAGCTACCGGTGGTGTCGACAAAAACAGTGGGAAATTTATATTCAAGAAGGGAGACTATAAATACTACATAAACCCTGCCAATAATAATCTGGTAAGTAGATAGTATCCCTATGTTCAGAATCTTTATACTCTAAGCGACTTCACAGAATACGCGCTTCACTCATGTGCGAAGTAATATTTTCTCACCTGGAACCTAGGTGACCTTTTAATTGTGGCGCTAGTTCTGCATTTTATGTAGCAATACCGGAACCTTAAGAATTATGTTACATAACTGTGACAGGATACTAAGGAACATGGCTGAAAAAAACCTACCGCCATTGTAAAAAACCTTTCATGGAATTATAATCCTTGACACATTTACGTAAATAGTAGACGTTGGGGTCAAAATCCGATGGATTAAACCGATTAACTTAAGTTTAAGTAGGTGTACCATAACGAAGACGGCGGTAAATGATATAAACTACTTACACCGTCAAGTTTATTAGGATCAGAAATATATACAAACCATGAGTTACTTAAATCGGTATATTATTAAAAGTATGGACTTAATGATAATAAACTTATGATAACACAATTAACGTAGGAAGTCATTGATTTATTACTAATAGTAGATCAATGTAGGAAGTAGTAAGATTTGGTTGTCTGGTGATACAACCCCTCGGTTCACCCACAGCTAACGTTCAAATGTCTCTCTCTTGCTTTTCAACGTAGAGCCAGCCCGTGATCACGTGAATCCTAACGTGAGTCCGTTTCACGAGGTAGTGTCATCTGTGTCGTTTGAACCGAACTAAAATGGTTTGATACCATACTGCTAACAAGTTATACTTTCTTTATAAAGCCTCTAATTATTGCCAGTAAATTAAGTACACTTACTTTACCGGAGTTTGTCAACGTAACCTGAGTTCCAGGTCGAGTTTTATTGACATTTGTTTTTATTTTTTATTATTTGAGCAACATATTCTCGCGACATAATTGCGTTAGGGGCGATAGTGGTCATGTTCCGTCAGATTTTCCTCCTTCTACTAGGCTTAAATAATAATTGAGCTTTGTCTTTTCTATTTTTATGTTAGCCAGTATGCGATTCTCCTCCGATGCCTGGTCGCGGCGGGGGAATGGCGGTAGGCGTGGAGGACTGGGCGCAATATGATGACGTCTATGTTGCTGATAACTTTCATTCTGCTGTAGTGTCACGCAAGAATGCCGATTATGACGCAATTGTTACCGTAGAGACATTTTGCTAAAAGTTCACCGGAGAGGAAAGTCCATTCGTTTAAACCGATAACATATAATGGTTTAATATCATGATCCTGATGAAAAGGACAATAAAGTGGTGAAACATTTTTTTTCTCTAATTAATTATAATCATTTTGGCATTAATATGATCTCGCGAGCAAGGGCTTGGGGCCCGATTTGGCATTGGAGTGACTGCCATCTGATCTCCGTGACCCTGGGAACAGGGAAATTTGACCAGATTGGGCATTTCACTGGTGGCCTTATATTATGGGCATATGAGATATCTCGCATCGCAATGGTGACGCCCATAGTGTTGCTGATGCGGCGATTCTCAGGCGGCGCTGACTATTTACCATCAAGTGATCCGCCCTGTTTTCCTACAAAAAAAGTATCCTTTTGACAAGATGTAAAAGAAAATTATAGGCAGAAAACTTGAAGCAAACCAGCAAAATGAAGGCCAAAAGTCAGTCGAGGACAGTTGTTTACAATCCATTTCTTCTTCACAAACGATGAGTTGCGCTCTGTGCGATTTACTCGTCGCGAAGCCACAGAATAGGATAACACAGTAAGCTATCTCGACCGTATGGAATAAGTACCTACCTTCTCGCACACGTACATAATACCGTGAATCACTGTACGAGATGCACACAGAAATGACTAATTCATTGATTGGAGCTCCAAATGGCCCCCGACACAGCTTATGACGACGTCAATTGATCGAGGGTAACTAAAATCGACGACGATCGATACCAACATATACAATCATACCTTCCGAAGCACGGAGTGCATGAGCATCGTAGATATTAGAAAAACCTCTTGGTACAGGATCCTAAGCGTAATCACCAACACCACCACGCAAGAGGTCCCGGTTTCGATTCCCGGCCGGGCAGAAATTGAAATGATGAATTTTAATTTCTGTTACGGGTCTGGGTGTTCTATGTATAATAAGTATGTATTTTAAAAAAAAGTATGTCAGTAGTATATCAGTTATCTGGCACCCATAGTACAAGCTTTGCTTAGTTTGGGGTTAGATGGCGCTGTGTGAATTTGTCCACGAATATTTATTATTATTATTATTATCATTCGAACCAGTACCACTACCTTGATTTTTTTAAGTTTTCTTTACAGTAAACGTAAAACAATTTGTATGAGAGTCGTAAAGTGCCTCTATCTGGTAGTAGCGGGACTGAAATCCCTACCATGAGTTGCTATTGGTTTATTTACTTTACCACATATGTTACAGTTTAGGTTGGGAGTCTAGTTTACGCAGAGTTTTGCATACTGCTATCTTGCTTACAAGGCGTACTATCTTGCCATTCGCCACAGGCCCTGCTAACATTAATAATTCTTTAACACACTTGCTCGTAGAGAGGCTATTATGCAATCGATTTTTACCTTACAATAAAGCCTACTAAATACGCACTCTATTTATTTACATAACGACACTCACCTGCACGATAAGAAATCCAAACGTAAAAGACGGTATGACGCGTTTTGGTCGCTTGCACAAAGATGAACTACTACGTCTTCTCTGTACTGTGGCGAGACGTCACTCGACTCGAGATAGGATGCTGAGCTAAGCGACGTGATCTAATTAGTGGCAGTGATAGCGGCGCGGATCAAACGCGCTACAAATGGCCGCGCGCGCGCGTGACGCCATTACAGACGACACACGAGTGTTCACGAGACGTCATTACGCGACGAGGAATTGCGCGGGCCCGGGGCCATCCCTCGCGACGGTTTCGTACAGATTTGCCACTTGGATGTATGGTGTTGGGTTAAATGGCGTTAACCATAGCAAGCAATGAATGGTACTCAAACTTTGTAGGAAAAACAAAAAGTTCTACAAACACCCGTTGCCATTAAAATGTTAGCGAATCTGAAACCTATAATCGTCATTATCATCTTGTCGTTAATGTCCCGGTTGTGCTCTCGTGTACGAGGGTTTGGGCTTGAACATGATCCAGGATTTGGCAGATCAGATAATTACAGTGGAACCACTGACAACTGACCTACGTGACCTTGCAAGCAGGGATCTTGACCAGATTGAATCATGGTTACATATTCAATCTGGTCAAGATCCCTCGCCTGAATGTACAGGGTTTTCCCTCACCGTAAAAGTATGGGTTAACATTCAACTAATGTACACAACTCAAAAAACAGTCATAAGTACGTGGCTTACAAGTCGGATTCCTTATCCACCGACGCTCCGCATTCTTCACTAATAAGTAGTTATTTTGTAAGTGTATAACTTATATAGAATCCCGGATGATTAACGAAGCTATGTGGTAACTACACGCGACACCTCGCCGCACCCCTTATCGAAACCATAATGCCATAAGTCAAACACCTCAATGCGCTCACGTAGATACGCCGAAGTGCCGGAAAGCTATTAATATTAACAGGTTTTGAGGACGTCAAGGACCACCTTAAAGGCCTTGCCACATACAAAGCTCGGCGCGAGCGCGGCGTGAGCGCGGTGCGATATTTGCTAGGCAACCATCGCGCGGCGCGTTATTTGCTAGGCAACCATCGCGCGGCGCGATGGTTGCCTAGCAACTATCGCGCCGCGCGATGGTTGCCTAGCAAATAACGCGCCGCGCTCGCGCCGAGCTTTCTATGTGGCAAGGCCTTAAGCGTATCTTTAACACTTGTAATTAACTATCTAGGTTATTATCTGATATTTTATATTTCCGGGTTTCTTGTAAAGTACCTAATCAGCCAGACCCTAGATCATAGTCAAAGCGGTCCCGGCCCCTCGCGCACAAGAGCACAATCGGGATATTGATGCGAAGGTAAATATTACTTTTTGTTGTATGACTGGATCTTCGTTACCAGTTAGTGTCAATGCCGTGTGTAATGAGATGTACATAGCTCTCTACCGAGTATCCACATAGTTCAGCCAGTAGTATCTATAGTATTAATAGATCTATTTACAACCGAAACATTCAAATATTATTATTATACTCTTTATTGCAGAAAACACATTAGAAACATAGTCACAATACAAAGTACAAAGGCGAGCTTATCCCTAAAAGAGATATCTTCCAGCCAACCTCACAATCCGTGAAGAGACCATAATGTCGGGGTGTAATACGTGCAATTGAAATTTTAATTGAAGTAATATGTGTAATATCTTTTATTTCTACAAACATTCACTATAACCACTTCAATACGAGAGATAATAGGTACCAGAGGCCTCAAACTGACAAAATATTTAACCTACTTAAAACAATACATATTATGGGTAGCAGACCGGCCTTAGTAATTCCATCTAGCTATACAAACAACGAAGTTTGGGACTAAAATTCAAAGGCGGCAAACATTAAAGCCTGTGTCCCGGGCTACTAAGCCGCAGATTCCAGGCCTTTATTCCCTGCGCTTACGAGGTCGTTACAACGACATATTCGACTAATTAATAATGAAACAAATATGCAAATAGGCTAGTAATTGAACATTTAATAGCTTGAAAGCATAAACCAACTGAAACGTTAGAAGCGGTACCAGCGGTAAACCAACAAATTGCTCTCGGTCTGCGTTGAGTTTTGTGTATCGTTGGCCACTGTGTTCTATCATCGCACCGCTCGCCACCGACAGGGAGTTCATCCTCACGCCTTGGAGCCAAATTGGTCGCGAACTGTGCGGTTCCAAAGGAACTTTCTCCCACGCACACTAAGGTTGTGGAATGAACTACCTGGAGAGGTTTTCGGCAACGCGTGGGTGATGCCTTTGGTATTGCAAACGTCCATAGGCTGCGGTGACTGCTTACCATAAGGCAGGCCGTAAGCTTGTTTGCCACCTTGGTGGTATATGATAAAAAAAATACTGTGTGTAAGCCACTCGTTCGAGTCGTTAGTTTTGAAAGTGAATAGTTGGTGCACGCGAAATCATATTTGTCAAGTACCAACGTTGTGTCCATTTGTTTCGATTTACACAGCATCGTACATTCTCGAGCGACGATTTTTCCCTTCGAATATGGCCTTCTATCGTAAACTATATGATCTAATGATGGAAGTTCGTCATAATCGTCTGAGAGATCAATTTCGGCTCCTACCAGAACGTTCTTCGTCAGCGCTGGCCATGTTTCGCAGCACAAGCATTAGGACTAATAAAGCTACTGCATATAAGCCGGAAGTTCATTATCATCTTCGCCTCAAATCTTGGCTGTGCTCTCGCGCGACGGCTGGAAGTTACTTAGCACGAAATTAATCTGATAAACACAGCGTCCTCTTTCTTTGGAACACGCAACAGGAAGCACGGCTTACGTCTTTAAAGTGTGTGTTATTCATATTTAATGACGTAATGAATTTGCGGCGGATCCCATATCCCTTTATTCTTAGGGCGCTCAGCGATATAAAGGTTAAGCCTTTAAAAGGTTAAGCCCTTTGGCGTGTTCTGCGGGCGAGGGTCGTGTCAATTCGGCCACAACCGGCCGTTGCCAAGCCGTGCTTGGAACGGAACGTTATACCCATATGTAAAGAATGATCAGGAATATAAGAGGCGCCGCCATATTTCAATTATTCTTTTATACTACGCAGTGAGAAACGAGCATACAGCCTACCTGATGGTAAGCGGTGACTGTCACTCATAACATATACGGTTCATTTGAGGACTAAGATGAAATTCCTCATGCCTTAATTGCGCTGGCTACCTAATTTTTACACCGGAACACAACAATGCAGTAATAGATAAGGCGGTACTAACCCAGACGGACTCCTCAGGTTTGTCCTATCACAAATTTTTTTCGAACACATTTCTTACACTTTTTGCAAGTAACTGGAACTGTAGCTACAGTTCCAGTTACTCCCTCCCAGAGGGAGCTCCCTCTTGACATTTTTCAGTGAGTGATTCAGTCCTGATTCGGCTATATATTCGTTTTCATATTCGAGCCCATTTGTATTATCATCATCAGTCAATTCCGGTATTGCATTCGCCCGGTGCACGACGACCCTGAGTCCGTTTTTCTACTTCTCGTTGTCCACTTCGCTTGGTCTTCGGTTTGTTGGCATGTCATCTTCAACGACGTCAAGCTATCGTTTCTTGGGACGGCCTTTCGTTTTCGTGCCTAGCGGGGGTGGAATGGCCAGACATTTGTTCCCTACGTAATTTGCGCGAGACCTGGCTATACCATCGAAGCCACTACTCTTTCAGTCCTGCGAAGTCATGGAGCTACAAAAGTGGCCCATTAAGTCTCTTACACGTTAGTTACGATGGCTGCAATCGGGGATCGAGAGTAGCCAGGAGTTTCACAAACTAATTTGTTTCCAGTAATAAATTAATAACATAATAAATACTGCTAACCTACAACTAGCCTAACCTAGCATGGTACGTCCTAGCCGATGCTAGACTATAGACTGCTTTATGAGATGAAAATATATCTTATGTGTGATTTCCATCTCAGATAGATAATGCTATAATGCTAGATCACGTTAACACGTAGTTCACGTCGTGCAGAGTGGCATTTCTTGATTTTGAGACGTACAAGTATGTAACTCGCTTACAAACCGCGTGTACTCATCGCGTAGGCGCAGTCACCGAACTGGAAACGCGCAGCTAACAGCTTTGAGTTGCGCCTTACCCAACGAAATTGCCAGAAAGCGCCTTCGCTATTCGGACTCTACGCAGTGATTATATGGACGCTACGAGATGGTTGTTGTACGTTCACTGCACGTACGAGGATTTGGAGAAAGGAGAATAAGCTTTCTGTAATCAGTACAGAACCCAGAATTGCGTAAACATTTAGGACAAAGCGAGTGGAATAGTGTATACTATACATATATGGGCTGATACTTGGACGTGTCGACGAATTTGCGTGAACAACTGGCAAAACTCCTAAGCTTAGATACCTCTTTAGTTTTAGTCGCACAGGCCGGCGTTGTTGATAGCTCAAAGGCAAGATTTCTCCGTAAACAACATTAAGAATGGATTGGGGCTTGCTGGCGGCACATTAACGCAGGGCACGCACCATCGTAATTAAGATCCTTGCCAGTACTGAATGAACAATCCCCGATTCGGCGCGTGCGGCTAACAATCTCTATGGAAATCTGCGGGGTGATTGTGTAGGTCTGCCGTTGACTGACGTTTACATTATCCAATCGTCAACTAGTATGTCCGTGGTAGGTGTTGTTCAAAGTTTCTATAGGTGCGAGAAAAAGAGACAAGGATTTCGAACTGATTTAGATATACCATCTTTCAATCTTTACAGAAAATGTAAACAGACGACACACCGAATTTGTCACATTATTCAATAGTCACACTTAACGTGATTTCTAGCACGAAACTATGGGTAATTCATTGTAACAATTACTGTCTTTTTCAATTTATTCAACTCACACACTACAACTATCACCGTCAATAATAGGTTAGTGCATGTCAAGAAAAGGAACTTGTTTTTTTCAAGACATTAATCGTCAATATTTTTATTAGATTGACACATCTTATTTCCACTTCCCATCCCCGACGAACTGTCGAGCGCCCTGAACCTCCTCCAGGAGGCTCGGGACGACTCGACAGAGCCCCTCCCTGCCGTTTCAGCGGCCCCCGTAGGCCCCCAATCCCAACCCACAGCAACGGGACCCCCTTCTGGGGTCTCGCTATAAATTCTCCAGTGTATGCTCCGTAAGGAGTGACGTTAAGCGTCCCTACGGGGTGTAGCATCCGATGAAACCTGAAAAGCCCTTATGGCTACAGGTGCTCCTAGGGGGTGTTTAGCACGTATGCGCCTAGGCTCTTTTTTGGCGAGTCGTGCATAACCAGTCCGGCCGGCCGGCTGGTACTCATGGGAGTTCACCTTCTCCCTCCCAACCGCTATACCGGAGGGTGCCCATTTCCTTTGCGTTGGGTGCAAAAAAATCCACTTCCCAATTCGTCCTTGTCGCAATATTTATATACGATATACTCCATCTTTTGGCCAACTAACTTAAGGGCATCACGATATTTTAAGTTTTTGCGCACGGGAAAAAACTGGAATCAGCTCCTCCTGAAGTGTTTCCTCTGCTCTGCGATATGGTGTTCTTTAAAAGGCGTCTATAGCTACCCCAAAGGCCGGACCGCGTCTGCTCTCTTTAGCTTGTAGTTGTCCTGGACGACAGTGGCTGCTTTCCATCAGATGGACCGTCCGTCCGTGTGCCTCCCAAGGCAACAAAAAAATCTTTGGCCGCATCGTCATGGCCGTCAAATACAAAAAAAAACGATAACACACACGTTTTGATCCTTTCGTTTAATTTTTCACGAATACAACATGAATACGTAACGAAATCGACAGTGACAGTCACCGGTGATACACAATCACGCCTCTGGCTGGTGGACCGCAAAGAAGCCATTGCCACGGGCGTGCTGTTGACAAGAAATTGCCCTGACTAATCAGCAGCCCTACTGATACTCAGTTTTATTGGTTTGCTTAGGGCAGAAGAGATCTCTGTGTACTGGTGAAAGGTAATTGAGTAACTGCTTACCACGAGAAAGAAAGATGTTTGTTTATATCACGGAGGTTTTTTTTATATTAGACAAGGTATTTGACCGCCAACTCACCTGTTGGTAAGTGACGATTTGGCGGAAGATGGAGCATGCCCGTTTTGGAACAGCCTATTGACTCTAGCATCCAGGAAGGCATCCAGGTTATATTGATCAGGGTTTGGGCGGTTTTGTTATGGATGTGTTCGTCAGAAATTTGTTCGATAGCCTCATTATTCAGTTGTTTCGAGATCGCGTCCAATTTTTTCAAAGAATGACGTCAAACACGGATAGTTACGCGACACTATTACAATAAAAGCAATCCCGTCTTCGTCAGATAAAACAACAAATACTCAAATTAAGGTGTAAGTATACCTGTTTAGTTTATTCTTGGGGAGGCCAGCTGCAGACTGGTATAGGCGGATGATGACTTTGTTCCTAAAAGAAAACATTACCCACAAAATACTTTACAACGCATTTGCATTGACAAAATGCTAATGATAAAGAGACAAAATGTCTCTAGTTGACTAATGATATCATTCATTCATCATTCTCAAATGGTAATTTTGAAATGACCGTAGTCAAAATGACTGAAGTACATAAAGATTTACATAAAATTTTGATTGTTTTAGAGTGTAGTATTAATTATTAATTAATTTCCACCCTGGCTAGTGTTTTAATAATCCCGTGGCTTGGGCTGCAACCTCTAAACTCGGATATGCCGTGATCATACTTAAATTCGTAATAAATTATTCGTTATTAAGTAATAATAAATGTAAATAATTTTATGAAAGCCTGTTGGGTAATATCTGGGTGAAAGATTAACGAATATTTAAACCCAAATATCCGAATATTTCACCCACTGAGATTCAACGTTCTGGTACGAGCTAAAATTAGTTAAAATAATGTTGTTCATTTTCTTCCTTTCTGCCAAAAGTTTGTAAGGATGCACATTACAAACTTAAATACTGCTACTAAAATAATAATCTTAGCGTTAATAATTCGGTTGTGCTCTCGCGCGTGGCCCGGGGTTCGCCTTGACCATGATCCAGGATTTGGCACTTCAGGCCATTTGACCTTTATGCCTCTGTTAACAGGAGAATCTGACCAGATTTGTATCATGTTTATTTATCAGTCGCTTTGCAGGTTTCCGCACGATGTTTTCCCTCACCAGCATTTGCGTGCCTTTAAATATGCTAGTCTCAGTGGCGATTACATATTTGCGCCATTTGGTGTTGAAACTGGCGCACATTTTTTATTTCGGGAGTCATCTAAGCGCCTGGTCCAAATTACAAATTACCAGAAGACTGGCCTCTTCTTGGGTCAGCGTTTAAGCGCTATTCAGCGGGTCAAAGCGGCCGGCCTTCTGGGGATCTTTCCAAATTCGGGGGCCTGGGTAATTTGTTTTATTTTTAGTTAGAATTAAGGTTTTTGGTGTTAGAGTAAAGCTATTTAAAAATGTTAATAATTGTAATTGAAAAAGTAAATAATTTGCGTGCCCTTAACCTATTCATTTGGGGTCGGCACAATATGTTGTGTTTCTCCATTCATCCCTATCCGCTGTCATCTCTACGCTCACCTCTCGCTCACTGATATCCCTCATCACACAATCCATCCATCTTTTCTTTGGTCTTCCCTTACCTGCGTATCCATCTACATTCTTATTCAATAATATTTTGGTGACATGATTTTCTCTTCTCACCAGTATTCAACTACATATCTACCTGGCATTGTCGGGCACAGTCCAGCTGTTGCCTCCGTCCGGCCATTGTCGGCGACGGGTGGGTGTGCTCCAGCTCTGATGGTTACTGTGTGTCTCCTTCCTACTTTCCTATCCCATCTGACGCTTGAATGAGACCGTTGTCCAACTCAATCAAGAAATTTTAACTTTTATCCGTTTTTAATAAGATTCATATCAAGACTACTATTCCAGTACAATTCTAAATACAGTGCTGACTAATATTGCACTAACCTCTAGTCTCTTCTTCTTCGTCGAGTAAATTTTTCGAAAACCCTAGATCTGGCATGCCCAGTAGTTGGCCACGGCAACGGCATTATCAGTCGCCAGGAACAGTTCCTCCCTAGTGCAGGTAGCAGGACAAAGAGGACAAGAAAGCAGAACCTCTAGTTTAAACGTTAAACATTGACCATACCTGTTAGCCGTATTTAAGTGCAAACTCATGCATGCGAGATGTAAGGCGAGTGAGAATACAGTAAGCAGCGCGGTTTATGCGCAAGCAGTCCGCGGCAACTCTCAACTTTACATCACGTAACCTGTAACCTCTGTGTGCAGACCTGTAATAGATGGAACTACGGATGTGAAGTTTGAATTACTCGTACAAAGCTTTGTATAAAGCTAGTGTATTAATAACTGAGATGATCACCATAAGAGCTGGACCACAAAATAAGCAGCTGTTTGCAGTTTCCGCAAATCTCTAAATTCCAGCTCTAAATGCCAAACGGAAAAATTCTGAATAATTTTTTCATTCATTTCATTCATTCATTCGTTCGTTGCTCTACTGATATTGAAGATCCAGGTGGTAGTAGAACTTTTAGTATATACTCAAATATTCCTCAAACAACTGAACCGATTTTAATGAAATACATATAATAACTATATCAATTAATTACTATATTTGAAATTATAGTAAATATTATTTACTATATTGGTTTGATCTAAGAAAACCGCATCAAAATCGGTCCTTCCGTTTGGGAGCTACACAGATATACAAGTTCTAAAATCATCAAATCATTTATTTCAGAATTTACAATTCCATATATTTTTAGGTACGTGAGTAAGTAGTTTTTAAATTCATTACCAATTTTATAAAAATAATAACAATGTAAAATAATTTATTAAAATCATAAATTTGACCATGTCAATTCATTACAATAAATCAATTAATCAGTAATAATGATATATATTTTTTTTTTATTGCAAACTTAACAGCTATTACATCCAGATGCATATCAATATAAATACAAACTTATACAGCCAATTACTAAGTTTGACATATTACATTTTAAAATTACTATTATTATCCACCAACCACCACCATACCATAAGAACCACCCACCATAAGAACGAAGTCGTACAGAAGCTACTGCCTATCTCGTGAACGGAAGCTGTTTCCGCACTTATATAGGTAATTATATTGTAATATATTAAAGGCTGTTCGACAAGTACACTCGTCTAGTGGTGGCTAATGGGACACTCGCACTTACCTGCCGCAGCTCTCTAGTAGTATCTCATCTAGAAAACTAATACGTCTAACCGTTCGTATTTCTTATGCTTATAATTTTCTCAGTTCCGAAACTCCAAGTAACAAAACTAGCAAATGTTGTAGTGATTAACTTGAACAAGTAGGTTAATTTCAGGTAATTGTGTTTATAGCATCAGCTCAAGGAAGGATTAAGGAAACTTGGTCGCCGTCGAGCTAACCTAATCTGCTTTGTTACTTCGCTATACAATAGTTAGTCTGGAAATAAAATGGTTTTCGATAAAAGCTAATTAGAGTAGTTTATTGAAGTAAACTATAAATAGTACAATTGATTGGTATTGGGTTCTTGCCTATTAAATTGGTGTTTTTATTTTTAAAATTACACATTTGCTAAAATATTATTAATTGTACACAATATAGTATTACGGAATATTTACAACAATGACATAACTTAATTCATTATAAATTTGACATATTATTTAATTTAATTTAAATTTATATTTTAAAATGATTTTTTATTAAATTTGACTAATTTTCTATTCAATGTGGTATATTCAATATTTGACATATTATTATTATCCAATTAGTATTTTAAATAATTTGAATAAGTAATTATGTTATGCCAATTAGATATTTATATAATATTTGTATGTCTAACGACAGATCACAGCGGTATATCTTAATTGTAATATCTAACCGTACCTGTGTTTCACAAATAAATTATTTGATTGATTTTTTTTTATCGAAATTAATTGTTTAGATGATAGTAATTCACAAAAATTTTATAAAAAAAAAATTGAACTTTTTATAAGGTATTGGGTACCCCGCTTTATTTGCCGTCACGTGTGCCTCTTTAACCAGATGTAATTTTATGAAAAGGGTAGTTATCAAAATGAAATGGTATGCAACAGTTAGCTTAATGTCGTCTGATTATACCTACTAAGTTTCATCGTAATAGGATTAACCATTTCCACGAATTTCTACAAAACGATAACTTCATAGGTAAAGACGTAATATGAACTGTTCAAATAGCTTATGAATGACATACTAGAACGACTACCGATAAGGGTTGTACACTTTAAAAAATAACTTTAGTGCATAAACAATATGCCACAAACATGTACCTAAATGGATGTCCATTTAGGACCCATTAACACACACGCAACATAATACCACCCCTCCTTTTTCGCATCTACAGGATAGTTATACACAAAGCAAACCTGAAGACAAAGAACTCGTGGCCAGTATGACATATTTATGATGTACTGGAGCCATCGAGGGGTGCGGGGCGCGGGGGCGCGGGGCATGAGGGGGAGGGCTGGTGCGGGGGATCATTAGCGCGCCACCTCGCCCTATCACCTGCGCTCATTTGCGACTCCGCCAAGCCAACGCAATGACAACTATAAACAATACAGTCGATGGAACGCGAATTTCACTTCAAAGGGCACTCATTGGAGTTTGGACTTATACTTCTGGCACAGTACAGGACAACGCAGTAGGCCATCTTGGTTGTATTCTTGAAGAGGTTTTCCTGGAGAGTACAACATGGCGTTCTTCAAGAAAGAGTTGAAAAGGTTTTTACGGGGTCAGCAACGCGTGGGTGATGCCTTTAGTATTGCATAGGCGGTGACAGCTTACCATTAAGCGGTAAGCTTGTTTGCCATCTTAGTGGAATAAAAAAAAAAGATCACCATGCATGAACAAGACTGTCTTTTTTTACCCACGATGGACGGATCGAAACTGAGGTTGTTGTCATTATTCGCTACACACGCACTCGCACGCACACGCAAGATTTCGAGAAGCGTAGGTGCAAAGCGTTTGTATGAAGATGAGTTACTGCTTCTTTGATCTATTTACGGATTTATTAAATGTAATATATCAATATCAAAAGGCACTTAGTATAAGGAAACTTTGCGCGGAATTTTCCAGCGTCGCTATTATTTAGATATATTAATACTCTTTTAATGTTTCACGTGTATGGCAATGAAATTATTTCAATACCTCTCTGATTATTATAAAAATAAAATTGCTATTTGTGTCGGTTTCATTATTAGTTTATTTACGATGTACGACGACGAATTTTAATTCATGGAGTGATTCACCTGTACACAGTGTGTTTCTTTCTTCTTCCCCTTTACATACATACACACATTACATCGGTTTTCAATTCCATACATTTTACATTCAATTGACTTCTGGCCTTGAGACTACTTCAGTTTCTTTTTTGTTTATTCAATAGGCTTGCATTTGACCTCAACTCACTTGATGGAAAGCAACGATGAGGTCGAAGATGTAGCATGCGTGCCTAGCAGATATCTATTCACTCTTGACTTGAAGACCCAAGGGTATACTTATCCGGGAATATTGACTCAGACAGAGAGTTATTGTAGGATATGCTCATAACCTCCATGCTTGGAAGGTGGAGATCGCAGTATTTGAAAATATTTTCTAGGTTAGGGTTGTGTTATTTGGTCTGCTTCAACTTTGTACGACACTGACTCTATTCTACTACTCTGCGGGACACTGAGCCTTTATGAGGAAATCGAAATCTGTAAAAGACTAGCATTAACCTATTTTGCTGCCAAATTTCATAAAAATACTTATATTGAGTAGTTTTTACGTGGATGAGTAACAAACATCCTAGCTCCTTGCAAACATTTGCATTTATAATATTATGGATATACTTTACATATTAATATAGGTGGGATAAAGGTGAAATTAACGTAGGTAATTTAAGGTAGGTATTTTAAGCCTGTGGCCATCGTCCCGTTCCATGACTATGTTGGAAAGGTTCTCGAATGGCGACCATGTACTGGAAAGTCCCCACGAGATGGACGGACGACCTCATAAAGTTTATCATAATTCTATAATAATACTCTATGTGATGAGTACTAGGATTCTTTTTTTTCTAACAAACACGAAGCGAGCCGCTCCGTTACTTATTAAATAAACATTATTAAGTACTTAATCGAGAAGAAGATGTATTTCTGATTGTATTGCCAATAAAATGTAGATGAAACACAATAAAAATGAGGGAATGTCGCATTGGCGATAAAACAGCTCTCCATACCGTTTATGTTATTTATGTATATTGTGTAATAACTTTTGCTGGCGGCATAAATGTTTCCGATTACAGATAAACAAACTGTGCATTTCCCCCCGATTTGGAAACACGACGAGGCCAAAATCTTGTCCATCATTATTATTATTATTCTCCTTATTTATTTACATTCTTAAGTCTAAATTTTTTACAATATATATGAAAAATAAATATTATAAAAAACCTAAACCTAGAGTACCACCAGCACCGGGGCGAGGCCCAAGCTACCGGCGGTTAGGGCTGCAGAGACAGGAACCTCCTGACAATACGCGCCGCGTTATTATTATTATTATTGATGGATACACTAGCAGCTAATGCTGATACGTGTATATCACTGCACTTTAAATTGTTACTGATAAAACTTGTCCAGTCTATTTTTAAAAGAGTTCACTGATGGAGCGCTTATAACGTCTTCGGGTAATTTATTCCACTCCAAACATATGCGATTGGACATGAAGTGTTTTCTGGGATGACTTGCACACACGGAGCTATCGAGTTTCAGTGAGTGGCCTCTCAGATGGTGGTTCTGATTCCTTTTGAACATATGCTCTAGCCCTGGTACATCGTAGTGCGCATGTAGGATTTTATAAGTTTCTATGAGATCTCCCCGCTTCCTTCTTTGCTCAAGTGTTGTTAATCCCAAAACTTGCAGGCGCTCCTCGTAAGACTTTTCACGCAATTCAAAAACCATTTTTGTAGCCCTACGCTGCACCTTTTCCAGCATATTGATGTCCTTCCTAAAGTAGGGTGTCCAGATCGGGAAAGCATATTCCAGCAGCGGTCGGATGTAGGCTTTGTATAGTCTCAGAAATAGTACTTTATTTGTGATTGAATGTTTTACGAATTATATACATCAACGCGTTCGCTCTTTTCGTAATATGTAATATGTGGACATCCCACTTCAGGTTATGGGTCATTGTGACTCCCAGATCCTTCTGACTTGCAACCGCCATCAACGGAACCGTATCCAGAGTATAATTCAATCTCGGGTTATTGGCGCCAATGTGGAGCACAGTACACTTCTGCAGATTGAGTGTCAGCAACCAGTTACGAGACTATTCTACAATGTGGTCCAGGTCTTCTTGGATAGTAATTTGCCCATCTAGTGGATTTCCCATTATTTTAGTGTCATCTGCAAACGTGGATAACATGGACTTTATGGGGTTTCCCATGTCGGCGACATAAAAACAGAACAGGATGGGTCCAAGTACCGAACCCTGCGGGACACCACTAACTACGTCATGTGGCAGAGAGTACTCTTGTCCCACTCGAACTTTATAAGTGCGATCACTGAGAAAATCCTGGATCCAGCTCAGCAAATTCCCCCGAATTCCATAATGCTCCAGCTTTGCCATCAGCCTTTTAATGGGGACCCGGTCAAATGCTTTCTCGAAATCAAGATACACAACATCGGTCGGCTTATGATCGTCCCAATTACTCGTCCAGTAGTCCACACATTGCAACAAATTAGTAACAGATGATCTTTTTGGCACAAATCCATGTTGAGTTTCAGTGATGATCCTTTCACTTGATAGGTGGTCTCTAAGATGCTTAGCTATAATTTTTTCCATGGTTTTACAAGGAATAGACGTTAGGCTTACAGGTCGGTAATTAGCAGCTACAAGCTTGTCACCCTTTTTGTATATCGGTGTAACTACTGCTTGTTTCCAGTCTTCGGGCAACTTTCCATCTTCAAAGGATTGGGTCATGATGTCAGCAAGTTTCGTTTGTAGGACCTGCCTGCATCTCTTCAGTAGGATTGCTGGTATTCCGTCTGGACCCGTGGCAGTGTCATCCCTGAAGGTCATGAGTGTCCGTCCTACCACATCTGGAGTGAACTCAATCTGTTCCAGAGAAGTTTCGACAAGAGGTACACACACTGGAGGTATTGGTACATTACTAGGTTCAGTGACAAACATTTCCTCGAACTGTTTAGCAAATATGTTGGCGACCTCCTGACCCCCACTAACCACCACTCCTGCAGGTCCCTTCAATGATGGGGGGATGGATACCTTAGAAGATAATTGTTTTCGAATGTAACTGTAGAAACATTTAGAATCACCATTAGCAATCTCCATTTCATATTTTTTCCTAGATTTCCGAATTTCCGTTAAAATGTTGTTATTTATTTTTCTATAATCTTCATAGGCTTCCCTTGTTTTAACATATTGATAATATTTCCATTTCTGCTGTTTACACTTAGTTAATTTTATTATCTCTTGCCCTATCCATGGTTTCTTATTATTGTTCTTATTAGAATAATATTTTACTGGCACCGATTGCTCAATAGCTTCTTGTATTATTGATTTAAATGTATCCCATTCACCGCTGTCGTCAAAGATGTGCAAAGATTCTCATCATTACAGAGTATAAGATCGAGTAGTGACTCCTCATTTTTGCGTTTCCTAGTTATTTCCGTTACCAATTGACACAAATTGCTATCCGTATACATGTTTATGAACTGTTCATGGAGCATGTTATAACCATTTAATTTTTGAAGTGGCCATTTTATGTCAGGTAGATTAAAATCCCCCGCAATTATTAGATTTTGATTTTCTGCAGATGCATTAAACATTTTTTCAAATAAAATTCGGTCGGAATCCTGATAACTGTAACTAGTAGGACGGTAGACACCTCCAATAAGTAGCTTCAGATTGCCATAAGTGATATTCAACCATAATGCCTCAACATGTTCACTATTGAGGGTAGGATGGAGAGTAGCTATGAAAGGAATGTTTTGATAATGATGTGCGACATAAATAGCCACCCCACCTCCCAAAGCCTTCCCAGTACATCTATCACGTCTAAATATCCTATAACCATTCACATTTATCAAACTATCTGGAATCTCAGGTTTTAACATTGTCTCTGTAATTACAATAAAAGTAGGTTTTTTCTTATCAACTTCCAATAAAAATAAATCTCGTTTTGC
Source organism: Blastobasis lacticolella (assembly GCA_905147135.1). Classification (NCBI taxonomy): domain Eukaryota; kingdom Metazoa; phylum Arthropoda; class Insecta; order Lepidoptera; family Blastobasidae; genus Blastobasis; species Blastobasis lacticolella. The sequence continues at coordinate 520,519 of LR990043.1, forward strand.
CATTATGGACGCCAAGTTCGTATAAAATAGTGTAAATTGCAACAGCCCATTGGCAGCTACTTTTTTGCAATTTGAGACATTTTAACTATTTTAGGAGCACTATTAATGTACTTAATTGTAAGGTCAGTCTCACCTTGCTCAATCCTTTGCTTCAGTTCACTACTTAATTTCTTTAAGTACTCACGCTGACATGGTGTTAGAACTCGCAGAGCTGCTGACTTATGCGGAAACACCACTTTAAGTGGTCGCGGAGTGTCCTGCTGCGGCTTGCCAAGGCGAATCACCGCCACAGTGCTCACGGGGTCGGGCAGGCCGGCGAGTACGCCGCGTACCTGTTCCTGATCATGCCGCTTACGCGCTTCCAAAGATGTTTCGTCATCCCCTGGTGCCAGCTCGGGGACACCAAACATCACTACATTGCAGCTCCTCCTATTTCTCTCCTCAACTTCACTCACAACACACTCGATGCTTATGGTACGATTATCATGCTGTTGATTTTTTATTGATTCAATCTCAGCCTTCAGATTATCCACCATTTTCCTCAAAGCTGGCAACTAACGCACACCGAGCTCACAATCCAGGCACAAGTATTTTAAAGTAGGCGATTGCAACACTACAACACGCAACTCCGTAGCAACCCGCTACACTTAACACATATTTGTCTGTCGCATCCATGACACACAATTTTCGGATTTTTGTCGTCCGGTTTAGGTATTTCCTTTTTACACTTCAGACAAGAGACCATTTTAATTATTGGAATACAACACGCAAGACTAAGTAGATTTGTAGGTTAGATGTCTTTGCGACACCAATTACTGGCGCAAATCACAATTTTGTTCAAAAGTAACACTTTCACAAGTACACTATAATTAGTAAGTTAATATTTTGTAGTAATTAGCAAAAGTAAACTAATTTAGACAAATTTTATCCCGTTTAAAACACAGAGCCTCGAAAAATACAAGTGCACAATTCAAGATGAGGGTAGGGATCTAACTTCTAACTTCTAACATCATGTAGGCTGTCTAACTTCATTGCTAGAAAATAAAAAATATTTATTTATTATTCAATTGATTCCATATCATATGCATAATGCATAACCAATTATCAGTTGATTTAGGAGTGTGAATGTGTGCAATGTAGAAGCATACCTGGCAGTGTCCTTACACGCAGGTGCCGGTGCAAACAGCTGGTCATTAAGATAAAGATAAGATGTACAGTAATTAAGCTGGATAGGTTAGTAGATATGTAGTTCGGCAGTACTACTACCATATGATGTCCGGCAGAGTAGAATAGCACCAACCCTTACACTCGTGGGTCTCGTACAAGTAATGTTTTCGAGGCAAAGGATTTAGGTCTCCGTATGCTGGAAAATGGACAGCAGCGTTTTTCATTGTTATATTTATAACACTGCGATATCTAACCCGCCTACCAAGCGTGGAGATTATGGTAAAAATATCCCCTTTCGTGAGAGAGGTCCTAAGTCCTGCAGTGGACTGTTATGGGCTGTGATAATGATAACTAAATTACCGATAAAATAGGTACCATAAAGTACAATACCCATAATCAATTTATATTTCTACCGTTTTACTACAATGTAAAACTAAATTCGTTTTTGAACTCCAAATCACTAACCTACTTAAAAAATCTAAATCACTAATGCTTTACTTCTAAAACAACATTGATCGTCTAGTACCGTTCAAACATATTCAGCCATAGCATTGTATTAATGGGTCTATATTATATGCTTGGCTACAGAGCGTCGGTTGCCTCAGAATCCAATACCCTTACAATGGTCCCTACTATTACCGTTCCCGTTTCCCAGAACATACCACAGACCGATACAAACAATGCTCCAGTAATCAATTAAATGTATCACCTAGCTAATGGTGAGTACGGCCTACACGTGTTGGCTGGTCACAGCCAATAACGGCTTTCTACGAAGGACAATGTCTTTGATTCGGTATTCTGTAGCTGTAATTGCTTCCATATCTACCTAGCGACACGTCTTCGCTTCGCATGAGTTTGCACGCCAATTTTTTTGTACACGTATGACAAAATAATAATCTTGACGTAAATGTCCCGATCATGCTTTCGTGCACGAGGGCCCGGGGTCCGCCTTGACCACGATCCAGGATAAGGCAGATCAGGTAACTACAGTGGAGCGATTGCCATCTGACCTTTGTGACCGTGCTACCAAGGGAACCTGAGCAGATTGGATCATGGTTACACATTCAATCGCCTGAATGTGCAGGTTTCATCACTATGTTTTCCTTCGCTGTAAGAGCATCGGTTAGTGTTCAACTTAATGTACATAACTCACAAAAAGAATCATTGGTACATGATAGCAGTGGGATTCGAACCCGGTACCTCTCGCTTGCGAGTTTTCTCGACTATTCTTTACTATAATGTACTTGTATTATAGTTATAGGTACATATTATATAAACCTTCTGGAAGAAATTCACTAGGCGATGGTGAAAGCGCATCAAAATCGATTGCGTAATTTAGAAGGAGTTGACGAAAATACATAGAAACAGACAGACACGATAAGCGAATTTATTTTAATCCCCTACAAAAGTGGTAAGAGGGGTGCTATAAGTTTTACGTGTGTAATATGTAATTGTATGGCTTTGTGTCTGCCTGTGGCATCGTAGCTTCCGAACGGATAGACCGATTTCGAAGCGGTTATCTCTGTTTAAAAACCAGTTTAATGTTTTATTGAATCCAAATATGTTAAAATTCAAAACGTAAAATGACCGTATAACCGATAACTTCATCACAAAACATAAAACTAGATGTATAACCTCTTTGCCATTCCCGGTGCAAAGGTGCCCATAACACTAGCAGCGTTGCCACGCTGAATGGCGACGGACAGCCTCTGCAACAGGAATGACCGAGAGCAGGGGTCACCACCCCTCTCCCTAATACAACGGATTCATTCAATTCGATTTTGTAGCTTAGAAAATGTTTGAGTTTAAGTTAACTTGGTTGGGGGTCATCCGACTTTTTCTGTCGGATACTCCTCTTCTTTTTCCTTCCCGTTGTCCCACCTACGTGGGATCGGGTCTTCTTCCAGGTATTTCTGTCAGTCACTACGTATTGATATTGATAATCATAATTTCGTTAGACTTTTTATTAAAACTTGAAACAACTCCATTTTTGCATTGTTGTGTTCCCGTACAAAGGATAAAGTAGCGAGCACTATTATAAATTTCAAGATAGCCTGGCCTCCATATTTCTTTTTCTTAATAACGTTCTTAACAGCTTCCCACAATAACTCTTCCACTCGACAATAAAATTCTTCGTGTTAAACCCTGGCTAGACGCTGTACTGTAATATTTAAAACGACCACGAGAGCAAGCAAAGCTCGGATATTTCAAGCATGACGGCTTTATCTTCCAAGTCGCTGTGAAGCCTAAGATCGACAAGGCTTGCAATATTAACTACATGTCTTACATACAGACAGCAAATATTGAATGAGCGGCTGCCAAATGTTCAAACAACACTAAGGTTGTGGAATAAACTACCTGGAGAGGTTTTTCTTGGAGAGTACAACATGGTGTTCTTCAAGAAAGTGGTGAAAAGGTTTATACGGGCTCGACAACGCGTGAGTGATGCCCCTGGTATTGCAACGTCTATAGGCTGCGGTGACTGCTCACCATCAGGCAGGCCGTATGCTTGTTTGCCATCTAAGTTATAAAAAAAAACATCGGTAGTATTATTAAATAAAAACCCAGACTGCTGTTAAAAAACTGAAAAGCTAGAAACAAGGCGAATGGTGTAAGTAAATAGGTTCTTAAAGTGCTTTTTTTATTAGTTCTTATAATTAGTTTAATTAAAACTTGAAAGCGGCTGGGCCCCATTTTGATATAACTAGAAAGGAAAAGGATACTTAATATTTATAGACATTTATTAAAATAAGTCTCGCCTGCTTTCAAGTTTGTCGATATTCATTTTTTTTTACTAAATGGCGGTTGGTACTTACCATATTGAATTTGGTTCAATATCATGCCTTTAGTGACACTAGCAAGATGAGGACAAATCGAAAGACGTAAGAACCATCAAAATCGGCCCACGCATTTGGTCTTTGGAGTGCCACAAAAGAACAAACATTCATAAATGCGTAGGCTGATAAACACATTACGCTCCTTTGCGACGCGCATTCGACACAAGCAAGCACAACTCGCCCATTTCATTGTTTAAGCATTGTGTATGAATAGCAAACTTAACAATTCACGTGAACAAAAGTCCACACAAACTTTATGAAAGCTTCAAAAGTTTATAGTTCCAAAGTTGGAGTAGTTTTCAGATGAATAATTTCGCACAAGTTTTTTACGAGTTATAATATGCAAGTTTACAGTGACTCTTACTTTTCTATGCTCCATTAAAACTTTGGCCCGTTCGATTTTCATTAGACCTTTCAAAATGGCCGCCAAACTGGTACGTAACGGTTATTATTCGGGATTTAATGCGAATACTAAAACGGAGTCGTTCTTCTCAGGCCCTGTCTTACGGCGGATGAACAATTAAAGTGATAAAAATTTAAACGGATTCCAGGCGCCGCCCCCCTCCCCCTTCCTTCCTACCTCCCCCTCCCACCCTCATTAACGACCAAATAAAAACATCAGCCTGTGAATTGTTACGTATAAGCAGTGGGATTTTTAATGACGAGCGAAGCAAGCGTAGTGCATGCCCTGTGCGGTAATGGGGCGTGGATCTGCGAAATGTAGTGTTTTTTTTAACAATGGCAGCACGTCTGTTTTATGCGATTTATATAGTTATGTTAGGAAAAAAATATTCTGTAGTTGTACTGGCAACTTATTTTTTCTTTTTTAACCCGTGGCGTAAAAGTTTGGTGGTTATAGGGTTGACGTGTATATCTGCATCTGTCTCTATGTGTGAAGGATTCCTGAATGGATGGATCCATTTTTATACGATTTTCTATATACTTTGATAATTAATCGAATCAGTTCTGCAGTTTCATAGGTATATTGATGGGCGATTATTTAAAAAAATATTTGAGTGAGTTTGATACACCATAGATTTCAATTGTTAGTTTTCGTTAGTGCGAAGGTTTTACGTTTTACGAAGAACTTACAAACATAAGGTTTCTCTATAATAGTGTCTTTTTCTTCCTTGCCCTGTCGCATGTTATGAGGGGTCGGCTTTCCTAATTTGTCTGCGCCATGACATTCTGTCTAGGGTTTTTAGGTCCGGTAGATTTTCATTGTTTATAAGGGCATGCTAGTGCTAGTGGTTCTCTAGAATAGTGTAGCCTTTAGCAAATACTTCATACTAAATAGTAGTTCAATGCAAGGACTGTTCTACTAAGGTGTGTGATATAGTTTGACTGGTTTGGGAGCCGAGTACTGCGTATGGTACCTATTGGTACTATTATTGTTTGAGTTATATTTTATTATTATTTGATCAAATCAATTGGAGAAGCAAGGTTCCAAGGTTCCACTGGGGATCTGAGATTTATTAAATACTAGCTGACCCGGCAAACGTTGTTTTGCCATATAAATAATTTCCTAGGGGTGGACTACCCCTAACATTTAGGGGGATGAAAAATAGATGTTGGCCGATTCTCATAGATACCGGATAAGCACAAAAAATTTCATCAAAATCGGTCAAGCCGTTTCGGAGGAGTATGGCAACGAAAACTGTGACACGAGAATTTTATATATTAGATAGATAAAAACGACATTTTTTATTTTTTTATTATCCAAATGCTTCCATACTTATAGTTGAATTGATACCAAAACGTCTGGAGAGCCACTACACTATTACATATTGTCGTTAATGTCCCGGTTTTGTTTGGTAGTGTGATTTTAAAGAAGTGGCAGGTGAATAATGAGAATGCACAGGACTGAACTCTATGAAAAAAAATTACCAGTCTGATCCGCATCCAATAACAATGTTAACAAAAATTAAAAGACGGTTTCTCATTTAATTTACAAAACAGAAATACCTACTCTCTCTGTGAAAATTCAAATCCCACGAATAACGTATTCCAAAGATTGCAATCCAAATATCCGCGAGTGCATTGGAGTCGCAGCGGCGCACAGGTTCCGCAGCCGAGGGCCCGCCGTAATAGAATTTCTCAACAACAAGACCCAACATTTTTGGGCACAATTCTTTTGGATTTCCCAATCACAATTGGCACCCAGCCAGCGCCGGTTTGATTCGCGCAGCTGGGCATTAACAACTTTCCCTGCCTTCTTTTTAAACAACTCCACGTATTTTTCAAGTGTTACTAGCACTCTAGAGGGAAAGACTGTATAAATTCGTTACGAACTGAGCGACTGGGATGAAGCACTCGCGCTCCGTGCCGTGGAACATTCTGGAACAAGCAAATTAATTAGTTAGCAGTAGAAATAATGAATTAAGTCTTTGTTCTGCCGGATGCTTGGAGTGGGTCGCGGTTAATGGAGGTATTAGCTTAGTGCTTTAAAAAAAGCCCTGTAGGTTCGTAGACTAGCTACGGTTCTCTACGATACTGCTACGTCGTAGCATTATAGTGTAGGCAGTCGAACTGTGAAGTGTATGGCAGAGTAGATTTCGTTACAAATAAAAACAAATAAATCTTGGCAATAATGTACCGGGTGTGCCCTCGCGCACGAGGTTTTCGTGCTGCCTTGACCGAGATCCAGGATTTGGCAGATCAGATAGTTACAGTGGAACGACTGCCATCTGACCTCCGTGACCCTGCTACCAGGGGAACCTGACCAGATTGGATCATGATTATAAATCGAGTCGTCTGAATTTGTAGGTTTCATCCCGATGTTTGACCTCACCAACATCTATAAGCATTTAACTAATTAACATAACTCAGAAAAGAGTCATGACCGCAGTGGGATTGAACCCGATACCTGTAGGTATTTATTTACTATTACCTCTGAAACCTTAACCATTCGGCCACCGATGCTCCAGAGAGTAGGATATAGCATATTAACCCATTTCTTTACGAATGTCGCACAGTTTTAGAGACAAGTTGTGACAACTTTAATATAACACGCCGTCACGGGGTGCCCATCGGCTCCGGACACTATCAGTCTCAGGAGGTTGCCAAGTTTTTTTAGACCAAATATAGTATTTTCGGGTTTAGAAGCCATAAAAATATAGTAGCTAGGGCATTAATAAAAGATATATTATTTCTTAAATGTATATTTTCTGCTACTTTGAGCTTTTATTAACATATTTTTATTTAAATGCTTTATGCTTTGTTTTGTTTGACTTGAGTTTGACGTCACGTCATACAAATTTCAAGACTCAAGATTGTTCTGAAATGTCCGATTTGCATGAGGAAAATTTTGCTTTTGCTATCTTATGGACGTGTTCCGTTTTACGGCAAAACAAGCAATCTTCGTTCAGAAATATTCGTAAAATCTTAAGGGTAATGTTTTGCTAATTAAATATAGTAGTTTCGCTTACCATATTTTAATTTTTAGTAGGATACTATATTATATACTTTGGGTTGGCAACCCTAGTCTCAGGGCCCCCAACGGAAAACCTTGTTACAAGAAGAAGGCACATGTAACGAGTAGCAAGTTGAAGTTCACCTAGTCTTAAAGTACAAAACGGTCATCCACTCCCCGTCTCGCAAGCACGCTGGGCCGACCTGTGCCATTGTTACTGCAATAACTGACCCTCACTCTACGCATAAGTGAAGCGCACCACTTACCAATCGCATAAAAACAACCAAAAATATTCTTCTTCGACACGACCTGGAAACCTAGAAACACTTGCCCCAAAATATCCAATCAAACTGTCCAATTATGTTTCATGATTACAACGCGAAAAGGTCACATAAATTGAGTGTTCGCGGCAGGCCAGTGCGGCCCGGCGTGGAATTGAATCTCGCCGGCAGTCGGCCGTAATTAAAAGAGACCCTCTCATTACCAGCCCCCCTCCCCCCTGAGTACCAGAGGGCGGTTCCTTGGCCCCCGCTGCATCCTGCAGCTTGAGGAACCAGACACACAGCTCCGTTAACGAATTCATTAAGTTTACAAGTAGCCAAGATTGGTAGATAATGTCTGAGGTGTTTGGTGAAGATAGATAGTATTTTGTTTTTGTTGATCCAATCTGGGCTGGTTCCCCCGGTAGCAGGGTCACGGTGGTCAAATGGCAGTCGCTCCACTGTAATTATCTAAACTGCCAAACATTGGAATATGGTCAAAACAGAAGTAGGCCCTTGTGCGCGAGAGCACAACCGGAACATTAACGCTAAGATGTTTATTAATTTTTTTTCATCTCTAGTCTGTAAATTGACATATTTTATGCACTATTAAAAAAGGAAACAAAATTTAGATTGTGACTTCAGCTGTGAGTAGGCTCAGTAAGATATTTGAACATGGATTGGTTGTAGTATACGTATGTGTCTGTAATCTTATTAAATACTAACAAAACAATTCTCAAATCAAGATTAACGCTGTGCATTTAAAATCAATAGGCTTTAACCATTCCAGTCTTTTTCAGCAAACATCAAAATACTTCCCGATAATAGTAATATGATTCACAATTCCACCTTACATCGTGAATATTTCGGTTAAAAATTCCACGCTTTATTATAAAACTTTTGAGTACCGAATATCAGGCGCGCTGTGCCACAGGCGATGACACCCAGCTAATTGTTCCTTATGATTTATCACTCAAGATAGCGCCTTTAAACGCCGTCGCCCCTGCAGCCTCGCAGTCAAAGAGTGCCTTTTCCCAGACTTTATTATCAAAGGCTATTCATTGCTAGACTGGCTGGAACAATATTTGCGGCGCTCTCACCGCCGCGCTGTGTGCTAGGAGCACACTGCGTCGTCGCAATAGCGCCTGTGTGGGGCACGCAATCCTTCTTTTAAGAGTGTTTGATCTAAAGCTAGCTGTAATTCCATTATGCGTTCCAGGAGTACAAATATACCGGATCAAACAGATGAATTGCCAATCGTAATCGAGTATAATGTTTTGTTTACAAAAGAAAAATATTTTGTAATTTGTAAATAAAAATAATTCTCTTGGCGTCAATATCCCTATTGAGCTCTTGCGCACGAGTGCCCGGGGTCCGTCTAGACCTGGATCCCGGATTTGGCAGATCAGGAAATTATAGAGCGACTGCCATTCCAGTTTGGATCATGGTTACACAGTCAGTCACTAAATCTGACCATCGACGCTCTTGTCTTGTAATTACGTTTGTCACACTGTTTGAAGACATTAAAAAAACATTCCCTAGCCGCGTGTGTTAGAACTGAAATGTTGTGGAATAAGCTCCGCGTGGGAGTGAGTTTATTTTCGTAACATTCTATTGAGCGTAGTTCACAGATAATTCTAAGACGTTGCCTCTCAATGAGCTTTATTTCTAACATGGGCTCTGTGGGTGAATAGACATGTAACACAAACAGCTTACATCTTATAATTGCAGAATCGAATTGGGGTTTACCCTCGTACTCCTGGTTACTTACAGGTGCCAAACGAGTAGCTTTTTTCTCGGTAGCTTCAGCCGTGGTTGGTCAACTACCAGAGTGTTTGACATGGCTGGCATGGCTTGAGTTACTTTCCAATATTGCAGTGCTCGTCATCGATTTGTAGTTCACCCTCACACCTTGGAACCTAAGTGCAACTAAAGGATATGTTTCCAATAATACTAAGATTGTGGAATGAGCTCCCTGGAGAGGTTTGAAAAGGAGTTTACAGGATCGGCAACATGAGTTGCGGTAACTACATACCATCACAGAGATCGCAAGCTTTTTTTGTACCATAAAGGTGGCAAATAAGATTACGGCCTACGGCCTACGCCTTACGGCTTACAGCCTTGCTAAGTTTACGGTGGCTTGTTTGCCACCTTAATAGCACAATAACCTAACCGACAGATAAAGTCGGATAGACGACCTGAGTGGTTCAGTGGTCAACATGCCGGTCAGCCACGCAAGAGGTCCCGGGTTCGATTCCTGGCCGGGCAGAAATTTAAAAGTGAATTTTAATTTCTGTTAAGGGTCTGGGTGTTCTATGTATAATAAGTATATATATTTAAAAGTATTTAAGTAGCATATCAGTTATCTAGCACCCATAGTACAAGCTTTGCTTAGTTTGGGGCTAGATGGCGCTGTGTAAATTTGTCCATGATTATTTATTTATTTATTATTATAAGCTCCGACCAAGTTTACTTAAGTTCAATTATTTTCTGAACTACCGAACCGATTTTAATGAAATAAAGCTAAGAACCATCTTGTTTAAACGTTTTGCATCCACTTTTCTTATGCGCACTGCAAAGGACTGGAACTCTCTGCCTGAGTCATTGTTCCCTGATACGTATAACCTTGGGGTCTTCAAATCAAGAGTGAATAGGTATCTTCTAGGCACGCATGCTACATCTTCGACCTGATCGTCGCTTTCCATCAGGTGAGTTGAGTTCAAATGCAAGCCTATTGACAATAAAAATAAACTGGAGTTAAAATAGAGGAAACCGCATCTAAATCAGTCCATCCGTTCGGGAGCTACTACACAAACAGATACACTAGCCACAGATGCAAACTTCAAGCTTTTATCACCCGTCTTTTTTCATCGAGTTTTAAAAAGACATACAGCAACAAACAAGGTCAATCACCCGATTACAAAGTTCAAAGTCATTTATTTGTAACATAGGTGATACTCTCACGACTCAGCCACCACTGCTCCAGCGCCAGGCCAGGTTAAAAGTCTAAGCGTTTGCGGCAATCCAGTTCTGACAGCAAATAACTCGCACTAATCGTTAGAATCTACAGTGAAGGTGGCTATACGGGAGGGGGGGGGCTATAGGGGGTGAATCTAGCGTTTTTCAACCGCACACCGCAAAGTGCTTGCAACCAAAATCAATCTGCATGCTGCAACCACGTACTAGCCTAGACTCGAGATAACGAAGTTTCCTCTGCCGCATCGCTCTATATATCGTGCAACAAACTTACGTGTCGCTGTTATTTGAATCCACATGACATTTCTAAATGGCAACATTTAGTTCCAGGTTTATCCACCGGGTCTGATATGTTTGTGAGGCTATAGCCGCAACGGAATTGGAGTAACTAGGCACTCTTATATAGAGTTTTTAATATTTAATCACTGTTAGAGGAAATAAATGATACGGCGACTGTATGAGTGGTATGATTCCACTTAGCAACAGATGCAATAAAACACAGACTAAAAAAAATCCGTTAGGCAGTCTCCTATCAGAACTTGAAATTGTGGTTACGGTAAGACAAATGAGATTCGGAAGAATACGTTTTCGATGATATAAAAATACTTGAGTTTACTGTCGATCATTCTTGTATCAACAGGAAGAAATGAAGATATTCGTGGACAAATATTCGTAGACAAATTCACACAGCGCTATCTAGGCCCAAACTAAGCAAAGCTTGTACTATGGGTGCTAGATAACTGATATACCTACTACTTCAATACTTTTTTATTAAATACATACTTATTATACATAGAACACCCAGACCCGTAACAGAAATTAAAATTCATTATTTCAATTTCCGCCCGGCCGGGAATCGAACCCGGGACCTCTTGCGTGGCAGACCGACATGTTGACCATTGGACCACATAGATAAATTTAATGATAGAAGTCCGCGGTAATTATTACACAGCTTCTAGATAATAAACGAGCACACTGCCCACCTAATTGTAAGCGGTATCTGTCGCCCATAACGTCTACGATTCATGCATTTAGGTTAGAGAGAACAAAAATGCAGAACCGTAGCTACGTTGTCACTGAGAGGATTTAGATGAAACGCCTCATGCCGTAATTCCGCGGGCTACCTTATCCTTCAAACCGGAACACCAGAACATAACAATGCAAGCATTGTAGCTTGGCGGCAGAAATAGATAAGGCGGTGGTACCCAGGCGGACTCCTCAAGCTTTACAGAGTCCTACCACATGACAAGCAGCTTATTTTCACATTGTTTTTAATCATACACGTGTAACAGGGACGACACTAGCTTTTGCCTGCGACTTCATCCGCAGTAAAATTCCGAACCCGTTCCAGTGCTAGTGTGCTAGTTCCAGCCTATTTACTATAATATTTGGATATAAGCTACATTATTGCTACACATCAAAATCATACATCCATCCTTACAAACTTTCGCATTTATAGTATTAGTGGGAAAGGATTCAATTGGATATTTCAGAACAATATTATTTTATAGCAAAATGCTATAAAGTATTAGCGACTGCGAAGTAACATGTGACTCGTTTTCGTGATGTCATCAACCAAAGCGAAGAGTGGATAATATTTTCCTTTTAAAAGGAATGGCTTTTCAGCTCTGTATATCAAACGGCGAATATAGAGTAAAAAATGCAAAGAGCTCACGAACGAGGTAAAAAGCCAGGCAGATATTTATCGAAGAGTGCCTCCCCCGCCTCCTAACGTCGACAGGAGCTTAATTGCTGCATTAATGCAGAAAAATTGTAACCACCGGCGATAAAAAGTGGGGTGTTATCAGTTTGACGTGTGTATCAGGCTTTGCGTATGTGTGGAGGTATGTCTGTCTGTGGTATCATAGCTACCGAACGAATGAACCTCCGAGTTTCCTCATGTCCAACTCATTTACGTAACTCATCATAAAAGAAAACTCATCTAAAAAGGGCATTGGTGCATAGCGACTCTCGGAACTAGTACATCATACAGTACTCGTTATAACACCTATTAAAGCTTATGTATATACCAGAATATCGCATACATACATAAATGTAAGGATTTTAGCCGGAGGCGTAAGACGTTTGTTATGTAGGAGTTCGCCTGTATGGGTACATGTTTATTTATTTCTCGTGCTAAGCAACTGTGTTCATGATATTATGGGCGACAGTTACCATTGTCTGCTATAATTTCTTACTGAGTAGTAGAATAGCACCAATCTATTACATGTGGTCGCACAAGGCGACTAATGTTTTCGAGGCAAAAGATCTAGAGTCTACGTAGGCTGGAAAATGGACAGCAGCATTTCCATTATTATATTCATGACGCTGCGATCTCCAAACGGCCTGCCAAGCGTGAAGATTGTGGCAATAATCTCCCCTTTCGCGGGAGAGACTCTTAGTCCTGGACTATTATGGGCCATGATGAACTAATGACGTTCATGAGTGTTTGTGAAAACCTAAACTGAATAAATTTATTTGATTTGATTAATAAGTCAACAAATGTTAGCCTCGACGCTAACACAGTAAAATCAACGCGAAACTCGATAATATTATGCGTAATCTGACTAACAAATAAATCAAATATAATCTGTATGCAGTGTTCCAAGTTAACTGGTACGCATAAATTCTGATTGCGTGTTTGCATATAGGTAGTGCAATGTTTTTGACTTAATTATCTCGGCTGTGTCCGAATTTCTGTTTTTAATATTCGTTTCGGATTCAGCTGGTTATTCTCGGTCAGCTATGGCAGTCCGCGGAGTATTAAAACTTTTTTATGTTACAAGTGGAAAGTGGTTACCGCTTTCTATGAACATCAGTAACACTAGTAGTACTATCAATGTGTTCATCATCATCATCTCGGCGTTATGTCCTTGGTGCGCTCCCGCGCGGCACGTGAGGGCACGGGGTCCGCCGGGGTGCTATCAATGCGTTGCTTACCTCTAAAGCGACCTGTAATATACCAGTTGAACTGTTGACTGGGAGCTCATTTCATATCAGAATACTTACAACGAGCAAGAAACGCACAGGGCGCCAAAGTCCCAGTTGCTAGTGTTCTTGCTTGTCAGTATGGGCTGTGGTATAGGATCGTCGTCAGCTGGTGATTCTCGGTCAGAATTTATCGATTTCTACACAATCTCTTTTTTATCTATTCGCGATTCTACTCAATATGGATTCCGCGCTATTGATATTCAGCTCATTCTATTCCACAGTCTTTAATTTTACACAATTGCGTTTCTTCCTATTCGCGATTCTCCACAATACCTACTCAAAAATTGTTGATAATCCGTGTTTGTGATAAAAATAACCAGCAGTTTAAGCACGCTGCTATATTTTTATACAGTTTAGCAACTTTTAAAGAAAATATTAAGTTGTGATGATGTTTTAGTCTTACATACTTACGTTGTTTACTGTTATAACTTTATCTAAAGTTACTTGCTTATTGTTATCTATATTAACAGTTGTTAGCAATGTGGATACAAGATATACATTAGAATTTAGTGAAAGCTTTATTTCCTTGTGCATAGCACAGATCACATGTCTTTTTTACATCGCATTCAGTACTAGGTATCATTGTCGCGGTGTATTGTCTTTCAACTGAAACACACTTGAGCTACCTTATTAAACTTTACCACACTAATAAATTACCTCGAAATTGTAGTAATCTCGCAAGCGTTAGATTAATTAATAGTTAATTCTCATCTTACGTCGTCGTAGTAATTATTCACAAGGTGCATTGTCCTAATTATGAAGATTAAGCAAGTCAGGCACGCCAGGTGGCGTTTAATGGCGTTCAACTTTGATACAAGGCTTACTATTACCGGCCTGGTGACTAACGGGAAATATTAATCAGTTAAAAAGATATCAAAGGGTTAATTATAGATGATGTGAGTGTAAATAACATTAGTTACGCAGATGATATGGTGTTGCTGAGTCCATCAATTAATAGTCTAAGAATGCTTTTACAAGTTTGTTTACAACACGGGTTAAAGTATAATGAGAAGACAAGCGTTTTTATGAGTCTTTGGACTATATTTACACAAAAGCCTTATAGTGCTCTGTGAGTTTAATATAACAACATTTTCAGGGCGCTGTTGGCTCCCACGTTTCTATAGTGCATTAGGCATGTTTGCGGATGCACATATATATGATTTTTATGCTATAATGCGTAGAAATACTGCGTCGGTCATAAAGAGACTGCGGGGGAGCTGTAACGGCATAATGATGATGATGAGCAGACAGAATGGACTCTAGTATACTGGGTCGTTTCATAGGTCTGACACGGTCACTGGTCACGTTAAATAATACCTAGTTTAATTACATTTTTATTTTATCTTATTATTTTTTTAACATGACATTAATGTTGACATTTAAAAGTGGCAATTTAATTTATTTTATTGGACATTATATTGTATACATTGACCTTTTAATTAGAAATTTTATCTTTGTGAATTGGAAATTTAATTATTTGACACTGCAGCAATTATATTTTTAATCTGACATCTTAAATCTAAAATCTTTCATGTAAAATATGGACTACTATGTCTGAAATAAATGAATTTTTTTTAAGGCGACGACGTCCGCTTGAAATTCGCGTAATTTTTTGGAACAACATTGAATTTCGGCATAAATTATAGGCTATGTGCTATTCTGGGCTATAGAGTTTTCATCACAATCCACTTTGTAATTGCTTCAGTCGTTTTTGCGTGAAGTAACAAACATACAAATGTCGCGGTACGCTGTAAAACTCCCGTAAAATGTGTACATTGCTCCGTCTGTCTGTATATTCGCTAACTCCTAAACCACCTCCGAATAAATCAATCCATTTATTGTCTACAGAACGGAAACCGCTTTGTAAATGGTAACACCAATCATAAATGTCAAGTTTGACATTTCATTGTTTATTTATTTACAATCAAGTAGATTAAAGATTTTATTAATTTAAATACACCGCCCATAGTTAAACCATAGACTGTTACAAAACACTGTATATCATACATTTTAAGGGTATGTTCCGGGTTTCCTTCTCTTAAAATGTGTGATATTAACCGCGATAGCTTAAAACATTATGTTACTGTGTATCATTTTACTTGTCGTTGGTTCGTATACGATGGAAGCCATAAAATCAAATTAAATAAAACCGTATAACAATTGCAAATATCGGATCAGCTGTCAAAATATCACAATTCATCGTCAAATATCAGTGAAGTTATTTGTGAAGGCCGGTCTAATTGTCATTACACTAACTAGGTACATAGACGAACGCCGCAATTCAAGCCCGCCGGCGAGCGGACGCCAGCAATCGTTTTACAGCCCCAGCGGGACCATGATGAAATATTGCACAAAATAAATGAATAACACCCATGCTCGTAAGCATATTTCTCTGTTTTTCCCAGCCCCCGACCTTCGTAATTCATTAAATTAAATTAGACACGACGTAAAGTGAGAAAGAAGCGCTTACGACGTATTTCTGGCAGCTGCGTCTTGTTGCTTATCATCATAAATATTATCGCATTAGGATGAAGGCATGTCTTTGGCCTCCTGTTTGGCGTTTAATCCTCTATCACACATCATC
Source organism: Blastobasis lacticolella (assembly GCA_905147135.1). Lineage (NCBI taxonomy): Eukaryota > Metazoa > Arthropoda > Insecta > Lepidoptera > Blastobasidae > Blastobasis > Blastobasis lacticolella. The sequence goes on from LR990043.1 coordinate 536,746, forward strand.
AGGGCATTCACTTCTTTCACGTGCATGTGTTGTGTGGGACTAAATACATGTACCTATAAGAAAACAATTTTTTTTTACTAGCCATGCTTTTGGCCGCTGGTTGTTAGTGACGATACAGCATTCATCAGGTCATCTCACGGGACCTCTTTACTAATACCGGCAAGTTTAGGCAATTATATTTCTCATGTATTCCCCAGAATTTTTCACAGCACCTGACCGAAGCAGCGGAGGCCTCTTCTATCTTTTCCGCGAATTTTCATTGTAAAGATTTATAAGTAAATAATTAATAAGGAAGCTGATGGATCGAGATGACGCTAAAGCTAATTTGTGGCGTGGTGACAGGCCGTACGCTGTGGGTTATTATAATAAAAAACAAACGTCTTGGCATTAATGTAACGATTGTGCTCTCGCGTACAAGAGCCCGGGGTCCGCCTTGACCATAATCCAGGGTTTGGCAGATCAAGTAATTACAGTGGAGCGGCTGCCATCTGTCCTCCGTAGCCATGATATCAGGGGAACCTGAACAAATTGGATCAAAGTTACACATTCAGTCGCCGTTCAGCGCCTGAATGTACAGATTTCATCACGATGTTTTCCTTCACCGTAAGAGCATCGGTTAGTATTCAATTTATTTATTTATTATTTATTTATAGGATATCCAACAGCAATTTTATTCTAAGCTATAACTACATACATGCTTACAATTTAGAAGCCAATAACAGGATAACACAATTACAGTAATTTGGTAAACAAACGAATCTAGGAAAGTATCAAATAATACAGCAAAGTTGAATCTGGGTAATACATCTTATACTATTAGGGAGTAATACGTAAAAAAAGGCATATTACATTGCAATAATGAAAGGTATCTGTTACAATTTACTGAGTGCCCCATTTAGAGCATCTCTAAAAGCTGGTTTGGAGAGAGCAAAGATATCAATATTGGTGAAAATTTGATTGTGCTGTTTAGCAAAACGAGAGAAATACTCGTTTTGTCCGTAGTTAGTTCGGCTAGGAGTCTCACATAACAGCCTGTAGGTGGAAGGACGCAAGCGACGACGCTGTGGCACACATATAGTAACAAGAGACGTTAAGAGAGGGCAGTTAAGATTGGCATGAATAATGTCATATAGAAACATATTGTCCAACAGGATTCTTCTATCCTCAAGGCTAAGGAGACTATAATATTTGCAAGCACTCTCATAAGAGTCAAATCTATTTTTAGTTTTTACATTTAGATATTTCACAAAAAGCTTTTGAATATTTTCTATTTTTTGTTTATAAATACTATATCTAGGGTTCCAAATGATGCTAGTAAATTCCAAAATACTCCTAATATAAGCATAGTAAATGATTTTAAGGCACGAGGCATCAGTGAAGGGTTTACAAGTTCTCATAATAAAACCTAAGTTTTTATATGCTCTGCTAGTTATATTATCTACATGCTTATCAAATAATAGCCTACTGTCAAGAGTCAAACCCAAATCCCGAACTTCTGTTACTTGTTCTATTTGTTAATCATTTATGAAATAGTTATGGATTAAGGGCTTTGCTTTTCGCGTAAAAGTAATTATCATGCATTTATCTATGTTGACACTTATACTATTGCGTTTATAGTACTCCGTTAGTCGATTTAAGTCTCATTGTAAGTTGTAGCAATCATCGATTGAGTCAATTTTTATATATACTTTCTTGTCGTCTGCGTATAAGAGATAGTTTGAGTAATTAAAACAATCACCGATGCCGACTAAGTACGCATTATACAACAACGGTCCCAAATGCGAGCCCTGAGGAACGCCTGAAGGAATTTTGACATGATTAGACTTACATCCTCCCACAACAACAGTCTGTCGCCTATTGGATACGTACGATGTGATCCATCGAAACAGATCCCCGTGAATACCAAGTTTGTGTAACTTCATCAACAGGTGGCGTGATCCACACGATCAAAGGCTCACTCAAAATCTGTGTAGATCACGTCAACCTGCTACTGTCTGTCCATACTTCATCATCACAGCCCGTAACAGTCCACTGCAGGACTTCGGGCCTCTCCCTCGAAAGGGGAGGTTATTGCCATAATCTCCACGCTTGGCAGGCGGGTTGGAGATCGCAATGTTTAAAAATAACAATGGAAAATGCTGCTGCCCATTTTCCATACTACGGAGACTCTTGATATTTTGCCTCGAAAACATTAGTCGCCTTGTACGACACCCACAAGTGTAAGGGGTTGGTGCTATTCTACTCTGCCGGACACCACACGGCCTACATACATGTCCATACTTCGTAACACATAATTCATAAATTCGCTTAAATTAGTGTTAACCGACCTATGTTTTAAAAAACCGTGCTGTTTATCAGTGATGTTTCCGATATAGTTGGATATTTTTCCGATATAGTTGGATAAAAATGTAGGATTCGAAGCCGGTACCTCTCGCTTACGTGTCGGATACATTTACCACTCGGCCACCAACGCTCACACGCGGTATATGAGTACAACACCCGTATTCGAAACAATACTTGTCAAAGTAAATTAGATTTAGTTTACGTTCTCACAGTGCTCGTATGCTAATAACACAGTGCGTTCAATACGGTAGAGACATGATTGGTCAACTTCGTTCATTTTGACAGACGCATGCCACTGATCGCCACTCAACTATGGTTAGTTGGAACCCTGTACCCTGTATGTAACCCTGAATAATGTAGGTAGATACTGCCGATTCGCATTCAATACAGACAGCTAACCATTTACGCTGGGTTGCAATTACAGTACAGTTAATATTATTTCAGATGAACGTAGGCTATGCGGAGGAGATGAAATAAAAACAAATGTTGTTCGAAAATTGTAATTTTTTCGTCGACGCCGCCAGCAAAGGCCAGTAATAACTAATATTATTAATACGTAACTTTGTCTGTTTGTCTGTCACCTTTCCACGGCTAAACAATTGGACCAATTTTGATAAAACTTGTGAGTGACATTTTCGGAAACCCTGAGCTGAGACGGACACTGTGACTATGTGACGTCATCGTAAATTAAATATGTCCGCGACCGCGATGTAAAATATAGTCCACGTTAACAAAGTTGCCGACAGGCAACTACTACTATATATCAGCATCGTTATTAACTGCCCCACTATCACATTCAAATACATTTATGACTTTTTTTTTTGGGTTTTCCTACTTTTATGCTGGAAAGTTACGTGGGTATGACCCTCAGACGTCAACGAGTACAAGAAATCACACTTGATTCACATTCACATTTGATTTTGTAGTGCCAGGTTGTGCACGGGCAGACCAACCTTAACATCTACTATCGCTAAAAAGTGAATTTTCTTGTTCTCGATGACGTAGCATAACCTACGGCGGCCTCAGCAGTCAGTCTGTCAAAGTTGAGGGGTCCGCCATCTTATCTTTAAACAATAAACTAATTTCAAACAGGAGACTAGTCAGCTAAATCCTGCCGTTCTATATCTATCAAGTCTACTTAAATATGTTTTGTCATGCGTCAACAGGCCACACGCGGAAGACGAAACCTAATGCAATCACTATCAATCACCGCAATGATTAGTGGCAGCTCGCAAACGCATTGACGTTAGACAAACTCCGCCGTCACGACACAGAATTGGGTCGAACCAGCACGCCTCGACTTTAATGGCGCATCAAATTATGTCGCGAAAAATCGAGTTATTTACAAGGCGAGCGTCAGGCTCGTCACCGGGCCCGCGCTAATATTTCATCCGGGGGGTGGGGGCAGGAGCTAGGGTGGGGGGTCCGCGACGCTTTATATTAACGAGGGAATTATGCGCGATGCGACGCGTAATGAAAATTACAAGCACCTACGCGGTGGCGGACAGGGCCGGTTTTAGAGGGGGGCCATCGCCCACATAGATTGATCGATGGACCACGAGCAGCCCGTGTTCTAACCGCCTTTTGCGTGTCCAGCGCAGAAATGGACCCATGTTCGGCCGTCAGGTAGATATGCCTTTTATTTGGGTCGGGGGAAATATAAATTACATTTTTGTGAAGAGAAAGGGCGTTTGGTTATAGTTTTTGTTATAAGAATTTTGTTTAACAGAGATTTGGAAGATTTAGCCACTTATCGGCATCATTTTATCCACATTCACGCTTAGTGTATTGTAAATAATTTTGTAACTGAATGCTCCACCTATATTACCTTTTTACTTCATGACTCCGGCAGATATTTGTACCGATTTCCTCTAGTGTGAAAAGGGCAGGAGGTGGTAATCAAGCCCATACGCCTGATGTCTATTTACAGAAACTTATAGATGTTTGCAATACCACGGGTATAATATCGTATACCTTCCTGAGAATGATGATTAAATACTCTAAATTAAAATATTAAGTATTCTCCGAAATAGTATAAGATTATAGTATAATATTATAACGCCTTCCGAATTTTATTGAGACGTCCACCCTACGAGCATGTTCGCTGAGGCAAGAGTCCCTGACTTCTACGCGATATTGAGGTCCCGTATTATAGCCTTCTGGAACCGACTGCGATCGAGCGGTAACAGTATTTTACAGACGCTGGTAGAAAATGTGAACAGTCCTATTTTTAGGCACTGGATATCCGTGCACAGCACACCGAACGTTCGTTAAGCATGTCTTTTATGTATGTAGTTAATTTGTATTTTCGTTTTTATTATATTATTGTACTGTTCCTATTGACGGTCGTACTATTGTACGTAGGTATTAATTATGTTTTTATTGACAGTCGTACTATTGTACCTATATAGTTTCGTATTATTATTATTATTGTTTTAATATGGGTGTAAAATACCTGAAATAAATGACTATTATTATTATTATATATAGCTATCAATCAGTAACAACAATAACTATAAGTAACCGGATATTTAGGCCTCGAAACAATGTTCATAATAATCTTGTTAGGTGCACTTAAACAGACCAAGAGTTAAATTTAAATAACTAAGTACCTATAGTTGTGTGTGGCTCTTTGGCAGTGGAGGGGCGTTGCATTTATCTGTTTGCTGCCAGATCATTGTATCCCGAGATTTTTCAGGTGGACAATGCTTGTGGTGGTACCCCTGATCTTGCTAATATCTTCGGCTATCTATCCTTGTTTACCAATGAACATATAAATAAATCCTATACGTTTATTTAGATGAGAAGCCCCAACGCACCTGGGCCCGGCCCTGTCCCCAAAGTTGGTACGCGGCTCATCTAAAGGAGTTTGAAGGTAGAATTGTTAAGTACTCGAGCATAGTTTGTATCTTAATACATTCTGCAGTAGCGGGAGGTACCGAATTAACCACTGTATTAACTCCACCTGTCGCGCCTGCGCCGGTGTCGCGGAGCCAAATTTAATCATACTTAGAGCCTTCGCTGCAAGATACTTTCTAACTAGTAAGAATGTAATCATCTTAGCGTTAATGTCTCGGTTGTGCTCTCGCGCACGAGGTCCCGGGGTCCGCCTAGCCCATGATCCAGGATTTGGCAGATCACATATTTACAATGGAGCGACTGCCATCTGACCGTGACCCTGCTACCAGGGGAACAAGTAAGAAAGTAACTTAAATGAATGAAGATAAATTTGAATGTCCTTTAACGATGACCGTGGGTACGGTGACAATTCTGCGTCAAGCTTTGACTATTTTCAGCTTGATTGACTTTCCAGGTTCCCAAAAATCCCATTCCATGCCTTCTCTTACTAAGCGCCGGCACATTTTGTAGACTCTTACGTTGGGCGCTGTCCTAATTGGCAACTGTTGTGCGACCATGGTCGTACGACGGACATTGGCCGACCAATAGGAGACCTCAAAACAACCTGTCATATGACCATGGTCGCATGATCGTTGCCAATTAGGACAGCGCCTTAGAGTTGGGTTAGTCTTAAATAAATGTAAATGAACCCAATAACATAGTGAATTTAGGTGATATTGCGCCGATGTAGCTCAACGAACGCCTACTTTCGAAAGAGATCGACAATCTTAAACAGAATTGCGTGTACCTAATGAACCTACAAAAATACACAAAAATAAAATGTTCAAACAACAACTAAGACTATTTGAAGTTATTTCCCACACGAACTCTAAATATAAACGATTTTAGTCGGATAAGAATGAGTGGTGTCATTCCCAACGCTACAACTATGTTTAAAACATTCATTTACTATTATAAATCCTAACATCTTCAAGACAAAAATCCTGACATATCACAATATTTGAGCGCATCAAACACAACCACGTATCAAACAACATACGTTACCACAACAAGCTGGCAATACCGCTATGACTCCAATCAAAAACACATCAATCTCTGCAATTTGATATATAAATGATTAATTACCACTAAACACAGGTCCCGTCTGCTACAGAGCACACGAAACTAACGTATTAGGAAGAAGATTTATAGCCGTTGCAAAAATAAAACACTGTAAAATAATCTTGGGTTTCAAAGCTTTATGGACTTAGGACTCACTTGATGGTTTAGAACTAGTGGAGCGGCGCGACTTTACCCGTACCTAAAAATTGTTGTTTCTTATAAAACTTTTTTTTTATTTTACACAACATACAAACAGGCAAGCGGGCCACCTGATGGAAAGTGGTCACCGCCGCCTATGGACATCAGCAACACCAGGGGAGTCACCAATGCGTTGCCCACCTCTAATATACCTCTTGAACGATCCCATGTCATAGTCCAAAGGAAACACTGTGGCTGGGAGGTCATTCCACATCCGAATCGTACGAGCGAGAAACGTTCTTTCGAACCTTCGCGTCGTGACCAACAGAGGGTGTACGTAGTGGGGATGAGTACCCAGCCCACGGCGGGTGGTGCGATGGCGGAATTGTGCTGTGGGCACCAGATCGAAAAGTTCCTCGGAACACTCCCCATTGTACAGCCGTCTTTGTCTTTCCAACCTTCGTCTTGAATCATCTAATCAATCTATCGATTGTTGAAACCGCATTTAAATTAAAGAAACGTCCGTCATACATACATAGGGATGGGAAGGGCCATTGATTTATACTATGTATTGATTATTAGGCTAAGGATGTCGCGGAGATATTTTTTGTGTCTTTTATGCGTTTCATAAATTATTAGGTTGTATTTGTTGACTTGTGTATTGGAGTGACACTGTCTTCGGATAAAGCTCTTTAAATAAAGATTTAAAAAATTGCCACAGTTTTGCGCTCGCGTGTGGTGTCCGGCAGAGTAGAATAGCACCAACCCCTTACACACATGGGTGTCGTACAAGGGGACTAATGTTTTCGAGGAAAACGATCAAGAGTCTCCATAGTCTGGAAAATAGGCAGCAGCATTTTCCACTGTTATATTTAAACACTGCGATCTCCAACCCGCCTGCCAAGCGTGGAGATCATGCCAATAACCTCCCCTTTCGTGGGAGAGGCCCTAAGTCCTGCATTGGACTGTTACGGGCTGTGATGATGATGACTAGGGCCTGGAGTCCACCTTGTCTATGATCCAGGATTTGTCAGATCATGTAATTACAGTGAAGCGACTGTCATCTGACCTCCGTGACCCTGCTACCAGGGGAACCTGAAAATATTGGATCATAGTTACACATTCAGTAGTCTGAATGTGCGGGTTTCATCACGATGTTTTCCCTCACCGTAAAAGCATAGGTTAGTATTCAACTAATGTACATAACTCGGAAAAGTGACATGAGTAGTGGGATTCGGACTCGCTACCTCTCGCTTACGAGTCGGATACTAACCACACGGCCACCGACGCTCCTCCGTCCGAAAAATAAAACACTGTACTGAAATATAAATAATATAACTCAGTTTCCACGAGTTTATTTCGAAGCTGTCTCCGAGGTCACAGCTTGAGCTTAAGATCGTTAGAACTCTCTCGGGTCGCCTCTTCAAAGTTGAGTTACGACTTTGTTGAGTAAAGCTTTTAAATAAGGGGAAGTAAAAAACGAATTAATTCACCGGGGACACAAGGCTGTATTCCCTCTACATTATCCGGGGCCAAATGTTTTCTGCTCGCTTAACTTCCATTGTTACTCAAACATCCTATAAACCATGCTCTAAAATTAAACACAATACATGCCGACGCGAGTTCCTAATTCCTTTATGCTGGGCACAATGGGCGGGAATTAATCTGGATAGGTCTCAAACTCTGCGAGAACTTGGGCCATAAAGTACGGCAATATGCGGATACGGAACTGAGGTGATGGAATGCCTTTGGTCGACGCTCCGGGCCCAGTAGTTGCAGCTCATGGAGCAATTTAGAGCTAGCTTTCAAAGCACTTAGGAACCATTACATACATCATTTCTGTAACAGAACTAGCTATTGCTCGCGACTTCGTCCGCGTAAAATTCCCAAATTACGTTTCAGACCTATTCTTGTGGGAACCACATTGAATTTTGATATATTTTTAACCTTTATGAAAATTTATGAGTAACAAACTACACTTTCACTACACATTTTATCGGGTTTGTTCGGTTAGTATTATTTTTACCTCGATATTTCGACGCAGTTACATACAAACAACAAACAGCACCAGTTGTAACGAACTTCTATCTAAAAATCCGTCCATTCATCCATCTTTACACACTTTGACATAGTTAGAGGATTAGGTTATTTATAGGGTTCTGAACCTCTAAAGGAAAAAACTGATCCCTTGAATACTGTCTGCCTGTCTGGATGGCAGGCTAACGGATACTCAAGATGCTTCTTCTCAGAAACGTGTAGATGATGTAACGATGAATAACATCAAGTACCAAAGTCTGATCCCTTCAGACAGTATAGATCAAAGCTTATAAATCCACGCCTCTCAACAGCCACCGACGTACCTGACTTACTAAAGTAATCTAAAGTAAAACACAAACTAGAGTGAATCCAATGCTTTAAAAAGATATTGAGGAAGTGAAATTTTCATGCAGGGTTTATATTGACGACCTCATTCCGCCGGCCCCTTTCCGCCATCGGGAGACGCGGTCCGGGCGAACGCTTCATCCTTATGTCGCGGATCTTTCAGCTATCCGCACGAGCCGCTTCGATTTAACCTTTGGAAGGCTAAGGAATGGAACACGTTGCCTGCGAGTGTGTTCCCCGATCATTATTATCTGGACGCCTTCAAGGCTAGAGTGAATAGGCTGTTCCTAGACAGGTATACTCCGTCTTCGGCCGCATCTTCACCTACCATCATGTGAGATGGCGGTCAATTGCCTAGCTAGTTCAATATTAAAAAAAACATGACACCTACCTCTAAAGTTTCCTGCACCAACCTATTAGTTGCGGGTTCCAAGACAGTATTAGCTTGTCCTCGGGCGCGCTGGTGTGTCAAAACTCAGGACCTGTGCGTGGTCGCCGCTGTAGAGCCTGGCCACACAGGAGTTACAGTGGTGGGAATAAGAGGTGGGGCAAAGCCTGTACCCCTAAAGCTTAAGGAATAATCAAACCAGTAATGAACTTCGCACCTGAGATTGTCGCAAAATTAATGACGACTTTTATCTCTTAAATGTCCACTCCCCTAATAAAATACGTAACAAACTGAATTAATAAAGCCAGCACTGTACCCGAGTCATGTAAGTGACACTTGGTTACCCGCAAATTCGGTGTAGGTAAACACAAGCGGCCACTCACGGCAGAAGAGTGGTCGAGAGTACTGCCATCCATGAAGTTGTGGGAAAAGGTGGAGAGAACAAATAAAGAGTTTACATACACACATACATACTCCCAAAGACTCCACTTCTAATCGCTCCCTCCCTCTCTGTTGTCTTGTCAGGTCCTCTATTTTAACTATGGCGATTGATAGTTTATGAGTGAAAAGGCAGACCACAGAGAATGTTATGAGATAATGAGAGAAGTATGAGGGCGCCCATGTGGATATATATCGATTAGATAAATGATCTGCTGCAAAAAGGACAGGTCAGGAGTACCCTCAAAAGATTGAAGAGGCGAAAGATGTATGTCAGGATCACAGCTTGTGGTACTCGATAGTCTCTGCCTTCCCCTTTGGCTTGACTGTACAATTATGTATGTATGTCTGTAAGTATGAGTGTCGGTGACCTAATGGCTAGCGGGTCGCACTTGTAAACAAAAGTTAAGGGTTCGATCCCACCGCTGCCATGTAAAAATAGCCTTTGTCTGAGTTCAGTTCTGAGTCTGAACACTAACCGATGTTCTTAGAAAACATCGTGACAAAACCTGCACATTCAGCAGACTGAATGTGTGCTCATGAAATAAACCACGAGTCAATCTGGTCAGGTTGATCATGTTTCCCTGTTCACAGGTCACAAGGGTCAGATAGCAGTCGCTCTACTGTAATTATCATCTGCCAAATCCAGGATCTAACCCCGTTAACAAAACTAGGATATCGACACCAAGATGATAGCGAAAAGTACCCTCCATCTGTACCTAAAGCTTCACGCCCGATCCGGCTTGCCCTCCCTCTGGCCTCTGTGCCTTTGCATTATTCAGCCTTCAGGCTCGGACCTCCCACTGCCTCGCTAATGCGCGGACCCACCACGAGAGTATTCAAAACGCGAATATACATAACGCGTAAAGCACTGAATATTTAGCGGATACATATAAATGAATCCAAAATGTGATAACGGGTGAGAGTTTTGACGCGACGAAAATTACTTTTTACAACCTTTATGTATCCGCTGTTTGGCGTAATAACAAAGAGTCTGTAATTTAATTTAAAGTAGATAAGTTTAACATAAGGTAATATTGCCAGGCTTAATTGGTGTTTTCATTGTTGATTGAGACACACAAATTTCCGATTTGGCAATAATTGTTATGGTTGTAAGATCTTTGGGCACCGTAATATTCAATTATATCTAAATTCACTCCATACAAGAATAGACAGGATACTCGGACATAAGTACACGTACGTATTTTTCATACAAAACCCACACATTGATGTCGATATTGAATGGACCGGTAATCTTTAATCCCATAATTTAAAAACAAGATATCAAGATATCTTGGGATCAATATTCCGGTTGTTTTACATGCCATGGCCCATGACTGTGATCCAGGATTTAGCACTTCAGGTTTAAGCATTAGGCACAATTATTGACATCTGGTCTCCGTCCTCTTAACAGAGGATTCGAACCTGACCAGACTGAATCATGCTTACTTCCAAATTCAGTCGCCTGAATGTAAAGGTGTCATTCATCCCGATGTTTTCCCTCCTTGTAAAAGCATGGACCGTTAGTGTAATGAGAGAATTTTTTATTGTACATATATAAGATATAGTTTTTATTTTACTTGTTTTCCTAAATAAACAATCTGAATCCATCTCTTTCCGAACATAAGGCCTTGCCACACACAAAGCTCGGCGCGAGCGCGGCTTGGGCGGGGCGCGATGCTGGCGCGTTGCCTAGGCAACGATCGCACCGCGCTCGCGCCGCGCTGTAGTTGCCTAGCAACTATCGCGCCGCGCTATAGTTGAATAGCAACTATCGCATCGCGCTCGCGCCGAGCTCACGCCACGCCGCCACCGCGCCGCCAGGGGTGGACTAACGAACAAAGCGGGAAAGGCGGCCTGCCCCAGGCCTCTGGTCCAGGGGGGCCTCCAAACGTCTCCAAGTTGCCTTGATCAAATCCTATACAAGGCTTTAAAATATGCTTAGAACATATCGAAGAGGTGGTTCGGAGTTGTGACAGGGGCGTAGCTATCGCCGTATCACTATTCAAACAGAATTAAGATCAGGGTCGAGAACCCCCTCCGCCAAAGAAGTAATTTTAACTAAATAAATAAAAACACTTAAACATACAAATGTGAACTGAATAAAAAGCTTGTAAAATTACATAAAACTTCTTAAACTGGGGGCCTTATAAAGGTTGTCCGCCCCGGGCCACTGATCGACTTAGTCCGGTACTGCCGGCGTCGCGCCAACAAAGTGTTGCCAATGTAGGCTATTTATCGCCATTTGGGGTATTCGAGATTAAAATTAGCGACGAAAAAATTGTAATGGCGTATTTTTTAGGCTATCTCAGGCTTTGGGCCAAGGTACATAAATAAACATAATCTTAAGAGAGAAAACCCGACGGTTCCAAGTACATTTACCTACTATAATAGTCCGAATCAACTGACAGTGGTAGAAAATATAAAATATGGATATGGCAATATCTATTGGATAATCTGTCCTTGTCAGTCATTGTCCATTATTATTTAGGCGATCTGCACACTGGAACGCAGCACCGTACAGTTGTGTGTGAGGTGCGTTAGTGCGTGACATAAAGTTATTTGAGCTGTCATCGGTTTCTATGGAAATTACTCATAGTCGAACGCACTGACAACGCATCCACGCGCGTTCGTGCGGATCCGTAGTTTTTTTTCTTTGCAACATTGACACGGGCTGCGGGTCAGATAAGTTTTTGGCGCTGTACTTTCCACATAAAAAGGCGTCAAATAGGCCGCTGCTGTGAAGTGAGGTCTCCAGGATTGTCAAATAGGTATTCCGTTACTCAGTTCTCAAATTATTTTTCGCCTAAATAATATAAATTTATGAAAAGATTATAACAATTTGGAGAATTCCTAAATTTTTTATTGTATATAAAACAATATAAAAATTACACATATTTCCAAATTTCGCCAGAATGAACGCTGCGCTCCAATGTGCCAATCGCCTCAACAATATTTTTCAAGTCTGTCACATTATTTGTTATGACTTTTATGAATGACGTTCTATGACGGATAAAAGACATGGCATTAGTTGCCATACAGTGTTTTTTTTTTTTTTTAAAGCGGTTCGGTCTTAGCGTGGTCCTACTATACTGCTCTTGCTGACACTAGCACCCATAGAGCATCTACACACCATCCCCACCATCCCCACCATCTCTAGATACATCTTGATGCGGTTGAACGAACAAATAACTCTGACGGTTACCGTAGTCAATAAAACAGCGCCGTCTACAGTGCCACAAAAATGTCTGACCGGGTAACAGAATCGCTGTTGTTGGAATTGACATAACATTTCAAAACGGCAACACTTAGTTCCGGTTTTGGCCACCGGATCGAATAGGTTTGTCAACAATCTTGTCAAGCCGCCAGATATAACATTGTTAACGCGTACAAGAATTTGTATGGACAGTGGTAACCATTCCAATAGCTATGTGTAATACGTCGTTGGATAGCTATTTTCAAGCTGAACAAAAGTAACTATGGCGCTTGTTCCAAATATTAGTCCGTTCCGGTTTATGCTGTACTATACATATTACAGTTATAAGTTTTTTTTTCTGTTCTACCCACATTTAATGGTCAGAACTAAATCCACGGTGTTATACCGCCAGTGCAAAGTCACATCGTGCGCATGCATGTAAGACGGCCAAATCAAAAACAATCAGATGGAGTGCATTGAATTTGATTGAAGATACCAACTAATTATGGCCGTTTAATAATTTTGCAATAAACACTGAAATATTTATTGCAAATGCTAAAAACATAAGTTTTACAAATAATACATGATGTTTATTATACTTTACATAAAAAAGATACTCCATTGTTGTTTTTGGTTGCTGCTTATCGGAATTGCGTACGAATTAGAGGCAGCCTCAGGTTGAGGCACGCACTAAATATAAATATATAAATTACAAAAAATTCTACCATAAATATTTAAAAAACTCCAAAAAATTTCTACCATAAATATTTAATAATTTCACCTGGCAAGTGCGTTTTGACAAATGTCAAAGACACAAATACGTAAGAGTGGGTTACTTAAGCCCGCGGGGACTATTCTAGCGACAAATCCCGGTTCAGCCACTAGCGATAAATCTGTTAGAAAAAAGTCGAATTTGATTCTGTATGGCGGTAAGTCAATTGTACACGAATAAGAAGAACTACGATCCATGGCCATGAAGTAAGCTTTGGGCAATTGTTCGTCTATTTTATACTGAACATTAGCGAAATTGAAATCTTAATAAAAAAATCATAATCACCTTGGCGTTAATGTCCCGATTGTGCTTTTGCGCCCGAAGGCCTGGGATCCGCCTTGACCATGATCCAGGTTTTCGCAGATCAGGTAATTACAGTGGAGCTACTGCCATCTGACCTTCGTGACCCTGCTACAAGGGGACCCTGACCAGATTGGATCATGGTTACACATTCAGTCGCCTGTATAAATTAAATAAATAAATATTCGTGGACAAATTCACACAGCGCTATCTAGCCCCAAAGTAAGCAAAGCTTGTGTTATGGGTGCTAGATAAGTGATAAACTGCTTAAATACTTTTGAAATACATATTTATTATACATAGAACACCCAGACCCGTAACAGAAATTAAAATTCATCATTTCAATTTCTGCCCGGCCGGGAATCGAACCCGGGACCTCTTGCGTGGCAGACCGGCATGTTAACCATTGAACCACTCAGGTGTATGTGCAGATTTCATCACGATGTTTTCCCTCACCGTAAGAGCATCATTGGTACATGGCCGCAGCGGGATTCGAACCTGGTACCTCTCGCTTATTAGTCAAATACCCTAACCGCTCGGCCACTGAGGCTCTCCAGAAATTGAAATGTAAATATTATGGCAATACTTGCATACCATAAACCATTTCTTATTATATTACCATCTATTACTACTTATCATCTGGCAGGCCGAAAGATTGTCGAATGAAATGTAATTTGATATCAATGTGTTTTGTACCATTGTGGTGGATAAGATTGAGCGCAATTTTCTGTGTACTGTAGCGGGTACTTAAACAAAACATCTATATCAGCGTTAGACTCTAGCCACCGAATTTTTGCACTGTAGAATTTGTGCTCTATGTTACGGTATCATTAAAAGTTTGTCTAACTCGACAAATAAGTCGGACTGAAATGTTTTGATTTTGATGTAGGAGAGCTGTGCCCCCTCATCCTACCTACCTTAGGGGGTCTACCTAGGGAGCAAAATTTGCAGTGTGGTGTCCAACAGAGTAAAATAGCATCGCCGTCCACACTAAGAGGTGTCGTAAAAGGCGACTTATTTCAGAGGTAGGGCGTTACTTTTCCAAGCTTCAGGTTTTTACCTACCTTATATATACTCTTGCAAGCTAGCGAGTGGAGGGGAATAAAAAGTAGCCTATATTCGTCCTCAGGTTCTAAATTATCTGCGTAATGCACCAGTCCAATGAGGAGTTTTCCAATAGGTATCTAAAGCATTCCTAACCACTCACTAGATGTCGCCCTGACTATTTTGGTAATTGATAATCGCTTTAAATAGGTTCTTAGCAAACACGATATAAACACTGGGCACGTTGTATTGGATAATATTGTATTTGTTAATAGTTTTCAACAATTTTAGAGGTTGTAATAAAATGGAACATAGTGCCAACTTCCATAAATATTTCTTTTTACATTTCGTTCAATCTTTAACAGTTATGTTTATATTAATAAACATTTTATTTTTAAGTAACGTATTAATCGGCTGCATAAAATCACTGCCACCATCATAACGATTAAAGAAAGATTACCAAAATTGTACGAGCGCCATCTATTGATGCTTTTTGAAACCAACTATCAATACCTACTGGAAAACTCCTCATTAGGAGGAAAGATTCGGACTGTTGGTAAAAAGAAACGAGTAATTAATCCGCTATTACGACATGTGGGAGTATTACCATCCTAAAAATTCAATTCCCGAATAATGAAGCAGCTACTCTATGTGTGCCGATTGTCATAGAAACGCGGTGGCCAAAACTGGAACTGCGGAAAAATAACAACACTTACTTTTGAAATGTATTTGAACTGACATGTCAATCCCAAAAACAGCGCCGCCGGTACCAGGTCTGATAAGTTTGTGGCACTGCACAGCGCAGGCGCGGCGCACTGTGGTTCGTAAATCGAGCTCCATACTCATAGAAACTTACTGTGAGATATTAAAAAAAAAAAATTGTAACGTCGTCAGTGTACCTTCCTCTATCCAGCATGGAAGTATAAACGACACAAGTTACTCCGTTCGTGAGAAAAAAAATGTTTTGTTTTTTTTTGTATAGGAAAAAACACTTAAAGTACATTTTCTCGAGACTTAATGGAACTGAAGGGCTGGTGCTCACATGAACTTTTGTATCCTACACGGCGAACAAGATGACATACAATTCATGCACCTTTCGATGCCGCTTTGCATGTACCAAATATTTGCAGTTTCGAATTTCAGCTGTGATATAATTAAAATCATAAACGTAAAATAAGTAAACTTACCGACCGATTACTTTATATTGTCACTAGTTATCAGACTGCTAATGACTTTAGTTGAAAAACGGTATGGAATATGTTCTTTTGCTTTTTTTAAATAACAAATAATTATGAGTTATAGAAACAGTTCTTGTTTAAATTCTGTTTTAAGCGAACTTTTCCTTTGCAAAGTCTTAATGGTTTTTTATTCCAGGTTCAGGGACTACAAATGATGGGAACACAGCTCGGAAATTTTTTGAAGATCCTGTAAAAACAGCATCTATCACTGGATTGGATTCCCGTTTGATCCAAAGATTTGCAACACTTCTACGTGTGATTACTTGTGGGGAGCCTGTTAATGTTGACGCGTTTGCAAACTTTTCACGCCTCACTGCTATGTATGTGGAGCTCTATGGCTGGTATTATATGCCATCGAGTGTCCACAAACTTTTACTGCATGGTGCTGCAATTATCAAGCATTACAATATCATGCCCATTGGTAAATTGTCTGAAGAGGCATCGGAAGCCAGAAACAAAGATTTCAAGAAAATCCGAGAACATCATTCGCGTAAATTTTGTCGTAAAGCGACAAACGAAGATATTTTCATTGGTCTCCTTGTATTCTCAGATCCCTACTTGTCCAGCATCAGACCTGTACTGAGAAATAAAACAAAAAGAAGTATCACTGACGATATGAAACCTCTTCTTATTATTGGTGATGATTCTGGTGTAGACAAGGAGAACATTGAATTTGTCGATGTTAGTGCATCAATGATGGACTCGGATTTAGAGGACTCTGATGATGGTGAAGATACTTTCAGTTAGGAGTTAGTGGAGCTTTGCATCAATCGTGATGCCTAGACATTTATTTCGGATTTGTTAATGTTATTATATGTCAGTAAAAGGCATGGACTTACTACCCAAAGGGACTGCGCACTGCTTAGACTAAAACCGGGCAGAGCGAGAGTCACCATCGATAGTCCTTTGTCCCTTTCTAACAGTGTAAACACAATGTTATTGGCATAATCACCGTCATTCTAAATTGACAAGTGTCATGTTTGGTGTTGCCATTATTGGAGAAATATATTTACCGTGAATTTGGTATTATTATGAGGTAATCCGTACAATCCGAAAAGTAGTTGTCAAAATACCTTTTGATCTTCTGAACGTTTCTCCGACAAACGTCGAGTCGACATAATTATTAACCTACGACTTTTTGTTCCACAAAACAGATATAAGAGTTCGGTAACGATTTATCCTACAACACTAGTTTCTAAAGAGAAGTGATAGTACTCGTCGATATCTACATTTCGGGTGACAGCTGTCAAACTTAAATGTGTTATAACTCGGAACCCATTGGTTCTAGAACACTAGTTTCTAAAGAGATATGATAGTACTCGTCGAGATCTACATTTCGTATGACAGCTGTCAAAGTTAAATCTTTTATAACTCGGAACCCATTGGTCCTAAAACACTAGTTTCTGTAGAGAAATGATAGTACTTGTCGAGATCTACATTTCGTATGACAGCTGTCAAACTTAGAACTGTCATCCGAAATGTAGATCTCGATGAGTACCTACTATCGTATTGCTCTAGGAACTAGTGTTCTAAGACCAATCGTTTTCGAGTTACAACAGTTCTAACTTTGACAGCTGTCATACGCAATGATGATCTCGAGGAGTACTATCATTTCACTCTAGGAACTAGTGTTCTAGGGCCAATAGTTTCCGAGTAGCAGGGTAAGCTTGGGCTGGACCCTGGTGAAAATATGACCTTCAGATTGCACCCAGTCCGGCTCTGCCTGGCCCTGGTGTCCGCGCCAAATAATAAAAGTAATTCGGAATTTGCATCAACAATGGTGGCAACACTAGAAAGGGACACAGGACTATCGATGGTGACTCTCGCTCTGCCCGGTTTTAGTCAAAGCAGTGCGCAGTCCCTTTGGGTAGTAAGTCCATGGTAAAAGGTCATTAACCAACGACAATGTTAACAAAGCGGTCGGCATAATGACAATAGGAATAAAGCGGAAGGCAATTTCTGTGATTCTTTAAAAAAATAAGTAGGTACGTTTTTATGTCTACAGTTTAAAAAAATTTAAAGACAATGTAAACAAAGCGATCGCCAGTTTCTTTGAAATAATTATTTGTTATTTTAAAAAACAAAACTACATAATCCATACCGTTTTTCAACTAAAGTCATTAGCAGTCTGATAACTAGTGACAATATAAAGTAATCGGTCGGTAAGTTTACTTATTTTACGTTTATGATTTTAATTATAACACAGCTGAAATTCGAAACTGCAAATATTTGGTACATGCAAAGCGGCATCGAAAGGTGCATGAATTGTATGTCATCTTGTTCGCCGTGTAGGATACAAAAGTTCATGTGAGCACCAGCCCTTCAGTTCCATTAAGTTTCGAGAAAATGTACTTTAAGTGTTTTTTCCCATACAAAAAAAAACAAAACATTTTTTTTCTCACGAACGGAATAACTTGTGTCGTTTATACTTCCATGCTGGATAGAGGAAGGTACACTGACGACGTTACAATTTTTTTTTTTTAAATATCTCACAGTAAGTTTCTATGAGTATGGAGCTCGATTTACGAACCACAGTGCGGCGCCGCGCTCACGCCGGCTTGAGCGCGGCCTGAGCGCGGCGTGAGCGCGGCCTGAGCGCGGCGCGAGCGCGGCGCGATGCTGGCGCGTTGCCTAGGCAACTATCGCACCGCGCTCGCGCCGCGCTCGCGCCGAGCTTTGTGTGTGGTAAGGCCTTATTATTATCCGTATTTCATTATAACCTGTGAATCCACTTTGATAAATGGACGACTCCGACTCCGGCGCCAGTATTTTATTTTCCTTAATCCTAAATTCGAATGCTAATTTAATCATAGTTCCCATAGCTTTTCACTGAAAATCCACATTGGCTATTATGCTAAATTGAACCTCATGGCTCACTTCATGACATTATTTAGGCAGTGTAAATATTGTTGAATCCCATTTTTTAAAATATTGAAACATCTCTGCCTTTCTCAGAAGCCGGTGATGCATTCGCAACATGTTTTTTTTTATACCACCAAGGTGGCAAACAAGCTTATGGCCTACCTGATGGTAAGCAGTCATCGCAGCCTATGGAAGTTTGAAATATCTTTGTGGTATAAAAAAACAAAAATAAATATCACCTATTCCCTCTTCAAACAGTCGTATGAAATTTTAAAACCCTCATGAAATGAAAAATCCAATCAATCAGTGCCGACGCCGAGTCCCGCGACTGGCTTACATCTGTTATGGATCCTCGCGTCCCGCGTATGCAGGACAAACACATCAATTAGGCGTCGTGGTGCCGTGGCTTAGGGATGGCCGAGAGATATCGATATCAGTCTTTTATTCAGCTTTTTAGGTAAAAGATCCTGTGCTGCTGCGCTGCAGTGCGAGACATGGCGCTGTAATGTCATTTGTATGGAGTTGATTTACGGGGTCTTGAATAAAATTTGATGGTGTTCCGTGATAGTTCATCCTCGGGCATGCCTGGATGTTAAAACTCAGAAGCACTTTAGGTCGCCGCTGTAGAAAACGCCGCTAAACGTTAGTTGCGGGCGCGGACGAGCCGCTGCGGGGTCTTTGCTTCAAAAATAAAAATCAGCTGGATATAGCCCTCCAAGCTTCAATACCAATGCCACCGGACACTCTCAGTTCTTTCCAACTCTCACAAATCTGTCTGTCAATCTCGCGAAGTTGCCAGTTTGTCCTACGCTACCTAAACCATCAGGACAAACTAGTTCTGAGCCTACGATTCAAAAATCTTAAATCTATTCTAGGCATTCGATAGAAATCTATCGATACTCCGACCGCCCATCCCTTCAGCACTCTCCCGCCATCTGTCAGCGCGGCGTAATGGCCGAATCGGGAGATCGATGCGTGTTTGCCGATTAGCGAACGCGGACGCGCCGCCGCCGCCGCGGAGCTGTTTGCTTTCAATCGAAATGTGCGTTTTTTGCCTTTATTGCTATTTAGGGGAATGGAAGACTGATGTGTGGGGACGTCTTGAATTGGAGGAGCGGTGAGCTACTCAAGTACCACACTTTACATTACAATTTGGAGTTATTTTTTGTGAAATGCACTGTTATTGCTTATATCCCAGAATAAGTTAGCAGGAACTCCTTAATAGGTTCATTCAACCGTACGCGTGTCCCTGCCAGCAGGACACATCAAGATACAGTGGCCAACTTGTTCGTCACTTAACCGTCTATGGACGCAAATTAGCCGCTAAAGTGGGGCATCATCGATCAGGCACAGCAGCATACGACTGTGGAGCTCCGTTCTAATCATGGCGCTTCTCTTGTCCTCTTTGTCCTGCTACCTGTACTAGAAAGGAACAGAAACCGTGGTCAGAATACCGTGGTCGTGGCCGAGTACTAGGCAAGCCAGATCTATAGTTTTAGAAAATTTACTTTATGAAGAAAACATTATGCGGACGAGTCTTTTTATAAAAATACTGTTTAAATTATTTAGATTTCTTTGGTATGGCACCCGTACCCATTCATATAAAATAAATGAATAAATAAACAAAATTCAATTTCAAATTCAAAATACTTTTATTGTGACACACAGGTTGGTATACATATAAATAATATACAGATGTTAAGTGAATACAAAGAGCTCTGTGGTCTGCCCACGGACATACAATAATTCAGGCCATTAAAATAAAATTAAATATATCTACGCACATGTCAAATTGTTATTATATAATTATGTCAAATTTATTTTGTTACTTAGCTATACATGTATAAGTCATTAAGTTACATTAATTATTTCCAATATTTTATTTTATTTTATTTTATTTACTTAAGGAAAACCAACAGCATTATTATTATTGTTATTAAAGTATTGTCACGAAAATTATGTCGAATGTCCATGTTGTGCCTACTCCAGCGACAGTTGGAGGCACTCCACTTGAAGTTGTTGACGACTATACATACCTAGGACAAATAGTTCAGCTAGGTAGGTCAAATTTTGAGAAAGAGGTCAATCGACGAATCCAACTCGGTTGGGCAGCGTTCGGAAAGCTACGCCACATATTTTCGTCCCAATTACCGCAGTGTCTCAAGACGAAGGTCTTTGACCAATGTGTGTTGCCAGTGATGACTTGCGGTACTGAAACGTGGCCACTCACTATGGGCCTTATAGAAAGAGCTATGCTTGGAGTTTCTTTGCGCGATCGAGTCAGAAATGAGGAGATCCGCAAGCGAACCAAGATCACCGACATAGCTCTAAGGATTGCCAGACTATAAGTAATATGCGTTCACACAGTGCTCATCTGCTATGTGAACGCACTGCGTTCAATACGAACGCATAGTGCCTATCGCCACTCAAGCATTATTCGTTCGACCCTCGCGTTCACGCGCACTGTGAGACAATATTTTAACGTTTCTGAATAAGAGTAAGCAACGCTCATAAATTATTAAGCGCGAATGTGTTTTTTACATTTTTCTTCTCGGCTGGAGTCGAACATGGAAATATTATCATGAAATATTTATAAAGGATACCAAAGCACTGTAAGCAAGACCGTGCTAACGTGGCGAAGTTTGTAGCGGATATCGCCCGCTGACAAGGATCTGACACAGCGCTGCATAGCGCTATTTCGATATCCAATATGTAGCCTGGAGCTACTCTTTGTGCGAAGAGGCTGTCCATTTGGCTCTTTAGCTGATATCCACAGGGTTGTCACATATCGATTGTTTAAAAATGAATTTTATTTATTTGACTGTTTATTGTTCACAAGATAAAACATACACGTTATGTTACCAAAGATTAAGACACAACAGGCACTGCTTATCTCTAGAAAGAAATCTCTTCCAGCAGGCCTACATGAATCCACTCCTGAGACCAACTTTTTCAAGTAAAGTTAATGTTAATCTAAATCAATTAACATTAAACGAAGATATGGTTAAAAAACAACACTTAGAAGTAAAAAGGTTTGTACAGGGTCGGCATCATGCTGGTGCGATGCCCCTGGTATTACAAACTCTGTAAACTAGTAACTGCTTAATCAGGCGGGCCGTACGCTTGTTTGCCAACTTAGTAATATAAAAAAAATACAGCAAATTAGGGACTCTCCTTTTTAAAGTCGTTTAAAATGAGCTTACAAGTTTGGTCTAAGTCCATCCTCCTACTATCTACTAACATTACAAATAACTAACATTACAGCTTGTTAAGTATTCTTAGAGGCAAAACCAACGTACTGAACACAGTAATGCTGCAATTAAGTACCTATGAGCCAGTAGATAAATCACAGGAGTTCCCATTCATCAAATCATTTACGGCCATACTGAAAATTAATCCAGATATTAATCCCGACCAATGGAGATTGTAATTTTTTTGGAAACGGTCACGGAGAATTTTAGAAAAATTATGTAGTTAATAAATTAGAAAAAATATTATCAATAAAAGAGTACTTAATGTTTTAAACCATGGCGGTCATTATCACATTTTCAAAGTAGCAGCTGCGGCTACTCGTAAACAAAGGTACGCGGTTCATACTTTTAAAATAAGGTGCGTCCAAATTTCGCGAATGCATCGTTGCAACAAATTCGCGAACCGTTCGCGCGGTATGGACGCACCCAAAGCTTAGCCAAAATCGCGTGAGGAAACTAGAAATACGATATCCAGTGCATCAGCTTCGATAAACAAACAATTAATCGCCTCTGATCCGTTTCAATCCCTCTTGCGCATAAGCAATCGTCTCCGAGACGCACGCTCCGGTGATTGGGCGCGGTGAGTCACCGCAAATGGCGAGATCGAATATTGAGGGTTGCTTGCATGGTGCACCACAGTATTTGGAATATCAGTAGAACAATTTAGCCTCTCTATTACAGTGTATATAGAGGGTAGTTTGGCGCGCGAGCGACGAAGATGGCGTTCTACAAAGCCGACCGAGGTGTTTTTTTAGAGGGAGGCAAACTAGCAAGCGGGGTCCATCACCGCCACCCGTTGGGATATGCATTATTTCCGCCGAAGTCCGAGTCCGAAGTATCTTTCCAAAGATACATCGCATAACCCACTGGGCATATTCAGCGTAGAACGACAAGAGGACTAGTGGCGTACCTACTTACCTAATCTTCTGTAGGAGACCTTGGGCTTTAAGCAGAGTAATAGCGTTAAGCGTAGTTTAATTCTATAACTAATTTTTTTCGGCTACATACCTATACCCAGGTCAGATTCATAACTACAGATATCATTTAATGCTTTTACTGTTAAGTTAAAAGTTTATTTTCACCTAGAACTTGCCGATGTGCATATACAGCCGTCATCCTGTCCGAAGATGTCCTTCTGCTACTTTCCTTGCACTGTGCCATTATGGCTGGAGGGCAGCGAAGCCCGGCTGGAGCACTCTCCGTATTAAAGCTGCATAAACACGTTCAGAATGCACTGACTTCACACATAGGTACTACAATATTATAAAGTCCAAGCCAAAATCATGGTACCCTTAGTACACCTCTGGGTCTGCAAACTTCTACAAGCTGCGGTAACTGCTTACCGTCAGGCAATTCGAGTAGTATTTCGATGCAGTTTGTTTTACATGAAAGACTTTAATGTAAATGATTGTTAGTTTAAGTAAATCGGTTAAAAAACAGCGACGCTGCAGATATGTTTGTGACAAATTAATATCATGAAATTATCAAATTAATACTCATAATAATATTATTAAACTCTAATGTGGCCTTTTTATGTCACTGGGTTGCCTAATAGACATCAAATGTGAGTTGAGTCGTGTCGAAAGGTTAGAAATTAAGAAAGCAGACCTAAAACGTGTACCAAATACTTATTGTCCACCCAAATCGAGTCATGAAGACACGAACAGTCCTCGCCTGTGTAATAACTCTGCGGCTATGCTGATATGCTAAGTTATCCTATAAAGGCTCTATTTGCATATTATCATAAGCTGTTGGCCGAATGTGAGAAGTGTGGGGATCTTAAGTGCGGCCAAGGACGACCCCGGAGCCGCTTACATTAAAACATAAGTGGCAATGGCCACCCAATTTCATATAAACCAGCCTAATATTGAATCCGACTTTCGACTGTCTGTTGAGTTAGGGCCCTTGTGTGTAAGTAGCTGATTTATAAGCGAGGGTCGCTTCTGACAGAGTTTGGGTAAAGTTCTGATTTTTATAGAAAACTCTGGGGACAGATGAGAAGATGGATAGTGTCTTAAAATAAGAAATACAAAACCTTCGCGCTGGTGCGTTTTCGCTGTGAGAACTTATGCCTTATAATTTGTATGTTATGCCTTAATTTTATTTTGCAGTAGGTATATTGTGCATAATAAATAGTAAACGAAATTGATATACAAAGAAAATGACAACAGGTACAGCTTATTTCTAAAGAAATATCTTCCAGCCAACCAACGGAAGAGAAAAGGCAAAATCGAGACAGGCACATGGCGTGCACCTTAAATTTACTTTTCTACTATATATAATAATTATAGGTACTATACTACCCTACTTGCATATTTATAACATAAAACGCAAACACAATTGCTTGACGGCAGAAATAGATGAATCATTGATTCCAGACTCTCTTCATCCTCGATGCAGCCTGAGAGCTACAGCAGTCGTAGCAAAATCTCTCGGTACACGAGCGCTGAATCCGTTCTTTACTCAAGTTATGTTCGCAAACGGAGGCAGCTACCGATGCGCCGCACGGCACCGATGTACCAGCCCAGCTACCTGCATCCAGCTCTTAGTGCCTGAATTATTCAGCGACCCTCCCCTCCCCTCCACCTCACCAAACCGGTTATTCAAATCTTAAAAGCATCGTGTATCCTTCGGCACAAAATTGAAACCGAAATGAAAACGTAAGCAAATTATTTTATGAATATTTAACGAGGCTAATTCAAAAGGGACTCCCCCATTAATTCTGGAGCTCGTGTGGTCGCGGTTTGCAGATTCAAAGTGGATGTCCGTTACGAACGCGAGTGTAGTATGTAGCTTTGAAATATTATATATCATGGGTTAGGAACCCTCTGTATGCTGTCGATATCCCACTTATACACGATGTAAAAATATGTGTGCCCATGAATTAATTATGTAAATTTAAAAATGTTAAAATGCATGTTGCATTTTAACATTTTTAAACATTATAGGATACATTAATTTGTAGAGAGGTTTTACTGTCCCTATTTTTGTTAAATTTATATCGAAAGTATGATATAAAGGTGCGCCCTAATCTCGAGAACGCCCGCTCACGCGCTGTTGGTGCAATGGTGTTGGTGGTGAAATGGGCATCCATTCATTTGAACAATTAAATTAGCGCTATAAGGTTTCATTAAGTAGATTTCTCATGTTGATTAAAACATTATTGATGAAGTTTAACTCTTAAGCTAACAATTTTCAATATAAGATTAAAGGCATATTTTTTTTGTCTAGGAGGTTCTAGATGGTCTGCCTCTAGATAATTCATCACTCATTCACCTTGTAAGGCATCCGTAATGGAACGAGCTGGAGCTATCTGCCGAATACCGCATGGTCTGCAGATTTATTTATTAATGATTCAATTATATCTTGTACAAGAGAAATTACATTAACTTAGGTATAAAAAATAAACACGAATACCTCAAAAAACATTAAATATTTAAAAATCGTCCACATCGCTGCACCCCAGAATGGTGTCTATTGGTGATACTAATTCGTCCCCATGCCCCATGGAACGATCCAGCTCTCTGATCACAAGTGGTGTCGGTTTAATTTTTGATTTTTCGCACCACCCCACGTTGGATAGCGATGCTAATCCATTGCCAAGGAACGAGCCAGCTCTCTGATCATCAGTGATCACCTTTTCTCGCACCAGGGCCCTACAGTTCCGAAGCTTCCACAACAAACGGCTGAAATACGAAGTCTGAAGCTAAACTTTAATTGCCATAAAACTAAAAGCCTATTAAAATAAATTTAAATACCTTCCCGAACAATCGTATCGGGAAAAGGCATTATGCCATATTCCAATCGATAGCAGACGCTCCCATCCTTCGCTACAAGCCTTCCAAAGATTACTTTCTAAGCTTTTGTATTTACCTACGAACGATAAATTATTCAACAGGGAACCGGTTTACGGATACAATCGCAAATAAACATCAATAATACGGCGTACGGAACATCATGAGTGGCGCAAACAGAGGGCGTCCATTCTGAGTAGCAGATAAATATTTCTGCCGAGAGCTAGCGATCGATTGCTGAATTCCACGTATGGGGGAGTACGGTCGAACAAATAGACATAATGGCTACGGACGGGCTGTATGCAAAACTACGCGTTCTGTTAGAGCCTTTGTTATGCCTTGTTTGTTCGACTGTACAATTACATAAGTATGCATGACCAAATTAAGAAGCATATTACCATGCAATTGTTATAAGGTTTTTATAGCATTAATGAATTTATTTTTTATTCATTTTATTAAAAATGAGGAGGAGAAGAGTGGCGATTGCTCCACCGGCAAGAGTTATCCTCTTAAATATATGACAATGATGATATTTTAAATACCCTGGTTTCTGGGCGAGTTCTTTGAGACTAAGGACAGAACTCCTTCTGTTAGCAAATTCATTTTGGCTAAAGATGCACCAAATAGTATGTTGCTGTAGCTGCAAAGGAAATTTTCTTGAAGTGGTAATGCAATTATGCACTCTTGCACTGTACGTGGCGTCGTATAGGGGTAGTAAGCCTTTGTTAATCTCGCAAGTTGCAAGTGTCTTTGAGTTCCACATCTTACACAGATTGGAGACCTGAGTGGTTCAGTTGTTTTACAAGTCGGTCTGCTACGCCAGGGTCGTCCAGGGCGCTATTCCCGGCTGGGTAGAAATTGAAATGATGAATTTTAATTTCTGTTGCGTTCCAGACCCGTAACACTTGTTATATGTATATTAAGTATGTATTTAAAATAAGTAGTTAATCAGTTTTCTGGCATCCATAATACAAGCTTTGCTTTTACTTTAGGGCTAAATGGCGCTGTGTCAATTGTCCAAACATATTTATTATTATTGGTAAATTACGAAGGGAACATAAATATCTCGCTGGGTTTTCCGTTAGGTCTGGGAAACATAGGCCGGCTCAAGAAGCGATGGCTTGACCTAGTTAACGATGAAATGCGTGCCAACAAAATCATCACCAAGAATGCCAAAGACCTGTGGCCAAATAGAAGTTGGAAGGCGGACTCCGGGCCCTTGAGCTCTGCGCTAGAGCATAACCAGACGCCAGGATGATGGTAATGAATCTTAATAACTTTGTAAATTAATGAGTTTTGTAGTGTATTAATTGTACAATAAAGAATTTTCATTCATATGTTCATTTTTAACACGCTGAATTATCTTTTGTTTTGTCTGAGAATGGAACACTGCCTGAGAATGTCTTCCCTGTACATAATATTTTCAACTCCATCAAGGCCGTATCTAAACCGGCACACTTCATCTTCAATCACATCGCCACTTATCACTCTACTACAGACTGCAAACACAAATAAATAAAACAGTAGACGATAATTCAAGTATTTATTTCCATACTAAAACGTCACGAGCGGCATCCGGCATCCAAACTCGATTCGGACCACCGTGTCTGTGGTGCATTTCTCCCGTTTCACAATGACTGACGTCAGGTCATCCTTGATGCTGATGTCCACGAACTGCTGGTAGTCGGTCACGTTCACCGCCAGCCTCACAGGCGGGGAGTGGTGCAGGCACTTTCGCTGGGATGGACAGACGGATGTAATAGCTGTACTTTTTTGTTAGGAAGAAGTAAATTATAGTTCATGTGTCGGTGTTCAAGTATAAATAAACTATATACTTCGGCTAGGTTCGGCTTCCTCATTTACTCGAGAGACTTGACTGATAACGTCAAGGAGGCTCGGTGACCTAATGGTTAAAGAATCCGACTAGTAAGCGAGAGGTCCTCAATGCCATCATGTACCATTGACTCTTTTATGAGTACATTAGTTGAGCGGTTGTTACGGTGAGCCAAGACATCGTGATGAAACCTGCTCATTTAGGCGACCCATGTCTAATCATGCTCCAATCTGTTAACAGGGTCACGGAGGTTAGAAGGCAGTCGATCCACTGTTACCTGATATGCTAAATCTTTTATTATGGTCAAGGCGGACCTTGGGCACTCACCGCAATAGCACAACCGGGGCTCCAACGCCAAGATAATGATGATTGATCACCATTATCTTGGCGTTAATTAGATGATGTGCAATTAGCGCTTACACGTGTACCATTTAGGTATGTGTAATTTGCATTTGAAACATTAACATTTTATAAAATGAAAAATCGGAATATATGAGTGACGAAATAGGCATTTAAATAAACTGCCGGCTGGCTGGCTGGGGCCGTTCCGGCTGTGCACATGATTTGCCTAGGCGGTTAGCCGGTGTCTCGCCGGAGTAAGCACTCGTACACGCTGATCAGTCTGCATGCCTAGCCCCCTACCTGGATGAGCTCGCTTAACTTTCCCTTTGCTTTCCATTAGATTTTTGACGTTTGAAAAGATATTAATTAACGTAATCCTAATTGAATAACTGGTTTTTTAATTTATCTCTAAAGACACAGAAGTCTCGTTATTAGAAATCATCATCATATTGGCTTTATGTCCCGGTTGCGCCCCCGCGCAGCACGCGAAGGCCTAGGGTCCGCTTTCCTGCTAATTCAGGTCTCATTATGAGAAATACGCTAAGATTATAGACTCACCAGATCGTCAATGCGCACAGCACACTGGCCATGCTTGAAGGGATAGTTCTGCTTATACTTTATTATGGCATTTTCTGGTATCTTCCATGCAACTGTTACAACAAATACAACAGTATCACGAGTTAGAAAGTTTAGTAATTCAACAATTTCGCTAAGTTCCCACTTATTTTATAACAACTGCGCGTCTTGCGCGCATCTCACTTGATATCGCTTCATCATCACTTTAGAATTGATTGTTACATGTTATAGGTACAATAGCTTTGAAGATAAAACAAATTTAAAATGCAATATGAAAATGCTGGATAAACACATGGCTCTAATTGTTATTGTAACGTGTAATATAACACTAATTACAGTTGATCCAAAATAGTTATGGTTAATTGCACATTATAACCTCGTAAGTCCTGGCGTACTATATTTAGTACAAAATGTTACAAGAGGTTCAGACCTAAGCTTTTTAAAGAAAAGCAAACGTAACTGCCTAACGTACTAAAAATAGTACAAAATATTATTTTACCTATTTTAGGGCTACCCATTTTCTAATGACAACTCTGAAGAAGCATTTTGCTTCTATGGTCTATGACCAGTCGTGTCATCTTCAAAAACTGATGTCAGTTGTCACTGTCAGTAACAATTTTTTCCAAAATGGCCGGGCGAGAGAGAGGACGAGAAAGACGTGTTAAGCTAATCTCATTAAATTAATATAATCTTAAAGTTTTTACTCTTTTATTTATTAGTAATATTTAGTTAAATATATAAAGAATGTAATTAAAAGAAATGTTTCATTGAAATTAATATGGAAATGATCTGGCATGTTTTTGAAATAATTTGTACTTTATTTAGTTCGTTAGGCTTCTGTTACACATATAGATCCTCATCATTTGTACTTTAAATAGTACGTTAGGTCTTGAGCTCATAATAATTAAATCATCTATTTCCTTTTTAATTCTCAGTAAACTCGAATGTTAGCGTTACTAAATGATTCTGTTTTCGAAGATTACATATCAGGAGATACTTATGCAACAAATCGACAAATAGTAATAGATTAATCCACCACGTCGTCGAATGAATCAGATTATGAGGGTAATGTCAACGACGACCTATGACGCGAGGATGGCGAAGTGGAGGAGAATGAGTAGCAAAACGGGCCCTGGCAGAGGCTGGGATAAGCGCTAGGATGATGATGATGAGTAACCGAACTTACATACAAAGAACAGGAAAGTGCTTAAATTTATTACACATTAGCGATTTATAATAATTATCGTCCAATTCAATACGATTTTAGTAAGCGACAATTAATAAGATTTGGAACCAATTTAGCAAAATGGTAAATTTACTTAGATTAATAAAACATTGCTCCGTCAAATGTAGAAAATTGATTCGGAAATAAAGGTATTTAGGGAAAAAAATTTTTTTTTTTTTTATTTCTTAGTTCACATTACGTCCTAATGTACTAAAAAAAGTACAAAATAATTTCCAATACCGTGTCCATAAATTGGTTATGAATGTAACACACATACATAAAAAAATACATCTGTACTTGGTATTGTATAAAAAACCGATTAATACGAAAAAATGTTTGTAGGTCTGACGCACTATTTTTATTATGTACTAAATATAGTCCATTAGGTCTCTACACTTAAAACTTTTTCAAACAGTCGGGACTTACGAGGATAAAGATAAGCCGATTTACCCCGATGTTTGGCTTTGCAGCTTTTGTTGTAATAACCGAATCTAGGTAAAATACGTAGATAGAGAGACAAATATGTATGATCTGTTTAAACTGACTTGTCTTATTTGGTGAACAAACAATGCCCAAAATCACGACTTGCCGTATCAATCACGCTGTGTATAGATGTCTTAAATTATACAAGAAACATATAGAATGTGAATTTCAACTAATACTGCTGCACATTTTCCATTTAAATACATAATTTCCTTAACCAAATAAGACAAGACAGTCTGGACTGATTATAGATAAATTAATTATTACCTACACAAGAATAATTACAAAAAAGTTTCGACAAAATCATTATATAGTTGTGGGTGGAGGCGGCCTTATCTCGGTAAAGGATCTCTACTAAGCAAGCTTTGTCTGAAGAACCGCTTCATACACAGGCAAGTCAACCACATGGATTATACAAAGTAGAAACATACACCTACATGAGAATAACATATAAATAGACTGAAATATATATAGACAATACTTTTACAGAAACTGCCTAAAAATACTAAATAAAGGACATCAATATTCATCTGTAAGCTGAGAGGAGACGCGTGCGCAACTTTGTTTTAAAGGTGTTGAGTTACTCGGAGAGTCGAATCTCATTGGAAAACTGATTCCACGGTAGACGGTAGCTTTCACAATGAAGGACTCTTTAAAATAGTCTGTAGGCCTAGCACAAGTTGCTCTCGCGCGCGATAAGCGGCAAAAAGCGCGACATAGGTATTGCTATCTCTTTCGTCTTACTATTGAGAGAAAGAGACAAACGCTCTCTCGCGGCGCGAGCTTTGCCGCGGACACACTTGTGCTAGGGCCACTGATCGGGTAAACGTAGCTGACACAAATAAGCTCTTCATGGAGCAACATGGAGTTCTTCAAAAAAGGGATGAAAAAGTTTTTACGGGGTCGCCAACGCGTGGGTGATGCCCCTGGTATTGCAAACGTCTATAGGCTGCAGTCACTGCTTACTATTAAGAAAGCCGTAAGCTTGTTTGCTACCTGAGGGCCTATCGGCTATCTCAGTGGACAACTGAATTTGACATAAAAAAATCTGACACTACTCTAATTTGGTAGACGCTATTGCCAGTTTTCAACGTAGATGACGTGGTGTAGAATTATCTAGTGTCAAATACAGTTGTCAACTGAGTTAGCCAATAGCCCCGCTGTGTGGTATAAAAAAAATAGTAGATGAGCTATTCCCTCTTTAGGTCTTACCGAGTCTCACATATTTCTCTCTGTAGCCAGAGAGGCCGATGACACTGCTGATCTGGAGGGCAGCCAGCAATCCGGCGGCAAGAAGGGTCAGAAGCAACATGACGGATGGCAGCAGCCAGCTACGCGCCTTCTTATATCACTGTCCTCTTGCCTACTAACCTGATCGACTACTAGATGACTAAATACTCGGAGTATTTATTGATCTGTATCACTAACAACCACACAATGGCAGAACTATAAATGGAAATTGCGAACGATAAAACTATTTCGAAAATAAACATGAAACATACCAACCAAACGATCTGCGCAACGATCACTCGCATACCATAAAGACAATGATTGAGATAAATAATGTAAATACTGAAAGACAATAATTACATCAACTCGATAAACAGCTAACAGAAATTTTCAATTAGCTTTTGTAACAATTACACACAGCTACAGTAAGCGGCGACCCCTGTCTTTCAAATAAGTAATATAATAATAATATATAATATAACTTTATTTATTTTCTTCACACAAAGTAGTCATGTAGTGGGTGTTATACAGGCTTTTTTAAGTATTACAAATTTAGATTATTTAACACAAACTTTGTGTGAAGACTGGCGCCTGCTATAGGTTGTACACAACCCGTACTACAGGACACCAGGTAAGTAAAGAAGAGGAAAGCTCGAGACGAGATTCGCTGCTACTATGCTGTTACTTACGTACACAGAGCATTGCTCTGTGCTTACCTACTGCGACAACTTGGGGGTCAGATTTGAACCTCTTACCACTTGTTTATCGCACCCGAGCTTGTACCAAGAGCTAGTAACGTTACATTGACCGTAGATGAAATATGTAATTGCTTTATGAGAAAGTGAGTTTGTCCAGTGAGGTGGTCGGCCGTGTGGTGTCCGGCAGAGTAGAATAGCACCAACCCCTTACACTCGTGAGTGTCGTACAAGGCGACTAATGTTTTCGAGACAAAAGATCTAAGCGCCTCCGTAGACTGGAAAATGGGCAGCAGTATTTTCCATTGTTATATTATAACACTGCAATCTCCAACCCGCCTGCCAAGCGTGGAGATTATGGGAATAACCTCCCTTTTTGTGGGAGAGGCCTTAAGTCCTGCAGTGGACTGTTATGGGCTGTGATGATGATGAGTTGGTCCAATGCACAATAATTTCGTAAAAGAAGGGTACGCTACTCACTTTGTTGCTTGCATGCCCTCTATTATTATTTAAAATAGGGGGTCCACTACACTTTGACGCTGACTGTACAACAGAGTATTTTTCGATTTTGTTTTAAAGTCACGCGCAAAATGATCACCTAATCAGTATCCAAATATCTGTATCCTAATATTAAGACCTTATTACTGTTACTATATTACCCTTGATGTCTATTCTCATTTTGATAATTTTCTGCACTTTACTGACGGTATAAGTATGTCAAACTGTTACTGTAAAAAGTAACGTCGTAAAAAATACATGTCTCCTGAATAGAGCCTTTAATACAACATGCTCATATACTATAGGGATTTCCATTGCTGTCTTTTTACCTATTTCATTATGATTATTTTTGTGCATTTTGCTGACGGTATAAGGCGCTGTCCTAATTGGACCTCCTGTTGGTTGGGCAACGACCGTCGTTCGACCATGGTCGCACCAACATAAAGACAGCGCCTAAGAATGTCCAAACTCTTACTATAAAAAATAACTGCACAAACATGCATATTTCCAACAAAAGTTCGCCACTACTACGCCCCCAAAAACCCAATTAGCGCGACTCGCTCTCAGTCATTTCCCGACATTCGAGCGCCCAATAAAAGACTCATTATAGTCCGCGAGTCACCCCTCAACTCAAGTGAACTGCTAGCTCACATAAATCCCGTCCAAGTTCCTACAACCCGCCCCGGTGTCTTACAATCGGGTGGCAACTCGCAGATGTTAGACTGAACACTCGTTACGTCTCAACTAGCCCAATAAACAACTAATAAAGGATTAACGAGGTAACTCCGCCCGGGAGCACTGCCCGGAACTTGCCGCATTAATTGGGAACCATCCGCCCCACTGTCTCTGCCGGAATCGAATCCGCGCGAAATTGAATCCGGACTGACTTACGACTATTGCTCCGAAGCGATAGGTCGGCGGAAGGTAAATAAATGAACCTATGCATGTCGGCTAGTTTCGGCTCGTTTGATAGAGACAGATACGGCGTGCGACAGAGATGACGATCAAAGAAGAGATACGTATAGTACGTGCCAAATAGATTGGCTATAGCGGACATTGACCTTTCGGTCAGAACTACTTTGTAAGGTCAAAGCGATAGCTGTAACGCTTTAAATATTGGGTCCTATGAATCTGAAAAAAGTAGTACATATTTAAATTCTGTTATGTCTCTAAAATTCAATAAAACATATTTTCTTAAGTTTTTATCATCAGCATCATCATATCAGTCGAAAGAAGCCCACTGCTGGGCATAGGCCTCTCCCACAAAGGCCGGTCCTGTGCCTTCCGCATCCAACTGGTACCTGCGATCTTTACCAGGTCGTCGGTCAATCTTGTGGGAGACCTACCCACGCTGCGTCTTTCGAGAATTTTGCTGCCCCATCGGCCATCTGTTGTTCGAGCTATGTGCCCTACCCACTGCCAGTTTAGCCTGGCAATCCTTCGGGCTATATTAAAGACCTTGGTTCGTTTGCAGATCTTCTCATTTCTGATTCTATCGCTCAATGAGACTCCGAGCAAAGCCCTTTACGATGAATGGTGCTTGCTGGCTTATATACAGGACATGGCGAAAATGACAGCTGAAATATGGTACGTTCTGTAAAATACAGGACAATTGGCTTTTGTGACAGTTGGGACATTCTCAGTCCGCGTAATCCGATCCTTGCGTACTCTATCTGCACGACTTTGCGAAGTTTGATAATAATTACGGCCAACTCGAGATGATGGCTCGACGGTTTAATTAATTCATAAATTCAATGAAAATTGTTACGACATGCCTAGAGCAATTTAAATGCCTAGAATGTGGGGCCCAAGGTTATTGTTTCAAATAAATTATTGGACTTATTAAGTACTAGTGGACCCGCCTCGACTTCGTTCGCGTGGCGTTCTTCTCCTACTCCCAAGTTTGTTAATTTGATTTTTTCAATAAACATATTTGTATTTGTATATTAACACACTTTTTTACTGTTTTATTATAGGTACATAGATTTTGTTATCAGCTGACAGGGGTGGTGGGTGAGGTTCTGTTGTAATAGCGATGAATCTCTCGTCTTGGCGACAATGTCCCGGTTGTGCTCTCGAGCGCGAGGGCCCAGGGTCCGCCTTGACCATGATCCAGGGTATGAAAGATAAGGCAATTACAGTAGAGCGACTACGTTGCGAGTCTAATTTGTTGATAACGTGGCTTTATAAAGATAAAATAATTTTTAAAATCGATGTCTCTACATCGATATCGATGAAATCTTTTTGAAATAATCATTAAAAATTTGCATATTTGATTGAATGTTAAATTTGATAATTAAATAGTATCTTTAACAGTTCGCTTAATGCGCGTGGGATGCATGAGCTTTTCTGAAAACCAGCGCTGTGGCAGGCATGTGCCCTACGACATTATGCTGAGACTGGTCCATTTCGTTTCACTGGTTGGTCTTACGTAATTTTCAATAATTATAATTCACTGTACTCACCTTAGGTTAAGAATGTAAAGTGGAACCGAATAAAGTGCTGTATATGTCTATAATGTAGTTTATCAGTTTACCCATTAGAAACAAACAAACGATAAATTTTTCCTCTTTATAATATTAGCATAGACGTTATTAGTCTAACTAGAAATTACTGTTAACATCTACAACAAAAGCAAACCAAACACTCATACCCATAGTCCAGACAAGAGACAGATATCAATTAAGTACTTATACCGAATCAATGTCGGTAACAACCGGGTATTATCGCACCACGTGCGCCGTAGGTACATACCCGGCTGGTTAATTTGCGGATAATCCGGTGGCGGCCGGTCGGATTACACCGCGAGCCGGGGAAGTTAAGCCGGTTTGATTCCGGCAGCCTTATCCTCGAACTGCCAGTTGGATATTGAATCCGTCAGTGGCGGTGACTGAATAGATAGGTACTAGCTTTACCCGCGACTTCCTTTGCGTAAAATTTAACGCGTTGCAGGCCCGTTCCCGCGGAAATCACATTGAATTCCGGGATAAGTTATGTGCTATAGGCTAAATTTACTGCCAAATTCTATCAAAATCTGTTCCGTAGCTTCTGCGTACACTAAGTTTCAGTGGTATCCCCAACACTGTTTAATCTGCACATCAATGATATGCTAAATGTCCAGTATTCATTATACACAACAATAATGGAGCTGCTCGTTATATTAGCCTAGTGAATGACTTTCATCCTGAGGTGTTAAAAAGCCGAATTAGATTTGTGTCAGATATAGAAAACTTCTTGGAGCAAAACTCAATAGGGCAGAGGAAACGTGGTCAAATTCAACCGCTTTAAGACATAGGAAATGTTTGTCATAGTGCTTCAGCGCCAAGGAACATCTCTGACCATCTCACCAAAGGATTGAGACCCTTGGTGCCGTTTCGGTTGGCGTGCGGTTCCGGAGGCATCTGAAAAATATGGCCAGATTAACCTCAGACTCCTCATCAAAACAAATCAAACGAGCCCAATTTTGTTGCATTGTTTTATTGCCCATCCCCCGTGCATACCTCCCGTCTCTATCACCAGATCAGCTCGGTCATACAATAATATTGTATTGTCCCTATTGAAACGATCGATCTCTTCAGTACTTGGTTTATTGAGTTGATAAATGAAATAATCAAGTAATTTAAACAATTTCTTGTATTAAGGTAGAATTCTTACAGCCTGGTTTACATTAAATATATCCGCGATAACTTCACACAAATTAATTTTACAGCATTCGGGCTGAATTTTCTCTAGTCCAGTTACCACGAGAGAGATTCCTTTCGAGTGGGATGTCGGCCCTTTTATTTAGTTTCCTCCACTTAAACTCTGCTAGTACCAATTAAGAACTCAGTGTTGCCAATGGCACTGACTGAATCCATAATTGTGGGTGGAATAATAGATAAGTGTTACACTATTTTCTACCTGACTTACAGTGTACGCAAAATTTTAATTTAATCGACCACGGGAAAGCGTGTTTTTCTTTTAATATTTAACTTCTTATACACTCCGGTGAAGGTGATGTAAAAAATATGCTACATCTTCAACCTAATTGTTGTTTCGTATCAGGTGATAAGAGGTTTAATTAGGCCTATTTCCCACAAAAGGAAATTGAAAAGACGTTTTCAACTAGATGTTGTTTTTATAACTCCGGTTATAAAAACAAGTAATGTTAGATTACACATTCCTGGTAAAAACAAACCACGATTGTTATAGCAAACCCAGGTACGATCACAGAATTCATACCAATAGGTTACTTATTTTTCATACTGTATATATTATTCATACTGTAAGTACGATTACAGACCATTTCAGTAAAACCCATTGCTACCATTAAAAGACCGAAATCTGCACGAGGCCATCATTACAATATAATATGAATATTCAATACTGAATAATAGTCTTTTAAAGCAATATTTCATCCATATTATTCCAACTGCAGAGCCCAAAATTATTATCTGCAACAGCCATATTAATAAATGTACGTTACAGTTTATGATAATACGCGACTATTTATAAATGTTATCTTTTGACAGCACCCAGCTGAGATAAGGGAGTTATATTTATTTCGCCGTATTATAGCTTTGTGCTAGGGATTGTAGAGGGAAGCAAATTCCGTGCAGGCTTACGGATCGCCGATTCTATTTGATTTTGAGAAGTAATATAAGCCGTAAGATCTTCTATCTAATAGGTTGGAATGGCAACTTAGGTCGTGTTCATATCACAAAAATGATGCTGGGGTTTCTGATGACTAAAGGCGGTGGCGACCACTTTTCATCAGGTGGCCCGCTTGCCTGTCTGCCGTATAACATAAAAAACCTTAAAAATATATTTGGCCAGTCAAATCATAAACCTACAATCAATCATAGCCAAGGTGTGACCGTGGCCAGGTGGTAAACCTGATGGAAAGCAAATCCCGTTGTCTAGGACATGTGCAACCTTAGGGGACAGAATGCGTGGTTGTCCTTAAGGTAGCACTGGTTATAGACATGACAGCAATAACACCATACTATAGCCTGAGATTGAAGTATTTAAATTTACAACCTTACGTATACATTGGGTTCACACGCAAACATTTTCATTCCAATTATTTTTTGCAAATTAAATTATATCTCGTTCAATTCGCAGATTAATATTATCTTGAATAAACTTGATTATAATATAAATAATCATCTTGGCCTGTCCCAGTTGTACTATACCCGACCCGACCCGGGATCCGCCTTGACCATGAGGTAATTATAGGGGGACGACTACCATCTGAACTCCGTAACCCTGTTAACAAGGAATCTAACCAGATTGGACCATGGTCGACAGTCAGTCGCCTGAATGTTGTTACGGTCCGATTAATCGATGTGTAGCGACATCTACCGCTACAAAAAGAAAACTTAACAATACTCACACTATGAGTACACGAACACAAGGTTGGCAAGCATCCGCACGTAGATTGCGATGACCGTTCCTACATCGCGCTAGAGTAGTGTTCCAACTGCCGCGATATAAATACTACTTCCGACGTGCGCAGCCCGTCCCTATAGGGTGTCGCTTTCGATGAAACCTAAAAAGCCTTCCCGGCTATAGGTACGCCCAAAGGCAGAGTTTAGCTGTTAGGCGCCTAGGTCTTCCTTGCGAGTCCAGCATCACCAGCGTGACCCGCCGCGCTTGTACACATAAGTGTTCTCTGCCTCCTTCCCTCGTAAGCCCGTAGGGCGCCATATACCGTTTGCGATAGGAGCAAAACAAAAAAAAACTGATCAACTGTTGGACTCGTGGTCACCCGGCCACCTCTTTCCGCCTTCTCCATCTTCGCTTGCCAACATCGGCGGCTACCCAATCCCTTCACCGCCAAACATCCAACTGTATGATCCAAGTGTCTTCCCCATCCGCGTCCGCGCCGCCGCGCCCGCCCAAAGAGGATGTCGCAACTTGTTACCAAACACCATTATCAGTGGGCGAGTCGGCGGAATTAATTTATTTACAGTTTACAAGCTGTGAAAAGCGGCAATTAGAAATGTTTCAAACAATCTCTCTTCGGATTTGTTTCGATTCCTTCGCGAGTTGCGAGTTGCCCGTGGAAGTTCGCAGATTCGTATTAACGAGTGGATTTGCGCTGTATAATGTTAAATCGAAATTTCTGAATGTTGAAAAGGTTGTTGAAAAGTGCTTTAACGCGATTAAATGATTATACCTATATCTTGGCCACCGACGCTCCAGGTTTGGTTTTAATGCTATTATTGAAGGATTTAACGGTATCCACGATATCCACATACAAACAAACAAATAAATCTTTATTTCAGACAAATTGTACAGGATTATGCGAACACGTTGGCAACCGTGCTAGTCAAAGACTGTGTTACGTATGCCAGCGCCCTCCACCAGCGCATCTGGATCTGTTTTACAAAGTTAATTTAAATTAAATAAAAAATACAATTTTTGGTTATTAATCTATGCAACGATACAGATATACAGATACAATCCAAAATCACCTCTTTGAGCCCTTTCGAGAGGAAGCAGAGATGTGGGGTCGGTTCCACCCCAGGCAGTGACACAGTATGTCAGAATTGACTGGAACAGGGCACAGTAAACAGTTTTTAAGACCTCGTGATCAGCAGAGACTCTAAGTTTTTTAAAGATGAACATGAGTTTGCGGATGCGTGGAATAATCATTTTAAGGTGTTCATGCCAATTGAGCTTGCTGTCTAGTAGTACCCCAAGATACTTGATACAAGAGGTTTGAGTCAAGCTGGGACAGGTACAGTCGTCGAAGGAGGGACAGCTATGTACCCTAACATTGATAAGTTCTTTATCTTGCTGGTGAATCCTGGTAGCGAATGCTACACATTTAGTCTTTTGAACGTTCAGTGTCAATAGATTAAGGGACAACCTGTACATATCCTTCGCGAGAGCTTTTTCTGCAGTGACTCGTGCGGACACCCACGACTTATTATGTACGAGCAAAACAGTATCATCGGCGTAGGTGACTATCTTACAGTTAGGGGATTCGATTCTGCAGATGTCGTCTATATAAATAAAAAACAGCGTAGGTTCCCAGGACACTGCCCTGTGGCACGCCGTAAGCAATTGTTTCATAGGTTCTAATTCTATTGTCTGCAGTAACACACTGCTGCCGCCCGCTTAGGTAACCCCTGAACATATCCAAAACCATACCTCTAATGCCAATGAACTCCAACTTGCGCAGCAGGATGGGGATGGTGATAGTGTCGAACGCTTTTGAGAGGTCCAGAAATATTCCAAACATTTTAGATTTACTGTCGAGATGCTTAGTTATATGATCAGTAACGTCTAGAACCGCATCCTCAGTAGACTTTCCACTCCTAAAACCGTACTGATTTCCAGAAATAAGATTAAATTTATTTAGGTAGCTAACAAGACGCTTGTTTAAAACCTTTTCAAAAATCTTGGATAGAGTGCTGAGTACGGAAATAGGCCTATAATTACTGACGCCAGGGATACTGCCACTCTTATGAATTGGATGGACCAAGGCTTTCTTGAAAACCTCCGGAAAAACTCCCGAAGCAATACAAAGGTTAAATAAGTATTTGAGAATAGGTATGAGTAGTTTCCGACCCTCCTTATAACCATAGGTGGAATGCCATCCCACCCTACAGCGCTATAACTCCGCAGGTTCAAAATAATTAAGTTTAGTTCCTGCTCATCAACCTCCTCAAGCATCATTGAATCGGCCACAGAGCTGTGTGCTTTCATTGAAGTCAATGTGTCCTCGATGGTGGTGTTTTGAGCCACCAATAGTTTATTTGCAATCCAAAATTTTACTGACCGTATTTAAAGATTCTATTGAAGTATTTGAGATTTTTAGCAATTCAGCGGCACGTGGGGCTGGAGCATTCAGGTCAGTGACTCTTTTAATGACATTCCATGTCGCTGTAGGATTTAGTTTGGCCTTTTCAAATTCGACTTGTTCATAGTTACATTTTAGACGTTTGATAAGGTTGTTACAGTAGTTGCGATATCTGTTGTAAGTTACTCTCAAAATCAAGTTATTGGGATTAATTTTTACTTTACGATGTAAGCTATCCCTGTTTCTGATGCATCTTAAAAGGCCCGGCGTTAGAGAGGATTTTACTGTTCTTTTTCTAGCGGGAGTTTTAATTAAAGTAGTATACTTCTTAACTAAATCTGAGAGAGTACCTACTAAAAGAGACGTTGCCATATTTGCGTCTTTTATGTCTAGTATGGAACGATAATCATGTTTTTGCAGTTCATTAGGAATGGACGGTATGTCTATATGAGGCTTTACTTTGCAATTCAGTTTTAGATATTTTTTCAATTTGATAGACGTTAAAGTTGGAAAATGATCAGTAATAAGGGAGTCAAGAACCAAAGTAGTAGCAGTTTTCTCTGTTTTTAACATGACGTGATCAATGCAACTACCATCATGAGTAGGAAAAGAGTGACTAGGCCATAGCCCATGAGATGCCAATACCAATAGATAATTGTCTGGGCAGGGCCTACTGCAACTGCTAGGTATTATATTTATGTTTGTATCACCAATAAGTGCTACGGTATTAAATTTAGACAGAGAACCCATTACACTGCTCAATGTGTTATTAAAATTGTCCAATATAATACTTGATCTATATACTCCAATAATAGCAGCTTCATTATTGTACTTAATTAATACGCTACTGGCTCCGTCCACAACTGGAAATTCAACAGAGCACAATAGATCAGCCTGAACAAAAACCACCACTTCATCATTTTGGTAACTAAAACCAGAACGATGTGATGTGAAACCGTCCATTATTGGGACATTCGTGACCCTACTCAGCCAACATTCCGACAGAATTAGGATATTACATTGTATATTTAATCTCGATAAGAGGACTGTTAAATTATCGAAGTTACAATTAATGCTACGAATGTTAACGTGGAAAATGTTCAAGCTATTCCACTCAGATTCAATGTACAAAGAGGCCTGTTCCGGGGTGCAGATGTGTGATTTAAATAGTTCCAGATTTTGGATATCTTCAGATATTTGAGGTATACAATTTTTATCCAGTGTGTATCGAATGAGTTAAGAATAAATTGCGGTAAAAAGTTCTAGTGGAATTATAGTAATTGTCTTGAGTATGGGTAGGCACTAAACAAATTGAACCCAATGTTATTTTGGTAGGTATGGAGTAGTAGTATAAGTAGCTCCTCATCAATATAAATCAATACAATTCCAAAGACACGGACTCACGTCGGAAGGTTTGGCTGTCCACATTGTACCTACATCTGAGCTATCAAAACTGAAGATGAATAAAGAATGGTGTATTACATCAACAGCCTGTACATTATGTAAACGGCTGCTGGAAGGTAGCCTCCTCCATATAAATGGAGGGTATCGTCATAATTTCCGCGCTCGAGGCAGATCGATCCGGCGATCCGGGCGAGCGCTTCATCCTTATGTCGTGGATCTTCCAGCTATCCGCACGAGCCGTATCGCTTCAACCTTTACATTTCGTACGGCAATGCAATAAAACATGTTGCCTGCGAGTGTGTTCCCAATGTGTGTGTTATCAATATAATCTGGACGCCTTCAAGGCTAGAGTAATTGGCTGCTCCTAGACAAGCATGCTCCAATTCCGGCCGAATCTTCATTTACCATCTAGTCAAATAATAAAAAGAATATAATTGAGATTGCAGTGTGAGAACAATCGCAAAATACTGTTGCCCCTTTTCTAGTCTACAAAGCTCCTACCTGGTCTGCCTCTATGATATTAGTCGCATTGAATGACTCTTGTAAAAAGGCTTGTTGCTATAGGAGCGTCGTGCAACGGGCGGTTTTGTGGGCTCCTATTGGTCGGGCGACGTCCGTTGTACGACCATTTTCGCTGAACTATTGCCAATTAGGACAGCGCCATATTATACTCTGCGAGGTACCAGTTGACTTGTTACCACACGATTAAACTTTTACTTAATGCTGTTGATCAATTCCGATTGCCTAGCTTTTAATACGATATGATGATTTAGCTTGATTTCAGATTTAAGATGGTTGATTCAAGGCTAGAGTGAATAAATTGTTTCTAGAGAGGCATTGTAACGTAACACTTCCCACGTACAGTGCCAGGTTCAGTTAATAGGAAGTTAAAAGAAAAACACGAAAATTCAGGGAAATAGGTTTTGTACTTTCTTAACAATAGAGTTATCAAAGTAAACTAAGTAAAACACAACAGTTCCTAAAAGCGTCTACGCCACATAACCTCAGTCCTGGCAAGATCACAAAGTTTAACTTACATTTTGTTATAGTAGGCCGAAAAGTACAGATGTATGGATTCGAAGAGTGGATTTATTTTAGGCAACCATGTGCCATTTTAGATTAAAAACTTCAAAGAGAAATATTTGATGCAATCGTGTGCATTTTGGACCGGACACTAATAATTTTTTTCATCTTTAAAAATAGCTTCTGCTCTGCAATATAACTGGTTCTTTTTCACACAATAACCATTTTCAATCAAAATCAATCAAATCAAGCCGTCAATCAATTTAAAATTTATGTCGGCCGGCAAGTGGGAATTAAATCTTCGCAATCATGGCTCCGATTTCTGGTTCGTCACTGCTTGACAACTTC
Organism: Blastobasis lacticolella; assembly: GCA_905147135.1. NCBI lineage: Eukaryota > Metazoa > Arthropoda > Insecta > Lepidoptera > Blastobasidae > Blastobasis > Blastobasis lacticolella. The sequence continues at coordinate 580,302 of LR990043.1, forward strand.
AAAACAACTTCAAAACAATAATACGCAAAATGCAAAGATATTATAAAAAAATATATAGAAAATAGCGTCCCCAAGGCGAAAAGGAAATAAATTCACAAATTTACAAAACAAAAAATTACATCAAGAAATACATAATTTGTAGACCATTTACAATAACGGTCGCATCCAAACAAACATAGTATCCTCTTTTTTTCAGAACATAATATAATGAATTGGAGAGCCATTAAAGCCTGGAGGACCTGGAGGGCCTGGACCCCAAACTTAAGGAAATAAAACCAAAATCCCATAAAAACGATTACATTAAAATTGAAAATAAATGTTTCAACGAGCTGAACAGTTGTTTGAAAAGGAATCCTAATAACTGTAAATATACATATAACTATTCCTCTGAGCAAGACCCGACAGCATGACCAGGTGAGATGGCGGTCAAATGCTAAGCTAGTTCTCCCCGTTAAAGAATTACACCGGATCGCCCGATCCCATTGCGTAAAACTTTCCCATTCTCATTTACAACTACCCTTATAGTGAGAAACTAAACCGCGAGACAGCAATCGTGCAGAGTGTTCCCGCAGATGTTTTCAAGCAGACCCACACGTCTATACCCTGGCCTACAACTTTCGTGGAGGATTAGAGTCCCTCGCGGCCCCGCGCCCCGCACCCCACGCCTCCATAAGACATCGCCTCAACCAGCGACAAAGTTGCCGACAAGCGAACATCTTTCCTCACCAAGTTTCGAGATTACAACTTTAAAAGTTACGAGATATTTTCCCGATTACAAAAGAGCTTCTCCGATAGAAATTGTTGGACGTTAGGCTACACTGGAATTCTGATTGCGCCTTGTCTTTGTTATCACTGGAGGCCCAACTATTTCAGTTGAATCAATTTAATTAATAAGTCTTTGCTCAACAGACTATGAGCAATTATCTTTCCACGAATCTCTTATTGGCTCAGCACAAAGCCTAGGTATTTAATTAAAGCTTCCAGAAAACAAATACTTAAGTAACAGAATACTTAAAAATGCTTTTTCACTTTTCCATTTCATTTTGAACAATTTAAGAATATTACATTTTGGATCCCCTCCAGCTTTTATGACATACAAATTCCGCATCGTAAATCTGAAGATTTTCTGTTAGCAACATAGTATAGCCGCGTTTCAGAGCCGTTGTTTTCCCATTCACCGCTATAGGAAAATAAGCATTGGCAAAGAAAGCCGGTTCCTATCTCAAATGTTATCTTTAAAGCTGTGCGGAGGTTGCAATACGGCTGAGCAAACAACGTTCGAGGACAGTACTATTGGAAAGAATATCAACGCGGAAGAGAATATAGACAAGGATATTTTCGCAAAAACAAACGTAACTACTCCACCCGAGACGTTGTCAAGGACGAAGGTAGGTACAGCGGGAAAATGAATAGGTCGACCCGCCGCTACATTCCTCTGGAGGCGTATGACAACAGCCAGGTAAAAATGGGCTCGATTCCTATAGTGTGTTAGAGGCCCGTAGCTGTAATAGCAAAATTTAGGCTCGATCGGTTCTGAGGCACGCGAAAATAGTCAATAACGGCGTGCGAGGGCTGTGGGACAATATTAGAGCAGGCAAACAACGCCAGGCGCAAACAACGGAGACGAGCGTCCCGCGTCTCGCATCCATGCGGAAAATTTTGTATACTGCACCGATGTGCCAAATCCGATTGTTGGATTCTAGACAAATACGCTCGCCGTAAAAGTGTTTGCTCGGAACGCCTTCCCTACAATTCTCGAGTCGAGAATGTTCCTCCTATTGGAAATATCAAGCACATATTTCTACGTTCACTAAAGTTACCTAATTTGCAATCGCTGCATAGTTGCGTATCTAATCGCGAGTTTATGGAACCGAACGGGTGGAGTTTCTAGTTCCTCGGTTTGTTTTCGGTCCACCTGCAGCGGGCGGTCACCGAAACTCCAATAATCAAGTTTTAATCCAGCGGCCGAGCGTACTCGGACGGATAACGAATCTATACGCACCTCTCGGTATGAATGGCCTCGGATTATAACTTCGTAGCTGTCCCGGACGCAGCCTATTTAATTGCTGAATAAACGCGAAGCAGAAATCCTCATAATGCCAGCCGCGCCACCTCTCCACCGGATAATGCCACCTAAAATGCTTGTGTAAATCAATTTAATCAAATTACGCCGACGAAGAGCACTGTCCGTTATAATAACAAGCGGCCGCAACAGTGAGTGAGCGATTAAAATGCGGAAAGCCTGGAAATCGCGAGACTGAGAGGTTTTTATTCCGCCGCCGTGGAACAAAACAGCGGGCCTCGTTTATTGACATTATTTAATCCGGCAAGAATTATTTGCGGCCCCCGCCCGCCCCAGACTCCGCTCAGACATCGCTCCAAAGATTAGATTACGCGAATTGAATTGAAAAATATAAAGACCTCGTTCCGTTGATGGTTTCCTCGCGGAAAAAAGTTATTATGGTAAGGCATTAAGTCATGAAGAAAATGAGGTTTTTATCTGTATCGGTGTCAATGCGTTGGAGGCCTAGGGAGTGGGGGGATGGGGGGGTTCCCGCGCTCGTGGCCGCGATATTAAAAGTGCACCAGAATAAAACTTCATGTGATTGTGCCGTCTCGAGATGCATTCCGTTTTTAATTTTTAATCCGCGCTCGGTGCTCCGCGAATCCGCCGCCAGCTATTTGAGTGAGGAGAGGGGCCCGCGTCGCTTTGCGTCTGTGTACATCTAAATGTGTTTTACGCAAATACTCGAGCAATTTGTAGAAAATTTGTTTGATGCGGTTATTGTTGCTCGCGTTTACGATGATTACGGTATCTAGCCTGTTCCAGCAACATTCTCAAATTCTCTCGGAACAATAAATCATATTTAGAACCCTAGATATTAGCTCTCGACATTAGTTATATTGGCGCAAAATGTCGTCTTTTCATCGGATTTAACTACCTACCTACTAAAAACGTAACAACTATCATGTCGAGATGGAAACCTGGCGCTGCGACGATGATGAAGCTATATTTCATCACGCATGTAAAGTCACGGCATGAAAATCGGAAATCGGAATCTTAACATCAATAAACTTGGCACCAATATAGGTATAATATGGAGCTCATAGAGCTAATAGACTAACGCAATTGGGACTTTAGCACTCTGTAAGATCTCAGCAACGTTTAAAAATATAGACTCTGTATTGTGAGTTTTGTTCCCAGAAAACGTTTCTCTCGTCTTGTCATCGTTTTCGAAGATGTCTTTTGGGAACAATATGCACAATTTAAGGGTCCCAGGAGCCGTTTCTGTAAAGTGAACCTATTAGTGGAGTGTCCGTTGATGGAGTTGACAATTTGATTGTTAGACATTTCGGCAGAGACGTAGAGTGGATATAACGGACATTTTTGTGAAGTGCACTTATCTTCAGAGAGGAAAATTAAGTTCAGTAGACATTTTAACATAGCGGACCTTATTAAGCGAAATGTTAAAGGCGTTTTCTTAGCAGCAAATACAATGGCCTAGTTTGAAAACGCAACATGCGCCCGCAATACGTCAATCACTTCACATAAACTGACTAACCTTTTCATTCTGCGATTGTACATTTTTCGGGTAATATTTTCATCTTACTATAGGCATCTCAAGAGAGTCGTTTTACTGTAATTACCTGATCATACAAATCTCGTGCACGAGAGCACATCCGGGACATTAACGCCAAGATGATTATTTATTTTATTTTATAGGCATCTCATCCGAGATCAGCTAATTAATTAATCCTCCATGGATTCTAATTTATAATGTAGCGCGGTCTAACGCCCGCTGTTATTAATTGTCGGAAATATGGCCGTCCATTAGGGCTAGTTTTCCCTGGAAGCTTTACCTGTTCGCTCACTCCACGTGAGTCCTGGCGGGTCAGTATTAATAGAACACTCCGCACCACTAATAGACGCTATATCTCGCACGGCAAGGGATCACGCTAGAGACGCAGGGGTGGGTCAATATTGTTGGTGAATTGATAATTCGAATGATAAAATTGCTCTGGATCGGATTGCATGGTGTTTGGTCTATCTTCGAAAGTAGCCGATGGCTGCAAGGAGCAAATCGGAGTGGAAGGCGTGGTAGAGACCTATCAGGGTTATTAAGACACATGTGCAGGGTATCTATAGTTTTTTCATTTCTAGGCTCTGGTACGATCTACAAGTATAATTTGACCGATCGAATCTCTCTCCAGAATCCACCACTAACTACACCTACAGTCAGTCAGCCAATTTCCTAGCTAGGTGGCCAGATAATCAACAAATCGATCTTCGATTTAATCGGAACATCCCACCCCTAGCCACGGGGTGCGGGGCGCTCTGCGGCCAGCGAATAAATCACTTCCACGACAGTCTGTTCATCATCGCTGCTTTTATTTATTTTTTATACGTAGTTACGTTTATTTACGCCATTTCCTGCTAGTGAATGAATGTCTCTTCCCCCTCTCTTCTGCGATACAGCCGTGAAAGGCTCGCAACTTCTTTATCTTTCGGGGTAATCTGGAATCCATGTGACAACAGGCTGTTTTGTCAATAAATCGACGTAGTTTCGGCCGTGTTGTAGGGGTCGGGAACAATAGGGTGTAAATAGCGTAATTGTTGTGGGATTTGAGCTGATGAGGTTTCTTTTTTATAAAAATGCTCTTAGCTTTCTGCTTCCGGCTCCGCTCGTGTAGACTACGCGTTATATCTCGCGACTGGAGAGGAATTTAAAGTAGCTGTTTACTGTAGTCTAATACAAATGAAAATTAGGAGGAAAAAAATGACAATAAGAATGAAAAATAAGATGAAAAAATATACCTAAATACACTGTCAACTGTTATCCAATAGGACACCACACAAACATAAAATTGTGATACACCAAATGTAAATCTCGTCCCACCCTACAACATTCATGAAGTTAAATGCATACAGCTTAGCTGTTTAAAATGCAGGAGGTACGCGCTCAAAGGCGTTAGCTCATAAGTTCGGTACCGTTGCGAGTGGCATTTCAGACAGTGAATAACTTGACTCATTGAAAACCAAATAATACTTAGTGCTTAGTTTCTCCCAGAATATTGCGCAAATAGTTGAGCCAGTTTCGAGCTCTGCATCAAGCTCGCCGGGTGTGGAGTAGCTCTGAACAACTTAGAAGGTGGGTTGGTGCGAAATTTTATTTATAGCTACTAGAAGTGGATAGGTACTCATCATATCGGCTACTGCCAAAGACATATATTATACATTCTATATTGCTTTTGCCAGGGTCTTCACTGCTCTTTTTCTGCACTGAAAATACAAGAGAGCCTAGTTATTTTTTGCTGCAAGTGTCAACTTTAAATCACGAGCTCGTGATTCTTATACAAACTACTGAGGACAGAGAGTAATTTAAAAGCAGGAGTCATAAAAATATTTGTTCTCGTGTTAAGCACAAAATTTTTCATCTCCTGATTTCCGCCATAACCACAAATAATAATAGGCATATTATTGTAAAACCTCTTCGCGCCATTCTGTTATAGAAGTTTATTAGATGTTGCGTTTGGAAACTGTACTGCTTGACATTTTTATTAAAACCAAACATTATAATTTTAAGTATGCTATATTAATGTTTACTAGTATTTATTTTAATTCATCATCATCATCACAGCTCATAACGGTCCACTGCAGGACTTAGGGCGTCTCCTACTATAAAATCTGTCCAGACTGACTTGTCTTATTTGGTTAAGGAAATTATATAATTAAATGGATAATGTGCAGCAGTATTCGTTGAAATTTACATTCGATGTGTTTCTTGTATAATATAAGACATCTATACATAATGTAAGTAGCGTGATTGATACGGTAAGTCGTGATTTTGGGCATTGTTTGTTCACCAAATAAGACAAGTCAGTTTAAATAGAACATACGGTAGGTTATTGCTATAATGTCCACACTTGGCATGCGGATTGGACATCGCAGTTTTATAAATATAACAATGAAAAACGCTGCCCATTTTCCTGTCTACGGAGACTAGATATTTTGTCTCGAAAACATTAGTTGCCTTGTGCGACACTAATGAGTGTACCTAAGGGGTTGGTGCTATTCTACTCTGCCGGACACCACACGGCTAATTATTTTAAATGTGACGTCTTTAAAAATGCAGTAGTAAAATTTATAAACTAAATTTCAATAAGTAATATACGAAATGTAGTGCCTAATGACACAACACTTAATTCATGGAGTTAAATTACTCAGCCAAAATGAGTTTCGAGAGAACATCGCCTAGTTTACTTTTCCAGCAAAGATAGTGAATAAAATTAGTTTTTCGTGCGAGTTTTCACGCAGCAAAAGCGCCCTTTTCGTACTGGAAAGGTGAAACAGTATTGAATTACTATTATGTTAATTAATTTCTTTTCAATCGACTTTAAGCTAATGGAAAGCAAGTGGAAACTTAAACGAGCTTATTCACCAAAGAGCACCTGGTCTTCGGCATCCTTACGTCGTAACTCGATTGGCTGAACAGGGTTGTCTGGTCAAAGGGAGGTTTAAGCGATATAATCCAGGTAACGCATGCAGACCGACCAGAGCACTTTGCTCGGTTTTCAGCATCCTCACGTCAGCGTCGTAACTAACACCCAAATGGTTATAGACTCCACCCCCACTTAAAATAGACGCAGGTTCGTCGAACTGCGGATAATAACCGAATATTACTTTCAAATTCTCAATACATACCCATCAACCTAATTATTGTAATGATACCCACGCGTATCACGAGTCGAATTCGATACGTATTTGTAAAGCAGAAACGACGAATTCTTGGAAATAATATGAGGGGTTCTTCAAAGGACGTGAAAAGGTTGCGGGGTCCGGCCAGCAACACACACACTACTCACACTAGTTATTCTCCTGGTATTGCAAACGTTCGTAGTTTACGGTACCTGCTTACCATCGTATCTATTGCTTGTAGTACGTATTAAAATCTATATATATTCATCTATATTATGTGATAATAATAATAATCCGTCATGGCGTGTCAATCGACTCCCCATACTTTTAAACCCCACTAGTTAGATGTGCCTGCAAAGCGAGGTTGCCCAAGGTCTTCCGCTGTCGACTCTGAGCTTATTTGATATAATCAAGAAAAACTATTTTTGACAATTCACACAGTCCCAAAGTAAGCAAAGCTTGTGATGTGGGTGTTAGACATCTGATAAACTACTTACTTTTAAATACGTGTTTATTATACATAAAACACCCAAACCTGTAACAGAAATTAAAAAACATAATTTCAACTTCTGCTCGGCCGTGAATCGAACCCGGAACCTCTGCAGACCGGCCGGCATATTAACCAACTGAACCACTCAGGTCCTCCATCAGTGAAATATAGGTGCACTGAGAAAAAAATAGCAAGCCCTTATCGAAAAACTATCCCAAACACAAGTTTCCAGATCGCCATCCCTAATACACACAATAAATATCGTCATGCGACAAGCGCCGACATTCCCGGAGCGATTTGCGATGCTATGACTGGGAACACCTTTGCGTAACGATACGGAAATAGAAATAAATGACGGCAATGCGTAACAAAAAAGAAACAGGTTACGTGCGAGTCGGAGTTCTTTAGGGGTCGAGGGTTCCGTGCCGTTAATAGATAAGACAAGTATTTTTTTTACCTAATACAGATTAATTAAATTTTGTATGGTATACGGCAGACAAACAGCGGGCCACCAGATGGTGCATGGTCGCCGCCGCCTATGGACATCAGCAACACCAGGGGAGTTACCATTGCATTGGCCGCCTCTGAAAAACCCTCTAATATACATCTTGAACGATCCCATGTCATCGTCCCAAGGACACACTGTGGCTGAGAGCTCATTCCACATCCGATTCGTACGAGCTACATGACATGGTGCTTGTTGAACATTATAAGGCACTGGGCATAGCGGATAGGTTAAGATCCGTTGCATGATCGGAGTCAGTCGAGTCGGGATAAAATTATAAATATAACAATACATACCCACCGCTACCATGGACCATCCGGAACATGATCCAATCGGTCAGGTTTCCCTGTTAACAGGATTACGGAGTTCAGATGGCAGTCGCTTCATGTTACATGTTTACGTTAACGCCAAGATGATGATGATGACCTACCGCGATTAATCCGATAAAAGTAGTTTTATTTGGAATGTCTGAGCATCTAAGCAAAGAGAATGTCATAACACAAATGCTACTGCCCGATTTGAAACCGGTGCGTAAGTCCGCTCTATTCTGTCGGTCGCCACGCGGCTCAGCATTCTCACACGGACCCCTAAAAAGCGAAAATACGCTTATATCAATCGGACATGATCAGCATCAAGTTGCGAAGTTAGCTGGGGGTGGGCCGGGTGCTAACAGGAAAATACGATACAAGTTTCAGCCCAGTACATACCACTAGCAGTACATTCCGCTGGTGTGTCCGCGTCACCGCTCTCGGACATTCGGATGGAGGTCACAACAATCTCCCGCACGTGCTCTCCTACTTTTGTTTTTAAGGTTATTCTTCGTTTCTCGCAAAGTTTTTCTAGGTCCTTTTGAGATACACCTTTCACTAAGTGAGACACAGTCATCATTCGAGGACTAGAGAGGTAGGGGATAGCTCCCCTATTTACAATATTTTTAATTTTAGGTGTGGTAAACAACAAAAACAAAAACACGTAACAACAAAAACGATTGAAAAATCAAAATAATTTATACAAAAAGTCAAAAATTATAAAATACAGAAACTGCCGTTACTTATGGTAGGTTAACTACAGAATACCGTGCTATTTAGTAATACTTATACGGTAGTTTTACGTCACTAGTCTCTACATAGTATAAATTAACTTGCTGTCCTCGTCAGTCTCTCTAACTGTATTTATGCTAACTCTTTCTAAACCACGCACCGGATTTTGATACGGTTTTCACTAACACTTAGACAATTTTTTCCGTAAACTTTTGTTTTCAACTTAAAAAAGCATATATTACTAATAAAAGCCGAGAAAACGCGTGCAAAGCCGAAGCTTGTCGCTAGTATCATTATAAACACGGCAGGCCAAATGGATCAGGCAACAGCAATCTCAGAAGCGGCACCCACGCGGATTTACCAGCCACAGTGTTTACTGAAACAACTCAGATAAGTGAGCGCGTGAACAAACATAATAGTTTTATACGTGCGTACAGCGGGACCAACTTATCTATTCAGTTGACGGCGTCGCTAGTGATAAAGAATATTTTTATTCTACGCAATGACAAACGAGCTGCCCACCTGATGGCAAGCGGTAACTGTCGCCTATAAAAGCGAGGATTCAAGTTGCAGGCAACAAAAATGCAGAACCGCCGGTGCGTTGATAACTAAGATAAAATGCCTGATGCCTGTAATTGCGGTGGCTATAACATCCTTCAAACCGGAACACAATTACTATGCAAGCGCTGTTGCTTGGCGCCAGAAACAGATAAGGCGGTGGTACTCACCCAGACGGACTCCTCAGGCTTTACAGAGTCCTACCTTATAAAAGTGTCTGTTTCCGTCTGCGATTTTAGTACAATAATGCCTTAGTTCCGATTTCATCTACTGAAAAGATAAGTTGGTGGCATTGTAGATACATTGGAGTTTTAATTGTGTTGACGTAGGGGCCGTGGGATTGGCCCCGACTATAAGCTTAGGGAGTTAAAGTGCCTACCTGCGTAGCGCGGCCTAATAGGAAATATTTTATTCACGAGTTCCCGATATGAGAAGGAGGAAGGCCCTTTCGAGCGCATTAATATGTCACGGTATGAAAGTGGATAAATTTTCGATTAAGTATAAGTATAGGAGATGATCCTTATTAAGGCTACACCGGAATTGTTCTGTAATTTTCGTTGCAAAACTTTGAGGGAGATCAAATATTCATCTGACGGCGTACGGGGGAGTATCGAGAGCAGGGGGAGGTCAAATCATGCTTACCTTCTTCCTAAACGTTATTGAGTTATATTTTACGTGGAATGAAACGTCTAGAGGTCTCGAGAGAGGATAAAGATGAGCAGTGCACGCACGTAGCGCCGCGGTGTGATTTACGGAGTGCGCGCTTTGGGGCATTGGACGGTGGTGCTTCTTACTGAGGTATGGTTTTTGCAATTACTTGCATCCCGGGTGCTTTAGATCTGAACACTTTGTTAAAATTGCACTCCTAAAGTGGTAAAAGTGTATTTACATTCATATGGTAGAGTTTCCTCGAAACTGTAGCTCGCTGGCTCGTTTGTTTTAATTATGTCAAAAATGTGGTGAGTTTATTGGTCTAGCCAGGCATCTGATAATATTGTCAAATGATAAAACATTATTTATTTATTCCATTAATAAAATAAATAAATAAATATTCGTGGACAAATTCACACAGCGCCATCTAGCCCAAAACTAAGCAAAGCTTGTACTATGGGTGCTAGATAACTGATATACTACTTAAATACTTTTAAATGCATACTTATTATACATAGAACTATTATAAAAATAACAAGATTCAAGTTAGTATAAGGGGCGGTGGTGCATTAGTGTTGAGTACAATAATTGTACTCAACTCTACCGTACACCCTCTCTCTCAGGTCGGTCCTTCATGTTCGATGATCGTGACTATGATGAGATTCTATTCACCATCGCAGCCAACAACAGTAAACTGCAGGACTTAAGACCTCACTCATAAAAATAGAGATTATTGTCATAACGTCCACGCTTGGCAGGCGGGTTTAAGATCGCCAAGTTGTAAATTTAAAAAATTTAAAACGCTGCTGCCCATTTTCCAGCCTACATAACTGTTACCTCGAAAACATTAGTCGCCTTTTACGACACCCACGAGTGTAAAAGGGGTTGGAGGGGGGGGGGGGGGGGGGATTCTACTCTGACCAGTAGGTATAGTAACAGTTACGACTTTACCGGACACCACACGGGCAATAAAACGGGATTATATTTAGGAAAGGATAAATTGTCTTCCGCGACATCTGTCTGAGGCAATTTCTGCAATTTGATGGAAAGTTGATTTTTATGCATCGTTTAGTTAATGAAACCATCTAGTTATTACCTAGTTGCAATACACTATACGGGCAAAATACTTCTAGCGAGTAGTGCTCCATAACTTCAAAAATATTTCTTTACTTAGCTAAGTAAAATTCGTCCATATCATACTCTATTGCGGACCAAGTCAACACTTGTATTATAAAAAGTTCATGACAAGGCTAACCGTGTCCCCCACCTCGTTGCCAGTACGAGTTTACTTCCTTTACCCGACAGGAGAACATATTTCACCAGAATATTTACTTTCAGTAGACTAGTTCAATACCAATAAACGGAATCACATTAAATTGTGCCGAGCTCGCCACGCTCAATGAGCAAGCGGAGGAAAATACACATATTTCACATCCCGGGGATATTTTATTTTTTATTTGACAGACTCCCGTGGGTGCGGTAGTTTGCTCACGTTCACACAAATACCTATAAATACAGTGTGTTTGGTGGAAGAACGTCAGTGGCCTCATAGCTAAGCGGGTCCGACTCGTAAGTGAGAGGTACTGAGGTGGATCTCCAGTGCAGCAATGACGATTTTCTGAGCTACAGTTACATTAGTTGAACACTAACCGATGACCCAACGGGAAATCTGCACGTTATTCAGACGCCTGAACGTGTAACTATGGTCCAATCTGGTCAGATTCCCCATTAACATGGTCACGGAGGTCAGATGGCATTCGCTCCACTGTAATTACCTGACTTGCTAAATCCTGGATCATGATCAAAACCGCCCCGCCATATATTGACGCAAATATGATTATTATTATTGCTTAGTTTGGGGCTAGATGGCGCTGTGTGAATTTGTCCACGAATATTTATTTATTATTTATTACAAGGTGTTTGGCCGGAAAGGAACTAAGGCGAGAAGGGACTACTCCAGTACGGCTAGCACTAGTTGCTTTCACGCGCGATAAGCGAGAAAAGTCACGGCGTAGATACTGCTATCTTTTTTATCTTGAGAGGAGGAAACAAACGCTCTCTCGCGGCGCGAACTGTGTCGCGGATACACTTGCAGCCTCATTTGGCCGGGAGATGTTAGGTATGTTCTTAAGAAGTTTTAACTAATTCATTCGACTGCAACTGCTAACTTCGACTTTCCAGCAAAGAGTTTTAAAACTTTTATTTTCACGCTCCTTTTCCACCTCGTTTCTGGATTAAGTTATAGCGCAAACATGTTTATATCACGTTAATATTAGGGAGATACTCGTATGTCAAACAAAAATTATTTTATCGGCGTAGCTGGCATCATATAAAAAACAAATTTTAAACGAGTACCTACAACAAGAGTTTGAATTTGAAAATGCATTCTATTTTTCTCCATTGTCCTTTTTGCTTTGTTTTCCTTTCATAAACGTTTGGATTTTTTTTTCATAAAAAAATTTTCGAATAAATTCCGGACCTTTATTCATTGACTCCCGTCTCATTCAACCCCTCTCAATTATGTGTGAGATAGTTCAGAGTACCTACTTATCAACGCTTAAACTTGCCCCGTTTACAGAAAATCTCTAAAAAATATCTCTTTCTCAAAGCGACCCTTCTTCAAAATGTCCCTTTCTCAAATGTGTTGACACCTAACAACGGTTCCTTTTCTCAGTCACTTCATTATCAATGTGAAATCAGGAACAGAACACCCTGTAGATACAACGAACGCTGCACGGGGCTACACAAGGAGCTACAGGAGCGGGAAAAGTTTGAAATCGTGTGAGCGTGCGTGTGCAAATGCCAACTTGGGAGGTAGCAGATATTCGGAAGTTCACTAACCGGGTTACGGAGTACATATACGGGTTAGGGTATTAACTAATGTGGGTTTGGGTAGTATAATTAACTGCTGATGAACGCCTTTCTTTAGAAGATACTAGATAGCTTTGTCCCGCGACTTCGTCGGCGTAAAATTCGGTTATTACGTTCCTGAGTAGATCCCACGGGAATCATGTTGAATATCAGGATAAATTAAAGCCTATGTGCTATTCTGAGCTGTAAGGTACTAAGAAATTTCATCAAAATCCATTTAGTAGTCTTTACGTGATATATATCCAAACATATATCCTTACAAACTTTCTTATTTATAATATTAATAGGATTGTAACGAGTAACGCCGTACATGCAATTTTACCTAAAGCAGTAGTGCGCTCCGAATGTATTGATTGCAACGTAGGTAAATCACTTAGCCTATGACTTTTTACAAATAAATTTAGTATTTTAACAGCATTCAACCGGTTCGGTCATTATCATCCCCCGCCTAATCCCTTTAAACACTTACGATAACGTAACACACAACAAGGATACGTTTTAATAGGGTAGGATGAGTGGGATTAGTAGCCCTTGACCTTGACAATGATCCACGATTTAACATTTGCAAATGTGAAAAAAGGCTGTTGCGTGTAAAATTCAAAATTTATTTATTGATTAGGAAATTAAATATCTCTTTCAATCGTCAAAAAGGAGGGGGGTAGGAAAGTAGGAAGGAAGCACACAGTGACACGCTAGATGCCCCATGGCAGCAGCAAACCCACCCCACGCCAATCACGACCGAACCGTGCCCGGCAATGCCAGGCATAGCCGGACCGCGCTCAATATATTATGTCCAGTAAAATAAAATAAAAAACACTTAAAACTACAGCAAGTGTATAGCCTAACTTAAATATATATTTTCTTGACTTGATTTTACTTTACAATAATCTTAAAGTCAGCAATTCATAGCAACAGTACCTGTTGTACCAACAGACTGACGTACCTTCCGGTTAAGTCTAGCGTACACAATTCTAAACACACAAGCCGCCGACTGTAGAGCTTCTGTCATCGAAATCGGGTCAGGTGGACGATGGTCTAAGATTTGGCCATAGTAAATATGTTCCCTCACCTGTTATTCAGAAAAATATGGTGCACTTTACGAGAGTATATGAATCAAATAAAAATATTTATGGGTTGCCTACTCTCATCCTGGTCCTTCCTAAAGCATCCTTGAACACATTACAGAACAGCAAACCGGTGTGACTTTCTTAAGTTGGCATTCATTGGCGTAGAGTCCGGATTGAGGCCAGGCGTCAGCATGAATTTCATTAATTATGATAATTATTGAACATATAATTATCTTTGACTATTTAAATTACTGTTACAAACAATAGGTTAAGTTCATTGTTACTTAACACTGTAGATGTAAATCTGAAATAAATATTTTGAATTGAATTGAACATTCCGCGAATCGGCAGCGATTATTGAATTCGATTGAACATTCGATTACGCATGTCGTCCCCGGTGATGCTATTACGGCGCCGCGTCCGAGCCGCGGGATTGCAGCCCTATTACACGTAACTACGGGTTGGCCACAGGCGGATGTTAATTCAATTTTTTCGTGCAGTTCCGCCATTTTGTTTGGACACGTAGGTATGCAAGGTAACATGACAGGTTGCTACCTATTTTGGATCCTGCTTGCCTATTATTTAAATGTAAAATAAAAGTAGTAAGAGACTTATAAAATTTTATGTGGATAATTTAGTCGCCTTGGTGTAGCAAAGCGGTCTCTGACTTTACCAGCAGATTGCACTAAACTTTAGGTGACGCATAAGTTCAATAAAAAAATTGTGTCCCGGTTGTGATCTCGCGCACGAAAGCCCGGGGTTCGCCTTGACCATGATCCACGATTTGGCAGATTAGATAATTACAGTGGAGCGACTGCCATCTGACCTCCGTGACTGCTACCACGGGTACCTAACCAGTTTTTTTTTTATGTCATTCGTTAGGTAAACAGGCAAGCGGGCCACCTGATGGAAAGTGGTCACCACTGCCTATAGATATTAGCAACACCAAGAGTATCGCCAATGCGTTGCCCACCTCTATAACACGTTGCTCTGGCAGCAAAAAGGCAAATGCCACTCCACTGCCAAAGCCACGGTTCCAGAAATCCCCACCCCATGGAGCACTGGAAACCTTACTCACTGGCAGAAACACAATACTATTTAAAAGAGTGTTATTTAGCTAGTTTATATTGGATCATGATTACACATTCAGGTTTGATCACGCTGTTTTCTCTCGCCGTAAGAGCATCGGTTACCATACACTTTAGTTGTACATAACTCTGAAAGGAGTCATTGGTACATGGCCGCAGTGGGATTCGAACCAGAGATCTCTCGCTAACAAGTCGGATACCTTAACCACTCGGCCACCGACGCTTAGGTGACGCCTATGTTAATTTGAGATATTCCAAACAAGAAAAGCATTGCACAAATTAGGTCAAAACTAAACCGATTCTGTGACACTATGTAAATGCCTGGAACATCTTAAGACGACAACTTAAGCGTTGTACAAGTTTAGTGCAATCTGGGTCCGCAGTGGAAAACCTTGGATCTGAGATCGTGTGAAACATTAGATTCTCTTGCTAGAATAATGCTCCTTCTCATAGGCTTCTCTCACTGTTAGGAGACTTGATCCTTAACAATGGGTTTATAGGGTTGCCAGAATATTCCAGATGACAATTAATCAATTGAGAAATAGAGAATTGCGGGTGTACAGACTCACTGTACTGAAGTTATGTAAATACTTAATGGCAAATTTATTTAAGGTGAGACACTGTCACATTGCATGGTTGCCCAGTAAATTGTAATTAACCTAAGCTACCCGACGGAAGCGTCCAACCGGCAAGCGCCCGGTTGGACGGCCCAGGTATCGATGGATAGACGGAGTCCGGAAAAAACTGCGCGAACTCGAGATAACGAACTGGGAACAAGTGGCGCAGGAGTTCTTGTGTCGGAGGCCAAGATCCACTTCGGGAAGAAGTAAGAAGGTAAGTAACCGACGGAAAAACGATGTTTACAAATACTGTAATATTTGCCTCTCAAATAAAGAAAACCACCTCGAAATCGGTCCATCCCTTCGGGAGCTACGATTCCAGACAAACACCTCCACACATGCATAGAACCACAGATACACCTGTCAAACTTATACCACCTCTTTTTCATCGGGTGTTAAAATTTAGTTCCCCAATTTGCCTCCCTAGCTACTGAAACCCAAACTAAGCACCGTAAGCGCTGAACTAAGCGCTGTTCTACGCTGTCAGCGGCAATACAACCAACTACCAAACGCTGCAAGTTTCTAGACGCCCAAGTGTTCTTGACGCGCGCGACATTGTTACATCTATTAAAACTTGCGCACTTGATTGTTTCACTAAGCCTTGGTATTGGAAAATGCGCGACGGCTTAGCGGAGTCGCTCCCCGCTTTGTTTGCCTCCGAGATTGCGCAGACAATGTTCCTGCGTAGCTAAGTTACAGAGAAATTGCCATTTTCTATTTATAAATATCTGTCTTCTCTTGTTAGATATTCGTATGTAGGCGTTGCGTAATTGAGTAGGCGCTTGTTGGAAGTCTATTTAAGTTTTGTAGGTTTTATTGGCAATCAAGTTCTGCAGACTCCCTGTAGGGATCGATGCTCGGGCGTGGCTGGCAAGAATATATTTTCTTGTGGTGTTTGTCGTTTTTCATGGCAAAGTAGCAATCAGTCCATTTTATAAAGAACTGCACTGTTTAAGTACCTACATGAATATACATAGTTCATGTAGATACCTTATAGATTGCACGCAGGGTGGTAGGTTTTGGAGATACATGGAATGACGTTCCTTGTGATGTAAAATGGTCACTGACATCACTGCGTCCACGACATCTGCAACCTAAGAGTATCAGATGTATTCAGGATCTATCGGTACTTAACTACCTACCTATCTACCTACCTACCTACCTGTAGACCTGCAAGAAAAATCCCAAGTTGTACGCGAAGGAAAAGTTCGGGAGGGAGGAGGGAGGGGGATCATTCTACACCCTGCACGTGCGCGGTAAACAGGCTTGTAACGCACGTGACCTCCATGCGCGACCCTGTTAACAGGGAAGCCTGACCAGATAAGATCACGGTTAAAAATTCAGTCGCCCGAATATCCTGACCATGGATTCCTTCACTGTAAGAGCATCGGTTAGTGTTCTAGGTACTTGTATAGCTCAAAAGTCATTGGTAGCTACATGACGGCACTGGGGATCGAAATCGGCACCTCTCGCTTACATCTCGTAGGCCTCCGACGCTCTCTGACATAAACTCTAACGCAAGCTAAACACTGTCTATTCAGCGTATTACAAAGCGCCTATTTTAGCATTATGCCATCATAAATCAGTTCAGTCGAGGCAGACATTCAACGGAGTCCAATAACCTGCGGCTCACAGCCGCTTTATCCGGTCGGCTCTCTAATAACAATATAACCGCACCGTCGGCCGTCACAAGCTGGGCACCGGCGCGTCACTGTCAAGTTACTGCCCTCTAGCAGTTTCAGTGGCGCTCGGACCCGGCCAGCTGAATCGGCAAGCGTGTGGCTTCCAATTTGTGGATCGTATGAGCAATCCTACTATTCATGTAGGTACCTACTGAATACTTTTAGTAGGTATGAAATTCAAAATTCAAAATTTCTTTATTGATTAGGACATTAAATATCTCTTTCAATCGTCAAAAAGGAGGGGGGTAGGAAAGTAGGAAGGAAACACACAGTGACACGCTGACCGCCCTATGGCCGTAGATAACGTATTCCTCGCCAACCACGACCGAACCGTGTTCGACAATGCCAGGCAGAGCCGGAACGCTATATTATATTATAAAGGTATGTCTAGTGTAATTAAGAAAAACCACCTAAAACTACAGTAAGAGTAAGCCAGTCCACCAAGGCAGCACCCGTTCACGAGTATACGCAGGGCCCAGCCATCGTCCAATTCAACCATATTTGAGGGAAAAGAGCGACCCGGCCCCCACGCCACCGCCAGACAGACTTTTAAGTGAGCGTGCATCACACATGCTGTATGTGGTAGGTAGTCGCTACCACCCTACTCTATCCTATTCCTTCCCTATCGCTACCTTACCCCTACCCTATCCTACCATTTCCTTAACCCTACTCTACCACTACCTTACCCCTACCCTACCACTATCTTACCCCGACCCTACCACTATCTTACCCCTACCCAACCCTATACTACCTTACCGGAGGTAGGTAGGCATGGAGAAAGAAAACATACTGTGCCGACCCCAAATGAATGGGATAAGGGCAGGAAAATGATGAAAGATGTTTAAGTAGGTCGCGTCGTAATACGTTTCCAAGAACTGTTTAACTTGAAAGGTGATACTTACCTCCATAAAATGCAAATACGATACACGGAGTGTGAAATTGAGCCTCCAAGCACCTCAAAAACACAAACATTCTTAGCCCAAAGAACAACGAAACTGATCAGGGGAAAGCCAAACAAGGGGCGCCAATAAACGATCAAATTTCCCAAGGCAACTTTACAATAAGGTGAGTACCTATTTAGTGTTTTTCCTTCTTTCCTGTAGGTTATTTTCTTATTTGAAATGCTCTCCACATACCTACACCTACCTTATACCGAGACACGGTTTGGCTGACTGAAATTCACGGAGAGGCAAACTTGGGGGCGGGTAGGTACCTTTCTACATACCGCACTAGACTGTTGCTAGTTGCTACCTACCACTTGCTCAAAGGTAATGTAATCGGCCAGCTGTAAAGACGTAAAGAGCCTCGATGGTCGAGCGGTTGGGGTATCCGACTCGTAAGCTAGAGGTAGCGGGTGCGAATCCCGCTGCGGCCATGTACCAATGACTCTTTTCTGAATTATGTACATTAGTTGAACATTAACCGATGCTTTTACGGTGAGGGAAAACAATGTGATGACCTGCACATTCAGGCGACTGAATCTGTAACTATGACCCAATCTGGTTAGGCTTCCCAGATAGTTGGGTCACGGAGGTCAGGCAGTCGCTTCACTGTAATTACCTGATCTGCCAAATCCTGGATCATGGTCAAGGCGGACTCCGGGACCTCGTGCGCGAGATCACAACCAGGAGATTTACGCCAAGATGATTATAATTATTTTTCTCCATATCTCGAAAATATTGAAAATACCGGTATAGACTCTATGTTAATACCGAAAATCTAGGTTTTGAAAATATATACCGGTATTCCGACCTCTAGTTGCTACCTAACTCTCACTTAGAGGTAATGTAATCGGCCAGCTCCACAACTACATAACGAAAGGTAAGCACAAACTTAGCAGTACTTACTTCTTGCAACAATGCTCCGGAATCACAGTTAATGCTTGGTTATTCAATAACCGTCCTTTCCCCGCGCCCCACCCCTCCGTCTGGCCGGACGCTGGCTTGAGCTGGGTTTACACAAGTCGATTTCGAATCCGACGAGAATCTACTATTGCTTGGCGTATTGATGGCAAACACAACAAACGTAGGTTTCTTTATTTATTTCACTCTTTGTTGTACAAGTAAGTTTGTAACCAGTACAAGGGTGGTCCTATTGCCAATAGCGATCTCTTCCAGACAACCACTTACATGGATAGGTTATGTGGGGTAAAAAGCGATGGTGACCGTGGGCGAGACAATATCCGAGTACATACATACAAGTACATAGGTACCTAGGTATGTAGATACCAGGGAATTTCGGATACAGATATGGATACCTGGTATAGCAATAATATCGGTTTCAGATATGGTTACGGATATGAACTTATTTCGGATTATCAATTAGTTTCGGTTACGGATATTAGATTTTTAAGAAATTGTTAAATTAAAATACAAGTTTTAATGGATAAATAATGAGACTTTATTTCTACTTATTGCGCGACTAGTGTAGATTCGGCCGGCAAACAAAAACCTGTCTCGTCACATTTTAGACTCGGCCTCTATCCGAAATGATTCGAAACTATCGAATTCGGTTACGGAATTATTTTTATTTCGGATATCCGATAGTTTCGGTTACTTTAGCAGTAACTCTGGTAGACTTTAGTAGTAAACAGTAAAAAAGTAGTTATTTATGAGGGTTATTTCTGAAGCTGTTTACGGACTAGTCGACTGAAAACACGACGCATACAAACCCAGCACAGCCGACGCAATTACTAGCTCCCCCATTGTGTTTTCATTTCAACAGTAAAGTGGATAAAAACTTGTTAACGGTAAACAGACCGTTTGTTGTGACATTTTAACTGGGAAAATTTCATTCTTGGGGCAGGTAAATCGTGTTTATGTCAGCTGCACTTTTCGCCCGTAACATAATTGAATTGCTCCGGTCTCTTTCAAAGCTGAACTAACTTAATATCATGCTGTAGTAGCTTACAATGGATGATGCAAACTCCCAATAGATATTTGTGTGTTGTACTTTTTAAATACAACACATGAACAGATGGCCGATGGGGCAGTAAAGTTCTCGAGTGGCGACCACGTACCGGAACTCGCAGCGTGGATGTCCTCCCACAAGGTGGACCGACGACCTGGTAAAGTTCGCAGGTACCAGCTGGATGCGGAAGGCACAGGACCGGCCGCCGTGGAGATCTCTGGGTGAGACCTATGCCCAGCAGTCGGCTGGTATGATGACGACACACATGATGATATATTTATTAATTGTAAACACACCGGCACATAAGATTTTGGGCAAATGTACGGTACTACGTTAGCTGTCTGACCACTTGGCGAGTTATTCACGCACTAACTGTAGGGCTTAGCTGTAAATCAGCGCTGAGGTCTCACTGCCTACAGCATATGCTGAGGTGAGCTCTAGTTTCGCATAACACTACAATATTTAACCCAATTAAAGTTGGTTAGAAACATGTTGTTTGTTTATTTATATTGTAGAATTTGCCAAATCAACATTATGTCTATGTCTATGTGAAATAAAATATCCGTTTTGTAGGAATATAACTCTTATATTCATCATTCCATTTTCATCTTACAATATAACTATATTATCTTACTTAAAAATTAAAACATACGTTCCACATACACACTATATGCCATAACATCTTTGCACAATGTATCAGGCAGAAAAAAGTGAACATAAATTTTATACCTATGTACTGGTAGCTGCAGCCAACATACATTAATTGTATGACAAAGGGGTCCGTTCGCTCTGAGGCTGGCTGTACGAGTACTTTCAATTTCCATCAAATTTAATAACAAATAAAAATATATATTTCAGCTGTTTTCCAAAAACAAATTACTATTTCTGGTACAATGCTATGATGGGGTGGGTGGACCGAGGTAGATATTCTTTACTCTTCTTCAGTCTGAGACTGCCGTTTCTTTTTTTTCTTTTTCTTGTCACTTTTTGGTTCTTCCTGGGGCTCTTCGGGGACTTCGATCTCGGCCTGCGAGGCGTCTAGGGACTTCTTCTTCTTTTTCTTTTTCTTCTCAGAGACTGGCGCTTCGCCATTTTCTTCTGCCACCTGTTCCACTGCCTGCATCACCTCAGATTCCGAAATTTTCTTCTTTTTCTTTTTCGGTGTCACCTGTTGTCACAACAAAATATGTTGGTTAGTATTTATTTTAATGTAAAGCAAAGTAAAGTAAAAGTAAAACACATTTATTACACTCAAACACACAGCACAAAATTCTTAAAATGAAATTAAAAAAATATAATGAAACAGAGACATAAACAAAACAAGAAAAAAAAAGATACTCTAATCTCGTTACTTGTGCCACGTGGAGAGTGCAATTTTGACTAAAACCTACACATTTTATTTATTTATTTAGGTTATAGAGCAGCAGCATTGTTGTTGCAGCTGATGGGTCTATATTAGACAGTGTTTAAAGTCATTTTAAATCAAGTAGAGCAGTTTGTTCAACTTCAACCACACATCTAGTCTGTTCCTGAAGTGATATCAGACAAAACTGTAACCCACAAAATAGCCAGCGTTTTCTTGTGTTTAAACACTGCAATCTCTCCTACTCGCCTGCCAAGCATGGAGATTATATAAAAACCCTCCACTTCTTATGTGGAGGAGGGAAAACTCTAGCAGTGGATTGACACAGGTTGGTGTCATAAAAAAATTGGTTAAATGACACACAGTACTGAGTACCCTAGTCTCAGATCGATTTTCCATGGATGTATACAGACACTCCATTTCAATTCAATGTGTGTAAGTTGATATTTGTTTACAAAACTGACGCTGTCACATGGTGAGAATTCACACATTTGGCGGATTGACGACGTTTGTAAAAAGGGTTAGTTTACATCCATGGAAAATTTATATTAGACAAGGTATACGTCATGACCTTGCGACATAAGTGAAACCTAGAAAAAATTACATCTGCCTAGTTCTGTAAATAGCTATGACAACCCAATAAGCCAGAAGTGTAAAATTCATCTTTTACAAAGCTCTGTAAAAGAAAAGTATTGTATAAGTAAAAAGTAAAGAATAAGTATTGTGTAATGGCCTTTCACAAGAGAAAAAAATATTGCTGGCAATTGAAGAAAACAAAGTAAAAAATAAATTAGTATTAAAAAAAAAAAAATTAGAGTTATGGATGTCAAATTTTTTTTACATAGTAACACCATTCTTACCATTGGCTGGAATAGTCAGCTACACTTGATTGCCACCTTAGTTAATAATTGTAATATAAATAAAAATACACTCACATCACTAGCACCCTCTTCCAGCTTAATCTTCTTGGAGGACGTCTCAGCTTCGGGCGAGTGCTCCCGCTTGACCGCCTTGCCCAGGGTGCTGTCACCGGCCACTGGGTAGTGGAACACCTCACTGCCGGGGTAATAAATAGGTTAGAAATGTGTGGGGTTTTAAACTGTTGAACCAGTCTCCAGGTCCCAGTAGAAGACATTAGTCAACAACCTTTTCTGAGTTATGTATATAGATTAATGAGTTAAGCTCGCCTTTATGAGTTAAGCTCGCCTTTGTGCATCTCTGTTACTGTACTGTATCATTATGTCATGTTTGTGTACAATAAAGAATAAAGATAAAGATAGATTAGTTGAAAATCAAAACCATTGGAGAGACTCACACAGAGTCATCTAGCCAAAAGGTAAGCAAAGTTTGTGTTATGGGTGTGACATACACAACAACACTAACAGATGCTCCTATGATGACTGAATGTGTAACCATGATCTAATTTGGTCAGTTTCCCCTGTTATCATGGTGTTAGCTGTGCTCATAGAGGTCAGACGACAGTTGCTCCACTTTAATTACCTGATCTGTCAAATTCTGTCTTATGGTCAAGATGGACCCTTCAACAAAGAGCACAACTACCACATTAACACCAACATGATGATGATTTCAGTTAATTTTGAAAACTGCAATCTCAAACCCGTCTACTAAATGTGGATATTATGGCAAAGCTCAAGACCAGCAGTTGACCATTGTGGCATAAATAAAGTTGGCGTTGCGGCATGATGATGGTGATTAACATGATTATCAGTGTTTTTGTGTCCAACCCATTTGCTAAGTGTGATAAACAAAACAAAACATTCCATATTTTATAGAAATAAATTTAAATTACAATAACTTTAGAAAAAAAAAAATTTCATACAAAATCTCAACTTACCTCTTACTGTGGTACTTTTCGAACTTGGCTTTGGCCTTTCCGGTGCCGCTAATCCTTCTCAAGTTGCCTTCCTCCAGCAGCCGCAACCTATTCTCCAGTTTCACTTTGTGTTCAGCACCAAGTTCAAACGAAACATCCTCCCCAAACGCATCCACTCTAGTTGCCAACGCCGCCTTCGCAGCCAACATTCGGGACATTTTGCCCTTGTTCTTTGTACTGGCTTGACCAACCAGCTGTGCGTGATAAATCAAACCATATTTTGGTGTGTCTTTCTTCGTCTTCAAGGCACGGAACAAAGCTTTCTCGGCACCAAAAATCTGTACAGTAGATGCTGGATGCTTGGCCAAGTTCATCAATGATCCAGCATGTGCTATGAGCCTAGCACCAATGTGTTCTCCAATCAATACCGTTAAATTAGGTGCCATGGCCATCATCCTAGCTTTTAAATAATCAGTCAGATGTGTCCTGTAATCGGTAATTGAAATAATTTCGTCACACAGATTTTGAATATTCATAATGTCATCGTCTGAGATTTCAGTTCCCATGGATATTTCTGCTGCTTCTTTCACTTTCTCTTCTAAGTCTTCTGGCAAAATGTCAGACAAGTCAGTGTTGGCAGCGTTATCACGAGTACCTATTAACTTAACAACTTTAACAAACAATGTGTTGTCCGTGATGATTTTGCCAAGCTCAGGGAAGTGCCAGCCGTACCACTCACGGCACCTCATCACATAGTTGTTTAATTCCTTATCTAGATCGTCTAACAGGCACTGTGCTTGAACGATCATTGTATCAATTTTGTCAGGTGAGAATTTCAACTTGTATCTAGACAGCGAGTGAGCGAGACCAAGGGCCATGGCTGTCATCTCTTTCTTGGGCAGCCCAGCTAGGAGGCTGTCCATTTGTGATCGGATGCAACGCAACAGCTCCTGGACATTGGTGTTAGATACACACTGCAAGTCAAACTTTTCCTTAATGGCACTACCGAGTTTTGAATCGCCAACCAGCAATTGGTCCTGCATCTCTTTGCAAACATACTTTTTAAGAGCTTTCTTTAATGGCTTAGATATTTTCCCTTCAATGGCAGCTGTGGTGGCAGCTAAAGCTTCTGTGGTGTCTTCGAACTTAACGAAATTCTTTAGTTTGACACTAAAAAAAATAAAAAAACAAAAACAAATTAATGGACAGCACAATAATCCCATTGTCTAGTCAAATAAGATATTTGAACTAAAATTGAACAGCATTTTAAAAATTTTTTTTTAAATAAAATCGTGTTTGGAGCCATGTTTCCAGATTTGGATACAAACAAAATACTGTACAGAACTCCCAAATAAAAATAATATAGGAAGGAAGTAAAAGGATAATTAACACATTCTTTAACTTTTATCCTTTCTGTTCATTTTAAGGCTATACTAATACTCACACAGATGCTGCACCTTCTGGTGTGTTAAACTCCTGGTACAAGTTGTCAATTTCGGACAACTTGGACTCATCCAGCATCTAAAAGAACGAGGAACACATGAAAGACAAATCATTACGTTTTACACACAGCTTTACATGAAGAAAATACCACATTTTTGCATCTTAGTATCACAAAAACGCGCATCGTAAACACTGCTATTTTTACAACTAATATCACAGTTTTTGAACAAATTGTTGGATTCTATGATTGTTAGTAGTTTAGAGATGATTATTGTTGCGAGATTTCATTATATACTTTTATAATTTACACAAAATGTTGTTCACATTTATTGTTATAGGTTAGAATCAACACGTGTTATATTTACCTTGAAAATAGCGTACCCCGCCGGGGTTTCGAATAGAATCAACATTTTGATTTAATTAACCACACTTCACTTTAAATGATATTTACGTATTTCCTAGTGATATACCGAAAATTACACTGATTTTACAATAAACACGCGAGACGCCGATGCATCGCGGGAGCCTGCGTTTGACAGATTTGTCGGGAGCGCACGGAATGGAATGACACTCATGACATTGACATTTCACAAACCGCGCAATGTTGCCGTTTTAATAAAATAGGGGATACCATCGTAAAAATTCTAGCACTTCACCCAAAAAAGATTTTAAAGCTTTTCGCGGTTTCAAAACATACCGTAAGAGCGGGTTCCTTTGGCCCATCATTGAAAACGCGATTTATTTCCATCCTGAGCCAAGACAATATTAACCCCAAGCTAATTTTAGTATAATTTTGAGCACCAATAGATCGGAACGAAAATTCAACGTGGGTACCATGTGAGTGACCTTATCCCAGGAGAGAAAATATTTGTTTTCCTCTGCCTTTTAGGTCCGATTGTTCAATCCTCAGATAAAATATATCAGTCTGATAAGTTATTATGCGACTAAAATAAAAACGTACCTATCTTCATGTATAAGTGAAGGATAACTGTTTGTTTTAATTTGGCAGTATATTATTTCATTAGAGAGATAAATGTTATCTGAGGATTCAACAATCGGACCTTATATGTATGTATGTGAATGGCTAAGTGTAGAAGTATGTTTCTTCCTTCAAACCTAAACGCTCGATGCACATTGGACACAGCAATGTCTTTTATCCGTCGTTGTACCGACATTGTTTCTCTTCCAAATCGTAGTGGTTAATAGTGTATATTAGTGTTTTTATACTAGCATTTGCCCACGACTTCGTCCACGTTGAAATCGTTTTAGGGTAAGTATTTAATTTTTATTCCTGAGCGACCTTTTTAAATAACCTCTCTAATATATGAAAGCTAATACTATGCAGATGTCAAGCTGTATCTCTGGTTCTACTCAACAAACACTTAAGTTTTCTTTACAAAAATAATTGTCGCCCGCGTGTTTTTAATAGCAGACGTGGTTTTTGTACATATTAATTTTTCAATAACCCTGCCCTTTTACCTGCCGTATTAAAAAGGGACAAGCGCACGGGCCAAAGTAACCCGCTCCTACAGATGTAGATGAAAGCGAAAGTTATACTTGCATTGACTGCTTCCAGGTAATAGATTTTTTTATTTAATGGGAATTGTGTATTTGTGACTAGGAAAGTCTTAAAATACAAGAAAAATATTAGACTAGAAATAAATAAATAAATTTAAGCTTTTAAAATACTCTCCATCGGTCTCTATCTATAGTACTGGCAATAGTCTTCTTAAGAGAGATCCTCAACTGCAGCTGTAAAAATTTTTTGAGACTCAGTAAGAAACGAGCAGACAGCCCACCTGATGGTAAGTGGTAACTGTCGCCCATAACATCTATAATTCATATATTTAGGTAGCAGGTAACAAACATGCAGAACCGCAGGTACGTTATCACTATGAGGTTTCTGTAATTTCGCTGGCTACCTTATCCTTCAAACCGGAACACAACAATGCAAGCATTGTTTTTTGGCGGCAGAAATAGATAAGGCGGTGGCACTAACCCAGGCGCCACGCAACTCCACAGGCTTGATAGAGATCTACTACCTGATAAAAGTAATATTCCGAGCGTCCTTAGAGCTATCAAATTTAATGCCACGAAGTCCTATTTTGACTTTTGGAAAAAGAAAGAGTCATACATGAATATCATCATCATCATGTCATGGTGGTTATGTCCCGGTTGCGCTCCCGCGCAGCACGCTATGGCCCAGAGTTCGGTAATTCCTTAAAGAATATCAGTGTTCTTAAATAATGATTGTTAGAGTTTCGCTTTGTTCGACGATGCATTTTCATTATGCAAATGGAGCCCTCTCCAATCCGTTTTAGAATTCAACGCACCATAGTGGTTAATATATTTTTTTTATGATAGGTAATTTAATTTCTGTGGGTACTACGTACCTATCTATTTCTTAGATGGCAAACATACGCTTGTTAGGAGGATCCCAAAGATTTTTTTTTATTATTTCTAGATAAATAGTTTTCAAGTTACCTACCTATTTTAGAAATAGACTAAAATCATTATCTCCGTAATTCTGGAATCTAACATTATCAAAAAATATAGCTATAGCAAAAATATAGGAAAACCTATGCTACTTAGGTCACTTTTGGGGAAAAATTGTGAAAACTGCATCATGTGACCCATGTGACATATGAAATGAAGGAGCTTGTTGATGTCAAATAAGACTAGCCAAAGGTGGTCTATGAATCAGAAGCATTACGGTGATGACCTATGGGTTAGGGTGCCTCAGTTGCATATTTGGACAAGAGGGCATCAAAATCGATCCCGGCAGTTTTTAGAAAAAAAAAACATTTATTTGTCACAATAGTATTGCAAGTGTTGTATTCTTTAAACCAGCAGCGATATTGTTATGCAGTATAGATGCAGCACCTTCAGCTATATCCTTATGCCACACTATATCAAAATCGGTCCCGGCAGTTTTGAGAGAAAGCATTCAGGTGCAGGGAAGTATTTTTTTACCTTGTCTTGTCTTAGGCAACCTTGGTGGTGAGCTTATTAATTTAGTAATTCAAGAAGCCACCACCGGGTTAAGTCGGCACTGCTTCCGCTATATCCCTCGGAGCTTCATGCGCAGGTCGATCACATTAAGGAGGCTCCCCCTATCAAGGATTATTAGCCAAAGCCAGTACGGATTCCATCCAGCTTAGCACGTTTACAATTTCATAAGTTATTTACATTTCCGCCTACACCGCCGAAGGGAGCCCCGTTCCGCCTTATTAGCTCCCGCCAGCCTGTGTGTTGACATAATAAATATTTGCGCAAATGGATTTTATCTCCCGCCCCAGAGCTGACGCTATTCGAATCCGAAAACTCAATAATTCTGCATAAAGCCATGCATCCACTCACGATTCGAGCTGAGTGAGTGAGTGAGTGATTGAGCGAATGAACGAGTGAATGGATTCCGTCGAGTGGCGCGCCGCTCGGACGGGGAAGGAACGTGATTATTTTCGTTATTGGATGCTGGATACGCCTTCGTATTCAAATAACGCAGTTTACTTTGCATTTATTTCCTTGTCCAATTGGGTTCTGCGCTGCTTTCAGTCTGAATTCATCTATAAATGTTTAAAAATAAATACGAGTATATCCTAAGCAGGGGCGTAGCTACCGCCGTATCTGCCGTATCAATTATACGGGGCCCCCGGGCCATAGGGGCCCCCAAACGTGTGTAAGCAAAAACTCGTTATCCATAATTTCAGTTAAACTTTCCCTATTTCCCGATAAAAATAATTATTTTATAGAATTTCAGACCAGGGTCGGAGGCCCCTCCGCAAAAAAGACAATTGAAATCAAGTGATACAATCCGTTTTCATTCGATTTTAGAAAAAAAACAAGACAAGTTAGTGCCCTCCACGCGCACTCATTTATTACTTCATTGAATTTTGGGTAAAATGTGCGCCTATCAGATGGCAAAAATGGTAACAATTTTGATCTCATATTGAAAATTTCATATTTTTACAACTATCGGTAGCACCAAAGGCTTAAGAAACTCCTTAAGAAACTGAAGTTGATTTTATTATAAATTCTCGTCAAAAATTTCGAGATAGCCCGGCGCTATCGTCATTTTGCTGATTTTACGGAATTTTTTATTTAAATCGCGCAAGGCTTTAATAGATAAATTACAAAATATTTGGAGCTCGCTGCGCTCGCTCATTCAATGATTTAAGTTATAATCGTGCAAGGTATTAATATAGCCAAGCCAAAGGCCAATATATCAAAAATTCCTAGCCCTACCTAGCTTCGCGCAACTGTCTGTTAGAGACTATTGTCACACAAATGTAGAGCTCGCTATGCTAGTCTATGTATTGACTTAAGCTGAGACTAGGATTTAAGTTACTCATTGGTACCCCCCCCCCCCCCCGTAGTTGGGGGTATCTGCTAGGAGGGCCCCTACACAATAATTGATACGGGGCCCCCGAAGGGCACGCTACGCCACTGATCCTAAGGAAGTAATAAGTAGGTTCCTAACCTACAGTAACCTACAGCCCCGTTCTCGCTCGCTGTCGACAGGTGTGTGTTGAACCTCACACCTTGGAAGCAAATTGGTCGCGAACTGTGCGGTTTCAAAGAAACTCTCACCCACGCAAACTAAGGTGTAGAATGAGTTCGCTGGACAAGTTTTCCCCTGGGGAGTACAATATGGAGTTCTTCAAGAAAGGTGAAAAGGTTGTCAAGGGGACGGAAGCGCATAGGTTGCAAACGTCTATAGGCTGCCACCCTTAGTGGTAGGTAAAAAAAATTGGCATGTAAGTATGACAAATAATGGAAGATATATCCTATAGATAACTAAGTAAATACTAATACGAATTTTTCACCCATAGGCAAAATAAAATATGTCTATGGTTGTAAATTTAATTATAGTGTTAAAGAGATAGCCTATGATATCCTTCTGTACTTAGGTAGTCACCCAGAAAATAATTTAAAGTTCTATTCTCACTACACAGTATTAACCCTGATAGATAGGTACCTACCCAGGTACCTATCTATGGCTGCGTTAGCGGGAATAATGTGTCTAGATAGCCCAGGAGTCCCACGATGTATAATACTATAAAAGGCAGCAAAGCAGTGTAAGCTAAATCCACTGACGCTCCCTACGCTCCGATAAGTACTACCCAACGATCGTATTTCCTAGGAGGAAATAATCAGTGTAATCTCAAAACATATTCAACGGGACACTAGAATTTTAATAAAGACACTTTTCAGTAATATGAAAATGCACGGCGGCGCGCCTGAGACGCTCATTCTGAAATGCAAAGCAGCGACCATTTGCATAATCTTCGTGAGGAAAAATCTCAGCAGCTAACAAGGGACATGAGACAACCTCACACCTTATAATCATGGTGTGCTAGAGAAATATTCATCTTACAATGTCAACGTCTTACAATGTAAGACGGTAAATAATGAACTTCGGCTGTTTTCGGCTTTACTCGCTCGCGTGCGGCGGTGACCGATGAAACCGAAATAGGTAACCGATGTGCCTTTTTTACAGCCGAGATCAGAGCTACCTTCAAAAGGGTGAAGATATACCTACAAGGTACATCACATACATCATACATAAAGCTCACGCCTCTGTCCCACAAGTAGGCAGAGATTATTTCAATGACTACAACCAGACTGAAGCATTGCTTCTTTAGTATTAGCATTCACATACACATACACAGGCACATACACACCCACACACACAAACACACACACACACACCTATCCACATACACACCCACACCTGCACACACACACAAGTGTAGCATATTGAAATGTATTACAGTGTTAATTGCAAAAAAGCTTTATTAACTTATATTTGTTTCAAACTAACTTAGTTCATAAACCATTACTTTTCTTTTTCTTTTTTCATAACGTAATTGCAATTGATGGGAAGATGCAACTGTCTCCCGTAACACAGGTCTGTACCTAGCTCGGGATTCAGTGTATACTAATGTGTGCAACCATTATGGAAATAAATGTCTATTTATTATTATTATTTATTTATTATGGACCGCACCTCTGCTCCACCATAGCTCTACTCTGCTGCACCATAGCTCTGTCCAGACACAACTTCCTAGTCTAGCATATATCCACAACTCTTTTCATACATAATGTTTTAAACTATCGTGGTTATTATCACATATTTTAAGGGTATGTTCCGGGTTTCCTACTGCGTCCCGTGACCATGACGCATGCAACTGTGTCAAAATATCGGGCTACTCGTCAACAAAGCGCGGTAGGAAACCCGGAACACACTCTTTTCATACATCTCCTTTTATTCTCGCCACTTCGGACCCCAGTTTTTTTGAGAACATTAATGATCTGATCAGTAAATGTTTTCCTGGGTCGTCCTCTTAAGAACCTACGGGGTCCACAGGTATTAAGGTCCACAGCACTGTGTTTAACAGGGTAAGCCCTGTAAAACGCCTTATGTTGGTACACTTAACTTGTACACTAGTAGCAGGTACCTAACCTATAAAAATGAGAGAACCCTGCCGCGGGGAGGCGGGGGCGATTGGCCGGCATCGGCTGCGATCCCCGTAACGACCGCCGCCGCCGCAAGCACCTGACGACGCGCCGACCCCGGTCCACCCTTTTTAGTTGAGTAATGATGTTGTGTTGTCCCAAATTAGGGTAGCCTCGCTCCTTGAGTAATGCGGGTACCGACTCGGTTTAGATTCAACACACCGTTGCGTCCATAAGGTACTACAGACTCCGCACTTATTTTACCCACAGCGCTAAATTAATGGACGACATTACGAGCAATGTAAACAGAGCAGCCACCGTAATTAAACAGCTGTAACGTGTTTTAGCCGATACAGCTTATAATGATTGCGTGATACACGGCTGCTCTCTGTGTAGCTAACGAGGCTGGGGTCCGTGTGAGCCCATAGTTTTTATGTCAAATAGGCAAATCCACTGCCAAAGCCATAGTTCCTCACGTAGCACTAGGGACCTTACTTACTGGCATGAACATAATATATACCTACTATTTAAAAAAGTAATTATTTGATGTCCTGGGCTTCGATTCTGGTACGGAAATCGTCTCAGTTGCAGTAACATTACAATTGCATCGCATGTCAAATTGATCGTGTGATTGTTATTCAAATGACAGATGTTGAGTTGCAACTTTCATGAGTTCGAACTTTTCCACAGTTCGTTTGCTGGTACTTTAGTTGCATTATGGTTTAATATGGCTGTTGGGACTCCAATAAATAAATAAATTACTAAGTTGCATCTTTTTTAGTTGTCAAACTGCCTTCAATTCTGTCAACGAAAACGTGTCAAAGGTTGAACAATGATTTAACTGCAATTTACTGGGATGATGCTGGGACTAACTCGATACCTCGACGTAGTTATAATAACATCACAGTTACATTGCAACATAATAACAACTGCATTGCACACCAGAATCGGTACCCTGGGGCAACATTGATCACTCAATTTTCTCTAATAATCAAGTGTTGTTTTCATGCAAACAAAGCTCGCCATTCCTATTACAACCCTGATAAGTGACAATACAATAAATCAGCTATCTTTCTTTCCCTTAGCACTTTCAGAGAAAACTTTGTGATCAATGTAGTCCCCCGCATATAATAGTAACCCCATTTTACGGTAGGTATTGTTTGGCTGATGTAGAACGTCGGTGGCCTAGTGGTGTCCGACTCGTAATCGAGAGGTACCGGGTTCCCAGAGCGGCCATGTACTGTTTACTCTTTTCTGAGGTATATAAATGTGCTTTAGGGTGATGCTCTTAGGGTGAGGGTAAACATCGTGATGAAACATGCACATTCAGGCGACTGAAGTGTAACCACCAATCTGGCAAAGTCCCCTGTTAACAGGATATCGGATGTCAGATTGGCAGTCGCTCCACTGTTATTAGATACCTAATGAGACAAATACTAATTTTTTTTTACGCAGTTATTGCATTACGCACGATTCCCTCCGTAGGGGGGGGGGGCGGGAGGCCTGTGTGGGACTCCCAACAGTCGCCGGTGTACCCAGTAAACCCCCCACGCTCCTGCATCGCCTCAAAGGACGTGTTATGGGAGTAGCCGAAGCCTTGTCATCCACGACACCTCCGGCAATATGGATCAAGACGAACCCCGAACTTCCCGCCTTTCAAACTCTCAAACTCAGACATTAAATATCTCTTTCAATCCTCAAAAAGGAAAGGTAAGAAAGTAGGAAGAAAACACACATTGTCACGTTGGTTTCCTGTGATAGCACAACCGAGACATGATTATTTATTGCTCGTCTACGGTATTCTGTATGGCAGAGGTGGTTCCCCACCCAGATGGCTCCAATACGAATAAACAACCCGCCAGCCCTATCTCTCATAAACGGCCCCCATACGGGTCCGCACCGTAAGCCGCTCAATACGGCCGTAACTTACCCAATATCCATCGCGGCGCATCGCCAACTAGCCTTGTGTCCTAAATTGAGGTAGACCCTCTAAATAACTCACGCGTAAGTTTACTTAATAAGTAAATTTCTCACTTCCGCCCCCCTTTGGTTTATGTAGGTGGCGCAAACTCCCGCCGCTCAAGCTCCGCGCTTGAGTTAAATTTTATTTAAGTTTGGAAGTTTCTATTAGATTAAACAGCATGTTTACTTTGTGTGTAATGGAGTCTTCGCAACATTCGTTACATGTTAGGCGCATTCGATATAAATCTTAGATAGCGGGCTTATATCAGAAACAGTTTTGGCTTGCTGCCAATCAGTTAGCATATTTTATTGGGCCAGATCGGGCCAGTGAGCAAAACAAAACTGTTACATTTGCGATCCGATTCAGCGTTTCGTTGATAGCGCATTGAACAATAGGCGGCTGTTTCAAATCAGTTCACTTCGGCAAACTCGATATCGGCACCGCCCGCTGCATTGATTCCCTTGTAAGTGCAAATACGAGTTACATAAAGCCCGAGATAGATATGCCAGTGAAATGGGAAACCTTGCATGCTAGGTACTGGCAAATGTATGCACAGAGTGCCAGTTACTGGCAAATGCCGGCAACTGGCACTCAGTGCATACATTTGCCAGTAAAACTTGCATGCAATTTAAGTACTTGCATGCTTATATTTGCAAGACTATACACATGCCAGTTCACGAGACAGTAATGCCTTGCCCACACTCTAAGAGCAAGCGTAGCCTAAAACGTAAATTTTATCACATAGAATGAAAATATCGATCGACTGAACGGTGAAGGAGCTCAACGGCGACAACTCGTCGAAATAATACCCGGGAATACACATGACTGTAGCTGTCGGTTTCGCGGGCCCCTGCGGCCCCTCTAATGTTGTACTATCTACTTGAATGCCAGATACAGGCATGCCAGTTACCGTATACTCATGAAAGTAGATGGCATATGTTAGTAGTTAATATGCAAATATGCCAGCTACTGACATGTGTGCCTCGGGCTTAAGCTTTATCGATGTATGTTTAGGTACAATCACCTGCAGATTCACCATTACACACTCTCACAAACACTTAGATACGGGAGATGATTATACAAACTAAAGTTGTACATAGTAAATGTCTGATAGACTGAATATCACCACTAAAGTGGCATAGTAGGTAACCGCTATACGGCTGACAACACGCTCCAGGCAGAAAATCAAAATCAATCAAATCAAAATCAAAATTTCTTTATTGATTAGGACAATAAATATCTCTTTCAATCGTCAAAAATGAGGGGGATAGGAAAGTAGGAAGGAAACACACAGTGACACGCTGACCGCCCTATGACCGTAGATAAACGTATCCCTCGCCAACCGAACCGTGCTCGACAATGCCAGGCAGAGCCGGAACGCTATATTATATTATATAGGTATGTCTAGTATAATTAAGAAAAAAAAACCACCTAAAACTACAGCAAGAGTAAGCCAGTCCACCAAGGCAGCACCCGTTCACGAGTATAACGCAGGGCCCAGCCATCGTCCAATTCAACCATATTTGAGGGAAAAGAGCGACCCGGCCCCCACGCCACCGCCAGACAGACTTTTAAGTGAGCGTGCATCACACATGCTGTATGTGGTAGGTAGTCGCTACCATCCTACTCTATCCTATCCCTTCCCTATCGCTACTTTACCCCTACCCTATCTTACCATTGCCTTAAGCCTACCCTACCACTACCTTACCCCTACCCTACCACTATGTTACCCAGACCCTACCACCATCTTACCCCTACCCAACCCTATACTACATTACCGCTATCTTACTCCTACCCTACCCTACCCTACCCCTACTCTAACTACTACCCTACCCCTACCCTAGCGCAGACAGGAGACACCATGTGTGGGAGAGGAAGGAAAATTAACGCAGCTTCCAAGGTGGTTCTCCGTGGGGGAAAGAAACGGCAAGAAACCCACAGAGCCTACGTTAATTCTTTTTTTTTTAAACATGTCTTATGTACTAATACATTATTTGTCCTATATACTATCTTAAAAGTAAATACCTGTATAGAACAGCAGTTCAGTCCCATGGACTTTTGTCATTTACATATTCAGATATACTATAATAACTTTTTTGACATAATTTGTTTTTTATAGCGACTTTAAATTTAATCAATGGTAAATTCTGAATATCTGTAGGAACCTTATTATAAAAGCGTACACATTGACCCATAAATGATTTGTGGACTTTGGCTAGACGACAAGCACCAGCAACAAGCTTATCTTTATTTCTCGTATAAATATTATGAACATCACTATTCTTCTTAAATAAGTGTAAATTTTTATGAACATACATTAAGTTCTCATATATATATTGTGACGGCATTGTCATTATATCAATATTCCTGAATTTATCTCTGAGTGAAGTTCTAGGTCTCAATTGATAAATCGCGCGAATAGCCCTTTTCTGCAATACAAATACATTGTGCCAGTCGGCAGCGTGTCCCCACAGCAGTATGCCATAGGCCATAATACTGTGGAAATAACTAAAGTAAACTAATCTTGCTGTAGCCTCGTCAGAAATACCCCGTATTTTCTTTACAGCATATGCTGCAGAACTTAGCCGTTTCGCCAATTTATCAATGTGAGGACCCCATTGCAATTTATTATCCAGAGTAAAGCCTAAAAATACTGTAGAATCAACAAGATTCAAATTTTCGCCTTTTATTTGTACATTAGTGGGCACTGATCTAACATTTGGCAAAGAGAATTTTAAACATTTTGTCTTCTTGCCATTCAGTAATAAATTAATAACCGTAAACCAGTTTACCACTTCTGCAATAGCCTTGTTCACGTCTTCATATGTTAATTGTTGTCTTTTTGCTTTAAACACTAAAGATGTATCGTCCGCGAACAAGACAATTTCATGGGTATCTTTTACAAAGTACGGTAAGTCATTTACATAAACAAGAAACAAAAACGGCCCTAAAGTAGATCCCTGGGGGACACCCATAGAGACAACAGACCCCATAGATCTCTCTCCGTTTACATCAACTTTTTGAATTCTATGACTCAAGTATGAATTTAGCAAGTTTAGTGCCAAGTCCTTTATTCCATAATGTTGTAATTTCCTGACCAAAATATCATGATTAACGCAATCAAAGGTTTTGGATAAATCACAGAAAACCCCCAAGGCATCACGGGATTCCTCCCAGGCCCCAAAGATATGTTTAATAAGTTCAACACCTGCATCAGCTGTTGAACGACCGCGAGTAAAACCGTATTGTTTATGATGCAATAGGTTACCTCCATAAAAATGAGCCTTTAGTTGATTTAATATGATTTTCTCAAATATTTTACTTAGAGCCGGTAAAATTGAAACTGGTCTAAAATTTGTAGGATCCGTTGTATTACCAGTTTTCAACAATGGAATAACTTTACTGTGCTTCATCAGGTCAGGAAATTCACCATTATCAACACAATTATTAAATATATTCGCTAAGTGGACAGCAATAACATCAATTACAGAGCTAATAATTTTTACTGACATACCATCAATGTCGGCAGTTGCTTTCATTTTTATAGTTTTAAAAGCCTTAACTATATCTTGAGGTGTTGCATGCTCGAACTTAAAATCGATGACACTCTCGGGTACATTTTGTTTTAACAAGGATTCAGCGAGAGCAGGAGACGAATTTAAGGATTTCGTAGTTGACACTGGAATGTCTGTAAAAAATTTATTGAATGCCTCCGCAACTTCAGAGTTTTTGGTAACAACATTATCATTTATCTTTAAACTGTACTTAGTATCGCGATTTGTTACTTTTCCAGTTTCACTATTTATTATCTGCCATGTGGATTTTACTACATCTGTGCTATTTTTTAGTTTGTGTTTAACGAAATTCGATATAGCTGTAGCACAAACGCGTTTAAATAACTTCGAATAATGTTTAACATACTCAGCAAATTCTACGCTATTATTATACGCCCGTTCTGCATAGAGCTCATATAATTTATTTCTACTCTTATGTATTCCTGCTGTCGCCCAATCGCTAAACATAAGTTTGCTGTTTACTGCCTTCACCCTTGGTTTGAATATACTATTACTTTCAGTTTTTGTCATGTGTAAAACTGAATTATAATATTCATTTGTATCATCAAAATACTTTAAATTAGATGATTTCTCTATAATGTTATTTCTAAAACTGTTTAGACGGTTGTTGTTAATTGGTACAAATTTAATAGTATTTTTTGTTTCTTTCCTCATATTAACATTAAACACAGCTAATTGACCACAATGATCGGATTGTAATTTGTTTATTACAGACTGGCTACATGCCTAGATATCACAAAAAATGTTGTCTAGACAAGTTGATATAGTACTTGTTATTCTAGTAGGCTCTAAAAATAAGTTGATTAAATTATGACACTTAAATAATGATATTAGCCTACCAGTATATTTACAAGATACGTCTAATAAATCTATATTAAAATCTCCACAAACAACAATATTTTTATTACAATTGCTAACTTTAATAAGGGCTTCATCCATAATTTTCTCAAACAAATCAAATGATGAAGCCGGAGGTCTGTATACGCTCATTACAATAAGTCGCTCAAGTTCTATACAGGCAATTTCAGCAGATCGTTCAACAGACAGCTTGAAATATCAGTGCGTTCCTTGCATTTTAGGCAATTACGAGCAAGTATTAGGGAACCTCCATGAATTGCCTGCCCTCTTGTGAACGAACTTGCAAGTTTATGGTTGTTAAAGCCAAATATGAGCTGGTGATCTTTTAACCAATGTTCAGTAATGCAAAAAATATCAACATTCTCACCGTTCATGAATAGCTCAACTTCCAATTCTTTATTCGTCATGCCTTGGATATTTTGATGTACTAAGTTAACTATACAATTTTGTTTATTTTTATAACATTTTACTTTACGTACATCCAAAGGCTTATTACCACTATTTACTAATGAGGTGGCCTTAGTCGGCAGACGGTTAAATTATTATGATTCATACACGTATTCAAAACGTTATTATGAGGTCTCACCAGTGCCCGTGAACGCACAGGGTCCCAACTGACAATATTTGAGTGGCGATTAACACTATACTATGCATACATCAAAATGAAAATGACCAATCATACAGTCATATTGAACGCAGTCCGTACACTTAACAGACGAGTACTGTAGAAACGTATAGTAGAGCTACATTAGTTAGCTAAGTATGTATTGTTTGTGAACACGGGTATGAGACAAAATTAGAAAAATCACGTCCATCTTAAAACAATAGTAGAGCGTCGGTGGCCGAGTGGCTCATAAGCGAGAGGTACTGGGTTCGAATCTCACTGCAACCATGTGCCAGTGACTCTTTTCTGAAATATGTACATTAGTTGAATGCTAACGGATGCTCTTACGGTGAGAGTAAACATCGTGATGAAACCTGCACATTCAGGCGACTGAATGTGTAACCTCCCATCTGGTCAGGTTCCCCTGGTAGCAGGGTCACGGAGATCAGATGGCAGTCGCTCCACTGTAATTATCTGATATACCAAGTCCTGGATTATGGTCAAGATGGACCTCGGGCCCTCGTTCTCGAGAGCACAACCGGGACATTAACGCTAAAATGATTATTATGGAAGATACATAACAGAGGTCTCATTAAATGTGGCCTCAACGGGTTAATATTAACGCCAAAACGATTATTTTTATTACCTCGTACAGGGAAGACTGTCAACCGTCACATAACCACATCTAACAAGAATATACCATACCTACTACCTACCTATAAACGCAAAATCGATACCGATTCGTCGACACGCTATCCGGCTCATTCCCGGCGACCGGCGACATCCGGGTATCCGGGTAATCGACATTTAACGCGACATGTCGCAATGAGCGCGACTAATCCGCGCGACCCTCATCCGGACGGATGCACGGACAGCCGACGCGACTACACGCTGACTGGAGCGGTGAAAACCGCCAGGATCTTGTATCCGATATATACCTACCTAGTACTTATAGAGTATGAGGGCGCCGTGGGTTTTCCTATGTCATCGAGTAGGTACGAGAAAAATTCCACTTTGTAGGGGCGGGCAGTTTCGCTTTTCAGCAACATTCTAGTCACCAAAAAGAAAAGTGACTGAAAAGCGAAACGCCGAAAGGATGTGAGGCAGCCGGTTTTCTTTACTTATAAAACCTACACAAGAAAATATGCAAATACTGTTGTATTTCTACGAATAGTCGAAATTCGGGGCACAACAAAAAGGTTTTTCTTTCATTTTGTGCATTTTGTGGGTCTCCTAAACGTCTACTATACCTACAAAGTTGAATTTTTCTCGTATGCGATGACGTACGATAACCTACGTCACCCATACATTCTATTAGGATGATTAAGATGTTAGTAGAGTACTGAGTAGCTTCGAAAAGGTACCTACATTATTATTATTATTTGTTAAGTAGGCTTTTCAAGGCTAAACGTCCTAGTATCACTGCAACCATTACTGATCTATTGTGATCGCCTCTAGCTTACAGTTCAGTGCCAATCCCTACAGCTTCTTTGAACTGTAAAAGGCTACCTACACATAGCACCTAAAATTTCTCCCATAAACGAGTTGAAATCTAAAGCGATCACTGCCTTACAACACGTTGGAGATTTTGCATGCACACAATGTTGAACCTAATTAAAATACCTTTGTGTGAAATATTTATTGAATTTCAATATACATTTTCTTAAAAATTAAAAATTAATTCAGCTACAAAGGTAACACAATAGATTCTAAGGCGGTCGTTCAGTTTTCCGAGTCAGCAAGTTGTTTAAATTAAATCGAAGGTAATAATCATAGCTAACGACATTATTTCAGTCATCAAATCTATAACAAGGCCTATTCAAGCACCCACGTGTTTCTCCTCCTGCCGACAGCGAGCGACAAGACACATGCTTGTTATGGTGTTTATTACAGATTATGTTTATAAGACAGCTCGTCGCTACGCCGTAATATTTGCGCGCCGCTGGCTGCTCACCGCCGGCTGCCTTTGCCTCCATTTGCGGGGGAAAAACTACGAATAAAAAAGGTTTTTTGCGGGCCCCGGACGTCCGGCCTGGGATGACTGCGCGGAGATTTCCCGCTTTCCCTCTAATAGTAAGCGAGTGGAAGAAATCTGGGGATTCGCCGTCACTTCCACCTAATTTCATAACCGAGAATAACACACGATTTAGTGTTTTGTATTTACCACTTTCAGCTTTAGTTAGCTTGTTTGTTCTGAGCTGTCGGTTGCCTCCGACTAATAACTAAGTTCCGAAGTTCCTACCTGCCAGTTGAGCGAAGTGAGCGCGGGAAATAAATGATTTCCGAGGAATAATGTTCGGAACAAAAAGTGGAGTTAATTTGTTATGACGTTGGTAGTTTTATATCGCGTAGGTGAAGTTAGCGACCGCGACGTGTGATGTTCGCAACTTGCCGCGCTGTGCTCTTTCTGCGAGTGACGCCAGCCGGTGGGGGAAACTTCTATAGACGAGTAGCTGTACTAATAATAATTAGTTATATGGACTGAACGCGGTCCGGCTCTGCCTGGCATTGTCGAACACGGTCCAGTCGTGGTTGGCGTGGGGTGGGTTTGCTGCGGCCGTAGGGTGGTCAGCGTGTCATTGTGTGTTTCCTTCCTACTTTCCTACCCCCCTCCTTTTTCACGATTGAAAGAGATATTTAATGTCCAAATCAATAAAGAAATTTTGAAATTTGAATTTTGAATTTTGACCTTTCGACGCGTTATTATTATTTATTTATTTTTATTTTATAATTTATGCTTAGGAAAATCAACAGTAACATTTATGTAGGACTTTTTACCTGCTGTTCTGCACGCGTAGATATCTTGCGTGCTTAAAGCGAGTGGAGGGGAATAAGAAGTAGCCTATATCCTTCCTCAGGTAGACACCTACCGAATATAATCAAAATTGGTGCCGTGATTTAGCCGTGAAAGTGAAACAGACAGACGGATAATATATTATTAAAAGGGGTGAAAATACGAGTTCATCAACATTTTTTCTTCGCCGTAAGAGCATCAGTTAGTATTAAATATGTATGTATATTTATTTATTTATAGGAGAACCAACAGCTGTACAATGTATAAAGTTCTATTATAAAACAGTAAGCCAATTTTAGATCCTCGCCAGTAAATATGTACGTACGTAAGTGACAAAAAAAAAAGCTTGGAGTGCTTAACCGGTCCAAGCGATACTTCACCCCTGGGCAGCGCCTGCTGCTGTACAAGGCACAAGTGCGGCCACATATGGAGTATTGTTCCCATCTTTGGGCCGGCGAAACTGCCGACCTGCTTAATCCTCTAGACTCCGTACAGAGACGCGCTGTACGAATTGTCGATGATCCCATACTAACACGCAAGTTGGAACCACTGGCAAACCGAAGGGACTTTGGCTCCCTGTGTGTGTTCTATGGGGAGTGTTCCGAGGAACTTTTCGATCTGGTGCCCACAGCACAATTCCGCCATCGCACCACCCGCCGTGGGCTTGGTACTCATCCTCACTACGTGGACCCTCTGTTGGTCACGACGCGAAGGTTCGAAAGAACGTTTCTCGCGCGAACGATTCGGATGTGGAATGAGCTCCCAGCCACAGTGTTTCCTTTGGACTATGACATGGGATCGTTCAAGAGGTATATTAGAGGTCTCTTCAGAGGCGGGCAACGCATCAGCCCACCGATAATAATAGGCGATAGCTCCAGGTAACTGTCGATTACAACTACGATTTATGGAGACTACGTTTCATTAATAAAAATTCGTTTTCACAGTGAGGTGCTGGTGCGTTATCACAGTGAAATGAAGAGTCTCATGCCCGTAATTGCGACGACTACCTTACCCTTCAACCCAAAACACAACAATGTGAAGCATTATTGCTCGGCGGCAGAAATAGATAAGGCGGTGGTGCTCACTGCTCACCCAATCGGACTCCTCAGGCTTGACAGAGTCCTACCACTTGCGAAGTATCACGATCAAAGTATTTTTGGCATTATAGAGCAAGAGCCCATGAGGGCCAGACCTTCCTATTGTCCGTAAGTATGAAAGTTTTTCCATGTGTGTCCCCAACACAGGTAAGAATGATCCCCACCCATGAAACCTGGATCGTGGTTCCTTTGGCAGGTAACAGGTTACAAAGGTGTATAAAATCTTATCTCCAATTTCTTAAGTTAGCAAGCTCAATTTTTTTGTATTTTATTCGTAACAGCATTAATACTCACGATGCTCATTGCCAGACACATAGTATGGTTACAACCCTCCGCCGGACACCCCTAAACTATAATTCTCTGTAATTATACTTACCTTATATTAGGAAAGCTGAATTTTATAAATGTTATTCAGAGAATTATTAAACTGAGTTTTCTCAGTAGCCAGACAGTTTTTTGGGTTCTATAATCCTGCCAGACGCATTAAAAGTGTAATAGTTGCGAGAGTGGGGCTCATATACAACAACTGGTGCGAGTGAGACAGAGCGCTCGGTTCGCTATAAGATTTTATACACCTTTTTTACCTGTTACCTGCCAAAGGAACCACGATCCAGGTTTCATGGGTGGGGATCATTCTTACCTGTGTTGGGGAC
Organism: Blastobasis lacticolella; assembly: GCA_905147135.1. NCBI lineage: Eukaryota > Metazoa > Arthropoda > Insecta > Lepidoptera > Blastobasidae > Blastobasis > Blastobasis lacticolella. Next base: position 623,124 of record LR990043.1, read on the forward strand.
ACACATGGAAAAACTTTCATGCTTACGGACAATAGGAAGGTCTGGCCCTCATGGGCTCTTAGACTATTAAGTAAATGTCTCTATCCCTTTAAGATGAAGGTAGGATGAAGCTATATGTGTATGAATAAGAATAAGAACATTTATTGCCACAAGACACCATGACACGACACAAATAAACAAAGTTAAACATAATCTGCAGTAAAATGAAGCTGACACCTACATAAATAAACGCACACATACATTGATTCCCATGGCACAGTCATGTCGCGGCGGCCAGTGCAAAAGAATCCCACTCGGCTTATGCTGTTTACCGCGAGGCGCCTTACAGCGCTGGTTTTCTGTGGGCCCTATATGTTAAAAGGTATAAATTGAAATTAACTTCAAATGTCATCACAGCCCATAATAGTCCACTGCAGTACTTAGGGTGTCTCCCACGAAAGGGGAGGCTATTTCCATAATCTCCACACTTAGCAGGCAGGTTGGAGATCGCAGTGTTATAAATATTACAATGCAAAACGCAATTTTCCAGCCTAAGGAGACTCTAGATCTTTTGCATCAATAACATTACTCGCCCTGTACGACACCCACGAGTGTACGGGATTGATGCTATTCTGCTTTGTCGGACACCACACGATTAACTTCAAATGAATATCTAAAATTTCAAATAAATGGTTCACCAAAAACTGTCGTAAAGAGACGTAAAAAGACGCCGCCACTCAGGACTGTAGAAAATTACAATGCACATTTTATTTCTGCATAAAAATCTCCTCAAAGCGTCCGGTATTAGCTGTAAAAAGATACTAAAATCATAACGATGAAAAGAACAAAATAAGCGGTACTTAAACTTGGCTATCTTTCGTCTCTCCTTCGCTACCCGCGCGATGTACCTAGGTAGGTAGGTATACGTTAGCGGTCAAACCTGATTTCAGGCCAACCTAGTTTGTTCTGAAAATTTTGGGCCAAACTTTTTATGGGTTATTAATCAAAGTAAATACCTACATTAATGGTTGAAGAAAGATCGAAGGTCTCTGTGCACCTTAAAGTTTCTTTCTATGTCAATTTGGTATTATATATGGTATGTAATATACGCTGCCAGCTTTCTAGGCACAATTGCAAAGGGCAGCGGTTCGGACGGTTTAAAATTTTTAATGCGTATGTTTAGTATGTCTTTTTTTCTTCTTCTTTCATTGTTTGTTTATAAATACGAAATCTTTACTATGTATGTACCTAATAAAATAATATTGCTGTGTTACTAAGATTCACCATTGTAACAATTTTTGTAATTAATATAGATTACAGGTGTGTATAATAAAGAATTTAATAAGGTTGTTAAGATTAAGGCATTATTAGTATATTGTGGTTAAGGTGTACGTTAAATGGCGATAGGCTTATATTAAGTAGGTTGTGTTGGTATGCACCGAGCTTGGTGGCCAGTGGGCCAGAAGTGAGGGTGCAGCTCCTCCGTCTCCATCGGCGTCCGGTTTGGGGCTTCCGGCTCTTCCCTTCCGGCAAGGGGAGATTTGCAGGTAAGGTAGGTAACCGGAAGTGCCGTGGAGGACAAGGCCTCGGTGCTCTTATGACGCCTCCATTCAGGCGATGCAGACGCGCCGCGGGGTTTAATGGGAAAACGGCCGGAAGTCCCACCAGGCCCATCGTTCCCCGACGTAAAAAAATGTTGCAGCAAGCAGCCCAGAAGTTTCAACCTGGTACGTCCAGTACTAGTGTAGTATAGTGTAGAGTGTATTGAGAGTGTTTTACGTACCTAAATATATATAGTGTATTAGAAACGTTTAAAAAGTGTGGGCAGTGGACAGAGCCCCGCTACATTGCTATGTCACAACTCTATGATATCCTTCACTATTCAACTCGACTTATAACTATTCAATCACGAATAATATTTATTCAAAATCAGTTCAAGTTTTCAGACTAGTTTGGGCTATGCCAAAGTAGTTTATCCTGACTTAGGTGGGAGTCTAAACTAGTTTCGCCTGAAATCGCATTTGGCCGGTAACACGCAAGTGAAACACGATGATGGTTTTTTGATGGATGCTCTTTCTTTTATAGAACAATACTTTTAACTTTACTCGGGTACGTATTAAGCTAACACCCGTTTTACGGGTTACCCGCGGGTAGCTCGGGAGCGCTCGGAAGCACTCGGAAGCGCTCGCTAATCGCAACTACCCCGCTTGCCGCGTATAAAAAAAATAACTGTCAAACTTTGGGCAACTCGTCGTGAAAGAATCCGCTAACTTTCGGTCGTTAAATTCTACTTACATCCGTTAAGGGGACGTAAATCTATACGGCTTATCATTATAAATGCAAAAGTTCGTGCGGATGTTTTTCTTTTGCAAAGGCACCTCCCATCTTGTTATACTGTTTGACAAATACTTTATGCTCCATCCGTACTGATGAAAGGAATCCCTGGTTAGAGCACAAAGTAAATGAAAAAGTAGGACAAAAATTATGAAAACCCCGATTGCAATCAAAATCTAAAAATATCAAACGACGTGTAAATTGTCAAAATCGGTTCATCCTATACTAAACGTAGTCACGAGGGAACAAGGAAATAGACCTAGAAAGAAACATACCGGCCAAACATCTAAGCCTTCCTTTTGGGCTTCCCCGCATTGGTAAAAACGGACTATCTCTAATTTGTGAATAGAGCCTAGCTAGTCGCTAACCGAGTTTATGCACTGCTTACGATTCCAGTCCGAGAAAATAGTCCGAATTGCAACTATAACGATTAGTTGGTTTTATTGCCACACGCAGACAACTTAAACTTGGTGGGGTACAGAAAACTCAGAAATAAGTCTGATTTTAAAGAAGATATTTTTTATTCTACGCAGCGACAAACAAGCAGTTAGCCCACCTTAGTAAGCGGTAACTGTCTCCTATAACATCTACGATTCATGCATATAGGTTGCGAGCAACAAAAATGAACTGCAAGTGAATTGTCACTGTGAGAACAGATGAAATGCCTCATGCCCCTAATTGCACTGTCTACTTTATCCTTCAAACCGGGACACAACAATGCAATCATTGTTGCTTGGTGGCAAAATAGATAAGGCGATGGTACTCACCCAAGCGGAATCCTCAGGCTTTATAGAGCCCACCTGATAATTTTGATAGCTAGTGCGTAAGCTAGAGCACCGGTAGCCGGGCGGTTGAGTATCCAACTCGTAAGCGAGAGGCACCGGGTTCGAATCCCGCTGCGGTCATGTACCAATGACTCTTTTCTGAGTTATGTACATTAGTCGAGCTGGCCGTGTGGTGTCCGGCAGAGTAGAATAGCATCAACCCTTTACACTCGTGGGTGTGGTACAAGGCGAATAATGTTTTTGAGAAAAAAAAACTAGTCTCCGTAGGCTAGAAAAAGGGCAGCAGCTTTTTCCATTGTATGCAAGATGCAAGATTTCTCCCCTTTCATGGGAGAGGCCCTAAGTCCTGCAGTGGACTGTTTTGGGTTGCGATTATGATGAATTAGTTGAATACTGTGGGGGATGAAATAACGAAGTCGGTTGAGATTTTAAAGTGGGCAAATAAGCGAGATAATCAAAGTGAGCTCTGTAGCTCTTATAGATTATCAGTGTGTTAAGTGAGTGTCTGAACAGTAGTTTTATTGGACAGGCAGTTTATCCACATATACCTATTAATAAAAACCATTTTTTTACAATAGGTAGGTAGGTAAAAACAACATTTCGCTTACTGATTATAGGTACCTAATATCTAAAAGTATTACTATATGGCGTCACTAACAAATACTAACCGATGCTCTTACTATGAGGAAAACAATCGTGATGAAACCTGCAAATTCAATCAACTGAATTTGTAAGCATAATCCAATCTGGTCAGGTTCCCCTGGTAGCAGGGTCCCGGAGGTGAGGGAGAGCGTCAGTTTCTTTGGTGTTAAGAAAATACACGTTTTCCCAATAGCGACAAACGACATATAATATTTCCATTTTACGCCACATATCCTTGTCGCACTATGGGTAGAGTTTAATATGCTGTTCAAAATCGTGCAAAAATGCGACCATAGAGACTACAGTGTTACTTACTCCCGAAGGTAACAATACAACCGCCACGATAGTTAAGAGTCGCTCGGCCGACCCGCGTCAGACCCTAGTGCTAACAAACCTGCATCCTGCGTCCCGTAGGGGTCACTATTACCCGGTAATATATGCGGATCCCGACTACCCTCTTCACCCAAGATTTTAACCTACGAAAGTCTGGCCCGGGCAGACGGTCAAAGCAAGGAGGTAGATAACTGGAGCTGACTCAAAAATGGAAAATAAAATCCGATTTACGTCTTCAATAGGGTTAGGTACTGAAAAATGTATATTATTCCTTATAGGGTTGCGCGATAAAAAACAGAAGGTGCCACTATGATTCGTCCCTTTGATAAGATATTCTTTACGACGTACCCTGTCGCGTCCTAACTGAATTTGAGAAACAAACGGGCTGGTAGTATTATACGAGTCTTGCAAGTTACGCCCTCGTTTCGTTCGCCCCGCGACTTCGAACGTTGTAACATAGGGCTCGGGTGCACGCTGTCTCATTAAGTTCACAAGTTAATAGGGAAATTCCGCAAGTTAGAGGGTGGAAGGGGGTAAGTTTTCTGGTTGAACAACATCGGTGGCGGAAGGTATTCCTTGGAAGCGCGATGCAGCGTAGCGGACCAAAAACTTTGAACGGGAACAGGTTTTTGGGTTTCTATACTGATGGAACATGTAGCATATGTGTCCTCATTTATTTTCTACATGCGTATGCCCGTGACTTCGTCCGTGTGAAATACGGATGCACCGTGATCTCGCAGGAACTATATTGAATTCCGATGAAAAAAGAGGAGTGTTATAGGTTTGATGTGTGTATTTGTGGCTCTGTGTGTCTATGCCATCATAGCTCCCGAACGGATGGACCGATTTCGATGCGGTATTCTTTATTTGAAAGGCATAAACTGCTTTCCTTTCGTACGTATTCCAGTACAAATAGTTTACTGTAGTAACTCACTGGTCATAGTGGTAAGTCATCTGTGGCGGCCGGGGAACACGCCTTTAAATAAATAAGGCTTGTTCCCCGGCTGCCAAGATAAGGCAAGACAAGATTATTGGTGTACCTATGGACTCTCCGTATGGTGAAAATTGTGAAAGTAGTGTTTTTAGTGAAAAAACGCATTTGCAACATTTTATGGTGCTATTTCAGGTACCGGGCGCACACTTCCCAGCCACCGCACCCCGTCGAACGTTGTTCATGGTTCTTCGTCCCCAATTCTTCGTTTTAACGACAGCTGTTTTCTTTTTCGTTCTAGTTCTTAGTTCGGCCTCGGACGAAAGCGAGCGAAACGCGCAATTCTGTGTACAACCGTAAAAATGGGGCGATAAAAACGCTCCGATGACAAAATGTTCATTGCCCTTTTACGGTATTCAGTCGAGCGATTCCGTTTTCTTCCCGAATGTTTTATGGAGAGTGCCGAATTTTCATGGCTTTATTTCCAACATGTCCGTCGGGTTCGGTGCCTCTTATCGGTAATTCGGGGCGAGGGAGGTGAGCGCCGGAATATTGGGGAAGTATACTTCCCACGCGTATGTAATATGAAACGTGCAAATATGTTACCTACCTACGCGGTAGACGTTATATGAAATTTTATTTAAGGACCTGAAGATACGTGAGTAACTATGAAAGTTACGGAGGGTTTGTGCTTGTGCATGGAAAGTTGTTGTGAAGGCAAAATCGGGCAAGAAGCGGGGCTGGGTTATAAATAGACACAAACTTGTTCAGGTATCTACTTGATAAGTGTTGGTGATGGGGTGATACGTGGTGGAAGAAAATACTTTTAAAACTTTGACTTTGGTTTATTTTACGTAGGTTAGAAAATATAATTTAATACATGTACTGTTCGCAATGGCTGCGGCCTAACTGGTCGTAGTAGTGGGGCGGGCGGTGCGGTGGGATCGGAGGGGCCTGAGGAAAGGTGCGAGGGGTAAGAGCGGCGTCTGCCGCTTGACACATAGATATACCTATATACAAATTAGTAACTACGTCGCTAACAATAAGATTTATTCTTCATTGTTTTAAAGACCTACGCGAATTGAACATAATGTAGCTAAACGTAGCGCCATATGAGATTGATGTGATGTGACCTTCTTATCTGATGCATGGAACATCAGTTATCAAAGTAAATGTATGAAAAATAGCAATTTAGCAACACACTTGTCGTATATGATGATGCGACTTAATCTGACGGTATGTACGTCAGAGCGTGTGTGTGGCAGGTAATGACGCAATCTGACGCGTCACGCATCATGCGGCAGATATATACAGACATGCTCGTATATACGTGTACGTCGCGTCACTCGCGTCACATGGCATCACTAGGCTGGCATTCAGTGTGGCTCTAATGTAACGTCGCATAACATCACATCACATTTCTCTAAGATGGCGGTACCTTACGCAGGAAAATAACAAATAGCTAATTTCTAAGCCCGAGGTCAAAATCCACTTGTCCAGTGAAGGAAGTAAGAAGTAAGTATTATTTTAAGTCAAAACATAGTTTTTTAAATGAATATCTAGAGTTCGTTGAGATATTTCTTATCGGAATTTGGTTGTAGATTCCCTTTCGTCCCAATAATCCTTAATAGCTACGTAATGAGAATAATATTTCCCATTCTGAAGCCAGCTACTAAATGGGAGTTCACAGCAGAAAATACAATACCTACGTCGCACAGTAACAGAATACTAGATATACACTAGTGCCACTATCCGCCAGCAAGTAAACCCCTTACGCTCATGGGTGTCGTACATGGCCGTGTGGTGTCCAGCAGAGTAGAATAGCACCAACCCCTTACACTCGTGGGTGTCGTACAAGGCGACTAATGTTTTCGAGGCAAAAGATCAAGAGTCTCCGTAGTCTGGAAAAGGGGCAGCAACATTTTCCATTATTGTATTTAAACACTGCCATCTCCAACCCGCCTGCCAAGCGTGGAGATTATGGCAATAACGTCCCCTTTCGTGGGAGAGGCACTAAGTCCTGCAGTGGACTGTTACGGGCTGTGGCGTAAGGCGTAGTTTTTGATGTAAGTGATCTAATTATTTTTGCTCTCAGTGTATTAGGAAGGTATGTCAATGTTCCAATTCCAATGTTTTGCTGAATAGCTGAATTTTAAACCATCTGCAACAGTAGCACTCATTTCAACACACGATATAATACATATTTCCAGCAAAACTACCCTCCGAAAAGGCGATATAGTAAGCTCAAACGCAGCATACGTGTCCAAAGCTCCGCCGGTGGCGGCCACACATCATTATTATACCACAGCAAACACTGAGAGTGTATCGTCCCACACACGCACTACATTACGTGCTGGCGCCAATATTTTGTGGAATACTAATGCCTCGATTAAAATTAGCAAGTTGGGTGTAGGTGCTCGCTTTCGGGTAGCCAGGGATTCATAGTTGGGCCCACGGACCTGGAAAAATATGGACGGATGTTCTCTAAATCATGAGTGAAGCCTAAAATGGCTGGTTGTTTTTGTGTGTGCGTACTTTGATGCTGTCACTAGCGTGACAGCTCGATATAAAAGCAAACATAAACTAACCGACAGAGAAAGTCGGAAACTCCCGACCAAGTTTACTTAAACTCAAATATTTCCTAAAGTACATAAGGGATTTTAATGATACACACGTCAAACTCCTTAATCCCGTCTTTTTTCTTTAGGGATTAAAAATGACGGCTGATTGTCAGACCTGATGTAGGTATGTAAGTGAGTATGTAGCTATATACGTCATGTTAAACAAAATAAATTGTCAAGAAGTTGACGTACCTTGCACGTTTCACTTCTCTTAGGCGTCCGTATTTTTTTCATGTCCGTGGCTGAGCCGTTTAGGCCTTCATAGCTGAGCCTTCGCTCTATGCGGAGATTGCGTGAGTGCTGTAGGACTTACACTATGCTGCGTTCTCGTATGAAATGCCTACAGCATATGCTGAGCTGAGCCCTAGTTTGGCATGACACTACAATATTTAACCTAATTTATGTTAGTAAGAAACATTGTAACTTATATTGTAGAGATTGCCAAATAAATAATATGTCTATGTCTATGTCTATGTCTAAATATACCTAAGTTTTATGTGTAAGCTATAAGGTCCCAGTTATACGTCGCCGCTTATAAATCAGACAGGAAAAGGGTACACGTTGTGCCCGCGTAGTCACCGCGTAGCAACCAGTCAGAAAACATGCTTGCCTGTATATCAGCTTACTCCTCCGCCACGCGACGGATTTTGATGCGGTTGACTATCAATTGGAAAATTTCTTCCGAAAGGTATATTATGTATACCTAATAATTGCATGCACATAATAATTAAGAAACACCGAGAACACACTTGTGAACCCGTATATAGTATATTGGGTCCTTACCTATAAAAGGGGCGATATTTTTTCGGAGTCATTTTCTTAAATTTTATAAGGATTTCAAAATACCCCTTTTCAGTTGTCGTCAATTTTGCCCCTTTAACCAGGTGTAATTTTATGAAGAGGGTAGTTATCACAATAAAATGGTATGTACCATTTAGCTTAATGCGGTCTGATTATATATATAAAGTTTCATTGTAATCGGATTTGCCTATTCCGAGAAATTGAAAAAATTGCTTGTATGAAAATTACAGTTTCCATCATTTTCGCCATACAAAACGCCAATTTCATAATATAAATGTGAAAGTTTACCCGAAAAAACCACAGAAAAGCCCTTAGAGAGCAAACGCCGATTTACCGCTCAACAGCGCCGCAACAAATAGAATAACGTAAATACACATTCGTCGATCCATCCGTCATCGCACGTGTCTCGCCTGTCTGCAAACGATTTACATATGGGGAAAACATATTTTGATCGAGTTGTTTAGTAAACCTTAAGGGAGGGGAGGTCGGGGCTGTTTGTATCGATGCGCTCCCCGGGGAGCGATTACGGGCATGTGTAGCTACCGTAATCACTCGGTGCTAGGGTTGGCGGGAGTCGATTGTTTTATCGATTTTTTTGCGTAGCATCGATAGTACAAATACATTTAAAAAAATTTAATTCAATGGCACCTTGATGACACCCGTACATGTAATCGCCTGAATGTGCAGGTTGGTTTTCTCTTGATGTTTTCCCATCGCAAGTGTAAGAGCATCAGTAAGTGTTGACTAATGCACATAACTTAGAAAAAGTCATTGTTGCATGCTGGAGTCCGAACCCAGTACCTTTTGCTTACGAATCGGACCCCTTAACCTAATGGCCTTATGGCCACTAATTCTTTACTTAGTATAAAACATTAAAACAAAGTCGCTTATAGCCGTGTGTCCCTCTTTAGTTAGTTTAGTTTCAAACAAATAATAAATATAGTTATTCAAGAGGAAAGTGAATGAACGGACAACACGCGGCCAGGTAGTACTCGTTGATTAATTTAGCTGTGAGTTCGATAACTTTACAAACTTAATTATCGATAGTAGCCCAACACTACCCAGGCACTACACGCGGGGGAGGGCATCGGGATGGGTCATTACTTAATGCTGCCGTGTTTCTAGAACCGCGAGTACCGCCGCACCGTTACCATGTGTACGTATCTAATTGCTACATTCGAGAAGGCGGTAGGTAAGAGGCTTCCCTGGAGAGCAGGGTGTTGTTCCAGGTTTGTGGGGTCGTCAACATGCGTTGGTACCTCTATAGACGCCTGTTTGTAAAAGCATGTAAGATGGCTACTTCCTGGCAAATTCTCGGATGAAATTTTTTTGTCGTTTTTTTAAGAAAAACCGGTTTTATCGCCTGTAGCGGTTGATATTCGAAAAATCTTTCGGGGAGGAGATCAAATATTCGCTCTATATATTTTGTCTAATGAGAAAGCAGTTGGGAATAGCTGACTGCAATAAAGTTCTTTCTGAATGTTAAGTATAGGTAGATAACCCTCTTCCTGCTTATTGCCTACCCTCATTACAACCTGCTTTAAAGACCCACTTTATATCTTTGTACTATTACCTGTTTGTACTAAGCCAAAAGCCTTACCTGAAGCAAAGCGGTAACATAACATTCATATTAAATCACACACACCAACAGCGCACAGTCACTGCTCGACTTGGACTGTATCCACGTTTGTGAAGGTCATTACCATAATCTCCACGATTGGCTGGCGCGTTGAAGATCGCAGAGTTAAGAATACTCAATAAAAAACGTTAGGTAGTGTGTCCACAGATTAGAAAAAAGTTGTTTAGTTTCCGGCAAAGAATTTTATCAGAAATTTTTACATAATGTATTTACAGTTCATGAAGATAATAAAAAACAATCACTAATATTTTAAAAAGATTTATTCTGACAATAAAAAAATAAACCTTAATTCTAACTAAACGAGAGATAAAATATTTGACCGGCCCCCGAATTTAAAAAGGTGCTCAAAAGGCTGGCCGCTTTGCACCGCTGAATAGAGAGGCTTCAGCGCTGACTCAAGAAGAGGCCAGCCTTCTGGTGATTCGTAATTTCGATCAGGCGCTTAGATAACTAGTAAGTGCTGACTGATTGATAGCGCTGATTCCTTCCATTGATACATATCGCGCGAATTCTCTCCCTCCTTCCCCCGCCCACCTGCTAAGGCGGGTTTGCCCATCCAGGTGACATCCTCAGGTTTGACAGAGTCCTTCCTCAAAAGCTACCAGCTAGCCAGTCATCTATACACTTCCTGCCGTTCACGATACGCAGGATTCTCTGCACATATTGTCACGCATGTCGAAATTTATGTGCTTTTTGAGCCATAACGCAGGTCCCATTTTTATAAAGGCACGGGACCTTTAAATTTATTGGTGATAAAATAAATTTGTTATCTTTTTATAGGAACGGGCGCTAGGGCATTAGCGGGGGGAATCTCCTGGGTGCGATTACCGCCTCCGAACGGGTTCAGGATAACCAACTTATTGCTATTAGTATTTGCGTAGGCAACCTAGCTTTGCTACGTCGGAACGGTCTGTTTACGTGTTAGGGCCTACTGTTTACAACAAACTGCCGGAGAACGTTTGAAATGCTACTACCGTCAACATATTTACATCCAAATTAAAGCATTAGCTATTAGAACATTCTTTCTATGACTTTGACGAATTTGTAGATTGTATATTGCCTCCACATAGTGTAAAATCAATTTTACCTGATTATGACATTAATAACTGAAACTTAGACATTTTATTATTGTATTGCGTATGATTTAATTATTGTGAATGATTTTTAATAATTTGAAATTATTTTTATATTTTGTTATGAATAATTTAGTTTAGTCTACGGCGTCGACATTGTAAATTATAATGTGTTTCTGTAAGCTATCTTCGTTTTGATTTCTTGTATTGGGATTTATTTTTATACGGTACTAGTGACTTCGTTAGAGTACGCCTACTTAACCCTTACCTGCCCTTTTTTTCTTAATTATAAACTTCCTCTTGAATCACTCTATCTATTGTTGAAAACCGTATTAAATGCTGTTTGCGTAGTTTAAAAGATCTAAGCGTATTTACGCTTATGTATATATGTACTATGTTTTGGAAACAACTTTGTTTTATACTACATATGTATAGAAGCAGTACCAGACCCCGTAAAAACCTTAGCACACTTACCACAAATATGTTTTTAAATCTCATTTCAGTAGTAGATAAGCTAAGTCAGTTTTCATAGTTAACATTTCTATTGTATTTTTGAATTAAATATTGTAGACACGTACGTGAGTAACTTATGTAAGGTGATTGTATGGCCATGTTTGCACAATTCCAGGCAATGTAGAATACAAAGCCTTTGTGAGCATAACATTACATTTGCAAAATATTATATTCGTATAAATTTTGGACTACCTTTGAGAGGTTGAGCATTTGGGACATGCCGTTAGAATTGGAGGGTCCCGATTGGGGAAGTATGTTGGAGAATAGTTATAGCCAAACAATAATATTTTTATATGCCGTGGAAAATTGGGCGGTGTTACAAGATTAACGTGTGTATTTGTATATCTTTCGATCTGTGTGTCTGTGGCCTCATAGCTCCCGAACGGATCGTCAGATTTGGTTGCGGTTTTCTTCATTTGGAAGCCAGTTTAATAAAGATGGTTCTTAGCTTTCATTTCATCTAAACAGTAGATTAGAAAATATGTAAGTATATGTAAACTTGTGCGGGGGTTGTCAGACTTTTTCAGTCGATTAGGTTACTTGTAGGTATATTGTACATGCTTTTATTTATCCTCATTATGTAGGTATGTCCTGAAATCTTGCCAGCCCGTTTAACACACTTCTCGGAGTTAAATTGAACTGAAATTTGACATTCCTATCTAATTTGGATAAAAAAGAATTAATACGGTATCATGGAGCTGATGATGGTGGAGTTGGAAGGTGGTCATAGGAACTAATGTACGCAACTAGATAACCCCAACGTTGATAAGAATGCTCTTGATGAGTACTACCTATACCGCGCGATAAATTATCGATCAATTATTATCTTGGCGTTAATGTCCCGGATGTGCTTGTCTCGCGCATGAGGGCCAGGGGTCCGCCTTAACCATAATCCAGGATTTTGTAGATCAGATAGTTACAGTGGGCGACTGTCAGGCTCCGTGAGCCTGCTACCATTATCATGGCAAAACAGGCCATGCTGTAACGTTCGCCCTCTCAGCATAACAGACTCTCTCATACTTTCACGCACACGCTCATTCACACTAAAATCTAAGCTCTAAAACTACCATTTCTAAACCGTAAGACTATAGAATCTATTATCGACGTTTTAAACTAAATAAGGCCATTTGTGATCGTCTATGGAACTCTACGTTATGATGTTAGTAACCCCGATGCTTTTAGAGTAGAGAAGTATAAACAGGTATGAAATTAATGATTTGAAATGAAATTAAAATGAAAAGAGTTAATTAGATTAGAGATTAAGTTGTCAAGAAAGTTGTATCTAAAGTTAGGAATCAGATTCATATATTATATATAAAGGGAACAAACAGATATTATGTCTAAGGGAAAATAAACAGATATTATGTCCAAGGGAAACAAACAGATATTATGTCCAAGGGAAACAAACAGATATTATGTCCAAGGGAAACAAACAGATATTATGTCTAAGGAAAAATAAACAGATATTATGTCCAAGGGAAACAAACAGATATGGTGTCTAAGGGAAACAAACAGATATTATGTCCAAGGGAAACAAACAGATATTGTGTCTAAGGGAAACAAACAGATATTATGTGTAAGGGAAAATTAATAGATATTATGTCCAAGGGAAACAAACAAATATTATGTCCAAGGGAAACAAACAGGGCCCCCCTCATTAGAGGAGGGGTAAGCTGCTCCAAAGTCAGATAACTGACTCCAGCATGAACTTCGCTACTCGTAGCCCATGCTTCACTCCGCAGCTTACTATATGAGTCAACCAGAGACATCCTCATCCTACCCTGATATTTATTTAAGAGATGGCACAAGATTCTAGGTCTTTGTCAAGTCAATTAATATTTCATAATATATAATGTAAGAGGGCACAACAACAACAACCAATGCCTGTGGATCATATCCATATAATAATTGTAGGTGTGATTAATTCAATAAAGCATGTAGCTTACTCCAGGTCTCTCCACATCTTCTTGTTGTAGATACGTATATCATGTACCAGAGCTTACTCATGAGCATAATGACAAGTCTTAGGATACACCACAAGTTGAGTCAATCGCGTATGCAGGGTCCAATAGACTCGACGATGTAGATTTGGATACCCCATAAGCATACAAAGGCGGACTACAACAGTGTTCCTTCGACAACAATAAAGGGCCCGAATTCAGCAGCACAGATATAGTATAGGTAGAATAGTATAGAATCGGCAGTTAGCCCTGGAGAGAGTGCTCCATACACAAATGCAGATTATGCATAATAAAGTTTTCAGTTTGTAATATTTCTTCAAAATCCAGTGATGGATAAGTTCCAGAGAACCATGGTGTTGTTCCAAATGGCTAAAGCCACAATCTTTTAGTAATAATTAAAGGGAAAGAGATAGAGTCCCATAGGTCAGTCCGTAAGGTAGTGCTACCACCGCTCCGGAAATGGAACCTACATGTGAGGAACGAAGCGGCCAGCTTCTCACACAGCCAAACATCTCACGGGTACTAAACTCAATCTTTGATATAATGTAAAGATAGCAGGCGAACAGGATCATGATTTCAATTGGTAGTCCCAAATGTATATGATGTATAACATCAAGTTCTTCATATAAATATCCCAAGTAAGTAACTTGTACAAATTATAGATATCTTCAGTCAGAATCAGAATCAGAATCATTTATTTGCTGTAAATGTGGTAGGTACATTAACAATGTAGGTGGTACAATAATCAGAGATGCAGTTCACACATTCAGTCAGTTTAGGCACTGACATACAAATATTAATATTAATACATAACAATCATTAAGTACATTTTATCGAAGAGAAATTTGACATTAAATTATAATTACGAGAATTCTTAAACATGTCAGTCAATATTTTAATAATTTCATAATATTTAAATTCTAAATGTCAAATGTGTATGTTATTTATTAGGCTCAACACAATATGAATTTTAAATAAATTATAATTTTCATACCAATAAATTATTACAAATAGAAATAATCAGAAAATAATTAGATTGGTTCAGTGACTAACTTAACTAACTTACATAATATTACATGTCACATCGTTATTATTATAACCTTCTAGAAGTAGGTATTGAAGGATAAAAATTCAGCTACCGAATAAAAGCATTCTTTTTGTAGAAATTTGTTCAATTTGTTTATAAAAATATTATAAGGCTGGTTTTTTATTTCATCGGGAACTTTATTATAAATTTTTATACACATTGAGTGTGCATTTTTTTGGAAACGTGTGCTTTTAGGTAAATGCTCCTCAACTAGCCTATTTGTGTTTCTTGTGCTTCTTGGAAACAATTGTTTTGCCGTCTTAAAGCTGTTAGGTTGATCCCTTACAAATTTGCATACTTCGTATATATAAATACAAGGCAGTGGCAGGACTCCCAATTCAGCAAACAAATGTTTACATGGATCTTTAGGACTCACACCACATATTGCGCGAATGCACTTTTTCTGTGAGATAAACGCTTTATTTATTTCAGTACAATTTCCCCACAATAACAGTCCATATCTGAGCACTGATTCGACATATGAGTAGTATGCAACCATAGCAGTTTTTTTTGATACTGTTTTGCGTAATTTATATAAAGCAAAAGAAAAACGCCTTAATTTATTGCATATTTTATTTACATGCTCTTTCCAATTAATTTTTTCGTCTACCATTATACCTAGAAATAACATGTTTGTAGTCTTTTTAAAAATTTGTCCATTAAAATTGATATTTAACATGTCATTGAAATTATTAAAATTAATAAATTTTGATTTGTCAATATTTAATTGTAGATTGTTTTTGTTGAGCCATTCCATTATTATTTCTATAACTCTATTTATCTCTGCTTCATGGTGTTTAATTGATAATTGCTTATCACTACATACAACCACTGATAAATCATCCGCAAACATAAGACTTCTATGTCCTGTAATTCCTATTAGGTCATTTACATAGGCAATAAATAGCAAAGGCCCTAGCACACTTCCTTGAGGAACACCTAGGTCATTATGTCTGTAACTTGATGCGTGTACTTGCATAGTCAGGTTGGAATCAACTTTTAGGATTTCAACTTTCTGTTGTCTATTTTTTAAGTAGGTTTGTATCCAATTTAAAGCTTTACCTCTAATGCCATTGTGTTCGAGCTTCGACAAAAGCAGCCTATGAGATACTGCATCAAAAGCCTTAGACATGTCGAAAAATAAAACTGTTACATATTTATTTGAATTTAATTTTTGAAGTACTTCTGATACCAGATTAAATGCTGCCAATGTTGTAGATTTCTTTTTTTGAAAGCCATATTGGTCCCGGTTTATGATGTTAAATTTTTCAAAAAAGTTTGTTATCCTAATTTGCATTGCTTTTTCTAGTATTTTTGAAAAAACAGAGATCAGAGTAATGGGACGATAGTTACCCATTTTGGTTCTGTCACCTTTTTTGTAAAGAGGTTTAACTATTGCCTTTTTTAGCTTTTTAGGAAATGTGCCAGTTTCCAAAGATAAGTTTATAATATGCATTAGAATAGGAGCTAATTCATGTTTGCATTCTTTAATAATTTTTGTGTTAATATAATCATATCCTTCCGACTTTGTGTTTGAAAGTGAAGAAATTATTTTCAATACATTAGTTAAGTCAATGGGATCTAAATAAATACTATTCTGTAACCTTTGTTTTGTATTTGTTGTTGCACAGTTAGCGTCAATATTTTTATTATTATTTATAAAGTAATAATTAAAATGCTCGGCAATGTCTGTTGGATTATATATAAATTTATTATTATCAATTTGTATTTTATTTATGTCATGTATTTGATTTATTTGTCCTGTTTCATTTTTTATTAATTTCCAAGTAGCTATACACTTGTTTGCACTATTTAGTAAAAATTTAGTATTACTCAGCTTTTGTGCACGGGATATACAGCTCTTCAATATGTTATTATAGTTCCGATATTCTCCTTGAGCTAAATTTGATTTTTTAGAGTAGCAATTATATCTTAAGGTTCTTTTTGTTTTACAACTAGTCTTAAGTCCTTTAGTAATCCATTTAATTTTATTAGAAGAGTTTACTTTGATTTTTATAATGGGAAAACATAGCTTGTATAGAAGGCAAAAAAGCTCGTAGAATTCTTCAAATGCCTCATCAAGATTTTTTTTGAAAAAACGTTCTCGAAGGTGAGGCTCTGTAGATACCTTTTAAATTTGTCTACGTTTTCTTTTGAGTAGGATCTACGATATACATATTTCACTGGTCTATTTAATACCTTGGTTTCTAATGGTATGCGTAATACTTGAGCAGTCTCATGATCCGATAGTTGAAGTGGTAAAATGAATCCTGAGGCTCTTTTAACATTACTTATAATGTGATCAAGACACGATTTGCCTCTCGTTGCCTCAGTTATATGCAAAGTTAGTCCAAATTCATGAGCAATTGCCTTTAGCTTTTGTGTTTTGCAATCATTTACTAAAATGTTTATATTTATGTCTCCGGCTAAAATTAAATTCTTTTTTGGATATTTTAATAAAAATCTATGTAATAGTAGTTCCAATCTTTCAAAAAAACTATTTACGTCATGTTTCAAACATGATGTATTTCTGTAAACACAGACAATAATTGTGTTATTTTTTATTAAGTTGATGGAACAACATTCAAATGTTTTTTCAAGAGCTAAATCGCTACAATCTAATTCACTAAAAAACAAGTCTTTTTTTACCAATATGCATGTTCCACCTCTTCTGTGTGGTCTAGTATAATAGGAAGCAAGTAAATAATTCCGGATATTTATATTTTTTTCTTGTCCTGTTTTAATAAAGGTTTCAGTAAGGCATATTACATCAGGATTGACATGAGGTTTTAAGTTAGATATCGTTATTTCTATTAGTTCTTTTTTGGACTGAAAGCCTTGTATATTTTGATGTATGACCACTATATTGTTTGCCTCACTGTTCGTCACGAAAAAATTTGTTGTCATTCGAACATCCAGGATTGTTATTAATTGGTCTAGTGTCTGTTTTATTTTTTGGTTTTATCGCAAAATAGTAAGGTATAGTGCCTAACTTTACCGTGTTGTGTTTATGTACTTTAATTGTATTGTTTAAACCTTTTGAATTTGGACTCTGGTTTAATATCTGCAAGACTTTGGAATTAGTTGCATTTTTATTTGCTATTTTTTGAAAATAATATGGTATTGATCCAACTTTATAATTAACATGTTTATTTTGTATGTCTTTCGGTTTTATACTTGAATTTACCAATATTCGTTTTAGATTTAAGTAATTATCTCTGTAATACATTTCGTCTAAAGTCATATTAATATTTCTGCATAGATTAGGTACCCATGTCACAACGTTTCCATTTTGTGCACCCTTAATGTACTTGCAATTTTTATTGTTGTTTGCAATCAAGTTAAGTAGCTGATTCAGTTTATGTTCATTTAAGTAAACATTTTGCTGAATACCTAAGATTAAAGTCTTACAGTTAAGTTTTTTTTTTTTTTTCAGTATCGATAAATAGCTCAAGGCTAATTTAAATTAGTTATAAAAATAATTAATATTGTAATAAACAACTGGTAATTGAGGCCTGTAACTTCAGGTACTCTCAATAAATATTTCAAATGCTGGACTCCAATTGGTATAGAAAAGTAGCTCCAAAGTGTTTTTCTAGTTATAGAATATTATTGATGTTGCAACTGTATCAGGGAACTGTATACTGTTGAACCATCTAGTTATGAAAGTCAATAACAATGAACTTTATTCATTGATCCTAAGCAATCCCAACGTACAGATTTGGTCGCATTAAAGTTGTCCCATCGGCACACCACTAAGTACTAGAAAGGTTTTGCAAAAACCATGGGATTCAGAAAGACTAACTGCTATCTCGTTATATTGGAAGCGAGCTTCCTCAACATCAAAACAAACAAACAAACATTAACATCGCTGTTTTCGCTATGTGCAATAAATTTGGATTGACAGACTGCTATCCGGACATCTTAAGACCGAAGTCCCTCAATATCACGATAACAACGGTACACCCAAAAGTTTGTCTATGCGGACTCCAGCTTTGCCAATACATTTTAGAACCTTTTCGCAACATGCATTAGGTTTAGACTGGTCAGCTGCTATCCAGATGTCTCAAGACCGCAATCTATTAACATCGCGATAACACCAACTCGCCCAAAAATTGACTTGCGCGGACTAAGCTCTAAGATGATTTAGAAGAGAAAAGACTGATTTTAGGACGTTTTCGCAACATACCTTAGATTCAGATAGGTTAGCTGCTATAATGATATCTCAAGACCGTAATCTCTCCACATCACCATAACACCAACTCACCCATAAATGGATTGCGCGGACTAAGCCCTAAAATACTGGTGTTCCAACAGGACCCCAATCATAAAACCCGATCTGTCACGTATGCTACCCGAAAGAAGGATACTAAATATTATTTTATCAAAATCATGTTCAATGCCATCTCTAATAAATATCTTTAAAGTAATATCTACACATTAAAGTTACAAAGTAAATAATTTAAGGATTTAAAATCCAAATTACAATGCTCAATGAAGTCATCCCACTTCTAAAGTATTTCATTCCAATCAGCTCTAAACGTTCAAAATAGCGAATTAATAAATGCTCGTTATAAATTTATTCTCAAGATGTGAGAACACATCAACTCCTAATAGCCTACTTGTTTTAATACAAATAATGGCCTACAACTTTATTAATTTACTTAAAAGCAACTAACAAACGCTCTCATACTAATACTGTCACGCACTCATACATACATAACATACTCACTAACATCGTCTATACTATAGACCAAAAACGCACGCTCTGTCTTTCTCACGTAGGTACATACTGATTGACAACGAAGGAATGTATGAAATTAATTTCTCGCCCCTAAAACCGTTCGGACTAGAAAATCTTTAGTACATCTAACACACTCACTCTCGCTCATCTCTCTCTCTATCTCTCTCAAATCTATTCCTTTATTACATTGATTTATATGGTAATTGTTTCAATCCTTTTCAAAGAATAGAGTATAATAACTGTACATAGTACAAAACAGAAGCCGTCTACCGCGTTACTTTTAGATAATTTAGTAAAGGTCAATCTAAGATTGAAGTACGTATAAGCGATTATTAATAACCGTATTAAATGTGACGCAGCTAAAATTTCATAAAATATAATTAAAAATCATTTTTAAAACTTATGATGTTCCGCCCTAAGGATCGAACCCGGGACCTTCGGTTGACTCCGCGGTAAAGTTGAACGTTCGCTAGACTAGCAACTTTAACTACTGAACGCGCGGCGAAATATGCTACCACTATTAGATCGGTCGTATTTCATAAAATTCTCCGAAACCAAAACTCTTCAGGAATTCCGTATTATTTTACAGAATAATGATTATTTAGTGAATATATAACGATATATGAATAATGAATATATTATTCCACACCTAAATACCTACATTACTAGATGAGTTAATTTTTGCTTATTTAAAAGATAACCTAAGCGAACTACTTTTGGCCTTCCCCTTTCTTTATCCCAATAGACGAAGCCTAAGCATATCCTTGTGCAAATAAATTCCCCGTTTACTGTGTAAGTGTGATGTAAGTGTCCCATACATTAGTCCTATGCATAACTAGAATAAAGACTAGCTAAACCTAACTTTCAGCACTGGAATAGCGACCGAGATCGCTCAACCAAGTACTAAGGTGTATTCCCTATCGTCTCCTGGGCCAGTCAGTGGTGGGTCTGACCAGTGTAGCCAGAAGTTGTACCTATTCCTAAGAATATCCGACATGATACTGCCTGGGGACATGCCGAATACATTGTGTGACAAGACCTCGGAACCTCGGCACTACGGGGCTTACTGTTGGGAAGCGAAGGCGAGGGCCTTGCAACCTTGCGTGGAAACACTTGACGAATCCCAGATCCTTTCGTAGTGCCTAAATTCCAAGTCAGACGATCTATGAATGTCACACAAAAATTCCAGAGAAAGGTACTAGGCAATTACTTAATTCCAATCGGAACAAAAGGTTAATAATGGAATATTATGTAACATCCAGCCGTTTGCTGTCCGAATCAAACGGCCTAAGGTCTTCAACCTTAGTAGGACCTGAAAGCATAAGCAAGGGCAGTGTGCAATGCCTTGCCAAGGGGTCCCTGAAACAAAAACAACAATTAGTATTTTTCATCACTGTTCTAGAACACTAACATACCTGGTTTTGTACTTCACTGAATCTACAGACTCGAAGCTAAAGCTCGAGTGGAAAAACCCCAAATGTATTGAATACGTCCCGCCCGGATGTCCGCCTTCGTCGAATGTTGATCAGAGAAAAAGCCCCCATCGAACCTTCCACTCCCTTATATATCGATTCCAAAAATCTGTCGATCTTTCGAGAACAAAAACAACACAGCGATCACGCCACCCTGCAGGGTTCCTTCAGCGAAACATGAAAACCCCTCAATCAACAAATCTTACTCGCGACGTACCCATTTGACAACCAGTCATTCCTTTAATCGGTACCTATTGAATGACATCGAAATTAGATGCAATTACTGTCCTAAAATATGTTTTAAATACAGCATAAACTACTCATCTTTTAAATTATGGATAGTGAAAGACAGCTACGGAACCCGACGGTTCGTGTCGACTCGACCTTGCCTATCAATCCACCCCACCTTAGGAGGTAGGCCTCATGCTTACTTTTTTCTTTCTCTAAGCTTTGTGGCCACAAATTACATTCATACAGCCACACATTGACATGATTTCTTTTTATTTCAACAAACCTATAAATATTTAAAATATTTAAACATATAAGTATTAAAACCAAGATAATTTTAGTACACTCAAATAATAGATAAACACATTTCAAACATGAGAGAACTGTAGAACAGTTACCATACTCCGCACATAGATGACGTTGTTAACGTGATATTGAGCGACCTCGTCAAATCGTATCTATCGAAATCTACAGATGGCGTTAGTTGCGGAACAGATATGAAAGATTCGCCCTATGGACACCAACTAACAAAATAATTACGAATCTCTCGCAACTCGTCAGTGATCGATCAGTTTTGAACAAAGCCGTTTAATTATAACTTGATCCTATAATCTATTTAAAAAATGTATCATCTCTGAAATTCGAAGTTCGTAATTGTGGAATATCTTTCGCGTGAAATAATTTGGCCTAGGGGTCAAACTGTAACATGACGCTGCTAACGTAATATTGTAAAACTTCGTCATAAATTCTACAGGTGGCGTTGGTTTCAATTTAGAAAGATTCGCTCTCGATGGACTCCAATAAACAAAATATTTACGAATAATATCATTTCGAAACTCTAGCAGCACTGGCGATCAGTTTTGAACGAAGCCGTTTCATTTTAACTTAAACCTATAATCTATTAAAAAAAAGGTATCGACTCCCGAACTCGAAGTACATATTTGTGGGATATTTTTCGCGTGAAATATTTTGGCCTAAGGGTCAGACTGTTACAATCGCCCCTGAATTTTTATGAACATTAAAAGCAATTAAAAATTCGAATAGACTGTCTAAGTACTATTTATCTCAATATTTTCTAAAGTAACCAAAATGTTTCAAGGTAATATTTTAATCAATTGTTTATCCGAGTTTTCAATCAACCGTTTATTTGTCGATAAATTTTTATAAAGATTTAACTATGTTTGATTTAGTTTATTTTTTACCAAATTAAGCAATATTTTACACTAAAATACTAATTTTTAAGTCACTTAATGCCCTAGTAGTGAGCTGTGTAGTCTAAAGCTTTAGTTATTTTGAATGAACATGAATCTACACTTAAATGTGTTACACAAATGTGTTAAGTTAGATGAACTGCAATTCAGATAACCTTAAAACAGACACGTCGCGGTTGAGTTGACTGGTAGATAAAGCCATTCCTGCTCCAGGTCCACCACTAGATTTTGCGCAAGTAGCAAAATAAAAAGAGAAAAAAAAACAAATAATGCATTTTTAAGATCATGGAGAGCGTGCGTTAACTATAGAGGGCAGCACAATTGCTTACACCAGAGACACCGTGCGGATAAAAAGAAACCTTTCAGACCTGTCTAGATTTGCATCTGTAAACTTATTAAAATTTATTATAATGAAGTTTTATTACCTATATGTTAAAAATGCTTATACCTAATAATGTTAAAAATGATAAAATATGGATTTCAGTCGAACAACAATAAACGGCAGCATAGCCTAATTACATAGAGGTCAAAGGCTCTTCAATTCTGTCTAAGAAGTTCAGGAACATACAATATTTCGAATGTTCAGATAATGGTACCTAAAGTATTGTTTAATAAGTACCTATTTAAATTAGCTTTAAAGACACATTCGAATCGCACACAAAACTGCAATCCACCCGTAAATCATGAATGTAAGTAGTATTCTTCACCGCTTTATGCTTTGTTCTCTTGTCTATGTTCTATGTCTTGCGACTTTCGTTAGTTTCAATATTTTGGGCAAACTAGGGGACAAGAAAAAGACTACAACGCGCGAACTAGCTGCAAAAGTGATTAGAGGTTTCACCTTACTCATTACTTAAACAAAATTAAATCACAGAGAATATTTTGTAATTTGTGACAGACAACGAGCAAAGTAAAGACTAGCCAACGCGACAAAAAGTAAATAAAATACGTGAAATACCTATTATGTGCGTGCACCTAAGATTCGTTTAAGTGGTGAGTTTTATACTACAAACTTTGGTATTTCTACAAACATGTGACCACACATAACATTAAACATATTTGTGCATTAACCAATTATTTCTAAATGCTTTTAAATTATGCAGATTTTCTGTGTTTATAATATGTTTCGATTTTCACGTAACCATGATATAAGAGACT
This sequence comes from Blastobasis lacticolella, assembly GCA_905147135.1. Classification (NCBI taxonomy): domain Eukaryota; kingdom Metazoa; phylum Arthropoda; class Insecta; order Lepidoptera; family Blastobasidae; genus Blastobasis; species Blastobasis lacticolella. The sequence continues at coordinate 646,636 of LR990043.1, forward strand.
ATTCGTTGGAAATTAATAGAATTTTACACCATTTTATTTATGTACCTAGTTTTCTTTGATGTGTTGGAACATCCTTAAATGCACCGTAATTTATTCGTCTAAACAATTTATGAAACATATTACGTGAAGTGTCAATCTCAAATTTTTATAAGATAAAAGTTTCGGATTAGTGCCACTAATTGGCAGCTCTTCTTTATTTATGTTTGGATTACATTGTTACTCTCACCTAACAGACAAAAGGAAAATGGGCCAATAATGAAAATAAAGTGTTCACCGCTACTTCCATACATACTTAGTACACAACAAAATAACTATCAACGCAACGCAGTAACTATCAAACCACGCAACGGACCCAAACGCGGTCCCCAGCAACACACAGTGCGCCTCAAGAGGAAAGTCTATAAAGTAGGACGATATATTACGATGTACAAAGGTATATTACGATCGCTAGGATTCCTATTAATTGAGAACTGATTATACGAATGATTTTTTGAACTATCCAGAAATACTCGGAACTCACAGGCGCAAGGATCCGTATAATACCTAAAAAGCATATATGCTTAAGACAAACCTCCTACCTAAATATAAGGAACGAATGAATTGCTAACCCTATGAAAGCCGTCGGTCACCTTAGGAATTTTAAGACGTTAATGACAACTTTTGGCGTCGTATTACGTGTTTTTCAAATACCTAAGTAATTAAAAGTCAACTTGTATATAGTTAAATTAGTACCAACTTCATTCCATCACAATCATACATGTACACATTCTCTAATGATAAGTAAGGCGAGTGAATCTGTAAACGTTTACGATTGACCGTCTCTAATATGCGCTATTTTCCTTACCCTTTCAAAACATGTTTTTACATGTTCCTGTAATTGAGATTGATCAAGTTAATAATGGGTAAATTTTGATGACATTTTCGTTGTACTAGGTTTAATTACGCTAAAAACTAACTTTACTCGATGACCTTTCAAGGAAAATAATTTTACAGGGTCGCGATCTACGACTTCTCTATACCAAATAACTATGATGACCACTCATAGCAATTTAAACGAAAAACCGTTTCATACGTTTTCCCTCCAAAACAATTCAACAGTTATTGGGCCTAAAAACGACAATTGAGCAACATCCTATATGACTTATTGATTTGTCCGAAATGATGTAAATTTATTATCATTACTCTAACAGAATTACAAATAATGTCAATATAGAAGATATACAAATATTTTGTTTATAATTTTAAGAATAACCTGTTTAATACTTCCACTCTCTCCAATTCACGTACAACAAATTGTGCTCTCTTGAAGAAAGCCACTAACCTCGTGTAAATTACAAGTTTTTTATGGTATAAATATCGTCACAGTTGACGATTATATTTGTGATGATGATGACAAAACAGATGATGATATAGCAGTGGTAATATCCTGGTCACGCTTACCAATATTGTAACGTTCGCCCTCTCAGCATAACAGACTCTCTCATACTTTCACGCACACGCTCATTCACACTAAAATCTAAGCTCTAAAACTACCATTTCTAAACCGTAAGACTATAGAATCTATTATCGACGTTTTAAACTAAATAAGGCCATTTGTGATCGTCTATGGAACTCTACGTTATGATGTTAGTAACCCCGATGCTTTTAGAGTAGAGAAGTATAAACAGGTATGAAATTAATGATTTGAAATGAAATTAAAATGAAAAGAGTTAATTAGATTAGAGATTAAGTTGTCAAGAAAGTTGTATCTAAAGTTAGGAATCAGATTCATATATTATATATAAAGGGAACAAACAGATATTATGTCTAAGGGAAAATAAACAGATATTATGTCCAAGGGAAACAAACAGATATTATGTCCAAGGGAAACAAACAGATATTATGTCCAAGGGAAACAAACAGATATTATGTCTAAGGAAAAATAAACAGATATTATGTCCAAGGGAAACAAACAGATATGGTGTCTAAGGGAAACAAACAGATATTATGTCCAAGGGAAACAAACAGATATTGTGTCTAAGGGAAACAAACAGATATTATGTGTAAGGGAAAATTAATAGATATTATGTCCAAGGGAAACAAACAAATATTATGTCCAAGGGAAACAAACAGGGCCCCCCTCATTAGAGGAGGGGTAAGCTGCTCCAAAGTCAGATAACTGACTCCAGCATGAACTTCGCTACTCGTAGCCCATGCTTCACTCCGCAGCTTACTATATGAGTCAACCAGAGACATCCTCATCCTACCCTGATATTTATTTAAGAGATGGCACAATATTCTAGGTCTTTGTCAAGTCAATTAATATTTCATAATATATAATGTAAGAGGGCACAACAACAACAACCAATGCCTGTGGATCATATCCATATAATAATTGTAGGTGTGATTAATTCAATAAAGCATGTAGCTTACTCCAGGTCTCTCCACATCTTCTTGTTGTAGATACGTATATCATGTACCAGAGCTTACTCATGAGCATAATGACAAGTCTTAGGATACACCACAAGTTGAGTCAATCGCGTATGCAGGGTCCAATAGACTCGACGATGTAGATTTGGATACCCCATAAGCATACAAAGGCGGACTACAACAGTGTTCCTTCGACAACAATAAAGGGCCCGAATTCAGCAGCACAGATATAGTATAGGTAGAATAGTATAGAATCGGCAGTTAGCCCTGGAGAGAGTGCTCCATACACAAATGCAGATTATGCATAATAAAGTTTTCAGTTTGTAATATTTCTTCAAAATCCAGTGATGGATAAGTTCCAGAGAACCATGGTGTTGTTCCAAATGGCTAAAGCCACAATCTTTTAGTAATAATTAAAGGGAAAGAGATAGAGTCCCATAGGTCAGTCCGTAAGGTAGTGCTACCACCGCTCCGGAAATGGAACCTACATGTGAGGAACGAAGCGGCCAGCTTCTCACACAGCCAAACATCTCACGGGTACTAAACTCATTCTTCGATATAATGTAAAGATAGCAGGCGAACAGGATCATGATTTCAATTGGTAGTCCCAAATGTATATGATGTATAACATCAAGTTCTTCATATAAATATCCCAAGTAAGTAACTTGTACAAATTATAGATATCTTCAGTATCGATAAATAGCTCAAGGCTAATTTAAATTAGTTATAAAAATAATTAATATTGTAATAAACAACTGGTAATTGAGGCCTGTAACTTCAGGTACTCTCAATAAATATTTCAAATGCTGGACTCCAATTGGTATAGAAAAGTAGCTCCAAAGTGTTTTTCTAGTTATAGAATATTATTGATGTTGCAACTGTATCAGGGAACTGTATACTGTTGAACCATCTAGTTATGAAAGTCAATAACAATGAACTTTATTCATTGATCCTAAGCAATCCCAACGTACAGATTTGGTCGCATTAAAGTTGTCCCATCGGCACACCACTAAGTACTAGAAAGGTTTTGCAAAAACCATGGGATTCAGAAAGACTAACTGCTATCTCGTTATATTGGAAGCGAGCTTCCTCAACATCAAAACAAACAAACAAACATTAACATCGCTGTTTTCGCTATGTGCAATAAATTTGGATTGACAGACTGCTATCCGGACATCTTAAGACCGAAGTCCCTCAATATCACGATAACAACGGTACACCCAAAAGTTTGTCTATGCGGACTCCAGCTTTGCCAATACATTTTAGAACCTTTTCGCAACATGCATTAGGTTTAGACTGGTCAGCTGCTATCCAGATGTCTCAAGACCGCAATCTATTAACATCGCGATAACACCAACTCGCCCAAAAATTGACTTGCGCGGACTAAGCTCTAAGATGATTTAGAAGAGAAAAGACTGATTTTAGGACGTTTTCGCAACATACCTTAGATTCAGATAGGTTAGCTGCTATAATGATATCTCAAGACCGTAATCTCTCCACATCACCATAACACCAACTCACCCATAAATGGATTGCGCGGACTAAGCCCTAAAATACTGGTGTTCCAACAGGACCCCAATCATAAAACCCGATCTGTCACGTATGCTACCCGAAAGAAGGATACTAAATATTATTTTATCAAAATCATGTTCAATGCCATCTCTAATAAATATCTTTAAAGTAATATCTACACATTAAAGTTACAAAGTAAATAATTTAAGGATTTAAAATCCAAATTACAATGCTCAATGAAGTCATCCCACTTCTAAAGTATTTCATTCCAATCAGCTCTAAACGTTCAAAATAGCGAATTAATAAATGCTCGTTATAAATTTATTCTCAAGATGTGAGAACACATCAACTCCTAATAGCCTACTTGTTTTAATACAAATAATGGCCTACAACTTTATTAATTTACTTAAAAGCAACTAACAAACGCTCTCATACTAATACTGTCACGCACTCATACATACATAACAAACTCACTAACATCGTCTATACTATAGACCAAAAACGCACGCTCTGTCTTTCTCACGTAGGTACATACTGATTGACAACGAAGGAATGTATGAAATTAATTTCTCGCCCCTAAAACCGTTCGGACTAGAAAATCTTTAGTACATCTAACACACTCACTCTCGCTCATCTCTCTCTCTATCTCTCTCAAATCTATTCCTTTATTACATTGATTTATATGGTAATTGTTTCAATCCTTTTCAAAGAATAGAGTATAATAACTGTACATAGTACAAAACAGAAGCCGTCTACCGCGTTACTTTTAGATAATTTAGTAAAGGTCAATCTAAGATTGAAGTACGTATAAGCGATTATTAATAACCGTATTAAATGTGACGCAGCTAAAATTTCATAAAATATAATTAAAAATCATTTTTAAAACTTATGATGTTCCGCCCTAAGGATCGAACCCGGGACCTTCGGTTGACTCCGCGGTAAAGTTGAACGTTCGCTAGACTAGCAACTTTAACTACTGAACGCGCGGCGAAATATGCTACCACTATTAGATCGGTCGTATTTCATAAAATTCTCCGAAACCAAAACTCTTCAGGAATTCCGTATTATTTTACAGAATAATGATTATTTAGTGAATATATAACGATATATGAATAATGAATATATTATTCCACACCTAAATACCTACATTACTAGATGAGTTAATTTTTGCTTATTTAAAAGATAACCTAAGCGAACTACTTTTGGCCTTCCCCTTTCTTTATCCCAATAGACGAAGCCTAAGCATATCCTTGTGCAAATAAATTCCCCGTTTACTGTGTAAGTGTGATGTAAGTGTCCCATACATTAGTCCTATGCATAACTAGAATAAAGACTAGCTAAACCTAACTTTCAGCACTGGAATAGCGACCGAGATCGCTCAACCAAGTACTAAGGTGTATTCCCTATCGTCTCCTGGGCCAGTCAGTGGTGGGTCTGACCAGTGTAGCCAGAAGTTGTACCTATTCCTAAGAATATCCGACATGATACTGCCTGGGGACATGCCGAATACATTGTGTGACAAGACCTCGGAACCTCGGCACTACGGGGCTTACTGTTGGGAAGCGAAGGCGAGGGCCTTGCAACCTTGCGTGGAAACACTTGACGAATCCCAGATCCTTTCGTAGTGCCTAAATTCCAAGTCAGACGATCTATGAATGTCACACAAAAATTCCAGAGAAAGGTACTAGGCAATTACTTAATTCCAATCGGAACAAAAGGTTAATAATGGAATATTATGTAACATCCAGCCGTTTGCTGTCCGAATCAAACGGCCTAAGGTCTTCAACCTTAGTAGGACCTGAAAGCATAAGCAAGGGCAGTGTGCAATGCCTTGCCAAGGGGTCCCTGAAACAAAAACAACAATTAGTATTTTTCATCACTGTTCTAGAACACTAACATACCTGGTTTTGTACTTCACTGAATCTACAGACTCGAAGCTAAAGCTCGAGTGGAAAAACCCCAAATGTATTGAATACGTCCCGCCCGGATGTCCGCCTTCGTCGAATGTTGATCAGAGAAAAAGCCCCCATCGAACCTTCCACTCCCTTATATATCGATTCCAAAAATCTGTCGATCTTTCGAGAACAAAAACAACACAGCGATCACGCCACCCTGCAGGGTTCCTTCAGCGAAACATGAAAACCCCTCAATCAACAAATCTTACTCGCGACGTACCCATTTGACAACCAGTCATTCCTTTAATCGGTACCTATTGAATGACATCGAAATTAGATGCAATTACTGTCCTAAAATATGTTTTAAATACAGCATAAACTACTCATCTTTTAAATTATGGATAGTGAAAGACAGCTACGGAACCCGACGGTTCGTGTCGACTCGACCTTGCCTATCAATCCACCCCACCTTAGGAGGTAGGCCTCATGCTTACTCTTTTCTTTCTCTAAGCTTTGTGGCCACAAATTACATTCATACAGCCACACATTGACATGATTTCTTTTTATTTCAACAAACCTATAAATATTTAAAATATTTAAACATATAAGTATTAAAACCAAGATAATTTTAGTACACTCAAATAATAGATAAACACATTTCAAACATGAGAGAACTGTAGAACAGTTACCATACTCCGCACATAGATGACGTTGTTAACGTGATATTGAGCGACCTCGTCAAATCGTATCTATCGAAATCTACAGATGGCGTTAGTTGCGGAACAGATATGAAAGATTCGCCCTATGGACACCAACTAACAAAATAATTACGAATCTCTCGCAACTCGTCAGTGATCGATCAGTTTTGAACAAAGCCGTTTAATTATAACTTGATCCTATAATCTATTTAAAAAATGTATCATCTCTGAAATTCGAAGTTCGTAATTGTGGAATATCTTTCGCGTGAAATAATTTGGCCTAGGGGTCAAACTGTAACATGACGCTGCTAACGTAATATTGTAAAACTTCGTCATAAATTCTACAGGTGGCGTTGGTTTCAATTTAGAAAGATTCGCTCTCGATGGACTCCAATAAACAAAATATTTACGAATAATATCATTTCGAAACTCTAACAGCACTGGCGATCAGTTTTGAACGAAGCCGTTTCATTTTAACTTAAACCTATAATCTATTAAAAAAAAGGTATCGACTCCCGAACTCGAAGTACATATTTGTGGGATATTTTTCGCGTGAAATATTTTGGCCTAAGGGTCAGACTGTTACAATGCATCGAATGATGCCTGAAAATGCAGGTTTTTTTTTGTTTCCCTCATCTAACTAATGTATTCCCTCCCCTGGCGAACGTTACTGTGCTGGCACCGAGTCTAAAATAAGGATATGTAACTCACACGCATTGTATGATTTATTTATTTATTTTGGTTCACCAACAGTTTGTACACAAGATACATAGGTAGGTATAAACTATAAAAAATACATTTTGTACTCTAGTTATAGAGTTATTTGTCATGATAGAAAGCTTATATTAATGTTTTTTTGTGTTTTGACCGTGGTTTAATATTTTTATTAATTTTTTTTATGATTCTCGGAGACAATCGAGCAGACAATAGGAAGTGATAAGTATCGCCCATAACATCAACAATTTATGCGTTTTGGTTGCAGGCAACAAAAATGCAGTACCGTGTGACTGTGAACCTGTCACTGTGAAGCCTAAGATGGAACACAACAACGCAAGCATTGTTGTGTTTCTGCGTGCTAAGACGATTGTACTCACCAAGGCTCCTCAGGCTTGATTGAATCATATCACCTAATAAATTTTGGTACTCGCATACTCCAACTCGAATCGACAGTGCTGGATTTACATCGCTCTCTCGCGCACGATGAAGCCCATCCTGCTTATGCAGGATGGATAGCCACAGCAGTCTGTTTGCAAACATAAAACATTATTGATGCGCAAGCGCCGACTGCAGCGGCGAGATTGCGCGCTTTACTGCCGATGATAAAACGCCCAGTGGACCAGGTTTGGCTGCGACCGATCATCGTTTTGACGCCGCATATAGATCTGTAGCTGCTTAAGAGCCAGGGATACGTGATAGATAGGATACACGGTAGGCCCAAGAAGCGATAACATCACAGAGTCGGAAGCGAGCTCCAACGGCTAATGACCCGAGAATGCCCTAGATCGGGCAAAGTGGAGAAGCCGGGATTTGTCGACATTCGGTGATCTTTAGGCGCAATTTTCTTTTTTTACAATATCTGTATATAATTATACATAGCTACACCTATTTTGCTGTATTAAAATCGACCCAATCTATCTACTTTTTATATTTATGTCAATCGGTAAATAAAAATTAAAGCGGGCATTACATTCCTATGCCTTATTTTGGTAATACCAAAGCGTTGCTCACCTATGAAACACGGGGGCACATTACTCTGGCAGTTAGCAGACATATACTATATCCCTCCACCACCAAAGCCACGGTTCTCAAAACCACAGCACATGGTACTCCTCTCAGACTCGTCTGCTAGCTTAATGGTCCGCGACACCCAACAAGTTCCCAATCCTCCGCCCAGTAAAAGGATATCGGTTCTGAAAACCAAAGTACTCCTGTCAGTGTCGTCTGCTAGATTGACTATTAATCAATTGCAACAAGCTTCCAATTCGTCGTCCAGATAGGGATATCGGTTCTCAGGAGCACAGTACTATTGTCAGCGTTATCTGCAAGGTAAATGTTCCACGACAGTATACAACAAGCTCCCAATTCGCCGTCCAGACAGGGATATCGGTTTTCAGAAGCACAGTACTCTTGTCAGCGTCGTCTGCAACGTTAACGGCAAGCGACACCACGCAACAAGCCTCCAACCCGCCGGCCAGTAAGGGATATCGGTTCTCAGAAACATAGTACTCCTATCCGCGTCGTCTGCAAGGTTATTGTGGAATATGCAAAGTGGCTGCTGCTGAGCTATTCACGGTTTGCTGGATTATTGAAGATCTAGACCACGATTTTTGGTGTTCAATGAGCTAATTCTCTTGATGATACTTTTATATTTTACTAGCTGACCCGGCAAACGTTGTTTTGCCATATAAATAATTGAGGATTGTATGTATTTTTGTATGTTGTATCATAAAAAAATAGAAATTAAAAATTTTGTCTAAAAAATAAAAAAATAAATTTAGGGGTGGACTACCCCTAACATTTAGGGGGATGAAAAATAGATGTTGGCCTATTCTCATAGATACCGGATAAGCACAAAAAATTTCATCAAAATCGGTCAAGCCGTTTCGGAGGAGTATGGCAACGAAAACTGTGACACGAGAATTTTATATATTAGATGTTAATTTTATTTTGTGCCATATCTATTCGTAACTTAATTGTAACTTAATTTAGTCTTAAGTCTGGCCATGACAGAATACCAGCGGGTGTGGGTTTTACCTTCACCCATATGCGGAGTCATGGAACATTTTGTCTATAAGATTACAAAAATCTGGTAATTTATAGGCAAATAAAGATTTCTGTTTCTATTATTGTTCCGCGACAGTACGCAACAAGCTCCCAATCCACAACCCAGTAAGGAATATCGGTTCTCAAAACCACAATACTTAATGTTAGCGTCGTCTACAAGCTTTTTGGTCCGCGACAGTACACAACAAGCTCCCAATCCGCGGCCCAGTAAGGGATATCGGGATCGGTTACGTGTAACGAATATGCAATGGCACGTCGAAAAAACTAGCCGTAAGCCCGTTAAGCCTTCCAGAATTTGAGAGTATGTGCGGGAAAAGCCTGCGAAACAAGAGGTGGGGTATGATACCATGCATAAACTTCATTTGGAAGAGTTGGAAAGTAGTTGTGTGAGTAATTATGTAACTGTTTTGTGTCCTAAATAAATTTGAAAACAAAAGGGTCTGTAAAAACAAGCTTCACAGATGAGATAACATCTACTACTGACGTATTCTATCGAACTATTGACGAATTGTCTATTAAATCTTATTTTACAGCGATTTTTGGTATTGTAAAAATCATCTAGCGTGAATGTGCTGTGTAATTGGGCTGTCGCACGCTAGGGGCTCGCCTTGCCGGATTTAGCAGATCAGGTAATTACAATGCAGCGACTGCCATTTGACTACCATGACCCTCTTAACAGGGAAACCCGACTCGATAAGATACACATTCAGTCGCCTGAATGTGCAGGTTCGGTACCGTAATAGCAGCATATACATGGCTGGATTCGAACCTGGTACCTCTCGCTCGCGTGTTGGATTCATTTACCAATAGGCCACCGACGCGCTGCCTCACCGTAATAGAATCGGTTAATACCAGTGTACATAACTCGGAAAAGAGGACTCGAACCCGGTACCTCGGAGTACGAGTACCCCTTAACAATTAGGCAACCGACGCTCTATGATTATTGTTATTACTGTCTGCAACATTTTCATAACAACAAATAAAAGCGCGCAAAACCTCCCGCATCAACACAACCGCTAATCGCTGCCCGCTTCTCAATCTGCGGCGTGCCAAAACACAAACATACTCAAATTGCTCGTTAGGCCCGTGGGCCCGATCGGAACGGAAGCAATTAAAGACAAGATCACAATTAAGTAGTCAAATACACGACATTGTGTGCCTTCCTCCCCCTGTTTGCACGGGACATGGGACCCGGAGCCAGATTCTGATGGACAGATAAATCACGGAATCGGGGACGGAAATATTTAATTCGGGGAGTGAAGATATTTCGTTCGGCGCGCTTTGTTGGTTTGGGAGAGTATTTTATTAGTCTTTAGGTAGGTTAGGCTTTCAGATATCAGGTGGTAGGACTCTGAAGAGTCCACCTGGGTGAGTATCACCGCCTTATCTATTTCTGCCGCCAAGCAACAATGCTTTCATTATTGTGTTCCGGTTTGAAAGATAAGGTAGACAACTCAGTTACAGATGATAGTTCATATGTCCTCACGCTGACACGCCACCTGCGCTTCTGCAGATAAATCGTAGATGTTATAGACGATGGTTACTACTTACCATCAGGTGGGCTATCTGCTCGTTTGTCACTGACACACCTGCCAACTCCCACCCGTAACTTACGACAGATATTGTAGGGCATTTGAGATATAGCAGCTCGATCCCTTTTGAAAGATCGTTCGCGGCTAATGATGTTATCGTGCGGGGCTGGGCGGGACCCGGGACACGCGAGCCCGCACTTACGGGACAGGCGATGCCCCGGGCATGCCCGGGATTAACCCAGAAACACCCCGTACACAATCCCTCACTACACGCCCGATATATTGTTCGCGCTCTATGATTTATTAAGGGGCCCCTGCAGGCACTTAGCCGTGATCTATCTATCTGGATAGAGGTGTGTGGTGTGCTAATGTTGCAAATGCAAGTCTCTGTCGAGGTATCTTCTATCAGAATTAATATCATAATGGAATAGTATTGCTTGCATCTTTGGGCTGGTGATATTGTTGAACCTCTTGATTCCGCGCGACGGCGCGCCATATAATGGGAGCTGTTAGGTATTCAGCATTTCGTATTAGAATTGTGCAGCTTCATACATTTGCTCCGTATACCTTTTAGAGCTATTTGAGGCGCATGATTTCATATCCTTTTTTTAGTTCATCAGGTTGGTTGTCTGATGTCGTACACCATTTTTATGTCGCTCGAATTCCTGTTGTATACCTCCTTCCTGAAAAAGACGTTCATGTATTCACATCTAAACTTATGAATCTTGCATTGTCTGCACGATCTTCACAAGTTCGTCCCTCCTCTTGTTTTATCAATGACTGGAAACAATTTTCTTTTTCTGCGTCGAGTGAAACAAAAAATATTGCACCATTCAAGAAGAAGAAAATAAAGGAAATAAAACTCAACGCCAACGGAAACGTTCACCATTTACAAATACTTGTCACCAGCTCGGTGCAGCTAGCCGCCAGAGTGTAAATACTCTTGTCGCACTATCGAGTTAGTGGAGAAATCAAATAAGTTTTGAGGTGAATGTTCCACTTCCAGAAAATACATATAAGTACGCATGCCAAAAACCAAGTAAACGATACACAAAATTCGATTTTAACAAGATCAACACTCAAGAAACTAGCTATAGTGATTCGTTGCTGGATATAAGCCTCCTCCAAAGTATTGGAGGCTTTTTCCATAACCTCTAGACTCATCAGATAATAAAATCTCGAACCCTACGCACCGGCAAGATTGGTCTGCACTCCAAACCGGGTAACTTTATAGGCTGCTTTGTGTCCCCCTATCCATTAGCATAGTCTATTCGATCTGAATATAGAATGAACATAGATGGCCAAGCATCGTGCAATGGCTAGAAACTTAATTACTCAAGACATACGTCTTTGTCCCCGCGCCCCTCGCCGCAAAACTTAGGACTTAGGTCGGGGCAGAGTATAGCGCGGTCGACCGTTCGACGAGAACGTTTCTAATCCATTTCTTGCTTTTCAGGGAATCCCTCGTACGCGCCACATAGTAGGTCCGCAATGGTTTATAAACAGAACCGCTATGTTGCTAACCGTGAACGGTTTCGCGTGAAGCGGTGCAGGGTCTTAGACCTTCCCTATCGGGACAAATGGGAGTTTACCGAAGTGGGTCACCTCTATTCGGGGGTATTGAGTAATTAGTTATTGACATAGTACGTCCGGTATGTCTTGAAAGACATGATTTGTATTGTTTAAGCCTTGAGCCTTTTGAAAGAGATAGGACGGTGTTAAATCTATACATAGGTTGTGGGGAAGCCGATGGATGCTAAAGGCACAGTGTCGATCGGTATTGAAAACGTGTGGGAGGCCTAGGTTCAGCAGTGGACGTCCTGCGGAGAGTAATGATGATGACCTTTTGGGATTTATGGGTAAATAAAAATGCAGATTTATAACCATGATTGCATTTCATATAATATAATTATGTTAAAGGAGCATCGGTGGCTAAATAAGAGGTCCGACTCGGCTCGCACCCCGAGGTACCGGGTTCGAACCCTAGTCCCGCCATGTAAGTGGGTTCTTACACTTGTAGGTAGTTCTTGTAACATTTTTTATGATCCACGAATCTCTGCAAATCAGCTTTGAAGGTTTACTTCAAGATTTGACCTTCTGTAGAACCTACATACGCGTACCGAGAAAATGTGGTAGTTTAATATCATCATCACAGCCCATAACAGTCCACAGCAGGACTTAGGGCCTCTCTACGAAAGGAGGTTTTTGCCATCTTCTTTGCGTGTCGGCAGGTCAAATTTGCGAGAACCAGTACTCCGCCCCTGATACAGTGTTATTGCCATAATCTCCACGCTTGGTAGGCGGGTTGGAGATCGCAGTGTTATTGGTATAACAATGGAAAATGCTGCTGACCATTTTCCAGCCTACGGAGACTAGATCTTTTGTCTCGATAACATTAGTCGCCTTGTACGACACCCGCGAGTGTAAGGGGTTTAATATACCAGTGCTGAATTGTAATTACATATTTGATAGAAACGTCGAGACTTAATGAAGACGTACGTGAATATGCCGAAGCGGTTTGCTGTGACTATGCCTGTACCTGTTTCTGTTTATATTTAAACATATTCTAAAAAAAGGACAGACTGACCCAATACTCATATCTCCTGCTGCAACTTCCGATGGCCAGAATCTACAGCGGATACTAACTACCAAGTTTTTGAGCAGAAAGCGTAGGTTTCATGCATTATAAAGTTTAAAACAATATAAATAAGCCCATATTTTGTTAGTAATAATATTAAACAACTGAGTTAAGTTTTTTTGGTTTCTTTAGTTTCCCCTTATTGCGATCCCAGTAATATTCTGGCTGAACCGTAATCACATGGATCCGTAGTGGCGGCGAAAGGTCGTTGGGCTCGGTTGGTGCACAGGACACATCCTCAGTCGTTCCTTCTGAAACTGCTCGTGGGGTCATCTCGACATGGTGTACCGCCGCAATACTACTCCTCGCAGTCGCAACTCCTTCCTAAGGAAATTCTTTACTTTCTCCGTCCGCACTCGTACACGGAACGCATGGAAGTTGGTGTCCCAATACGAGAGCAATGAGGAGTTTTCCAGTAGGTATTGATAATTGGTTTCAAAAAGCATCAATAGATGGCGCTCCTACAATTTTGGTAATCTTTTTAAATCTGTATGGTGGTGGCAGTGATTTCATGCAGCCAACTAATACTAAACTTAAAAATAAAATGTTTATTAAAATAAACATAACTGTTAAAGGTTGAACGAAGTGTAAAAAGTAATATTTATAGAAGTTGGCACTATGTTCCATTATTATTACAACCTCTAAAATGGTTGAAAACTATTGACAAATACAATATTATCCAATACAACGTACCCAGTGTTTATATCCTGTTTGCTAAGAACCTATTTTAAGCGATTATTAATTACCAAAATTGTCGGGGCGCCATCTAGTGAGTAGTTAGGAATGCTTTAGATACCTATTGGAAAACTGCTCATTCGACGACAGTCAGTGCAATCGCGACTTGCTCTTTGAGATGATCTTTAATGAATAATGAGTCGAATCTATATCGTATCCTGTGGGATGCAGCGTGAGCGTGTTTTTTGTCTGTGTGCAGGCTATTATAATCGTTTTTACTGTGTACTAAAATGTACAGAATAAATGATTGTCTACAATAAAAATAAGACGATTACCAACCATAATGATCTCGGATGTTAATGGGCCGGTTGTGTTCTCGTGCGCGAGGGCCCGGGTTCCGCCTTGATCATGATCCAGGGTTTGGCAGGTCAGGCAATTATGGTGGAGAGACTGCCATCCGACCTCCATGACCCTGCTACTAGGGGAACCTGACCAGATTGGATCATGGTTACACATTCAGTCGCTTGAATGTGCAGGTTTCATCACGAAGTTTTCCTTCACAGTAAGAGCATCGGTTAGTATTCAACTAATGTACATAACTTAGAAAAAACATGGCCGCAGCGGGATTCGAACCCGGTATACCGGGAACCGAGTCGGATACACTATAAATATTCAATGATAATTATTAAGATACCTCACGCATCAATTCCAACCAGAAACCCAGAAAGGTCAAACACGACATTACCCAGAAACTTCTGCAATCAGAAAAGGGAGCGAGAGGCGTCAGCGAATCCCCGCGTCGTATCAGCCATAATCAAATGTGAGTACCCAACATACCCAACACGGGTACCCGCCAAATGAAACACATTTATTATTCAAAGCACTGAGACACCGAGATGAGAGATACACCCGACTGTCAATGCTACAACTGGATTAAAAACATTAAAACGTACACGAGGAAAGGGTTAATTTTTGAATTAAAACATAATTCGGTTCCCGGCGAGCGCAGCGGTGGGCGTGACGCGCGTGTTATATTATATGGTATTATGGTCTATTTTTAATTGTTATTTAAAAGTAAAACTATGGTAATACATAATAAATAATATTGCCAAATAAAATTATAGTCGTTTCAGAACAAATGTACGAAACTCCTGAACGATGTTTAATCTTTGTGTAAATTCAGTACTAATTAACTAAAAGTTTGGTTTCTAAATATTCAATGTGTCTTATAATTATTTAAAATAGTTTTAAGAACTATTTCGATGAATTTGGTTATTATCTTTGCACAATATTTCATAGTTAATTAGAATTATTATAACGTGCTGTCATTGGTTGAAATGTAACGGCTTCTAACTTCCGTTTGAATGTTGGTTATATAAACCCAGTCGAGAGACTGGGAGGGCCTTGTTGCTCCAGACCCGGCACAGAGTTAAGTACAAACTTGCATTGTTTTATTGTTGCTTTATATTTTGTATTAGTTTTATTCATCTATATAATCGGTTATTTATTGAATCATACGTAATACTATTGTCCCATTTTTAGGGATTTTGTATTTTGCCATGTTTTATTATGTTCAGAATATATTGTTATATTTCCCAAGTAACTTTGTTTGCTATGATTGCCTATCCTATAATATAATAACTTATCTAATTTGATCCAATATGTATGTTTAAATATGCTTTTCATTTCTGGAATAAATAGCTATTTATATTTAACTAATGTGCCCTATTTTTATTTCATTAAGCTTTCCACCCTTAGTTTTCGATAAAATACTAGACCACCATCATTAATATCTTCTAAATACTTAAATTCACACCCGAGATCTGTACACTCTATGCACCCTATCTAACATCAGAAGTGGGATAAAGGACTCACAACGTCCTACAATATTTCTAACATTCTTATTTTTTTTATGTTACATCGTGATCTTTCCGCCCGCACGAGCCTGTGGAAGCTGGATTCTTCTTACGACGCGGAACGGCGAGTACCTGCAGAATGCAGATGCGGGACTACGATGTTTGGTCCTCGACGAAACTGCTATTTACAGTTTTTAATCGGTGAGTCGTTCATTCATTTCTCTCATCGAATGTGTAACGAACAAATTGAGAAAGTCGAGAAAGTCTTAAGTTGCTATGCACCAACGTGAGCGTCAGAATGGCTGGTTGTCTGTACCGTAGGTGTATGAAAGTTGATTAGATAATTGCTACATAATTGCTTATATTTGCTACATATAATAAATAATTGCTACATTTGATGTTTATTTAGAAATCAGATATTTTTTTTGTCCAGCCATTCTGACGTTTAGATGGCTGGTAGCCTCCTAGTTTATAGTCAAGCATGCAGAGTTTCCCAAAATGTATTGCGTCAATAATTGCTACATATTTGCTTCATTCAACTTCATTAGATATAACTTCAAAAGAACGTTAAACAAAAGATGTAGCATTTATTTGAATTAACCCAAGGAAAAGTGCCTGACAAAATAATGAAAGCAAATAGTAATCCGTTTCAATTGTTTAGGCTCTGGTAACCGTACGTAAGGAATACGATTCTTGCGTCAAAATGTACTTACTCATAACATTACATGTCATTTAACAATTTAAAACACCTGCTTCCTATGATTGCGCTACATAACTATTTGCTTTCATTATTTTGTCAGGCATTTTTCCTTGGGATAATTCAAATAAATGCTACATCTTTTGTTTAATGTTCTTTTGAAGTTATATCTAATGAAGTTGAATGAAGCAAATATGTAGCAATTATTGACGCAATACATTTTGGGAAACTCTGCAGGCTTGACTATAAACTAGGAGGCTACCAGCCATCTAAACGTCAGAATGGCTGGACAAAAAAATATCTGATTTCTAAATAAACATCATATGTAGCAATTATTTATTATATGTAGCAAATATAAGCAATTATGTAGCAATTATCTTATCAACTTTCATACACCTACGGCACAGACAACCAGCCATTCTGACGCTCACGCACCAACTTAGTGGCAGAATTACAATTTAATTAATTTTACAATGGATTTAAAACTAAAGTTCCTGTCCAGAAACGAATACGAACACAACAATAAAATTTGAAAAGTATTTGTTTAATGAGGGTATGGTTTGATTATAATTTTAACTTTGACCGTCGATACTTTTTAAATTATTTTGAAAAGCTGCCTGCAACATTGAAAAAAAAAAGTCTTTGTAATTTTTTGTTGGTAAGAAATAATAAATTAAATTTGGTAAACCAAATGAATGTAAATACGAGTAGTTAAATTCCAAATTGGTTTGTGTTAGGTTATTTGCACTATGTAACGTTAATGTGAATTACTTTTATTGTTTAGTTTTTTTTGGTGTAGTAGCCGATCGACTGTGTTACCTATGACTAAGTATATCCGATGGACCTAGTACAGGTTTGGTTAAAGAATAAAACATGAGCTGACAGGATATTGATAGATACTACTTTATGATTTTAACTATTGAGAAATTGCTATTCTAAGTTTATAGCTTAACAGGTGTACGTGCACGTTATATAAGCATGACTAGTACAGCAGTACCTTTTCATCAGCATCATAAATTTAAGAGTTGGACTTCTGCCGATGGAGCTACAAGTACCTACCTATTACAAAAGTGTGACGAATGAACGTCAATGAGTAAAAATGTTAGTGATGTCTATTAATTTCGATTTGTTTTTCCTTGAAAAAAAAAAGAGTATTGCTTTGAGTTACATACTACAAGACAGCTAGTAGTAGCGGGTGTTTTACAACCATAGGGTCAGGAATGATCGAGCGAACATGGTACTGTGCTGTTTCCATTTTTCAGATAACATACGAGGCCCTTCTACAAGTAAATGGGCATCGTCACTACAATCTACGATGTCTTGCATGACTTACGGACTTCCCCTCTGAAGAACGGAACGAGACCTAAACCTGGACTTGCGCCGTGCTGTTTTCATCACGTTGCGAGACTGGAACACCTTGTTTAAATCGACGATGGGAGCGACATCGCTAAAACGATAGCAGGTAACACCCTGAAGGGTTCTGCATTAATACTGCATAAGACGCGGACGACTTAATCCCTGAAACTCGTGCTTCAAACTATACTGACTAGTTTGAAAGAATAAGTTTAAATTTATTTTATTTTAATTTATTTTCTAAATAGACGCTATATTTTCCCCATATTAAAGTTAAATTTTAAATACAAAAGTATGTGAATGCCAACTGAAACCGTTAAAAACGGTAATCGCATAATTTCTTTTTCAATAACAATACTTTTGTTGTATTTTCAAAATGGATTTCTAGTTATTCATTGCATAAAATGATTTAACGCCAATAATAATATGATTCAGTAATATGATACTGTGATGTGAGAATGGCCACTTTTATGAACTGCATATGTGATTTATTTGTGCGAATATTATACGCACATTTTATTATACAACTTCACAGCAGTGTTACACTACACTTAATTAAGTTATATGTTCATACTACACGAAACCGACAGTAACTACCTATCTCGATCTTAAAAAGTTTTTTTTTTCCATACAAATTTCGTAGTACGTTTTTACCCCCTTACATTAGGGGTTAAAGTTAACCCAAGTCATGTTCTCTATAAATTCTATTAATTCCGTAAGAAATGATTTTAGACGAATATTGAGAAATCCTTTCATAGAAGCCATCAGTACAAAATTATATATATGCTTTTCAACAATTCTTGTTGGTGGTTTAATAAATGAAAAAACTATTTTGTGCGGTTGACCGACAAATACTTGCTAAGTTTTCTAAATAATAAGTTAACGATAATCGTAACCTTTATATTCCCGTCAATTTGATAGGTAACTTTAATAAGTTAGTACCTACTTTTAATAGTCTGACAAGATTATCGAAAACGAAAGACACACATATATGTTTTCAATTTTTTTTGCATTTCTATGTAGTAATTCCTAAAATTTGCCTCGTATAAAAGAAATAATATGTAAACAAAACCCTACCAGTGGAAATTGGAAAATATTAAAATCATTGACCAAATGGAAATGCTGTAGATACGTCTTTCCAACATTTTACTATGTTTGCGTTGATATTTGAGACAATTTTTTGAATCTCCTGCCCCACACTTCCCACTGAAAGTATTGTTTTAACAATTGTCCTTAATTTACAAGAAAAATTGTATTCCCTCTCAAGAATACTATCATACGTATTTTTGTTGCACAATGTTTCCATCATGTTGACAACACAACATTTTGTTCGGTGGGTTCCCGGCTTAACTCAAAATATTAATTTGTTTACTTCATTTTCATTTCCACAAACTGTCACCATACAATAAATATTCAATCCAAGCTATTTATTAAAGTACCTACATCGACAAGATACTTTTAAAAATGGGTACCTTTATTTATTGTATTTATTCATACATTGAAATATTACATGAAAGATTTTTAACTCTTAAATGTACATCCAATAACAGGCAAACTTACGTTCAAAATAGAATCGATCGCGCTTAATTAAAAAATAAATCTACCACCGACATTCGTCTGATATTTTTAAGTGCGAAAGGTATTTGCACTGCGTCTTGGGACCGAGAAAGACACCATGTTTAACAAGTATGAACAGTCGATTAACCCCCTTACAATTTTAAAAAGAACTAGCTTTGTTATCATAAACTATATACCTTTACCTGTTTCCATAAACTATATTCGGATAATCTACCGCTATGAAAGAATTTTCAAAACCAGTACAGTGGTTACGAAGATTTTGGTTTCGAAAGATTATTTATTTCATTTCATTTATTACGTATCAGTTTTCCAACAGATTTCACAATATTATGTAGTACTTACATGTATTTATATGGCACCCTGTTAGGGCATTTCAAATAAGTGAGAGTATCTAATAAACAGTACAATAAACAAAAAATTAAATAATTCACGTATTTGTAAGATGTCATTCTGTATTAGCAGTTAATTCTATCAGCAGTATTGTAATTTTTCACATAAATTTCAAAACGGTGTCATTAATAATATAATACAATAGCTATATCCGGATTATCTCAATTCGAGGTAATTAAAAAAATTCATCAATTTTGCACAAGGATTTCATTTCTTTGGTAAATGATTTAAATTTTTAATGATTTTTTATGTTGTTGGATATATGATTACTTGAACATTTTATCCATCACAGCGTGGGGACCATTTGTACATAAAGAGAATTTAGAAAAATGTTTCTGTTTATTAACATTGCGATCGTTTCGTCTAACGCAAGTTATAGGTTACATTTACTTGAATTTTCTTACAAATTTATATGACTGTAGAATGTACAATGACGTCACTGTTAGTATGCCGTACTTTATAAATTTCCGTCCGAGCTTATAACTTTCCCCCTACAGATGATAAAATTTAAATTTTTGCTAGCTACCGTTAGTGATTGGAAAGTCAAACGTCAGAATTGACCGAACGGATTATGATGGTAGATTTGGCTGATAAGTACCATTTATTATATTGTGACAAAGTCCAGAAGTAAAACAACAAACATTTACACACACATAAGAAACAATACCATACGAGTAGTGTACCATACAATAAGTACTGTATTCTTCCAGAAACAAAAGATTTTTTATATTAAACACTAATATTTTCTATTTACTACACGTACCTATTCAATTTTATTATATTAATGTTTATATATTATGTTTGTTCGACTTTCTTGCCCGATGTCGGTCAGCCTCACAGGCAGTGAGTGTTGGGCCTGGCATGTTAAGGCATATAGTCAACATTTATCAGGATCACCGGTAAAGGTGATGCCGGTGATGGTTTACAATAATAATAAAAAATAAAAAATAATAATAATAAAAAAGCGTACATGCGTTATGATAATTTTATTGACTTAATAACTTAACTATTGGACAAGTACATGGTTATTTATTTAAATAAAAAAAAAAAGCTAAAATGCAATAAAAAAAAAGCGGAAATGCTAAGTACATAATTATTTATATAAAAAAGCTAAAATGCAATAAAAAAAAAAGCTAACGCTAAGTATCAATAATGGTACAAAATAAAAAGGAAAGCTGAAATGCTATAAAAAAGCGGAAATGCGCAGTAAATCGTTATTTATTTTTCAAATATTGGTTTAAAATTAAGTTAAGTATGTGACGAATATAAAACATACATAATATTTATAATAAACTTTTGTATGTACACGTTGTACACATGAAAATAACACAGCATAAACGATACAACAGGCACAACTCATATTTTTAATTTTATGGTTAACCTATGTAAACTTTATGTGATAACATGTTCTACGTCAATGAAATTTACTAATTGTTTGTTTACCTACTTGAGTAGTTTTTCGTATTGATAAAAATCCCCTATAAATGTTATTCTAATCTGCTTTGTAATGAAATATGATGAGATTACTATAATAATATAATAGTTTACGTTTTTAATTGATTTCACAATTTATTCCATAATTTTTTTTAACTTGATGTACCATCACAATGTTTAAGTACTTCGAGAACGAAGCACATGTCAGTATGGCCGTGTTATATTATATGGTATTATGGTCTATTTTTAATTGTTATTTAAAAGTAAAACTATGGTAATACATAATAAATAATATTGCCAAATAAAATTATAGTCGTTTCAGAACGAATGTACGAAACTCCTGAACGATGTTTAATCTTTGTGTAAATTCAGTACTAATTAACTAAAAGTTTGGTTTCTAAAAATTTAATGTATCTTATAATTATTTAAAATAGTTTTAAAAACTATTTCGATGAATTTGGTTATTATCTTTGCACAATATTTCATAGTTAATTAGAATTATTATAACGTGCTGTCATTGGATGAAATGTAACGGCTTCTAACTTCCGTTTGAATGTTGGTTATATAAACCCAGTCGAGAGACTGGGAGGGCTTTTCGCTCCAGACCCGGCTCAGAGTTAAGTACAAACTTGCATTGTTTTATTGTTGCTTTATATTTTGTATTAGTTTTATTTATCTATATAATCGGTTATTGATTGAATCATACGTAATACTGTTGTCCCATTTTTAGGGATAAATATGTATTTTGTTATGTTTTATTATGTTCAGAATATATTGTTATATTTCCCATGTAACTTTGTTTGCTATGATTGCCTATCCTATAATATAATAACTTATATAATTTGATCTAATATGTGTGTTTAAATATGCTATTCCTTTCCTGAATAAATAGCTATTTATATTTAACTAATGTGCCCTATTTTTATTTCATTAAGCTTTCCACCCTTAGTTTTCGATGAAATACTAGACCACCATTATTAATATCTTCTAAATACTTAAATTCATACCCGAGATCTGTACACTCTATACACCCTATCTAACACGCGCGTGCGTACGTTCCGCGCGTTGCATTGCTGGCTCTTTACGGCAAGCGTCGTGATCGCTACGTACTAAACCCGCAATGGATTAGAATAAGGCCCTTCTCACATGGAGCTACTTTGTACTAGTTACAAACTCAAATTACTTGAGTTCTCTCATAGAGCTTCGTTCACGATACGACTAGTCACTAACCGGTTAGCAACGCGTTAGCAACTGATGTAGAGTTGATTTCGATGTGTGAGTGCAAATATTAATAACTACACTTCATCTGTGTAGGAGCGTCGACTGCTCCAATCGAACGACGCGTGCAACGTGAACGAGTCTCACCGGCAACTGAATAACCAATTACAACGGCATTTGTATATGTATTGCGTCCATATTTTAAACTTGCTTGTGTGCGTTAATGCGATAGTGGGGCGCGTCATTTTAGATTAGACGAGCTCTACTGTCGTCGTCATCGTGACTTGATTTACTTGACATGTTTACCCCTTGTTAATCATATGGTTTTATGAGCAGAAATAACAAAAGTTGACTGTGGAGTGTGGAGGTACAAACTCTAACTGGTTTGTAATTGTAATTACAGATTGTTTTTTCTTCCTAATTTTCTTCACAGCCCGTAACAGTCCACTGCAGGACTTAGGGCCTCTCCCACGAAAGGGGAGGTTATTGCCATAATCTCCACGCTTGGCAGGCGGGTTGGAGATCGCAGTGTTTAAATATAACAATGGACAATGCTGCTGCCCATTTTCCAGACTACGGAGGCTCTTGATCTTTTGCCTCGAAAACATTAGTCGCCTTGTACGACACCCACGAGTGTAAGAGGTTGGTGCTATTCTACTCTGCCGGACACCACACGGCTTCTTCCTAATTAGTATCTATTATTTAATTTAATTTTTATTTATGAATGTATTGACCGTGTGGTGACCGGCAGAGTAGAATAGCACCAACCCCTTACACTCATGGGTGTCGTACAAGGCGACTAATGTTTTCGAGGCAAAAAGATCAAGAGTCTCCGTAGTCTGGAAAATGGGCAGCAGCATTTTTCATTGTTATATTTAAACACTGCGATCTCCAAGCCGCCTGCCAAGCGTGGAGATTATGGCAATAACCTCCCCTTTCGTGGGAGAGGCCCTAAGTCCTGCAGTGGATTGTTACGGGTTGTGATGATGATTTAATTGATCACTGTTACGTCAATATTTATGTTTATAAAATAATATTTGCCAACAGACGGACTAGTTCCGTCATCGTGAGTAGCGCCGTGCGAGAAAAGCCAACAGCGCCGCAGCTTACGCACGCGCGCGTGTCACGCTTAACGCAGCTCACGCCCTAAGAAATCCAGAAGTTTATTTGCATGCGCGACGGGTCCCTGTAACGTAGTCGCTGGGAATCTGATATTCGGCTCGTGTAAACAGCTAATTCGGTAAGGCAGATGCTGTAAAGATTGGCGGAGTATTAGAAGATAGATTGTGATGAGATTGTGATATAGACAGTGCTAAAGAACTTTTCTCGCTCGTACTTTTCGAATAAACCTCTATTCTATATCTTCCATGTCATTGCTTAAAGGAAACACTATGCCCGGAGATGCTTTATGAAGATTCCACATTAAAACTCAAGACTCGCACTCATCATTTCCTTATAAATTAGGATATTAAGAGCAGCATGCACCAAATTCTTAAATGCATATAAGCTGACACAAAAAACTTGATACCAAAATATGTTACAGAATTTGATGCTGGCGGGGCTTAATGTGTTTTGTGGAATGGAGTTTGAATGTGGGCCAACGTACTGGTGAGGCCCCTGGCGATGCGAAAGTAAGGTCAGATATGTAATAAAGTTAGGTCCAGCGAGTGTGGACTACGTAGCATTGCGTTAGTCAGTTAGACTAATTTGGACAAGTTCATTGGAGAATTATATCTCTGTTTATCTTTGTCTCTGCTATTCGATACATATTATTTATCTGACTAGATATTAGGTGTAATATCGTGCCCTACGTGACCTAACATCTGTGTACAAATGATCCTATTACAACCGCCGAAACTGCTGTAAATGTGGCTAAGCAGGACATAATCACTACATAGACACGTTACAAACAATTTTTTTTCATATAGGTTTTGTTCATATAGGTATCTCGTACACTTCAAACAGTTTGGAGGCACTTTCGAATTCCTACTCTATCACGCAAAGGCTTTGGCCAAGACAATTTAGGCAAGTGCAAAGCTAAGCAGGTTTACGCCTTATTTCTAATTCAGTATTCCATTACCAAGAAAGGCCGCCCCTAATATTATTACAACAAAAGGTAGCCGAGCGAAATGAAAACAAATAGATTCAAAATGAAAATATTAGGTACATTGAATGAAATTTAATAATTCATGTCCAAACTTGTACGTAAGTCCGCAACAAAAATATTAGAAACAAAAAGGTAACCGGTCCGCCAACTTTTGTATGGCGAGGGGTGCCGCAGGGTTCTGTTCTAGGGCCGTGGCAGTCCGGAGATGTCCGAAGATGTCCCAACTGCGGAGAGCTTCTGAATTATTTAACGTTATGCCGATCCGCTTTGAAACAGTGCGGTGGTCCGTGAGTTTTTACAATTAAGCGACGGGAATTGCGCCGCCGCCTTCGCTCAAATGTCAGGAGCGGCCGGAACAAAGTCTAATAAAGAGGAAAAAGTTGGAGCCATAACACCTACTTACACAATTCATTGTTAATGTTTCCGGGTTTATATTTTTGTTATTTACGTCGCTTGTTTGGGAATAAGAGAATCTATAATTAATTCTCTTATTCTCAAACCCCCTAACCTTAATGGCTTAGACCGCTCTAATAAAACAAATGTGTCTTACACAAAGTGAAGTGTAGCATAGATGAAGTTTAAAATGTATACTTATATATATATTAGTTTGTAGTTTTTATATTGTTATGTATAGGTTTCATTATTGGTAATATTGTATTCGTTTATTGGTTTTTATTTTAAATATAGTGTATTATATCTATGGGCCTTGTCGCCTTAAATAAATAAGTAATAGGGACCACATCATCTGGGCACGATAAAATTCAGTTCTACCTGCGCCTGCAGCGTTATTATCGCTCATATTTTTACAATATTCTTCTTGTCATTCTACATTCTATTGATTCGTTTACAATTTCTGAGTACATAGTGGTTTACAATATCCCAAATTGGAGAAAGTTCTATTCTCAATGCAATGCTTGGCATATTGGCTTTTAATTGCCAAGGTTCACCTGATGGAAAATGGTCACCGTCTTCTAGAACTGGGTCGCGGATGTGGTGCCGGCAAATGGGTTACATGTAGCCTTCCATAGCCTAGCCATACATGCCTTGGTGTGATTTTTTTTAATATTTTTTGGTACGATATCACTCTGACGTAAATGAGGCTTACAGTGCCACAAACTTATCTGACCCGATTTTGGCGCTGTTTTTGGAATTAACATGTCAGTTCAAATACATTTCAAAATGAAGTGCCGCCATTTTTTATTTCCAGTTTTGCCCACCAAGGACCAGGAATACCGCGTCAGAAAACTTTGTGGCACCATAAGATACATACAGTACCACAAACTTATCCGACCCAGAGACGGCGTCGTTGTTGTTGACAACAAAATTACATTTGTAAATGGCGATACTTAGTCACAGTTTTGGAAATCGCCTCAGATATCTTTATGGCACAGAAGATATCAAAATTGCGACCTCCACAATACAACGTCTACAAACTACCGTCCGTTGCACACTATCTACGTGGCTCACTGTCTCACCTGCTATCTCGTGGGAAGCTATCTGCTCCAGTCTGTCAATCGACTTTAGAGCGCTTGCTTTTACTCCGAGCCCGTGATAAATTTCCTCTTTGTCCGCCGTCCACTCGGCACTTTGATGAATGGGGACAAACGCGCCGCTCGAGCTCTCCTCCACAGGTCTTATTCTGCCAATCTATTAATCACAATCATTCAATCGATGTTTCATTGCTTTCCTCATTTTATTGGAGCATTCTGAGCTTGCTCTGTTGGCGGGTGCTTAGGTGCGCCATAAAATATATAATGCAGCGACATTATGTATCTAATAGATTTTTGAGATGAAGTACTAATGTTCCGAAAAGGATAGGATGTCTATGTATAATAGAATAGCAGAAAAATGGCTGGTATACTCATATCTTTTTTTATTTTCTGCACTAATTAATTATTCTTCAAAAGTTTACAGAATTAAACAGTTTAAACATTTACTGCTGAACCATACTTACAACGTCGTTTATTACGATTACACTTTACAACGATTACATGTCTACTAATTATTACTCATTATTGAATGTGTTAGGGAGGGTGTATAGAGTGTATAGATCTCGCGTGTGAATTTAAGTATTTAGAAGATATTAATGATGGTGGTCTAGTATTTTATCGAAAACTAAGGGTGGAAAGCTTAATGAAATAAAAATAGGGCACATTAGTTAAATATAAATAGCTATTTATTCAAGAAAGAAAAAGCATATTTTAACACACATATTGGATCAAATTAGATAAGTTATTATATTATAGGATAGGCAATCATAGCAAACAAAGTTACATGGGAAATATAACAATATATTCTGAACATAATAAAACATGGCAAAATACAAAATCCCTAAAAATGGGACAATAGTATTACGTATGATTCAATCAAGAACCGATTATATAGATGAACTAGTGGACCCGGCGCGACTTCGTTCGCGTAGCGTTCTAACCCTACACCTGCCCTACACCTACCGTACACCTACCCTACACCTACCTTACACCTACCCTACATCTACCCTACACCTACCCTACACCTACCTTACACTTACTCTACACCTACCCTACACCTACCCTACACCTACCTTACACTTACCCTACACCTACCCTACACCTACCCTACACCTACCCTACACCTACCCTACACCTACCCTACACCTACCCTACACCTACCCTACACCTACCCTCTACACCTACCTTACACCTACCCTACATCTACCCTACACCTACCCTACACCTACCTTACACTTACCCTACACCTACCCTACACCTACCCTACACCTACCCTACACTTACCCTACACCTACCCTACACCTACCCTACACCTACCCTACACCTACCCTACACCTACCCTACACCTACCCTACACCTACCCTACACCTACCCTACACCTACCCTACACCTACCCTACACCTACCCTACACCTTAGGTGTGAATCTAAACCATTCCCAGATCCCCTTGAACACACACAAAAAATTTCATCAAAATCGGTCCAGTCGTTTGAGAGAAGTTCAGTGACATACACACTCACAGAAGAATTATATATATAAAGATAAAACTAATACAAAATATAAAGCAACAATAAAACAATGCAAGTTTGTACTTAACTTTGTGCCGGGTCTGGAGCAAAAAGCCCCTCCCAGTCTCTCGACTGGGTTTATATAACCAACATTCAAACGGAAGTTAGAAGCCGTTACATTTCAACCAATGACAGCACGTTATAATAATTCTAATTAACTATGAAATATTGTGCAAAGATAATAACCAAATTCATCGAAATAGTTCTTAAAACTATTTTAAATAATTATAAGATACATTAAATATTTAGAAACCAAACTTTTAGTTAATTAGTACTGAATGTACTCAAAGATTAAACATTGTTCAGGAATTTCGTACATTTGTTCTGAAATGACTATAATTTTATTTGGCAATATTATTTATTATTAATTACCATAGTTTTACTTTTAAATAACAATTAAAAATAGACTATAATACCATATAATATAACAAATGCATAAAAACACATAATGAAAATACACTACTAATACTATTGTATCTATATACGTATTTCTATGATAACTAAGCTCCATTTTCCATAGAAAGAATTAAATGGCAGTATTAAAATAGCCGGCTGGAAGTATGCGAATAGCCCAAGACCAGGAAGAATGGCACTCTTTGGAGAGGCCCTACGTTCAGCGGTGGGGTAAAGAGGCTGATCAATCAATCAATACAGCGATCGTCGCTGGCCAAATCGCTAATTAATGGTAACTAATGGGGAGTTCGATGCCCAGTGCCGCCATGTAGCAATGACTTTTTCTGAGATATGTACAGTTGAACAGTACCTAACCGATGTTCTTATGGTGAGGGAAAACATCGTGAGAGAACCTGTGCATTCAGGCGACTGAATTTGGAATTTGGTCAGATTTCCATAAGGAAACAATAACAGGAACAAATAGGTCAGATGGCAATCGCTTTACCATAATTACCTGTCAAATCCTGGATCATGGTCAAGGCGGACCCCAGGCTCTCGCGTTCGAGTACACCTCCAGGATATTCACCAGGGTCCGCTTGCCTACTCAATCTTGTCCACTTCGCCCGGTCTTCGGTATTATCGCGTTGTACGCCGTTAGATCTCCTATCCGTCTCTACGATTCACACCAAGATAGTTATAACTTTATAACCTTCTGTTATCAATTGAACCAGTTCGGGTGCGTGTCATCGCGTTTTCGACGGAGGCATTGCGGGCGGGGCTACTTGCGCCGCTGCTCTTTCGTCGCCGGAGGCTCCTTCTATCAATTTAAATTAATCAAAAGGGACCGGTTTAGGATCGTTTCCTTTTAAGGGCCGGGCCATTACAGCTATCTACGCTGAAAATACATTAGATTCAAGAAAGAGGGAATTTGAAGGTGATACGATATTGAGTCCTCCTAAAAATAAGCCTTCACATATTTCTCGAAAAACTGGCATTCCTTGTATGACCAAAACTTGAGCGTATGTTTGACCCAAACTGACCCAAACTATTGTTAAGAAAAGTCAAAGCTAGGGCAATTAAAGGAAAACAATAGAGCCAGGTTGTGCACGACGAGACCAACGTTTTTAGTGCACCTAAGCGTCTACTGTCGCTACAAAGTATAATTTTTCTAGTACTCGATGACGTAGGGTAACTACGGCGCCTTACAGTCTACCTAGACAATAATCTTACCGCCATCTCGCCTGATGGTAAGTGATCATACGGATTAGGTTATTGTACCTGTCTAGAAACAAACAGAATCTGGCCTTGACGTAGTGGAAATCATTATATCTTGGCAACTGCGAGCCCTGTATTGCCCATGGCGACGATGGTCACACTCCAACAAATCGACAGAAAAAGTCGGATCCCCCCCCGACAAAGTTCACTTAAACTCAAATATTTTCTTAACTACTGAACCGATTTTAACGAAACAAACCCAAGAACCATCTCGACAAAACGGCTATGAGTTATATCGGTCAATCCGTTCCGGAGCTGCGATGCCTCAGACAGACCCACACACAGCAAAAAAACATTGCCAGTCTCAACCATGAAGGTAACTTTCCAATCCTTTTGCACACACATGTAACAGATACATCCAACTTATGACACCTTCCTTTTCTCGTCGGGGGCTAAAAACAAACGTGACATGGCAACAACCGACGACGGAGAACTTAATTTCGACATATTTTTCGCTCGTCTTGGAATTCCGCTCAGCTAAAATAGGCCGAGCCCGAAACTCGGCGAATATTCGGCTCAAGCAAACACGCATGAGATATTTATATACGTAATTAAATTCCGGCTCGGAGGTAAATTCCGAAGTTTAATTTTAATTTCATTTGCACTTGTTTGGAGCCGAAGATACGCCCGCGTTTATTAGCGGCGTGTGGGGCGCGGGGAGGGGGCAATTAGCCGGCCATGGCCGCGCTAACGCAGTTAGAGCGTAATGCGGTTACCAGCTGATTACGCCGCGCATGGAGCCGCGGGACTTTGTTTTACTTATTAGGGCGAGTGTGGGCCCCGGCGGGGCGGCGGGCCGGGGGCGGGGCGGGGGACGCTCATCCGTCATAATTAGGCGACAGTGTACCGAGATCAAAGATGAATGTGTTTGCGCGCCGCCGCGAAGTTGTCAACCCGATATGAACGGGGACTAATCAATTTTATTACGATACAAAAGTTTGTCGACATCGAAACTCGGCTTTGATTATTAGCGTAGGATTAATTCGATTAGAGAAGGCGCCAAGTTTGTGGGGCTGATATAAATTCCTGTTAATTATGTGTATCGATTGGGGTAGGGGCGGCGCGGGCTAAGCAGATAATTGGCAGGCCCGTCACGGCGCGATCGTCGCCGAATGATTGCGCAATTTATCGGGTGTGTAATTGGGCGGCCTTCGGCGGTCGGCTCGCGCCGCGGCCGTCCGCGCCTCGGCTCGACCGGTCCCGCCGCGGGAAATTCTAATAGCCTGTTAATACGCGGTGAAGTGCCCGCGGAAAAGTTCGGTAATTGGGCGAAAATTGTTTCGACTCTCGTCTCTCTGGCCGTCCGCGCGCTGATTTTTCGCGGGCATAAATTACCTTTATTGGCTGCCGGCGTGTTTGCCGCACTTATTAGCGAGGGAGCGAGCTTTACCGGCTAACAAGGGCGCGGCAATCAAAGCCGGTTTATTTTTTGCCGCGTTTTTCGTAACAACTCGGTAAGATTACGCGCCGAAGTGGGAAGCGCGTTCGTCAAGTTATCAAAAACTCTCGTCCCGAGTGTCAATCTCGCCGGATGACGCGAACTTTCCGAGCCAATCCCCATTCTCGTCGCGAACCTTATTCTTGGCGGAGTGTAATCCGCACGGAGAGCGCTATCGTCGCGAGGGCCACTTCAAAACCAATAAATTCATATGAAAGAGAACTTGGAGATAAAAGTGCGACTCAATTCAGTCGTCGTGAATAGAGCCAGCACTTATATACTCGTAGGTGCCCGGCGGCGGGGGGCGAGGGGCGCGGGGCGGCATTCAATTTTTCAATTATATTGCACCACTGCTGCCGCTAGGGATGTACTGAATTGTTGGTATATCGAGGTAATGGATTGCGGAGACTGAATCTAATCTGTGGATTGCTGCTGATGGATTAAAAAACGTATGTAATCGTGTAAATGTGTGTAATCGTGCTAGAAAATTCTGTACCGTTGAATCACGCTGGATCATATGCTTCACATTACTTACATCTTGGCCAAAAACTCACACCTTTGCTCAGTATGAGAGTTGGGACTATGAGTTCTAATACGCTTCTAAGTGGCTAAAGAACTAGACAAACGTTTCACACACAATACTGTCTAACTAAGGTAACTGCGAAGTCAACGCATTGCGTCCAATATGGATCTATGCTTGACCAAAGATTTTGGATGATTGGTCAATTTTGATTATTTAAACGGAGGCATAGTGCCGATGTATTATCTATAATTCTACCTTAATGATGCCAATCGCCGCTCAGGTATTGTCAGTTGGAACCCTATGCGAACTCATAACGTTTCTGAATCTGTGAGTGTCTGATTCGGTCTCGGATTAAATAGAACAGGATGGGCGCATCCCTTTGCGCCGCCGAGCCGCTCTACCTTCCAGCCACTCGCAAATTTAAAGACAATTCGTTTATCAATAGGAATTATATTGTCACGCGGCTTGTTTGCGCCGCCGCTGACTCGCTCGCTTTTGGGCTTTACAAATTCACAATTCGAATTCTTTTTTGTGGAGGTTGACATTTTGATGCCAGATTGATAGCTGGCTTCCACTTTATTGAGGAGTAGGTATATGGAAAAAGCGCTATTGCTATATTTCAGAGTAGAGAAATTGAAAGAAGAAGAAATTGGCTGACTTGAATCTGTCTTGAGTCTAGATGTCTTAAGTTGAAAGTTACATACATTTAGCGCGGCTTGCACCAAATTCTAGAGTTTTTTATAGTGTTTGAACAAAAAATGTTAAACGTCATTCTTAAACATGTTTAAGAATTTGGTGCAAGCCGGGCTTAGTTTGTGTCAGTAATAAGATTCTCAAAGTTAATAAATGCCTTTTCATTCCTTCCCTTTGTCCTTGACATTCATTCTCGTTCATTAGAAATGTTCGATGTTTTGCACGATCGCTTTCCTACACAATATGGGATAAGTACCTACTGCCGCACTGTAGGTAAGCCCTCTCAACTGCGGTGGAGTGGTGGACGGCCGATCAGTGGACCGTTACGGAATGTCGATAATGAATATCGAATTAATTAAAGCGACACAACTATTTTCACAATTTCAATATATCGTCGATCACCGACAACGTCGACATTTCATTGTCACTTCCCGGAATCGGTCATACTTCTGTGCTTACCGCACAATCCTTTGTCGGATTGTCAGAGAGTCGTTGCTTCCGAAATGTCGCCGAATATTCCAGAATATTCCAGAGTGTTTTTCTTTTTCAATAAATTCTGCGGTGGCATAATTCGACGTTCGCACAAAGGGCGAGCCGATGCCGCTTTGTGCGGCCGTCGGGGCTGTCAGTGCTGTCGCCGTTCCATCACCGAACTCCGACTTTTGCAACCAGATATTGAAAATTCTTACTCTAATTGAGATGAGATAGGTCTTAATTGTACTGAGTAATATCACAGATAAACAAATAATAATCTTGGCGTTAATGTCCTGGTTGTGCATTCGCGCACGACGGGTCCACCTTGACCATGGACCAGGATTTGACAGATTAGGTAATTACAGTGGAGCGACTGCTATATGACCTCGGTGACCTGCTTCCAGGGAAACCTAACCAGATTGGATCATGGTTACACATTCAGTCGCCTGAATGTGCACCGTAAGAGCATCGGTTAGTATTTAAAGACATCTGGACAATCAAGGTTGCTCAAGGTAAGTTGTCAAGCTCACGAAAGCTGCATTCATGTCCAATCTATCTCTTGTTTGTTTGTTCTTTGTGGAATGAGCTCCCAGCCACAGTACCTATTTCCTTTGAACTATGACATGGGAATATTCAAGTGGTATATGGCTCTTTATAGGCGAGCAACGCATTAGTTGCGCCCCTGGTGTTGCTGATGTCCATAGGCGGCGGTGATCACTTTCCAATCCAATTAGGTGGCCCGCTTTCCTGTTTATCTGCCGTATAACATAAAAAAGTCTCACAACGCCCGTCTACCGTTAACCAAAATATGAATACACACGCCGCCGCCACAATGCACTCTTCCACAACTCACACTTCGTTGCTATCACGAATTATTGATCGCTCACCGTAGCTTGCGACCACGCAATCGCCGTAAATCGCGGACGGACAGTCCACCCACTATATGACAGTCAGTTTCCCGCGTGAATATGTAAATCTTAATTGCGACCCGGAATCGGATGCCGGCCATAATAGGGGTTTATCTGACCCGCGGCACTCGCTGCGACAAATTGGCACCGATGCGGACGCTTGGATCTTCATTGTCGTTCGTATTTATTATTCGCTCTTACTGGAGGTTTCGGGGTGACTCAGCAAATTTCCATACATCGGTAAATGATAGACATATTTATGTGTATCTGGTAATTAATTCGGTACCACAGTGTCAGCTAGACCGATAACCATGGTTAAGCAACGATTGCAGAATCCGGGAACTGAATGGGTGACCGTTTCATACTGTTAGATAGGAATTCGGGGACATGGACGATATAGATCCCGGTCTAACGGACGTTTGGAATGAGAGGTTTTCAAGATGACACTTGAAAAAAAAGAAGAGTTTTTATGATCGTCAACGGATGTCGCGTTGGCGAAGCTAGGTTGACCAAGGTCTTCTACTTAGGTCCTGAGACTGGTTGAACAGTGTCGAGAGCTGATTGGCACCCCTGGCCTGTAACCTATACTATTATTAACAAGTACTTAGTTAAGTTATGGCCGTGTGGTGTCCGGCAGACTAGAATAGCACCAACCCCTTACACTCTTGGGTGTCGTACAAGGCGACTAATGCTTTTGAGGACCTCCGTAGTCTGGAAAATGGGCAGCAGCATTTTCCATTATTATATTTAAACACTGCGATCTCCAACCCGCCTGCCAAGCGTGGAGATTATGGCAATTACCTCCCCTTTCGTGGGAGAGGCCCAAAGTCCTGCAGTGGACTCTTACGGGCTGTGATTATGATGATTATGACTTAGTTAAGCTCGAAGAACACATAGCTCGAAGATCAGATGTCCGATGGGGCAATAAAGTTCTCGAGAAGCGACCACGTCCCGGAAGACGCAGCGTGGGTGAGCCTACCACAAGGTGGACCGACGACCTGGTAAAAATAGCAAGTACCAGCTGGATGCGGAAAGCACAGGACCCGCCTTTGTGGAGATCTCTGGGGGAGGCCTATGCCCAACAGTGGGCGGTTTTCGGCTGATACAATGATGATGATGATGACCTAATAGACATAGCCATAGACAGTACTTTATTCAGATTCCCATTACATCCTTAACCTAAGGTGAGTGAATTAAGGCTCATGATTAAGTTTAATGGACAGTGCAATAAAATGGATCATCATCGTTTGACCGCATTATCAATTTATCTTGGTTACAACTGGTATTTTAGACGAATATAATCATGTAAATAGGTAAGATGAAAAATGTGAGTTACTATTCCAGCTGTACTATGAAACAAAACTTTGAGTCAACTCATCTAGAATAGCAAATGAATAAGCGTTTGCCAACCCTAATTCAGTCAGAGTGAAGCCAGTGCATGCGGTGCTCACAATTCAGATACAAAATGGCTACATTTAAAGAGCCAAATAAGTACATACGAACAAAGAGACTATATACAGGGGTTGCAACACAGTCGTGCCATTTTTCTTCATTATAAAGGATTTTCTACAGGGTGTTAGGACCGATGGACAAACGAGTAGGAGTAAGAGGTGGGACCGTTTGCTACTATAGGTAAAGATTTTGATACTTTCATAGTTATTCACTACAGTTTCTTCACACGTTTTATTATCGGGTTTGTTACCACGGTTACCTTCGAACCGGTTGCAAGCCTCATGGTCACAAGTAGACTGGCACCTTTGCCAAGACTTTTACGACTATATTAGCGTTTCAGTGGTCCGTTGAGTGTTGCCGCTCCTAAGAACAGACATTTCTGCCTACCCTCTTTCGGTTTCGACGATTACCCTCAATTCGAGTTTCAGAACCACTCCCATTGTTTATCTGTTGTTTCTCACGAGTCAAGACACATAAAACTCACTAAGTCATCACACGAAACTGAAGAAGCTTGCAGAAGGTGGTTGCTAATTTGCTTCACTATCGAGCAATAAAATTTTGAGTTAAAATAATATTGCAACAGGCTGTTACAACCCCTGTATAGCACAATTCTCTCTAATGTTTGTTCACGTGTATTGTACATCCCTAAGCGGAACATCCGAAACTGTGTTGCCGGCGAGGGAAGTCGAGATTTTTCATCCGCTGCAGTACCGGAGAATTACTCGGCGGGCAGTTACTTACAGGATGAATTGTGAAGGTTTCCTCTTAACCTTACTATGTTGTACAGGGATAACCTTTTAGGGGCCGGCAATAAAGCGCCGCAACGTTGCAGGCGAGTGCAGTGATGTATGGTGCCCGCGCGACCGCCGCGAGAGTGCGGGCTACCGGGAAGACACAAAATACACTCTCATTCCATCTTGGCGTCGATGTCCCGGTTGTGCTCTGGGGCGTGAGGGTAAGACTCGCCTTGACCATGATCCAGGATTTGGCTGATCGGGTAATTACAGCGGAGCGACTGCCGTTCGACCTCCGTGACCCTGGTAACAGGGGATCCTGAGCAGATTGAATCATGATTACACATTCAGTCGCCTGAATGTGCAGGTTTCATCACAATGTTTTCCGACACGAGCATCGGTTAGTATTCAACTAATTTACGTAACTTAGAAAAGAGTCATTGGTTCTGGGGTTCGAACCCGGTGCCGCGGGGTGCTAGTCGGTCTCCTTAACCATTAGTCCACCGACGCTCCCGACGATAAAACAAAGCACACTAGTCGTCAGTAGGTATGTATCGGCTAGTTCCGGCTTCGTATTTACTCACACTCGTGTGTTAAACATGTTTAATTACATTTATGTTAATTTGATGTTTTGATTAATAGACTAAAGTTTATGAATATTTCCATAAGTAATTCAGTACAGTAACTAATATTCTGCGCAGGTTTCAATGTTTCCGAACGTAATGATCATTCCTAATTTGAAACGAATTTGATTAAGTACTCTTTGACAATTCAGTACTAATGAACTAAAAGTAAGGTGTCTTAAGAAATATATGTGATATTTCTTATAATTATTAAAAAATGTTTTAAGAACTATTTCGATATTTTCGGCTAGTATTTTTAATAGGAAGTAGTAATAATAGGAATCTAGTAGATTTAATAGGAATTGTATAGAGTCTTGTCTTTTTTAGATATACGTAACGGATTCCTGTTATAAACCCAACCTAACGACTTGAGAAGGCTTTTACTCCAGGCCTGACACAGAGTTAAGTACAAACTTGCATTGTATTGTATTTTGTTATAGTTAAACTTTGCTTACTTCGGGGCTAGATGACGCTGCGTGAATTGTCCTAGCATATTTATTTATTTATAATGAAATGATGTCAGTTAATTTGGTTACAATTCTGTATTATAAATAATGTTTACCAATGTAACTTATGTTACTTTGTTTGCTTATAAAATCTTATTTAATTTAGCTATAACGTTGTTATGTTTGAACTTCGTCCTAAATTAATATCAAGTTAGCGAATGGATTACTTTGCTTATTATAATAGGTATACATCGCGGTATTTTGGCCTTTATTTTGTATGATTTTCATTAGAATATCAACACCTATATAAACAGCAGCGTTAAATTTTTCATAAAAAAATAAATTGAAATTTTATCTTTAATTTATTTAGATTTCTGTGGATAATACTTATCGATAACATGCTCTACCTTTGCTATTGCTTTGAAACGTAGAGCTCGTCTAGTCTAAAATGACGGGCCCCACTACTTAGTTGATTTCTATGTGTGAGTGCAAATATTGATAACGACACTTCATCTGTGTGGGAGCCAATGAACGACGCGTGCTGCTACGTTTGAATCTCACTGGCAACTGAATGACCAATTACAACGGCATTTGTTTATGTATTGCGTCCATATTTTAAACTTGCTTGTGTGCGTTAATGCGATAGTGGGGCGCGTCATTATAGATTAGACGAGCTCTACTTTAGTATAATAGTTCGCTTCCTGATAAACAAACTGTAGATTTCTAATAAAATATAAGAATAATAAGATTCCTAATCATGGTCAAGGCGGACCCCGGGACCTCGTGCGCGGGAGCACAACCGGGACATTAACGCCAATCTTGGCGTCAATGTCTTGGCATTCATCTGATGATGACGAGATTCCAAATAAAAAACTGAAACAGCGGTGAGTCGTTCAACTCGGTGGGAATCGCAATCGTTTTGATTTCCTGGTTACTATCATTGGCGATCACGTATCACGATCAGAGTAGAACCGCGCAGGCCCGCTACAAGATATCAGACGATGTTGATTGTCGGGAGCCGATGTCGTTATGTCGTTATAACAGTTATCCATGGCTATTCTAAGGCGAGATCTTGGACCGAGTTTCGAGCAAATGCTTCTGTGCTTCAAGATCTCGGCATTAAACAGCATCTATCTACATTCACGGCCGCGCAGAAATTGAAATGATGAATTTTAATTTCAATTTTAAAAGTAGACATGTAGTATATCAGTTATTTAGCACTCATAGTACAAGCTTTGCTTAGTTTGGGGCTAGATGTCGCTGTGTGAATTTGTCCACGATAAAAAAATATCATACAAGCCCGCATTCTCAAGTACTTCTGACACGTCTCCAGTGTCTTAAGAAGTTAACGCGGCAGAAAATCGTGAGGTGAGACACACACATGGCACTATGACCGCTCTGTAAAGAGCGTAGTCCAAGAAGAAGTAAATTACAATGCCTTTTTCCTTCCTTTTCCTTTTTCGATCACATTCTTTTTCTTAACTCGTAAATAAGGCTGGTAGATAAGGATAGATTTAAGTCCGCTAGTGTACCATTAGTATACAAAGTTAAAAAAAAAAAAATTAAAATAAGGCTAGAGTATCTCCACTCTGCATCGACTTTAGAAATTCGGTCTAATATTGGTCACATCGGTCGTATACAATACATAGAAGTCTTTATCGGTCGCTTTCAATTGTTTTAATAAGTTGGCCTCGCAGATATGGGTACAGGACAGAAATACAACTAAATAACAAAATAATCCCGGAGCAAATAAATACCGAAACCTTACACAAATATGCCGTAGCAATTTGTCTGTTATTTTTATTGTTACGGTGGCGTTGTGCCGCATCGCCGGAGCGATCCATCATGGCGCGCGTCATAAATCCAAAATGGCGGACGCGCGCCGCTTCCCGCGCTTTTTTGCAGACACACTCGCCGCGTGTGTTTATTCGATTCCAGCTTGAAATGGGACAGGTAAGAGACACCGGCGCTGGGATGGTTATTGAGAGGCCCCATTCGCTGATTCAGACGTGTATTCCCTTTGATACAATTTTATGTGGCAAACACGGCTCTTTCTGAAAAAAGAAATAAGAAATAGACACGCGGTTCTTGCTTGCCAGCGTTTATTCGTAAATATTTTCAACAAGCAATGTTTATCATGTAGACGGCTATGTATTAGGTACCTAACCTACTCATCTATTGGAAAAAGCTAAGACATTCATTACCTCAGCCGCAACACCGCCAGACAGTGGACAATTTTGTTCTCCCCCAAGTCTTCCCCGAACATCGACTTTGTTCCTCTTGCATTTATTGGCCCCATACAACCTTAAAAAGGTCGTCCGTTCATTTCAAGGGGTGTGTATGCTACGTCGCCATTTTCAGACCATCGGTCATCGGTTCTGTGAGTTAGTAGATGCATAATGCTGATCCCCACTCAAATATTGTCAGTTGGAACCGTTCTCGTCCGCATGCACTGGACCTCATTGGAACGTTTCTGAATACGGGTGCGAGTGTCATTACTAACGTTTCTGAATCATCATCACAGCCCAAAACAGTCCACTGCAGAATTAGGGCCACTCCTACGAAAGGGGAGGTGGCGGGTTGGAGATCGCAATGCTATAAATATAACAATGAAAACGCTGCTGCTCATTTTTTAGCCTACGGAGACTCTCAGATCTTTTGCCTCGAAAACATTAGTCGCGTAAAACGTTAATACGACACCCACGAGTGTAAGAGGTTGGTGCTATTCTACTCTGCCGCACCACACGGCTTACGTTTCTGAATACTAACTACTGAATGCGAGTGCCATTACACCTCTACTTGTTCCGATTCAGCTCGCTCACTGGTAATGGCTGGTAAAATGGGCGCTATTAACCGATGTCTGGTGTGGATGAAAAAGTTAATTCGAGAGAGGCATTCCTCTCTTTGATTTGTAAAGGATTAGGAAGGAAGTAACAGTTTGCAATTGCAAACTATTTTTAAACCAGATATTCAATATAGTTGCGAGGTTGAGGTGTTTCGCTGCGGATCCTGAAACTGGTTGAATAGTCTTGATAGCCGATTGGCTCTCCGTGATTGTTTATTTAATGTTTAACGTTGCTTTTGGATAAGTTTAAGTATAATTTGTAGAACATAAGTAAGTAATTACTGTTACGTTTAACGCAGGTTGTTTGATTTTCTTTTTAATTCGAATACCTATTAAAGACAGTCTTCCTAGAAGCCGTAAAAATATATTAAAATTTTTGTTCATTAAAGGACCGTCCACTTACTTATTTATTTCTTCCCCATTTCGTACAGAACATTATATAATAAGAGAGGGGTTTCCAAAGACGTGAACTGTAAAAAATCCTAACACTCTTTTCGGGGAAGCATGAAAGAAAGTTAAACAACATAATTGATGTTTCCAATAGGGACCGACCCTCCCTTTGTGCGCATACCTGCGTTGTTTCCAACCTTTCATTTTTATTCAATAGAACTTATTCAAAGCGTTATATCGCGTTACGGAAATAAACTTGATATAATATTTATTCTGGTAAAGGTCTGCCGGTCCCAAGGGTTGCGTCCTACGGTCCTACACTAATGTTGTTTTAGCGCCATTACTCCCTGTTAGCGAGAAAGGAATGGTAATGAGCTATGCTCATTTCATTATTCATGTGGAAGATTGTAGTGTCAAACGGCTGTCTCCGAGGCGGTAGCGCTGCGAGCCGTGACAGTGTGAATGCAATGATGAGAGAAATTCCTTACTCCGGAAGTGGGACCGGCCGTATAGCATTTTTTTTGACTAGGGATGGTCCATGTGATGGAAAGTGGCCACCGTCGTCTAGAATATACGAAGGAGAGCGGATGCGATCAAAGGCTTGAGGTACCTATTTGAGTCATGAGGGTGCCGATTGATAGCCGACAATATGTAATGTAATATGATGCAAGGAATTTTAGATCTTATTGTTATACTTTCTGAGCCGATATGTCGGCTATTTTATGTTTCAAAAAGTATGTCACGAATTGCACTTATTATTTGACATTGAGCCCTCTCCTCTTATAAAGAGTTTTATCTTTCCTCATTGGTGTGAAGGGATAGATCTTGCGAATCAGTCGCTAGCGCCAATCCCGGCTGGCCCGCTAGTGATGGCCGAATATGTAGGTGTGATTCATTCGAATTGTCAAGCTTGTATTATGTTTGGCCATGACAGAATACCAGCGGGTGTGGGGTCTACTTTCACCCAAACGCTGAGTCATGGACCTTTTTGTCTATTAGAAGCTTTTGTTTTAAGAATACACTGATACAAATCTGTTAATGTATAGACAAATAAATATTTCTATTTAATTCCAATCACAACCGTGACGTTGCGGTGGGCTAAGCGCTTTGGCTACGAAAAAACCTGGATTTGTGATAGGTGAATCTGCTCAGAATTGATTATAAAGCATTCGCGTTATTCAACGATAAAAAAAGCTGTTAGAGTAACAAAGCATTCGTAACTACTATAATTAACTAATTCTATAATTATGTGTTTTGATCCTGGAATTTTATATAAACTTACGTAGTACCTACATCAATCATTGTGGTGAGAGGATTTGTCAGCCTGGACTCTGCGTTACCGAGTCCAGCTGCTTCCAGGGTGCGCCGCGGGGAGGCTCCTTTAAGTGGGGCTTCATTGACCAGACACAGCAGCGATGCGACTGTGGAGCTCCATCCCAAACCATGGAGCATCTGCTTTCGTGTTCTCTTTGTCCTGCTACCTGCACTAGGGAGGAACTGTTCCTGGCGACTGATAATGCCGTTGCCGTGGCCAGCTACTGGGTATGCCAGATCTAGGGTTTTCGAAAAATTTACTCGACGAAGAAGACCTACATGAATTGGTACCTACATACTCGAATATCTCGATATAATAATCGAACTCGATAGGAATTACCTAGTAAAGAGGCAAGCATTAAATAAATTAGTGAGGATAAAATAGTATTCAATCTGTTACACCTTATTCTTAATTAACTCTTTTCATTCGATGGAGAAAAAGGCAATCGAACAAAAAAAATTAATTCGAGTGGCGAATAATTGTCGAATAAGCCTCGCCAAACCATTCGAATGTCTCCATTGTCTTTTGCCCGCCCATCACCATTCGCGACAAACAGATTCCGCGCCCGACAACCGTCTCCAATGGGCTACGTGCCGCGACTCACCAACTTTATCAATCAGATAGTTCGGATAAACAAGCTGGCGGGCTTTTTCGCGGAATTTAAAAGTTTGCCAATAAATCCGGGGCGCGTAACGGCCCATTAGGAGGCGGGATCTAGCCGGAATGGCGGGGCGAAGGCGGAAAATCACTATTACCGCCGTCTGCGGCTGAACGCTAACAATAAACGTTTATAGACTCCGGGCCTCCGCGTGGCAGCACACCGCACGACGCGGGGTGCACCTTGGTCGAGATCGTCAGGGCTACGGAGCCCTAGCTTAAAACTGGTGAGAGTTGGTGGTTCATCAGGTGGTATACTCTGTCAAGCCTAGCGCTTTATTAATTGGCGACCATGGTCGTACGACGGACGTCGTCCGACTAATGGAAGATCTCAAAATCAGCCGTCGCACGACAGTTGCCAATTGGGACAGCGCCTAAGGAATCTGCCTGGGCGATTACCACCGCCTTATCAATTTCTGCCGCCAAGCAACAATGCTTGCCTTGTGATAAGGCGATGGAGCATGTTATGAGCTCTGCAAACACTGCCACCGATATTTACTACGGCGAACTAACAAGCAGTTGAACTCAATGAGTACATTCCTAGTGAGTACGACCGGGAATATTTTTTTTCTCTATGCTGACTTTATGATATTATTTTAAAGGGACCCGACCAGACTTCTTCCGAGTCTTGTCGTGGCGTGCCACCGCGCTCCCAGCACTGAATTAACTCTCAATTGCAACCCGCTCTATCGCCCTACATCCCTCGGACACTTTCTAACTGCTCCCACTATGGGTCGGTTAATAGATTTATTCGCTGACACAGCATCCTAGCGGCGCGTGGGCAATTTAATTAAATAATAAATTATGAATAAAATCACCTTTTGTACACTATTTCCACTTTAATAATGGAGTTCTATCATGAGTCACTACACAAAGTGTTACTTATTTAAATAATA
The DNA here is from genome assembly GCA_905147135.1 of Blastobasis lacticolella. Classification (NCBI taxonomy): domain Eukaryota; kingdom Metazoa; phylum Arthropoda; class Insecta; order Lepidoptera; family Blastobasidae; genus Blastobasis; species Blastobasis lacticolella. The sequence goes on from LR990043.1 coordinate 689,531, forward strand.
GCCATCTAGCCGGAAAGTAAGCAAATCTTGTGTTATGGGTGCCAGAAAACTGATATACTACTTACATCTTTTTTAAATACATACTTATTATACATACATCACCCAGACCCGAAAATTCATCATTTAAATTTCTGTCCGGTCAGCAATTTAACCCGGGACCTCTGCGTGGCAGACTGGCTATGTTAACCAACTGATCCACTCAGGTCGTCGAAATTAGCAGTGCATCGGTGGACTTGTCTTCTCGCTTGACCCTGGGCCTGATGTAACGTCCTCCGCAGCATTTACATTTCGTTGGCGTGGGGTTCACGGACGCGCTTCGTCAGCGCTGGCTATGTCTCGCAGCCATAGAGATAGACAGGCTTGTTTGATAGAAATTTTAGGGTCACAGGATACTACATTATTTGTCGAGAAGGAACATTTTAAGGAAAACATATTTTTAGGATCCAGAGGAATTACGTTGAGGAATAATTATTTTTATTATTTCTCAAATTTTTATTTTATTTCAATTTTTGAGCTTGTTCCGTAGACGATTATCGCCTAATATTGAAATTGGAGTGGTCAAGTGGTTAGCATAGTTGATAAGTATAGTGAGCAACTACACCAGTGTAAACCGATCGGACAGTAGCGAGTCCGTACACCGTACTGTCCCTGTCACTTGCCACTATTCTTGACTAATGTAAACCAATCATTACATTTACAGTGAAATATGATTTCAGCAACTCGAATACACGTTCAAAGTATCAGCAAAGAGCTATAATTGAGGGAATTTATTATTAGATCAATTTCCCTAAATCGTTATTTCCATGTAGCAAATTTTCCACTCGCTATTTTTTCCCAAAGATCAATTTCTCAGAACCATTATTTCTTTGTAGCAAATTATCTATTCGCAGAATTGGGTCGGTTGTATTTTTAGCGTTTCCTACCTACGCCCAAAAAAACGGAACCCTTATATGAGCACTCGAGTGTCTGTCTGTCCGTCTATGACAGTCAATTATCTCTCAATATACTGGATCGATTACATTGAAATTTGGTACACATATCAATTTCTGTGACCCAAACGCGGACGTGTAAAATGAATAGACAGTTTACAAATATGGTCACTTTTGGAGGGCAAATTGGAAATTATAAAATATTTTTTTTGCAAACCCATGTGACATGTCAAATGAACGGGCTTGTGGTGAGGAGCGGAAGAGCGAAAAGCGAGAAAAGGCGCGACAAAGATCTGCTATCTCTTTAACCTCAGTATTGAGAGAAAGAAATAAAGACAGTCTCGTGGAGCGAGCTATGTCGCAGGCACATTTGTGCTAGCCGTTATGATGTAAATACAGCAGCAGAACATAATATATTAAATAAAGAGCATTTTGCTTCCGTTCCTTTTGCAGTAATTTCGTCTCTGTATAAAATACATTATTACTTCTGGCCTCGGCCTAGTTCGAGTAAAATTCGCGTTAAACCCGCGGGAACTTCATTGAATTTCAGAATAAATTATAGCCTATGTGCTATTCTGGTCTAAAAGCTATATTGCTGCCAAATTTCATCGTTTAATCCTGTTTGTGTAAATAAGTAACAAACATCTAAACATCTAAGTATCTTTCTATCTATCCAACACACAACCCTACATACTTTCGCATTCATAATATTAGTAGGATGTGGGCAACACTGAAAGCGATCGATATGAGAAAACTATGGGGAAAACTAAGCAGGAAAATCCGCTTTATGAGATTTATCGATAAAGTGTTGATGATGTGTACACGATGCAGACACATTGCCGGTGATAGGACTCAACAGGTGACAGAGGTCAAGCCCCTCATATATTTTTGCCACCTAGCATTAATAAATAAATAAATAAATAATCGTGGACGAATTCACACAGCGCCATCTAGCCCCAAAGTAAGCAAAGCTTGTGTTATGGGTGCTAGATAACTAGATAAACTACTTATATACTTTTAAATACATACTTTTGATACATAGAACATCCAGACCCGTAACAGAAATTAAAATTCATCATTTCAATTTCTGCCCGGCCGGGAATCGAACCCGGGACCTCTTGCGTGTCGGCATGTTGATCACTGAACCACTCAGGTCGTCAAAGAAAAGAAAGAAAAGGTCAGGAAAAGTTATGTTTATATTAATAAACATTTTATTTTTAGGTTTAGTATTAGATGGCTGTATGATATCACTGCAAAAATCATACAAATTTTAAAAAAAATACCAGAATTGTAGGAGCGCCACCTATTGCAGCTTTTGAAACCAACTGACAATACCTACTGGAAAACTCCTCATTGCGCTGGCTACCTTAACCTTGCTCTCCATAAATCGAAAAATCTGCAGACGCTCAGTGCTCAGGAGTAGTGAGAAGTGCACGTAGTTGTCTTGCTTGTGTCGCCAACGCCGACTATACCGCTCTATGAGGACGAAACAGAACCTAATACTAACATCATACTGACAACTGTAATGTCTGTGATAGCTTGACGTGATGGCATTAATCCCAATGTGGAAAACGGTGAAGAAACATCCTACTATGATCAGACTACGGAACCGAAAAGTCTACCAATAGAAATAGATAAAACAGATGAGGAGGCGATAGTTACTTTGACCTTCGATAAGAAAGAGTTGTTGGACATCGAATCTCGAACTGAGAGACAGGACTTCGATATAATTCCTGAGTTGAGAACCCTGAACCTTCAAACCGGAACACAATTATTCAATCATTAATTTGACGACCTGAGTGGTTCAGTGGTCAACATGCCGGTCTGCCACGCAAGAGGTCCCGGGTTCGATTCCCGGCCGGGCAGAAATTGAAATGATGAATTTTAATTTCTGTTACGGGTCTGGGTGTTCTATGTATAATAAGTATGTATTTAAAAGTATATAAGTAGTTTATCAGTTATCTAGCACCCACAACACAAGCTTTGCTTACTTTGGGGCTAGATGGCGCTGTGTGAATTTGTCCACGATTATTTATTATTATTTATTTATTTATTTTAAAGGTTGAACGAAATATATATGGTGGAGGGTTTTGCAAATAACCCGCGGGTTTCGGCTACAATTGTAAACTCGTAAATGTGGCTTTAATTTGACAATACATTCTTAAAACACTATAGATACCCCTTTATTGCTACGAAATCCCGATAAATACGTTCTGATGGCCATTACTTGCTCATGGGCGAGTCTTCTCTAGTCCTTTCTCCGACATATATATTTTTATGAATAGGCGCTATGGTTCATTTTATTACAACAAAATGGTAATAAACTATTGATAAATACAATATTATCCCATACAACGTCCCAGTGATTTATCCCCTTTGCTTAGAACCTTTTCCAAGCGATTATCAATTACCAAAATTGTCGAACCGCCATCTAGTGAGTGGTTAAGAATGCTCTAGATACATATTGGAAAACTCCTCAATACGGGCAAGAGGCATATCATATTAGTCCCCGCAGTGACAAAGCACCAGCCCTTCTGCAGTTTGATTGTATGGTTAAATCTAATAAAACTGCAGGCATTGTTGTGTGGCGTCAGAAATAGATGAGGGGATAGTACTCACTCAGGCGGACTACTCTAGCTTGATAGAGTCCTACCAACTGATCGCTTTAGATAAGGTAGGCTCGGGGTTTACGGAAATTCAATTTTTTTATTTCTCAGCTCGTTTATTACTGAGACATATAAAAATATACTTTGGAGTCGAATCTTTTACGACGCCACGTACACCTCAAGCGCTTCAAAAGTCTCGACACCCCCTGCTGGCTCGACAGATCGACATTTTCATCGCGCTAAAAGCGTCATAAAGCTGCAATTATCCGCCTTTAATAATTGCCGTATAAAAGTCTCAATTGGCGGTAAATAGGCGAATAAATTTGGCAATAATTTATCTGCAGGCGGTTAAGGGGAGCAGGGAGGGGAGGGGGCTCTGTTATCGGGGCGGGGCGTAATTTATACCGCCATAAAAAATTTAATGCATTCCGTAGCCTGGCTGAGGTGACGCACTGGGACGGCAACGGCTCGAGCCTTCAGTACCACTTTACTGTTCAAGAATGTTAGGAGCTCGATGGGGTATCCGACTCGTAAGGTCGACTCGGCTCGAGAGGTGCCTGGTTCGAATCCCACGGCCATGTACCAATGACTCATTAGTTGAATGCTAACCGATGATCTTACGGTGAGGGAAAACATCGTGATGAAATCTGCACATTTAGGACACTGAATATGTATCTATGACCCAATCTGGTCAGGCTCCCCTGGTAGCAGAGTTATGGAGGTCAGATGGCAGTCGCTCCACTGTAATTACCTGATCTTCCAAATACTGGACCAAATCATGGTCAAGGCGGTCCCCGGGCTTTCGTAACCGGGACATTAACGCCAATACTATTATTTTTTTACTTTCTGAAGCTGAAACTGGTAACGCAAAAGGGGTATTTTCAATTCATTGCCCACCTGTAAAACCCCTGAACACGTTGCTCTGGCATAAAATAGGCAAATCTTTTTGCAAAGTCACGATTCGCCATCAACTGCGTAATCTGCGAGACCTTACTCCCTGGCAAAAACACAATATAATTTTAAGAGTACATGTAATGCGGTATTATGTAACGTGGATTTCGTACTCCTCCAGTCAGATGTCTTCAATACAAACGGAATATTCTGATATGCTCTTGCATCATCATCATCATATCCACTTTTTGATCTTATCCTGGATTAGTAGACCACTCTTCTTCCACTCCAGGCGATCTGTGCCGACTTATATATGGCGTACCAATTACTTTTTCCTGGGGTAGCCCAGCCAAGACGAACCCAATATATCATTTCTTAAAATCTCCTTCTGAATAAACATTACGATCGACCCCACAATTCCGTCCAAGGGATTCGACGGCTCCAGCGTCGTTGGCGCAACAAACTCCGCAAATCCCTGGCTCCGGCGGCACTCGCGAAGGGCGAGTGACCCATGATATTTATGGCGTCACAACTGAGCGCTACGCGATACAACGAGCTTCAGAAGGCTTTACATTCGATTCCGACTCGTGCATAATTCATACCCGCCTCGCCCCGCGCCCCTCCCGCGCCCATCGTACGTGGAAGATTCAATTGCGTGAGAGCCCGCAACAGGTGGCCTTATTTTATATTAGGTGAGACCGAACAAGCAATTTCCTTCGCTCGATACTGACGTATTTTCAAGTTGCGAACGTACGTGTGTTTTTCCGCCGCCCTGAATGACAGCCAACACTTTTATGTGCTGCGATGACGAGGGTGCCCCGGGCGGATATATAAAAGTTTTATTTGAAAATCTAATATCTCGCTCGGGATCTTTTGCTGGGCGCCTATAATGTGATATCTGGCAAACGATGTGCGTTTCGTCCTCGGCTATTTGATTGAATTTCTCACAAAACTGAACAAAATAGGTGGATAGATACGTCACATGAAGAGCCCATAACTGCCCACTGGACGTAAGCCTCCTCCACCTCAGTGGAAAGTTGATGATCACAGTGTTTGACAACACACTGACACCCGTATTCAGGCACGTTAAGATATCACAGTGTACGCGAACGCAAAGTGCCGATTGCCACTCAAACATTATCAGTTGGAACCCTGTGCGTTCGCAGCACAGCGAGACATCTTACACTACCGTTTCTGAATCCAGGTGTTATAATAGACATGTGTGACACGTAAATATGGATGTGAGTATTTGCGATAGAAGGCTATAAGCCGACTTACCTAATCCTTGCACTGGCCACATTACTCTTCAATCCGGAACACAACCATGCAACAACCACGATACCGAGAAACACTATGCCAGGGACGGGGAAATATATTTAGAGATGGGCTATATAAAATATTCATAACATTTCTGCGGACCAAGGAGCATTTTTATTCTAATCATGTAGCTAACAAAAATAATTGAGGGAGCGCAACTGGAACATAACGCCGAGATGATGATGATGATGAGCTAACGAAAATAATGAAGTAAGTAATAATAAAGTTATTGTTTTGACGTGCCATGTCAGTGTGCTAGATGAAATTTTGACTGCTCATTATATAAAGCGTCGAAATTTGGCTCCAAATTACTCGAAGTAACTCGTAAAACGCACTCGAGATCATGGTCATACATCCCATTCCATAATTTATTTATATTAGCTCGCAGAAACAATCCTAATCCTAAACAATTCGCCTTCACATAGCCTCCTACATATAAAGGAGGCTATGACCTTCACCAATGAGGAGTTTTCCAGTAGGTACTGCCAATTGGTTTAAAAAAGCATCAATAGATGGCGCTCCTACAATTTTGGTAATTTTTTACCATAAGGTTCAACGAAATGTATTTTAATACAGACCCACATATTTGTATTGCGACCATTCTTGATCCTAGTGTCCATGAAACGAATTTACTCAGTCAAATTGTTGTTTGTTTTGTTTGTAATAATTTTTTCAAACTCTAAAATGGTTGAAAACTATTTATAAATACAATATTATCCAATACAACATTCCCAATGTTTATATCCTCTTTGCTAAGAACCTATTTCAAGCGATTATCAATTACCAAAATTGTCGGAGCGCCATCTAGGGAGTGGTTAGGAATGCTTTAGATACCTATTGGAAAACTGCTCATTGTAATTATATTTTGCGATTTTGTGAGCGATCATACAGCTTACTTTAGTGATAGCTTTTAAAGAAGCATTATGCTGCATAAATAAACCTTGCTAAGTTTATTGCGGGTCAATTGAAAATAGTAGAGTAGTAGCAAACACAGGCCGGATTGAATCTTGTAGCGGACCGAAATTGGCCCACGGGCCGCCATTTCCCTCCTGCACTATGCTATTACACAACTCCTATACGACCACAACAACGCTGCAGAAGGCGATTACTCGCCAAGGCTTAGGGCCGTCATCCGCTTGATTCGCGCATTGCCGGTGCAGCTATTACACGCCTGATCCGACGGCTAGCCTAACATCGTGTTGTAGGGTAATCTCTGTACGAGGTAGTGTTGTGAAAACTCTGGTCCGGGACTCAATATTTTAGGACTCGACTCATAATCATGCGACTAGAGTCATTGTGACGGAGGCTCTGCTGCTAGATGTATTATAAGCGCATCGAGTTTCCGAATAAATAAATTAATAATTTATTTCGTTAACAAGAAGAACATTACATCTATGGTTGCTGGAGACTCCTTTTGAGCATAGCCTGTGCATACTGGTGGAGGCATACTGGAACTAAGTTCGAGATTAGTACTCGACACGAGTTCATGTAACGAGTCTCACTCGAGTCTTTAAGGATCCACTGAGCGGTGATGTGGTATGGTGTATGAAACTGTAGTTTAATTTGCTGCAGTGTCTTATTTAGGCTTGTGGCACTCATGAGACTAAGTAACAGTCGCTTCGAGTCAAGTTTTCGAACTCAATTTTGTACAAAACTCGAGTTATGTTTATTTACGGCTCGACGTCTTTTTAGACTCTGACTCTGATGACTCGTGCTAGACTCGACTCTAAGCTGGGCGAGTGTTGAGGTCACCGAGCGCATCAAAATTGAGTCGAGTTTATATTTTAAGTTTCACGGACTCGAGTGTTTTACAACACTATTACGAGGTATACCTCGGTCGTGCTAATACCTATAAGTACGTTACGTGGCATGACTGAATACCATTCTCTACTCGTCTGGGCCCTAAGTCTGCTAATTTATCCAATACCCAATTATCTTAATCGTAATAGGATCGTAATTAAGTCTCAATAGCATATCAATAAGATGAGAGTTAAATAAAATTCGCGCTGCGAATTATAATCTGGATGTCCTCAAGGCTACAGTGCATAGGTTGTTCCTAGACAGGTAAAATGGCGGTCAAACGCCTGGCTAGTCTAAAAAAACTGAGAGCCAAGACTGGTCGCTTGAATTCTATTAAAACGTCACTTTCCTGGTGTCAAAAAGTGTCGCGCAAATAATAAATTGGACTAAAAGCATCCTATTTCTTTTGCCGCGCCGTTTTTTCAATGAAAAAAAGACGAAGAAAGATCGGTGTTATAAGTTTTACGTGCATATCTGTGGCTCTGGGTACGAGTATCTGTCTGTGGCATCGTAGCTTCCGAATGGATGGACCGAATTCGATGCGGTTTCCTTTATTTGAAAGGCAGTTTATTCGAGATGGTTCTAAGATTTCATACTTTACACTGCCTTGAAAAAAATTCTCATATTCGTACATTTATGACGAAAAAATTATAATGGTAATTCTAATAAAGTACCCAACGATGTGTCGCTGCTTACCATGTAGGTACCGTTCGAGGCTCCGCGTGTGACGTGATCAAAATAAGTGTCACGCGGCGAACGAGCCACATCAAAGCCGCAGTCGTTACGGATATTCCCAGCAGCGCGGAGAGTGGAAGGGCCATTTTTCTCGCGAAATAATTTGACAAGTGCCTTGGCTGGCGGGTCGAACTCGCGAGTCGCTCCCATGCGGGCCATCGCCTCGCTTCGCAGGAAAAACAACGCCTTATTTATGTTTGTTTGTCCCCGCGATAAACTGTACAAATATTATGGGAGGCCGCCCCCGCCCCCGCGCCCCGCCGGCAAACAAGCCCTATTTGCCGAAGCGAAGGCCGGTGTCCGGTGATTTGGCTTTTAACTGAAATATTTGAACACGTGCTGTTGTTCTTGCGCCCGGCGCACTACTCGCGCCGTAATCCGAGACCCTCGCTCACGGTTCACACACGGCCATTAGTTAGGCGATGTCGCCGTTTCTTTTAGCCGAATATTCCAAACGGATAGCCCCGCAAATTGCGGCGCCGAGGGCGGGGAGCGCCCCGCCATAAATTCCGGCGGCTGGCATCTGCTCAAAGGCCGCCATATCTCAGCGCAATCTCGTGAAATCTCCGCCGCGTGTGACTCAGCCCGCTCGGAGGTGTGTTCACAATTTTTCCCCGCTGTCTCCCGAATGGCATATTTCATAAATTCCGTCCCCTCGCCCGGTGAAATATCGCGTAATTCCCCGGTTATGAAATCATTCTGATGTATCGCCTGCGACGACTGCCTGCACTCACGGTATCACTTGGCGACAAACAAATTTAGCCGATAGAGCGGCGTTAAGGTTCCGGTAAACAGAAAATGTGAGCTCGCCGTCATTTATTTTCTTTTAATCTCGTGATGGGGCCGGGACGTACGGGATTACCCGGGTGGAGACAATGTAAACAAAACTTGGGAAACAAACAAACTTGTGCGAATTACTTGAGGCGGCGATGGAGCACCTGCCGGCCTGCGCGACGCTCCTAATAGTCCTAATGGCACAAGTGGCTTCAGGGTCATCCACTTCGATGATGACCTACGCCACGAGCCGTGAAAGGCGACGACTCTCAAGGATTGCGTTGAGATAGGTCCTTCTTGATACAGGGGGTACTTACACACATTGTTTTGGACTTATTTTTAATAATCTTTTGTTTGCTCATATGCCACAACTAGAAGTTTAGCATTCTCCTGAAGATTAGCATAAATAGAAATAGTTCGTACAGTTAGGTATTTTTTGTACGAAATTACAACACACATTTATCAACATCGTCACGTCACCGCCGTCTCTATAATCTCGCACGAACGAGGTCGCCTGAAAGTTAGTCTAATATTATTTCGTGCCTTTTCTTATTTCTATTTTCTGAACAGGTCATGTTGGAGTAGAATACAGAGTTCTCTATTTCTATTGTGACTCCACCACTCGCAAGGATTCAATTTCATTCAATAACTACGTACCCGTACAAAGCATACAGTATTGCATTCCCTCTCGGGGCTAGAGCAACAAGGCTCTTAACGAATGTGACGTAACATAGAATCAACTTGCCGCCATATTGTAATCGTACATTTTGGTACAAAATTTGATGATACCGAAAGAAACTACCGCCTCTTCATGTTGCCTTCGCACTATATTTATAGGCTCAGCTATACATTCCCTCGCGGCCCGGGCTACACGAAACTTATGGTTACTCGCAGATAATGAATGTGTGTTTGCGGATGTATTTTTAGACGAACAATGGTGCGATGGTGTATCTCTTTCGGTTTCGTTTTGTATTTATTTATTTATTAGTACAACTAACAAAAGTCATAGCTAAAAATATATAATATTTCTAAGCGCATCTTCAAGTTACCATGACAAGGCACATCGTTTAAGGTTAAGTACCTAAAGTACTATAATAATTTTGGAAAGACAAATATGTAGGAAATACAAACCCCGTGGAGGGCCGTTTTATAATATAGTAATAGATACAACTTTAAAATATCAGGGACCCGTTTTCAGCGACAGATTTTCTTATTTATTGTTCCATTCGAATCGCAGAAGAGATTTATGTCCATAAGTTTGCTCATTTTATTAAACTGGGATTGTAACCTATTCAAAGTAGAAAACTTACCTAGGTTACTCTTAAAGCTAGCGATGCAGAATGGAACAAACCGACTTTGACGCATTGGGAGCTATTAAACTTTTCAAGAATTGTGGGTCAACTTTTGCAAGAAACAGAAGATCTAATAAAAATATTCGGCTAAGTATTTTAAAGTGAGAATTCGTTTCAGTTTGGTGTTTACAATACCTGTATTTGGGCTATCGTTACGTTATCTCTTTCTCTATCTCTCTAGTCACTGACGGAACCCATGAGGACGTATAGTGCAACAAACTTATCTGACCCGGTGACAGCGTCGCTGTTGATGGGATTGACATGACTTTGAAAATTGCAACACTTAGTTTCAGCTTTGGCCACAGGGTCAGATAAGTGGCACTCTACGCGTTTGCATTTAGAAATTTTAAGACAACACAAAACGTAGAATCTGTATTCCACGGGTAAAGAAAGAATGACCCTTTTTTATACCACTAAGGTGGCAAACAAGCTTACGGCCTGCCTGATGGTAAGCAGTCACCGCAGCCTATGGACGTTTGCAATACCAGGGGCATCACATACGCGTTGCCGACCCCGTAAAAACCTACTCAAGTAATCAACAAAGTTACGGAAAAACAAAGTGAATCCGACAGTATCGTGCTACAGTCCGCGGATAACTCTAGGTGTAACGGATTGCCGCGGGGATAGCGGGGGGGAGGGAAAGCGAATGAGTTTGAATTTTTAAACTTGAACGCGTTACTCGCGAGTGACGTATATGCGCGGCGCGGGCCATGCGGGCAGCGGCAAGTATGTAGTTGCGCGCAATCAGAATGAGAAGGAACCTTGTCAAAGTAAATCGAAATGATAGATGATTAACTTCGACACCATAACATCCCATACTGAACGCTAATGATCCATAAGCGCTTACGCTGCGCTGCGGTAGTTAGTTGAATAGTGCTAGACGCACTTTTGTCATAGCCATACATAAAGGACCGAACAACCCGGAATACGCAGTCACTGTGATAACGCAGCGTATACGCGGCTAATCGCGGTTCACAACATCGAAGCACAAAATAAGCTGTCGCTGCTATAACGTGGCTCCTGAGCTCAGGTCGTTTCTATAAAAAAATGACGCTTGGAACCTGCTTGCGCAGTGCAGCGCTGAGATTACGAGTACGATTGAAAGAGATGTTTAAGTTCCTAATAAATAAATAAATTTTTAGTTTAACTGAGAACTATCATTAGAAATGCTTCGATAAGGTGCCAACCTATTCCAAAGTTTATGGTATTTTTTATCAATGGGCTTGCATTTGTAACCTATTCAGATTTCTACACCTTGGGTAGAAGAAGTAGTAAAGGAAATACGAGTTTAGATCCGAATGACTTCAGTTTATTCATTAAAAATTCATCACACAAGACACATTACAATCAATAAAATAGTTGGGCGCCGTCGTTTAAGCTCAAAGAAATCATAATAGTCTCGGGAGTGGTTAAAAGTATGGGTCCGAGGGACGCTCTCCTGGTTGGTGCATAATGTAACAAAATCGTAGGCTAACATCACTTATTTAGTACCCTATACACATACTACTAGGTGCTTAGGCGTGATTCCGTTTGTTTCCGGAGTGAATGAAATAAGAACGACGGTGCAACCAAAGGATGTATCTTAGTTTTTTGGCGGAATGGGATTTGGTAGCCGCCAATGTTGGCAAGCGAATATGTAGAGGTGGAGAAGGTGGGTACCTTAATACTCGGCCAGGTGGGTACCTGGCCGAGTATTATGCCCATGGGATCAATATTTTGAATATTATAGCGCCCCGGCTACCCGCCAGTCAAGCACTCAATACATCTCTTTCAATATTTACGTCAGACCCATGCTGTTTCGTATACCTACGATCTAACTTAGATAGATAGATACATTCTTTAATTGCTAACACAGGAATAATTACATTAAAAAAGGCGGGCAAAGGCGGCCTTATCGCTGAAAGCTATCTCTGCCAGTCAACCATTGTCTAAGAGACCTCCTAACATACAGGCAAGTCAACGACATGGACTTGAAACTAGCAAACTTACACCTAAGTAGTAAACATCATACATACATACTAAGTAGAAATATACACCTACATGCGAATATACACATAAATATAACAAGACTTAAATATATACCTATAGACAACACACCTACATAAACTACATAAAAATGTCATCAATATTCATTTGCAATGTGAGATTAGATGCGTGCGCAACTTTGTTTTAAAGGTGTTGAGTGACTTGGAGTATCGGCCTTGTTTTTGACATTTTCCATCCCTCGGCTCGCTCTATAGAGCAACTTATTTAAAACCCTTCAAAAACATTGGCACCAAGCTTGTGGCCCGTACCCAACACCTACATAATCCGAGTCAGCGTCACTGCGAGGTGCACTATATACCAGCATGCTGGAAACTTATTTAACTAGAGAATATTAAAAGGCGGTAGCGTGCTATAAATCTTGCATTTCTTGTTTGTTTCAACTCTGTTTGTACTGGCACTTGCTTGCATTTGTAGTTTTTATACCAGCTGCCACTTTGTCATTTGGGATTGTTTTAGTTCTTGTTAGAGAAAGAATTTAACAGTCTCTACACACTAGTCACTGGGAGCTTTTGTAGAGATCTCTATAATTTTAAGTTAATATAATGTTTTTCCATCGCTATCGTTGAATCTATAGCGTGTTATAATTCGTGATACCAAATGGTACCGTGCTCGTGACAACAAATTACAAATAGTTAGCCAGTACAGTTGTTGGACTGAAAATGGACTAAAATCTGCAGTTTTATAAATTTTGGAAAATTCGTTTTTAATTTTGTATAAAATAGCTTATTTCAGAATTAATGCCATTATAAATTTAGTCTGTTATCACGAGTACATGGTTAAGGTACCATTTGGTATCGAGTATGTAAAGTACCTGTAATGTAATGTATTTCTTTGTCATGTATTTTTATCAATTTTTGTGTATAATAAATTATTATAAGAAATAAAATAAATAAAGAAATTACGGTTTAATAGAATATAACAAAAGTAAAGCAGTTTATCGACAAGTATTATCTACAGAAATCTGATAGACAAATCAGATTCTTCTTAAAATTTCTTTCCTTTTATTTTTTCGTCTGTGAATAATACATTAAATAAGTCAATTTATTTAGGTATCTGTGGATAATACTCATCAATAACGCGCTCCACATTCAATATTTTCTCTAGAAACGTTCTTTACTTACTTGTTACACCATAATTATACATAAAGTTGCATATACATCCTATCAATTACCGCTTAAGATGGCGGCTGAGACATTTATCACAACTGACGGTGACTTTGCGATATTTTATTTCTCCGCGACAATTTCTGCTACAAAGAAAGTAGATTATAATTTCTTTCTCTCCAACTGACTGATTTCCAATGGCTTTCGACATCACGGTCCCGTGCGAAGAAGCAATTGTATTTTGAGTGTTTACGACTTTTTGACGGCTACTTACAATATTGTTGCTTGATTGTCACCTGATTCTATTGACATATTTGCGTTAAAATAAAATGAAATTTTTAACTTGTGACCAATCAACGCCAAGGTGCGTGATGAGAACCTTAAGTTACTTATCTATCGCGTCAATACACACTAAAGAAGTGTCTCAAAGCGGCTCCTTTGGAATTTTGCAGACCACTATTCAAAAACCTTTTTTCCATCCAAAAAGTTTTTGATATATGTAATACATAACACAACTTTACTATGTAAAGTCTGATGAATGTATGTATTCCATACGTTTCCCAATGGCGTCCTCTTAACTCGGCCTTCGGCATTCTTGTTCGAATTTTGCTCATAGACGTGTTGCTGTAAACACTTTTCGTTCCATGACCAACCTACATGTACCATGTTTTGCTAATCAGCCCTTTCGCTCATTAGAAGTTTCCCTTTGTTAAACGTCTTGTTACATTGATCGTTTGATCTGGAAAGAGCCATAATAAGCCTCATGTCAGTGGCCAGCCACTGGACATCACTGCTGGTAGATTAAAGTTGACACTGAATTTGACATGGTATTTTTATTATTTTCCACTTGACATCTATTTTGCCATCGGAATAAGTATGAAATGAATAATCAGAATTTTTACGGAATTTTATAAATGAGAATCATGACTTTATAAAATAGTCTACTAACATAGCATATACAATATACTATTCATTTACTAACCAATGGAATACTGATTCTGAAATAAGGGATTTGAATTTGTGAATTTGAATGGCCCTACCTATTTGTTGGAATCTCCGTATACATGGCCGCCGAGGGTCCTTACCGCACTGTGAGGAACAAGGTGTCGCTCTCTGTCTGAAAGTTTAACGCGACCCGCATAATGACGTCACGCCGCCCTTTGTGCAGCGGCCGGACGGGCAAAAGACATTGTGCGAGGGAAATGCAGTAGAATATCTCCTTACAGACAGCCGTAACATGCAGGGGATCGCCCACATTGATTAGACTGTGAGGGCTTAAGTTATTCTACGCCATCGAGTACAAGAAAAATTCCACTTTGTAGATATAGTTCGAATTCGCTTTTCAGTTACGTACAGAGATTATCCATTATCACTAGCCCTCTACAGAAGATAGGCCCTTCCTCGAAGACTTGACCGGAGGGATCACATGCTTACCAAATCGCAGACTCCGCCCAAGAACAAGCTTATCACCGCATCAGTTACCGGTTCTCCAGCAGATATGGCTAGCCCACTGCGACAGCTTCCCAACTCACATATTTTTATTTTAAAACACTGCCGAGATGTCCCACCGCAACGTTTCCTCCACTGTGCCCTGCTCCCCGCCCCACACCCTTACCTGAATAATCGCACCGTTTTGCAAGGGAAAATCGCCCAAGATGTTTTTCGGCGATCGGCGACCGTCCGATTCCCTCCGACTCACGGGAACTTGAATAGTTACCCACATTGCCCACTATTATGGGATTTTAATGCGAAAACTTCACCTCGTTTGCCGCTACCGGGGGCGAATAAAGCATTGTTTTTATTGAACTATGAAGTTGTAAGCCGAAGATAGCGTTATGCGATGTGGGGACCGTTTATTGTTTTAGTTTTGCATTCGCAGGAACTTTGGGATATTATCGTTTGCGTTATGGATTCGAGATACCGTGTTGGAAACTTTCGTAGGGATTGTATATCAAGACGCTTTTGGCAGAGCTACGGTATGGACTGCACTCAAAGCATGCCGTAAGAGCCGCGTCGCAGCGTTTAAATATTACTATATTGTTGCTATTGGCTCAGAGAGTATCCTCTCTATTGAGGACTTCCTGTAGTGTGGTACTCTCCTGACCCCTCCGTAGCTAATATAGCCTATTGCATCCATTATAGTGTGAGCTAACTCCGGTTATAACTAATAAGTTGCGTATCATTTAAATCTCGCGTATAATAATAATATGCTTTGATAATTCACACAGCGCAATTTAGCCACAAAGTAAGCAAAGCTTGTGTTATGAGCGCTAGACAAATGATAAACTTCTTATATACTTTTAAATATACCATTATTATACATATAAACAGTAACACCCGAAATTAAAATTCATCATTTCAATTTCTGCTCGGCCGGGAATCGAACCCGTGACCTCTGCGTGGCAGACCGGCAGACTGCGATGTTAACCACCTGAACTACTTAGGTCGTCTCATACCCTCGTATTTCCAGTAAAGTGAGAAAAGGCAGCTCCAAACGGAAGGTTCGTTCACGACCACGTACGCGCAACGTATGAAAACTGATCCCATATTTACGTTTTATGTGTTTAATACAGGGCGAGGCTTTCCCAACACGGCAATACGTCGAAACTTACGACACCGTTACCTTTTGTAATAATCCACAGATTTAGTGCACACTTTGCATGTTGTAATACTATGTAATACGGAATACCCACTTTCTCGAGAGCCCAACCTAATTGGCTTTCAACTTTCGTGAGATTACCTAAAAATACTTTTGTAAGTCGGAAAATTAAGATTTCTAAGTAAGCTTACGAGCTCGTTGATTCTAAGGATCAATTAATTAAAATATTTTTAATTGGCATGTGATTGGACTTTACTTTGTTTGTAGAGCAGGTAAGGCTGGGGTGCATGGGAACACCCATGCCAAACCCTTAAGTTGATTTGTCTGGTTAGATGGATTGGGTACAGTGCATGTACAGGCATGATTTCTATAGTTCATCATCACAGCCCATAACAGTCCAATGCAGGACTAAGGGCCTCTCCCACGTAAGGGAAGGTTATTGCCATAATCTCCATGCTTTGCCGGCGGGTTGGAGATCGCAGTGTTATAAATATAACAATGGAAAACGCTGCTGCCCATTTTCTAGCCTACGGGGGCTAGATCTTTTGACTCGAAAACATTAGTCGCCTTGTACGACACCCGCGAGTGTAAGGTGTTGGTGCTATTCTACTCTGCCGGACATTACACGGCCAATAGTTACTATGTTACTGTTATATGTTACTCTATTGTATAGTTACTAAGCGTCAATGTCATCTTTATCAATAATGAATAATACCAGCGGAAGATTGCACTCCATGACATGTTTTATGCGCTTAATACAGTCACTTACAGTGACACTTCATTCCCCCCTTGGCAAAACATCGGCAACTTACGACATCGCTACCTCTGTAATAATCCACAGATTTATGCAAAGCCTTGGCTTGACTTTTTTGTGTTCCTTGCAGGGTGGAACACGTTGCCTGCGAATGTGTTCCCTGATCTTTATAATAAGTATGTATTTTAAAAAAAAGTATATAAGTAGTTTATCAATTATCTAGCACCCATAACACAAGCTATGCTTACTTTGGGGCTAGATGGCGCTGTGTGAATTTGTCCACGATTATTTATTTATTTATAATCTGAACGCCTTCAACGGCTACAGCGAATAGGCTGTTCACTAGTCTGGCATGCTCCATTTTTGGCCGAGTCTTCACTTACCAATACGTCAGGTGACGGTCAAATGCATGGCTAGTCAAATTATAAAAAAAACACCAATGCCAAAGCCAAGTTGATTTGATTTTCTATCTCGATGGATTATTTAAAGCTCATGTACAGTCATGATTACTTACATGATTTATAATGAATAATATCAGGAAAGAATTGCACTTCATTATATGTTTTCGCGCACATACAGTATTTCGTGCCACCCTTGGCAAAACATCGACAACTTACGTCATCGTTACCTTTGTAGTAATCCACTGATTCATTATTCACTTTTTCGAAAGCCTTGGCTTAGCTTTTTTTGTGTTCCTTGCAGAATGGAACACGTTGCCTTCAAGTGTGTTCCCTGATCCTGACCTGAGTGTGAATAGGCTGTTCCTAGACAGGCATGCTCCATCATCGGCCGCATCGTCACTTACCACTAGGTGAGATGGCGATTAAATGCCAGACTAGTCAAATTATAATAAAAGAACACCAATGCCAAAGCCAAGTTGATTTAATCCGCCTTGACATGATTTACGACGATACTGTCATCCAGACAAAAGGCTTAAATTCATTTCTTCTTTCACCATAGAGATATAGCTTTAACTCATACTACGTTCAGCGAATTAGTGTAGGTATAACTTCGCTAAGAACTACACAACCCGCTCTGCCGGTAGAATCCAAATAAAAGCATGTAATCATAAAGTTTTACTAATGCAAATTCAAAAAGTTGTTCAGCGTATTACTTTGGAAGTCTGGGTACAACGGGAGTTAGGTACTCACAATGAACAACGAAAAGTTTTAAGGCGTACAGAGTTATAAAAGCTGCAAATAACTATTTAATTCAGCATAATAAGAACAAACAATAACATAAAATAAAACAAAACAAAATTATGAACACAAATTCTACTATAATTCAAATAAACATAATATTTTATATTGGTTATTTATTGTATATAGTGAAACTTTAATTCTATCATATAATGGAGTTTCGTCATGAATGTACTAAACAAACTATGAACTACCTCCAACAAAATTAACATTAAGTACCTACTTATACCATAAAATATACTGTTGGGAGCGACAAAAACACTGCTAGGTAAGTAAGTGCCTAACTATCGAGAAATAACATCTGCGCGCCGAGCGACAGACGATTGCGGGAGCAATATCTGGAGCACGCACGGGCACGCACGCACGGCCCGGCTGCGTCGCCGGCATACGCTCGACGAATAAAGGCTCTAACACACAGGTTGACTGTTAACTCTGTTACTACATATTATAGTTTAGTAACATTAAAGAAAAACGAGTAGAGCGCATACAGACGTTGGTATACGATTTTTGCACGAATTGTCCTAAATGTTTATCCAATTTTTGTTTCTTTACTAATGACATCAATCAAACCTATTTTATCGTTGGCGCGCACAGCAATCGTGTCGAACCCGCACAGTTGTCGTGCCGCACCCGCGTAGCGACCGCGTCGTGTGCGCGCCAATAGGGTAGACTTCTCGTTTTCTGTCCGATTGCTACGCGGTGACTTTGCCGGCACGACGTGTACGCGTTTATTGTCCGGTTTGTAAGCGGCGACGTATAAACGGGCCCTTAGGGCGCTTAGGCTGCATCCGACCAATTTCGATCTGAACCCGAGAAAAATAATGTCCGAGGTGTAGGTATATAATAGGTCTATCCCTAGGCTTAGTAACTCGTTTTACGATTATAACTTCAGTCAATTATTTACTTCTAATTCGTCAAAGATAATTTGTTATAAATTAATGTTGATAGTTTTACAACAACTTTTACGCCATCTTAAACTTGACCGACTATTTTCTTGCAGTCGGGTTGTCATAGTATTTGGGACAGAAGCAGTGTACACGCCCTTAGAACGACCTCGGTCCCAACGCGTGTATCGGATTACACTCCGAAACGAACACGCCAATATGTCTCCCAGACAGACGGACATTACGATCTGTAACTATGAACATCAATAATGAAAGAAACGGTGTTCAGGGTGCAGGTCAGAATTAGCCTTGGTCGATACAATAGTTCATAGAAATCACTGTTAGCGTTCATCGGAAGTACAAAAAAAAACCAATTCGTTTTAAGTGGTCATCTCTGTAATATTCCTTTAATACTGTCCAATAATACATGTATATTGTTACAAACAGATCTGACTGTAAGCTGGAACTAAATGTCATGTCCAACAACAGCGACGCTATCTCCGAATCAGATATGTTTGTTACACTATACCGAATGCGTGTACCTATACATTTTGATACCTACTTCTATAAAATGGCCGACAGATGTGCCCAAAAGCATAAGAACTAGAATTACCTAACCTATCATTGCTCTAGAAATCGAACGGCAAGTCCTTTATTTTTACCCATTGAAGACTGTTAACAAAATGAACATGAAATTAAAAACCCATAGGTGCTCAATAGCTGCAAATCTAACTGAAATATTGCGTAACAAAGCCTTCTATAACAAAATTCAAATCAACCCAGCACGTAACGTTCCGCTCGCAGAGAGCAAAAGCAAACTAAAAATAACTTCACAATTCTCAAAACTGAAAGGCGAGCTACAATATTTCTAGAGCATTCTCCTCTTCAAACAGTCTCCGGTATCGGAAAGAACACTGGTTATTTCAAAGTTACGTGTCCTAGTTCTACTTGATACTCGAAGTTGCAACTCTGTGACTATTATGTAACTCGGTCGTTGTCTTTCGGTAACAGCCACCGGCTCCCGCCATCGCAAGTTCCGACGATGGGATAGATTTCATTTACACCATCTACTGCCTGGTAAGGATCTCGGGTGCCAGCTGGATGCGGAAAGCACAGGACCGGTCTTTGTGGAGATCCCTGGGGGAGGCCTATGCCCAGCAGTGGGCGTTTTCTGGCTGATATGATGATGATGATGATGATCTACTGCCTGGAAACCAACTAACGTATGAGCATTGTGAGCCTTTTTACCGCGCACGTACAAGATGCGGAATGAGCTGCCTCCCGAAGTATTTCCTTTGCACTATAACAAGGGGTTCTTTAACTTTGTGTCTATAGGTACTTCAAAGGCTGGCAGCGCATCCGCTCCTGTTAGATTGCAAATGTCCTGGATGATGGTGGCCACTCTCCAACAGGTGGTCCGTCCGTGTGCCTTGTTAGGTACAGTACGGTTCCAATAATCGATAAATACTTTTTTCATTTTCATTTTCAACGAAGTCTTCGGTAATAAAACTGAGCCGTCATTCGTTTACTGATATTGAATCAACAGAAATACTAATCGATCCAATGCGTAAGCGAAAGGTATCGAGTTCGATCCCCATTGACCACCAATGACTTTTTCTGAGATACGCACGTCGTGCAGTCAAGGGAACTGAATGTTTAGTAAATTGACATATGTCTTAAATTGGCCACTGTACTATTTTCCGACGTGTGTTTTGTCATTGCCTAGTACCATAATGCAATGTTTCCCATAACTTAACGATCAACTTAAGAAGGCATTCAGTTTCCTCGACTGTACATTAGTTGAACACCAACCGATGTTAGTGAAAACGTCGTGAAGAAAATAAACATAAGGTTGCATTTCAATAGCTCTGGTGTCAATAAAGACACTTTACCGACACGTTATCGGGCAGAAAACGACTGATGTACATAGTTGCCCAGTGGCTGGCTCGCGGGACATGTCCTCTTGCCGGAACAATGTCCCGTCCGTCCTGTCACGTTTTCGTTACAGCATTAGTTTATTGTATCCAATGAATTAATAAAGTAGACACATTGTAAATGGATGCAATAAAGTAGACGGGTTGCTGTAAAATGTATGTAATTAAAAGATAACAAAACTTTATGTTGCGCCATGAAACTTGGAAATTTCATGGAGAGAATAAAATTGTATATATTATGTGTGTAATGTATATCTGTATGATATAATGTGTAAGTGTATATCTGAGTACTCGTCCATACCCAAATATCATGCTACAAATTGTGGTCATCCGAGGGCCCGGGATTCGTCTTGACCATGATCCAGGATTTGGCAGATCAGGTAATTACAGAAAAGAGTCATTGGTCATGGCTCTGAGGTCCGAACCCGGTACCTCGGGGTACGGGTTGGACTCCTTAACCATTAGGCCACCGACGCTCCATACACAATTTGAACTTCCTCGCGAAGATAGTCCATGAATCGTAAATATTATTTGGCATTTCTAAGTACATTGTTAAATTCGATCTTGTAATAAATTGAATTACTCAATTCGGTATGGAAGAAGCCATGTCATGTTTGTTGAAAGAATAATATTCCTTACAAAGCATTCTGTGAGACGGTAAGGCAAACGCCATTTTGTACAGGAATTTGATAGGAAGGTAATTTTCAAGGAATTTCAAAGGAAATATTCAGTGTGTAAAAATGTTGACACAGCAGGTATTCTTAAAACCCGATGAAATAAGAGGGGTGCTATGAGGTTGACGTGGTTATCTGTGGCTCTGTCTATCTGTATGTCGGTCTGTTGCATCGTAGCTCCCTATAATAATAATTAGATTAATTATGCTTCAAATATTGCATGCCAGATACTGGTAAAGTGTAAGGAGCGAGTAAAAAAATGGTAACATCTACCATGTACCACGTTTTACAGCAATAAATCATTCATTTATTCATTCATTCATAAAGTGATTTTAAAGACAGTTTAATGAGATGGTTAAAAAATAGTGGTCTAAATTCCCGTGGACGAATGTCCCATAGGTTTGAGTGTGGACGAATGTCCCATAGGTTTGAGTTGACTCCTGACTCGCCTACAGCATAACCTACCCGACTTAAACACGTCGGAAAACCCTCGAGCAAGTTTACATAATTTACTCAAATGTTTTCCATTGGTTCATCCTACGACTCCACAGCAGACAGACACGTATGACACACAGACACGCACGTCGAACTTATAACACCTCATCTTTTTTATGGGGGGTTTAAAATAGGCATCAGCAGCAATCTTTGTCGTTTGTTTTCAAACGTTCCATCTTCAAGATTGCATTAGATAATTATGTGAAAATCATGGCACTACTCTGCACTAAGGAGAAAGCTCAAGGTATTAATGAAATAAGAGGTAAGTTAACATTGCTTATTTCCTAGAAAATTGTCTGGAAAATATTCGCTTCTTTTCGTCTTTTAGAAAAGTCCTTTGACTTACTCTTCTTAGAAACGTTGCTTAATACGCTATTTCTAACTTTGAAAAAATAATTTGAATACACTTAGGTCATATTGAAATCTCTGGCCACTCTGTGTAAATCGTACAAAAATATTCAGCGAAAATTAAAATTTACACTTACATAATACTTAAGTAATTGGGACACACAACTTTAGAACGCCACAAGAAAAAAAAAATGAAAGTAGCTCAAATTAAAAAGTAACAAGTTCCAATTTTCTAATACCGAAGTTACTTTTTATTTTTTCATTGTAAGTGGCCAATTCCAGAAACTTTCAGTACGGCCCACGTATTATCTAGAAATTCCAATATCCAATCAGCCGCAAATGCTCAATACAGAACAAATAGCAAATAAAATTAAATACGGAATAAACTTTCATCGAGCTTCCTGTTATTACTTACCGTTATATTTCCGAGGAAAACGGAAAACGAGAGCCCTATCACAGACCAATAACGATACCTGCCCCCGTCAACTCATTCGAGTGGACATCAAAGGCCCCTGTCTGAGGCCCCGTGTAAAGGCCTATCCACACACTATAGGACGAACCCACGACGTGTCAGGGACGTGGCTGTGTCACTGGGGTATTCTATTCTATTCTTCACTATTACCCCAAACATGTCGTAGTCACTAATGTGTGTTAAAAGATAGCTCCAAACGGTGGTAGATGTTATGTACGACAGTTACCGCTTACCATTAAGGCTGTCTCCTTGTTTGTCACTGCGTAGTATAAATAAAGTGTACTGACTTATATCTTAGGTATGAACCTATAGCTTTTATTTTGACCGCTACTTCGTATGATTATATTTCCGTAATGTACAAATAATATCGCAGTTTTAAAATATAGTTTACTGTGTTTCCGTAGGATCTACATTACACTTGCGGTAATTGCAACTTGCAAAATTAAATAAAAATCCATTCAGTAGGTTTTCCGTTAAAAAGCAATAAATATTTACCCAAACGTCCATTCCGATAATTTATTGCATTTATATTATTAACAGTAGGATATGGTCAGATCTGAACACTTTCCAAACACGGCATGAGAACGACAGTATAAACATATAACCATAAACAATACAATACAACACTTTATTGCACAGTAAAGGACACATAAATGAAAAAGAAAATACAAGAAGACACAGTACAATGGAAGGTCATTTCATTTCATTTCATTTATTGCATATCACAGATTTCAAAAGATTTTACAAAATTATATAGTACTTACATGTGACCCCCTGTTAGGGCATTGCAAACAAAGTGAGAGAGAGCATGCATTATTTACATTATGTCATAACATAAAGTATTTAAATAAAAGTACAAATTGTTTCCTTAAATAAAAAATTAATCAATTAGTTGCATAGGTCTTATCACTAACGTGATCTCTTCCAGACTATCTTATAGGTACTTATTAAAATTATACAAAAAACCTGGACCCGCGGTAAGGTGCCCAACACAAGGTGAGGTACTTATTTATACATATAACTTGCCAGAAGAAAAACTACATTATTAAAACTCGCCTGCCACGGCCCGGGCACGTCCACATCGTGTGGACAGACCTTAAGCCTCCTCAACGATGGACTCCAATAATAACCGACGTCTGTCTGTACTCCGCCAACATTTTAATCAATATTGTAGGAGCTATCTATTACAGAGAGCGGTTTGTAGTCGGAAAGCCGTGGTGGAGGTGTATGCTTTGAGGAAACTTTGTAATCCCTCTACAGATACTACCTAGAAATAGATAGAAATAAAAAAATTATGCAACTCGTATATAAAAGGAGCTCACATGAGTGATAATAGTTTGACACTGGTGTTTTAATACCTAATTATATACTGTTGCCTGTATATACTACTTTACCTACATTCTTATTTTCATGTTAAAATTTCGTACCCTATAATTTTCTCGACTTTGCAAGAAGTACGCTGCATTTATTTCTGTTGCCGCGTCGAACGAGGATATCGAGCGGCGTCACTCCACTATTTTCATATTTATCTATTTATTTACAAACTTGTGTTATAGGTGTTGGATAACTGATATACTACTTATACACACTACACTCAGACCCGTAACATAAATAAAATTTATTATTTTAATTTCTGCTCGGCCGGGTATCGAACTCGGGATCTCTGCGTGGCGACCGGCATATTAACCAACTGAACCAGTCAGGTCGTCGTATTTGCTTCATAACAAGCAAAAACATTCGCAAACATAAACAGAAATAATGAGAACAATATTCTGTTTAGCGTTATAATAATTCCATATAGCCCAATTCACACACCCTCAATCCACAGATAGTATAGCAGAGTTCGGTATACAGCCAATTAACGCGCCCGGCATTACAGAATATCAAAATGAAGTATAATGATTAAAAAGTTATTGTAACGAATATAATATGCTGTAATGAAAATAATATGGGAAATCCTGTATCATAAAACACTTTTTAAATTATATAGATTGTGGTAAATAAAGATCATCCTTAATAGCCGTTAATTACTGTATTAAAAAAGCAACATACAAAAATAAGAAACTAAATAAATATGAAAACTTCATTATCTAGTTATATTAAATTAACCTACAACCCTAATCTAAAAATCAATATATACAGATATTTTCTAGATCACTGCCACTGTCGGAAATGGTGCCCATAAGGCTGACTGCATTCCCCTGCTGGATGGCTACCCCTATACGTTGACCGAGGAATGAGCAAGCCCCGCGCTCACCAGTAGAACGAATTAAATTTGTTCTCAATTCGGCGAATAGCTTTTCGAATAGCAATAAACGGCTGTATTCGAGTATGTAATTGGAACATCAAGCTATGAGTGTAGATAAACATAATGGCGCCATTAAAATGTCTGTTGATGAAATACATTATTCTTTTCCTAAATTATAAATTGCATTATAATAAGAAGTACAGAGCGTCGGGCACCTCATGGATAGCGAGTCGTACTCTTAAACGAGAGGCGAGAAGTACCGGGTTCGATCCCTAGTGCCGTGTACCAATGACTTATGAATAAATGTCCATTAGTTGAACACTAACCGATGCTATTACGGTGAGGAGAGACTTAATGTATAACCGTGATCCTCTAATGTTATTACTTAAGTTAATGGTGTCTCCAAAACTAATTACAACAATATAATTACTATTATTATAATTACTTTCGCGAGACGTGTCGTCTCTCCGTGACAGCTTCAGAAGAGCAGCTTGTGCGCGATTGGGCAAGTGTATTTACACTGGAATTCGCAACTAGTAAATCGTGTATGTCATTATCAGTCGCGCGGTAATATCTAACTCAGCCGTATTATAATTCAAGTTTATTATCGTACGTGTAATACATTCACTGATCAGTTAAGTAATGTTCTCAAAAAATCTGGGGTCCTAAGTGGCTAGAATAAAAGGAGATGTATGGTAAGAGTTGTGGATATGCGAGGCTAGGGAGTTGTGTCAATTCAGTTCAATTCATTTATTCGTGGTACACAGGTTATGCAGTTGTTACAATTTTGTGACCTGCCATCGGCATACAAATTTGGAGTGGGTAATTACAATTGAGAATTTAAATAATTTCATATACCTACATTAAACATTCAACAATATAAAATTAGTCTTAAATAATCATTATAAAATTTCACTATTCGTTGTCATTATTAATTAAAATGTCAATAGAAGACAGTGTCAATAATAATTTGAATGTCAATAAAAATATAATGTCAAAGTAATTTAAAAATTAAAATCCTCAAATTACTAACAATATCCACAATGACAACAATGTCAAAATAATAAAATTTATTATTAATATGCATATAAGGACAGAGCAAAGTGGCGGTCCATAGTCTCTGCTTGCACCACCTGTGGGACACAGGCGTGAGCTTTATGTATGTATGTGTAATAAGATGTTACTTTTTCTGTCTCCTTTGTTTCTGGTAGATTTTATATTATGATCATCATCATCGTCATCGTCCTAGTGGTTTTCCCGGTCTCTTCTCGTATCCGACTCAGCGATGTCAATCCAACGCTTCTTGGGTCTCCCACGGGGATTTTTCCTGATACAGGTTTAAGCACCTCTTTCCCACGTACCCCTGAGACTTACGCAACACGTCGCCCTGCTTTCCTAATATGTATATGTCTATGTCTATGTCTATGTCTATGTCTAAACAAACCAGCGTGAGCGAGCCTTAAATCTTATCTGTGATATCCCTCACGCCAAGCCTGCCACGAATGTATTCATTATGTACTCAACCAAGCTCTGCATATCCATAGAAGCATTTTCATTTCGTTCATTTCATTTCATTTTCATTTTTCACGAATGCGTTTCGTCAGCCCTGATCATGTCTCGCAGCCATAGAGCATCACAGGTCTAATTACACTCTTGTATATAAGCTCTTTGAGCTCGACAGGTTGATTTTATATTACCATTTTACAATAAACATGATTAACATCTACCTCAAAACCCGCTGTCGAAACTCCGTCAAACCCAATATTCTTGCTTTATTCTAGCTAAAAACACAACAAACCCCGAACAAACACCCCCTTTACTCGCCTCAAAACTAAACTCAACTCATCCCGTACCTGGTACAGGAGCCTCCCCCCTCCCCCTCCTAAACTAAATTGTTGAACACCGTCTGACGAGCCACAGAAGCGTTTATAGTCACCTAGCGCTTTGACGCGCCGCCGGCGGCCGCATAAAGAACCTAATTTGTACCTAAAAGCACCTTTCATGTCTTCATTAAAGTCGGGACACACGGACGCTTCGTGTTGCCGGCGTTGGGGAAAGTTTTACGCTGTTTGAATATGAAGAGGTTTACGGAGTTGATAAGTATCAAGATTATTTTGGTCACGCTGAAATTTGGTTTCAACTTTCTAATGGCGCGGGGATTAATGAACTATCGACCAGTGACCGTCAGAAACCGGAGCCCATACTGACGTGCGCGATTTCTGCATGGTTTGTCCCAAATGTTTGTGCAGTTTTGGTTTCTATGATAATGACAGAAATCCTATTTTATTATCAATCAACAAACGTGCAGCACCCGCGTAGACGGGACATTCCACCAGTAAAGAAATAAAAAAATCGGTGTCTTAAATAGTCATCTTGTTCTGTAAGACGTGACTGTCCAAAGCGTGCACATTGACTGAACTATAGCGCGTCGCCGCATCACAAATTTGTATATTGCGGCAGTGTATCGGATAATTCTGCGTTTCGGCCTGGCCTTAATAGTGACTGCAGACACTATAAGCGGTTTGTGAGACTTATAAACGAGCCCTTACTAAGAGAATTGTTCTATCCATTATAATGTTGTCCATCAATTAAGTTCACAGACAGTCACGGCTAAAATATAGTAAATGCTTTCAATGACTTAGCAATGTCGTAGCGCTTGTAGACGCGTAGCACCGTAGAGGTCACCGTAGCAATGTGCTACGACTATTGAATTTTATCTTAATGGCATGTATCATTTCGAATGTCTTTGTCTGGGACATGGACTTATTGGGTTACTATCTAACGTCTGTTACCTAGACTTTGAAATATATAATTGAACTATTACACTTATGTTTTTCTTTTGACAGTGGTGTAGGTGTTTGAGTGCCATAACCATATGTAAGTACAGATGCAGTCTACGATGAAGCATACCTGCATAATACGTACAGGGTAAGAGGCAGATGAAAGAGGCGTTGAAAAGCCAACATAAAGACCTACCCATAACCAGTATAAAAGGCGCTAGCTCATCTTTTACTAGTTTGGAGTAGGACAATGTGTTGTTGATTGTACGTCCCATTCACAATAACTTATTCAGCGGTTTGCCCAGTCGCTCCACTGTAATTATCTGATCTGCCAAAATCCTGGATCATGGTAAAGGCGGACCCCGGGTTCTCGTGCGCGAGAGCACAATCGGGACATTAACGATGTTGCAATTATTTATGTCGTAAATGGCTATCTTGAGCGTAGCGCGCGAAGTCCCGGGGTCCGCCTTGACTATGACGAATCTGACCAGATTGGGTCATGGTTACACATTCAGTCGCCAGTATGTGCGGTACCTCCCGATTACGAGTCGGATATTTAACCACCGACGCTAACAATTAACAAAAAAAATCAGTGTTCTAATATGAACGGGTCGGCAACGCGTGGGTGATGCCCCTGGTATTGCAAACGTCCATAGGCTGCGGTGACTGCTTACCATCAGGCAGGCCGCAAGCTTGTTTTCCACCTTAGTGATATAATAAAAATAATATATGAAATAGTATTGTCGGTCCGTGTGTCCGACCAGACAGCGCAGTGAGCAACTAATGAATTCGAGTCCCCCTCGCTGTCCGCCGGATTGCGCCGCAGAACTCCGTCTGTACACTGTTTATTTTCATACAAGAGAATTGATAAACAAGTTTTAGTTGCATAGAGGGATGATTATTTTCTTGACGGTAATGGCGGGGTTGACTGTACAGGTTCTCTTGTTTATATGTAGACTAATATTGTGAATGAGAATTGGCTTAATTGTTTTGGTGAAATTCCTTTCACTTGTAAGTAGCTACATTGTTCCGGAATTGTTAAAATCTCGTGAAAGCGCAGTTGCTGTGACGACTCGCGCGCAAACTGCGTGCATGCTTGCTGTTACTGCAACAGAACCTACTTTAAGAAAAGAAAAGGAAGAAATAAGCCGAGAATCGTTTACACGTAGGTATGTCGTATACAAGTAAGTATAGTTCGTGTGCCACATGGATGGGCAATAGCGGGCATTGATTTCTCGGTCAGAACTAATTCGTGATCAGTCAAAGCCGTTAGATATAACGCTTTAAAACGCTTTTGTGATTTTGATAGATAGTATAGTATCATAGAATTCTTTATGATTATATTGTATTTTTATTTAGAAGCATCTAAGTTTATTTGTTAATTATTATTTTTCGCTACTATTTACTCTAGCACTACTTACTAGTTCTTGTAAAACATTACCTCTTCCCAAAGGTTGTCTGGGAGAGATCGCTTAAAGCGATAAGACCGCCTTTGCGCGCATGTATATTATGCTGATTTTGTATATTGTCTTATAATATGTGCGCAATAAAGAGTTTTTACTTACTTACTTACTTTAAACAGTTATATTCGTTACAATTTAACTAAATATAAAGGTTTAGAACAGTTTTCGTGTATTTTTTTCCAGTCCGGGAAATTCAGCATTTCTTCTTAGTCCTCGCAGTGACAACGCACTTGCGGGTTTGCATTTATGTTACCTTAGACCTAAATGTAATAATTGTAGATGTTACGAGCAACAGTTACCACTTACCATCAGGTTGGCTGTCTGCTCGTTTGTCACAAAATAAAATATAATAAATTCGTGAAATAGTCGCAGAAGTTTCCCGAGAGATAAAGGTACGCTATTATCAATCACAATGCACTTATATTTTATTTACTTCTTAGCAAGACTCGGATCGGAGATTCATAAGAAAGCTTAGAACCATCCTCACCGTGACAGTCGCCGCCACATGAGACGCGGGTGATATAGTGGCAGCGTTTGCCTTAACTAGGTTGGAAAGTAGACAACAAATGGAGCTTGTTCTTGTTTACTAGGAAGCTCCCACATTGGTTTAATGTAATGGGATTTACACTAGTCGGCGGTGCATGCCAGGCATTTGAACGTCATCTCACCTAGTGGTAAGAGACGATAAACGGTGCTGTCTAGGAACAGCCTATTCACCTAGCCTTGAAGGCGTCCAGATTATAATGACCAGGGAACACACTCACAGGCTTCTTCCATTCCTTAGCTGTACACATTATAAAGGTTGAACCAAAGCGGCTCGTGCGGATAGCTGAAATACCCACGACATAAGGATAAAGCGCTCGCTCGGAACGCGTTTCCCGATGGCGGAAAGGGGCAGGACGGCGTTAGGTCAGATTTCGGCTATGTACCCAATTATCCTTGGACCGTGCTACAGTGGCCAAAACTGGAACTATGAAACTATTGCCGCACTTCATTTAAAATGTATTTGAAATGACATGTTAATGCCAACGACAGTGACATCCGTCACCGGATCAGATAAGTCTGTGGCACTATAGCTCTTAGCGACTCCACTCTACTCAGTAAATTGCATCTTCGCTAGATCCGCAGGATAACCATACGACCGCAATCCCCAGGCCACAGATATAAAGGTTAAATGTACAACTTTCAATCGGCTACCGGTACTCCGTCCCGGGGGGCTGCTGCTGAAATATAACCGATTCGATTCCCGGCCGTGCCATTGCAGTGCAACACGTGCATGTACGTGCAATTTGAAATATAGAAAGTCGTGTTCGGAATACAAAGCACATGGTGATGTTACATGCTTTACAGTGCTACCTTATTCTATTACATTTCAGATATCCAGATATCTTCGCTCTTCGTTTTGAAACGAGTAGTATCACCACTAGGAAATCTAGGAATCCTCGATTGGCAGGAGATGGCGCAGGATAGGGAGAGGTGGCGATCTCTGGTGTCGGAGGCCAAGATCCACTTTGGGTCGCTGAGCCAGCGCAGTAAGTAAGTAAGTAAGTATCACCACTAGATTTCGGATGCGGGTTCGTTTACATCAGATACACATTTTATAAATCCATACAATCCATTCACGGCTGCAGACTATCAGATGACTATCATATTCCTAATTTACTGCGATTTATTCAAGGTTTTGTTTGGTGGTAAAATTGTCTAGCTTAAGGAATCCGCTTGGGATTACCACTGAACATAAACCACCGCCTTATCTATTTCTGCCAAGCAATCATGTTTACATTATTGTTTTCCAGTTCGAAAGAAAGGTAGCCAGCGCAAAGACGTGAAGTATTTTATCTTGGTCTTCACAGTGACAACACACCTGGTCCTCGAGTCCGCTAATTTACTTGGCTCTATTGAATTGTATTTAGATATTACTATCAGCTATTACTAGCAGCTCAACGGCAGAATAGTAGCAGAATACCAAATACCTGTCAAACTGCCATTGAGCCACGATTGCGAACTAATTTTTTTGTGTTATGGGTGCTAGATAACTGCTAAACTACTTAAATACTTTTATATACATACTTATTATACATAGAACACCCAGACCCGTAACAGAAATTAAAATTCATCGTTTCAATTTCTGCCCGGCCGGGAATCGAACCCGGGACCTCTTGCGTGGCAGACCACTCAAGTCGTCAAATTCAATTATCAGTATAAACCATTAGTAAATTAGCAGACTTCATTTGAAAAACCTCATGAATCGTAGATGTTATAGGTCACTGTGTAGTATAAAAAGAACTAAAATCTCCCACATCGTTCAAAACAATCGCCTTTCTCCAAATTCCCAGAAACTAGGTCGATATCGCAAGCATCGGTGCAGTGTTACCTCGCTTGGAGAATGCCGAAACTCGGTTTTATGCAGTGCGCTGTATTGGATATTACAGGGTTCACTTTGAGTGGCGCGCGCGCCGCGGCTCGTCGGCTAGGGAGGGATACTAGGTAATAACTCAACTCATGCTGGAGTTAACTCATTTTGTCAAAATTTTAGTACTTCATCAACATCAGAGTTCGTGCGTGGAACACAAATTGTAACGGTACTGTGCGATTTCAGAGGAACTTTATCCGACGCTAACGGTTACGTATCTAAACAGCTTCCTGTTCAGATTTTCACAATTGAGTACACAACAATGCGAGCCCCAAAAAGAATGTAGAAAATGTTTACTGTCTGGCATTGCCAATATAATATCTTCGCGGCCCCTACAGCTCGGACTGTGTCTCGCGCCAACGCACCTCTCATTCGAGCGTTGTCTATGCTGAATTCGCTCCTGACATCGGCGCCTGATTGTGATATTTTTGCGAGTCGATGGGCGGATGTGTGTAGGGTGTGTTTGAGTAATTTTAAATTATATATTTAGTTCAACTATAATGTTTTATTATCTTAAGATGTACCTAATATTAATTTTACAGTGTATTAGTTCTTAAACTGTAAGACTGTAAAGTTTGTGGAATAAATAAATAAATAAATTGCTAACGTCCATAGTTACTGCTTACCGTAGATTATGGAAGTCGCCGGTAATCAGGCAGGTCGTTATTCCTTTGTGGCATAAAAAAACTTGAGCCGCAGAAAATGAAAACTGGATATACTTAGATGGGACTGTAATACATTCGTGACGTCGGTAGGTGCGTGGGTGCGAATGTGTTCTTCAAAATGACGCACAACTTGATTAGGACTAACTTTTTAAGATATTCCACGAACTTCAGTCAGGCAAAATGGTGGTGGTGGTGACTCTGTTAAGCCTGAGGAGTCCGCCAGAGTGCGTCATCATCACATCACAGCCCATAACAGAACACTGCAGGACTTAGGGCCTCTCCCACGACAGGGGAGGTAATTGCTATAGTCTCCACGCTTAGCAGGCGGGTTGGAGATCGCAGTATTATAAATATAAGAATACTGTGAGCTGCGCGTGAGTTACTGTTATTGTGTTGCTGCATATAATTTTGCTGAGTTACCCATCTCTAGCCGCGAGGAGCCGGGTGCGCTTTACGCTCCTTTAAATTGGAAAATTGAACGAACCTCCCTCCCCGCCGCCCGCTCCCTTCGCTTCTTCCATATCGCTAGTATGCGCAAGGTGCGTTCACTACCTTGGAATGCTATTGTGCTATTGTTTTCTAGAAACGGAAGGGCTATAGTCGTTGTTACCTCAAAAAAACCTTTTTTCAACATCATTATCTGCAGCCCTGCCCTTTTCACTCTGAAGTAGGATTGGATTATGAATCTGTCGCAGCCATGCCGTAAAAATGCCGTTTGGTCACCATATGACACTTTTTTTATGCAGAGGGCAAGTAACGAGCTCGCTTTAATCCCGTTTTACTTTGAAACTATGTATTTTAATGAAAATCTGACATACCACAGACACAGATATTGGTTTCTAAATCGCGTTTATAAAATTTCATTGGCTTTGACCGGTAAATATGGAAATTAGGATCAAACTTCGTTTGTTTGGAGTCTCCTTCTTTCCGGAATAATATATGACCGATCAAAGTTGAAAAGGAGAAGTAGAAATGGAATTTACGTCATAATGATGATGATGAAGATTTCATCATAGACTACTCTACTTAACATCAGCTACGTTGGTCAAATACCTGACTATAAATTTACAAAAAGATTAAAAAATAGTTTCAAAAACTCACAGCGTGGACTCTGAACGCGGCCTTTTATTTTCCATCTTCCATATCTCATGCATGCGCCGGCGCGCGGAGCCCACCACCTACAAAGGAGCCTGCTTCCCCAATCGACTGGCATCCAATCAGTGGCGGCGATCGACACCAGCGTTGATGGGAAATAGAAATGCGATACCGTAACCTCGCACCGGCATTGTGAAAATATTGCCCTGTGTTTTTGGGAGAGCAATTCTAGTCGGCGATGATGTGATCTTTCTTTTTGGGACGTTAAAGCGTTAGCAATTCCGATCGTGTGCAAATGGCTCGATGGAAACGCGCTCGGAGCCGATGGATATGAATCTTTTCTTTTATTTGCCCACACAGTCTCGGTTAGCACAATTTAATAATTGACAAAGGAATCATAACTATGATGTGATTATTTCTTATTTGCAATAAAAATGATTGTACACTAGAAAGTAATTCCTAAGTTAGAGCATTCTACATTGTTAGACAATAACTTCCAACATTGCTTACGTCATACTCATGCAGAACGCCCATATCCTCTCCACGGGCACCTATTATGGGCTCTGTTAACACTTATGTTCTTTACAAATTGTTGTTACTTAACATGTTTTTGTTTCAAAGAAATAAAATAAATATGGTTTCCGTACAATTAGTTGTTTTGAGACCGAAAAACCTTGATTTTCTTGATTTTCTTCTTTGCAATGGCGCTGAAAATATATAATCAAATACCAAGTTCCATAAGAGAGTCGGATACGTTTGGTGAGTTTAAGAAAAAATTACACAACTACTCAGTTGAAAACTGCTTCTATAAAATTGAACAGTTTTTTGCGAAAAAGTGTGGGTAGTGACTTAAATCTCGAGAGCTGTTTCTTGATTACGTTGCCATATTTCAATCTGAGGGTAGTCTGTAGACTGCACATTTGTATGGATTGGTATGTTGACATTATGTTGGGTAGAAGTTTATTTGGGTGACTTGATTATGATGATTTATAAATTACATTAAATTATGTAAACAATTTATAAAAACTTGACATACTATTATTTGGTAGTAATATTCAATTAATTATAGTTTTGACATTTCAATAGTGATTCATCTTGACATCTTATTGGTTTAGTTTGGCTGAATTTTCATTTTATTTGAAATTTATAAAAGTAATAGGTACCTATGTGGATTGTATCGTATACCGTAAGGTGGAACGTGGAGATCTGTTCAGTTGATATGTAACCAACTTCGTAATCTCTGTTGACGATAAATTAAATAAATTGAAAAAATAGAAATTGAAATTTTCCATTCAAAATATAGAATAAAATGTCGATTGCTCCACCACACCGTCAAGAGCGAGGCTCTTTAATGACAATGTCGATGATGATAATTGGCATTTAATTTTGATGTACATATTTGACCCTTAGCCGACGTGCACGTATGAATGTGAAAGAAGCTAGAGGTTTGTCAGGGCTGTAGCTAGTGGAACGATGTGGCTTCTGCCCCTTTCCACCCCCTACGAGAGAAGGGCGTGACATCTATACTATTATTAAACTGTAAAAAAGCTGTGTATGTATATTTTTTCTTTTATTTTTTTTATGTTACTCAGCAGACAAACAGGCAAGCGGGCCACCTGATGGAAAGTGGCCACCGCCGCCTATGGACATCAGCAACACCAGGGGAGTCACCAATGCGTTGCCCGCCTCTGAAGAGACCTCTAATATACCTCTTGAACGATCCCATGTCATAGTCCAAAAGAAACACTGTGGCTGGGAGCTCATTCCACATCCGAATCGTCGAATTGACGATAATTCAGAAAATTTTGTCGGGCTAGGTACCTACGCCTAAAAATGTTATTGTAACTTAACTTAACTTAAGTACAAAGGCGAGCTTAACTTAACAGTTACACAACAATTATTGTTTGTCTGTTCGCGTATCACGCAAAAACTACTAAACGGATTTTGATTTTGTTTCAATAGTTTGATAACTTGAAGTCCAGGGTACAATCTAAGCTACATTTCATCTAATTCGATAGAACCAGAGTTACCGCTGGACCTCCCCGTAGTACTAGCATTCATGCAACACGGAGTTCATTTAAAATGGTAACACTGGCAAAAGCTAAACTAACATAAAAACAATTTCCACGCGGACGACATCGCCGCAAAAGCTAATAATGTATACACCAATGATTTTACACGTATTCATGTAAAATTTACGCGACACCCCCACCCCATCCGAAATTCGAATCCGTTTCACCCAAACGCGCCATTGCCGTCCACTCCCGCTAGCATCCCCAGTCACAGCAGTAATTCCCGCACTAATTGTGTGCCGCGTTTGTTTGCCCAGCAATCACGCGTCAGCCGCACAATTATAGCAGCGAATGACGCACAATTATAGCAGCAAATGACGCGACAATTTGAAACGCTATCGCGATGACGCTGTTTATGGCAACAGCTCATTACGCGAGCGCCGCGCGGGATTGCTCATTAAACTTGATGCGGTAATGACTCCAATTATCAATATTCTCTTTCAGATATAAACGGGTGTTTTGAAACACGTGTTTCGTGTAATGGCAATAACGTCACGGGGTGAAAATCGGCTCACACAAACAATTGGAAACTTTTCATTGTCATTTCTTGAGTCGTTGCCGATGTTATATAATAACAATACCCAAAATACCCTAACATTGGGCCGACTCACAAGACTGTTCAACCCGTTTTGGCGTCCTCAACGGGAGACCACGGTCAACCCCACTTCGTCAAGGATATTAGGAGGCACTCCTAACGATGGACGAAAATAACGTTTTTATATCATTTACACCGGCTTGCACTAAATTCTTAAACACATTTGCATATGAAAATCCATGTGCGAGCCGCCCTTACATATTTTTTTAATAATAAGACTAGTCAGGCAATTGACCGCTATCTTACCTGGTATTCACACATTAGTGGTTGGCAATAGTCAGGCATTTGACTGCTGAAATGTTAAGTACAGATGCAGTCCATGGTGAAGAATACCTGTCTATTAAATACCTATTCACTGTTGCAAGTTAGAAAAAACAGTTGCAACATAATGATTAAAAAGCAAGGTCTGATATCTCCCCGACCTAGGTAAGACACCAACACTAAAAAATCCTTATGGCTCCCGAAAGGGAGCAGAGACACGAGTCCGAAATGCAAGTGCAAGTTCCAGTCCCTCGCGTCTCAGTACCTGGAAGTTACAGACGGTTCAAAAGCAACAATTACCTCTCAGCCGTGTTACCCAACTAACAGGCATCAAAATGCAGCTTAGTTAAACGCGTTTGCTGCCTCCAATATGGCCCGACTAGACGTAACTGACTGCTGAACTGTTTATCTCAGTCGGCTGCGGTGCGAATCTAAATTGCTAACTTATACCTGCATGTTGCTGACAGCGAGGCAGGCGAACACACCGACAGCGCAATCGCAGTGGCAACAGTGCGGCTAAGTCCTCGGATTAGAGAGAGCACAAGCCAACTCAGGTCCTGTGTCGGATGAGTTGACTCATGATAAATTAAGTGCATCAGCGCCATGGGTTTGAATCTAAAGAAAAGTTCATCATTGGCAGACAACGCGGTTTAAATGAGACTTTTCGTGGTATAGAGGTACTTTAATTTTGCTGCATTTATTTTTTTCATAAATTATAACTCAGTCTCATATAGTAATACAGTTCATACAAAGTAACATATTCAAGTTATCTGTGAAAAACAAACTACGATAGCGCACATACAAGTCACACGAGTCGTTCCACTTCACAGCGCCAGATCACAATTTTGTGTTAAGCGTACGAGTATGTCAAAGAACAGCCACTCTCTTCCTTAGTTCGTTGAC
Source organism: Blastobasis lacticolella (assembly GCA_905147135.1). Classification (NCBI taxonomy): domain Eukaryota; kingdom Metazoa; phylum Arthropoda; class Insecta; order Lepidoptera; family Blastobasidae; genus Blastobasis; species Blastobasis lacticolella. The sequence goes on from LR990043.1 coordinate 726,938, forward strand.
ACCCATCGGTAAGTCCGTACAAATAACTTTTTATGTCAATCAAGCAAATAGCCCTCTTGATGGAAAGTGACCACTTTACAAGAAATACCAATGGATGTTTAGTACGAATGTGCTGCCCACCTCTAAAACTTCAGGAGGTTCTGGCAGCAAATAAGCAAATGCATGGCCCTTCCAATACTACAGCCACGGTTTGCCATGCAGGAGAACAATCCCATTTAAAATAGGATTGTCTGGCTGTGGTCTACTTGCGTAAAGAATAGTGCACCTTTTATTTTATGCTACGCAGTAACAAACGAGCAGACAGACCACCTGATAGTAAGCGGTAACTGCCCATATTAACATCTGAAATTCATACATTTAGGTTGCAGTCTACAAAATGCAGAACCGCAGATGCGTTGTCACTGTGAGGACAAAGATGAGATACCTCGTCCCTGTAATTGCGCTAATTGTACCTTTCGCAATGAGCTGCTTAGTTTCGTGTGTTGACGCAGTTTCACTGAGTTGCCTATCTCTATAAGTACTCAATGTGTACCGAGAAGGCCCGGGTGCTAACGAGAGGAGAGGGGGACGAGGAAACTCGTCTGCTGTGTGCTCGCGGTGCTCTGATGCCTCTCCAAGACGTTAAGGCGCCGTGCTAAGACGTTGGGTTGATTTCGAGAGAAAATAACAGCTACTTGAAGCTGGTGTACAGATCAATTGAAAATTGTAAATGCGGACTGTTTTCGAGGAGTTTTTGTGCAACGTTCCTAAAACTTTAAGACTGCAATGCAGTGAAGTGAAGCCCCTCAATATTGTCACACACCGTACGTCCCACTGCGGGACGAGTTTCATAAAAGCGTAGATATAGCCCGAAGGGTTGTCAGGCTCAAGTGGCAGTAGACAGGACCCTAGCTCTCAGAACAGATGGCTGCTGGGTCCACGTACCGAAAGACGCAGCGTGGGTAAGCGGACCGACGACCTGGTAAAGACCTCAGACATCATCTGCTGGATACAGAAGACACAGGACCGGCTTTTGTGGAGATCTCTCGGGTAGGCCTATACCCAGCAGTGGTTGCCTTTGACGATGAATCATCATCACAGCCCGTAACAGTCCCCTGCAGGACTTAGGGCCTCTCCCATAAAAGGGGAGGTTATTGCCATAATACATTTAAATACAAATACGTTTCATTTCGCCACAAAAAGGTTATCAGACACTGGATATAGGAAAATTAATGCACATGATATTAATTAAATTTGCTAAGACCAGATACACAGAAGCAGTGAGAATCAGATGATATTGGAAGTAAAACCTGATACCTAGTGTTGAACTCGTTGTGAGCTTAGTCCACAACCTAAGAGTTCATGATAGAAAGTACTGAGACAAGTATTCTTGTCTTGTAAAGTAACTTTTCTACTTAAACTTAAAGTTTGGTAGTATAATATCTCACAGAGCTCGTCTGCTAAGTGAACGGACTGCGGTCTAGAGTCTATGATTGGTCAATTTTGTTCATTTTGTCGTACGCATAGTGTCGATCGCCACTCAAATATTGTCAGTTGGAACGCTGTGAGACCTCATAGTAATGTTTCTGAAAATCAGTATGCGCGAAAGAAAGTTCTTTTGTGGCCTTCGATAATCAGTCTGGATTCTTCATCTCAATAAACAATCAAGACACCAGCCTCCGACTATCGCCTTACCACTTGCGTACATCGCTTCTGTCGCCCATTGTCGGTCCCGCGCCGTGCGGCCAAGACGCGCCATTGTCGCTGCCGTTTGAAAGGGAATAGCCGATCATACACCGCCTTTGTGCGTCAGGTTCGTAGAGACGCGTTGAATTGATCTTACATTGTATGTAACCGCATGTATGTGGAATAGAGTAACTTTGTGTCTTGGATAGATTCGTGTTTATAGGGAGCGAGATGCGAGCAGACAGCTTCATCTTGGCATCAATATCCCGGCTGTGCGGTTACAGGCGAGGGGAAGGGTTTCGCTTTGACCATGATTCAGACTTTGGTAGATCAGTTAATTACGTCACTCTGTTAACAGTTGAATTTGACCAGATTAGGTGATGGTTTTCTCACGATGATTACCCTCATTAAACCTCATACCCTAAGAAAAGTAATTGGTACATGTTACAGAGTATCGAATTTGGTACCTATCGCTTACGACTCGGACTCGGTAGCTATTAGCTAGGCCATTGTGACCTTAGTAGTAGAAAAAAAAATCGTAATTAGTACTGTGGCTAACACCGAAAGAGTACGGTTCAAAAATAGGGAAAATCAGCATGAAGAAGATAGGTAGCGCATGCAAGAGCTTGCGTTGAATGCGAGTGGCTCATAAAGCTACGTTGCTACAGAGAAAAATAGATGCCTACGCACGTCAAACTTACAACACCCCTCTTATAAACAATGACAATGTGCACTAAAAACCACTATAAAATGACCTCTAAAGCATTAGAGCCGCTCTAATTCACGCAATAACTCTTTTGAAATATTGAGTTGCAAATGGCCATAATTCACGTCGTTCCGCGCATGATTGGGCGACACAATGCCTCATTTGTTAGAGCCGGGGCCTGCAAGTATTGATGGTGCGTACTTAGCGCTGTGCAAATCACGAATTTAGCCAGCAGTTGTAGCAGTTGCAGGTGAAACGTTTTGTTCGCCGAATGTGTGCAATTAGCAACTAAATACTGCACAAATGTACGTGTCTGCTTTATGTAGGTTATGTTTATACGGGGTAAGGGAAATGGGGTATCGGGTAGAGTAGAATATTACCCGTAATCATATACAATGCTTGTCTAAGTAAAGTTGGAGTAATATACCTAGGTTTTCTCGGTGCTGGGGTTCAATTTTTAAATTTCATACGTGTACGTTTTAAGAGAGGTAGGGCATAGCGGGATATCCCGTTCGAATTGGAGCCGCCCGACTGGGGAAGTACCTCCACCTTACAGAATACCGCAGCTAAACAATACTCTTTTAAATAGTATTGTGATTCTGCCGGTGAGTAAGGTTTCCAGAGCTCCATGGGGTGGGAATTTGGGGAACCGTGGCCTTGGCAGTGGAGGGATATTTGCCATTTTGCTGCCAGAGTAACGTGTTATAGAGGTGGGAAACGCATTGGCGATAGTCTCGGTGTTGCTAATGTCTATAGGCAGTGGTGACCACTTTCCATCAGGTGGCCCGCTTGCCTGTTTGCCTATCGTATGACATAAAAAAAATCGAAAATCGAAAAATTTTTCTCATGCCCCTATTTTTCAAATTCAATTGTTTTAACGAGTACTCCTTACCACTCGAATTCGAATTCTATCGTTAGAATTCGGTCAAAATCACAGCCACAGATTGACATTCCTTGGACATTTTTTTTTTTTATTAACTAATAGGCTTGCATTTGACCTCAACTCACCTGATGGAAAGCGACGATGAGGTCGAAGATGTAGCATGCGTGCCTAGAAGATACCTATTCACTCTTGACTTGAAGACCCCAAGGTTATACTTATCGGGACATTCCGTTACACGTTTCACTAGGTGAGATCCATTAACGGGTGTTTATTTTAATCGATTCACAACATTTCTGCATGAAATCAACACATTTCTGCGTGAAATGAATACAATCGCTTTTATTCCATTTTAATTACAACCCCGGTATCGGATGGTTCAAAAGTACAGGGAAATGTAACCATTCGAAATTAAATTCACTTGTGAAAATGTTTCGCTAACGAATTATAAAAGTCAGCGATGAAATTCAAAAATCGACTCTCTGGTCTGCTAAGTGAATACACGGCGTTAAATGCGGCTCCATGATTTGTGTATTTCATTTATTTTGATGGACGTTTAGTGTCGATCGCCACTCAAGTACTGTCAGTGGGATTCCTGTGCGTCCAGTATTTCAGAACAGGCAAGGGGCAGTAATTTCTGTTGAGTATTTACAACACTGCAATCTCCAACACGCCTGCCAAGTGTGTAGATTGTGGCCATCATCATCAGCATCCGAGCTATCAATCCCGGCTTCTGCCAAGGTCCTACTTTTTCTTCTCCATTTCGCCCGATCTTCGGCATCCTCACGTCACAAGCTTTTAGCGCTCGCGTCCGACTCGGCGATGTCAATCCATCGCTCCTTGGGTCTCCCGCGGGACCTCTTTCCTGATACAGGCAGGTTTAGGCCCCTATTTCCCACTGGCATGACAATGCCCTCCAATTATATGGAGGAGGCTCAAGTCCAGTGGGATGTTATTCACTGTTGTCGATAATATTTCCTCATTCTTCTCAAAATCGATAATCTCGCTCTCATGAGCTCCGTCTGCTCTGTGCAATGTTGCATTGAATTTACGAGAGTCGGGGCGACAGAAAACTTTGTTGACGATTTAAACACGCAAGTTGGCTGCAAAGGGACATAAACCATGCATTCAAGAAGTAATAAAGCGATGTTATTGTAGTTTACGATGCCACTCTAGCTCGAGAAGGGGAATGTTATAAAATGGAGTCGTGTTACCTTTACGATTTTGCGGGATAATTTTATGGGCTAGCTCCACCATTTGAGATGTCATTTGCTCTGTTGTGTAGTTTGAAAGAACCATTGAATATTAATCACTAGCCTTTGAATTCGGTTATAAGATTTCCAGACTCGTTTGCGCGCGAACCACATGGAATTTCGTGATAAATATAGCCTATATAAAGTATAGCCTATGGGCTTTAAGCTATAATACTGCCTTTCATCAAAATCTGTTTAGTAGTTTTTTAGGAGGAGGAGTAACAGACATGCAAAAATACATCCATCCTTACAAACTTTCGCATTTTCCTATACATTATCAGTAGAATAATCAGCGTCTGAATGTGAACGAATTTGCGTTTAAATGGACTATCGGAAAGTAGAGCTTGAAATATATGAGCTCACGAGTGTTAAAAGAGAGCTCCTTTTGCTGTTACTTGCTATTTACCAGTGTAAGAAATGAGTTCTAAAAAAATCGCTTAATTCCTGGTGAGACTTACCGTAATTTGATTTGAAAATATTTTTCTACGCACCCTTCGCTAGATTTGGTATAAACCAGTGAATAAATGAATAAATCAAAAATTATATATTGCATAAGTAATACAAAGAATACACTGAACCCAAAACGAATGAAAATTAATACCGGCGGCCTTATCGCATGATTTATAGGATTGTCTTCGTTGTTTATTTAAATATTATGATTGTGATACGCTTTTGAATGATTTATACGTTTTTCTAGATCAACACGGGCCGCTGGCGAAATTCGCCGGCCATGTTGTTTTAGTCAAAACCATTTGTGCTGGATAGATCAAAATGCAAATACCATTCATATGGACAGTGTGAAAGAAATCTAGGTTAACAAACATTTTCAATATTAAATTTAAAAGTCATAAATGGCGCTAGTAGGTGCATCCGCCTATCTATAGGGTGATAGGCGGATGCTAGACGCTCGATATATACCGTGATACGTAGATTGCGATCTTGGATCACGATATTTGTCGAGTGTGTAGAACTCACGGATCGTGATACAGGATTTCTAGAAAATCAGATACCTTCGATCCGCATCAACGATTTGAATCGCGATAAATAAAAAGCGTGTACCATCCGCTATTGAGGCAAATGCCTCCATCTCATCTGTTCTAAAACAACATGAGTAAGTCAAAATTGAGTAAAGGAAAGCCAAAGAATAGGCAGCTTTTCAAGAAAGGTGACTAGAATCTGTCCAGACTGACTTATAAAAACAATAACAAACAATAATCGTAACAAAATCACGACTTGCCGTATCAATCACGCTACGTACACTGTTTGTATTGAGTTGTTGTTGTACACATAGAACAACGAATGCAGCTGCAAAAAAATTATTTGAATACGTAAATTCACCTAAAATATAAATACCACCAACCACCACATACAGCCACAGATTTAACAAAAACATTGACATTTCTATTGACATTCGGAAAACTATATTCAGGTATTAGTATTTCATGATTTTTTCAGCAACCCCAAAAATTGTCTTTCTTCGCTAGAACGCCATATCTGTTTACCAAATCAAACAAGTCAGTCTGGACACATTATACTAAGAATGTAAGCATTGCGATACAAGATATTCTCGATACAGAGATTGAAACTAACCCAATCAAGATGCGAACGCCAACTGGCTGTCACGTCTTGATATGGATTATGCTACAAACATATCGGATCCCGTAACGGCGTCGCTGTTATTGACTACACAACGACATTAGTTCCAGTTCAACACTTAGTTCCAATTTTGGTCGCCGGGTCAAGTAACTTTGTGGTGCTTTAGGTAGGCATCGTGTGTCGGCTCCCGCGAGGCAACAATGCCAATTCCGACGTTTACAGAGATCGAGTTAGCATCGGATCTGATGAAGCCAGATATTGGTTTGCGGTAGGCGGACGTGCTTTGCTTATGATTTCCGTAATGTGGGAAATTAAATCCAGCCGATATACCTATACGTATACCCGATGACAATGTGTTCGGACTCCATTTTACTGTGGTGTTTGGGGAGATATCGATATAAGTGATTGTATTTACCCCCATTTGCTGTCTTTTATTATACAATTGTAGAGCTCGTCTAGTCTAAAATGACGCGCCCTACTACTTAGTTAGTTGATTTCGATGTGTGAGTGCAAATATTGATAACGACACTTCATCTGTGTGGGAGCCAATGAACGACGCGTGCTCCTACGTTTGAATCTTACCGGCAACTGAATGACTAATTACAACGGCATTTGTATATGTATTGCGTCCATATTTTAAACTTGCTTGTGTGCGTTAATGCGATAGTGGGGCCGTCATTTTAGATTAGACGAGCTCTACCCAGAAGACGTGTATAATTGCGCTCTGCTAACTACCTGTGAACGGCTACTGAAATACCAAATATGAAGTAACGGCGTTTTTTGAGCTCCGGTATGGATAGCACGCGTTTAAAATGTGCAGCATGTCGCGTTACAGCGTTCACGGTGAGTCAGCATATTTTGAGCAGGGGTATGGTCAGTCCTTAAGAATTTCACTATGTTGGTGGACCATTCACCATTTCTTTCTTCTGGCATTGGAGACGCCACGACAGTTATCACGTAATATCAGGTGGACTTTCGGCTCGTTTGTGGTAACAGACTTCGGCGCCACGTCTGACTGGCAACGGTCGTGCCACTATGGTCGCAGCCTACCTACAGTAGAAGAAAAAGAAACAAGGGCCATTATCTAAAAAGAAATAAAAGCGAAAGTGGGCCATTGAAGGAAGTATACGAACTCAGGGAAGCATACGTACTCAGTAAAATTCCAATTATTCGATTACGGTACGGCCACGTTGGGAGACATTAAAAATCTAAGCACGTATAAAGTATCGATGTGCGGTAAATCCACTACGCAGAAGGCTTTCGCGGAATTCACTTTCGTTTAGATCTTTGTGCTCTGAGGTACGTTTATTGCGGCCTTTATATTTTTTTAGACAGACATTTTTCCAGCACTCCGACATACCTTTAACAATAAAAGAAAGCAACTGCACCCTGTCCGGTTGAATTGGGAATCGGTCAATCAATCAATCAATTATTTTTATTAAATGTAAATATTCTTAAAATACATTTATTGAAGCTAACTCGTAGCATACAATCTTCCTAATATTAATTTTTACAAAAAGTACACAACAATGACAAATTAAATCAAATCCTCATATAGTCCACTATATTAAAATGTTCATTTTATCATAATATCCACTCTATGAATGTCCAGAATCTCGGTCTTGAAATAAATACGGACAGATACTCTCTAAGCGCTGTTTAGTGCTTAATGGCTACATATCAAAATTTTAAAATGCAGTTTTGTCATTGGCATTTCAATCATTATGTACTTATCTTTTAAATGTATTCAACTGCTGTAAAACTGTGTAATGAACTAATAACTAAATAAAATCATTAGTGAAGCGTAAAAATGCGCGTGCTTTCACACTGTCACTGTTTGATGGTGTGTCATGTACAACAAAATCAATTGTTAATAAATTTACACATCTTCACTTATATTATATGTATTATACTTAGGTAGATGTACACTTTCAGACCCTTACAAGATGTGATACGAGTGACTTTGACGTGACCCTCTTCAATAGGTACAATTGCGTTCATATTAGTTTACAATTTATATTATTTTGTATTTAGGTATAGTTTTTATTTTAGTCTGTATTTTGTATCAGTTTATTTTGTATTTATGTTGTGTGTGTATTTATAGATATGGGCCTCAGTTGCCTGAAATAAATGAATAAAAAAAAAAAAAAAAAAAAAAAAAAAAAAAAACACGACCACATTTAGAAAAAAAAAATATTATCTGCTCCCACATACAGGATATCAGGTGTATTGTTAAACAAATGGAATTGGCTAGAAGAAGGGCCCAATGACTGTCCCTTAAGCACCAAAAACTCAATTTTAAACTGCAACTTTAATAAGACGCAGCGTGGGTAGGCCTCCCGCAAGGTGGACGGACGACCGTAAAGTTCGCAGCTACCAGCTGGGTGCGGAAAGCACAGGACCGGCCTTTGTGAAGATCTCTGGGGGAGGCCTATGCCCATTGCCCAGCAGTGGGCGTCTTCTGGAATGAGGAAGTTTATTAAATTCAATACATGAAAATTGCTGTATAGAACGTCCATACTCTGTCTTTTAAAATTAAAATATTTTTTACAATACAGCTTCAAAATTTTATTTTTAACTAAGTAAATATTGTAAACGTATTGTTTACAATAAATAAAAAAATATCTGCACGTAATGTTAAATTTTTTGAAGTCCTAAAACCATTGACCCTTTAAAAGGAAAACTGCCAAAGTTATTTTGAAGTGTAATAAAAAAAACTACTAGAATTTTTTTTTATAATATATTTTTAAATGTTTTCTACTATATTCCCCTACGAAAAGTGTGCTACACGCTATAAAAACTTTTAACAGGCACAGAAATATCAATTTTAAGGTTGTCATGCACTTTTGAACGCGAGCGTTCCGGTCGGCCGGTATTCTACATTTCATTTTTTATGACAATAAGGCAACAGGGTGTAGGGCTCCCCGACATGCCTCCGAGAGGCAATTATACCAAATAGAAAAAGGTACGCACATACACGTACCTACGTAGATATTGTATTCGAATTTGTGTAAGAATAAACAAACTCAGATATAGTTGTATCCTAACAAAGTAGGTACTCTACTATTATAGTAGAGAAAAATCTCAATAATAATACTGTGATCAAAAAGTAAGATGAAATTGTCATTTAAAACTCCCGGGCATTAGGAAGGCAGGTAATTTTTTTTTCCTAGGTTGGTAGGACTGTCTTTAACATTTGCCAAGCGTCTGTTTGTCAAAAGGTTTGATTATCTCCGAGTTATACGTGTTTTTTTTAACAATCAAAATTTTTCGATTTTTACAAAGGGTGATTTTGTTGAGCAAAGAACTTGCATCAAATTTTATTTGCGGAACGAATATTCTTGTGCGGACACGTTGAAAATGTTATGGAAGGCCTTTCGTGATATTAAGGTGTTTATAAGTGGTACAAAGAGTTCAAAGCGGGCCGAGAACGCGTTGAAGACGAACCGCGCTCTGGACGACCATCAACGTCTACCGACGAGGGCCACGTCCAAAAGATCAAAGATTTGGTGCTTGAAAATCGTCTTTTGACAATAAGAGACCTCGCTGATAGTGCTGGAATATCATTTGGCTCAGCCGAAACCATTTTGAAGGATGCTTTGTGTCTCAAACGCGTCAAGTCTCGATTGGTGCCAAAAACGCTCAATTTTTTGGAAAAAAAGCGTCGCGTTGATGTGTGTGAAACTTTGCTGTCTGACTATCAGGACCACTTGAAATGCATCAATACTGGAGACGAGACTTGGATTTACGCATACGACCCTGAAACCACCGACCAATGCAGCGAATATCGTGCAAAAGGTGAAGCAAGACCGAATCGAAGAAGGTCTTGAAGGCTATACCGAAAAAAGACTATTCCGACTGTTTCGAGAACTGGAAAAAGCGTTGGCATAAGTGCGTTTTATCGGACGGGGATTACTTTGAAGGGGATGAAATTGATTTGGAACAATAAATAAATAAAATACATTTTATATACAATTTCACCTTACTTTTTGATCACAGTATATTCCAAAAATACTTCTACTTAAGCTAGTCTAAAGCCCTCCGGATCGTCATTGTCATAAACTTACGCTTTTGTAAATTGGAAAGGAGGTTTTCTTTTGAAGTTGTAAATTTCTATAAGAGTCAAGGATGACAAGGATTCAATACTTGTACGTATCGACCCCGCGGGCAAATTGTAACATCTAGAGTCGAATCCGGAGAATCGAGAGCGTAGAAACTGACCCATTTTGTAATTTTAGAATATTTATTTATTACGAAACTGAATAAAATAAGACAAGATCAGCAAAATATACATAATGTATATTTTATATACAAAATGTACCCTAAGTAAAATCCGATTTCATGAAATTCCAAGCCAACTGTTTTTGCGTTGTTATTAATTCTGTATCAAGTTTCTATTTTGGTGTTGAAACTCATATCTTGATATAGCATATTTTTGAAGTTGTTTAGTAGGTAATCATTCGTATTCCACATACAAACTTTCTTCTTTTTCTTTCGTGTGTGTGTGCGCGTGCGTGCGTGCGTGCGTGCGTGCGTGCGTGCGTGCGTGCGTGCGTGCGTTCGTGCGTGGGTGCGTGCGAGCGTGCGTGTGTCATCGTAGCTCTTGAACAGATTCTTAGCTCCGGTTCAATAGTATAGAAAATAATGGCGTATATGTCAACTTGATCGGGGGTTAGGTTATTTTACTTTTGATGGAAAAATTTACAGTAAGTACACATTTAATTGATTTCCTAGGTAATATAACCAAATAGGCCGTGTGGTGTCCGGCAGAGTAGAATAGCACCAACCCCTTACACTCGTGGGTGTCGTACAAGGCGACTAATGTTTAGAGGAATAAATCTAAGTCTCCGTATGCTGGAAAATGGGCAGCAGCGTTTTCCATTGTTATATTTATAATACTGCGATCTCCAACCCGCCTGCCAAGCGTGGAGATTACAGCAATAACCTCCCTTTTCGTGGGAGAGGCCCTTAGTCCTGCAGTGGACTGTTTATGGTCTGTGATGATGATAACCAAATTGTTAACCACTTCAAATAACACTAGAGCCACTCCATACATCAACCACCCAAGACAATATCCAGAGGGCTCATTAAACATTTACCAACAAACGTTGAGTGCCGTGCTTGATATTGATACAGCACTCGCCGCGAAAGCGGGTAATCGCGCCGAGTGGTTCAATCAATTAGGTGGGTGCGCGAGCGCTGCTAAATGCAATGCAAGCACTTGCTCGCCAAGCACAATCTTGTGGACATTATTATCATTAACGTATCAGTACTTAATTGATAGACGGAGACGCGAGCAACGCGTTGGTAGCGCCCCTGGTGTTGCTGATGTCCATAGGCGGCGGTGACCACTTACCACCGGATGGCTGGGATTGGATTATGGCTACACATTTTATCGCCTGTGCAGCTTTAATCACGATGACTTCCCTCACCGTAAGAGGATCGGCTAGTGTTCAACTAATGTACATAACGCAGAAAAGAGTCGTAGGTACATGGCGGCGCTGGGGTTTGAAACCAGAACTTTTTTTTTGAAAAAAACTTTTTTTATGCCTCCGACGCTCCAAACATTGTATGTACATTATGTGTATGTATATGCAGTGTTAGGTCCCTGTAAGGTCCTTTTTGGGACAATCCCACATATCCACGTCACTCCCCCGGGCAAAGTGGAGGCGATACCTCACCTCCTTTAAAAAAGGAGGCAAGGTATCGCGGTACCGCTTATAATGTTTTTTAATGTGAAAAGTTTATCAGGGGGGTCAATTGCAAAATCCAAATTTTACGATATACCTAAGCTTATTATATCGCGAATAACGTTAATACCAATATTTAGAAGATAGAAACCGTTACTCTGTAGTGCAAATATCGATGTCGTAAATGGCTCTGTAATTATGCGCAGCACTATGCATTCAGAACTAAAACCATCGTGCCCTGTGTTTATTTAGTGATTATTCAGCTGTTTCGAACGGGAGTGGTCACAATTTGCCACTTCAGTTTTGAGATTCTAATAAGTATTTACGTAGGCTTAACCCTCATTCTGCTCATCTTATCATGTAGAGAAACTCGATCTTAGTTTTAGGCTTGTATTTACCAGCTTGTATTTAGACTTATTGTTGTTTTCGTCCTTTCGAATCTACTCTATAATACCAACTAGTGGACCCGACGCGACTTCGTTCGCGTACACCTACTTTACTCCTACTTATCCTTTACTTCTTACTAATAAACCTTCCTTTTGAATTACTCTGTCTTTTGTTGCAAAACGCGTTAAAATCCGTTGCGTATTTTAAAAGATCTATCGTATACAGATACAGACGGCGGGAAGCGAAAGTTTATATTTCGTCAAGATAGATAATTTCATTGGCGACTGATAATTTTCACCATTGCTAAACTTCAATCTCGTCTTCTAAATATGTTATTTGTTGCGTCTGCTAGCTCTCTCACAGCTCCTCGGCTGGCACTGATATCGTTTAAATGCTGTTATGGTAATGGCGGGCACCCATCGCCTACGGTACGAGCAGATAGCTGAGTCAGTCTAATTGACGTAATATGTTCTAGAATGTATTTGACGTTTACCAGAGGATAATACTGATAATACGGATAAATTGTTGTTGCGTTTACCTATAAGATAATAAAACTTTTATGGAGAAATTGTTGTTGTGATTTTAGAGTTCAAATTATATGAACCAAAAAACCCAAAATGAAAAAGTAATCGATACAAACAAAATAAACACCGAATGATCAGTGTAATGGATGAATGAAAATTACTCTCTAACAATAAAATCTATAGGACATCGGAGTCATTTACAGTATTGTGTTTGCGTGAAAAATCATTTTTTTTTATTAGACTAGCCAGGCTTTTGACCGCCGTCTTACGTGATAGTAAATGACGATGCGGCCGTTGATGGAGCATGCCACCTTCACGAAACATCATCTCATGCGAAACAAGTTCAGCTACGGCCACAAGTTTGACTGACCTCGCGCATATTCAGATTTTTCAAGCAGAATCGAGTTGACGAGTTGCAAACGATCCGATTATATTCGAAGCAGGCCAAGCTAGCACCTTCGACAACCAGAAAATAGCTGCGTTCTGTTAAATTTTCGACACTGTTAGCTCCGGACGCCAGTCAAGCATGGGGTTATGGCACCGTCGATGTCCACTAATGTGGCGAGGCTCTAGTCCAGCTGTGTATTTGGGGCTGTTGATATAACCTGTTTCTTACAATCTTATATTTACTTATTTATTTATTTAACAGTTTATTGTACACAATATAACAAATACAGAAAGTACAGATTACTTATGACACAACAGGCACCACTTATCTCTAAAAGAAATCTCTTCCAGCAGGCCTACAAAAGAGATATGTGAAAACTAAACGCAGATAAGACGTGCACAATAACTATAATTATAATACTATAACTAAATACATACATAAAATTCTATACTAATACTACTTACTTACTATACTATACTTACTTTTTCTCATGTACTAAAATATTACAAGTCAAAGACAAATTTTTCGGTTTCCGATTAAGCTGAAATTGTGCATACTCATGTTAATTCGGTGCCAATCCAATGTTATGATACCATCGAACTGACTTGATGACGGAGCCGGAAGGTGGCGATAGGAACTCCTAATCTACACATGGCAAACCCATCGAATTTGGGCTCGTTTGATTAGTCTTGACAAGTACTCTGACTGATCATAAAGAACGCGCCATAAAAGCTTGCTAAGAAAAAACATTTTTCACAGCAAGCTTTTCATTGAGGACTTACTGTATATGTTGAGATCACGGCTGTTTGCAATCAGCTGTTCGTTTTCCGCCCTCGTGCGTTCCCTTTAAACTCCAATCCCACGCAGGAAGCGCGCAAGAAAAATGGCGAAGGGTCCTCACGCACGGACGCGCAAACGTTTCCACACAATCTTGATCGAATGGAAGAATCAATGTTATGTATGTAAGTGTACGGATTACGCGATGTTACAAAACAAAAATAGTGTGACCATCTCTCTTGACTTCTGGAAATGCAATAGCAACACAATAGCTATTTTAGTTCCATATGCATAAAAGAGTCCTATAACTAAACTAATAGATTGTGATGTTGGGACTGTTTAGATTAGAAAGATACATAAAATACTGAACACAAATTGGGGAGCTCTATGTCTACCCGCAAATAAACAATATTAATAATTAATAAATAATGGTGGACAAATTTACACAGCGCTATCTAGCCCCAAATTAAGCAAAGCTTGTGTTATGGGTGCTACATAACTGATAAACTACTTATATGCTTTTTTAATACATACTTATTAAACATAGAACACCCAGACCCGTAACAGAAATTAAAATTCATCATTTCAATTTCTGCCCGGCCGGGAATCGAACCCGGGACCTCTTGCGTGGCAGACAACGGCATGTAGACCACTGAACCACTCAGGTCGTCCTGAAACTAAGCTGATGATTCCATAGCCTCCAAAGGCGACTGCGCGAGTGGGAACCGTACATTTTCGCATAGATAAAAATATGCCAAGCGCGAGTAAAAGGTGTCACGTTGCTCTGACAGCGAAAATGCAAATCCCCTCCACGTTAAAATCGTCCTCCTCCAAATACCTCCTCCCTCTGCGACGTTTCCTAAATCCCCACTCCATGGGGCACCGTACTCACCGGCAGGAACACAATATGTTTTAAATAGTATTAGGTATATATTTCATGGTCTAAAAGGTCCTAACTTGTTAGCCTCTAAAGACATTAGTCGCGTGGTAGGTACTACCACTATTAACTACTTGGTTATTTACTTTGTTTTCATTACGGAACGTGTCACTGTATGTTTCCTACTTTTTGACAATTGAAAGAAATATTTAATGTCCTAATCAATAAATAAACTTTGAGTTTGAGTGGACCCCCCTGCCCAGGTCGCCGGCGCAGACGCCGACTAATTGCATAGTCCGCGGCGCGTGCGCTGTTTCAAAAGGAATTAATTAGTGCGACCTCTCAAAGGGCCATTGTGCGTTTAATTGAGAGCTGCGGGCCCCAGCCCCCCGGCCCCGCGCCCCCCAGCCAGCCTTCGAGACGGAATATGTCGTCAAAGGAAACTTTATGAATGGCTGGAAAACTTACTAGTTCAGCAATCGATAACTCGACTGGATTAGGTTTAACTCGGTTAGTTAGGGTTGCTCTTTTGTACTACGATTCGGTAGAGGGAAAACAATTGAGTACCTACGACGACGTTAATAGTGAATGTGGCGTAATAAAAGCTAGCATTCCGCCAATGTGGAAACCATACATGAAGAAAAGACAACTGGCACCCCCTCACAGTCATTTGTCTTTTTTTCTTTTTATTGCCTAGGGAAGGACACGGACGAACAGTCTAACTCATAGAAAGCAGCCACACACGCCAAGGACATCTGCAACCTAAGGGATGCGGATGCGGTGCCGGCCTTTGAGGTACCTGTAGACATATCTTTTGAAGAACCCCATGTTGTAGTGCAAATGAAAGACTTCGGGAGCGAGCTCATTCCTCATCTTGCGGTGCGCGGTAAAAAGGCTTGCGACCTACTGTGACTTTTTCAATGTTAAGTTTAGTTAGTTTAGTTTTTTCTTTTCATATTTTTATATTAAGTTTAGTTAAATTCAAACAAAGTAAATTAATACCAGAAAATATCTGCGTCATCGCTATAGACCTAACTCCCACCGTAACACAATGTGTGTTATGTACTTCATGCTTCTTCAGTAATGTCGTTAGTTTTATTTGGAATCTACAAGTAAAATCGCTCATTAGGTACTTGCACGCTGGGGTATGGAGAAACCCCAAACTGCATAAAGATCTCGAGGTGCTACATTTAATGGAAAGTTCGAAAACAGCTTTCTAGATACAGACAGTCCGGGCCTCGATCAACAGCAGTTTTAATTGTAGCAGAATACTAAAAACGCGTTAAACTGCCATTGAGTTACGATTGCGGTCCAATAATAATACAATCGAGTTAATAGTTTAGCGAACGTGAAATGGAATGCGGTAAGCGATATTCCAATATCTCATTCCGCAGTCAACTAGAATCTACAAGAAACAGTACTCAATACACTTTCCTAAAATGCTTATCCAGGTATTGTGGATGTACATACATAACGAGATCACATGCATTTTGTAGTGCCTCCTTCCGAAAAAATTATTCCACAAATGATTTATTTCACTGCAATCATAATAGCCCGTGGCTGCTTTCCGGACGTTCGCATATATTCCTTGTGGTACAATGACACCCGCACTCAGAAATGAGCGTTACTATTATTGCAACAAACATAATTGACCTGTAGGCTTATTACGTAGCTCTGTTGCTAACAATTCTCTGATTCCGTGATTGAAATTGTTCGTAGGTATCATCGATTTCATGGGTTCAGTTGCTATCAAAGTTCCATTGCAATAAACTGAAACTCTAAAATCGTATACGTAAACTTATTTCTTTCTCAACTTCAACTTTCAACTCAGTTTCAAAAATGTATTTATTTATTTATACTTCATGCACAAACAGTACATTGGCGGACTTAAAGCTAAAATAGCATTATCTACCAGTAAACCAGGAGAGATAACAGTTGACAAAAGGTATGCGGTGCAGGAAGATTACTTACAAGTAAAGATTACACATAAGCTTATTCAACCACAATCAAATTTATAAAAATAAATAAATAATAATAATAAATACACTAAAAGTTAAAAGTAGCAATAGATATTTTACACTAATAAATTAATTAATTAACTGCATGAGTAACCCAAAATTATTCAGGTACTTGAGGCTTTATGAAGGAAAGGAATAATTGAAGTCAGAGTAATGTTAGCAACAGAGTTACGTAAATAGCCTACCGGTGACAGCGTCGCTGTTGTTGAAACCGATATAACACTTAGTTCTAGGTTTAGCCACAGGCTCAGATATACGTGTGTAGCACTAATGAGGTCTCACAAGGCGTGCGAACGCACAGGGTTTCAAATTACAATATTAAACTAGAGCGGCGATACGAATAGAGTAATCGGTACTATTATCGTAGAGAGAATATTGCACAGACGAAACAATATCATTTGTGTATTCAGGTGTAAATAAACCTACATGTACCTACATTTACGAATACCTTACCTGTACATCTACGTATTTAGGGATACGTACTCGTATAAATCTGTATTGTGTACAGGTACCCGTGACTCCGGCGGCGGAAGCCCGAATCTCGTCATCCGCGGGCGCGGGCACAAAGCCATTGTGTCCGGAATGAACCCGCGAGGGGAGGAAAGGTGAATATGCAATTCCGGCGCTGGGCCATTGAAGACATTTGGGCGCCGATAACCGTGTAGCGCAGAGCAGGGAAGAAGAGCAGTATAACGACTTACGTCTTTTTTAGAAGCTTTTATTCACCTTCACCTGTTCACTTGTCAGAATCTTGCAAGTTAAATTTGACCCACTTCCCGGATCATCATCACAGCCCATAACAGCCAACTGCAGGACTTAGAGCCTCGTCCACGAAAAGGGCAGTTTATTGCCATGATTTCCGCGCTTGACAGGAGGGTTCGAGATCGCAGTATTGTAAATGTAACAATGGAAAACGCTGCTGCCCATTTTCCAGCCTACGGAGACTCTAGATCTTTTGCCTCGGAAACATTAATCGCCTTGTACGACAACCATATGTGTAAGGGGTTGGTGATATTCTACTCTGCCGGACACCACACGGCCAATTTGTCCAAGCATATTTCTTCTGTCCCCTTATCAGTGCGTAATAAAATCTAGCAGATTAAATTTGAGCCACTTCCCGAATTCATAGTGAGCTGAAAATTTTCATCGTTATGTAAGTTCCGTGACAATGCAATGTGCAATATGATCTGATGATGGAGGCGGAAGGTGGCTATAGGAACTCCTAAACTATACATGATAAACCCATCGAGTTTGAGCTCGTTTGATTAGTTGACTAGCATTTATCGTAAAATCGAATGAGCGATTGCTTGTTCTGACTTTTTTTATTTTTTATGTCATACGGTAGGCAAACAGGCAAGCGGGCCACCTGATGGAAAGTGGTCACCACTGCCTATAGACATTAGCAAAACCAAGAGTATCGCCAATGCGCTGCCCACCTCTATAACACGTTGCTCTGGCAGCAAAAAGGCAAATGCCACTCCTCTGCCAAAGCCACGGTTCCCCAAATCCCCACCCCATGGAGCACTGGAAACCTTACTCACCGGCAGAAACACAATACTATTTAAAAGAGTATTGTTTAGCTGCGGTATTCTGTAAGGTGAGATTCTAAGCTGCGGTATTCGTTCGCCCCAGTCGGGCGGATCCTATTCGAACGGGATACCCCGCTATGCCCTACCTCTCTTACCTGACTTTTTTTCATTTGACTACTTGTTTTTAATACTATAGTATTGAACGCCATTTCACAAGCCGCGGGCGCCACTTCAGGGGTTGATGGTGATGATAACTTAATACAATAAATAAAAATTTGATTTGTAAAGCGGGGAGGCGCGGGCGCGGGGCGAGGGGCGGCGACTCACCGCGTGATCATAAATTCCCAGCGACACTTCGTTACTGAACAAATGCGCGGATAAGGGGAACCACAAAGACTGATTATCGTGGAATATGCCATCGACTGTGCGGTTTTCAGCGGGTAAAATAACATTTATTCATTTATTCTTTGCACAACACTCGTAGGTGTCATACAAGGCGACTAATGTTTTCGTGATAAAATATCTAAAATCTCCGTAGGCTGGAAAATGGTCAGCAGGTTTTTTCATTGTTATATTAATGACACTGCGATCTCCAACCTGCCTGCCAAGCGTGGAGATTACGGCAATAACCTCCCCTTTCGTGGGAGAGGCCCTAAATCCTGCAATGGACTATTGTACAGGCTGTAATGATCCCATTGTCCGTTTGTCAGCGTGTCATGTCAATGGGAAATACCCACTGTAGTGGTACTTTGTAAAGTTGTAAGGAAATTTTCAACACACTTACTTGCTTGTGAAGTGGCTCGTAATTACCGATATTTCGCTTACAATGCTACAATAAACTCGCGCGCTTGTTGTATAAATTGCCGCCCTAGTACTGTAATGAGTTTGGCTTTGAGAAAGTAAGTATATTTTATTAGACGTAAATTCCTTAGAATAAATTAATGCTGTTAATTAAATATGCTACTTACTTAATCGTTCTATCTTATTTATTTTGACAGCCCACAAGACTTACACTAACAAAGTTATAGCATCTTATTGCTAAAAATACATAATCTTTCTAAGCGATGCTTAATTAAAGGTTACTATTTAACATTAGGTTAAGTACTTAAAGTAGGTTGCAAATATCCTGGACGACGGTAGCCACTTTCCATCAGGTGAACCGTCCGTCCGTGAGCCTCAATAAGCAATAAAAAAAAATCCGTACATAATGCCCCCTACTTGACAAGACGACCCACCAGCCTCACACTCACGTAAACACACTACAGTATAGTATATTTTCAACACTGAGACTCATGTTCAACAAAAGTAATCATTTACATTCACCACAAATCTAAACAGCAGACAGTCAAAAGCAAGTAATCAAAATTCCACGAAATAGCTTGAACTACGGAAATAAATGTCGAACGTAAATAAATCAGCTCCAATTTAAACTGAGTGACAGTACACAGCGAGCAGTGAGTGTTGGTTTATTGGAACACCGATTTACTAGCTCATACTTGATTCTGTAATGGCGTTCTCGGTTTAATATTTAGTAAATCGCAGTACAAATACCCATATCAACGTCAGTGTACCCGCGATAATCACACGTCCATTATGAGGTTGTCCGCCAAACTGCCACCGCCTGGCGACCCTACCTCGAACCGGTGATTTATTGACAGCTGACAGCTCTTGATGTACAGCACACGTTCTAGTGCATCCAGCGAAAAACGATATCTGTGATGATCATAATATCATGACCACACTATCTTTGGCCAATGACTTTGTCAGGGCAGACAATTTTTTATTTTCCTGATTAATTTTAACCCCCGACAAAAAATAAGGTTGTTATAACACCGTGTGTATCTGTGTATGTGTGTGTCTATCCGTGGCATCGTAGCCCCTGAACGCCTGAGTTCGACGCATATAGAAAGCACAGAAGATCAGCCCTCTCTTTTGCCGAGTGTACCAGCGACTAGCGAGTCGAATCAAAATTGCGCAATTTGGTATAGAGGGGAACCGAAATTTGAATGTCTTTCAGCTTCTTACCCTCTTCTTGGATCTGGAGACAGCATTGCAACGCTTCACGTGCTGCCACCCAAGCTCTCTATTGGCATGTTTTTGGCTGGAGGCCTCCGCACGGAACACACCGAAGCATGGCTGGTTTCGTCCACCGACACGTACGGCACTATGGTGAAGCATCTCATTACCGACAGCATCGTATCCGCGACAGCTTAATCGTACTGCAAGGATCATCTGACGCGAAGAATAGCTGCTGTCCTCACGGGTACGACGCGTAAAATTCCCGCTGGACATCCCAATCTGCTGACTTAGTGCTACACTTAACGCGAGGCCGATGAACCAGAGCGTATTAAAAGAAATAAGGTATGCGGGTAGGTTCTTTTAGCAGCTGAGTGAGGTCATCCGTAATAGCCAGGGTATGAACGGAAATCCCTGCATGATCAGTTGTTGGGAACCTAGCCACTCCTGGTGATGGGCATTAAAGTTGCCGAGGATCACCACTTCGGCATAGGGATACCGCTCGTGCACACCGTCTATCACCATCTCAACGTATTCAAGTAAGTTCTTGGTTCCGGCATTTCCGCTGTGGGACCTGAAGAATCTTGCGTAGATCTGGATGTGGCCACCGTGATCAACACTCGCCCAGAGCATAAACAGTTCCCGGTCCGGACATAACCCTGATATATATGCAAAACGCCAGTGACGAACAACAAATTGAAATAGTTTCACAGGAACAGCATAGCCATATTTTTGTCAAATGGCCTAGATAAATCCTGCATACAGAGAGTTGATTAAACGGCGCTTGAAAGCCGGTGTAAAAATCTCTTTGACAACATGTTTCGGAGAGTTGAATGCAGAATCGGACATAAAAGAATTGTGCCGGCTTTTGTGCACGAATATTGGTTTTGCGGATGCGAATGCTTAAACACTCTCGCGATACTGTTTACAGAAGCGACTTATTAAAATAAAATAAAACGGCAAGTGGTGGCGGCGTGCCGACGGAAATAATAAATGGAAGCGAGGAAATAAATGGATGTTAAATGTGGTTTTCGTTTGAACAATTGCAACAGTATTCTCTTATTTGGATGTGGAATGAGCAAGCCGCATCCTTTGGACTTTGACATGGGATCCTCACCATTCTCTTAATGGGGAACGAGCTGGGGAACGCAGTGTTTCCTTTGGACTTTGATATGGGATCCTTCTAGAGGTGAGTAAGAGATCTCTTCAAAGTAGGGCAACGCAATGGTGACCCGATGTTGCTGTCGTCCGGGACTGTTATGGCGAAACAAACGCTCTTAAGCTTCACTGGCTTGAACTAACTTAACAAAAGAAATCTATACATATATATTTTTGAAGCTAGCTTTTGAATAAATAGACAAACAGCATAGCTAATTCGTTTGCACGACCTCATCCCGCCGGCCCCTTTCGCCATCGGGAGACGCGATCCAGGAGTATGGTCATCCTTACGTTGTGAATCTACCAGCTATCCGCACGAGCCGGTTTAGTTCAACCTTTTTAATGCGTTCCGCTACTGAATTTAATTATCAGTAGAAACGCGTTGCCTACTGATCATTATAATCTAGGCGGCTTTAAGTCTAGCTCCATCTTCGGCCGCATCGTCACTTACCACCAGGTGAAATGGAAATGCCTGCTTAGTCTAATTTAAAAAAATATGTTTAGATATGTTTTAAAAGAGGTAAGACATAAAATCCTATAGGAAATGTCCCTTTTAAAAAGTTTATAAGAGGCGGGTCCGTCGCTGCAGGAGCATCACGTCGCACCGCCCTCCCTGCGACTTCCTCAACATTCTGTTCAAGAAGATAACTTTGATTTAAACTTACTTCAACACAGTTACTCGTTAAACGGCCGTTTTGCGCCGATTTTGGACTTTAATTATAGAGTGTATACGCCCCGGCGATCAGTTGGTCGGTGGGTCAGTCAGTCAATCATTAGGCACTTCAGACAGTGGATGCCCGACAGTCAGAAAGTGCGGTATAACATATAATGCCGCATGCCTCTAATTGCTATCTTATCCTTTAAACCGGAATCCGAAAAAGGAACCGGAAAAGAGACCGCATCGTTCCACTTGCTACGGCCCAGACAGATCTCACTCGCCTCTTCCTTTACGTCACATGTTAATACAGATCTGTTAAAATTGTACATACATAACTCTTCTTAGGCTTTATTCTATCTATTTAAAGCTTCAGACGAATCTAATGGTACCTTTCAAGTACCCTACTACAATCCACTCATTTGCTATTTACTGGTGGACCTACCGATATACTCGTGAACATCACGGATAGCACAAGTGACGCACGCGATAAGCGAGAAAAGGCGTGACAGATTATGCTTCCTGTAGGCCTAGCACAAGTTGCTCTCGCGCGCGATAAGCGATAAAAAGCGCGACAAACGCTCTCTCGCGCCGCGTGCTTTATCGCGGACACACTTGTGCTAGGGCCATTGTTTCATCTAGTATTTTAGTATTGAGAGAAGGAATCAAATGCTCTATCGCGAGCAATGATTCCTTCTGTTTAACATGACAGTAGTATTTTAACCTTAATCCCCCCTCCCACTCCCCCCACTCCGAAGGCGACAGGTCGTACCCCCCGCCCCGCGGCGCCGCTCGCACGTTCCGCTACAAGTTACAACATAAAATTTACTAACTGCCGTACGGAGAGTAAATTGGAAAAGTTGATATCGCAAGATTGGTCCCCATATTAGTCGGGCTATGGCGTATATCGATCTGACCGCGCGGATGTCACCGATGCAGGCTGTTACGCGGATGTGCTGGACTGGCCATGGTATATTTATGCAATGGGGAGTCTGATGACCAGGATTCAGTGTTATGTTGTGACAGAAAGAAGATGTTATAAATCGATTCATAGATAAGCCAATCAACTTTCAAATTTACTATAGTCCTAAACAAACTTGGATTTATGCGAAGATCCTGAAAATATATCATTCCGATCTGGGTCTGGGTGTACTATCTAATATATAACACAGGCTTTGCTTACTTTGGGACTTTGTGTGAATTTGTCCAAGCATTTTTTTTTTTACCTGAGATTGGTTGGACTATTTCGGGAGCAGATTATGGCACCCCGTGACAACATATATTATTATTACACAAGTGATACTCGTTACGATAAATAAAATCTCAATAAAAGCCAAGAATCAAGAAACCAGCCTTCGCCTATCGCAAAGGCTGCATTCGCGATACCCTGATTATCACTAGATAAATCATGTTGGCGTTAATGCCCTGGTTGTGACCGCCTTGACCATGATCCATAATTTGGCAGATCAGGTAATTACAG
The DNA here is from genome assembly GCA_905147135.1 of Blastobasis lacticolella. NCBI lineage: Eukaryota > Metazoa > Arthropoda > Insecta > Lepidoptera > Blastobasidae > Blastobasis > Blastobasis lacticolella. The sequence goes on from LR990043.1 coordinate 750,537, forward strand.
TGGACCGACTGCCATCTGACCTCCGTGACGCATCCCAGGGAAGCCTGACCAGACTCAATCATGGTTACACATTCAGTCCCCTGAATGTGCAGGTTTCATCAAGATATTTGCCCTCGCCGTAATCGGTTAGTATGTGACAACAAAACACGCCATGGATGGTCCGCTATCTTTAACTAATCTTAACTGTCTTCATCATCACAACCCGTAACAGTCCACTGCAGGACTTTGGGCCTCTCCCACGAAAGGGGAGGTTATTGCCATAGTCTCCACGCTTGGCAGGCGGGTTGGAGATCGCAGTGTTTAAATATAACAATGGAAAATGCTGCTGCCCATTTTCCAGACTACGGAGACTCTTGATCTTTTGTCTCGAAAACATTAGTCGCCTTGTACGACACCCATGAGCGTAACGGGTTGGTGCTATTCTACTCTGCCGGACACCACACGGCAAACTTTTAACTGTCTTACTTACCCAAAACCCCAAAATTACAAATCAAAGTACGCTACCAGTTACCCGTTACCCATTCCAGCACGCAACGAGCAGGGTGATTACATCCGCGGCCACAATCCGTCGGATTACTCTCTCCCATACATTACACGCCCCTAATTTAGTGGGTCCCGGGTCCCGGCTTTCAACTTCTGCTTTTAGCTGGCGTCGTATTGGATTCTGTTTGTCTACAGCCCTGCGGGGGGTTAAGCAAACACAGGCGTGTTTTGCTTGCTGTAGGTAGATTGTACTTAGCACTTGATTAGGTCAAAAGTAAGGATAGCCAGCGATTTTGGCCGCTTAAAATCCGGTAGCCAGTTTTCTACGGGAACTACACTGAAATTCTGCTAAAAATATCGTCACTGGCCTTTTACATTTATTGTAGATGAATTACATAGTTTGGAGTACGGCACTTACCGGTAAAGTTATGGATTATGTGTTATCCTGCGTTGTTAGCTAGCCAACCGTCCACCGCGGTACCGCACGCAGTCGAATCTCTTTATTTTCCTAAAGCTTTGAGTAGTCATCCAATGATAGAAATAATATTTTATATCGGTTCAGTGGTTTTGATCATTGTCTATTTATAATTTCCTATTTATAATTCTATTCCTATAAACAATTTTGCAACATTTTATCAAAATCTTTCCTAGTTTATTATATTTATATCTATACAACTGAATTACTTATGTAATTAACCAAATCATTCATTAATTAGTGATAGTGAAATGGTGGTGGTGAGTGTTATAGTGTGGTGAGATTGAACATCAACTAAGCTAAAAATTCATATAATTAACAACTAATGAACTCCTTATATGAATTTTGCAGAAAATGCAAAGCTGTCTTTCAAACTTTAAGTAGCCTAACTAGTTCGGACACAGCCAAAGTAAATTTTACTAACAATTTTAAAGGGATTTCATCACCTCATTGTCAGAGAAAAGCCAACGTGAATTTGAATTTTAACTTTGTAATTGGAGATATCTTTTACAATGTCGTACAGTGCAGCTGCCTCCAAGGATAAGCTGAAGGAATTTAAAAAGACTATATAAAAGAAGACTGAGAGATGCCAGCATATTGCGGAATATTTTAGATCTAATTTCTTACACTGGCAACAGTAAGTAACAGCAACAGTAGCTCCCTCTGGACACTTTTGAATACCTCATTGTATTTCTGGTCAGGCTTTACCCGTAATTGGTTATTCTACGAATACAGTTCGTGCCAAATGGATTGGCAATAGCATGTCTTTATCTCTTGGTCAACTACTGGCATATGGCAAAATAACAGCGGCTGTTGTTCTCACTGACAGCCATAGTTGAGCCCTGGACCATTTGGTTATTTTTTATATGGTCGACAGCAGTCGAATTCATAATTTATTTTTAGCGCTAGACTATTTAAAGCGTACCAGCTGTCAAATTAATTTGATCCTCTCTCTGATATTTGCTAATCTATTTGGCGCAAACTTTAGTGGGTTTGCCTCTATCACATTAGTCATTTCGCCTAGTATGTTGAGGTAGGTATATTCACTGTAATCATTAATCTAGCATTAGTTACTAAGTAGCTACCTAGTAGGAGTGTTCTGTAGTTTGTGAGTTAAATATATATTATAAGATAGGGTTAAATCTAAAGATAGACTCGTTCATATAACATATCTCATATTGTAAACAATGTATCAAGGGACGCCTATCGGCTCCCGTGGCTGTTCAGCCAGTCTCAGGAAACAAACTGTACCTCCATAAACCACACAATGGGCAACAGTGTTTTCTTGAACGAGTTTTCAATACAGAGCTACCTATTCACTTTTAACTTGAAGACCTTGGCAAAGAATTATATTTTTAGGGAACAGTGAAGCAGGCACATTATTCCAGGATGCTTTAGACTGGCAGTTAACAGTTATGTATTGTGTTGTGATGTGAAAGAAATACATTTTAAAATGGCTCAGGGTTTCCTACCGCCTACCACTTTTTACGAGTAACCCGATATTTCGACGCAGTTGCATGTGTTAGATATAAGGTATTTGGTATGTTTTAATTGGTATTAAATGTAGTGATAGATAATAATTAATATTTCAAAATACTTTTGTAAACATTTTACCAGCTTTAGAACGATGTGTGGTGATTTCTGAACGATTGTTTGTCTTTGATCAGTTAAATACTGCTTATGAGAAACTTCCTTAATTAATTATGTCATAAATTTATAATAATGTTAAAAGTATTGTATTACAATAAATTAACATCTAATCAATCTATCAGTAAATTTAAGAGACCGGAAATGAGAATACAAATGACATTTCCGGCTAGAAGGTAGTATAAAGGTCCAATCAAAAGACTGGGAGGGACTTTTGCTCCAGAGCCGGCACAGAGTTAAGTACAAACTTGCATTGTATTATTGTTGCTTTATATTTTGTATTGGTTTTATTTATTTATTGAATCGTACGTAATACCACTGCCCCATTTTAAAAGGATAAATATTTAATTATGTGATCGATAATTGGTACTTTGTTTGTTTTATAAAATCTTGTTTAATTCAGCTAATGTTGTTTAAATAAATACCTCATTTTATAATGGATTACATTGCTTATTACAATATACCTAATATATTTAAAACATGCTTTTGTTTGATTAAATAATGTTCACTAGAATCATACGTTATCCTATATAATATATTTTCTAATAAACTAGTACACAAATATCAGCATTTAATACTGAACGATAGTCCCGGCTTCTGCCAGGGTCTGGTTACCAAGTATTACTTCTCCACTTTGCCCAGTCTCTCTTAAATACTTTATAACCTATGTTATTATGTTACTATACTTATGTTAACACTACCTCCAAGAACTATATTTTACATGACATTGATATATATTGATTAATATGCTCTTGTTTACTTAAGTTAGCGTTTTCCATATATTTCACTGGGGTTTTGGATACATACTCACACTCTGTTATTATTATGTAGCTTAATGACTAAAATAAAGATTTGTACTAATAAAAGTCACTGTAGTTATAAGTAGGACATATATTAAAGGTGACACATGCATCATGGTCACTGGACGAACCGGTAAGAAACTCGAAACATAACTTTAAAAATGCTTTAAACGTGATAGTTTATGTTATGTATAAGAAAAGCAAAACATCCCATTTCAAACTCCAAAGTTTACCCTCATCCTGAGCCTGCGGAGTTGCGGACTCACTTCCCCATACCCGCCATCAAGATTACCGTCCGAGGGGGTATTAGCGGCTAATGCTGCAAACCCCAAAAGGAATAAAACTCGTCCTTTGTCAACGCAGACATTAGCCGAGGAGAGCGCGCTTTATCGCCTCGCCTGGCGTAGGGCGGAGCCCGGTTGAGGCTGCGGGGTCCCAAGGCCAGGACTCGAGCCAAAGCCAAAAGGAGTTTCTGTCTTCTTTCTTTTCTTTCTTCCGCATGTATGATACCTTTGCCGCCGACCGCACTGAAGCTGCGGCCTCTGCTGCTAAGGACCTCAACAAAGGAAATATACAGCCTAGCCCAGCGCGGCTAGCACTAGTTTGCTCGCAAAATAGCTCGCGCTGAGAGAGAGCCTTTGGTTCAATGATTTTTAATGGTTTAGTATATTTATGTTTATTTCTTATGGTCTTTGTTAATATTTTGTTAATAAGCATTTTCACTTTCTTTAAATTTGCACCTGGTACGCGCTTAGTACGTGCATCAAACTCTGTCTAAAAACCAGCGCTGTGATTGGCTGCTGCCGTCTATGCATTATGCTGAGGCTGGTTTAGGTGGTTCGCCCGTCAACCTAAACCACTGCAGGGCGGCCCAAGACTTAATGTCACAGGTCATGGCCGAATGGTCCGCAGGGGTAGCAGTGGTTGCCGAGCCATATTCGGTACCTCCCAACTGGGTGGGTGACCGGGATGGCCTGGTGGCGATTGTCCCGCGGCCATCCACAGATTCCCCTCCCCTCTCAGTCATTGAAAGGGGGCATGGATACGTGGCCGCCGTTTGGGGGGAGATCTCCCTTGTGGGAGTTTATTTCTCCCCCAACCGCTCGTTGGCGGAATTTGAAGACTTCCTCCAGGAGTTGTCAGCGGTCATTGACCGTCTGTTATCGAGGCAGGTGGCCGTCCTTGGGGACTTTAATGCGAGGTCCGGGCGCTGGGGAGATTCAATCACTGACGCACGCGGGCGTCTGCTGGAGTTGTGGGCGACATCGTCTTCTCTGTCCTTTCTAAATAGTGGCACAACTCAAACGTGTATTAGATGGCAGGGAGGGTCAGTGGTGGACATATCTTTCGCCACTCCTGCACTGGCTGCACGTGTTACGAAGTGGGAAGTTGATTTGATGGAAACCCTTTCCGATCATAGGTACATCCGGATTGAGATATCCACCCAGCGTCCCCAGGGCGGGTCCCGCTCGAGACAGTCGCTATTCCCCCGATGGGCTCTAACCCATTTAGATCGGGAGATGGCCCACGAAGCAGCATTTGTCCAGGACTGGTTTGGTGCGCCTGTTAGTCCTGATGTAGATGAAGCTGCGCTGCAGCTACGGGATGCCCTAACAGAGGTATGTAATGCCAGCATGCCTCGGTCCTGCCGGCCGCCACCGCGACGGGCCGTGTATTGGTGGTCGACGGAGATCGCTGAGCTCCGCGCGGTATGTGTAACATCCAGGAGGGCATATACAAGAAGTCGCCGCCGCCGCCGTAGAGACCAGCAAAATGAGGATCGCCTATACGCCTCTTATCAGGAGGCGAAGCGTGTCCTCAAGGTGGCGATCGCAGACGCAAAAGATCGCTCGAGACAGGAGATGCTGCAGAGTCTGGATGACGATCCGTGGGGGAGACCGTATAAGGCAATAAGAAATAAGCTTCGCCCATTTGGTCCCCCGCTAACCGAGACCCTTCAGCCAGATCTCCTAAATGAAGTGGTCCACGGTTTGTTCCCGGACCGCACCGATTTTACCCCGCCGCGGATGACCTTCTCCGTGGAAAGTGTACCTTCACTGGAAGAGATAGATCTCGTATCCGCGGAGGAGTTTGGCACGGCGACAGCTTGCCTTCGGGCCAAAAAGACAGCGCCAGGGCCGGATGGCATACCGGCGCGTGTGATGGCGATCGCCACCAAACACATGGAGGCAAGGTTTCGGGCCCTCTTCGATAGATGTTTTGCTACGGGGAGGTTCCCAAAATCGTGGAAAGAGGGGCAACTGTGCCTGCTCCGGAAGGAAGGGCGGTCGGCGGACTCTCCATCAGGGTATCGCCCATTAGTGCTCCTGGATGAGGGGGGTAAGATCTTCGAGCGCATCATTGTTTCCCGTCTCAAGGCACACTTATTGTCGACCGGTCCGGGTCTGTCTGATGCCCAGTTCGGTTTTCGGGAGGGTCGGTCGACGATCGACGCCCTTACCAGGCTCAAATGTCTAACGCGTGAGGCGGCGGCTAGGGGGGAGGGCGTGTTGGCTATATCTTTTGATATAGCTAACGCATTTAACTCGATCCCCCATGCGACTATCCTGGAGGCACTCCAATTCCACGGGGTGCCTTCATATTTGCAGGCTCTGTTACGTGACTACCTCCACAATAGGGAAGTCTTGTTTGTGGACCGGGATGGTCAACTCCGGCGTCACGTCGTTGAATCTGGTGTCCCACAGGGATCGGTTCTCGGGCCACTACTGTGGAACATCGGGTATGATTGGTTGCTTCGGGGTGATCTCTTGGCGGGTATGGATGTCATCTGCTATGCGGATGACACCCTTGTCATAGCCCGGGGCAAAACTTACAAAGAGGCGGCACAGCTGGCTTCTGCGGGCGGGACCTTAGTCGCACGGAGGATCGAGTTACTAGGCCTGAAGGTGGCGCTGGAGAAAACCGAGGCCCTTTTCTTCCCCGGTCCGCGGAAGCGTGCACCCTCTGACGCCCATATCGTGGTCGGGGGTATCCGGGTCGAAGTTAAGGCTCAAATGAAATATTTGGGCCTTATATTGGATGGTCGGTGGCAGTTTGGCCGGCACTTTAGCGGTCTGTCACCGCGCCTCCTAAAGGCGGCTGATGCATTCAGCTGGCTCCTCCCTAACCTGGGGGGACCAAGCTCAAGGTGTCGGCACTTATATGCCGGCATATTAAAGAGCATGGCGCTGTATGGTGCCCCCATCTGGGCAGATTCTTTAAATAAAGGGGAGAATGCGGCCCTTCTTCGCAGGCCTCAACGAGCCATTGCACAGCGTGTGGCGAGGGCTTATCGTACGGTGGGGTATGCTGCAGCGTGCGCCATTGCAGGCACTCCCCCCTGGGAGCTGGAAGCTAGGGTTATAGCCGTCGTCTACGAATGGACGGCGGCGCAGAGGGCGCAAGGTGACCGCCCGGCCCCGGAGGAGCGCAACGCCGTAAGAGATGAAGCTCGCGTGACCATGTTCCGTCTTTGGAAAGAGGACATGGCTTGCGAGCAGTCTGGGCGCCGAACGCTCGACGCCATCGGTCCCGTCATCGAGGACTGGGTCGAGCGTTCGCATGGATCCCTTTCTTACCGTTTGGTGCAGATATTATCCGGACACGGTTGTTTCGGATCGTACCTGCACCGAATCGGGAGAGAGGAAGCCCCGTCGTGCCACAAATGTAACGCGACGGAGGACACAGCGCAACATACCCTCGTGGCCTGTACTGGCTGGGAGGAGCAGCGCCGTGTTCTGAATGCGGTTGTAGGTCCGGACCTTGCGCTTCCAAGCGTAATCAAAGCTATGCTGGGAAGTGAAAGGGCCTGGGGAGCCATGGCCACATTCTGCGAGGACATAATCTCGCAGAAAGAGGCAGCGGAGCGAGAGAGGGAGGATGACCCTCTCGCTCCACCGCTCCGCAGACGCAGAAGAGGAGTGAGAAGACGGATCTACGACCGTTCTGTTCTCGCTCCCGGTGGTGGCCAGCGGGCCAGAGGTGCGGGGGCATCTCCGCCTGCATTGCACAGGCCTCCACCTGCGCTGGATGGGAATAGTCCGGCGCTTCCGGCTATTCCCATCCGTCCCCCTTGCGGGGGGCATGGCGGACCTGCCGCGTAAGGCGGGCGGTCGTCGGAGGTGTTGTGGATGACAAGGCTTCGGCTGCTCTCATGACACCTCCATTCAGACGTCGTAGGAGCGCCGCGGGGTTTAGTGGGTAGACCGGCCAATACCGGGAGTCCCACACAGGCCCTTCGTCCCCCAACGGAGGGTATCGTGCGTAATGCATTCCCCGCGTTAAAAAAAAAAAAAAAAAAAAAAAAGGTGGTTCGCCCGTTTTCGTTATTATCAATGTACTCGTATATTGCTAGTCTTAAGATTTTTGGATATGTTATTGGACTTAGGACTAGACGTTATCTTCAATCGATTAAGTGGATAACCAACAATAATGACAATTACGAATAATCATCATAAAATCATGGTCAAGGCGGACATGTTAACGCCAAGATGATTATTATTTTATGAACTTGCTTACATGCAGACCTGTTATAGGATAGCGTGAACATTAGGCCTCCGTTCTAGCGTAATAGATTCACGTAGTTTCACTAGGAAGTCAATATAACATAGTTGTATAGGAAAGCTCCTGTAACAACCGCCACCGCCTTCTATCTACTAAACCTCGCCACTACTAAGTTAAGTCAGGTAACTCAATCTACAAACAGACCATTATCACCCCGCACCACAACCGCACCTTCAATTATGGCTTTTAGACACGTTTTAGCCACCTTTTAGCAAATCAGCGTTTAGGAAAGTTTCGGTTTCCACCTAGCCCCTGCTTCCCCGCCCTACGCCGCGCCCGCCCATCCGTGAAATAGATTTTTTATAACTAGCCCGGAACCGGAATGCCCCGACTGCCCCGGGTGAAGTGACTCCGGCCAAACGGCCCCGGCCGTATTGAAAATGTCCCAAGAATATCAGTTAAATAGCGCCATTGGACTCCAGATTAAACTTTATCTACAGCCGGTGCACTCCGCCGCTCCCGGGTGCACTTTATTCGCCCCCAACATTAATCTTCGGATTGTAATCTGTTCTCTTGGGAGCTCGTTCACAGTTATCGTTAGAGACTATTGTCAATTTGAATACATCGATAGCCGTCTTGCCGTCGATATCGTATCGATACTTTTCTATCCCTACCTCGTGCCTACTAGGCAACCATTTTTTTCTTAACCACTTAGAGAGGCACACGGACGATCCACCTGATGGAAAGTGGTCACTGTCGTTCAGAACATCTACAATTAAGGGAGCGGATGCGGTGCCGGCCTTTGAAGCGCCTGTAGACATGCTTTTTGAAGAACCTCATGTTACAGTACAAAAGAACGGGAGCTCATTCCACATCTTGCACGTGCGCAGAAAAAAGGCTAGCGGAGCCCGTACATTTGTAGAATGTAGAGGTTTGATCAAAAGACTCGACAAATGTTTTGCCAAATACAAGTTTAGTATAACAATACTTCACAAAACCCCTTTACCTTTAAAAGAGGTAGGGCATAGCGGAGTATCCCGTTCGAATAGGAGCCGCCCGACTGGGGAAGTACCTCCACCTTACAGAATACCGCAGCTAAACAATACTTTTTTAAATAGTATTGTGTTTCTGCCGGCAAGTAAGGTTTCCAGTGCTCCATGGGGTGGGGATTTGGGAACCGTGGCTTTGGCAGTGGAGAGGCCTTTTAGCTGCCAGAGCAACGTGTAATAGAGGTGGGCAGCGCATTAGCGACACTCTTGGTTTTGCTAATGTCTATAGGCAGTGGTAACCACTTTCCATCAGATGGCCCGCTTGCCTGCTTGCCTACCGGATGACATAAAATAAAAGTGTGTGAAAATGTTTAGGCAATACGCCTCATACCCTATACGTACACTGGTTTACCACCTTAGTACGTAAGCATATTAATGACAGTAGAACACATTATGATTTCTGTCTTCTTTCTTACCTTTGTTTCTAAGAAACCTTTCTAGGGCTAGAAGTGCAATTATGCCCGATCACACTAAACATAGGCAACTCTTAAAATATTCCTAAGCATTTAGGCGTCACAAAATCTATATCACAAAATTATTAGCGAGTTTAGTTTTCACTTAAGGTTGGTGTTGGTGCAATGCTTTATCTTGTTAGAAATATTTGAAATGTAGTTAATAAGTTGGTTGATTCAGTTAGGCGTCGCCTAAAGTTTAGTCCAATCAGATATTAGCTTATCATTCCAAAACAATACCAAAATTAGCTGAAACCTCACAAAACATACGAGAACATCTCCCATAACGCGATATCTCAAACCCATAAAGATTGGCCATAAAGATTCCTCTCTCCAAACTGCGACTTAGAAAACACGTTCAATTCCGCTCATAACGCTCCCATAGCGGAGTCTCAGAAAACACGCGAAGTTAAACATAACCTCGACTAACAGCGGGGCATCGCCGGTCCAATCTCGATACGGGACCGTGTTCAGAAGCTAGTCTTACACCAGTGAATACAAACAATAGTAGCTTCACTATGATGAGTTCTCATAGTGCTCCGATGAGTGAACGCACTGCATTCTATAATGTTTATTTTTTATTCTACGCTGTGAAAAACGAGCAGCCAATCTGATGGTTAGCGGTAACTTCGCCCATAACATCTACGATTCACGCATTTAGGTTGCCTCTGTATATTTGCTGAATATGTAAGAACTAGCCATTTATATGTACAATGTTGTTTGCAAATAAATAAATATTCTATTCTATTCAGGCAAAAGGAATGCAGAACTGCAGGTGCGTTGTCTTTGTGAGGACTAAGATGAAATACCTCACGCCTGCAATTGCGCTGGCTACATTATCCTTCAAAAGGGAAACAACATTTTGGTAACAACAACTTTTCCTTATATTGTGGGTATTCCGAACCTGTTTTAAAATGCAACTCGGCCGTTCCGAATAGCAAACGGTTGCTATACTATATAGCTATACCTTTAACAAAACGCGCTGACCTTTTTCGAAATTTATAAAAATCGAACACCCTTTTTTGTAGTCACCATCCAAGCGGTGAATCTAGGCTGTTGCCAGAGTCAGCTATATCATTTTTACATTTTATTAGTGACCAAAGATGGAAGTTACATCTTAGAGCCATTATTTTTCTTTAATTTCGTGAATTCATATTTTAATATGCGTCAATGTCAGTCATTTGAGCTTAAATTCTTACTGTGCCTTAAAGTACCCAACCAAGCAACCACCAGCAAGTACCAAGTAAGCAACCTCTCGCCAACATCGCGAACGCACCCCAGCTGGCTCCGAATGTGGTGTCAGTCGCAAACGGGCGCCCGGGGCGGCGAACTTGGCCCATAACACTCGCGCGCATGTTTACGAGCCACTGCCAATAGCAGTATACATCCGATATGCTAACGGTTATGTCCCCCCTCGCCCCCTCCATAAGGCCCGGGCGTCGGGCAGCACCACGCGCGGTTTGCTATCCATTGCTGGCTTTTCAGGGGGTTTCCCTCACGCGCCACGCACTGAGCCGGCAATGGATGAACTGGCGGTCCCCACCCGAGCCTTACATTAGTGTATGGCCTCGGAGGCTGCGGTCACAAGGAGGGCGTCTTTGCCCGACCCATTGTACGGAACCAGGGACGTTACATATTTGTGTAGACAAATTGTATGTTTGTACACGCTAGCCGCGGCTTTGCGGCTTCACGCTCGGGTTCGGTGTTGGTGAGGATAATCTGTGATATGGATTGCTTTGTAATGTTGTTGTAAATCTGTTTTAATAATAACAATACAATTTACCGTCACGGAGCCGCAGTTTCAATAGGATGCCGAGACTGGTTAACGAGGATTAGGGTACCCAGCTCCGAGAATATGGCAATACACTCTAGTAATGTGAAGAGCGTGAGAGATGGCCTAGTTATTAAGGGGTCTGACTCGTAAGCGAGAGGTGCCGGGTTCGAAGCAATGCCGCCATGTACCAATGAGTCTTCTCTGAGTTATATACATTAGTTGAACATTCACCGATGCTCTTACGGTAAGGGAAAACACCGTAATGAAACCTGCACATTCCGTCGACTGAATGTGTGACCATGATCCAATGTGGTCTTGTTAACAGGGTCACAGAGGGTAGATGGCAAGTGCTCCATGCAATTACCTGATCGTTCCAATCCTGGATCATGGTCAAGACGGACTCCGAACTCTTCTCGCGCGTCTCTACAAGATGACCACTGTAGGTAAGTCAAGAAGTCATTTGGTTCTGGCTGTTTTGTAGCTTGTATCGGATGAAATCCGATTTAAGATTTTCACAAATGGATTAACTGATTCAAGTGACATTAGTAATGACCAGAAGCCTGGCCTCTACTTGGGTCAGCGTATAAGCCTCGCAATCTGGGGATCTAGAGCAATTTTTTTACCTTAAATATTAGTTAGGTTAAGTAAGGTTTTTTTTGGTTTATTTCAGGTTAATTAATACTTAGTACTTAATTGTTCAGTAGTTTAGAAAATATTTGAATAAATATTTTTTTAAGTGATACAAATACGTATTATATAAGTATTTAAATAATGCTAATTAAATGTCTTTGATGTGGACATGCAAGCAATTAACACACTGGAAATGTTATTTTGCCATGAAATTGATATGCAAAATTGAACATTGGAATAACATGTTCTAAATTAGTTTATCTGTTAATTATAAATGACTATGTTGATATTTATCGTGTGGTTCTAATTATAATGTTGCAAAGGACAATCTCCATTATTAGATTAGCGCCGAAATGTTTGGTACCTATCAATGTTTTGACAAATATTACGGTGTAATTTGTGGCCGAGTAGTGTCCGATAATGTATAATAAATTGTTGATCATATCCGGCGCTAATTTGTGAGACTCCGTAATTCATTAGTTGTTAATAAATGAATAGTGTGGTGTCCGGCAGAGTAGAATAGCACCGACCCCTTGTATGTGTCGTACAAGGCGACTAATGGTTACGAGATTTAAAGCCTCGGACAGTGCCATCCGCGTCGCTTGGTTTTGGACTGGAAAAATATAAGTAATACTAATAAAATAAACCTATTTATCATTGACACGATAAAAGAATGGTTTCGAGGCAACAGATCTAGCTAGAGACCCGTAGGCTAGAAAACTGGCTGCAGCATTTTCCATTGTTACATTTGAATGAATGTATTTTTTTTTGCATACGGTAGGCAAACAGGCAAGCGGGCCACCTGATGGGAAGTAGTCACCACTGCCTATAGACATTAGCAACACCAAGAGTATCGCCAATGCGTTGCCCACCTCTATGACACGTTGCTCTGGCAGCAAAAAGGCAAAAGCCACTCCACTGCCAAAGCCACGATTCCCCAAATCCCCACCCCATGGAGCACTGGAAACCTTACTCACCCGCAGAAACACAATACTATTTAAAAGAGTATTATTTAGCTGCGATATTCTGTAAGGTGGAGGTACTTCCCCAGTCGGGCGGCTCCAATTCGAACGAGATACCCCGCTATGCCCTACCTCTTTTAAAATCTCTCATGAATGATAGAACAATTATATATTGCTTATACATACAATAAAACAAAATAAAAGGAAAAATGAAAAGCAACCGGCAGCCTTATCGCTTTAAGCGATTTCTAACATTAATAACACTGCGATATCTAACCCGCCTGCCAAGCGTGGAGATTATGGAAATAACATCCCCTTTCGTGGATTTCGTGAGGCCCAAATTCCTGCAGTAGACTGTTTGGGCTGTGATGATGAAATGAATATTGAGTGGCACTGTGATGCGATCATGATGCAAACTTGCAAGATGTTACTTGTTTTCTACGAAGAACTTTTTATCATATTACTTACTATTTATTGAAAATAATTGCAAATTTATTATACTTTCAGTTGTTGTTAATAAATGAAGCTTTGTCTTATATGCGAGCTTAATCTTATGCATTGCATAAAAATAACATAAAATAAAATCACCACTGCGAACATCAATATTATGCCTGCACGGATTTCACAAAGACATAGAGAGGTTTTTTCCAATTTTCCGTGCAGTAGACATTAGAGACGCATAAGTTACAAATAAAACTGAAGCTTAAGTGCCAACACTTTCTAGTGGATGGAGTAAATAAGGACTCTTGAAATTAGACAGTGTAATACCGGATTAAAGAAACTCAACTATAACTTTAACAGGTTTATACGATCATAAATAAATTAGCTTGAACAATTCACACAGCGCCATCAAATAAAACAAAAACAGATACATACCGTCACCTTTGCATTTTCATGATCATAAAATTAGTTTTGCCTTCAAAAGCAAGCGTTAGAGCGGAATTTTCCCTGTAATGTTGAAACAGAACCATTATCAATTCAAATGTCAAACATGAAATGCTAATTAGATGCGAATAAACTGCATCAGACCGTATTTCACACGGCCGTGGGCAAATTGTCGCAACAACCTATATTCACTCACGCATGTCAAACGCCGAGTATGTATGGATGTATTTTGAGGGTATGCACTTTTGTAAAGTCCAAATGGGTCGAAAGGGGCGAACGTCTGTCTGACTAATAGGAGTTTTATTCAGTTGGTTCGACCATAGTGCTCAATAATATTTCTTTTAACTAGATCCGACTCATCATCACAGCCCATAAACATTCCACTGCAGGACTAAGGGCCTCTCCCACGAAAGGGGAGGTTATTGCCGTAATCTCCACGCTTGACAGGCGAGTTGGAGATCGCAGTATTATAAATATAACAATGGAAAACGCTGCTGCCCATTTTCCAGCCTACGGAGACTTAGATTTATTCCTCTAAACATTAGTCGCCTTGTACGACACCCATGAGTGTAAGGGGTTGGTGCTATTCTACTCTGCCGGACACCACACGGCCTTGATCCGACTACAGAACAAAAATTATTTGTTTTTCATTTGATCCAATAATGGGACCAACAGGATTTCCTTTCCTTTTTCCCGGCAGTCTGGTCCTATTGTCAGAAAAATTAAAAATAAGATTCCTTTTCTACTTCTACCGACAATCGGAGCAATATAAATTTTATTCGCTTTATCCGACCATGGGGACCAATATTTTTTTATTGTAATATGTATAATATTTTTCACTTGGCCCGTAATCAGACAAACAAAATTTATTTTTCACTTGGTCAGACAGTAGGACCAAAAGGAATTGTTTTTCACTTGGTCCGACAATCGGACCAACAGGATTTACTTTTTACATGGTCCGACAAAAGGACCAAGAGGATTTATTTTCACTTCGTCTGACCATAGGACCAAAAGGATTTGTCTTCCACTTCGTCCGACAATCGGACCAATAGGATTAATTTTTCTACAGATGTCGGCTGTAAATAATGAACATTGGATAGTTCGGCTTCAAGAGCGTCGTCTCTCATGAAGAATATTACTTAATCACAATCGTGAAAAGAAGGTTGATGAAAGCTGGCCCGGTAAAATAAAGAGATCTTCATGGCACTGACTAGCAAAATTTTATATTGAATTGTTTGCCTAATTATTAACAATAGTTACATTCTACTAGAAATTCACAAATACATGGTCCGTGTAAAAGATATGTATCGCGATAAATATCGAGCGTGCAGGATCCTAAGATTTCCAGTGCTCAATGGCGTGGAGGTTTAGTTCTTTACTACCAACATTTACTTGGTACACTCAATTAAGTGTTCAATAAAGTAAGTCTCGCTTCTGAACGTTGCAACGTTTTGTAGAAAAGGCTGGGCCTTTAAATGTGTACAAACTTACCAACCTTCTTTAGATATTCCGATACTCGTTCACGCTGAAACTGCCAAACGCATTTTAATATAAACTGTACAGAGTTGCGCTTTATATACCAAAATAACAATAGGCCACAAGATAAGATGGCTTCGGGGGAGTTTTACAGTGGTTTCGGTATAATTTATTCCGAAATTCAAAGTAGTTCCCGCGGTATCGCACAATAACCAAATCGAACTGTACACGGGCGTTGCCGCAGGCAGAACCTTGTCCTTTATAATCACATAATATTTGTCCACGCGACGCTCATCAGCCGCGAACTCATACAATTGCTCCGTTATGTTAGCCAATTACGAGCCCCAATGCGCGCAATCTGTTTCAATCTGATTACCGGTGATTTGCGATTTGCGATATACAACCAACGATATTCGCCAGGACCGTCCGTAGAGGCTTTTAATCCTTTCACGTAGGTAATTTATTCATAGCACCAATCCAGCGTTCATTAGGCTGGAGAGAACACGTCGTTCGATAAAAAAAAGCCTACAAAAGCGACGCGAAACAGCTTTCGAACGATTTCACTGGAGGTGAAATGAAATGAAACGACAAAGGCAGAGAGCAAATAAGTGTGAACTCATCCGACCCTTCCCCGGGCCGTTTCTTTGAGTTCCTCACTCCGAGCGTCCCATTCTAACTGGAAACAATGTAGAACGCATTACGCGAGCCGTTATCTCTCCAAGTGCGTATATAAGACGCTGGGAGGAACAATAAAAACTAACTACCGGGGTCCCAGTCTTTGCGTTGCCTTCACTCAAATTTGCAACGCACTAAATTAAGTCTTAATTGCCGCCCCGGGCCCCCGGACCCCCCACAGGGCTGACGAGGGCCCCCGAGGGCCCTGGAGACCCGCAGTCCCTCATTGGGACGGTCCTTTGTTACCTCTATCACAGGCGCCAATGATAGCGCCAGTCTTGGCATTTTAAGAACGCGCTTTATCGAAGCGGTTGCGTGCAAACTGATCTTCAAAATCAGCTTCGTAGTTTTTTCTTATTCATACTAATATTATAAAAAGAAAATATTTTATTGTATGTTTGATTGTAATTGATAAACTCAAAAACTACTTACGCGATTTTAATCATTATTTTACATTTAGAAAGCTCCGTCAGCGAGTAACAATACAATATTCTTTTCCGAAATTGAATGTGTTCCCGAGAGCGGGTGTATTTCCTCCTAAACCACGCAACGGATTTTGATGCGGTTTTTACTATCATATAGACTACTTTTTCTGGTAGGTTTATTTGTTTAAGACATGCATGTTAAAATAGAGAGAACCGAGAAATACGCCGCTAGTAGCTATGTACATTTATATATACTTACCTAAGTTATTTAACCAAGTAAGAGTACTTGTTTAGTAAGCAATGTAGCGATTTGAGCAACCACTGTGTCTACAGGCAAACAATCCGCAGTGGCAGTGGGGTCTAGTAATGATCGTTCACTCTCGAGGCGTCCGCGTCAAAGTCCAGACCATGACAAATCGCATTCGGCGATGTAGGTCAATTCTTAGGACGACCGATTCTGAAGAGGTCAGTTTCCCTAACCACGAATCAAGGTCTTGTACACAGCAATTCCTAATCGAAATAATTTTTATTTGTATGATAATTCAATTTCAATTATTTATTTCGTATCGTACATATATTACAGGTCTTATATGTAGGTCTCTTATAATATTTAAAAATCCTTTAACGATACAAAAGACATGCTGCATCAACCACTAGCACAGAGCTCGTTTGAATTTCTGTAACGCTTATGTCAACTTGTATTTTATTATTAATAATGTGATTATTGTGATGTGATATTTTCAATAATAGATTTCCCTTTTTTAAAAGAGTGCTTCTACAGACCACAGTGTTGCTTAATATTGGACATACCAAATACCCTGTAGTTCTACGGGAACGAAGTCGCGGGCACAGCTAGTTATCAGTAAGCTTGCATTTGACCTCAACTCACCTCATAGAACGCGACAACAAGGTCGAAATTTGTATAAATTAAATACAGTGTTAAAACGAATCGATGCATACGCCAGACAAGAGAACGCGGATAACCGTCAGCTCGTTCATTAGCTTCGTTGCCAGCATTTGAGTAATTGGTATTCAAAGCGCTATTACGGAGGCTTTGTCGGGAAGTTCATCCAGCCCTTTCATGTGTGCCGGTGCTCGCGGATACACTGCTGTAAAACTAATCATCCCAATTATGAAGTTGGAGGAGCGTCGGTGGTTTAATGGTTGAGGCGTCCGATTTGTACCTTGAGGTTCCGGGTTCGAATCCCAATGCCGCCATGTAGTAGAGACTCTATTCTTAATATACTAACCTATGCTCAGTGGCCGATGGGGCAATAAAGTTCTCGAGTGGCGACCACGTACCAGAAGACGCTGCGTGGGTAGGCCTCCCACAAGGTGAAGCGACGACCTGGTGAAGATCGCAAGTACCAGCTGGATATGGAAGGCACAGGACCGGTTGTAGAGATATCTGGGGGAGGCCTATGCCCAGCAGTTGGTGTCTCTGTGAGCGAAAACATCGTAACGAAACCTGTACATTCAGGTGACTGAATGTGTAACCATGACCTAATCTGGTTAGGTTCCCCGGGAGTCAGATGGCAGTCGCTCCACTGTAATTACCTGATTTTCCAAATCCTTGATCATGGCCAAGGCGGACCCGGGGCTCTCGCTCCCGAAACCACAAACGGGACATTAAAGCCAATATGAGAGACAATAGTCTTTCAGGCGACTGGATGTGTAACCATGATCCTATCTAGTCAGGTTTCCCTGGTAGCAGGGTCATGGAGGTCAGATGGCAGTCGCTCAGCTGTAATTACCTGACCTGCCAAATCCTGGATCATGGTTAAGGCGGACCCCGGGCCCTCGTGCGCGATAGCACAACCGGGACATTAACGCCAAGATGATGATGGGAGAGAATAGTCATTCATCTCCACTCTCTCACCGTCTATCATTATTACAAATACTTAGCAAGTAATTGTTAACTGCTCTCATTGAGTCATTGATATTCAAAGCGCCATTAGAGGTTTTGTCTGAAAGTTTACGGCGTCCTTTCATGTATGCCGATGCGTTCTCGAATACACTGCTACGAATTATACCAATTATCAACTTGAATGTGTGGTGACGCTCGCGGGTAACGCGTGGTGAAATAGTATCTATTGCGTGGGAATACAACGCTTTTTCCTTTGATATAATGTGAAACAGTATCTTCATTGTAGGCTTATAATGAACACGTAGTATAAAACAAAGTCGCTTCCCGCCGTCTGTATCTATATATGCTTAGATCTTCTAAACTACGCAACGGATTTTAATGCGGTTTTCAACAACAGATAGAGTGATTCAAGAGGAAGGTTTAAATATAGGTGAAGTACATGTATGCAAACGAAGTCCCAGTCCCAAAACGCACCGGGTCTACTAGTAATAGACAAACCGACAAATATACAAATATTTGTATAAAACTTTGTACATGTTGTTACCTATTTCATAGATGCATCACCTGACGGATTCTCTGATTGACAGGTCCTACGCAGCGCCTCAATCAAAAGTTTTCGACATTAAAAATCTCACTTAAGAATAAATCGTGCCATCGCGATTCGGAGCCAATACGTATCTCCATAACAATTGCCAGGTCAATTTAACTTGGGCTATATCTCTGTCAAGGGGTATACTGTTTAAGAATAAATGAGGTTGATGTGCTATGTCCCTGATATGTTCATAATTAGCCTCAATTATATGAAAGGATTTGAGCTCACTCATTGGTTTAGTTTTCGAAACATAATGGAGCTCGCCTGGCTGACTCATAAGCCACAGAAATCTTTTAACAGAATCTACTAATCTACATCTCGTATATTTTTATTATAAACGATCGCGCAAATTTTTTATTATTATTATTTTTTTTATTACGTTTTAATTATCATCCAACGTCGAGCTACAAGCTACATGCTACGCGCTACAAGCAGAGAGTTCGAGAGAGAGACGACCTGAGTGGTTCAATGGTCAACATGCCGGTCTGCCACGCAAGCGGTCCCGGGTTCGATTCCCGGCCGGGCAGAAATTGAAATGATGAATTTTCATTTCTGTTACGGGTCTAGGTGTTCTATGTATAATAAGTATGTATTTAAAAGTATTTAAGTAGTATATCAGTTATTTAGCACCCATAGTACAAGCTTTGCTTAGTTTGGGGCTAGATGGCGCTGTGTGAAATCGTCCACTAATATTTAATATTTAGTAGGTGGCCGAATGTTTTAAGGGGTCCGACTCGTACCCCGTGGTACCTGGTTCGAACCCCAGTGCCGCCGTGTACCAAAGACTCTTTTCTGAGTTATAGACATTAATTAAAAAACCTCATCCTCTTACAGTGACCAAGAACATCGTGATGAAATCTGCACATTCAGGTGACTGGATGTGTAACCATAATGCAATCTGTATAGGTTCCCCTGTAAACGGGGTCATGGAGGTCAGATGGCAGTCGCTCCACCATAATTACCTGATCTGCCAAATACTGGATCACGAACAAGACGGAATTTTGGCCCTCACGCGCGAGAGCACTACTGGGACTTTGACGCCAAGATAACAATCGCTAAGTCTACATGCTACGCGCTACGAGCGGACTGCAGCTGTCGGTGTGCACTGAACGAGCACTGCAATACGCTCAAAGCAACAAGCAAGCAGTTCCAATGCATTGCCTACCTCTAAAACCCCGGGACACATTGCTCTAGCAACAAAACGGCAAATGCTTTGGCATATATGGAGATATGGCAAATATGGAGCACAGAAAACCTTGCTCACCGACAAGAACACTACTAGTCCAAGTAAAGTAGCGGTACTATGCGAAATAAGACGTTTCAGACGTTGCGTAGTGAATGCATTGTGTTCACTAGGGCTCTACGATTTTTACATTCACGAACTCATAGTGACCATCGCCACTCACGCATTGTTAACGTGAGACGTTTCTGAATACGAGTGCAAGTGCCTGAGGCTCACATTCATCATCACAGACCATAAACAGTCCACTGCAGGACTAAGGGCCTCTCCCACGAAAAGGGAGGTTATTGCCGTAATCTCCACGCTTGGCAGGCGGGTTGGAGATCGCAGTATTATAAATATAACAATGGAAAACGCTGCTGCCCATTTTCCAGCCTACGGAGACTTAGATTTATTCCTCTAAACATTAGTCACCTTGTACGACACCCACGAGTGTAAGGGGTTGGTGCTATTCTACTCTGCCGGACACCACACGGCCGGACACCAGAGGCTCACATTCTACCCTATAAAAATGAAAACACAAACAGCAATCGACCACAACACCTCAATAAACCACTCACACTCCCCCCTTCCCCCTTCGCACTCGTTGCAGAGACCGTCGGCAGCTAATAGCGCAGCCGGCTCCGCGGCATTAGCGGTTGTAGTTGGGCTAATTTACCGCCGGCAATAAAACCGACCGTATATCACTACAACTGATTGTCTGGCGCAATCCTTTACAACGTACGGGAGTGTAGCGGTCGAATCAACTGGTGTGCTTTAAAAAGTGGTTTACGGTGCTTAGTTTAACACTTTCAAAATTTAAAAATTTATTTTTTGATTAGGACATTAAATATCTCTTTCTACCATGTTTTAAGCAAATAAATATTCTATTCTATTCTATTCTATTCTATTCAATCGTCAAAAAGGGGGGGGTAAGAAAGTAGGAAGGAAACACACAGTGACACGCTGACCGCCCTATGGCCGTAGATAAACGTATTCCTCGCTAACCACGACCGAACCGTGCTCGACAATGCCAGGCAGAGCCGGAACGCTATATTATATTATATAGGTATGTCTAGTATAATTAAGAAAACTCGTGTTTATAATAAATTTTTATTAGTAGCGTATGCTACTTCTCTCTCTCTTCTACTGCGTTCTCTCAGTGCTGATTGGTCAATTTTGTTCATTTTAAACCACCTGCAAAGAAAAATCTCTGTATCTGACTATATGTGTATCTGTCTGTAGCATCGCAGCTCCCAAACGGGTGGACCAATGGCTGGATGTGGTTTTGGCTGTCTGATCTGAAAGCTAGTTTGATCGAGATGATGAGACGAGATGATTCTCAGCTTTGTGTCATTAAAATCGGTTCAATAGAAAATATTTTGTACATACATAATAAATCATACGCCATTTCTCGTATGATAATCAGACAGTCATGTTTTAATACCCCCTTTCATTTGCGATATGCATAAACTACTATTGAACTACGCGACGGATTTTAATGCGTTTTCAGCAATAGATAGTGTGATTCAAGAGGGAAGGTGGGTGTAGGGTAGATTTAGGTTAGGTGTAGGGTAAGTGTAGGCTAGGTGTCGGGTGTAGGGAAGGGGTAAGGTAGTATAGGGGTTGAACGCCACGCGAACGGGTCCGTGTTCTATAATTTATTTCGAAATCCAATATGAACGACGCTAACTGGATGCTTCGCTTATTATCCCGAGCGACCGGGCAAAGATTTGTTGATTGGAATTCTGATTGGATGAACTTCGCGATTAATGCGTACCGATCTAGCTCCACTGCACTGTTTGTGTACCATTATTTGAAAACACAAGCTATAGAATGCTGTGCCTTTGCGTTCACAGAATAAACACGTCAGATATTGCAATGCAAATATCACAACACAATATGAGCCTATAACAATTCACTGCTGAAATTGAGCCTTCTACATTCGTAGAGACATTGCCATATCTCTATGTGGCAGGTGGGTTGGAGATCGCAGTGTTTTAAAACAAAGGCTTTAGTAAAGGCTGTTGCCTATTGTCTGGTCTAAGATATTAGTCTCGTTTTACGACAACCAGTCAAGGGGTTGGTGCAGTTCTACTCTGCCGGACACCACACGGCGCAATACAAACATGGCTACAAGTATTTACCTTGCATATTTTATTTAACACAAGGCAAATTTTAAGCTAAATATAGCTATAATCTTAATGACACTTTCATCGCACATGTTATCAGGTTTGTTACTATGGTGAGTATTGTTTTTACCTTGATTATTGCGTCGAAATATCGATTTAAAGACAATACTAAACCTGATGACTATGAGATGAAAGTGTAGTTAATAACCACGTAAATCTTCAAACCTATAATAATCTTAATTGTCAAAAATGTAGCGCTATTCTATCACATTTTTTTAATTATGTTGCCCCGATTTTTCCAAACGGTGGCAGGCTCCATCTCCAAAGACATTGCCACGGGAGATCCTGTCTACATAATAAATTACATCGTATAATCCAATCTCCATTAATTAAATGTTATAAGACGTTAAGAACATAATTTGAAGATGGCAATATTACCTGGCTTTATTACTTGAAAGTTTCGAGTCGGTAACTGGTCTAGACATCGACTGTTGGGTCAACTAGTTTCGTGTAAATTTATAATATAAGGAAACGGACAAGTTACGGAAGTGGCCGAAGTGGACCGGGAGATTGGGACAAGTTCTCATAGTATAGTAGTCAACCATATCGCTTATTAAATTATATTAACTAAATTCAGAAGCTAAAAGCATGATAGCAAATCAAAGTGTAGAATAGAAAGTAGAGAGTATTGCTCATAAAATAAGGTCAATTTTTGTATCACGCCCTTCGAAAAGCGGAAATAAAAAAAGTAAATCATCCCCAGTAAGTAATAAATATACTTGTGTTGGGGTGGCTCGCTCTTTCCCTTAGTTATATCTTATTTATTTTGAGATTCTACAATTAGGTAGTTTACAATTTTACAAAATTATGTAGGTATTCCGTAACATAGAAAAATTTGCTGTACTACAATTAAATTATCTTTTATGTTAGCGTGGTGGAGTTAAAAAGATACAAAGAAGATCCTTATTTGATGAGTCATACATACCACTTTGATTATTTTCTCTCACAGTTTTTGCTTCTGAATTTAGACGATTGAAATTACCTAAATGTAATAAGCGCCATATTCCTTCAGTAAGCTCTCTTAGCACACTGTTCGACGTTTATTATGTTTGCTCGATTGTACTTACGTGCACACTGAATGATTGATAGCCATCCTGATAGGAGGATATACATATTCAAACACAACATACATAATTCAAGACGCTCCCTTTTATGGTAAGAAGTGATGAGCTAATGTACTTAATCATCTATGATTTTCTATGCCATTACGGCGGTTATACCTGTACGGGGTACATTAAATGAAATGAGAAGGATATCCATAAATATCTTGTACAGGACGATATTTTAATGTAAATGAGTTGTTATACATAAATATCTTTGATCGCGCAGTTCTCGGCATAGCAAAATATAGCATAAAACCAAGGGATGCACTAAGAAATTACATTAATAATAATAAATATGCTTGAACATATCACACAGCGCCTGCATCTTGCCCGAAAGCAAGCAAAGCATAGGTTGTGGGTAAAGATTTTAAAATACATACCCAGACCCGTAATAGAAATTAAAATTCATCATTTCAATTTCTGCCTCACCGGAAATCGAATCCGGAACCAAGGGTTGACGCGTTAACCAACTAAACCACTCAGGTCGCCAAAGATTGGATCATAGCCAGTGAAGTTGAGCTCTAAAGTAACACATTCCGTATTTGTAGTATTTTATTTTGCTATAAACTCGTAGATGTCCACGTGTCTAAGAACTGGTCGACACTAAAGAGATTACGCGCTCACTTGCCAAGGAAGACTTATAAGTCGGCGTTGTCTGAAAGTATTCGCCTTGAAGGGGTGTCGACTCTTACAGCACGACTAATATCAATTGAAGACCAGCTAGGATAATCACAAACCAGAAAATTTACTGTAGCGTTGTTTGTTGTATAATTGTCGAGTTTCCACTTTTGAGGTTATGGCAAAAGCCAGCTCCGTATTACAACAATAACTATATAAATCCAACTTAAGAGTTATATAGTGCTGCCACTTCAGAAAAAAACCTATTTCCACTAATAAGAAAAAAGAAAACAAATCGCACCCGAAATATTTTCTGACTACGGAGTCACCGACGTAACTCCCAAAGATAAGCCGCGCCTGCTAGCCAGTGCCATTTAATTACAGTCCAACGTAAACTCCAATAAGCGTCGTCCTGAGCCCGTCTATACGAAAATAAACACTAACGAAGTTAGCACAAACAGACTCGGCCTGTGCAAACAGTCGTATCTGCGCGTTCAGTACAAATATTTGACGCGACGTTTACTGTGGACCTTGTTTGGTCTGCCTAATCCGTGAAATTGGCCTAAGTAATGTTTTTAATCAAAATGTAGCTTGCTGTCAAGCAGTCAGCAGTTACTAATGATAGTGCGAATGGAGCCATAGCCGAAAACAAGCGCGTAATTTACGCCGACGGTAACTACTTATTTTTTTAAATATTGTACAGTCATTCAACGAATTAGTTTACCCCCTAAGCTTATGATAATGAAATGACAATATGGAGTTAGAGTTCAGCTAATTAATTGTATGACTGTACGGCCGACAAACTGGCAAGCGGGCCACCTGGTGGAAAGTTACAGCCGCCTATGGACATCAGCAACACCAGAGGCGTTATCAATTCGTTGCCCACCTCTAAAGAAACTTATAATACAGCTTTGAACGATCCGATGAAAGATTTATCGTTTTTTCCTACATATATCTTTTGATAACTTATACGTATTCTTATTGACAATTACTACTACAACTAACATTGCTCAAGAGTTACATACGATTGTTTTAAACACACTTATGAGGGAAACAATTGATTGTAGGTACATTCAGCAAATATTTGTGTATCGAATTCCGCTAATAAAATGAAATGCACTGGCAACACCGCCCAAGGACCGAATATTAAAATGAAATACAACGATTATTTATCGTGAGCTGATAAATAATCGTTGTTTTTACAATAAAATATATGAATTGAAAGACGTATTACACGATTTACGCGGAAGAATTGCGTTTTGCCCGTTCACATGATTATTTATGTTCCCGTTCGGTTTCTGGATAATTTCCACACTATTAATCAAAAAATTCCTGAAATCCTTTTATAGTGTATGCCTATGTCATGCCTACCTAATACCTATCTGCATGCCATCGTATAGAATGCATAGGCCACAACCTATCTGCAAGCCAAATTTCAGCTCGGTCAAGTGCTAAAGGATTAAAAGCTGTGCGTTGTCTCTCTAAACACAGACTATGAAAATTGCT
Source organism: Blastobasis lacticolella (assembly GCA_905147135.1). Lineage (NCBI taxonomy): Eukaryota > Metazoa > Arthropoda > Insecta > Lepidoptera > Blastobasidae > Blastobasis > Blastobasis lacticolella. The sequence goes on from LR990043.1 coordinate 775,870, forward strand.
GCTAAAGTGTTACCTATTCTATAAGGTTGCATAGTGCACGCGATCGCACAGGGTGCCGTGCGTGGCGATTAGCATTATGCGTCCGGCCAAATGAACGAAATAAAGAGACGTAAAGAGAATCTCTTTAGGTGGGGATATACAAATGACAGTTCTCAGTGCGACTGTGGCATATCTCCGCAAACTATGGACCACCTCGTTTCATGCTCGGCGTGCCCTAAAACTTGTACCATGGAGGATACCATTGTACCATCCGCACGAACCGCTTTGGCTCGACCTTTATCATGCGTACGGCTAAGGAATGGAACGCGTTGCCTGCGAGTGTGTTCCCTGATCAATATAATCTGGATGCCTTCAAGGCTAGAGTGAATAGGCTGTTGCAAGACGGGCATGCTTCATCTTCGGCCGCATCGTCACTTACCAACAGGGGAGATGGCGGTCAAATGCCTGCATTGTCTGAATAAATAAAAAAAGGCTGTATTTGGCATCGTAGCTCCTGAATGAATAAACCGATTTCGATGTAGAATTCATTATTTGAAAGACAGCTTAATCAAGATAACTATAATTGTTCCTAAAATCAGTTCAGAAAATTAGGAAATAATTAAGTAAGTAAACGTAAACTGTCCGTGTGGTGTCCGGCAGAGTAGAATAGCACCAACCCCTTACACTCGTGGGTGTCGTACAAGGCGACTAATGTTTTCGAGGCAAAAAAATCTAGTCCCCGTAAGCTGGAAAATGGGCAGCAGCGTTTTCCATTGTTATATTTATAACACTGCGATCTCCAACCCGCCTGCCAAGCGTGGAGATTATGGTAATAACTTACCCTTTCGTGGGAGAGGCCCTTAGTCCTGCAGTGGACTGTTACGGGCTATGATGATGATGATGATGATGATGATATAAACTTGTTTGAGGGTTTTCCTACGTTTTTTCTGTCGGTAAAAACTACGTTGTCCTTGTTAACGGTCTGTCAAAATTAGTTCCATTTTCGGTAGCGCGCAAAGTTATCTTGTTACTCTGCCAATCCCTATATACCCAACACTGTAAAGACCGACACCACCGACAAGCAAAACGGAACCCTAAAGTCAAGGAAAGAAACAAAAGGTGAAATTTCTGTCTCTCGTGTAACCTAATTGAATTCTTCCTTGAATTCCACGCAACAATTGGACCCGGAAACTGTTTCAACGTTGCCGGACAAAAGCTTTGTGACAAGCAAATGGAATTCTTTAACTACAACTACGACATAAATACGAATGAGTGTGTGTCATTTTGTCGATAACTGAAAATGTGAAAGGAAATAGTATTTATTTACGAATTACGTAAATTAATTTTTTCAAACGTCAAAAATCTAATGGAAAACAAAGGTAAAATTATGCGATTTCATCCAGGTAGAGGGCGACGCATGCAGACCGATCAGCGCGTACGAGTGCTTACACCGACGGGACACCGGGCACCGATTCACGCCACGCACATAACCGCCTAGGCGAATAGTACTAAAGATGATAGGTAACAACTTCTATTCGCTTGTTTTTGTTTTTACTTGTACGCTTTTCCAGAAATGTTCTGCCTCTATGAAACGAGGGACGACTAGTAGAACATACATCTACTTTATTTGTATTTTAGGTAACGCATAATTAAACCATTTATAGTTTTCGAGTATTTTCCTTTACACGTACTAATTAATGTACGTTACCACTAGTAACTACAAGACCTCACTTCTTGCCAAATTTCACGATTCTAGCTACAATTGGGTCGTAGATTTGATGTTTCTTTTTATATTTAAAAGTGTATGGTGTGGCGTAAGTAATCATATCCTTTAATTACGTCGAGAAACTTAATTTCTTTACAGAAAATCGGATTCTTGTCGATCTTATTGTTTTGCATTTTTACCCGTCCCTAAGTAAAAGAATCTCGACTCAGACAGACAAACAGACGAAACAAAGTGAACCGGTTTCATGTAGAGGTTCGGTACACTATAAATATAAAATATATTATGTCGTATGTCCGTCTGTCTGTTTTTGTGAGTCTTTGTCTGACGTGCATTACAACCTTATTCCAAGCTATTGACGGAATCATAAAAACGTGAAAGATATCAAATCAATAAGCTCTATACGCTTGAAATAACTCGGGACCGGCTTTCTATTAAATTCTAAAGCATGATTGGGTATAGTGAATATTCAGTGATGCGAGAATCTATTCTACCCTGTGAGGTATTCAGTGACCGTGTGAGAGTCTGGTGGTCGAGTGGCGAGAGGCAAGCTTTGCAAGCGGATGACCAAGATTCAAATCCCACTCGGTAAGTCAGGATGCTGGATGAATGGCTTTTATCTAATACTTACGCACTGTAGATTATAGTTTATTTTTATTGCCTAGGGAGGCACACAGACGAACGATCCACCTGATGGAAAGTGGCCGCCGTCGTCCGGGACATCAGCAATCTAAGGGGGCGGATGCGATGCCAGCCCAGAAGTACCTGTAGACATGCCTTTTGATGAACCCTATGTCGTAATGCAGAGGCTCTAATCGATCGACTCTATTCGAAATTACTCTAAAGGTAGGTCCAAATACAGCGCCCAGGGTGCGGCAATTGCGCGCGGCATTCGCACCCAAATATGCCGCGCGACAACCCAGAAATGTTTTCGCGACAATAATTCAATCACAACGCGGCGTGCCGTGCACGTTTGGATGGAACAATGGATAAAAATAGGGCACAATTTGCAAATTTAAATACCGTTTCCAAATGTATCAAAACAAACATGCAAGTACACAAGCAAGTGGACGCAGTGTATAACCTACGTGTTTTAAACTATAACGGTTATTATCACACATTATAAAAGTATGCTCCGGCTTTCCTACCACGTACCTTACCATGATAGATGCAACTGCGTCGAAATATCGGGCTACTCGTCAACAAAGGTACGCGGTAGTAAACCCGGAACATACCTTTAAAACCCTTACTAACAAAAACCTACCTAACACTGCACCCAACCTAAACCTAAAGCATCTACCACCGCCCTCTTTTTGCATTCGTGTTTAAAAATAACAATACTAAACCTACATAAACCGAATCTCAGCGGAAAGGCACCGTCGTAAGGCCGCGTCGGAAACTCTCAAACGCTTCCCCACAATGGCGAACTTAATAAAACTCGATCTCGCAGCGTCATTGTCTGGCCTTTAAAATACTATTACTCCACCATATTTCCTGGAAGTGGGGCAATTTCCTGGGCGCCTTAATATGCCTGTTGCCATTATACCAGTGCGGTGTTGCCACGAGTTAGGGTTAAATAGAGCTCTCGGTTTCGGATTACGTCACGGCGGAGGAACCGGCGCCCGGTGTAGCCAGCTCCGTTCGAGCGTTCGCGCTGAATTAGCTCAAACAAGCGCTAGATCCAACTGAAGCTTGAGAAAGTGCTAGATTCTGCGAGACGGTCAAAATTCGCAACAGGTGAGTTATAAAATTTTGATATGTCATACGAATATAAATGTATGGCTGGTCCTTGTAACAAAAACATATTGAGTTAGAGCTGAATTAAACCCTGAGTTTATGAAAAACTTTAACCTCGATTTAGTCCGCGTAAATTCAGTTATAACGTGTTCCTGCGGGCGGGGACCACATTGCTCTCTGGATAACTTAATTATTTTGGTAAAGCTACAACTTAGGGTGCTTAATAAAGCCAAAAAGTGCTTTACACCGGGACATTTTGCTGTACAAAGCCCAGGTTCGTCCCCATATTGATAGTGCTCCTTTCTATGGGAAGGTGCACCCTAATACCAACACCTTCCAGTTGATTCTATCCAACGGGCTATTCGTATTGTCGATGACCCCTTCTCACAGATGGTTTAGATAAATAGCCTCCTTCATCAGACTATGTTTAGATCCCTTAAACCTCCGGAGAAACGTTGGCTCTGTGTGTCTTCTACCGTATGTACTATTGTTTAATTTGGTGCCACCGTCACTTTTCCGCCACAGCACGCTTCGACAATGGGATAGATTTCAACCACACCATCTAGATGCCTGGCATCCAACTAACGAGCTTTGCGAGCCTTTTTTCCAAGCACGTTCAAGCTGTGAATCTTATCGGCAAATGTGTTCTTGCCGGTAAGGTTGGGGAATCGTGGCTCTTTTGAGTGACGATGCGGTCTATGATGGATAATGTATGTCTAGAAACAGCCTATTCACTCTATCCTTAAAGGGAACACATTTACAAGGAACCGCCGCAAATGTGGTCGCCAAACGTAGAAAGCTCATTAAAATTGGTTCAGTTCTTAGGGCGATACGATGCCACAGACAGGCACACACAGATAAACGTACGTCCAACTGCACAGCACCCCCTTTTCGGGTCGGGGGTACAAACAGAGCTAGATCTAGCGCTGAAAGTGCAAAGGTTCTGGGGTTGGCGGCTTCCGGCTAGCTCGAGGGAATGGCTTCCTTAGTCGGCTCCAGCTAAATTGTACTTTGAGTATTATCCGCTTAGACGTAGGCGGGCTCTTTTATTATCGTGCTTTTATTAAATTCACTTGTGTAATAACTATGTAAATAAATCTAGGAAATTGGAATCTAGTAGGTACTTCTTGTGATCGAACTTATTTTTGCGCTTGTTTTACTCTTAGACATAGACATAGACGTTGATTTTTGATAAAATAATTTACAGGTCATTTAAATTAATCGTCTTCGTATGCCTGGTCCGTCCGTGGCCTAGTGCTTCAGTGGTCCGTCTTGTAAGCTAGAGGTGCTAGGTTCAAACCCCAGTGCCATTATGTACTTACCACTCTGTTTTGAGTTATCTACTTAAGCAGAACACTAACCGATGCTAACGGTGATGCAAAACATCGTGATGAAACCTGCCCATTCAGGCGACTGAATGTATAACCATGATCCAATCTGGTCAGGTGGCACTTGGCAGGGCCACGTCAGGTTGCAGTCGCTCCACTATAATTATTTTTATACATGCATACTAAACCTGTGTAACTTTGGTTCTCTGTCGAATTACTTCCTTGCGAATTTAGTCCTTCAGGAGACTCCGAGCATAGCACGTTTCATAGCACGCTGAGCGACCTTGAACTGGTGAATAACCCGTATCGTATGTTCACGTCTCGGCACCATAGGTCAGGACAGATACCCATGGTCTATAGGCAGAGGTAATTTTCCAACAGCTGACCCGCTTTCCTGTTTGCCTATCGTATGACATAAAAACTACATCTTCCCCGAGTGCTGCTCCTCGTTTGATCATTTGCCTTAGCTTTGCCTCCCTCCAGTACAAATTTGTCAACTGTCAATACGAAGTACACGTCACTCTTGACAGGAGTTCATCTGTGTCCCGCCGCCGTCTCTTTGTCCCGTTATCGATGTTTCGACACATTTGTCCCGCTTATAGTCCCGGTCTCGCGGTGAGTGCACCGCATGATAAATGTTTTATTCTGGCGCTTTCGCTTCGTCTCCCAACAATGGCGTTCAGATAAGGACAACAAATTTTTATTTGTCCCCCGCGAGCCGGAGCTTGTTTACTCCAATGGTTCGGATTCGTATTTTTAAGAGTTTCGTCTTGGGAAGAGGTTTCTTGTGAGACAATAAGCAGTTTACTGACTGTATCGGATCAGAATCCGGAAAAATATTTAAGGAAGATTCTTTAAGGTTTACATACATACATAAAGCTCACGCTTCTGCCCCACAGGTGGTTTTTTAAAATGAAATAAAATTTAAAAAAATATATTTTATTATTTGAATAGATTCAAGGTAGACCTTTATTGGAAAGATACTGGCCGCCGCGGCTGGCGCGTAGGTGCCTCAATCTGGAAATCCAATTGATGCGGCGTATATCGCTAATAACTCACCGAATTGTGTGTGTGTTCCATCGTCTCTATATTTATCTTCGTAGGCATGTGACTTGACATATATATAAAAAAAAATTCTAATGGAGCTAGATCAATGGAGCACGATCTCGGTGGCGAAGCGAAATTATTCGTTAATACAAAGTTTTGTTGCAAATTTGCGTTTATCCGCTCTCATTAACTTGTATTTATAGGTACAGTTACTCAAACAAATCTCTTCTCAACGCTCTTTTGAATACGGAAATTGCTCCGCTGAAACTATAAATAATAATTGCACAAAATATGATTGTTTAATTTTAAAGTTAGGCGAACAAAGTTGCGCTGGTCAGGCTCCAAGTTGCCGGAGATAAGTTCCGTGCTATAATCAGAGCGGGCAACTCTAAACGGAACAATACTCTGCTAAGTGCACTTGTTGTTAAGTCAACGGGAAGTGTAAGCCCGACTTGTTTGTTTGTTTGTGGGCCAGACGCAGATGCGAAACGACCCGCGGCCGTAACTTGGTTAAGACGTACCTTTGTGGCGTACTGGAATTCACGACGCAAGTTCTAGCTGTCTACAGCTTGCGGTCGGACCGACAATCTTGAGTTTTCAACTTATAAATAGCTTAGAAAATGGCAAAGGCCGAGAGTGACTCAAAAAGCACAATGAGAGTTGCTCATTAAGCGGATTTGGCGGTTTATTCAATTCTTAAATGGAGAAAGCTGGCGCAGTGCAAACAATGGCACCGAGGCGCATTCAGGTCGAAGCGCAATAATTGCAATTAAGCCGAGCGCGCGACGCCATTACGGCCGATAGGAAAAGGCCAATTAGCTGTCTTCCGCGCAGCGCCGGCGCCACCTAAACAAGTGACCATCTGACGCGGAACAATCAGCCCGGCTCTCGAGATGAAGGACCCGAGCTCACTTCAATTTCTCACTTTACCGCTCGGTAAAGGAAACGAATCAATACGTCGTTGGCTTTAATCGGAACTTTTATTCGAATTGTTTTCTACGAATACTTTTATTAATTTTTAGCAAATAAGTCCTCCGCCCTAATTGCTTGACAACGAACGCTTCCACGTTCGTTTTCATTAGGATGATTCCTTATTGGTTATCTTTTTGAGAGGAAATTTGAGGTGATTTCCGACAAAAATATTGCGCTGTTGCCCCGAAACCGTATATAGATTACTAAGGAAAAACTCGTATTCGGATGTACGGCTTAAATATTTCGCAGAAGAAACGATTGTCTCGAGAGAGCGCTTGAATATTTTACTACGAAATAAGTATGGTACATCCGAAAATATACACTCACTAAGCGGGATAATTCCCAAATGGCTTACAGACTCCGTGTTTCACCTGAAGGTCGCGTCGCAATCAAACCGGTAGCTCTTCGAAGCGACCTTCAGTCCCGCGATTCATCCAATAAGGCATCCATTTCCCGGGGCTAGTGGGAAGCTTTTTTACCGGGACGTTAAGCGCGATAGACGGTGATAAATACGCGGTCGCCGGGGAAGGGGGAAGATGTCGCCATTTTGTAAATCATTTTTACTGCTGGCAACATTCGCAATAAATGTCAGGTCGGGGCGATTTGCTCCACATGAAGGCTACATGTGGACCATTACGGCGGCGAGTGCACGGGGCAAGCCGGCCGTTAACCTACACACTTCGCCACTCCGATGCTACTAACCCGGGTAATGTTTAGTTTATTATTTAAGCAAGAAGCTTAACAAACAATTTCCGGACTTTTAGCGAAGTGAACACATATTTTGAGTGGAATTTCGTGGAATGAAACTTAGTGTTCAACACAAAATTATTATGTTTCAACGAGTTATATTTTGTTATAAGCCAACATATAGGTATTTAAAATTTTATAGGTTTAGATAGCGATAGATAGTTCATAAATCCCACAATCATAAGTTATCGATACAGGTGTTATTGTATTGGAATTGCGGTGTTCGGAGCATCGGTGACCAAGTGGTGACGGTACTCAACCGACTCGCAAAAGGTACCGGGTTCGAATCCCACTGCCGCTATGTACCAATGACTCGTTTCTGATTTATGTACATTAGTTTAATACTAACCGATGCTCTTACGGTGAGGATAAACATCGTGATGAAACCTTTACATTCAGGCGCCTGAATATGAAACTAGTAGCGGGGTCACGGAGGTCAAATGGCAGTCGCTTCACTGTAATTATCTGATCTGCCAAATTCTGGATCATGGTCAAGGTGGACGCCGAGACCTCGTGCGTGCGAGCACAACCGGGACATGAACACCAAAATGATTTATTAAATTGGAATTACGGTGTTCTGAAGTCTTCCACCACTTTCTTTCACAACCTCAAAGCTTTCAAAGCAATCAACTCCTCTTGGCAGCTTCTTATTCCCGCGAGCATCAAGATTACGCAGGTGCTCTACAAATCACTGCGATCAATCAACAAGTATTCAATTTGGACGGGCGCTGTCCCGAGACGATCAACTTCGCTTATTCCTCGGCGATATTCCCATTATTATAATGCGGAGGTGCGACTGGGAGTCCGCTTTCCGCCTTCATTAATTAGGCGTTCGCCCCGCGCCCCGCGCCCGGCTCCAGAGCCCGGTACGCGACACGGCTACCATTTCAACAGTGTTATTTTGATGGGACAAATTTTGTATGAGGGTGCTACGTAGACATGTTGAAGTTTATTTCCGACAGGCTGTCAAATGTTGGAAGTTAATATACGTAAGTACCTAACCTATTTAATATAAGTACCATCAAGGGGTTCCAATCGACTCCTGAGACTGTTTGAACAGTCTCAGGGCCAAGCGGAAGACCAAGGTGGTTTACCTCGTTTCTTGTACCGCCACTGTAATTACCTGATCTGCCAAATCCTGGATTATGGTCAAGCCCCTAGCGCGCGCGAGCTTAATCGAGATATTGACTTTAATTTGAAAAAATGTTCACCTTTCCAGCACGAAAAGTGCGCGTTTGCTGCTTGAAAATTCGCAGGAAAAACGTATCTTATTCATTTAAGTTATATTTTTTATTGCCTAGAGGCACACAGACGGACGGTTCACCTGATAGAAAGTGGTCGCTCTTTTCCCTCAAATATGGTTGAATTGGACGATGGCTGGGCCCTGCGTTATACTCGTGAACGGGTGCTGCCTTGGTGGACTGGCTTACTCTTGCTGTAGTTTTAGGTGGTTTTTCTTAATTATACTAGACATACCTATATAATATAATATAGCGTTCCGGCTCTGCCTGGTATTGTCGAGCCCGGTTCGGTTGTGGTTGGCGAGGGATACGTTTATCTACGGCCATAGGGCGGTCAGCGTGTCACTGTGTGTTTCCTTCCTACTTTCCAACCCCCCTTTTTGACGATTGAAAGAGATATTTAATGTCCTAATCAATAAAGAAATTTTGAATTTTGAATTTTGAACCGACGTCCAAGAGATCTGCAACATAAGAGGAGGGCGGTGTAAGCCTTTGAGGTACCTGTAGACATGCCTCTTTAAGAACCCCATATTATAAAGCTGCTCCCCACATTCCACATCTTGCATATGCGCGGTAAAAAGGCTCGCGATGCCCGTACTTTAGTTGGATGGCAAACATGTAGATGGTTTGGAAGAAACCTATACCATCGTCGGAAGATGCGGTGGCGGAAAAGTGAAGGGGGCACCTAGTTAAACAGTTTTTCGAAACATTACCCGTTGTACAGACTATAGAGAACACACAGAGAGCCAACGTCTCTTCGTAGGCCTATCTAAAGTACTCGTATCTGTAAGAAGGGATTCATCGACAATACGAATAGTTGAATGGGACCAAGTGGAAGGAGTTGGTATTGAGGTGCACCAGCCCATAGGTATGAGCAGTACTCCATATGGAGACGAACCTGTGCTTTGTACAGCAAAAGCCGATGCCCCGGTAAGAAGCACATTCTCACTTTATTAAACACCCCAAGTTTTTTTGAAGCTAGTTTGACTTTGCTACTCAAGAAAATCCGAGGACTCTGATACTCTTTGAGATAGTAAAGGAAATTTTCTGTAACTGTGGCACTACATCAAATGGGGATTTCTCGCCATGAACGCACAAACACCAACGCTAGTGACTTAATTCTTGACTACTTCGCTAGATCGTAATTTAAAGTCAGCACTCGCATCAGAAACTATCTTTCCTCTCTCGTATAACAAATAATTATTCATTAACTGTTTGGTAATAACTTCAAAGGTAGAACACGCTTACCAAATTAGAATATAAAGGTAGGCAAACAGAACAAAATAAGCTCCTCATTAAACATTTGCTTGGAGACGGGGATTCTTAATCAAAAAGCCGTTCGCCGGGAAGACAGTTAGAGCGACGGCCATGATAAATTCTGTTTTAATTTTAGCCTTTTAACTTGCGGTTAGTGAACCCTGAAACTCCGTTAACGAACTCCTAAGTAATACTTAGGCTAAATTAGAGGAACGTTTTAATCGCTTAGATTATTTTCCCGGGACAATCCGAAGTTTGATAGCCATTAACGCCTCTGCCGGCCGTTTTTCCGGGGAAAGTGCTCGGAATTAGTTCGTCAATATCGCTTCTTTGACTGCCCGTTGCTTTCATTGCGTGAACGGTGCTTGTTTGGTCTAAGTTAGCACATTGTGAAGACCGCCTTCCTTCCCCAAAAGTTTGGCATTTCAGTCAATTGTAACAAATGAAATGTCTGTAAAATTTGATGTGACTGTTGATGAAATCAAAAAAGGGACACATGTTACGTTGTTATAAGAGCGTTTTTAATGTTATACGACAAATAAACAGGCAAGCAGACAACCTGATGGAAAGCCTCCGTTACGGACTGTAATATCTTTAGTTCGATCGGTATTACAAACAGGTTAAAAAATCAGTTCTGTTAAATTGTCAGACAGAAATAAGTGTTATCTTTCCGGATTGTAATAATCATCTTGGCGGTATTGTCCCGGTTGTACTCTCGCGCACGAGGGCCGGGGTCAGAATAGAATCGGGGTAGAATTTGGCAGTTGGGATTCGATACCGTTACGACTCGGCCACCGACGCTCCCGAGTTATCGTTTCGTGTTGTAATTGAGGTAAAGTGGTCAAACCACCAAGCAAACCCAAAATTTGAATATCAAAGCCAAATGTAGACACCCATCCAAACAAGTGTAAGTAAAAGACTGAAGTGAACGGCGCATTTCGGCCGTTTCTGTGAAGAGCGTCCGAGGCCTAGTGGTTAAGTGGTCCGACTCGTAAGCGAGAGGTACCGGATTCGAACCCCAGTGCCGCCAGACTCTTTTCTGAGTTTACATTAGTTTAACACTAACCGATGCTCTTACGGTGAAGGAAAACTATTCGTCATTTCTGAAGTCGTTTATGAAGATGACCTTCTCGTAGTTCTCTATTTTGTTGTAATAGCGTTGTCTAAATTCAGGGGATCCCAAATAAGTGAGTTATCCGCAAAAAATAAGATAGATCAGAACTATCACACCCCATCACCGTGGTCGTTACTCTCATAAAACGTGTCTTTCATTTTATTAACTGCATATTTGCAAACTGCACTTTGCCGCGAAAATAACTGCTCGCTAACGATTAAAAGCGGTTTGAATCGGTTCACGCAATCCGGTTTATGACGTCACAAATCGTCGGGCATCGAGTGCCTAACCTCCGCTTCGGATAATAAAAAGTTCGAAATGAACTGCTCGAAATGGACCTACAATTTCAATACACGTTTCGTACTTTAATCGTAGTTTTGTAACTGTTATGGGTCGTTAAACGATATGCCTATGAAACTTTGATGACCTTTGTGGTTCTGAGGTTAAATTATTATTCTGTTCACCTGGCCTTTCTAGGTTTAGTTTTTGAATCGGACAGAAAGAGAGAGGAGATTTTATAGTCGTTCAGACTTACGAGTATTTGTTTCAAATGTAAAATGAACATTCGTTCTACGCCATAAGCTTTAAAGTCTGGTTCAATTAATCGTTTTTACGGAGCCCTCCTTCATCATCATCAGCATCATCTTATCAGGCGAAAGACGCCCGTAGCCGGACATAGGCCTTCCTCAGATACGTCCATAAAAGCTGGTCCTGTGCCTTCCGCATCCAGCTGGCACGAGCCATCTTTACCAACGGGGCTATTGCCTAACTAAGTTGAAACTGAATATGATATTAAAAATTTCTACACTACGTCATCTACGTTGGCCACTGGCTATAACGTCTACCAAATTGGAGTAGTGTAACATTTTTATGTCAAATTTAGCTGTCCACTGAGATAGCCAATAGCCCCTCAGGTCGTCAGTCCACCTTGTGGGTGGCCTACCCACGCTGCGTCGTCCAGTACGTGGTCGCCACTCGAGAACTTTACTGCCCCATCGGCCATCTGTTCTTCGCACTATATGCCCTGCCCACTGCCACTTTAGCCTGGCAATCCTTGAATGGTTTTTATTTGCTACTCAATTACGCGAATACAGCTAAATAGATTTATATGAAAATTAATTCATATAAGAGTTTATAAGCTGCATTTACGCATAGGATACTATTATCCCGAAATTCGATTTAGTTTAGCAACATGACATAACCGAGTTTCACGCGGGCGAAGTCGCGGGCAAAAGAAAATTGGAACATAATGTTTCTAAATCACAAAGTACTGACAAATATTTTACACTTTACACATAATAACGTACAATATCCCAAACTACATTGTGCCTAACATTTATAACACAAAAGTCGTGATAAAAATGTTATTATTAAGCTTGCGAATTGCGACGTTACCCCAGCAACAACGCTTGCGTGAAATAACTTCCGTCGCTATTTTCAGTTCTTTTCAGCGTAATAAGGATGGGGGGTACCGCGGTCGCAGGGGGAAGGGGGGGGGCGTAATTTCGCCAGTAAATAAAAGAGATTGCGATGCGATGCACGCAGCTGTTACACCAAGCGCCGCTGCGCGACTCCCGCCGCGAATTTGGTGCATGTTTTAATTGTTCCCGCTCTTAATTAAGAACGGTTTTAGGATTTGAAATGCAAACTTTAATTTTAGTTCGCCCCGCCTCGTGGAATCGTAAACAGGGAACACAGGCCTTGCGAATATGTGAGAAGGCTTGTAACTTCAGATGATATAAAGCTGTACCTTTCTAATGCTAAGAGAGTGAAGACATGATACAACCATTACAACCGTCCGTCTCATCGTTCCGACATAATGTATCGTCACTTTACCATAACTTGGAGCCCGGGGTCCGCCTTGACCATGATCCACGATTTGGCAGATCTGATAATTACAGTGGAGCGACTGTGACTGCCATCCTCGACTGTTACAGTTTTTCTTTTAATTTCATTATATACGAGTGTATTAAAATTAAAAGAAAAACTAGAGGTATAGTGTCCTTCAGAGTAGAATAGCACCTACCCCTTACACTCGGAGGTCTCGTACAAGGCGACTAATTTGGCGTTTTCGAGGCAAAAGATCTAGTGTCTCTAGAGACTAAAATGGGCAGTAGCGTTTTCCATTGTTATATATATAACACTGCGATCTCCAACCCGCCTGCCGAGCGTGGAGGTTATGGCAATAACCCTGAGTTCCTAAGTTCCTAACGGAGAGGCCCTAAGTTCTGCAGTGGACTGATATGGGCTGTGGTGATGTATATAATATTATGTTATACGCAGGACATGTGTCTTTAACAAACAATATCACTTTAAAGCTAAACATATCGGAAACGGAAAACTGAATCAAAAACCGTTATTTGCATACCCTTAATTATTTTCTATTGAGGACCTTTCTAACGACGCTCTACACAGTGAACTATACGTGAACAATATGATATCCCCCGCTTTACGTATAGAAGAGATACCCAAATAAGGGTACTTTCATAAGATTTTCCTGTTACGTCCTTAGAAAAAAAACTACGCTAATGCGCAGTGTTCGTCTATACTTGTTATTATAAAGAAGAATTATAAAGATTTCAAAAATTCTTTCATTATCAGGAAGCTGCATTTTTCCCAGGTGTCAGATATAATAGTACCTACTTTTGTTATAGGAAAACTATAGCATCCAGCTGGTTGTTTTAATGTTTGATAGATCCGAAATCCAAGAAGCGATGCGACGTCGCCGAGTCGAAAACGAGAGTCAACGGTTTAAGACGTGAGAATTCTGAAGTGGATAATTGATAGAAATGTGGACCCCGACAGCTCAATTCACCACTCGGATGAAAATGATGATAGATGAACGAATACTATGTGATAAAAAATCATCTTAGCGTTAATGTCCCGGTTTGACCATGATCCAGGATTGGCAGGTCAGGTAATTACAGTGGAGCGACTGCCATCTGACTTCCATGACCCTGCTACCAAGGGAACCTGACCAATTTGGATCATGGTTACACATCCAGTCGCCTGAATAAGTATGCCGGTTTCATCACGATGTTTTCCCTCACCGTAAGAGTATCGGTTAGTATTCAACTAATGTACATAACTCAGAAAACAGTCATTGGTACATGGCCGGAGCGGGAACGAATACTATGTGATAAATGTATAAATTTTACAGTTAACGGCTTGAAGCCGCCGAAAGGAGCTGCCATATTCCCTGATGATTATTACTTATTAGTTATTTGTGTAGACAAAGCAACAAGTATTTAGCGAGGCTATCGATCATGCACGGCCACACTCGGCAGGATAGACTAGGCTTGGGTGAAATATATCGATATGCATAGGCGTATAAATACATCGATATGATTTTATAAAATAATCTTTGTCGACTTAAAAAAAACACTTGCAAAAATTTCTCATAGGAATTAAGTCAGTATGTAATGTATTTGTGGTGTTATTGTGTGTAAATAAATGTTTTCTATTCTATTCATAGCAATTTGAAACCTAGAACCCACGCCAGGCACGGGAAAGAGAGGTCGGCACAAGAATCCAATTAATAAAAGATCGTTTAGAGTGGTCACCGCCGCCTATGGACATTAGCAACACCAGGTGTATCATCAATGCGTTGTCCACCTCTAAAGAGACCTCTAATATATCTCTTTAACGATCACATGTCATAGTCCAAAGGAGACACTCACTCATTCGTATAGGTGACGAAAATATCCACAAAGCACCGACACCTTATCGATGTCAAAATCGACACAATTTTTTTCGCCTGCCCATCCCTAAAAGTACAGTCGGATCCTGGCCATGTATCCGCCATGGCCATCTGTCTTCCGGCTATAATGAAGCCATCAGCGGTCGCGGCGGCTATCGGCATCCATCAGCGTTGCGTGCGCGGGACACATCCCATCGGGTTCCAATTACGCGGGACAATTTGCCGGCCGCGGGTAGGGCTGGGCAGAGATGCTGAGCCAACTCAGTTCGGTGACGCGTGAGTTGACTTTGAGTTATCGTAAAGATGCGCAGTGAGATTTAGTGGGCTTCAGATGAGTTTGTCGAAATCAATCTCGAAATGTTACGCACACTGCGACGAAATTAAAGGTCTTTTACTAGGGATTTGTGAGTGCAGGTTTTGTTATGCAGATTAAGTCATGTGATGTGTTTATTCTGACCTCCTTGGCTTCTCGTTGACAGCGAGTGCAATTGGAAATCAAAACCTACTCAATTTATCCCGCATACCGCTAAAATTGGTATAGAAAAATAAGATTGTCGACATCGGAATACACGGTAAAAACTCGTAAGCCGTGACAGAACTGTACCATCACCGCAGTACCTCTACCACCTACCATACCGATTGTAACAGACATAAAACAGATCTGCCCGGCGACCCAAGGAGGCCACAATATTGATTTAAGAATGAAAACTGCAAATTACAACTCCACTTTCATCACACATATTATCGGGTTTGTAACTACAGTTAGTATTGTTTTTACCTCGATATTTCAACGCAGTTGCATGCGTCATGGTCACGAGTTGACTGGTGCCGCTGTGTGAACAAACCCGATAATATGTGTAGCGAAACTGTAGTGAATAACCACGAAATTCTTAAAACCTATATAACAACTCATTGAAAGTTAATTTTTTAATATAAAATAAATGAAATAAAAATGTTAATAAATTAAAGTAGTAATATATAACTTTTGTTTTATTAGTTTTATATGAGTTTAAGATTGTAATTTTGGAACTAAATAAAAAATAAAGTTAATTTAATAATAATTTTGAGTTACCTCAAAGCTTCTGAGTTACTAAGACTCGCTGGGTGACATCTCTATCGCCGGCCGCGGGTCCCGGCGCGGGGCGAAGGCGCGGGGTGCGGGGCGCGGGGCGTCCGTCCAATCAAGCGGCGCTATACGGTGTCGCGACACCGGAGCCCAGAAGGATTAGAGAAGGCGAAGCAATTACGGTCTCAATCGGTGAGGAGATCTGATTGGAGGATGAGAAAGAAATGAGGATTGCTTCAATTTATAATGAAAATGTTATTTTGTTATTTGTGGAACGTAGGAGGTGCTCGTTTGAAAGATGTGGGTGTGTTCCCTGATGGTACGGATTATAGGCGCCTTCAAGGTTAGAGTGAATAGGGTGTTCCTAGACAGGTATGCTCCGTCTTCGGGCCGCATCAAATCAATACTTACCACCATATATAAACGAGATCTTATAAATAAACGAAAACATCTTTAGCATTTTTTCTCCTGTCTTAGCAATGAAAATATGTAATGAAAATGCCTTATAAAATGTAACTTTGAAACGATATATTTTAACGAAAATCTGACAAACCACTGACATAGATATTGGTTTCTGGATCACGTCTACAAAATTTCATTGGCTTTGATAGCGTAATATTGAAAATATGTTCAAACTACTTTTGTATGAAACTACATTTGTATTAAATTAAACTACGCGCCATCTACGCGGACGACAAGCGTTCGTTACGGAGGCGCTACGCATTAGCTACGGCGACGCTACGAGATCGCTACGCGAGCGCTGTGTTTCCGGAAATCTCCTAAATGTATTTTTGGGTGGTAAATCAAGCAAGCAGGCCGGCCACCTGATTGAAAGTGGTCGCCACCTGAGGCGTCATTGACATCAACAATACCATCAAATTCTATTTTTATAAATACTACAACCAGACCCGTTACAGAAATTACAATTCATCATTTCAATTTCTGCCCGGCCGGGAATCGAACCAGCTTGTTCACCAACTGAACCACTTAGGTCGTCAAGGTCATATATGTATAATAAATATGTATTTAAAAGTATATAAGTAGTTTATCAGTTATCTAGCACCCATAACACAAGCTTAGCTTACTTTGAGGCTAGATGGCGCTGTGTGAATTGTCTGAGCATATTTATTGTATTTCACGGTGGTAAAATACAATTATAATTATAGAAAAAGTCATATCCACCACCATCTTGGCTCCCTCGCGTTCTTATTCGCGGCGATAGAGCGTCGCTGTTACGATTCCCATCGGCGGCGCGGATCCCATTTCCTCCCCATTGTGCCAACACGACGTAACGATGGCCCGATGGCGAGACGACCCCTTTTTTTGTAGGGACAATGGATATTATAACGCGATGAACGCCGACAACAGTGCACCGATTTTTAAATTCTTCCATTTGGAAGTTTTTTTTTGTACCTCTGAGGTGGCAAACAAGCTTGCGGCTTGATGGTAAGCATTTACCGCAGCCTATGGACGTTTGCAATACCAGAGGCTACCCACGCGTTGCCGAACCCGTAAGAACCTTTTCACCTTTTTCTCGAAGAACTCCATGTTGTACTTAAGCTTTCAACATAAGCGATTCCAGGTATATAGTCTTGAGCTGGAGGAAAAATACTGAACAGCCAATTATGAACGTTTTTCGGCTAACGATTTCGTCGAGAAAGGTTCTCCAAACGATCTTCTATTTAAATAGATTTCGTTAAACTACTTAGGCGAGAGCGTTTAAATATTTTTGTAATACGTGAAAGTAACGACAAACAATTATTTGTTCTAGGTTTAACAGGCATACCTAGTTTTACTTATTAAATTATTATTGGATTTTAATTACTTAATGCAATATTGCACAGTCTGGCTAGTATTGCTGGCAATATTTCCGGCCACTGTGTCGAAGCCATGGCTATATTGCAGCAAAAGACCGTTTAGAAGCCTCTTAAGTAGAACAATGGGGTAATCTCCCTACCCTTAAGAAAACGGGGAGTGACGTAATTTATGAATATTTTTGGCCCGACTCGCGGACTCCTCAAAGCGTACCTAACATAGTTTAACCCAACGTGAACAAAGACATCTCGTTACGGCTTCCGTGATACGTCAAATTTACAAATGGCGGCTTATATTCCTGCAAAACCCTTTCACGAATCACGTGACGCCACTCAACCCTCACAGCGTAATTCATTAATATTAATGACAACCATAGGCATAACTGAAAACCGTTTTTAAGAGGAACTCTCTGGGAATTCAATTTCCATAGTAATTTATCGGATGTTGCCCCGACTCGCTCCACCTCCGGCGTTGGGGGAAACTTTGCCACATTCCGGCCCATTGATCTAGTGCAACCTTCCCCAGACTGAAAGCTCGCCGTAATCATAGATCACCGCCGAGAAAAATGGCCCAAAGTAAAGACAAAAGTGGGATAGAGACACTTTTTCATGATAATACGATATGCCCCCTGCCTCCCTCCCGTTTCTGCCGAGAGCGGGGGGTAAGTGCCTCCAGGAGGACAATAATTCGTAAAAATTTTGGCTTTACGGCCTTCCCACATTTTATGGTGGTTGCGGCTCCATACAACGCCGCCGATTCTATTACTCTTCTGAGAAATATATGACAATATTAGGCATAAAAATGAAGTACGGCTTGCGGTGATTTGAAACGCGACGGACTCCAGACGCCGTAATAAGATTTTAAAATCCTAAAAACGATTTTAATATCCTTGCGGGCCCGCTAATGGCGCCGTCGGAACTGATTTAACGGTTTAACTGTGCGGCTGAGATATTCTGGGATCCACTCACTTAGATCTGTGAAATAATGTCAATTTACTTTTGGGATCGCCGATAATCGGATTGCTTTCCAATAAAATGCCCGCGCCGCCCGGCGAGTGCTCCAGTGAAAGGGCGAAGTATCGCGGTGCGTCTGTCTTAACAAGATAAAATGTCTGTTTACGCAAATCGCGCCCGCCGAGGCACCGAATCAATAATAATTAGGCAAACAGTCGGGCAGGTAGCCGCCGCGGCGCAATCGCTCCCGGAGTGGGCTAATTGAATCAAAAACAGATTCATTCCCTGCGAGCCAATTAATTACCAAACTGGAGGGAAAAAATGTCTGTTTAATTGCAGCAAGGACGAGAGGCTTGTTCTAATTCAGCTGTTGGGCGGCCCGGGGCGCTGCGACCGCGGCCGAAACGTGTCTCACAGGCTACTGAAAATTCCCGACCCAACACCGCTATCTATATCTACCCAAAAATTAAGGATACGCTTTAATTGGATTCCTCTTTTAATTATTTCTTCCTCGAAGCTCTGTAGCTGTATAGCACTTATGTACAATATTCTCCAAAGTGGGATTAGTCTCGTTCCGAAGTTCCGAAGGCTGCCGGTCGATAATGAAGACGAAGCGCCGCAGAAAAACACCTTTTCTCAGATCCTCAGCCACGTGTCCCCCGGGGTGAGTTAGCGATTATTGTGATTCCTGCGGGGCGGGGCGGGGCGGGGGCGACACTTCGGGGATTATAGGTAATCTCCATTACTGAGGCAGTAAGCCCCTCATCCGGCCACTCAATAATGTTCGCTGTATTTACGGCGCCGCCGGAATCGAATTATGGTTCGGGAGGACTTTACACCGCAACGGCGAAAGTGGAGTCCGGGATTTGGCTGTTCTTTGGGGTCAATAGGCAAATTAGTCGTCGAAATAAGTGAAGGAGGCTTTCGGAGTAAATCTCAACAAGCAAGGGGGCAGTTGACGATGATAAAAAAGTGAAGGACTCATTCATTCACACAACGCGCTGAAAGACTTTCACGGTAAGTGAAAGGATTTTCAAAATTTCCACGCGATTGAACAGCTGAAACACTGAAAATTTAATTAAAAGTTAATAGGAAAACGTGGACGATGACGTGGGCACATAAGCTAGCCAGACTTATACGTCACTTTAAGGTTGTTTATTTAGACGCGGTCTCCAACGCGTCTGCCACTGCTAAGCGTGTGTTAGATAGGGTGTATAGAGTGTACAGATCTCGCGTGTGAATTTAAGTATTTAGAAGATATTAATGATGGTGGTCTAGTATTTTATCGAAAACTAAGGGTGGAAAGCTTAATGAAATAAAAATAGGGCACATTAGTTAAATATAAATAGCTATTTATTCCAGACAGGAAAAGCATATTTAAACACACATATTGGATCAAATTAGATAAGTTATTATATCATAGGATAGGCAATCATAGCAAACAAAGTTACATGGGAAATATAACAATTTATTCTGAACATAATAATACATGGCAAAATACAAAATCCCTAAAAATGGGACAATAGTATTACGTATGATTCAATCAATAACCGATTATATAGATGAATAAAACTAATACAAAATATAAAGCAACAATAAAACAATGCAAGTTTGTACTTAACTCTGTGCCGGGTCTGGAGCAACAAGGCCCTCCCAGTCTCTCGACTGGGTTTATATAACCAACATTCAAACGGAAGTTAGAAGCCGTTACATTTCAACCAATGACAGCACGTTATAATAATTCTGATTAACTATGAAATATTGTGCAAAGATAATAACCAAATTCATCGAAATAGTTCTTAAAACTATTTAAAATAATTATAAGATACCTACATTAAATATTTAGAAACCAAACTTTTAGTTAATTAGTACTGAATGTGCTCAAAGATTAAACATCGTTTAGGAGTTTCGTACATTCGTTCTGAAACGACTATAATTTTATTTGGCAATATTATTTATTATTAATTACGATAGTTTTACTTTTAAATAACAATTAAAAATATACTATAATACCATATAATATAACACGGCCATACTGACATGTGCTTCGTTCTCGAAGTACTTAAACATTGTGATGGTACATCAAGTTAAAACAATTATGGAATAAATTGTAAACATAATTAAAAACGTAAACTATTATATTATTATAGTAATCTCATCATATTTCATTACAAAGCAGATAAGAATAACATTGATATATCATTTTTATCAATACGAAAAACTACTCAAGTAGGTAAACAAACAATTAGTAAATTCCATTGACGTAGAACATGTTATCACATAAAGTTTACATCGGTTAACCATAAAATTAAAAATATAAGTTGTGCCTGTTGTATCGTTTATGCTGTGTTATTTCCACGTGTACAACGTGTACATACAAAAGTTTATAAATATTATGTATGTTTTATAATCGTCAAATACTTAACTTTTTTAAACCCATATTTGAAAAATAAATAACCATTTACTGTGCATTTCCGCTTTTTTATAGCATTCCAGCTTTCCTTTTTATTTTGTACCATTATTGATAAATAAATAACCATGTACTTAGCATTTCCGCTTTTTTTTTCATTGCATTTTAGCTTGTTTTTTATTTACAATTTTAACTAAGTCCAATAGTTAAGTTATTAAGTCAATGAAATCATCAGTAATGCATGTACGCTTTTTTAAATTTCATAATTATTATTGTAAACCATCACCGGCATCACCTTTACCCGTGATCCTGATAATATTTTTTGTCACTGGCATCACCTATACCGGTGATCCTGATAAATGTTGACTATATGCCTTAACATGCCAGGCCCAACACTCACTGCCTGTGAGACTGACCGACATCGGGCAAGAAAGTCGACCAAACATAATATATAAACATTAATATAATAAAATTGAATAGGTACGTGTAGTAAATAGAAAATATTAGTGTTTAGTATAAAATATCTTTTGTTTTTGGAAGAATACAGTACTTATCGTATGGTATTGTTTCTTATGTGTGTGTAAATAAATGTTTGTTGTTTTACTTCTGGACTTTGTCACAATATAATAAATGGTACTTATCAGCCAAATCTACCATCATAATCCGTTCGGTCAATTCTGACGTTTGATTTTCCAATCACTAACGGTAGCTAGCAAAAATTTAAATTTTAATCATATGTAAGTTGTGTATGAAAGTTATAAGTTCGGACGGAAATTTATAAAGTACGGCATACTAACAGTGACGTCATTGTACATTCTACAGTCATATAAATTTGTAAGAAAATTCAAGTAAATGTATTCACCTAGAACTTGCGTTAGACGAAACGATCGCAATGTTAATAAACAGAAACATTTTTCTAAATTCACTATATGTACAAATGGTCCCCACGCTGTGATGGATAAAATGTTCAAGTAATCATATATCCAACAACATAAAAAATCATTAAAAATTGAAATCATTTACCAAAGAAATGAAATCCTTTCTTGTGCAAAAATGCTATTATAATATTGATGAATTTTTTTAATTACCTCGAATTGAGATAATCCGGATATAGCTATTGTATTATATTATTTATGACACCGTTTTGAAATTTATGTGAAAAATGACAATACTGCTGATAGAATTAATTGCTAATACAGAATGACATCTTACAAATATGTGAATTATTTAATATTTTGTTTATTGTACTGTTTATTAGATACTCTCACTTATTTGCAATGCCCTAACAGGGTGCCATATAAATACATGTAAGTACTACATAATATTGTGAAATCTGTTGGAAAACTGATACGTAATAAATGAAATGAAATAAATAATCTTTCGAAACCAAAATCTTCGTAACCACTGTACTGGTTTTGAAAATTCTTTCATAGCGGTAGATTATCCGAATATAGTTTATGGAAACAGGTAAAGGTATATAGTTTATGATAACAAAGCTAGTTCTTTTTAAAATTGTAAGGGGGTTAATCGACTGTTCATACTTGTTAAACATGGTGTCTTTCTCGGTCCCAAGACGCAGTGCAAAGACCTTTCGCACTTAAAAATATCAGACGAATGTCGGTGGTAGATTTATTTTTTAATTAAGCGCGATCGATTCTATTGTGAACGTAAGTTTGCCTGTTATTGGATGTACATTTAAGAGTTAAAAATCTTTCATGTAATATTTCAATGTATGAATAAATACAATAAATAAAGGTACCCATTTTTAAAAGTGTCTTGTCGATGTAGGTACTTTAATAAATAGCTTGAATTGAATATTTATTGTATGGTGACAGTTTGTGGAAATGAAAATGAAGTAAACAAATTAATATTTTGAGTTAAGCCGGGAACCCACCGAACAAAATTTTGTGTTGTCAACATGATGGAAACATTGTGCAACAAAAATACGTATGATAGTATTCTTGAGAGGGAAAACAATTTTTCTTGTAAATTAAGGACAATTGTTAAAACAATACTTTCAGTGGGAAGTGTGGGGCAGGAGATTCAAAAAATTGTCATAAATATCAACGCAAACATAGTAAAATGTTGGAAAGACGTATCTACAGCATTTCCATTTGGTCAATGATTTTAATATTTTCCAATGTGGGTAACTGGTAGGGTTTTGTTTACATGTTATTTCTTTGTTAAAGGCGGTTGATATCGGTTATTTCTTTTATACGAGGCAAATTAGATGTGTGTTTTTCGTTTTTGATAATCTATGTCAGACTTTTACAAGTAGGTACTAACTTATTAAAGTTACCTATCAAATTGACGGGAATATAAAGGTTACGATTATCGTTAACTTATTATTTAGAAAACTTAGCAAGTATTTGTCGGTCAACCGCACAAAACAGTTTTTTTTTTTTAAACCACCAACAAAAATTGTTGAAAAGCATATATATAATTTTGTACTGATGGCTTCTATAAAAGGATTTCTCAATATTCGTCTAAAATCATTTCTTACGGAATTAATAGAATTTATAGAGAACTTGACTTGGGTTAACTTTAACCCCTAATGTAAGGGGATTTAAACGTACTACGAAATTTGTATGGAAAAAAAGCTTTTTAAGATCGAGATAGGTAGTTACTGTCGGTTTCGTGTAGTATGAACATATAACTTAATGAAGTGTAGTGTAACACTGCTGTGAAGTTGTATAATAAAGTGTGTATAATATTCGCACAAATAAATCACATATGCAGTTCATAAAAGTGGCCATTCTCACATCACAGTATCATATTACTGACTCATATTATTATTGGCGTTAAATCATTTTATGCAATGAATAACTAGAAATCCATTTTGAAAATACAACAAAAGTATTGTTATTGAAAAAGAAATTATGCGATTACCGTTTTTAACGGTTTCAGTTGGCATTCACATACTTTAAAAAATATAGCGTCTATATAGAAAATATAGCGTCTATATAGAAAATAAATTAAAATAAAATAAATTTAAACTTATTCTTTCAAACTAGTCAGTATAGTTTGAAGCACGAGTTTCAGGGATTAAGTCGTCCGCGTCTTATGCAGTATTAATGCAGAACCCTTCAGGGTGTTACCTGCTACCGTTTTAGCGATGTCGCTCCCATCTTCGATTTAAACAAGGTGTTCCAGTCTCGCAACGTGATGAAAACAGCACGGCGCAAGTCCAGGTTTAGGTCTCGTTCCGTTCTTCAGAGGGGAAGTCCGTAAGTCGTGCAAGACATCGTAGATTGTAGTGACGATGCCCATTTACTTGTAGAAGGGCCTCGTGTGTTATCTGAAAAATGGAAACAGCACAGTACCATGTTCGCTCGATCATTCCTGACCCTATGGTTGTAAAACACCCGCTACTACTAGCTGTCTTGTAGTATGTAACTCAAAGCAATACTCTTTTTTTTCAAGGAAAAACAAATCGAAATTAATAGACATCACTAACATTTTTACTCATTGACGTTCATTCATCACACTTTTGTAATAGGTAGGTACTTGTAGATAGATTGCTCCATCGGCAGGAGTCCAACTCTTAAATTTATGATGCTGATGAAAAGGTACTACTGTACTAGTCATGCTTATATAACGTGCACGTACACCTGTTAAGCTATAAACTTAGAATAGCAATTTCTCAATAGTTAAAATCATAAAGTAGTATCTATCAATATCCTGTCAGCTCATGTTTTATTCTTTAACCAAACCTGTACTAGGTCCATCGGATATACTTAGTCATAGGTAACACAGTCGATCGGCTACTACACCAAAAAAAACTAAACATAAAAAGTAATTCACATTAACGTTACATAGTGCAAATAACCTAACACAAACCAATTTGGAATTTAACTACTCGTATTTACATTCATTTGGTAAATTATTTCTTACCAACAAAAAATTACAAAGACTTTTTTTTTTGAATGTTGTAGGTAGGCAGCTTTTCAAAATAATTTAAAAAGTATCGACGGTCAAAGTTAAAATTATAATCAAACCATACCCTCATTAAACAAATAATTTTCAAATTTTACTGTTGTGTTCGTATTCGTTTCTGGACAGGAACTTTAGTTTTAAATCCATTGTAAAATTAATTAAATTGTAATTCTGCCACTAAGTTGGTGCATAGCAACTTAAGACTTTCTCGACTTTCTCAATTTGTTCGTTACACATTCGATGAGAGAAATGAATGAACGACTCACCGATTAAAAACTGTAAATAGCAGTTTCGTCGAGGACCAAACATCGTAGTCCCGCATCTGCATTCTGCAGGTACTCGCCGTTCCGCGTCGTAAGAAGAATCCAGCTTCCACAGGCTCGTGCGGGCGGAAAGATCACGATGTAACATAAAAAAAATAAGAATGTTAGAAATATTGTAGGACGTTGCGAGTCCTTTATCCCACTTCTGATGTTAGATAGGGTGTATAGAGTGTACAGATCTCGCGTGTGAATTTAAGTATTTAGAAGATATTAATGATGGTGGTCTAGTATTTTATCGAAAACTAAGGGTGGAAAGCTTAATGAAATAAAAATAGGGCACATTAGTTAAATATAAATAGCTATTTATTCCAGACAGGAAAAGCATATTTAAACACACATATTGGATCAAATTAGATAAGTTATTATATCATAGGATAGGCAATCATAGCAAACAAAGTTACATGGGAAATATAACAATTTATTCTGAACATAATAATACATGGCAAAATACAAAATCCCTAAAAATGGGACAATAGTATTACGTATGATTCAATCAATAACCGATAATATAGATGAATAAAACTAATACAAAATATAAAGCAACAATAAAACAATGCAAGTTTGTACTTAACTCTGTGCCGGGTCTGGAGCAACAAGGCCCTCCCAGTCTCTCGACTGGGTTTATATAACCAACATTCAAACGGAAGTTAGAAGCCGTTACATTTCAACCAATGACAGCACGTTATAATAATTCTGATTAACTATGAAATATTGTGCAAAGATAATAACCAAATTCATCGAAATAGTTCTTAAAACTATTTAAAATAATTATAAGATACATTAAATATTTAGAAACCAAACTTTTAGTTAATTAGTACTGAATGTGCTCAAAGATTAAACATCGTTCAGGAGTTTCGTACATTCGTTCTGAAACGACTATAATTTTATTTGGCAATATTATTTATTATTAATTACGATAGTTTTACTTTTAAATAACAATTAAAAATATACTATAATACCATATAATATAACACGTGCGAGTGCGCGGTAATGGCAACCCTTCCACTTTTGTGGAGAAGAGTCATATCAACTGTGTACTGTTTGGGAAATCATCACCGGAGTATCTCAGCGATCTCTTTACGTTCACGTCCGACCTGCAGAGCCGCTCTTTGCGCTCTTGTCGTGATAGGATGCTGGAGACGCCTGCCCATGCAACGGACTTCTACCATTAATCGTTTGCGCAGGTGCAGGCGGCTGGACTCTGGAACGCGTTGCCCCGCGACATTGGGTGTGCGGAATCACTGCAAGCATTTAAAAATAAAGTAAAGCAGCATTATCTAATGTCTGTAGTGGGGTAATTGTGTGCGCTGTGGTTCTGGGGTTTTGTCTGGTTTTTATTCTTTACTTATGGATCTGTGGGTATTTTGTTGTGAAGATGTAGGTATTTTTTTTTGTATATTTTTTGTTGTAAGTGATGCTTTTGTGTGCACTACCTGTCTGTTGTTCTAATCCTGTGCTTCTCTCCATACCAAGGTTGTCTGGAAGATATCACATTAGTGATAAGACCGCCCTTTGTACTATCTACCATATTTTTTGTATCTGTACTTGTGTTCTCTGGTGTGCAATAAAGAGTTTTGTATTGTATTGTATTGTATCAAGAGGTGGCCTTAAGCAGTTGATGATGACCGAGTCTAGTCCAAGTCACGCTTTGTCCTCCTTTTTATCCGATCTGTTATATACCTTTCTGTTCTAGCCACACAAGTCTAGAAACCGATGACCGATTATGATGACCGAGTCTAGTCTAGGTCACGCTTTGTCAACACAAGCCTAGAATCTAAGTATAATGTCAATTACGGAAAGAAGCCGGTCTCCATACAAACAAAGTTTGATCATAATGTCCACATTAACCGATCAAAGCCAATGAATTTTGTAAACGCGATTGAGAAACCAATATGGAAGGTATGTGATTTGTCAGATCGTTTAAAAGTTACACCGGATTTAAAATTTCCAAATCTTAAATGCCGTTTAACTTTGAAACGAAATATTTCCGACCTAGTGTATTTTTTTTATGTCATACGGTAGGCCAACAGTCAAGCGGGCCACCTGATGGAAATTGGTCACCACTGCCTATAGACATTGGCAACACTAAGAGTATCGCCAATGCGTTGCCCACCTCTATAACACGTTGATCTGGCAGCAAAAAGTCAAATACCCCTTCACTGCCAAAGCCACGGTTCCCAAAATCCCCACCCCATGGAGCACTGGAGACCTTACTCAATGACAGAAACACAAACTGTCTAAAGAGTAGAACAACTGGGAAATTATAAGATTGATAGGAATCAACAATTAAGCAAAACTGATTGAATCCGTCCGTCTGTATACATCTCTTCTTCATTATTCAAAAGCAGTCTTCTAATTTCGAAAGTCGCTTTACTTGTATACTATTTATTTATTTCTGAATTACAGAATCACAGTAGGACTGAATGAACATCGCAAAACCGACTCCCACGCCTACCTATTTATAAAGAAAACTTTCCCCAATCTCCCCCAAATTCAAGTATATTAAATCACATTTGAATTGCTCTGGCTTCTTCTACATTCGTATTACAGGGCGGCATATCGATTTCACTTAAATCTGCGTACTTACCTCAATTCAGAAATGGTTAGCAAAATTAACCTCCCCCGCTCATTTCAGCCCCCATCCCCGTCTTGTGGGAATTTCTACAAATATAATGTTTACCTACATAACAAACTATATTTTATCATCCGTCTAGCAGTTGATATATAAATGAGAGATCTTTTCCTTTTATACGAGGGCCGTGTGTGCTGTGACCATATAGCGCACACGCGCGTGGGTATCAGCATACATTAAATATATGCTGGGGTGGCCGTTCATTCTGCGGTTGACTGTACGTGGTGTGTATCGGTACTCGGTGCCTCGATGCTTCATTTCATGTAAGCTGACCTGTCTACATGCGTCACTGGATAAGCTCGTTAAACGCGATGACCTCTTTGTTTTTCACGTAGTTTTTGACGTTTGATAGAGATTTATTAATTTGTTGAATAATTGATTTTTGAAATGATTTTTGGGTTTGAGTTACCTAAGTTTGAGTACCTAAGTTATAGTTCCTTTACCTAGTTTTGTAAGAATTAGTGAATTATGTGAACGAAGTTGAGAGTTACTGATTTGGCAGATCAGGTAATTACAGTGGAGCGACTACCATCTGACGTCCGTGACCCTGCTACCAGAGGAACCTGACCAGATTGGATCATGGTCGGCTGAATGTGCAAGTTTCATTATGATGTTTTCTCTGATAGTAAGAGCATCGCTTAGTATTTAACTATTGTACATAACTCAGAAAAGAGTCATTAGTACATATCCGCAGTGGGATTCGAACCCGGTAGCTCTCGCTTACAAGTCGGCTACCTTAACCACTCGGCCACCGACGCTGAGATTGCGATGTTAGTATTAGTAAATATAGACAACTGTTCTTTTTTTTTGTAAAAATCTTCTGCAAAATAATATTTCCAGCATTCCTTGTAATTCCGCTTATAGACTTATCATTATTGGAATACGGGGAATATTCTATCAGAGGTTGTTTTGGGATTTTATTCCTAGAAATTTAAATCTGGACAGGCCCAAGGCTTTACTATGATTAAAATTTATTTGGTAGGCAGAATGAATATAGTACGATGCAATTAAAAGTGTATGTGTATGCCATACTAAGTAATACCAATCTAGTGCAAAGATGACCTTGCAATAATCTATGTCTATCTAACTACTAAAAAACTAATAAAAAAACTCCCGTGCTAATATATACCTAAAGCTGAAGAATTTGTTTTTTGTTTGCTTCTACGAGGTAGAAGCAAGTCTCTATACTTTCTTGGTGTTACTGTCCCGGTTATGCTCTCGCGCGCGAAGGCCAGGGGTCTGCCTTAACCATGATCCAGGATTTGGCAGATCAGATAATTACAGTGGACGACTGCCATCTGACCTCCGCCAACCTGGTAACAGGGATACCTAACCGGATTGGATCACGACATTGTCACTCGCCGTAAGAGCATTGGTTAGTGTTCAATACGTATCTCAGTGGAGTCATTAGTACTTGGAGGCACTGGAATCCCTCGAAATCCCTAGAATTAATTATAGGATTTAAAGTTATCTTTGCATATGACCGATAGTAATGTGAAGTAGAATAGGCACAGAAATATAAATAAGTCAAAAACAGCCACAGAACAAGAACAGTATAACCTACTAATGGATCCTACAAGACCGGAGTGCATAGGCTGTTCCTAAACAGGTATTCCCTGTCTTCGGCCGAAAGCTCTTCCTTTTTTTAGACTAGCCAGGCACTTGACCTCCATCTCACTCTGCGGTAAGTGACGATGCGGCCGAAGATGAAGCATGCCCTACTTGGAACAGCCTATTCCCTCCAGCCTTGAAGGCATCCAGATTATATTGATCAGGAGTGCGCAGTTGCAGCAACAGCTCGCGCGACGCGCGCTTGACGCACCCTTAGGGTTTGCTAAAGCCAAGACTGGTCGCTTGTATACTATTAAAACACTACCCACTTACCACCAGGTGAATAAGGGTCTGCCTGCTAGTTTGTATAAAAAAAAGATAAAGTCACAACGCCGAGCCGCTTCGCATCGCATGATGCAGCGGATTAACGCACTCAAGGGAACCAGCCTCCTGGTTAGGGATGCTACGATCCGATCGGACTTAAACGAGACATGAAACTGAACACGTTCACGTCACTAGGGATTGACCGACACCTGATGGAAAGCGGTCACTGTTGCCCATAATATCTTACCATTCGTTCCTACGTCTACGTTTCGTATTTATTTAGTAAGTAGTTTCGCAAAATAAATCTGCAAAGCTGTTAAAAATTGCACAAGAAAAACTTTGAGGATATTTGATAAGAGATTAATAAATACGATTGTTTCTATCCCACACGACATACCTATACAGATCATCTCCATTGTCAGCGTCTATCCCGGCTTATACCAGGGTCTATAATAACAAATAATAATAAAAAAATATCTCACATACAGTGTTAAATGTTACAATTTACAGTTTACAGGTCTGCATTCCTACTTTCCTTCTTCCAGTTCACCCGCTCTTCAGCATCCTCATTCCGACACGACAATACATTATGGCGGTAAGTATTGCTTGGTCATGGAAGTTAGATGGCAGTCGATTCACTGTAATTACTTGATCTGCCAAATCCTGGATCATGGTCAAGGCGGACCCCAGAGCTCGCGCGCTAGTGTACAACCGAGATATTAACGCCAATGACTATTGGATCCGATTGAACGATACGACTTCAAACCCACACGGGTTTTGTGTCAATTAGTATTAAGAAACAATGGTTTTACAATGAATTAAATAAATTAATACAAATAGAAAATACATCAACGCCGCATCCCTAATCCCCGGAACTGCGCAACGTATGTAAAGCCGTGAGCAATACATTTTGCAAATCTCCGAAGAAGATGCAGCGTACCCGAGACGCCACTTAAAGAACTAGGTTTTATTTCACCCTCTTCTACAATAGTGTAGTACACGGGCCACCGCTAGGCAAATAAGTAACGTCCCACTGGGATTGGTGGTGCTGGAGACTGCGCAGTAAAAAGCCTGCCGGAGTCGTAAGCGCATATTTCTGCTTTAGGGTTACGTTAGGTTAGGCTAGACAGTAATTAATCTATGCTTTTCTATCGGATAGATCAATTTGGGGAGCAGGGAGGGGTCTATATTTTTAGATGTAATGTTACCATTGTAAAGGCCAAGAGAGCCATTTTGTTGTCATTCTTATTCTGACAAAAAATGTACGTATCCAATGCAATTTATTTTTCTGACAAAAATTCACGAATCCAATGCAATCCTTGTAATACTAGCGATTCAGGTAAAATCGTTGTCAAGTATTGTTGATAGGAACGTGAATTAAAAGGATTTCATAAATTTTTGCGATTAAAAGTTTTTAAGATAAATGAGAATGGAATAAAATGTTCTATTCACATTTATTACATGAAAAATACCCATAGCACCATGAACAATTCATGAGAAAAATTACACAGAAAATGCTTCATCGTTGGCGATGTCATTTCAAATAGATAATGAATCTTCAAGCATATTTTGGCACTTGGTCGAGGGCGTTGTTAACAAACATCAACTCCAACTAACTGTCGAAAAAGACGCTTAAGATTTTCTATCACGTGCCGATCCTTGTAGGTCTTCTCGCTGAGGTGCTTGTTTGACATTTTCCCACTGAAATATCTATCGCTATTGACCGCGGCAAGCTCCACGGGCCAAGACCGCAGTCACTCCAAGCGGCGGGGCCCGAGCCGCTCGCGGTAATCGCGGCGAATCTCCGCGGATTGCCAGAGTTTTCCAATAAAGTCGCCGGTCGCCGCCGCGGCAATATAACATTTTATTTACGACTATCTTTTGCTTTGTTTATTGTTCTTGTTTTAAAGTTAAGCCCGGGGGAGCAAAAGGTCGTATTGTAGCCCAGCAGCGCCGCTAAGCAAATTGAGCAGCGAATTTCGCGTTGTGTATTTTTGTTGCTAATTGACTGAACGTACCCGGCGTAACGGAGCGGAATTATTCCGCCATCCATAACCAGTGGGCTGCTTTTGAACACAGAACGTTCCATTCGGTTATTTTATCACACACTAATACGCACACGTGCGCCAAATTGCTCGTAGTCGATAGTTGGAAAATGTTTAACGAACTCACACGAATTTTATGCGCCTCGCGAAATATTGTGATGAAATTATATAGCGAGCCTTTGCGATGCGCATATAATTCCATTTGCCTTTATGGAGTATTTTAATCTATGATGATGAAAAACTTTTAAAATAAACGGTCGTCTGCAAAATCGGGGGATTCTGTCAAAAAATTTTACTAATGCAAAGCAATATTCGAAACTCATTCTGGTAAAATCGTTGCCAAGAACAAAGTAAATGCTTCATCATCATCATCATCATTTTCATCTCAGCCGCTTATTTAAGTTAGTAACGCTTATGATCTTGAATCTCTGCGCCAGTTACGTAAACTGCAACCGGAGAGTCGAGACGTAATTGAATTTTATAAACTAATTTAATCAAAATTTTAAGGAATTACTTAATTTAACTACTAGCCTAACCCAGCGAGTCGCATGCTAGTCAATGTTGGACTATGGACTGCTCTCATTAATGAGATTAAAGATGCTCTTTTTAAAAATATTGTTATTATGTAAGTAATGGATGTTTTTAGCTGCGTAGATATTATATTGAAATAATCAAAGAAAAAAGGATTAAGTATTAGTGAAACTAGCTTTATTGGAAAGGTAATTTTATTGCATTTATGTTTTAAAATAATTTCGGCAATAATCCTAATAATATCCTATTTTCATTAATATTTGCAACAATTTCGGCCGTATTTTGCTACTAAATCACTTTCGGATAGGTACACTTTTTTTATGACATACGGTAGGCAAACAGGCAAGCGGGCCACCTGATGGGAAGTGGTCACCACTGCCTATAGACATTAGCAACACCCAGAGTATCGCTAATGCGTGTCCCACCTTTATAAAACGTTGCTATGGCAGCAAAAGGGCAAATACACCTCCACTGCCAATGCCATGGTTACCTAAATCCCCACCCCATGGAGCACTGAAGACCTTACTCACCGGCAGAAACACAATACTATTTAAAAGGGTATTGTTTAGCTGCGGTATTCTGTAAGGTAGAGGTACCTCCCCAGTTGGGCGGCTCCAAATCGACCGGGATACCCCGCTTTCTACTTTGCGTAGAGGAGCATTTCGTATATGTGCATGTGATATCCATGGCATACAGGCAATGTGGAATACGTAACATGCGTGGCTGCTTGCAGCATATGTTGGGAAAACAAAATAGACCATGAATAAATACAGTACCATTACTGTAACATACGTACGTGTTCAGAAACATTACTATGAGGTCTCACAGTGCGCGCGAACGCATAGGGTTCCAACTGAAAATTCTTAAACATAAACGCAATTTGCCAATTATTGTGGAGTCGTATTGAAAGCAGTGCATTCACTTAACAACGCACAGATAACGCTGCTTACGGGTATTGAGCGTTTAGCTGCCTTTACATGTAAAGGTCGGACTGCAGATTTGGGACTGCGTCCCGAACCGAGGGTAAAACCGCTGGTCCGACTGTCGGTTTCAACCGCAGATCAAACTATCATGCGCTTTTTACGATTAAAGGTGGCTGTGAGCAAACTGGCGTGAGGCGTTTCCCGCGGTAACGGCCGCTTTTCAAGCGATATCGTTGAACTTCAGCTATCACTGCCGCTTTTTCCCGAATATGTCGTAAAAAGTACCACTGGCTTCGAATTAGGAGCACTCTCCCACGCCTTCCGCGCAGGCACTCACAGCAGTAATTCAGCGTTCGTAATCCCAACACGTTCTCCGTATTGAAGTCGGAAATTTAAACTCTCGTCCCATTCATCGCGTCATTTTTCAAGCACTACGTCCTTTGAAACGCATTAGAGGCGGCCCAATAAAGTAGGTTGGGGAAACGAGCGCGTAAAGAAAAGAGGGGAATTGGAGGTAGCGGAGGAGCGGATCGGGACCCGCCTCGCGGGGCCAAGGCGGCCGGGTGCGTGGCGGTGCAGTGCAGCCGGGAAACAGTGGAACCTGTGGGCCGAGGGTTGGAAGTAGTCTATACTCAACACTAATAGTATGAAAAGGAAAGTTTGTATTTTTGTTGTAAGTTACATTATTCGCGTGTGACATGGTCATTTTCCTCCTGGAAAAATAATATACCTATATTGCGTGAACTCCAGATAACGAACTAGGAACAAATGGCACAGGATAGGGACTAATGGCCAATTCTTGTTTCGGAGGCCAAGATCCACTTCGGGTCGCTGAGCCGGCGAAGTAAGTAAGTATATTGCGCGGGATAGTTGAATGTATACAGAGATCCGAACTGCGTTCAGGTAATAACCGCTGGGGACTACTATTACTACTACATACCAACAACTATTTTATTGGACTAGGGGTTTTTCGGTATTTATTTATTTATTTTATTTATTTAACATTTATTGTGCACAATAAATAGTATACAAAATAGACATACAGAAAAAATCACAACAGGTACAGCTTATTTGTAAAGAAATATCTTGCAGCCAACCAACGGAAGAGAGAGGGCAAAATCGTATGTCACTTTGATGTGGAATGCCATGGTAAAAATAAATAAGTCAGTTAAAAAATTTGTACGATTGGGCTGCTGACTGACTGATTGTTATTAATATTAGAAAAGTTAGTAGTTTTACCCGGCTTGGTAACCCAGTCAGTTTGGTGAGCAGTCTTACAAAAGTTTCATAGCTACGGTACTGTTTACCATCGTACGTTTATTCGCTACCTAGGCCCATAATGATCTTAAAAAATTACTATGTATAAAGTACTAATAAAAAGTGTGAGCGGGTCTCGTCCATAAACTGAAACCAACCGTACCCAAACTACTCAAAATAATATAAGAGTTCGTTTGTTTATGCAGTCAGCTGTAAACAATGCATATCGGCTAGCTATATCATCTTCTCTGTCACACGCATGTCAGTAAACACCAAGCCGAACCTATCCGATTTACCGCCTCCTTGTACAGACCCGTACCACTGCTCCCCCGCACACTGCACCGCACACATTTGGCAGGGAACCGGAGGAAGTACGTCCGCAACGCTCGTCGGATGTGTTAACGGCACGCGCTACCACCGTGAGATATGGCCTTTATTTTTGTGCGCATTGAAAAATCTCCGCCGCCACGCTTTATGTGACAGTAAACCCGTGTAAGGGATGTGCTGGAAATCGCTTGCGTGGTTTTATTAAAACTCTTGATGGGTTCTGAGGCTTTATGGACTCGGCGACAAGTTATGAGAGTTCATTCTTCTTGATTTTATCATTCTGTATGATGCAGAATCTAGCTGTACTACCCCCTAGCTACACTGCCGGATCTTCCTTGATAATAATTGCTAAATAGTTCTCGCAAAATCAGGATATGCAGTGCTCCATATAAGCCTCCCCTTGAGCCTTTTCTGCTACTGTGACCTGTCTACCTGATGGAAAGCAGTAGGTAACTGTTGCAGAGAACATCTACGATTGATGTACTTAGGTATTTTATCTATGACTTAGGTATCATGTAACAACATAGGTATTACCCCTGTAGGGACTAAGGGGGTGGCATCCCACCAGGCTAATTCCTCATGTTTGTTAGCAACCTACGAGGTCAGACTAGATTCTATTATCATTGGTTTCTAGGGCCTTTTTCTAGGGGGGGGGGGGGCTGGCCCCTGAGGTGGCCGATGAATCCGAGTCAATCGCCAATGTACAGCCAGTGAGCACCCCATCCTGGGGTGGGCACCAGACCATTCTGGGGTGGGCACGGCCCACCCAGGCCCCCCTCTTCCTACGCCTATCTGTGTCTATTATATGCCATATGGTCTGAACAACGTCATGAGATGAATCTCATGTAGGTAATACTATATTACATTCGTATTACTATAAGGTAGGAGCGTCGATGGCAATTTCCAATGCCGCCAAGTACCAATGACTCTTTTCTGAGTTATGTACAGTAGCTTATCATTAACCGATGCTCTTACGGCGAAGGAAAACATCAAGATGAAACCTGTACATACAGGCGAGTGAATGTGTAACCATGATCCAATCTGATCAGGTTCGGAGGTCAGACGGCAGTTGCTCCACAGTAATTTACCTGATCTGCCAAATTGTTTCATTTTTAAGGCGAACTCTCTCGAGCGAGCATAACCGGGACATTAACGCCAAAATGAGATTTGTATTACTGCAGTGTGCGCAAAGTAATCCGCACTATAATAATAGCATAACGGAGCACACAATACGTACTATTTCGCAAGCAATTTCCTTATTAAAACTGTACCCATAAAGTCGTTTTCCAACCACCAACGCCCGTAATGTACTGCGGGCGGACCGACGTTAATAAAGTCAACGCCAGCGCTATAGCCCAGCCCGAACCCTCGCGCATAACTTAAACCCACAGAAATACGGCACTAAATGTACAAGATGGCGGAGAGAAACACTATTTCTCAAGAAAAATAAGCCAAACCACAAACAACAAAAGTGGGTGAGTCGAGCGGAGCTCATCCGAAGCGGCGGAAAATCTCGAAGTTACATGCACCTTTTTTGGCAAAGAACGCGGCTAGCAAAGGCGAAACTTCCCGGCATTGCAATGCATTGCACCCTCCATTCATGGACAGTCAAAAGAAACTTTCGCAAGGAATCTTCGCCTTTGATAAATAGTAGCCATTTTGGCGTTAATGTCTCGGTTATACTCTAGCGCGCGAGAGACCCGTGTCCGCCTTGACCATGATTCAGGATTTGGCAGGTAAGGTAATTATAATGGAGCGACTGCCATCCAACCTCCGTGACCCTGTTAGCAGAGGACCCTGACTAAACTGGATCATGGTCACACATTCAGTCGCTTGAATGTTCAGGTTTCATCACGATGTTCTCCCTCACCGTAAGAGCATCTGTTAGTGATCAACTAATGTACATAACTCAAAAAAGAGTAATTGGTACATGGCGGATCCCTCAACCTTAAGGCCACCGACACTCTTCCCCGCCTTTGATAACCCTTGGTGTGTTATTATTAGTCTAGTTATGTCGGACACGGATTTAGAGTTAATTTAAATGGGATCACTTTAGCCGAATGGACGGAATTACAATGAAGGGGGTCCGGGTCGCATTATATTCCGAGACGTGCCCGCCTAATGGCCCTCCGTCAGAGCTGCCAATGGGAACGGTCTAATACAAGCTGCGAACTCAATTTACGGACAAAACAACCACAATTAAGGAAGGAGTATCCCTCGCCAGCTAACAGCAGTGCGGCGAGTAGCTCGGCCTTTGATTTGAATGTGATTTTCTTATGCTTTTCGCTGTAGTGAAATTTTGGGGAACATTTTGTGCCGCTAAAGTTGTAAAGTGATGGTTAGCTTGGCTTACCTTTATTACTTTGTATTCTTTAGAAAAAATTGGGACTCACAGCCATACTATGAGTTACATAGTATCCCATCTAAGCTATGCTAGAAGCCCCTTTGTTGTGGGTGTCATATATAGGTACACACACATACACGGTCGTACACACAACAGTGCATAGAAGATGGATTTTTAAGAAAATTAATATACCTAGTTTATACTTAGACTCGCTATGCTTGTTACAGAATTCGTCGTGAATAAAGTCTCAAGAACAAAGTTAGTTATAAAGTAAGGTTAGAGTACCTATCTGAATCCACACTTCTCAGAGAATACACAGAACTCTATCCGAAACTCATTTCGCAACTCTGCGGCCTTTCGATTAGGTGTAGGAATCGATAGATAGTTATGGCTGTCGATAAATAAATAAACTGTCTAACACGCACATCATTAGAGGATGATGAGGATGTTTTCAGAGAAACCTTGAGGAACTTAGACTTCAACCTAGACACTCCAACATTCAGCCATGGCCACATAAAACCGAAAAATTCGTGGAAGAGCAATAAAAATAGTTTATTAATCATTGTCATTGTTATTAACACATATATTATTAGTATTTTCCGGATTTCTTATCGCGAACATTGATATAAGTGTAAACCAATATAATACCTGTTGTAATAATCGAAAAAACACTGTCAAACAAAATTGTGTGAGTAATAGCTGTCATGATGCATGCCATGTAATAAACTTTATTTTACGAATTATAAAATATTTATTAAGACGTACGAGAATTGTTATTATTGCAGTGAAATTTAGGACAGGAATACCCAAAATTTTAGATTAGATAGTGACAAACAAACCACCGCAGCTACAACTCGCGAAGTTGGGAGTCCCGGCTAATTACTTTATCTCTCGCACCTCCAACTGCCAGAACTTTAAAACCCTATTATATAGTGACCAGTTTAACGGAATATAAAGAGAGGATTCGCTGTAGAATTTTGCTATGCAGCTCTGACGCTGAGATGTTACTTCACTTTCTGATATTCTTAGAAAAATTCTCACAGCGCCATCTAGCCCCAATTTCACCTAAGCTTATACACGAATGTAGAGTTATTACCAGACACGGAACAGAAATTAAAATTCATCACTTGAATATCTGCCCGACCGCGAATCGAACTATAAATCTCTGTAAAGCAGACCACCGGCATGATATATACTTACTAAAAACCACTCCGGCCGTATGATTAGACTCTGAGAGTGACCTAAGTTACCCTACGTCATCGAGTTCAAGAAAAAATCCACTTTCAAATGATAGTAGACGTCTACGTTTATAACTAACCTGGCACAAAAATAATTTTTTTTCGTGACCGAAACTTGACTTTTTATAGCGATATTAACGATAGTACTTAAATATACTCTGGTGTGTGTTCTATAAGTAAAAAAATCGGTCGGCCTCACATCCTCTTGGCAGTTTCGCATTTTAGAGACATATAAATCACTTTTCTTTGTGTTCGAATCGACACTGTTTGACGCCTCATCTCGCCGCATCCCTACTAGACAAAAATGTAGAGAGTCGATCAAAGTCTCGGCAAATGTTTTAACAAAAGTTTGGGCCAACATGAGAAGTCCCTTTACAAACGTAGAGTATTACAAAATTACAGGTGACTTTTGATATAACAGTATCTCGCTAAACGTATGAGACAATTAATGAAAATGGATGAGACAAAAGGGGTGTGTCAGTCTCTGTGTACCCCGGTGGGATACGGGCGCGAGTGTATGTATGGAAATGTGTATGTATGTATGTATATCGCTAAACGATAACGTAACGTCACCACACCACCCCTCGCGCACACCGCACTAATCAAATTAACTACTCTGTAATAACATCACCGATCCCACCAATATAATCAGCAGCCATTATCATAATTAAATACAACATTAATTTACTACGCGGTCAGTACCGACGCAGTACGCTGGACAACAAACAAACTCTATGTTATCTCGTGTCGTCCAACTACAAGCGAATCGATTGAAATGTAATTGAACGAATGAATTTAACGAGCCGATTTGAAACAGAATTAGAGAGTTACTACAAATTTACATAAAGTTAAGCTGTGCCGAGCGATGTGCGGGGACGAGTGCGCTCAGGAGCCTTATTTTTGAATCCGCTTGCATCCACACAAGCGCTCGCGTACGCTACCTATCTCTTTCACACTAGTGGTAAGTTGCTAGAGATAGAAAAGACAAGTATTAGAAGGCGAGCGCTCGTGTGGATGCGAGCGGTTTCAAAGTAAGGCTCCTGTGGCTCTCATCAATAGGCGACCGCTCACATGCGCTACCTATTTATCTCTTTTACACACGTGGTAAGTTGCTAAAGGCAAAAGAGACAGGCACCAGAAGACGAGAGCTCGCGTGGCTGCGAGCGATATCTATAGAGCCCCAGATCTTGCGAATGTGCCGCGTATGCGCCTTTGCAGCAACGGCTCTCTCTGCAACAGCGAGCAAGCGATACGCGACCCGTAGCTGCAACCCAATGGAATGCATTGTCGACGAAAGGACCTATACCTCGACCCGTATAATGTGGACAATTGAAGTGGAAAAGTGGAGTGGAAAAATTGTTGGAATGTATTCTCACTTCTGTATTGTATTTACAGCTCCCCAAATCTCTTCATCAGGCAGTGTTCGTTCAACTGGTTCAGTTGGTTCGTTCTGGACGGCAACTAGAGTACGCTCTTCAATAAACTTCCTGCCACGTACGATGGAATGAACTTCCTGCAGCGGTGTTCCCGAGCCGGTTGGTACTACATTGGACTCTTCAAGTAACTGCATTCGCACCCCAATTACTGCGAATGTCCATGGGCAGCCGGGATCAGATAACTCATTTTCCAGTGACCTGTTTTGCCTCATTCTCATTAAGAATAATTCCGTCAAAATCACCTAGCATCACTAGTCGTCCCATAACCATACACACAACTGTGTACAAAAACACATGCACATTTTAAAATCCGTCGATTTATAAAACAACCGCCATTTTACAGAACACCAGCGAAACGTTTATCCGGATTGCGGATTAGCTGACTAAAAAAGAGCCGGATTTTTTGTAAAACGACAAATCTAATATGACTGCGACTGTTGTATACAACCGTCAGCATCAATATTCTGTGATACAACTTAATAATAAACGAGCGGATATAATAGAGCTGAGGGTAAGTGTCACCTGTTATTCAAATTCAAATTATTTATTAGAGATTTACATCCAGTGTTTGTAACAATAAACTTATTTATTTATTTATCCTTACAATATTTCGTACATTCTGTCTTACTTATAGTTACCCTGCCAAACTGCATAACAGTTTGTTGGCAATGGTGTTTCTCTCGTAATACAATCCGGATAACGCTTACAACTGGTTAACAAATTCATCACTTAGTTTTACTTACACAACCAACTTGTAATCCTGTGCATACACAATAAGTGGAGCCATACAGATAGTTCATTACATACTCATATACTACACCACTATACACCCCGGGATGGGTCCCAAGGTATACAACGGTGCAACACATGACTATGAATACCGTGCGACGGTTGCTCATTGGGTGGACCCAACGAGCAACCGGCACACAGCACTGCATAGGTACAAATCTGTGAATGTCTTTAACTCACACAAGCAACCCATATGAGCTAGTCTTGAGCATATATAATAATAAATAGAGCCATACAGATAGATCATTACATACCCATATATTACACCACTATACACCCCGGGACGGGTCCCAAGGTATACAACGGTGCAACACACAAGCATGAATACCGTACTTAACCTAGTGTTAGTAACAGTAATTTAAATATAGGTATATAGATATGTATTTATCTATGTATAGTATTAAATAATAAATAAATAAATAAATAATCGTGGACAAATTCACACAGCGCCATCTAGCCCCAAAGTAAGCAAAGCTTGTGTTATTAATTAAGTATCATTATTTCTTTTGCTACTGTGCACGTCTTAACTGCATTTAATTGTCACGATCTCACTGCTGTAGGCCTGCTGGAAGAAATTTCTTTATAGAAACATGTTGGCCTGTTGTGTCTGATATATTCTGTCTTGTAGTTTTGTAACAATCTTGTGTAACATAATTGATTAAATAAAAATAAAAAAAATTGGAAAATTTTTAGTCTATCCTGGCTGAGTGCCCGTCGCATGAAGCCCTATCCAATGCGCAAACATAGACGAGTCCCACAGGTTTGCTAACGTGTTCAGGAATGTTGTTCGAGGTGCTACGCTCGCGTCTTACCAGTGAGGCGCTCCTCTTGCGAATGATCTCGTAAAAACTTTCTGTGTGCACCTCGGCGAACATAGCCGAAGCACTGCACTAACACGGCGGCCCGAACAACACCCTGACCGCAATATACCTGCGATTCGTGCATTTAGATTTCTTGAAACAAAAATACAGAAGTGAAGGTGGGTTGTCGCTGTTTGGATTAAGATGGTGTACCTCACG
This sequence comes from Blastobasis lacticolella, assembly GCA_905147135.1. Taxonomy (NCBI): domain Eukaryota; kingdom Metazoa; phylum Arthropoda; class Insecta; order Lepidoptera; family Blastobasidae; genus Blastobasis; species Blastobasis lacticolella. The sequence continues at coordinate 817,634 of LR990043.1, forward strand.
CCTGTGATTGCGCTTATCCAGCTTATACTTCAAACAGTACACAACAACAAACATTTGCCGTATAAATAGATAAATACTCAACCAGGCGAACTCATGAGGCTTGATAGAGCCCCACCGGTTAAGACCTCACCAAAATCTAGTCTTATTTATATACTCGTAACATTCACTCCTGTATCCCATAGGAGCAGGCAGAGACGATCGAGTACCACAAGCTACGATCGTGACATTACTCTTATGCCTTTTCTCGAAGCCGTCTTTCATCCATCCTCTTTACATGTTCAAACCATCCCAGCACGCCTATTTCAATCGTAGTTACCATATCCTCCATCAGCTTGCATCGAATTACAATAATCTTTGTTCTGTCACCTATTGTGACCCCACACATACTCCATACATACATACATACATGGTTACGCCCGTATCCCATAGGCGTAAGCATAGACTCTTGAGTGCCACAAACCACGATCCTGACACACTTTTTGCCTCTTCCACATAGATCTTCTCTTACATTTACGGCGGTTGGGAAAAGAAAAGGTATTATTGTCCTTCCTCAGGCACCCATGAGTCATGTCTCAATCTATGACGTCTGTCAGATACTTTAACCATTTATTCAAACAAGCTCAGATTTACAAAAACATCTCTAAAGGCTTGAAGACGTTTGAAGCGTTTGAAGCTTAAATTCGCTTTTCGCTGAGAGGCTCTCGGGCTCTCGAAAGGCCCTCCAGAGCTAATTGACGGTGCCAATGGCTCGTCGAGCGCAACACTCGTCTGCAATTAGGCGCTAGAGAATATTTTACAATAAAATAATAAAATAAGATAGGTACGAATATTTATTTGTGAGTAGGAAGGTACTTTGACCGTCGGAAGTACCTGTCTTCTGCACTCATCGTAAGTATTTAATTGAATCCAAATTGATCTGCTTATACGTATAATAATTCTTTAAATATAATTATCGAAGTACTAAATTCTTAATCTGTAATACCGAAATAAAATTGGTTATTTTCGCTGTTAGGGTGTACATTTCCGCAGCGGACACCGGCACGCTGCATAAATATGCATTTAATAATTAAAATAAACAAAAAGCTTTAGACAGCAGCGACGGCGGCGGCCGCCAACAATTTTTATTTCCGCCCGCATTTCAACCTAATTCCAGGTTGACGCGGCGACGTTGAATTATTTCACTTATTTTAACTTCATTGCGACGCGGGCGCCGCAACTTTCCGCGGGACACACGCGCGTCGCGCTAAATTGTGACGACAACGTTTTGCACTAAAACGTACTTTTGGGAAATGACGCAGAATGTGAAATGAAGCGGAGAACGCTGGGTGGCATTGCGGACTGGCTGGCTGGCGGACTCCTTTTTATTACATCTGTTGATATCTGGTGAAAAATAAATAAAGCGCCAGCAGCCGCGCTGGAAAGGGGTCAATGCGAATCAGCCAGATTGGATTACCGCCGAGTAACGAGCTGCCTCATTCTGTTTTTATTTTGGCAAGAGCACTGGCCCGCCATTACAGTCGGGGAAGTGTCCTCGCGTAGAACTTTGTTATTACCGCGGAGGGCGCAGGTGGGGCCGGGGAACTCATAACTTCGCCACGCATGTCGTAATCAGGACGGCAACTGATAACTGCATTAATCGGGCGCGCTGGATCGCGTGAAACTTTGCCGCTGCGTAATTGGGTTCTGGCCAAGGAATGGACCGCTCGATTGAGGTCAATATCGATTTTATCGTGTTATTGTTGTAACACGATGCCCTCAGTTGCGATTGTCGACCGGGATCGCGGAAACTGTAACCAAATTATTAATGTTTAATTACCTCGCAAAATTGGGCATCAAAATGGACATTCGTAAACAACTACCGCGAAATGAAATTAACATGTCGAAATTGCCGTGCGGCTGGCTGGCGAGCTTTAAAATTAAATAAGTGCCGACGTAATTTGGACGTGTGTATTTTGTGAAGGATATTCCGGTGCTGAATGCTATGTTGGACTTACATTACTGTCTGACGTGGAATTTATTACTTTTGATAGGCGGTTTAGCGGTGCCGTTTCGGACTTCTAATGCTAATGATGTGGCGTTTCCCTCTTAGCGATCTGAGGAAACACTTTGGTGTCTATATTTTAGGTAAATCGCTTTTTGGATACACGGCGATCCCGGATACTTTGGAAATACGTGGAACCCCGTGATAATGAGGAGGAGATCCCCAACTGAGAGAGCCAGTTAGGACTGCGGTTATAAAAGTAGGCTAAATGTAATATTAGTTTGTATCGCGGTTCCTAGATGTTATGAGCGACAGTTAGGTACTGCTTTTCATCAGGCATCTTCGTATGAGAATCCGAGTTTCGAGCCGCCAGAGAGCCTGATTGCCACGTGATTTATGAAGATTGCTGTCAAATGATTGCAACCGGGACATGGCCCAATTATGGACCGCTCGCATCCACGCGAGTGCTTGCGTTCCTTCGCACTCATGGTAAGTTGTTAGAGACAGAAGAGACAAGCATTAAAAGTCGTGCGCTCGCGTTTATGCGGAAATCGGGCCCCAGAAGTGCGTGTGAAAGAAAAAGTCAGGTAGGTTGTCTACTCGATTGGCGTTGTTTTAATGAATGTCCAGCATTGTATCGCAGTCGTACACATCTTTCGTATAAGTACCGGTTTTAAATACATTGCCCTTAAACTGAGCAAACCATCCACCCAGGCCACACCAGCGCTATCTCCCTGCCGCGTACATCGCCCGCCGCGCTTTGAATTCAGCACATGAACTCCGAATTTTGTTTCTCGGAACGATCGTTTATCATACCCATGTCACAGATTAGATAATGATCTCCTCCTGAAAGCTAAATTAATTTTGCAGTCCGCGGGCGATGTGGCCCTTAAATTCCGCTCTTTGGAAACCAGTCGCATACAATCGGCAGAACATTTACGCAGAGCCGCCTCCTGAAAGGCAACTAGCCCCAATAAAGGCTGCCCTCTGTAATAACTAGGGGTCGCAATATCTTTTCAAAACCGGGATTTTCGGTATTAACATTAGGTCAATACCGGGATTCCGGTATTTTCGGGATTTAGGGAAGTTGCTAGTAATTTATTATAAACATTTAATTATTATATTCTTATTCTTAAAAGTCATAGACAGACTTAAATAGTATGAGGATTTCATACGAAAGGTTATTTTCTAAAGGAAAAATCTTATTTTAATTTAGATCCCCTATCGATAAGTATTTTCTATTGCTATAGTATTGAGAAAATGATATTGAAGCAACTATTATGCGTTTTGTTAGTCTAGATGGTGATTAGAGTATAAAATTGATTCTAATAATGCAACGTAACATATAATTATCTTCTAACTTAATACCGAAAATCCGGTTTTATATAAGGCGGTTTTTATAAATGGAGTACCGGTATTTTTCTTCCGGGATCCCGGTATCTTCGCTATCCGCGATCCCGGTTAGCGACCCCTAGTAATAACCATTACTATTTAGTATGAAAAGATTTACCTCCGGCGGCGATGGCGAAGCCCGCTAACAAATAGCCGGTAATAACGTTATTTGTGCGGCGCACGCCACCACTAATTAAAACCGTTTGGGCACAAGAAAAATGTCAGCCTTTTCATGTGGTCAGCCTAATTACTGGCAGTGGGAAGGTTTCCTCGCCCCGGGGCTGATTTCCCAGGGGCAGCCGCGAGGGGCAGAGCGCGCCGCCCCGCGCCCTCCGCGCCGGGCCCCCAAACCCGAAATGAACACATTTGCGGTTTTCATTTACGGAAAAAGTCGCATTTCTTCCGCTCCCTCGTTCAGCCACCGCTCATATGAGTTTCCTATTTTTTCCGCAAGAAACCCGCCCGCCCGACGTTCATGACTACCTATCCGTTATCCCACTCAGCTAAATTACTTCACAAGAAAGTTCGCTTGAATGTAATATAAAGTTTTTAATTGTGATGAAATAACGGAATTTCGGGTATAAATGGGAAGCCTCCGTTACACTCAATTATTACTTGGGCTCTATTATGGTTTTAAAGCGAAACTTGGGCGTTACGCTCATCGTGGTCGAGTGACACACAGCCTTGTGAATTTAATTTGTAGAAGCATAATACATATTTCAACTCAGGGTAGTAGGTACTCAAGAGGTAAGTAGGTAAAAAAAATTCAGTTTCCGAAGTGAAATAAAAAACAACAGATTTATTTGGAACAATTTTTTTTGGCAGCGAGCGTAATCGTTAAGAGCGCTAAACTCATTCTGCCGGTAGGAGTTGAGAAGTTTGGGGGCAATTTTAAATTCCCATACAAAGTTAAGTCATGCCTCATTTTTATGGGGCGGTGAGCTTTCGGATGAGTTTTGTTTGGAACTATTGAAAAGCTCAGTCCGGGAACTTTGGAACAATGACTTGGGAGAACAAAGCGCTCATGTGTTTGTGAATTAATTTAAATGAACGATTAACCGGGCGCGCCGCTCACAATGAGCCCGCGAATGAATTCGCATTCGCAATTTTCTCGAGTTGTTAAATTTGTTTTACCGTGTAGGTACCTCAGCTACTTATAAATACATGCTCACGTAGAGAGCGTCCGTAACTGTACTTACCCCACGCCAGCATTAAGAACGCAAAACAGTTTTCGCCCACGCAAAAGGATGTCGTAAATATGATTACTTTCTGCGGAAGCCGATTTAACTGGATAAAACCGGGTATCATCAGGTAAAGCGGCCAAGGCGGCTACAGATTACTACAGATGGATTTGGGGGTTGCGGTGCATGTTGGTGGCGGATTGAAATTTAGAGGGGTAATTTATGCGGTGCAGGACTTGGCTGGGGGGAAGGGGGGGAGGGTGTTAGTGCCTGATTTCCCAGGGGCCCGCGTCTTGAGATCGCCCGCTGACCACTTGCCGTCTGACACTGTGCTACTATATTAAGGAGTACTAATGGACCCGATTACAGAATTTGGAGACTGATGTAGTTGTAGTGTTGAAGGGAATATTATAAGAGGTATCGAATTTTTTCTTTTTACGAAACAACTGCCAATGACTGAGTGTCTGAGTAATGAGGAATGATCAAAGTGTCTCGTCTTGGAATAGAACTAATCGTCTAACAGTGGTTTTCAATTGGCTGATGTTTATGGTAATTGACATGGTTGTAGTAGGTATATGGTGAGCTAGTTCTGGTCTGCAATGTTACATAAATTAGAGGATCTTAACTTGTTTGTTGGTATAATATTTACATAATAAACATTAACGGTCTATTTACAGTAATTTTAATTTGTAATCTTTATTTGTATGACTGTTTGTTCCAAAATAAATATTAAATTTAAAAAAATTAAAGTTGTTACATGTAGATAGAGATCAATCGATACTAATATAAATGTTTCATTTAGGTAAGTGGTCAATGCTATTGCTGGAGACTTGCATATCACGTAACAAACATTTGAAATTCACAAGCTTAATCCGGTGCACATTGCGGGCCTTATTATGGATTCGGTTTGGCATAACGAGATAGACTGGATAGGTAATAGAGCCTCATTCTAGAGCCTAAAATAGAGATTTGATTATCAAGCTGCTATCAAGCTCGTCAGAATAACGACATACATTCAAAACATGTGATAAGTACACTACTATATCACAGTCTACGGCAGGAGGATATTGCCACAATCTTCACGCTTGACATACGGGTTGGAGATCGCAGTGTTGTAAATATAATAATGGAAAACGCTGCTGCCCATTTTTCGGTCTACGGAGACTCCAGATATTTGGCCTCGAAAACATGGCCTTGTACTACACCCACGAGTGTTAGGGGTTAGTGCTATTCTACTCCGCCAGACACCACATGGCACTGCTACAACCAAAGGCAACCCGCCTTCTTGAAGTTGGATCAGTCCTGTGGTAGAAAATAAAATGTGTACACATTTTCATAGCAATAAAACTCTGTGAAACAATTTTTGTAATCCACTTTGTAATTTAGATTATAAGGGAAGACAAATATGTGCGATGCAATGTTTACTCGGGTGTGGAATAACGTCATAAGAGTGTTCTATAATAATTTATGTCTTCTCTGGTTTAGGAGACATCGTGACAATTTCTTTACAGTCATTCATTGGTTGCATGTGGTATAAGCTACTGTAAAAGGTATTAAACAAAGATCGTCGCTGATCCTCATTCCTTCTCATCACCATCTCAGCCGCAGCACGTCCACTGCTGACCAAAAGCCTCCTCCACGTCTTTCACACCGATCGACTCTATGCCTCTTGCATCCATCGCCTCCCTATGACCCTCACGATGTTGTCCGTCCATCTTGTGGGGGGGCCATCTCAAGGTGCGATTATCGGCACGTGGTCGCCACTCCAGAACCTTTTCGCTCCATTGGTCATCGGTTCTACGAGTTACGTGGCGTGGACTCTAAAACCTATGTCGTTTACCTTAGTTCTGCTATGGATAGAAACGACTTCACTGCCACAGGGATACCTACATCTCATTTCCAGTACGTCAAACACCAATAGTTTCAGATATTCATTGCTTTACTTAAAATAACTTTACTTGAAAGTATACATCCACTTAGATCTTCGCAGCGGTTAAAATCCGTTATCTATGCTTTTCACCAATGTTTAGATTCACAAGGATGATTTTAGCAATGAAAAAGTAATCATCTAATGTACGTACGAGGCAGTATGACGGAAGCTCAGAACTATCAGAGTTTTTGAACAATATAATACCTTGCCCTATTGAGCTGAAACGTGAACATTAACGGTGAGATTAGTCCACAAGTTGAAGGAGCACAGGTTGCGATGGAGTGAGCTATGCTCGGCTTTTACCGGAATGAATGAATGATGGGGACATTATCCGAAACGAAGCAGCGACGATTGGCGCAAAACGTCTGGCAGTGACGCACAAAACTGCGTGTAAGTATCGTGCCTTGGGGAATGCCTGCCCGTCCCAATATTTTTAACACTGTCATCCAAGTAGAGACAAGGAGAGGGTAGTAAGACGTACATTTATGTGGCGTGGTGGGACTCACACTCACGCCTGTATCCCAAAGGTGGACAAACACTATCGAAAAACATAAACTACAGTTCTGACACATTCTTTCGCCTTTTCTTCTTTGTACTCACAAAGACAAAGTTGTGAAACGCAAAACGGACCCCGGAGGCGATTGAAAGTTGGCGTCTGTTCAATAAGACTTGTACCTACAGCGCAGTGAATGGCGCCACCCCATTAACAACTACGATAGGAATGGGGCTAGATACGCCGCATACGGCGCGGCGGACGCCCGTGCACAGCGTAGAAAAGTAGCAGTAGCACGATTGGCTGTGTGTTTTTTGTGCTCGTGTGTCAGTAACAAACGAGCAGGCAACTTACCTGTTGGAGAGATGTAACTATCGCTTATCTATTTATATAATTCATGCAATCGACTTTCAAGTGCAACAAAAATGCAAAACTCTAGATACGTCGTCACTGTGAGGGATAATAGGCCTGATGCCTCATGGTCATGTCTTTTTTTACGTGGGGAACGCGATACGCACGTTACCCTCCGTCGGGGGACGAAGGGCCTGTGTGGGACTCCCGGTGTTCGATGGTAACAACCATTACCTTAACCTGCGACTGAGATGACGACAATGGTGATGACTCACTTGATGAATGCAAGGGAAGGGTAGCGGTAGACTTATCCTAATAGATAAATGAAAATAAAATGTACTCAAATGTAAATGTACTCTTGCTTTATATCGTTGCGTATTGCCGCGAGTATCTAGGTATCTAGTTCGAACCAACTAAAGACTTGCTTTGTTGCTTTTTTAGATAATATCGAACCACTCATACGCACAGTTACAACACCTAGTTTAGCCAAGATTTACAATTTCGACCCGAAAGAGCTACTGACTTTTATATTTGACCCCAGGCACGCCCAAAGATCACAAATCGAACACGGAAAATTAATCTTAGAATCTACAAAAAAATGTAAGCCTCCTTATGAACGTACTTTTTATGTTTTACGGCATACAAACACACAAACGGGCCACCTGATGGAAAGTGGTCACCGCCGCCTTTGGACATCAGCAACACCAGGGGAGTCACAAATGCGTTGCCCGCCTCTGAAGAGACCTCTAATATACCTCTTGAACGATCCCATGTCACAGTTCAAAGGAAACACTGTGGCTGGGAGCTCATTCCACATACGAATCGTGCGAGTGAGACACGTTCTTTTGAACCTTCGCGTAGTGACCATTAGAGGGTCTACGTAGCGGGGATGAGTACGCAGCCCACGGCGGGTTGTGGATGGACTAAATCTACTGCTTCGTCTCCACGCTGTGTCCCGGGACGGGTAAAAAATAAACAATTTGCGAACGCTGTCGCGGCCGGAGCGGGCTGGCGGCGCTCGTTACATGAATTTATTTTAAGTTTCCTGCCCGTTTTTGCTACGATAACAGTGTTGTTTTAATACCTGGTAGCACGGAGTGGTTCTGGCTGTACGAGGCTTTAATGTAAATCGGGTGCAGTGGTCACGATGCAGCAGCTCAGATGCACGAATATAATACCTGCTGTGTAGTTGGACATGGAAATTGTTTTAAGTTTACGTACCTACTTATAAGACGGCAGGTTAAGCCGGTACCTACTTCTTTTTTTTATTTATTTTTTTACTTAATGAAAGCCAACAGCAGTTATTACAATAAAAACAATAATAGCATTACATAGCCAATTATATCCTTCCACTGATAAAATTACAATATAAAAAAGAAGTGCAACCGTTGAGGAAACACAACAATTATCTTTGCTCGACTCAATATATCAAATTACTTACGTTACAGTGTGTCAAAGTAATACTTAAGTACACGATTTCTCGCCGATTCACAACTTATATTAAACAGGCCAAGGTCAACAACTTTAGACAAGTCGTTAATATTTTGAGCTGTTCGTAACAGAAAGGTATTCCTCCTATAGTTGGTGGTAGCTTCGGGAACATAAAGAGGGTAATGGTGTCTAAAGTATATTACAGGCGCTTTAATAAAAATACGAGAGAGAAGTTCCGGGTAATCAACTGTATCAGAAGCAATTCTGATAAGTTATCTCAGGTCTGCTATTTCTCTTCGTTTGAGAAGTGGAGGAAGGTGGTGTTTCTTGCATAGGCGTAAATAATTGCCGGATAGCATAAATAACGCATAAACTTCTTTTGTATTGCCTCGATAGGTACGTGACTTGTAAATAGCATAGCACGGACTCCAAACCATGTGCAGCTTGAGAGCGCAACTTTGATTTAGGGCCAAGATGATGATGATGACGAAGAAGACTTTTATAAAGCCTGAGGACTCTGTCTGATAAGTGAATAGGTACCTAGCCAGTATCAGTCACGAAGCATGAGGCATAATCTCTGGTAGATCCGCGCTACATTTACACACTACATCTGTGAATTTTTAAACCTGAGTCTATATAGGTAGCTTAGTGATATATCTAGATATAGGAGAATATCGTTATCCTGCAGGGGTAGTCTCCTGTCTCCTGTCTGACAACGATAGACCAGCAGCATCCACAGCTGGACATGGGCTGGCTTCCCTCGAGCCATAAGCCTAGGTACCGGATTAGTTTGTGTGGCCATCCCTTAATTCCCTAAAATATTACGTCTGCCTATCTTGTGTGTGATAAATGTATCATATTGTGTTCATCTATGCCGGTACTTAGGTACTTATTAAAGTTAGCAATTTAGCTACTTGGTTTGAAAATGTAGTAAGTAGCGCCATCTGTTACAAGATTATTAAACTATTTGAAGTTTTGTACGGCCATAGTTTGCCACACCTTGAATTTCTGGAATTTCTAGTTAAAGTTAGATTAGGCTTCTTTAATTTCTTATAAGAATAATTGCAATTGGGTTTATTTCGTAATAAATTACGTTGATCGTACAATGGAACGTATTCCCAATTCCGACACATGTCATGAATTGACGTTTGGCCAGCTGACATTGACAAGTTGTTCTAGTTTTTGTGTTCGATTTTGCATTTCGCAAACAGTGCTAGGGATAGAAAGGTTTTAAATTATGGCGACAAGTTATTTCGATGAAAGTGAGGCCCCCCGTTCTTTCCGTGTGTCTTCCACCGACAGCAAGGCTGACTATACAAAATGCCCCTTGTGCTACACTGTGAGACGGAACTTCTACTGTCGAGACTGCATCAGGGCTGGGAACTTCGTGCAATCCTCCATGCCCTATTCAGACAGGTAGGTTGCTGCGTCTTTATGCTATTTACTTCGCAGTAAAATCATTGTTTTCATGACTCATCGACTGTCTTGGTCTTAACAAACCAAAATATTCAAGGATTCAATTTGAAAGCAAATTCATCCATGTTCCCATATGCCAATTTTTTTTCTTATGAACACGCAGTAACGGTTATATCTACGTACTTCTGTTTTTAGATAGCTATTGTTCTACACGAAACTACTATGTTTGCGATATTGTTCCATGTCTTATCTTAATTAGAATAATGTTTACTAACCTAGTTATTTAGATGATGTAAATATTGTCTAGTATTGAGATGAGCGTGTTTTAAAATAAGAGTATCTGATAAGTACCTAAATGGTAACCTAATATCAGCCGAAAACGCTAAAATGTACAAATTTCAAATTAACGACAATACTTTAAATAATTTCAGGTTTGCAGAAAAGCAAATTAAACTTGAGAGATTACAAGCGAACAGACAGCATGTCCTTGATAGATGTGAGAAACTTATGTCATCAAAATTTCATAAAGACACACTGTACACAGATACAAAACGGTCCAGAGACAGAACAAGCCTGATCAGACTCTCTATTGAGCAGAGAAAAGAAATTATCAAGGAGAAACAGAAAAAGCTCAAAGAATTAATAAATTTTAACAATGACTTACGTACCAAAACCCCGAGGTATCAAAAAAGGGTATCAATGATGGCAAAACATGAACAAAACCTAAGGATAGAACTTGAGAACAAGAAGAGTGTGCATAATGACTTGGCAGATAAGCTAGCAGCACTTCGGCGGTCAAGAGTACGACAACTAAACAAATATATATTTCCTATGTATATGACATATGATTGTAGGTAAGAGACTTTTTTTAACCCCAATAAATAGTGTTATAAGAATGTCTTGTGTCTGTGTATACACCTGTGGTATTGTAGCTCGCGAAAGTGAGATGATTCTTAACTTTGTTTCAATAAAAACAGTCCAGTCGTTTGGTACATCTATTTTTTAGGTTATTAATGAATTGACTTTTGTTGTGTTAATCAACTGAAAAACTTAAGTTATGATAACGAGTCAGAGGCCACACATTTCTTATTATATTATATAATCAAATAGATTTAAAAGTAATAAACTTTTGCAGTGATAGCATTGACGACTTGGAGTTCCTTGGAGAAGTCTATGAAGGGGACGATGTTCCAAAGAAACTGCAACTTCACATAGTAGGGCCATGGATTAATGCGGACGAAGACTTCTCCAATCTGAAGGAATCATGTAAGTGTTGACTAGGGTATGAGAATGTTGTGTTCTTGTGATTGCGTAATCATAGTGGTCTTCATCATCACAGGCAATTAAAATTTCCTATGTTTAACCGGTAGAAATCTGTGATCAGACCAAATAAATGTAGCTTTCGATGAATACACAGAGTGAAAAAAAGCATTGCGATACTACTGCTGCACATAGTGCAGTATATTATTATTATTATTAAGCAGGCAAGCAGTTCTCAAAACAACTGATAGATTACAATGTTACAATTATAGAATGAAATATATGAAAATGTTTCACGTAACAGAAATGCAGAACTACCACTGCATTGTCACTGTGAGGAATGAGATTAAATGCTTCTTGCTTGCTTCTCCGCTTCTCCTTCAAACCGGAGTACAATAATAGTTATTTTTTGGTGTGAAACATAAATACAGGGGTGGTACCCTCAGGCTCAGGCTTTACAGTCCTACCACTGGTGAAAAGTCGCAGCTAGCGATGGAAACAATCCCACTGAGAATTCTCATATTGTTGCTCATGTTCATCTCTTTATTATTATTCATCATCTTGGCGTTAATGTCCCAGTTGTACTCTCGCGCACGAGGGCCCGGGGTCCGCCTTGGCTATGATCCAGGATTCGGCAGGTCAGGTAATTACAGTGGAGCGACTGCCAACTGACCTCCATGAACCTGCTACCAGGGAAACCTGACCAGATTGGATCATGGTTACACATCCAGTCGCCTGAATGTGCAGGTTTCATCCCGATGTTTTCCCTCACCGTAAAAGCATCGGTTAGTATTCAACTAATGTACATAACTCAGAAAACAGTCATAGGTACATGGCCGGAGCGGGATTCGAACCCGGGACCTCTGGCTTACGAGTTACATACTCTAACCGCTCGGCGACCGTCGCTCTTTGTTATTATTGTCTCTCTTTAAATAGGCCAAGACAGTGGTTTATCAGCTTTGATAAAACTTCAGTGTAGCCAAAATATCACTAAGTCCGAGACTGTTAAGTTAAATGTAAAGTGTCAGAATACCATTGCTTCATGATTTACAGCTGGACCTCACCCTTAAAGTGATGAAACAATTTCCTTGTTGAGTTTACATAACTACTACAGCAGGATTGGGAGGAGGTTTATGCCCATGCGATGTGTGGCAAAATGATACGCAATCGGACTGAATATTGCCACTTTATTCAATGTCATTGAATTGCTCATCGTACATTACCTTCCGAACTTATACATATGTACTAACGCGGGGTGAGGGGAGGCTACACCACCACACCCAGCAGTGGGCGTCTTTCGACTGATATGACGATGATCATTATGTTGATTGGCCCCAGTGTCAGCGATGAAGCAAAGCGGCTGGTGCCCGGCGGAGGACGTGTCGGGCGGCGCGGGCGCGGCGGCGCGCGCGGCCGCGGCGCTGGGGCTGGCCGCGCAACTGGTGCTGTTACTCTCCAACACGCTGGATGTCAATCTGCCCTACTCGCTGTGTCTGTGGTGAGAATCATTCCTTTTTTATGCCACTCAGTATCCATTTTTACACGATGCCTCACTTCTAGAGACTGGACACTAATAGGTTTTAGGAAGAGCCTGTGGGGAGTCAACGTCGAGCCACTGGCAAGTACTGCGCGCACGTTTATATTTACGATTTATTAATTTAGGTTTTATGAAACAAAAACGCAGAACCGCATATGCATTGTGGTACCTATGCCAACTCCCCAGAACCAAAACATTTTTTTTTCGGAAAGGCATTTTACAAACTAGCGCCGATAATTGTTTAAAATATTTTTATATAATTTGCTATATGCCGCGTCACGAAAGAACTTGACTTGTCAAATGGCAGTGGAGGGGATTTCGCGCAGGTAATCGTATACAGCGCAACTCGAACCACGTGACCCGCCAAGTCTCTTCTTATTTGACACTAGTTGTAAGCTATTTTTGCAAGGCACTTGATTTATTTCGGAGTAGCATAATAAAAAGACGTCTTTTTATACCACTAAAGTAGCAAGGGCTTATGTAATTCCGAGCTTGCTACGCTCGCTCAAATATTCGTTTTGACAATCACTCCAGCTTTTAAGAACCTTAGAAGAAAAAAGTTTCATGCCTGCTCCGATTGTTCATTTAATAATTTTAAATTCTTTTATTGTCTTTTATTACGATCAGCATCACACATCGTCACAGCACCTAGCCCAAGCTTTTAAGACCCACAATGTCAAAAATTTCGAGGTCGCTTCGCTCGCTCATTCATAGGTTTCAGATACTTTTCTTATCATTCACCTAGCTCGTTGCGGTTACTCATTCATTGATTTCCTTAAATTAGGTACTGTTGTGAGGGTCACCCATTGCTGTTAGACCTCAAGCTTTTATAACCCAAAATATCATAAATTACAAGCTCATTCCGCTCGCTTATTCACTCAATTTACTTCAGCTTTTAAGACTTCAAACGTAAAAAATTTCGAGCTCGCTCCGGTCGCCCATTTATTGATCACCGCAACTTTTAAGACCCAAGATGTCAAAAATTTCAAGCTCGTTCGCACACTTTATGTTCTCCCCCAGGTTCTAAAATCTAAAATTTCCGAGCCCGCGCCGCTCACTCAGGGTACTCGCTCATTGAGTAGAGAATACCTATAATTAGAAGATACCTATACATTTGACTTTTGCCCGCATTCAGCGTTCTCTGATATTCTCTGGGATATATGAGACTTTGTAACTTCCACGAGTGTGGACATTAGATACGTACTTTTTCCAACAGGGTTACACCCGCTGACCAGCGTATAAAATGCGCATTTTTGTCGTGTGTTGTTTTATTTATTTATTTATTTATTTATTTGCCAACAGATTTACACTTTTTGGTACATTAAATATTACATGAAAAATAGTAAACACTTAAATGTAAATCCAATAACAGGCAAACTTACGTTCACAGTAGAATCGATCGCTCTTAATTAAAAAATAAATCTATATCTACCACCACTAAAATTCAACAACTAAATAATGATTGTTAGTGTAAATGGCAAGAAGACAATCAAGGTTAATACAAGAAAAAATACAAATTTCTCTATATTTATTTATTTGGAAGATCATCAGCTTATCAAACATTTAGAGGTAATATATCGAGGCCGTTTGTGCTCCGATATGCTGGGGGTATCTGTAAGCCCTTATTTTGAAACTACGAATCCTTTCGAGGTCGATAAAGAATTGCTTAGTTTAACGTTCAAATTATTCTCATTGAAGGAAGACTTGAAATCACGTAAACACATAAAGTCCCACCCGACGATTACAGCTTGCACAAACTTATTCAGAAACTAAGTTCAGCCGAATATCCGGCTAAGAGACTGGCCGGATATCCGGTATCCGGCCAAACCACTATCCGATTCATCTCTAGTAAGCAGTCACCGCAGCCTATGGATGTTTGCAATATTGCAGGGGCATCACCCACGCGTTGCCGATTAGAACAATTGATATTTAGGACTATGATAAGGACAATACAACAATTCCGCAACTCCGGGATGACTGTTGGTAGAGGGTAGCACAAGACTGAGTGGAATGGAGCTTAGTGTCGGAGGCCGAGACTTATTTTGGGTCGCCGCGTTATTATAGCAAGGCTGCGGTTACTGCTTTCAATCAGTTGGGCCGCAAGTTTGTTTGCCACCTTAGAGTTACAATATAAAACACACCTAAGATTCGATTCCATTCCCCCCCCAGCGAATACCTAAACTCCGTATCAAGTGCGTCCCCCCGCCTGCTCTCCCGCCGCGCCCGCCGGCTCTGGGCAGCGATAGGCGCCCTCGCGCGCGCCGCCGCGCTGCCGCCGCCGCGCGCGCCGCTCGCCGCCCTCGACGACCTCTGCACCGCCGCCGCCGCCGACTGCCAGGACCTCGGACGGTGAGTAGCCACGGACGATGGATGGCGGTGGGCGGCCGTAGCGCCCTCGCCGCCCTCAACGACCTCTGCACCGCCGCCGCCGCCGACTGCCAGGACCTCGGACGGTGAGTAGCCACGGACGATGGATGGCGGTGGGCGGCCGTAGCGCCCTCGCCGCCCTCAACGACCTCTGCACCGCCGCCGCCGCCGACTGCCAGGACCTCGGACGGTGAGTAGCCACGGACGATGGATGGCGGTGGGCGGCCGTAGCGCCCTCGCCGCCCTCAACGACCTCTGCACCGCCGCCGCCGCCGACTGCCAGGACCTCGGACGGTGAGTAGCCACGGACGATGGATGGCGGTGGGCGGCCGTAGCGCCCTCGCCGCCCTCGCCGCCCTCGCCGCCCTCGCCGCCCTCGACGACCTCTGCACCGCCGCCGCCGCCGACTGCCAGGACCTCGGACGGTGAGTAGCCACGGACGATGGATGGCGGTGGGCGGCCGTAGCGCCCTCGCCGCCCTCGCCGCCCTCGCCGCCCTCGCCGCCCTCGACGACCTCTGCACCGCCGCCGCCGCCGACTGCCAGGACCTCGGACGGTGAGTAGCCACGGACGATGGATGGCGGTGAGCGGCGTTTAGAACGCGCTATCGAATTGGTCCTGTAAAATAACTAAAGTGCTCGCGGGATAACTTGGCGCCAAAGCGACCGGCCACACATAAAAGACGTCGCCCCTATAATTTACTTTCATACACAATGTATAGAAGCGTTGCCATGCAAAACACATAGCAAAGACCGGGCTCGGACACGACGCAGACGCGTCTGCACTAGAGTGCAATAGGTTGCATAACATACAGTCCCTGCTCTGTCACTGTCCTACCTGCATCCTTAACTGGTCCTAAAACAGGAAGCGCGACGCTGCCACGTCCATGCCGCGTCTTTTCTATATGTTTTAAAAAGTCACGTCTGCCATGTCGGCCAGAGCCTTAAGTATGGCGTTCCTGTCGTTGTTTTTGTTGGGAGGATTCAACTATACCGATCATAGACTGGTCGCACTTTGTATTTCCTTTATGAAACATATATGCATAATATGTCAAAGTCAAAGTCAAGTCAAAGTCAAAGTACTTCCTTTCTACTTTACCCACCTGCCCTATTTTTAGATGCATAGATGCAATGTAGCCATACAATTACACATTCGAAGCTAATGCTTCTCTTTTCAATGCTTTGCCTGGTATTACCTAGCGTGGTCCGGCTCTGTCTGGCATTGTCGGAATCGGTCCGGCTCTGTCTGGCTTTGTGGGACGCGGTCCGGCTCTATCCGGCATTATCAGGTGCGAACCGGCTTTATCTGGCATTGTCGAGCGCGGTCCGGCACTGTCTGGCATTGTCGGAATCGGTCCGGCTCCGTCTTGCATTGTTGGGCGCGTTCCGGCTCTGTCTGGCATTGTCGGAATCGGTCCGGCTCTGTCTGGCATTGTTGGGCGCGGTCCGGCTCTGTCTGGCTTTGTGGGACGCGGTCGGTCCGGCTCTATCCATCATTGTCAGGTGCGAACCGGCTTTATCTGGCATTGTCGAGCGCGGTCCGGCACTGTCTGGCATTGTCGAGTGCGATCCGGCTCTGTCCAATTTCTCCCTGTATTCCTTCCTACTTTCCTATCACTATCCTTTATGACGATTGTACTACATTTATTAATTCATTTTGATTATATTTTATTTGCATGGTTTTCGTTTTTAAATTTTTTTTTTAAATATGTTACAAAATACATATTATTATACAGTCACGAGGAGACAAAGGGCTCCCGAGACTGTTCAGCCATTGGCCATTATTCACTATCCTCATTTCCCCAATATTAAATGGCACACCTAACCAATAGCGAAATATAACGTAACAAAAGTTCAAATAGCCTCAAAATCACGAGCACCCATCCGTCATCTACATGCGTTGCTTAGCCGTTGCGATTGTTGTCAGCAGTCCGTCGTCGCCGGCGATGCCCGGCGCGGCGCTGGCGGGCTGGGACGCGTGGTGGGGCTCGCAGTGCGCCGACTGCGAGGACGCGCCGGAGGACGAGCCCCCCGAACACCTCGTCTGGCCGGAGGCCGCCGAGGTATGGCTCTCACACTTATATTATTTATTATTATTTAGCCATTGATTGTACTCAAGATTGTTACAAAACTATCATCTTCATCATCACAGCCCGTAACAGTCCACTGCAGGACTTAAGGCCTCTCTCACGAAAAGGGAAATTGTTGCCATAATCTCCACGCTTGGCAGGCGGGTTGGTGATTGCAGTGTAATAAATATAACAATGGAAAACACTGCTACCCATTTTCCAGCCTACGGAGACTTCAGATCTTTTGTCTCAAAAATATTAGTCGCCTTGTAAATACGACACCCACGGGTGTAAGGGGTTGGTGCTATTCTACTCTGCCGGATACCACAAGGCGGATTACATGATTACAAAAGTATATGACAGAGTATATCAGACACAACAGACCAACTTATTTCTGTAAAGAAATTTCTTCCAGCAGGCCTACAACACAGATCGAGATTATCTATTTCTAATGCTTACATATTCCAAAGGAACTTTCTCCCACGCACACTAAGGTTGTGAAATGAACTACCTGGAGAGGTTTTCTCTGGAGAGTACAACATAGAGTTCTTCAAGAAAGGGGAAAATAGGTTTTTACGGGGTCGGCAACGCGTGGGTGATGCCTCTGGTATTGCAAACGTCCATAGGCTGCGGTGACTGCTTACCATCAGGCAGGCCGTAAGCTTGTTTGCCACCTTTGTGGTATTAAAAAAAGACGCCTGAATGTTCAGGTTTCCTCGAGATGTTTCCCTCATAAGAGCACCGGTTAGCGTTCAACTAATGTACGTACCTCAGTAAAAGTCATTGGTAACAATCGAACTCGATACCTCTCGCTTACGAGTCGAACCCATTAACCATTCCACCTAACACTTACCAACACCAACGCTACTCTTTAGACATAGACCTTCCTAAAGAAGGGTTATTTTCCTGATCTCTTCAGATGGAAGAGCTGAGCTGCACCCCGCCGACGCCCGTGGCTACGTCACTCGTTTCGTCCGCCGCCACCTCGCTCATGTCCATGTGGCGTGGCTGGAACAAGTGATGACGCATTGACGCACTGACGTACCGGCGCTATGACGCACTGACGCAGCGGTACACAACCACTGATGACGCAGTGACGCACTGGCGCAGTGACTCAATTATGCAACGGTACAGACTATTTCTAGTGACAATGCTGAGAGTGATTAGGATGTGAACTTATAATGGGGCAGTGAAGTGGTGATGCAATTGTAATGTTATGCTAGTTGAAGGTAATGTAGACGCAACAAGTGTCCAAGATTGTCACTAGAGAATTATTTTTTTACTATACTGTGTCCGTTTAGCTTCAATTGGTATCACTCAATTTGTATAGGTATTAATATTCGGTCCTTACCTATGAAGGTAGCGTTTTTTCGCAACTATTTTTTTAATATTTTTCATTTTACTAATATCATAAATAATGATTGATTTTGAAAGTAGAGAGTGTTAAGAGGCCAGTCCCTAAAATAGAATAAACAAAATCTTGAGTTTTTATAAGGGATTGAAAATGCCCTTTTTCATTTGTCGTCAGTTTTTCCCTTTACAAGATGTAATTTTATTAAAAGGATAGTTATCAAAATGAAATGTTCTGCACCAGTTCGTTTAATGTTGTCTACCTAGAAAGTTTCATCGTAATCGGATTGGCCATTTCCAAGAAATTGAAAAGTTTGCTTGTATGAAAACGCTAATTTAATAGGTAAGGACCTAATAGAAAACGTGTGACTACTCTGTCCCAAGAAGAGGACTATCCACAATCACATTTGTTGTAAATAAATCACATGTCAATTCGCGATAGGCCGATCGAGTTTTTATAGCTGTATAAATAATTAGTTCCTAGTCATAACTTTAACATGAAGAGAGAATTTTATGTGCTAATTAAAAACTGTTTTTATATATTTAGTGCGATTAAACCGTGATAAAGCTGTGCTTTCTGTACAGCGCAGAATAGGATTTCTAAAATAATTCTTATGCATTTTAATTACAGAAATAACAAGATTTTAATCGTTACAAGGCGTTAATTTGCGAGACTCCATAATTCTTTACTTGATAATCTTCTTCTTAGCCTGTCAATGACAAATACTATCAAAAACCCAGAACTCACTGTCGGTGGCTGACATAAGATCCTCCTGCGAGCAGGTGTTTGGGCACGCACGACTAGTTGTTAATAAATGAATATATAGCTTTGTCTCACCTGTTGTTGACACAAAATGACAGATGAAACACGGCTTAGTATTTTATGAAACAACTAACAAAATAAGCTAATCCAAATGCTATATGGGGCTAAACTATCAAGAAAGCTTGTCGCCACCTCGGCCGCTACTGCGCATAACTTTATTACTGCGCAATAACTCGCAGCTGTCAGATACTATGGGCAATAGTTGGTGATTGGATCATACGCATGGCGACAAAACACGCGCGCATGTCATTTCTATTTACTGATTTTGTTTTGATTTCTGTGATTTTAATGCGTAAGCATTTTAATTTAGATTCAAGTGAAAATTCATGCGTGGACCTGGCATCTGTGTTTTCAAATTCCGTGGTCGGCTATACCCAATGACGGAAAAGGTATATTAGAGGACTCTTCAGAGGCGGGCAACGCATTGGTAACTCCCCTGGTGTTGCTGATGTCCATAGGCGGCGGCGACCACGCACCATCAGGTGGCCCGCTTGCCTGTTTGTCTGCCGCTATATCGGTGCTGGGTTTACCCAAACCCTTTTCTCTGGTTCCACAAATCCTACCGTAAGACAGTCGAAGTGCCATTTTTTTCAGTTGGCACATCGTATCCAATGGATTGGCAATCTCTCGGACAGAACTAATTTGTAACCGGTCTAGGAATGGCTGTAACGCTTCAAATATCGTATTCGTAACAATTTAACAAAATATAAAACATTGTTCTAATGTTTTTGTGTATAGTTCATGAAAGAGTGCTAATAGTTGACCGCAAGATCAAGGCACACTGTTGCCAATGCATTTGGTACGAACTATAGGCGATCATGATCATCATCCTCGCGTCCGCAATCCTGAGTCCGCTTTCCGCTCTTGCTCCTCCACTTCTGCTACTCGGCATGCTTCGGAAAATTGGGTCTGTCATCCGACTTGTCGTCAGCAATCCAGTGCCTACGCTTCCCAGACCTCTTTCCTGTTAATGATAATATCGCGCGCGTCATTGCGATATCTGTTCGGATTCATTTTGTATTAGGACGCACTCGATCTTACACACCGCTACGATAATAACGAAGAAATAGAAGTAGGATGTTTACGGCCCTGCTTCCTCCAATCAGGGAACATTTACAATGCCTACACTAATAATTACACCCAATGAGATTATGAGATACGTTTTGTGCAAGCAACGGACGTTGTTGACTTCACTGGCAATTGGCATGGCTGCTACAGGCGATTAAAACGCAGCTGTGTGGTAAGGACGCGGAACGCGTTATGGCAAAAACGCGCGTTATATCGCGTCTGTCTAGGAGAGGGTTTAGGCACCTATTTCCTACGTTGAAATAAGTCAAAACTGGTGTTTCAAGTACCGGCTGATCGCCTGCGAGTGCCCATTTTCGAGGTCGGTTCTAGTCACCCAACGCAAGTCCTTTCGCTACATGCCGAAAGTCGAAGTTACTTTAAGCGTTACCTGTTTTAGTTACCTGCGTCGTCGATTGGCTACTTCTTCTTATCGAGTCGTTGGACTTAACTCTTCCTTACACTTTGATCGCCCAGTATTCGGCGACGCATACAGCATTTGGACTGGCCTCGTACAAGTCCTCCATTGTGCAAGTTTTAGGAGGTGGTCCATGGTTTGCGCAGATACGCCACAGTCACAGGAAGAATTGGCTACTTACGAGGTCGATTGTGGTCAAAGAAAATAGTCGAGTGGTGGCAAGGACCCGTATAAACCCAGCACCCACCATGATATAATTTTTCGCCAACAGCTAGTGTATGAAATTGTTATAAGAATCGAACTATTGCTATGCGTGTGACTGACGCTGTCATACAGCACATCAGATATAAGTGCAAATTAAATTAAATCAGTATAAATTTATGAAATAGGTATAAGTTTGCTTTCCAATGGCTACGCCTCGTTATAGTGGCCACTAAACAATCAAAGGGCTTGATCAAGCCAAACTGACAGTATGTGGGAAAATTTTTTAGAAGCACGTCATGTCACTTGACGGGGTAAGCTTGGCTTGATCAAGTGTATTTGATCATGTTACTGAATTAAGGCGCATTATAGAGACCATTAGGTTTCTAATTATATTTCTATAAAACAACGAAACAGAATTGACAATATTTGTTACTTTTCTTGCCGCCTTATACTTGATGTGCTGTAATATTGGTTTTTATATGTGAATGCGAAATAGCCGTGTAATCTAGAGTCTAAAGAAATGAGACGGCACCAACGTACCTAAGTATTATGCGGGTTGTTTACAATTATACGAATGAATGATTTTTTATTGAATTTTTTGACAAATAAAGATACATATTTTTAAAAACTATTTTTAATTTAACCTACCTATCACCTAAATGTATTAAATAATTATCACCTTGGCGTTAATGTCCGGGTTGTGCTCTGTGGGTCCAGGGCGTACGCCTTAACCATGATTCAGAATCAGATCAAGTAATCACAGTGGAGCGACTGTCATCTGACGTGATGAAACCTGCACATTCAGCCGCCTGAATGTGCAGGTTTTATCGGTACTCTCGCTTGCTAGTTGGGTACATTTACCACCTACTGATGAGGACTTGATCACCCCAAGGAGTGAGGAAATGAAACGCCAGAAGTATGTAACAAAACAGTGTTAATTATATTTAATAATAGTAAGTAATAGTTAATAAATTAAGTAGTCAAGTAAATTACACTAAAAAACTAAGAATTCGACTAGTACAAAATGTTATTTATAAATTAAATGCATTAGAAAGTCTTCACATTTCCGTGTCTAAAATTAAACCTGTTTCTAAAACTCTACTGTGATAATAAGTATGTTACCTGTATCCTTTTACGTAGAGAATAAAATATTATGAAAATATATACCTACAGTGCCACAAATTAATCTGTTCAATAGACAAAATCGGAACTGACAGCTTGTACTGAAATTATCAGATGATAGGACCCTGTCCTATTGTTGTGTTCCGGTTTGATGGATAAGGTAGCCAGCGCAATCACAGGCATTAGGCATTTCATCTTACTTTGTCCTCACAGTTATATAGCACCCGCGGTTGATTTTTGTTGCCTGCAACTTAAATGCATGAATCGTAGATGTTATGGCAACTGTTACCACTAACCATCAGGTGGGCTATCTGCTCGTTTGTCACTGCGTACTCTTTGTTACTAAAAAAAAAGTATAGATAAGATTTTTTTTAGATTAGCTAGGCATTTGACCTCCATCTTAGGTAAGTGACGATGCGGCCGAAGATGGAGCATACCAGTCTAGGGACAGCCTATCTATTCACTTTAGCCTTGAAGGCGTCCAGATTGTAATGATGGGTGAATAAGAATAGTATATAAATAATAGAGGTAACTTGGTGGCACTTTTTTATACCACTAAGGGCTGATCTTTCAATCCTCGGCGTATCGTTACTTCATAATTATGTGGAATTATAGTGTGTTTTAATTTGATAGTATTATTACATTATCGGGCAGATATACCTTAGGACTGAAAAATCGGCCCTAAAGTGGAAAACAAACTTAGCAACCTGCCTGATGGAAAGCAGTCACCGTAGAGCCTAAGGTGGCAAACAAGCTTACGGCCTGCCTGAAGCAAAGCAGTCCCCGCATTGAGCACATCATAATTCACGCACTATCATTGTCCTCGTGCGCTATGAGGGTCACCGAAGTCACCGGGGTCGCGGGGGTCACGGGGGCTGCGGGGCGTCGCGCGCGCTGCCAGCGCCGCTGCGAGACCTCCAGCGATTCTTGGAGCTTGTCCACGCGCTCCAGGAGCTCTTGGCTCGGGGACATCACTCGCTGGAATGGGGGCGCTAGCTTTTAGACAGTTTGTAGCCTAGTGAGTCAAATGAGGGTTTTCACGGTTACAGATGGCGCTACTGAGGCGTAAGGTCTGTTGTCAAAATACTGCCGTGCTATTGGTCAGAAACAACTGCTGTAGAATGACGAATCTATTCCAGCCAGTGACAGGGGTTTATTTTGACAGCAGATATCACGTCGCAGTAGCGCCATCTCGTGGATTTTGGAATCGCGAAAATGCTCAGTTAACAACTTGGTAAACTTATTTCTTCTTCGGCTGTCTGTGTATTTCCCTTTATGTGTGTCAATGACACCCATGGACGACTTGGGGTCGTGAGGCTCCGGTTGGTGCATGTGGGCAATAGTCTGAAGTCGAAGGTATAGTCTCACAAAAAAGTCGTGAAAAAAATTTAGGGTGCCACTATCGTTTACATGGTATCATTGTACTGTGTCAGTCTGCGATTTGCGAACTTAACATATTAAAAAATATATCTTCACGTCTATGCTTTGCGTCTGTGCCTCGTAGATATACTTAGGCTAGAAAGATTTGATACTTGTTAGTTTTTTATGTCATATCGCTCGACAACAGCACGTGACAGTCCACTGCTGGACTTAAACCACATCAGCCGAAAGGGCTATTTTAGTAAGTTAGAACGGACAAAGGGATAGGTAATATACATATAGGGAAAACAAGGTTAACATAAGACCAGCTCCAAATAAGATAGCATGATGGAAAACATGGGAAGTTCATTAGATTATTTTAATCAGAATCTAAACAATCAGAAAATGCCAATAGATCTCGTTACAAAGCCCTTGTAATTTAAAGTATCATAATAAAGAGTAGGTAACATTAAATAGTATCGTTTTGGGAACTACTGCTCTTGCAACAGTAGGTTAAGTCTATTGTCAAGCGTAGTCTAGAACATTGGTACGGAGTCCGGCAGCCCCACGGCAGTATCACACATTACGAAACCTATAATAAGTTTAGTGCCAACAATTCCGCGAAAAGGCCAAATTAAGAACTACGGCCGCTAGCTTGACATGTCATTCCACTGACGTGTCTACTACATTCGAATGCGGCTGTGGCGATCAGATAAGTTGTAGAGATGGGACTTGAATCACGTTGATTCGAATGATGACTGTCAAAACTCGAATCGAATGAGATTTGATGTTGATTCGAATAAGATTTGATGTTGATTCGAATCATTGCCTGATTCGAACTGTCGAGTTGATTCGAATTGTCGAGTTCGAAACCTCGAGCTGATTTAATTTTTATAACAATTTTAATAATGATTTATTTTATTTTTACCATTTTTTTTCTCAAAGTAGACTTCAATAAAGTAAAGTAAATTTACAATTAGATCTATCTAAGTCTAATAATAAGCATTAAAAAAAGTATCGTAAGCATTTTTTTTGAATTGATTAGAATGATAATATCTATTCATATTGACTCAAATCATCAATCAATTCGAATCAAGGGTTAACTCGAATCATTATTCGAATTATTGCCGGGTGATTCGAATTGATTCGAATATTAATTTTCGATTCGAGTCCCATCCCTAAATTTAGATCTAAATTATGAAGTTGGTTGATCTATAACCGAGTCTCACCGTAACCGGCCTGGAAGCCGCCGAGTGCGTGCGGTGCGTGCAGCGCGGCGGCGACGGCGACGCGGGCCGCCCGGGGGGGGCTCCGGGGGCGGGGACGGCTGCGGGGGCGCGTCGCGGCGCGGCGTCGGGCGGCCCCACGGCGGCGTCGCTGCGCCGCGGCCCGGCCGCCGCGTCCACGCGCCCGCACGCGCCCACGCAGCGCTGACGACATCAATATCGTGTTCTTTATTGCCCAATAATAAATATACGCCCAAAGAGCTACCGGCAAGTAAGCGTGCGCATCACCCAGTGGAGGAGCATTTGTCTTTTTACTGCCAGAGCAACGTGTTATAGAGGTGGGAAACGTGTTATAGAGGTGGGCAACGTGTTATAGACGTGGGAAACGTGCTATAGAGGTGGGCAACGTTTTATAGAGGTGGGAAACGTGTTATAGAGGTGGGCAACGTGCTATAGAGGTGGGCAACGTGTTATAGACGTGGGAAACGTGCTATAGAGGTGGGCAACGTTTTATAGAGGTGGGAAACGTGTTATAGAGGTGGGCAACGTGCTATAGAGGTGGGCAACGTGTTATAGAGGTGGGAAACGCATTGGCGATACTCTTGGTGTTTCTAATGTCTATAGGCAGTGGTGACCACTTTCCAGCAGATGGCCCGCTTGCCTGTTTGCCAACTGTATGACATAAAAAAATTAAAAAATACCCGTGATTAGGTCTGACGCGGTCCGTACGACCGATAGGTCGATAGGACCCTGGGTGGAGGTGGGTGTTTTTTATTGATTGCGAAATGCTACGGTAGATATTACACTCAGGAGTTCGATTGAACAATTTTGTTTATTTATTTTATAATTTTAGGAAGACCAACAATTTTGACCAAAATGGCTTATTGAACAAACCAATATTCCACTGACGTAGTATAATAGCAAGCATCATGGATACAAAAAACGGTCGTTCGCGATTGTCAATCAATTAATATTGTTACGGGAATGACGACGATTGATCGTCTGCCAAGCGATTATCAATCACGTAGAGCAACGCTTTAATCAGTAAAAATCACGAATAATATAGTTACGTGATTGACAACCGTTATCAGTATCCGTGATGCTCGCTAAAGTTCCACTGTTGGATACAGGTCTCCCCCAATGAGCGTTACAATTAAATACTTAAATGTAAAAAATACCGCCCTATACGAGGCCCTAAACTGTTTAACCAGTGTCCGGATGCCCAGCGGAAGACCTTGGTTAACCTATGCTCGCCAGCGGTATAAGGGGGTACGCCTAATGAGTGGCGAGCTTGTTGCGGTGCTAAACAGTTTCAATTAATTTAAAACTGTAGAGGCCCTGCGACATCGCAAATAGCGCGCGCGCACTTTCTCCCACTACACAAGCTCTTCTAAACTAAAATTGCCGTCTCAAGGCGCTCGGATGACGTGTAAGATCGAAACTGAAGGTAGTGGCTGATATGGCGTCACGACACGACGTCTTTCCACATACAGCATACCAGTCGACGCCAATAGATGGGCATCTATTAGCATTAGCTTATATAGGGTTATTTTCCAGGGGGGCCTGCCCCTGAGGTGGCCGATGAAGCCGAGTCAATCGCCAATGTACAGTCAGTGAGCACCTCATCCTGGGGTGGGCATCAGACCATTCTGGGGTGGGCACGGCCCACCCGGCTCCCCCACTTCCTTCGTCTATGTCTATTAGGCACCTTCAATATTTTATTTCATTATGTACTGTTATAAATAAGTATAACACCCACCTCGTCCCCGCAAACCCTCTTCTTCCTCAGCACCCGCCTCGGCGGCACCGGGGATGTTGCCCTCTCCCTCGCGCCCGGCGGCCGCTCGCATTGCGCCGTCTCGCTCTTGGCGGCGGCGGGCCAGCGCGCGCGCACCGACGACGCCACGAAGCAAGTGCTGTCGCGAGGTTTTCGCGCGCACTTCGAGCAACCGATCGAGTCGCCGCCTTGGGAGAGATGTTATGGGGTTTTTAATGGGTGAAATGATATTTATTGTTACTACTTCGTAAAGTCCATAACAGATATCCTGGGACTTTAGGATAAAATAGACCTCGATTTAAGGTTCGTAATGTAGGTCGTCCATAGGCTGCGGTGACAGCTTACCATAAGGCAGGCCGTAACCTTATTTGGCAACTTAGTGGTATAATAAAGGTACCTATATTTATTAAGTAAATGGAACTAGCACTTTAAATAACATCGATACATAGCCTTCGTGGCGTAATGAAACTCATCTTCCTATTTTCTGTTGATTTGTGAAATGTGCCACATATCGGCAGCCCATAACAGTCCACAGCTGTAGAGATTTGCCGTTATCTCCACGCTTGAGATCGCATTGTTAAAGCCCAATAGAAAACGCTGCAACCTAAACTTTTTCAACGCTGGAGTGAATAAGTAGGCTGTTTCTAGACAGGCCTGCATGCTCCATTGTCGGCCACATCGTCGCTACCCAACAGATGCGTAGGCGGTCAAATGCGGTCATGCCAAATAGATGGAAAATAACACGCGTTGACCAACTAATTGGTCAACTACTAAAATGTATGAAAACTGTTATGAACTGTTGTAAGTATTTAAAAAAATATTAAAATATAATAATAAAGCATATTTTTGCCTAATATGATACCCTGTGTTTCAGGCACATAAAATAAATAAAAACCAAATTTCATCTAATTGTAGTAAAGAATAGGACTACTTAAAGCATTGGTATACAGCTATCGTGGTGACCACTTACAAATTTGTTCTGATCGAGATATCAATGTCCACTGTTCTTAATCCATCATCATCGTTATATCTGCCGAAAGACGATGCCCCAGAGATCTCCACGGCGGCCGGTCCTGTGCCTTCCGCATCCAGCTGGTACCTGCGTTCTTTACCAGGTCTCAAGCTGGCACAAACCCTAAGTAAGTACTTTAAGTATTAAAAACCCACCAGTCCTCCTAGTGCACTTGGAGCACGCGGCGTCCCGGGCGGCGGCGGCGGCGGCGGCGGCGGCGCTCGCGCACGACGGCTTCGGCGAGCACGGCGGCGAGCACAGCCGCGGGGAGCCCGCCGGGGACGGGCTCTGCGGGAGGGGGAGCGGGAGCCATCATCATCATATTTATTATTTATTTATTACGTTCACCAACAGTTTATACACTATAATCTGTCCAAACTGACTTGTTTTATTTAGTTGGGGAATAATGTATTTAAATGGATAATTTGCAGCAGTATTCGTAGAAATTCACATTCAATTCTTTTATAATTCTAGATATTGATACACAATATATACGTAGCGTGATTGATACAGCAAGCCGTGATTTTGGGCATTATTTGTTCACCAAATAAGACAAGTCAGTTTAAACAGAATGCACAGTCGAATTCAATAATATGTGAGCATTATTTGATTGATGAATATGCTCAGATATAATATATAAGTACCCTTCCATGTACATTTATATTTGGAGCCTTGGCAATGCACATATATTAATGAACTCGACTGTACATGAAAATCTTATAGTATGTAAAGTAGTAGCATTTATCTAGTTTTAAGTTTTATCATTTGACAGGCGATGGATGGATGTGCGCAAGGAATGCCTGAAGTACTGCGAGAGGATTAACGGATGATAATGTTTTCTAATAGATACTTATATAGCTTTAGCTTTCAGTGAATCTGTTAATACTATAATACTGTAAAGTTGTTTTAAATAAATAAATAAATCATCATCTCAGACGCAGGGCGTCCACTGCTGAACATAGACCTCCACGTCTTCCACATCAATGGACTCTGTGCGTTTTGCATCTTTCGGCTCCCTACGAGCTTCACGATGTCGTCCGTCCATCTCGCGGTGGCCGTCCCACGCTGCGATTGTCGGTACGTGGTCGCTACTCCAGAACCTTTCCGCCCCATCGCTACGTGCCACTTCGGTTTTGCGATCGATCGATCATCATAATGTACGTAGGTAAGTAAGGTGTGCTAATTTATTAAGCCCAGATCCTTCCAAAAGTCGATCAGTATCTGTGGATACTCGCAGATCTTTCGAAAAAACCCCGGTCCTAATGCGACCTTGGCCCTGTGGTCCTATAGTCCCTCACACTCTAGGACCACATGGGCCGCTGTTTCTTCGGCCACTAGGCATCTCCTGCACAAAGGGCTGTCTGCGTTCCGATCCACCAGTAAATAGAATCTTCGTCGTGCGATCTATCGGACAAGGCAGTCAGGGGCTCTATTTTTAAACAACTCGCATCCATGCGAGCGCTCGCAAGCGCTATCTATCTCTTTTACACTCGTAGCAAGCTGCTAAAGGCAGAAGAGACAGGCATTACAGGCTCGCGCGACTGCGAGCGATTCAAAAATAGTGCCCCAGGTGGCTTAAGAGCTGATTGTCGAGTAGTTTGTTCCGAGGGAGACCGATTTACATAAAAGTAGTATCTTCCTGTGGCAGGCCAGTGGTACCGCCAGGCGGGACGGGGCAGGCGATTAAAATCTTAGTCGTCCGATCGATCGGACAAGGCGGTCAGACCAGTAACCGTATTCACAATTATTCGAAACCGTTTCCGAACGATTCGAAACGAAATTCGCGAGCGGCGAATCCGTGTCGATCGATTCGAAAACTGTTATTCAGAATCCCGATAGATTCCACGGAAACTCTACTCTCTATAACATAAATACCTTTTTATTTATTTATTTATTTATGAAAATTTCATCAAAATTATTTGAAACCATTTTCCTAAGAACTTTTGCAGAGTCCTTTGTCGATTCCGTATCCGAATCCGATTTCCGAGCCATTGTGAATACGGCTACAGATGACCTAAGGGCGGATTGTGACAATAGTTTATTCAGAGGGAGATCGATTAATATAAAAGTAGTATCTACCTGTGGCAGGTAAGTAGATCCGCAAGGCTGGACGGGGCAGGCGCTACAAGGTGAAGGCGGGCGCGGGCGCGGGGGCGGGGGGCACGGCGGCTGGCTGGCGAGCTCCATTTCTCTTAGCTGGCATCGCAACCCGCAGACCTGCGCTTGTTGCTCTTTGATCTTCTCTTCTTGGATGCTGGGGTTGTAGATTGTCAGTTACAGGCGACTTTTTAACAGATAAAAGGTCATTTTTTATCGCCTAGGGAGGGGGGCGACCGGATGGGCTACCTTATGGAAAGCGGTTACCGTCGTCCAGGATAAGCAACATTAGGGGAGCTGATGTGGTGTCAGCCTTCGAGATACTTGTAGAGTTGTAGACGCGCGTTTTGAAGAACCCCAAGTTGTAGCCTTCATGCAGGAGGAGAGAGTGCAAGGGGAGCTCATTCAGCATCTCGCACGTGATATGTATAAAACGTAGACTACTAAATCCGATTCAAGGTTTGTTGTCTGATTTTTTAAAGAATGATTCTTTTCAACTGGAATCGCATTTTTTTAAACATAAAGTCATATGCTGAATGGATGACACTTAGGCCTTTCAAATGATAACCAAAATTTCATATAATTTTTGAGTTACCTAAGTGATATACCTATCTATTGAAAGGAGGACACTTAGGCCTCTCACCATATTTCATACAATTAAATTCGCGCTACCTAGATAGACTTTTTTTAAACAAAAGATCATCCAACAAACCTACAATCAATCCTCCAATCCACCAATACCCACTCCCACCGCAATACTGACCAGTGCGTCCGGCGCATGTCGCGCACCCAGCGGCGCACGGCGCACACGACGCGGCGCGCCTCCGCGCACAGCGCCGCGCCGCGCGCGTGCGCCTCCTCCAGCTGCGCCTGCAGCGCGCACGACGACGACGCCTTCTCGCTGGGGGGACGGGGGAGGGGTGAGCGTATACTGGATTCGGTGGTTGTGGAAAGCACTCGCTGCCGGCAAATTGCCCGCGTCAGACAAACGACGCACTTCTCACACATGCTACACATCTGGATAAATTTACCTCACTAAAACTAAACCTACTCACATTAACACGCACCCACATCCCAAAAAACGCTGCAGCACACACTCGCAATAACCCGCACACAAGAGAACACACACAACATAAAATGTTGTATGGCTGTTTGTACGTAGAGACCCCACAAAAAGGATCCGGGAGGCTCAAATCCAGCAGTGGACTGTCCACCGCGTGGATAGGCAACGCACCCCCCCATCACAAACGCTACACATTTACACATACGCCCTCCCCCCTACCTTCTCGCATTAACACACATTCGCATCCATATAACATATCTGCATCCAGCCGCATTTTCCAGCACCATCACAACACCCCTTTTTGTCTGTATGCTTAAACCTGAGTGTGTTGACCTTACAGACAAAGTCCAGCAGTGGCTCACTCATGGGCTATTAATCTGATGTAGTTGTCACTTTCAAAAAATTCAATTCAAAATTCAAAATTTCTTTATTGATTAGGACAATAAATATCTCTTTCAATCGTCAAAAAGGAGGGGGATAGGAAATTAGGAAGGAAACACACAGTGACACGCTGACCGCCCTATGGCCGTAGATAAACGTATCCCTCGCCAACCGAACCGTGTTCAACAATGCCAGGCAGAGCCGGAACGCTATTTTATATTATATAGGTATGTCTAGTACAATTAAGAAAAAACCACCTAAAACTACAGCAAGAGTAAGCCAGTCCACCAAGGCAGCACCCGTTCACGAGTATAACGCAGGGCCCAGCCATCGTCCAATTCAACCATATTTGAGGGAAAAGAGCGACCCGGCCCCCACGCCACCGCCAGACAGACTTTTAAGTGAGCGTGCATCACACATGCTGTATGTGGTAGGTAGTCGCTACCACCCTACTCTATCCTATCCCTTCCCTATCGCTACCTTACCCCTACCCTATCCTACCATTGCCTTACCCCTACCCTACCACTATCTTACCCCGACCCTACCACTATCTTACCCCTACCCAACCCTATACTACCTTACCGCTATCTAACTCCTACCCTACCCTACCCTACCCCTACTCTAACTACTACCCTACCCCTACCCTAGCGCAGACAGGAAACACCATGTATGGGAGAGGAAGGAAAATTAACGCCGCTTCCAAGGTGGTTCTCCGTGGGGAAAAGAAACGGCAAGAAACCCACAGAGCCTACGTTAATTCTTTTTTTTTTTAAACATGTCTTATATACTAATACATTATTTGTCCTATATACTATCTTAAAAGTAAATACCTGTATAGAACAGCAGTTCAGTCCCATGGACATTTGTCATTTACATATTCAGATATACTATAATAACTTTTTTGACAAAATTTGATTTTTATAGCGACTTTAAATTTATTCAATGGTAAATTCTGAATATCTGTTGGAACCTTATTATAAAAGCGTACACATTGACCCATAAATGATTTGTGGAATTTGGCTAGACGACAAGCACAAGCAACAAGCTTATCTTTATTTCTCGTATTACACTAGTACAAGTAACAAGTGTTTAGCTGCCGACAGTGGTCCCAGGCCTGCTCGAGCTCGCAATGCAGAGCGGCGGCGCGGCGCTCACTGTCGGCCAGCTGCACGCGCCACGCCGCCACCGCCGACAGCCGACGGACCTCCTCACATTTGCTACACATCTACACATACGCCCCCACCTACCCTCTCGCATCAACACGCATTTGCATCCACGAAACGCACCTGCACCCAGCCGCATTCTCCAGCACACGGGAGCACACACCCAACTTTTTGTCTGTACGCTCGAGTGTGTAGACCGCACAGACAAATGTCTTCATAGATTCAATGTCCAGCAGAGGCCAATCATTGGCTATTAATCTGATGTAGTTGTCGCTCGTACCGGTAGCAAGCGTCGAGCTGCCGACAGTGGTCCCGGGCCTGCTCCAGCTCGCACTGCAGGGCGGCAGCGCGGCGCTCGCTGTCGGCCAGCTGCGCGCGCCACGCCGCCACTGCCGCGGAGAGACGGCGGACCTCCTCGCGGACGCTGCACATCTGCAGCAGTTAAATACAATGTAAAAGTTTCTTAGCCGTGTGGTGTCCGGTAGAGTAGAATAGCACCAACGCCTTACACTCGTGGGTGTCACACAAGGCGATTAATGTTTTCGAGGCAAAAGATTAAGATTCTCTATAGACTGGGAAACGGGTAGCGGCTTTTTTCATTATATATTTATAATACTGCGATCTATAACCCGCCTGCTGAGCGTGGAGAATAACCTCCCCTTTCGTGGGAGAGGCCCTAAGTTCTGCAGTGGACTGATATGGGCTGTGATGATCAAACGTTTCTGGATTACATCTACAAAATTTCATTGGCTTTGATAGCGTAATATTAAAAATGTGAGACTACGTTTGCATGGAGTGCACTCGAAGAGCACTCCTCTTAAGAGTCGCAAAATTGAAGTCACATGGCTATCAGAACCAATGATTGAAGATTTGATGAAGGAACCTTCTGTTGTCGTGTCATTTTATAACCACAGCACTCGGTTGGCTCGCAAATGCGTTTTCTACCTTTGAAACCTTAAAACCCTTTGAAGTTTCCAAGATCACATCGATTATACTCCATGAAACTCACCTGGAAAAGTCTGAAAGCCCATCCGAATGTTCCAATAACCAATGCCCTGGTAATTAGGTAAAAGGTTTTTACAGGGTCGGTAACACTGGTATTGCAAACATCCAACATCCATAGGCCGTAAACATATCTACCACCCTGGTGTTATAAAAAAATCTTATCTGGTTTCAAATCTTTAGTTTCGAAAGGGCTCGAAGCGATAATACCTCCTGCAATTCCCTGTTGGCCTTCTCGAGGTCGCGGCGCAGCGCTTCCGCGCACTCCTCGGCGGCCGCGCGCCGCGACTCGCAGCACGCCGCCTCCGCCGCGCGCTGCGACAGGCACTCTGCATACAGACATATTACATTAAAACCAGTGGTCATCTTGGCTGTACTGTCCCGATTGTGCTCTTATACGCGAGGGCTCGAAGTCCGCCTTGATCGTGATCCAGGATTTGATTTGGCATGTCAGGTAAAGATAGTGGAACGACTGCTGTCTGACCAGATTGAATCATGGTCACACAGTTTGCAAAGAAGTATGTATTATTGCAAGGGCAAATTAATCTT
Organism: Blastobasis lacticolella; assembly: GCA_905147135.1. Classification (NCBI taxonomy): domain Eukaryota; kingdom Metazoa; phylum Arthropoda; class Insecta; order Lepidoptera; family Blastobasidae; genus Blastobasis; species Blastobasis lacticolella. The sequence continues at coordinate 851,652 of LR990043.1, forward strand.
GTTGTTTAATGGCATGCAACAGAACATCCAACTTAGGGTGATATCTAGCATTTTCCTGGTCGAGTTTACCTTGCGTCTTTTCCAATTTCGATTTTAAACAGCACAAAGTCTCGTTTTTCTCACACAGCTCCTGATTCAGGCATTCCATTTTACGTTTCAGGCAGTTTATCTGAAATATTCAAACCTTATAAACAATTGGTAAGAATCAATTGACGTTATATATTGACTTTAATCTGGTTGTCAAGAATGTCGCGTAAAGGAACTACTACTCTTGTAACAAGGAATTTCTCGCAAACTGATTACTTCAGCTGTCAAGTGGCGCCCTTTAAATTATCATAACTTTCTTGACACGACTGTATTTGTCTATAGATCTAGGTAGATCTTAAAGACTTTCGTGGTTATTCACTACATTTTCACCACACATATTATCGGGTTTGTTACCACAGTTAGTATTATTTTTAAGTCTTCGACACAGTTGCATTCGTCATGGTCATGAGTAGACACGACTAACGGTAACAAAGCCAATAATACCTATGTGTGATGAAAGTGTATTTGACTATAAATCATCACCATGAGCTTAAGCAGATTTACCTCCACAATAGTGATGTTTAGCCAAATTAACCGGGATCAGATTGGAGCTCCTACTTTTGAAAATACACAACAGGTACCTGGATCTAAGGATGCCCAAGACGAAACACAAAAACGGTCTAAGTCACCTGTTCATCCTTCCCCACGCCCTGCTTGGCGAGGTGGCAGGTCTCGCAGCTCTTAGCCTTCAGCTGGCCCTCCAACTCCTGCAGAGCTTGACGTTGGCATCCCAGCTGCATCTGTGGGTATCACAATCATCAAAATATCAATTTTAGAACGGAGTCATTTTCACCTGGAGCTTTCCGCATTACTCGGTTTTATGTAGCCTAAAACCATGGACTACAATAAAGCCATAGAGCAAGCAGTAGATATTACACGAAACTCGGGAGGCAAAAAAAATTCAATGATTGGTTAGCAACCCTCATGTGCGCGCTTATCTTAAGCCGGCGACACATTCGTGACTCCCCAGGTGCTGCGGGTGTCGGTGATCGCTTTCCGTCAGGTGACCCGCTTGCTCGTTTGCCTCCCTCTGTTACAACCGTCCGCTCTCTAAATGGCCGTCCTCAACCCTTTCGGGGTTTTGTCGTTATAATCAAAATTACCCATGCTGGGAGGGCGGCTTAAAAGTTGCAGTGCCTCTCCTAACACCTTTAGCCGTACCACCTTCAGTCGCAATGTATGAGTGAATTAATCTATGTACCTATTTATCACACAGCAAATTAGCCATTAATTTGTTATTTTGTAATAACTCGCCTTCATAGTTTCATTGATTTTCTTCAACTGCGCGTTCTCCTCCTCCAAATCGCAAATGCATTCTTGCTGTAAGCAAACGACATGGTTAGGAGTAATTTCAACAAGGTATTTAGCACCTAAATATGTTAAATGCAAAAGCAAACCAAGCAACGACTTTGACGTAGAGGTTAATTAAGTTAATTACCCTGCCAGCTAAGCAAAAACTTAGGAACAAAAATCACTGAAGATTTGGAATTGTTATAGTAATCATCATGAAGCTACGTATCTTCCAGGTAAGGATACCTGGGGGTTACGGTTTCGTTTCCGTCAGTACGTACTTAGGGCGAGGCCACAACACTGCGCTGCAGCATTGCATCGCAAAAACGACGTCGCATCGCAATACGATGCGATTGACGTAACGCAAAAAATTTCAACGCAACGGCATCATAAAAGAAGGCCACAACAATGACTTCAGTTTCCAGCGGGACATATCCCAAAGAACGGGATGTTCCTCAATTAAAGAAAAAAAATTTGTGCCAGTCGTATGTAGTCATCTTGCTCTGAATCACGTGCCTGTTCGAAGAGCGTCTGACTGACTTCGTAGCGCGTCGTTGCATCGCAGATTTGTACGGTGCGACAGCGCATCAATAAGTCCGCGATGCGTTGTACGACGACGTGGATTTCTACGACGCGCTATCGTGTCGCAGTGTTGCGGCCTTCCCCTAACGGCCAGTTAATCATTAATCAAAATTTGTCTATAGTAAAAGTTATCTAATCCTTATCTATGGCGAGTTGTAGACATAGTAAGAAAGAGTTTTACAAATACAAATTATTTATTAGTAACAGAGTTAAACGATGATTAACATTGACAAGCGTTTCAGAAAGTGGGGGTTAGTCTGGCATTGCCACTGGAGCGCCAGTCGATAATCACAAAGCTAGGAGCTTACCATGACCTCTTATAGCAGGACCTAAACAGCACTTCCCAGTTGAGAACGAGACAAGCTTATGTGACACGTATAGCGCTGTCTCGCTCTAAGCAGGGCAAAAGTCATGCTATAAGAACTCATGGTAAGTCCCCAGGTTAGTACCACGGTAGGTATCAGACACCACTCCACCCAGACATACAGACAGTATCCCCTGCAGCTGTGCCAGCTGCGCCATGATATCGCGCAGCTCGCCCGCGACGTCCGCGCCCGGCGACTCCCACACGCCCTGCCCGATGGAAACAACGCATTTGGGTGTTGTAGTGTTTTATTGGTACATCTTAGAGTATTTATAGGTAGTTATATATACTATATTGAAACAGTTTTATAGATTGATGTTTATGGAGAAGATAAAGCCATGGGCAAAATACACTGGTGGACTAAAAATCATTGACGTAAGGTTTGTTGACCGACTTTTGGAAAAATAACTCACATGAGCATTACCATAAAATAACTGAACTCAAAATATTTATACAGGTACTTACGTACTTACTTATGTCTATATAATTTAATAAATTTAATGTACTATTTGACTTTTTGTATAAAAATGCCATACAAGCTCTGCTGAAAGGAGTATTTTTAAAAGTCAGCCAAAAACCTTGAGTCGATGTTTTAGTCCACCGCTATAGTCGCGTGTGTGTAACACCGCTTAATAGGCATGATGACTGCATTTTTTATTGTTTAATTCGATAATATTTTCCTTAGAAAAGCAATGTTAGTTTTAGATAAACTTCAAAAGTTTGAAAGCTGTTTTCAAATTATGTACATAAATATGACATAATCAATATCAGTCATCATCCCGAAAATCACAAAGGTAAAAAAAAATTAGTGGTCATGCAAGATATTTGCCTTAAGAGCGCAAGCACATGCAATATACAACACAACAATACAAAAAGCTTATCATTATCAATTCTCACGTTAGTAATTGTCTCGCAATAGTTACAGTCAGACCAAGAAAGTGCTTGATGAGTTTTGACAAAACTTGCCGTGTATCTAATATTTCGCTAAGGTTGAGAGATAACTGTCAGAATATCATTTGGCAAATGAAAATAGACATTATCGCATAATGACGTGCAACGGAACTTTGATCTTAGAGTGACGAAGCAATTTCCTGCTAAAGTTTACAACAGAGGACTTATGGGTATCTACTTCAAAAAACACACCACACGCCACTCAGCTTGCAAAGTACCGAATCGTTGTTGGAACTGTTCAGGAAATCGGAAATCTCCCGTTTGAGGTTCTCCACTTCAGCCGCTACATCCTGAAATTAGGGAACAAACAGTTACTCAAATTAGAAAAAAACGGTCACTGAACGCCAATCGGCTCCTGAAGCTGATCCTTCAGCCTCAGACTTTCCCAGCGGGAGACTAACGGTATTGCGAGGCACACCTAACGAGTGCATGGTGGGCGTCGTCGCATATCTTATGTTTTCAGGATTCACTTTGTTACATCTTTTATATATATAATTCTTCTGTGAGTGTGTATGTCACTGAACTTCTCTCAAACGACTGGACCGATTTTGATGAAATTTTTTGTGTGTGTTCAAGGGGATCTAGGAATGGTTTAGATTCACAATTTTGATTAGATTCAATTAGATTCAAAATGGTATTTAGACTTAAATGGTAAATAGACTTTTGGATTCGGATAAAATGTTATTGCGCGGATCATTAACTTTGGTGTAGGGTAGGTGTAGGGTAGGTGTAGGGTAGGTGTAGGGTAGGTGTAGGGTAGGTGTAGGGTAGGTGTAGGGTAGGTGTAGGGTAGGTGTAAGGTAGGTGTAGGGTAGGTGTAGGGTAGGTGTAGGGTAGGTGTAGGGTAGGTGTAGGGTAGGTGTAGGGTAGGTGTAGGGTAGGTGTAGGGTAGGTGTAGGGTAGGTGTAGGGTAGGTGTAGGGTAGGTGTAGGGTAGGTGTAGGGTAGGTGTAGGGTAGGTGTAGGGTAGGTGTAGGGTAGGTGTAGGGTAGGTGTAGGGTAGGTGTAGGGTAGGTGTAGGGTAGGTGTAGGGTAGGTGTAGGGTAGGTGTAGGGTTAGAACGCTACGCGAACGAAGTCGCGCCGGGTCCACTAGTGTTATTTTATAATTCTATATTTTATTGTATACTTGCTGTTGCCTGCAACTTCGTCCACGTGAAATAGTTTTTAGGGCAGTTTATCTTTTTCCCGAATGACCATTTTAACTAATTCTTCATTGCCCAAAATTGTTTTGTAAATATATTTAATGTACTGAGAGTCTTTTACTGTTTTATTACATGTATAGATTCGGGAGGAGCGCTTTCAATCGGCACAAAAAACAACTGTCACTTTGTATGATATGTCATACAAAATGATAGTTGTTTTTTGTCAGTCCAGTGTACTTGTCCTATTTCAGGTGAGTGGGTCAAAGTCACCTTCCCGTGGCAGTTCCCGGCGGTCCCCGGCTGGCTATGGGCGGCGCGCGCCGCGGTCCCGCCGCGCTCCCGCCGCCGCAGCTCCGCGCACGCGTCGCGCAGCAGCTCGATCGTGTCTTCTTGCTTGGCGGCCTGGAGGAGCCGTTCAGGGATAATATGGCTTATACACAATTACATACATACACGCCCATTCCGACCTCGAACGTCCAACGCAATTTCAAAATCCACTAGATAACTTTACTTAGAAGTTAGGTCCGTTGTCAAAATTGTTACGTGCTATTGGACAGAAGCCACTACTGAAAAATTACAGATCGATCCCAGCCAATGAGAAAGCTTTATTTTAACATCAGACCTTACATCTTAGTAGCCATCTGGAATCGTGCAAACCCTCATTACTCGAATATCTAATCAATGACATCTATTCCCTGTCAGGGATAAGCAGAGACTATTGAGTCACGAAGCCCTTACACATCTCTATCATCTTCCAAATTCAAACATTTTCATATAGGGTTTTTGGTTGTAAAGGCGAAAATTAATTCAGTTTTTTGCGACCCTAAACACACTCGCCAACTTAAACTTGACGTTTTATCAACATGTCCTAAGTAATTTCACTGACTCGAAATACAAATAAATCAAAGTATAGACAGATTGCGGAAGAGGTTAGTAGGCGGGATGAAAATGATACAGAAAATGTAGTGTTGTTAATGCTGATATTCTGGACATGTCAACTAAAATAAAAGAAGAGAACTCAAAATCTGGTCCACAATTAAATGAAAAAGGGAAAGGGGAGGGAGGGAGGGACACGAATCCAAAAAAGGAAATAAAAATTTCATTAGAGCTCAACAATCGAGAACGCTCGTCTCCTCTTCGGCCACTTCTGCGCATAACTTTACTACTGCGCAATAACTCTCAGGTGTCAGATAGTGTCCAATACTATGGGCAATAGTTGGTGACTACGTATGGCATTTCTATTTACTTTACTTATTTTAATTTTAGTGAAGAGAAGTAAGGGAGTGAAATTAAATGGCTTCAGAAAATGAGATGGGCTTGCAGAACCATTGGTAGTTCTTTGAGAGAAGCTTTTGTCCAGCACTAGACAGAGGCCGGAACTGTATAATGAGTTGTCTATGTCTATTATAGGTATGTATATAAGGGTCATTTTCAAAACAAGAAACTCAACTTACCTCATAGAAGCATTCCCTGTACAGTTCCTCAATGACGGACAAGTTGCTCTGCAGTGTTCGCACCATTTCCTTCAGCTTCTCAACTTCCTAAAACGACCCGGTCTCATTTAACGCACGACGGAAACGAGGAGTTTAGTAAAAAATCATTTTAACACGCGAATTGAGACGGTAAGGTTAATGTATCGAATATCAAAGGTTTAAATTACAAAGCAATTTCGACAGCATGCAACATTTCTTTTTACGCTTCACGACAATCACTACAGCTGTTCTTTAAGCCTGAAACTCTAGCTTTCGGTGATCACAATCTAAATTTAGATTTTTTAAGCTTCAATAACAACTCTAGTAATGGTTGGATAGCGTGGCAGAGGTAGTTAATAAAAATATTCAGAATGAAACATTCTATCAACAGAATACTTTTCATATTTTAGCTGACACTTTCAACAATTTCGGTAGTTTTTTGGTTGATGTCCTTTAAATTAGATGTCGTTCCTTACCGTAGTTTCCGTCTGGATGCACATGCTGAAGTCAGATTTTTTGCAGGGTTTTTTGCACTTGACATTGCACTGGAGGTTTGTAATCTGTGGACATGTTAATAAGCATCAATTATAACATTATTTTTACTGCAGCGTCGGAGGCTAATAGTAAAGGGGGTCCGACTCGTATTCCGAGGTAACGGGTTCGAATCCCACTGCGGCCATGTACCAATGACACTTTTCTGAGTTATGTACTTTAGTTGAATGCTAACCGACACTCTTACGGTAAGGGAAAACATCGAGATTAAACCTGCACATTCAGGCGACTCCTGAATGTGTAACCATGATCCAATCTGGTCAGGATCCCCTGATAGCAGGTTCACGGAGGTGAGGCCGCTCTACATAACATAATTATCTGATCTGCCAAATCCTGGATCACGGTCAAGCCGGACCCCGAGTCTTCGCGCACGTGAGCACAACCGGGACATAAACGCCAAGATGACCCATAGACGACAGTGACCAAGCAGACCACACCGCAATGCGGTGGGCCGCTTGCCTCTTTGCCTACCAATTGTATTAGCCTGTCCTAAGTTAGTATGCCTCCTAATACCGTTGGCTCGGCGAGGTCGGCCAAGGTCTACCGCTGGGGACCCTGAGGCTGGTTGAACAGACTCGCTAGCCGATTGCCACGAGCCATATGACCGCCATCTCAGCTGGTGTTGGAACATACCTGTCTAAGGACAGCCTATTCAATTATCTGACATAAGCTAACGTTATCTGACATAAGCTGTTTGTGGTAGAAATTCTTGATTCATAGACAATTCACGTACTTTCGGTGTACAAAGGAGGCGGATTGGCGGATGATCCTACACAATCAGAGTCAATGTAGATGTTGGTAGAAATAGTCGAACTTCGACCTGTCAATTTTCTACTATACACGCATCACGCAAGCGGAGCTGTCAAAGATGGCTAGACCGGCAGATGATAACGACCGGGACAACGTGTACATTCGTGTCGGTTACCTCCTGCGCGCGCTGGTCGAGCTGCTGTCGCAGGCGCAGCGCGCGCGCCGAGACGGCCGCCAGCCGCGCCTCCGCCACTGCCAGGCTCTCGCCCTGCACGCGCACCGTCTCCTCCTTGTTGGCTAGCTGGGGGTTGACGGTTGTGAGGTGTGTGAACTATGAAGTTGACATGACATTACTTTCTACGTAGGATAATGTTTCTTTTTTGTTTACTAAATGTTTCTTTTTGTCGTGTTGTGGTGTCTTATGGCAATTAATGTCTTTATTCTTATCTATGAAGTTGACGTGACATAACTATAACAACATTCTACCATCGCACCGCTCGCCACCGACAGGGAGTTCACACTCACACCGTGGAGCCAAGTTAGTCGAGAACTGTACGGTTCGAAATGAACTTTCTCCTACGCACACACTAAGATTGTAGAATGAACTACCTGGAGAGGTTTTCTCTGGAGAGCACAACATGGAGTTTATCAAGGAAGAGGTGGAAAGGTTTTTACTGGGCCCCTGGTATTGGGAACGTCCATAGGCTACGTTGACTGCTTACCATCAGGCAGGCTGTAAGCTTGTTTACCACATTATTGGTATAAAAAAAAGTAGCAGCACGATCAAAAATTTGATAGGGTTTGTATGCCGTTATTTATCGACTCGAACTGAATTAACAACTATTTATTGTGCACAATAAATGTTAAATAAATAAATAAATAACTTTGGAGTAGGCAGACACTATCAAATTCTGTAAACTTCGATCCTGCGAATTTCTAGCTCATGCTCGCGAACGTCGTCCACGGAAAAATCGATTATGCCGTATAAATTCCTGCGGAAACTACATCTTTCGAAATAAACACACTCACAATCTGCAGTGTGGCCAGCAGCTTCGAGTGGTAGTACTGCGCGCGCGCCGCGTCGCACGCGCCGCCGATCGCCACGCTGTCCACGTCGCAGCCGGGGCTCGACACGCCGCTCTCCTAGGGGAAAACTTGGCGTTTTGGCTGGATGTGTATCATAGAAGAGTCGCAAAGCTGAAGTGGCAATAGCCACATGTTGCTCGCAGAATCAATGGCCGATGGGGCGGATACAACACATTTCATTGTTCGCAACACATTTATGCTATAGGAGTTACATTATAACAGCTCTGGGGCTTATAAACGTGGGAAACAGGTGTCTAAACCTGCAGTAATAAGGAAAAACATTGAGCGAGGCCCAGGAAGCGATGGAGTAACATCGCTGAGTCAGATACGATGGGAGGATGTTGAAGACCGGGCGAGACGGAGGAAGAAAAGTAGGAACGCGGACACTGGCATAAGCCGGGTTAGACTCTAAGATGATGATAAGATAAAGGATCTACAGTCATCTGTAATCAATACAATATTTACTATTGTAAATTTACATAATTTACCACTGTAAATACTGTAATAATATTTAAAAAATGTGAACCCATCGTACCGTCATTTAAGCGGCAAAGTTAGGTAGGGCGGATGTTTCCGCTCTACTATTAGTAGTAGAGTTATTTTTTTTATGTTACTCGGTGACAAACGAGCAGACAGCCCACCTGATAGTAAGTGGTAACTGTCGCGTGTATACAATACCTACATTTAGATTGCAGGTAACAAAAATATAGAACCGTAGGTGCGTTGTCACTGTGAGGACTAAGATGAAATGCCTCATGTCTGCAATTTCGCTGGCTACCTTATCCTTCAAACCGGAACATCAATGCAAGCATTGTAGAGTTATTACTCTACCACTAATAGTAGACTTTCACTACAGATATTATCGGGTTTGTTAGGGAACGTACCCATACTACGTGACCTGTTTTTTAAGATTTTTTGACCCCCCCCCCTCCCCTCGGTGACCACTCGTAGTATATGCCAAGCCCCCCCCCCCCCTTAAAGATTTTCGGACCACGGTTAGTATTATTTTTACCTCGATTTAATCGGGTTTATTACCACGGTTAACACCGTGGTAAGGGAACGTACCCATACTACGTGACCCGTTTAGGGGGGGGGGAGGGAGATCTTCAAAATACTACGCTCAGTCACAGGAGCGGGGGGGTGGCTTAAATTTTTGTTACGTAGTCGATTTCGCCGCAAGAAATTGCAAATATGAGTCAAATTATTTTCATTTGTTACACTTTCTGCCTGCGAAATAATTAAAAATAATACTTGTGTAATGTAGTCTTATACTAAAAGTAGAGTAAGGTAAAGAATAGCTAATGTGAATAAACAATCTAGGGTCATAGTTTTCTATTTGATGTTGATTTAATCTGTAGTGTACAGTTATCGTGAGTGTTTAGGGGGTTAGGCGGGGGATGTTAATGACCGAACCCGTTGGATGTTGTTTAAACACTAAATTTATTATAAAAAGTAATCGACCAAGTAATTTACCTACGCTGCAATACATTGGGCGCGCATTGGCCTACTTACCGCCGTAGGTAAAATTGTCTGTACGGCGTTACTCCTTACATAATCATTATTTCCGACTAGGTCCTAACATTATAAACACAATAATAATAATTAATAAGTAAATAAATAGTCATCGTGGCGTCAATATCCCGGTCGGGCTCTCGCGCGCTAGCTCCCGAGGTCCACCTCGACCATGATCCAGGATTTGGCAGATCAGCTCATTACAGAAAACCGCCTACTATATCTGACCTCCGTGATCCTGTTAAAAGGGGAACCTGACCAGATCGCAGCATGGTTACACATTCACTCGCCTGAATGAGCAGGGTTCATCACGATGTTTTCCCTCACAGCGTCGGTTAGTGTTCAACTAATGCACAAAACTCAAAACGGTTGGTAAATTCCGGCACTGTATGGGCAACGAATTCAGCACCTCTCGCTTACGAGTCAGACCCACTGGCTATATAATAGGCCACCGACGTTATAGTACAAAGGAAAGACTTCGGGCTCATTCACATCTTGCGCGTGCGCAGTAAAAAGGCTCGCGATGCCCGTACGTTAGTTGGATACCAAGCTGTTATGTTGTGAATGAAATCTGTCCCATTGTCGGAGGATGCGTTGGCGGAAAAGTGGCCCAAGTTCTTCGGAATATTCCCCGTTGTAAAGACGGTAGAGAACACATAGAGACACGACGTCTCTCCGTAGGCCTAAAGGATCGAAACTATCTACAAACTATTACAAAAACACCCACCTGGTAAATCAAACAACTATCAAACAAACATTCAACTTCAAAACGCACAAACATCACAGAGGACTAAATTCAGAAAGCCGAATCAGCTCCAAAATAAACACTCGACTTACTTTCGTAACATCACTGGTATCTGAATCGCCGCACATGAGACCGTTGAACAGCATTTTTATTCACTATAACTATGCTACAAACAAACAGCCTACACTACACCTATTACCCGTAATCAAAGTGACTAATTTAGGCCTACATTAGTAAACAAGCTGTTAAAGTCTGCGCGCGCGCGGCCTCGAAGGATGCAGCGTGACTGACGGGGAGAGCGCATCGGAGGCGCGGCGCGTGAGACGCACACCGTAGGGACATTGAAGTACATTTCAATGGAAAAAAGACAGAAGTAGAGCACGACAACAATAATAGACTAATATATCGACTGAAATCTAAAGAATAACTATAGAAATAAGACTTTTTTAGTTGAACTAGACAGGCATTTGACCGCCACCTGTGATGATGCGACCGATGATGGAGCATGCCTGTCCAGGAACAGCCTGTTCACTCTAGACTTGAAGGCGTCTAGATTATAATGATCATGGAACACACTCGCAGGCAACGCGTTCCATTTCTTAGCCGTAGGAATTATAAAGGTCAATTTATTTATTGCCTGATTAGAATTACAAAGGACTGGCTATTGACTAACTTGACTCGAAAAAGTGATAGAGATACATGTTAACTACTGTGACGTTACTTATTAATCACCCATCTCTAGTACTTGTTCGAGTAAAGTTAGTCAAAGTCCCACATCGCGTCTGTCTGTCTGTTCGCGATAAACTCAAAAACTACTGAACAGATTTTCATGAAATTTTTTCCAATAGACAGTGTTATACAAGAGAAGGATTTATAGGGTAGGAAACACGCGAACGAATTCGCGGCGGGACAGCTATAAAAAAATTCATTCAAACACTTGTCACTTGTAACATAATACGACGGTTCAGCTGGTTAACATGGTGGTCGGCCACGCCGAGGTCGCGGGTTCGATTCCCGGCAGGACAGAAATTGAAATGATAAATTTTAATTTCTGTTACGGGTCTGGGTATATTTAAAAGATATGTATAAGTAGTTTATCAGTTTTGTTGCACCCATAAAACAAGCTTTGCTTGTGTGAATTGTCCAAGTACATTATTATTATATTGCATGCGCCCTCACCGCGCGCCGCCTGCATGGTGCATACGCGCGGTTATTTCGGTGACGATGTAAATAGTCATTTTGGAAGTATGGCGGAAGCGCCGGCGCAGGCGCCCCACTTGGCGAGAACGGCGCCCCCCGCGCCCCGCCGCGCGCCCTGCGTTGGGCAACGTGTGATGTGACGGCTGGATCACAGGATGACACCCCACGGAAGTTTGGGATTCTTCGAGGGATTAAAATTAAAATTGTTTCTGTACAATTTTGTGTCTCTATTAGGCGAGGAATTCGATGCGTTTGTTTCGTCTGATTTGGTGTGTCTGTCAACATGGCTTTCTCCGGTTTATTGGCGAGTTGAACCCAATTAAGGCCATTGATAACTAGAACTTATTAAATAATATGCGAGTTCTTTATTTCCCCAAAAAATCAAAGATTTGATTAAGAGTTTGTCACTTACGTGGGCGGAAGAGGCCGTGATAGCTTTTAACCAGTGGCCCTAGCACAAGTGTGTCCGCGACGAAGCTCGCGCCGCGAGAGAGCGTTTGTCTCTTTCTCCCAATACTAAGACGAAAGAGATAGCAATACCTATGTCGCGCTTTTTCTCCCTTATCGCGCGCGAGAGCAACTTGTGCTAGGCCTACAGCACGTGTTAACATATGCCCTCAGACCAAGGATCCTCACGTTTTTAAAAATGATTTGACCGAATGAACAAGTTTTAAAATGTAATGGAAAATACTTCGAAAAGCAGAAAGTAAATATGTTACTCAACATGTAAATTGTTTTATTAATGATTTACGCAAAACTTTCAGTGGACCCCACGTAGTCTCGTCTGTTGAAATTATTAATTAAATAAAGATGTATTATAACATCAGCAGCGGCTGTGGCGTGGACCAGAGAATTTCCTGTTGCCAACAATGCCATATCGAACCCGCCTGCCAAGCGAGGACACTGTGGCAGAGTGTGGAGGTGACTTTCGAGGGAAATGGACACACTCGACATGAAGCCCCTCTACCAAAAATCTGTAAGCTCCGAAAACATCCCAGTATCAACAACACTCTGTATCCGCAACCGCAAGACTATGGCTATGGCTCATTAGCAGCGGCCGCTTCCGGTGACGACACCGGGGCACCGTGCGCCAACAGCGCCATAAAAACATCAACTTTACACTTTCCACTCTAGTTGGATAGCAATAATTATTACCCGATGGTAATGAGCCGGCCTTTGACCGTGTGGTGTCCGGCAGAGTAGAATACCACCAACCCCTTATACTCGTAGGTGTCGTACAAGGCGACTAATGTTTTCGTGGCAAAAGATCTAGCTAGAGTCGCCGTTGGCTAGAAAATGGGCAGCAGCGTTTTCCATTTTATAATTACAAATTGCTATCTCCAATCCGCCTGCCAAGCGTGGAGATTATGACCACAACCTCCCTTTTCGCGGGAGATACCCTAAGTCCTTCAGTGGACTGTTTTGGGCTGTGATGATGAACGAGCCGACTTTCTGGTCACCCGTGGTGTCCGTGCTTGTTTGAAGGATCGTTGCAGAACTTTCGAGGGCCGGGGCCCACGGTCCCAAACCTTCAGCCTAGAAGGACGTAAATACGAAGTCTTGGTCTTCAACAGCATAAGCCGCGGCCTATAAAATTATGTTTTTGTTTAAAACGTTAACTGATTTTTTGAGATTGAGACAGAACTGTGTGAGCAGCTTTTTAAATCTTTATTTAAGGAACTTGATCACATTAAAGCGACCACGCCACTCCATACTATTGTATAATTTTATAAAAATGGTATTGAGCGAAGTTACCTACTCTTCAAACCCATCCTGACCAATTTTTATAGTTCTCGGGCCTCCCTCGAAAGAGGGACTATTACATCCACTGATTGTACAAAACATTTTCCAATGTATTTGCCTGAACAGTTATTTGGTAAATACCTACTTAATTCTAATATTATAGAAGTGCGGGTAGGTTAAATAGGTACCTAAATCTGAACTGTAGTCGTAAATATACTAGTCACCAAACACTCCGAATCCCCAAGACTAGTTAATTAGCGGCGGCTGCGGCTTCCGGCGCGGTGTCGTCACCGCGACACCTGCGCCCGCGCACCAAAACGCCTTAAAAAAGAACCCACCGCTCTATATTTCTTTACGTTAAACTTTTACAACTCTCTCTCTCTCTGAAGTAGCAAGTTTCGTTTGTCTGTTTATTGACTTTACGTTCTTACAGCTACGCATCGATGGAGACAGACACACACGGGCGGTCCAGCTGATGGCAAGCGGCAACTGTCGGGACACCTGCAATCAAAGGGGATCGGACTTGTTGCCAGCCTTTGAAGTGCTAGACCTGCCTGTTGAGGAACCTCTTAATGGCATGTCTACACCAACCCTACTATATAATATAGTATCCTACTATATTAGGAGTCCACCTACTATAAATTAAAAATTAAAATATAGTAGGCGAAACTACTATATTTAATTAGCACAACATAACCACTTACCGCACAGCGGAACGCGTCCATAAGATCCTCAAAAGAAAAAAATTCCTGATGCATACCTACCTACCTTTATATACATATACCCACAGAACACGCATATACCTACATTTTATTTAAAAATCTACTATATATTTTTTGATTAATTCCCTAACTACTATATTTTATGGCTTCTAAACCCGAAAATACTATATTTGGTCTAAAAAAACCCTAGTCTACAGGTACCTCAAAGGCCGGCACCGCATCCGCCTCCCTTAGATTGCACATGTCCTGTAGTGTAATTACCTAATTCTGTTGCCAACAATTCTCAGATTTCAATTATTTAAATTGTTACTTTTGCGAATACGTATGATCGATATAATAATTTCAGTTAATTCCAATGGAATTTTGTTAGCAACTGAACCCATGAAATCGATGATACGGAATCGCAATAGTAACAATTTCAATAATTGAAACTAGATAATTGTTGGCAACATTGCGTTACGTAATAAGCCTACTGGTCGACGGTGGCCGCTTTCCATCCAGATGGACCGTCCGTTCATGTGCCTCCCGAGGCAATAAAATAATTTAGATGAAAGGGCTGGAAGATCATTTTTTATATAAGAGGCAAACAAGCAAACAGATCAACTGATAGAAAGTGATTACCGCCGCCCATGATTTCAGGGGAGACCAATGCGAGATATTGTAAATGCGAATAATATACCTACAGTAGGTTTTACGATTAGATTTAAGTATAGGATAGGAAAGGTCTTCCGCTGTAGCCCCTGAAACTGGTTCAACAGTCTCAAAAGCCGATTGGCACCCTGTGAAGGTAGCTTACTATTCTTATTATTGAGATTAGGTATATATGCGATAGATATCTTTCCTACAATAAATATAACACATTTTAATTGAGTAGTTCCATTAAGTAACTAAGATGACTAGAGTGATAAATTACAAACGCTACCTTATAGTAAATTGCAATGTACGAAAAATTAATTTACACTTACAGCAGGCCCACTGTTACAGCATCCTGCATCCATGGCCACGTTCGTTTTTCTGCAAAAGTGATAAGAATGTAAAACATATTTTCTTGGAACCTACATCACTCGGTTTCAATTCTCAAATAAGTAAATTAATATTTGCTACTTAAAATGGGGCCACAGGACCATGCCTGACTACAGACAGCTTATTCACTTTGGCTTAAACTCAGATACACGCTGCCTTATTATATGACCTTGGTCTGATTATGAACGTAAACGTTTCCCTTAGAGTGAGAAACAAATTGAGTATTTAAGGATATCTTAAGTTGCAGATATCCTGGACGACGGTGGCCGCTTTCTATCAGGTGGACTGTCCATCCGTATGACAAGGCAATAAAAAAATGTTATTGCATTGTAGAGAATAGACACACATTATAATAGTAGTAGGTAAGTACAGAATATACAGGTAAGTTCAACAAACATAAATACAATTTGGTAGACCAGCAAAAATAGATGGCGTTGGATGAATAACGCTAGAAACAGTTCGCACTCACGGATTGGGATCGCAGGCCGCGTCCATTTTCACGGTTATAGTCGGTACCTAAATAACAGAATTAGTTAAAATAAAATAAACAATTCGGTATAACTTGAATGGCATAGTACGACACATTTTTTTCGAATTTGAACTTCCAAACATTTAAAGGCAGGCCTAAAAAGCATCAGAAAAAACTTTTTTCTTTTCTCCAGCGTTTCCTCATTTTCATCTGAAAGTGCCCTAGCACTCGATCATAGTAGTAACATGCTTAGTTATCAATCAAACATAACGGTTAAACGGGTAATGAGTCTGTAATTATAAGTTACCAGGTTACCTACCTCTTCAAGAGCTTTAAGGTTGTCACTCAACCCGCGATCCCTGAAACAAAACAAGGGTTTTAATCCACCACGACGCATTAAAGTGGATCAAATCTGTCCGACCATAAGTTTCGCTGACCATTCCGCCGAGGCCGCGCTCTTGTCGATGCCCATGCTTTGCAGGCTCTGGTTGAAGAACAGTTCCTGCAGCTCGCTGCGGCAGGTCGTCATAATGTCCCTCGTCTGCTTAGGCTCCTTGATGAACACACAGTCTGCCAATTCTCGGGTCTCCACGCTTTCGGATCTTGGAGGGTCTTTCGGGTCGGCCAGGGCGTCGCACCCCACCGTGACTGTCGCACAACTCAACGCGACACTACACCAATTCTGACCGCAATTCTTTTTACATTTTTTCTTTTTCTTTTTCTTCTTTTTGCATTCAGCGGAGCAGCAAGAAGAACACAGCTCCGTATCGGATTTCTTAGCCTTCTTCTTGCGTCTAGTCTCACTGGAGCAGCACGACGAGCAGTCCGTCATCCATATGCAGCTCTCGCAAGTTGGTTCCGACTTCTTTGACTTCCGCTGTTTACCTTCACCGTCACAGCAAGAGGAGCGATCCTTTACCTTCGATTGCTTGCAACTCTTACATTTGGACTTAAGTTTCTTTGTATCATCGCAGAAGTTTGGAGAGACCTCTGGCTCGACGGCCAATCGGACGCACTTACCCGGCGACGTAGGGCAGGATCTCGACCTGCTACCTACTAAAGACTTCTTGCTGGTACACGAGCAAGTACTGTAGTCATACGTCTCCCGAGGGCAGCACTCCTGGCTGCGGCTGCGGCGCGGCTTCGGGGTGCAATCGCCGCAATCCGACTTCACCCGACAACAGCCTTGGAACATGCTCTCGAGGTCCGCGATCGACCTATTCAGGTGGGCCATCTGTGACGATAACGACTGGAAAGAAATGGAACTAGTAAAGAACAATTCTGATGCTTCTATCAGAACACAGTTATCATATTTGTCAGTCGACTGGCGGACATGTGACTCCTCCGAAGCTGCTAGTATATCTCTATGCTCGGCAGACGGGTTGAATGGCAGTGTTGAAAGTTAACGATAGAAAATGCTGCTGTCAATTTTTTGGCCTTCGATGTTTCAAGGAGTTTTACGTCAATATTGCTTTATATGACATCTGTAAATCCTCTGTAAATACCCCTACTGGGTATTTTTTGAACAGAACAACTACCTATGCAACGAGCAACTGCACAATATTCAATTTCATTGCCTAAGTAGACTTCACTTGCAATTGACCGACGAATGGTGGTAACTCATCATCATTAGTCAGCCAATCACAGTCGTCAGGCTAGACATAGGCTTACCCCAAAGCACGCCACTTTGACCGGTCCGTTGTTTTACGTACCTATCCAAGTCATTTGTCCTAAAAATAATGATAAAGCCTTCTTGTTCAAGTTCATATCTACAATATCATGACCACAGTTTTACCTGAATCGCCATGGTTTCTAAGATTTCATTCAATTAGTAAATTTTTGGACAGAAATAACATTGAAGCCAAAATGGCAAACGACCAGTCCACTTCCACTTTATTTATTTCCTACTCTATCAACGTCACCACGTATATTATACTCCCCATTATCCAGTTCTAAGAAATCAAAGTCACACACACGTGGCAACTCGGGCTCCGGGCTGCCGGCGCCGGCGCAGGGGTCCGGCCACGGCGGCGGGCCCATCTGGCAGGACACCTGTTCGGGAATCGCACATTTTATCTTAGCCCACAAGGGTACATAGATAGCAAGCATGTGGCCGCAAGGATATATAGATAGTATGGAGACAAGAAAGTGTGCACGTAGAAAGAGCCACCGGCAAGTTCTCCCCGTACCACCCATTTTTCACTACATTTACTGGGCAGGAGTTTTAAATGAGAGGGAGGGTTTGTCCCCGTGAGCCGTGTCCCCATTGATCAATCGAAACTAAATCTGTACAAACAGCTATATGCATGTAATATTGATCATGGTACAAGACACTTTTAAGCTTGTCACACTAAAGAGAAAGATAGCCATGGCTAAATACAAAGATTGCTTAGACTGACTACTTAGAACAGCATGAACATTTCATTACGTTTGTTATATGTGTCAAACTCGAGGAGCGAAGAATCGCTATTCAAGGAAGAGTCCATCCCCTACCTACACTCTGTGAAAGACAGTACTGATAGCGCAAGTTGGATATTTTCTCCTGAATCTTCTAATTTATTTTAAACATTCTCAAAAACGGTTTGTGATTGGTATAAAAAGGTGAAAGCGGGTATAGATGGAATGCAAACATTGGTCCAAACATACGATAATTCCTGAACTGACAACGTTAGTATGCAAAATAACTTACCAGAAACTGGGATTTCTGTTAGGTAGACATATCTAAAGGTTTAATCATAATTAGTAACAAACTGTTATTTCTAACAAACATTTAATATCGATATAAATACAAGTAAATAAATCCTAGAACACCTCGGCGTCAATATGGGTACTAAAGACTAACCTAGAAAAAAGAGCAACATCAGAGTTACTTTCTCTAGTTTATGCTACAACACTATCGGATGATATTATCGAAGTACGATCAGATCGTGCTGCACGGGTCCACCCGAGAGCAATTCAAGGTGAGAGTAAACTGGGCTACACGATCCGTGGCCCAAACCTCCAGGTGAGGGGGATTCAACCTGTCGTACTCAGCCCAACGCAGTCAAGAGCCATGGAGCAACCAACCAGTAGAGAATGCGAGCGGGGGACGACACTCACGACCGCAGTAACCGAACATTATACTATTTTTAGTGACCAAAAGATTAGCCAATCGGAGCTAGACTTCCGCGTGAACCGCGCATCGGCCACTTTCGGCGACGCTTCGGTGTGATCAAAAACGTGCCGATCCACTCTCTACTGTTTAAATTGTTCCGGCCTAGAGCCCATCGTCGCCCGAACCATCGAGAGCTGGGGTGTGGCAGTCGTCAGAGTCCGGATGCAACGGTGCGTCGGAGCGGAGTCCCGCGCGCCGCCGCAGCAGCGCGCCGCTCGACCCCGTCTTGTAGTCGTCGCTGAGCTCCTTCGACTTCTGGGAGTTAGAGCGGCTGTTGCTCTCCGATTCCTTCAGCTGGAACGAAAGTGGTTATAAGAGCCTGCAGCGGCATTGAGCCGGTACGATATTGGGGCCTTTTACTGGCCTAGGCTAGTCTACGCCTCTTAATGAATGGCAACACAATTGGGATCCTTCTGGTGTTGCAGATGGACATGGGCGGCGATGATTACTTGCTATAGGTATAGAGAACGGAGAGTAGGCAATTTGCCTCAGTATTTTCAAATTTATATATTGCCTAGCCTTCTACATTTATTTAAAATATATATTCAAGTACTTCGTTAAGTAGGTGCCAAATTAAGCACAAGACATGATAGCAGCCCGAGCCGTAGGCAAGGTCATAACGCTGCAGGGTGCGAAATTACCAATGCACACGAGTATCATGCGTGTTTTAACATACTTGCGAGAAAAAACAATCAATCCTTTTATTCAGCAGTCCGTAGACAAAATGGTTCGACGCGAACACGAAAGATATGTACAGCATGCCGTACGCCTCCGCCTTAGCCGCATCTCCAATTGTTTTGACTTCGACCGCTTAGCTCCGCGATTGAAGAAAGTTCCTAACACAAATCCTACTGTACTCCTCACACCTCACCTTGGCCTTCGCCTGCCTCAGCTGCCGCCTCATCTCGCGTATCACGTCGTCCTTGAAGAGAGCGCGCTGCGCGGCGGCGCGGCACTGCTCGTCCAGCGCCGCGCACACGTGCCGCAGCGCGTGCAACTCTTCGCTTAGAGCCACGTTCACTTTGCGGAGGGCACGGGAGGCTTCCGAGCCAGCCGACTGCAGACATACGAGACCAGATAAGACTAGAGGTAGGGCATCATCATTGTTATCATCCGAGCGGGTCAATCACGGCTTCGCCAGGGTCCGCTTTCCTGCTCTTTTTTCTCCACTTTGCCCGATCTTTGGCATCTTCACGCCGTAAGCCGTTGGCTGCCGCATTGGCATGTTCAGGCACCTTATTTCAACGTATCATCACAAGAATTTTACGGACAGTTAATGTGATGCGTGATTTTGTGTGAGTAGAAGAGCGGCAAGAATCTGATTTCAATAGTAATGAAGATTAGGTAACTGCAAAGAGTCATTTATGCTCTTACGGTGAGGGAAAACATCGTCATGAAACCTGCACACTCAGGCAACTGAATGTGTAACCATTATCCAATCTGGTCAGGTTCCCCACTTAAAATGGTTATGGAGGTCAGATGGCAGTCGCTCCACTGTTATTATGTGATCTGCCAAATCCTGGATCCGGACCCCGGGCCCTCGTGCGCAAGAGCACAGCCGGGACATTAACGCCAAAATGATTATTGTTATAGTAAATCATCATTATCGGTCGTACCTTGCACCCGAGCGCCGAGTCGTCCATCCGCTGGCGCAGCTTGGCCGCCTCCTCGCGCAGCAGCCCGCCGAAGCCGCTCACCTGCGCCGGCGCAAACGGACCGTACAACCCTACCACACCTGTGGCCCTGGCCAGAAGGCAGCTCCCACGAAGAGTTTACTGCTCTCATCATCATCATATCAACCGGAAGACACCCAATGCTGGACATAGGCCTCCCACAAAAGCCGGTCTTGTGCCTTCCGCATCCTGAAATCTTTACTATGTCGTCATTCCACCTTGCCTTCCCACGCTGCGTCTTCCAATGTTCTGCCTTTTTCTTAATTCCCAAATTGATGCCCATTTCCGTGAAGCAAGTTTACTACTCCGCATCTCTTGTTACCAAATGAGGGTGCTAGCGATGAGGGTGAGTTGTAACAAGTCATTGTTACAAGTTTTAACAATGACTTGTTACAAGTTTTAACAATGACTTGTTACAAGTTTTAACAATGACTTGTTACAAGTTTTAACAATGACTTGTTACAAGTTTTAACAATGACTTGTTACAACTTGTCTGTCTCTCCCGTGTAAATATAATGCATCATGCTCGCACAGATTTGCGTCCATGGATTCATCATTTTACAGCTGTTGTGTCTCATGTCCAATAACGCGACAGTATTTCGACAACAAACCCGCACCTCACACCTCAGAAACCTGATATCCACTTTATGGTACGCTCGCCTACAGCAAAGATAATATAATAACAGTATAACTAGTGTCATGTAATAGGAGACTTGGCGCATCACGTGGCTCGACTTGCGCAGTAGGCGATTACCTGCGCGAAATCCCCTCTACTGCCAATTTACAAGTCTCTTCTTTCATGACGCAGATTATACTTGATCCCTCTAACATAGGCACATAATATAGTCGTAGAAGTGAAATGTGACTTTTCTGCAGGCTACTGTACCTACGCCATAGTTGACGCTAACGACCCAGAAATACGTAGAGATCTACCCAATGTTAGGTAGGTAGTTCAATATGGATGATGCCATCAACAGGTACTTAGTATAAGTAGAAAAATACATATTATCCATTCTGATGTTACGAAATGTTTGGACCAATGTTTTAAAGATACAGAGATGCAACTAACCTCAACATTGGAGCAGCAAGCTTGGACCATTACTTGGGCATCTTTTTTTGGTTTGTCTCTGTAACAAAGATTCAGGCAGATGATGGTCCAACAATCTTACGCATTGTACCAAGAACACATTCTTAATCCAAGCGGTCAATCCCAGCTCAGCATCTAGAGGTAAACCTGGCAGCCAGAGTCCGCTCTTCTACAAGGAAAGCGCTTTTTACTGAAAGCGGATTCTTAACAGAATCCTTAATTAAAAGATTCCGATAGGGTAGAAGCCAGTTCGCGCCAGGACCTCGTCCGTCCAGACTAATAAGTGGGGACACCAGTAGCCGTATTCACAATGGCTCGGAAATCGGAATCGGATACGGAATCGACAAAGGACCCCGCAAAATGTTCTTTGGAAAATGTGGTTTCAGTTAATTTTGATGAAATTTTCATATGTTATAGAGAGTAATGGAATCTATCGGGATGCTGAATAACAGTTTTCGAATCGATCGACACGGATTCGCCGCTCACGAATTTCGTGTCGAATCGTTCGGAAACGGTTTCGAATCATTGTGAATACGGCTACAGGCGGTTCTGGCGCGCCCCATATTCACTCCTACCATTGTACCAATGATGATTTAAATATTGTGCCCATCTACATAAGGGTTGATGAGGATAACCCCAGACTACGAATTGGCTAATATTTTTGAACATATCACTTACGGAGGACATCTGCTGACCGACAGATCGTTTTTTAATTGTTCTATTTGTTGCTCGTAGTTGCGTGTATCTTTCACGAGTCTCTTTATCTCTCTGAAATAACAAATTTTATTTAAAATATCTGTTCCAATAATGATCAAATTATTTTACTCATATTTGTAGCGTCCATCTCTGAACTCCCCCGTACGTATCCACTTTTGTTTTGGGACACCCCTTTATCCTCAACATAGTGATGTTAATAAGTGAATACCTTAAACTACAGCCCAACAAGAAAATCTCTAAATTGGTAAACACGACCTGATTTGAACATGCAACCTTCTGAGGGCCTATCGGCTATCTCAGTGGACAACTGAATTTGACATAAAAAAATCTGACACTACTCTAATTTGGTACTAATTTGGTAGACGCTATTGCCAGTTTTCAACGTAGATGACGTGGTGTAGAATTATCTAGTGTCAAATACAGTTGTCAACTGAGTTAGCCAATAGCCCCGCTGATCTACAGATCTGTAGCCGTATTCACAATGGCTCGGAAATCGGATTCGGATACGGAATCGACAAAGGACCCCGCAAAAGTTCTAAGGAAAATGTGGTTTCAGTTAATTTTGATGAAATTTTCATATGTTATAGAGAGTAGTTTCCGTGGAATCTATCGGGATTCTGAATAACAGTTTTTGAATCGATCGACACGGATTCGCCGCTCACGAATTTCGTGTCGAATGGATCGGAAACGGTTTCGAATCATTGTGAATACGGCTACTGAGCCGCTGATGTGCCGGATGCCTGACCGATAGAGAGAAGGGGTGTCCGGAAACAAGTGAATACATATGGAACGTTCAGAGAGAACGGTACATATTATTACCAGAACTTAATCAGTACACCTACCTTTCTTTGCAGAAGTTATCTTTTCTCAAAGATTCGTTTTTATTTATTAGGTCTTCGTTGCACATCTGAGAGCACGAAATTGGATCCCGCTAAAAAGAAAGGATTTAAGTATTCATTCATGTTATGTGCCTACTTAATTATTCGCTATCTACACGTGTCTACTAAGTGCGTACTACAATCACAGATCAGTCATAAATTGTTTACAACATTTGTGAAATTTTGTGTAACATAGGTAGGTAAGTATCTGGTAATTAAAATGGACTTAACTTCTAAGCTGACACCGAAATACCACGAGAATCCCTAACGTACGCAGAACTGAAACTAGGTACAAAAAGCAGGTAAACATTGCAAATATATTGTGTAAAACATAACAAAATACGTATAAGTATCAAAACAATATAAAGCATATAAAAGCAACAGCGTCATATAACTTTGTCGAAGTATTTCTTGTATTTATTTTTCCGGCACTCAGAGCTGTGGCGGGGCGAGCGACGAGAGGTCGCCGAGTCTCCTCGCTCCAGTTTCTGGGTCCGCCTGAAAACAACCAGACCTTATATCAGCTGGTCATCTAACATAGCAAACAACACGAAAGAAAAATTAGATAACGAGAACTTGGCTAAGGAAACCGTTCGTAAGACCGTGTCTCACACGTACAATTTGGATGTGAAGTGAGCTCTCATTGTGTTTCTTTCGAACTACACGTGATTCTTCGAGAGTGATTGGTGTTGCTGATGTCCAGGGCGGCGGTCATCACTTACCATCAGATGCCCTTGTCTTTTGTCTATCGCCTTCTACTTCCGCATAAAATAAAAAAGGATCATCTAACATACCACCTAATATTTTACCGAACTCATAGAGATAGCTAGTTTGATAATACTCAGAGGCAATTGGCAAGCGGGTTACCTGAAGGCAAGTGCTCTGCCACCCATTACTTGAAAACCCAGAACACATGGACGTGTGGCCGCAGAGGCGTTGTCAGTCTTGGAGAAAGGAGTTGGAGCAATTTAACTAGTGGAGAAAGTTCGCAAAGGTCTCATAGAATATATTTTTAGTCTATGCGAAGAATATTTTGCCAATCGGAGTCATATAAGCTTAGACCTTGTCGGAGGATTTCATACGCGCGTTGCCGAGGTACTAGGCACAATTAATACATTGCGTCCACAAGCAACGTTACTTACCTTACCCCTCGCTCCACATAAGTGACTAGTGATGTTTTGAACAACGTACTTCGCCTTCTCCACTTATAAAACTGCCCCGTCCTATGGCCCGTCCTCACCACGCCACGGAGCCGAAGATGTCCGACTCGGTGACCTCGAAGAAGTGTATCCCATCCAGGGTGCAGTAGTCGAACTCCCGCAGCCGCCGCAGCACCTCCACCAGCCCTCGCAGGTCCGAGTCCTTCCGCGCGAGCCGCCGCCGCAGCGAGCACACCTCCGCGTGCAGCTCGCCCTCCTTCTGCCCAGGCGGTTTGCACCTATATACTAGTAACAGACGCTCCGGTTTGGCTCCGGTTTGGCCGACCAACCATCAGTTGCAGTCGATACTAATCCTTACGTAGTACAAGCTAAAGTCACTTTTGGATTTATTTGGATGCGCGGGAGAGCAAACCTTGGGCGGACGTCCCACGCACCTAACAGCGAATTGCGGTTGGTCTGCTCCAACCAAAACGGAACGTCTGTTACTAGTGTTATGGTCCACGTCCACACGCACTAACGCTGCACTGCGCTGCGCGGCGGTTGATTTATATGAATTTGTCTGGAGCTAATCTCATATCCATACAGCAAATGATATTGCAGCGCCGCGTAGCACAGTCCAGCGCAGCGGAAATGCGTTTGGGCCTTTTAAGCTTATCTGGCCTGCCCACCTCGGGAACTTATGTACATATGCCCATAATGAGCCATCTATTCATACTAAACACTCCCAGAGCCTGATGAGAGGACATTATCTTTAGCCACAAACCTGCATAGAAAGATACACTATAAACGATCATAAACGATTGTCGAAATGTATTTGTATAATTACGGCTGGAGATAATGTCGAAGTCGAGATAGCTAGGTAGAGATAGGCTCTGGACCGTATAGCTCAACAAAAAATATAATAATAATATATGAAGTTGAAACTTTCACAAATGTTGTAAACAATTAAGTTAATAAAATATTGCGCCATTATTTCGCATAAGTTACGTTACGGCCGGCCTACGGTTTCAGGTCTACAGTAGGTTTTATGCTACGCAGTGACAAACGAACAGACAGCCCACCTGATCATAAGCGGCACCTAGCTGTCGCCCATAACTTGTACGATTCATGCAACTAAGTTGCAGGAAACAAAAACGTACAACCGCTTGTGCGTTGTCACTGTTAGTGAGGACTAAGATGAAATACCTCATGCCTGTAATTGCGCTAGCTACCTTATCTTTCAAATCGAAACACAACAATAAAGCATCGTTGCTTGGCGGCAGAAATATATGAGGCAGTGGTACTCACCCAGGCGGACTCCTCAGGCTTGACGGAGTCCTAACACAGGATACTCATTTATATGCAAAAAATATTAGAGGGTGGCGAAAGATCAAGCCAGTCTCGCCATCGCCCAAGCCCGAGACGGTCGCAGACCGGTGGTAGGCTCTAACTCTCGAGAAAAAAATTACTAAACCAAGACTGACTGAACGAATTGAAGAGATTTAAATGTACGGATTAGAGGCAGACGCGGGCGCGAAACGACGCTACGCCGGGCTACACGCGCCTCGAGCTGCCTTTGACTACAGTCACAGAACCCACTCCCGATGGCTTATGCGCAAACGTATTTGCGAACAGTGCACGCTTCGACCGCAGTTCGCCTCGAATCCATACACACCTACAGGTAATCTACACTAGAGCCTAGTCCACCCACCTCAGCATGCCTGGTGCGCTCCGTCAGCAGCCTGGCCGTGGCCTCGCCCTCCAGCTCCACCACCGCGCGCGACAGCAACGTGTTCTGCCCAACCAGGTCGCCCACCCACGACCGCAGCACGTCCACTTGCATCTAGCGAGGGAAGCGCTCAGCACACTCCACGGAGCAATTCAGTTTACGATCGATTGGGTAAAAAACACCTATTATGTTGACTATCGCGGTATGGTTGATTTTTGGAACATTTTGATTTTCTACCCACACAATAGGATAAGCCAAGCTTTGTGCTTGGCACGGTCTATAGCATGTTGGTGTCGCTATTCGTCAATTGTTTTGCGGTTCAGCTAGTAGTGAGACAGTAACCTTACCACTTGCGAAATATAATCGATTTCTCGCAAAATATATCTACCTAATTAGAACGAGGCTAATAAGAAAGTTCATGTCTTTCCTGAATAGGACTTTATCTAAAAGGTACAGTGAAGTATAAGGATAATTTTACGTAGTGTTTCCTTACAGAGCTAATGCAATCCCTAGTTCAAGGGTTTCCAAATATACCCACTTTCACCCTCTCGTAGCGACTAAATGCACAAAGAAATTGTTAGAATGAAATCCGTCAAAATCTCAAAATTATCTACAAACTTAGCAAAATCTACAGACCTATAAATTTTTCTGCGGATGCGGGACGAAATACAGCGAGATATACATCAATTAAATGTTCATTTGGCTAACATTAGTTAAAGATATGCATAGTCTGTGACATATTAGTTTCAAACGAACACGCCACATTCAGCGATTAAGTTCGATACGCGTTTGAGACTACGATGCAAATGTATCAGTTATGCGTTATCTTAACAAGTACCACAGAATATTAATACTATTGTAAAGATCATGATACTGGTCAAACACGTCGTCGACTCGCCGCATTGTAGGTAAGCAAACACCAGCGACATGGTATGGCGGCAAATCAAGAGGATATCCACCCACATAGGCATAAAACCTAAAGTAATCGCGAATTAAAATAGATATGCCGTCAAACCTGCACTTTCCTAGAGCCGCCGACCTTCTCGACGAGTTCCAGGCGGTCCTCATAGGCCTTGTGCACGTCATTGAGCACGGCCAGCGAAGGGCCGGCGCCGCACCCGCAGTCCGCCGTGCGCCGCCCCGCACACTCCACACCACTGCCTTCCATACCACTACAAACCTAACACTTCCTAACACAAAACACTTCACTATTACATCTCAGATTGTGGGGATTTTTGGCCAAGCTGTTTGGCTTTGATTGTGGCTGTCAGCTTTTTCGCGTGGCGTCGTGAATGACAGGATGTCGCGTCACGCGCTTTCTTCTTTTCTGTCAGTACCAAGGAGATTGGATATGCTTAAAAAGTTTAGTTATTTGATCAATGTAGGGGTTCCACGGATTTATATTATAACGCCACAGCAGGAAAATTTACATTATGAATAGGTATTTAATTTGATGATAATCATTTTCTTCATCATCTTGGCGGTAACCCGACTCAGCGGGTAGTGATAGAAGTGCCAGCCAAGATCCCCCCTTCTACCCGGGAAGCGCTGCGGTTTCCTACCGAAATCCTGTTTAGGCTTTTTACGTGCGACGACTGTCTGACCCACACAACCGTTAGGGAGGTTTCCCTGCTGACGACCAAGGCTCTGCCTGGTCGACAGAGCCTTGGTCTTAGGCCCAGAAGAGGATGTTGGTAAAGCCCCATAATCCCCGCTGCTAAAACAGAGGCATCTTACAATGACCGTGATAGAATAGCAATTACTATAGCTAATCATCATCTTGGCGTTAATGTCCCGGTTGTGCACATGGGCACTAGGGGCCGGGGTCCGCCAGGATTTGGAGGAAGTGGAGCGACTGCCATCTGTCCTCCGTGACCCTGCTACCAAGGGAACCTGCCCAGATTGGATCATAGTTAAACATGCAGTCGCCTGAATGTGCAGGTTTCATCATGGTGTGAAAAGAGTCAATGATAGGCATGCTCAATCTTCCGCCGCATCGTTACTTACCATTACTAAGAACATTTGTTGCCTTTGGTCCGTACTTCATCAATGTCTTGTCTGCTTTGCACTTTGCGGCCACTTTGCACGGTAATTTTTATAATATTGGACGGTAGTTTAAAAAAAACAGTATATTTAAATAAAACACTACAAATAACAAGTTGGTGTATAATTTATTTTGATTAGTCATTTGGCTAGTTCTTTGTACATGAGTGCCCCACGCTAGCTTTGCGAGTGCGAGTGACCTAACCCCTTATAATATACATTCTCTTACTACCTATAACAACAAACAAAGAGCTTTGCTCCATACTGTACACTTAATCTTTTTATAGGTACATTATAATACGTACGGTCTATTGTACGTACGGATCTTATAATTTACAATAATAATTATACAGGGTGTATCTAAAGATAATTCAGTCACTTACAACAGTAGATACCGCATGAAATACTACGATCATTTATCTATTGGTCAAATTCATTTCGACCTTTTGTCAGTGTCCTTCCTTATAAATTGTGACATCTATCGCTCCAATAGGGAAACACAACAATACCCACCACCACGAGCATTCGAGCTCAAAGTTGGCAAACATCGCACATAGATGGCGCTGACCAAGCCTTCCTTCATACAAATCTCAACTTTCCATATAACCCACATCGCGCTAGAGAAGTATTCCAACTTCTGCGATGTAATGACCGTTGGTCCCCTGGTCATGACACCAGGCCAGGTGGGTAATTACCCCTTTTCACCTCGACATCTTTGCTTGCCTACATTGGCGGCTATCTATCTAATACCCATACGTCCTACCGTTAAATATCCATCCAATAAGACACATGATTGGTCGTATTATACGTGAAACTCTTATAGCGAAGATTTTGCTGAAAAGCTCACCCTGAGAGCTAACACATATTGTAGTATATCGAAGCATTATCTACTATCGTAACTGATTGAAGACATTTTGCAATACATCGCAAAGAATGACTTTTTTTCGTGCAGTATATACCTACATTACCTACTTCAACAACAGAGAATAATATAAAATCGGAATCAGCAGCAACACTGTATGAACTTCACAACTTTTGGCAAATAGACGTCTACGGAACACTTTGAAGTTAACATTAAAAAAAAGCTTCAAAAAGTTAATTCGAAACAATCATAAATTCTATAGTAGCAAACTTCACTCACATACTTTGCGACTTCAATATTTAAAACATATAAATTGTACATAACATAAAATAAATACTCGGAAAATGCATCATCATTCTAACCAATTAACACTACTACATATTTAGGAATACTCTATTAATTCCATGGAACACATTTTGTGAGATTACTTAGAATAATAAACTCCATACAACATAGCAATAACAGGATAAAATAATATACAAAAGAGAACAGTCAAAGAACAATTTCTGTAAAATACGTGCACTTTTTAATGAGGGATTACAAAGTCCACGAGATGGCGTTATCTGCTGTCAAAATAAAGCCCTGTCATTGGCTGGAATAGATTCGTCATTTTAAAGCAGTTGTTTTTGTCCAATAGCACGACAGTATCTTGACAACAGACATTACGCTTCACTAGCGCCATCTGAAACCGTGAGAACCTTTATTACACTAGTTACAAATCTCAACAGACCATCTGGTTTTAAACTACACCCTAGGTGCAAAATTGCAGATAGGATGCTGGGAACTGTCATGTGACTGCGCTTGCTTGCAGTCGGTGTGCAGTCACGCAGAAACAACCCCTGTATCGGGACTCATTCCCACCGTGCCAACGCCTGTTTAGCCAGAGCTTATAGCGACCTCATCAACACGACACATCGACACTGAAGAAGACATA
Organism: Blastobasis lacticolella; assembly: GCA_905147135.1. NCBI lineage: Eukaryota > Metazoa > Arthropoda > Insecta > Lepidoptera > Blastobasidae > Blastobasis > Blastobasis lacticolella. Next base: position 881,559 of record LR990043.1, read on the forward strand.
TCAATAAGAAAGGACAAGCTAATACTGTCTTGGAACCCACAACTTTAGGAAGTAAAAGGTAGGTAGACAGCAGCATTGTTTCATCAGAACTACTCCCAACAAATAGCGGAGACATTAAGTTCTTTCTTTTAACTAATGACAGTCTTATCATAGCTTAGCGCCATCTGCGAGATTTCTGGATTCTAAAGGCAGCAGAACCTTCTGTTGGCAATATCGATACAGGACATAAGAATAGCATCCAAACTGCTATTAAGCAGCTAGCGTGCACTACTAGACTGTCTGTTAAGACACTACAAATCGGAAGACCTACTTTAGGCTGCCAGCACAAATGCCAATAATATTGACAATTATTGTCTATGGAATATTGACAATGCTGGAACTACATTTAACATTTTTATTTTTTAATATTGACAATACTACCCGCAAATTCACTACAATATTGCCGGGTGTCCGGAGTCCGGACTACGAACCATACTACACTGTTTACTCATAGAGAATTCAAGATAAGTGTAAACAAGGCGGCACGCGCCGTAGAAACGATTACTAAGGTACCGATTGACTTTTAGTCTAGAAGTTAGTATATGACTCTAGTTTTGAGATTATCTACAAATTGCCTACTTAATCTAATTTAGCTGCTTCGTGCGGCTGGGAAGCGACGGCTCACGACGCATTCAACGCAACCGTGACAGAAAATGAGGGTAGGCGGAATGTAGAGGGCGCTACTCGTCAACATTTTTACAAACATTGGTCAAAGGGTTAGTTAGACGTTATGCGAGTAAAAAGGTGTTCTCATTTTCGTATTTAAACTAACTAACAAACTCCGATTATAGGAAGAGTTCACTGTGCATATAAGATACTCTAACTTGATGGAAACATTGTGACCTACAAGCTGATCTTCTGTCGGAGGTAAGATACATTTTGGGTCTTTAAGAAGGCAGAGTGTACATTTGCTAACGGCAAATAGCCTGCACTCGACCTAGGGTCAAAGGAGCGCCCTCTAACATTCACCTATTTCTAACTCCTACACATCGCCATGTAGTAAGACTACAACCGCTTATACTAGACACTACATAATTAGGAGTATACCTAGGTTCTACATTTTAAATGCAATAGAGTAATCCGAAACAAACTTAACAGCTAAACGAATGTGACTCGATGATTTGGTACTTTACTTTTGGGATAGATTTGAACAATAAGCGAAGCAGGTACTTTAATAGGACGGTTGGACAGGTCAAGAAGCTGTAAAGCGCGTATTTAACCTTGCTAAGCATAATAAACTGGATGGTAAGTTCAGTTATATCACATATTCCATCTCCTTCTTACACGAGGGCATCACACGTAAGATCTTCGTGCAAATTACATGGATAATACCCATCTTTTAACATTCGAATAAGACGTTATTCCATTCTATTCAATTCAAACGATAAACTCTGTGATATTCTGCTTGCTTAATATTATATTTATAGGACCTTATTTTCATATCAGTTGTGTGGATTCAATCTTCTGCCTTTCTGATAGAGTATAAAACTGTTGCATTACTAACACCCGTTTCCACTAAACTTTAATTAAGCATTGCCTAACTAGGAAACTCTTTGGCCTGGCAAATTGGTCTATTACACCAAACCTCTACCTCTAGGCGAGATTTATCGACGGATTCACGTTTTAATGTTGGTAAACTGTAGAGTGCCACAAACTTGTCTAAACCGGTGACGGCGTCGCTGTTGTTGACAAAACTGACATTTCAAAGGGCGACATTTAGAGCCAGTTTTAGCCACGAGTCAGATAAGTTAAGTTTGATGTGGGAAACAGAACGCAACTGTCATTTCAGGCGATGCCTAGAGACTAAGCACCGCTCTATCCACCTCCTAACTTTACGCGTTATCTGACAGCGATAGTTATTTCCTAGCGGTTGGCGAAACGTATTTTCGTCTAAAGCAATTCCTAAGTTCTGGGCATCGGATTTAGGCGACTCCTAAGTTTAGTGAAAACGGGCATAAGTATTGTTTCTTGAATAGCTCATACATTATTATATTGATTAATTTTCACAAATATGGCACACGAAGGACAATAATGACCCACCCATCCAAGCACTTTAAACTTACCATAATATGTAATGTACGTATAGCAAACTAGACATAACATAGGAACCTAGTAGTAAGCACTTTGTGCCTTAAATCTCACATGATATGTGTCACAGCTACAGATAACATTGCACTTACACTAACAGTTAGACGACAATTATAAAACAATTGTTTGCTTACGACAAAAAATAAACCTTATACCAAGGACTATAAAACCTAATTTCATCAAAAAAAAATTCGTAACGTACAAATAAAGGATATACTGTAACAATCTTTGACGGTACAGTTCGTTATATTCAAAACATATACATTTGTCGTGTTTTCTAGCAAATAAGCCATTTCAAGACTAGACTAGAACATACGCAATATGGTTTGCTATACAACAACAATAATAGCACGATACAGGCTAAAGATTATTATAATGACTGACGACCTGAGTGGTTCAGTGGTCAACATGCCGGTCTGCCACGCAAGAGGTCACGGGTTCGATTCTCGGCCGGGCAGAAATTGAAATGATGAATTTTAATTTCTGTTACGGGTCTGGGTGTTCTATGTATAATAAGTATGTATTTAAAAAGTATTTAAGTAGTATATCAGTTATCTAGCACCCATAGTACAAGCTTTGCTTAGTTTGGGGCTAGATGGCGCTATGTGAATATGGGCACGAATATTTATTTATTAATTTATTTATAATGTTTAAGATGTTAGAGCGCGCCACCTATAGGACTAGGATCATTAGAAAGCTGGTCTTGAAAACGGCTCAATACATGGTTGATAAAAGACAACTTATAGAAACGTATGTACACACTGCAATGTCCTCCAACAACCACAAAACAAGTAATGTAACTGTACTGAGGGATGTATACAATAGTCCATTCGCGTTAAGAAAATAGTGAGTAAAGGTGTTTTCACAGTTGAGTTAATTCAGACAATTTATATTTTTTTAAAGATTATATTTAATAATGAATGAAAATCAATTTAATTGTCTCATTTTAAAAATAAACCAAATTTGACAATAGCAGTGGTTATATAAAGTACAATGTAAAAATAATGTCAAGGATGTCCCTTTGCTAAGCATCTGCTATTTGTTCCAACCGGCGAGGTTTCTGCTGTCAACTGTTCACTGTGAACTTAGCTTTCTAATTGGCTGCGACCCGATTGGTCGAGGGGCGGGACTAGGCCTGCGGACAACGATGACTCACTATTTTCTTATCGTGAATGAACCGTAAGATCCCATTTAAGGCATCAGTGTAGTTATCTTACTTCAAGGACTTCTCACTCACGAAAATGTAATGCTCTCTCACACTATCTTGACATTTAAAACCGCCTGTAGGTTTGATTCTAACCGCGTGCTTCGTCTTCTGTGTGCATTCAAATAAATACTTAACTCTACTTACAATAGCGTCTATTCTCCAACGGAGCTACCTCTGTGAGACCTGGAAAGAGAATCAATAATAAAATTACGATTTTGTTATCATACACTTTGGCAGAATTTGTTTTCAATTTTGCAATGAGATATCTGATATTTTTTCACGATTTGAGTGGGTCCCATAGTAAAAGTTGTTTCTTATATAGTAAAAGTTGTTTAATTCCTCTTTTGCTATCAAGATTTTTTTATACCAATGTAGCGACATCTATCGCTCCAATAGGGAAACTTAATGACACTCACATTACAAGTACGTGATCACAAGGTTGGCAAGCATACGCACATAGATGGCGCTGACCGTTCCTACTTCGCGTTTTACGGCCTGACTGATGGTAAGCAGTCACCACAGCCTATGGACGTTTACAATACTTTAAAGTTGCCATATATTTACAAACCTGCATCCACGACCTCCAGTCGCCATCACTCCGGCCAGCTATCACCAGGTGTTCAGTACAGCTGCTTGAGCTGTTCGTACGTGAGGAAGAATATGATGTTCCAGGGCCCCATCCGCAGCCAGGTGGGCACGAAACCCTTGTACAGGGCCGGGAAGCCTTCGCTGCGGACCGTCTGGGAAAGATTAGGTGTTTGTTATTTTGTTTAAGGGTAAACGGGCTTTACCCCACCACTCATTCAGACCAAAAAGCAATAGCCATGTGTTCAGTGGTCCCTACTCCCCCACAATAGCAGGATAGTAATGAGTTCTAGGTACAATTCGAAAGCACAGTTCTATGCTTTTTATTGCATTCCTCTATCACTATACACTATCACACGTATTTGCTATACATTAAACGATCACTAACGTGGATCAAAACCCGAAAAATTATCCCATAACCCCCGTATTAATAAACGAAGCGTAACTTTTCACCTAGGATTAGCAACAGAAACTTCTGTGGCTTTTCCTGCCTGTTAAGTTATGTCATGTTTATTAATAGAGCCGTTAAAGAGTAAAAAAATAGAAAAAGATGAGACCTGTAAAAATGGAGCACATAGATCTCGACAACTCTTTTTTCTTATTTTATACGGCAGACAAACAGGCAAGCGGGCCACCTTGTGGAAAGTGGACACCACCGCATATGGACATCAGCAACACCAGGGTAGTCACCAATGCGTTGCCCGCCTCTAAAGAGACCTCTAATATACCTCTTGAACGATCCCATGTCATAGTCCAAAGGAAACACTGTGGCACTATAGAACTTTCATATCGTTGTCCAGTAAACTCACCCGTAGGAAGCAATCGACAGTGCCAGCGTAGAGCCGCGGCCCGCCGCCCACGCCCCCCTTCATGTTCCTTTGGTTCATCATCCGCGTCTACAGAAGGGAAAGAAAGAGTCTATGACATCACTATCGTCATTCGCCGTAGGTAAAAAGCCAAAACACTACCTTTAAAATACATACAGTTGAAGAATAGAAAACGTTACCTGCGAATGTGTTCCCTGATCATTTTAATCTGGGCGCCTGCAAGGCTAGAGTGAGTCTTCGGCCGCAAAGGCCGGATTTCACCAAATAAAATTTAGCGCTTTTTTACTAGGAAAGCGGACCCTGGCAGAGGCCGGAAGCGACCGCTAGGATGGTGATGGTGGCGGAGACGGGCGCTCCCGCTGCCGCGCGGGCCTTCCAGCTAGTAAACGTCCAGTGGCCCTAGCACAAGTATGTCTGCGACAAAGCTCGCGCCGCGGGAGAGCGTTTGTCTCTTTCTCTCAATACTAAGATGAAAGAGATAGCAATACCTATGTCGCGCTTTTTCTCGCTTATCGCGCGCGAGAGCAACTTGTGCTAGGCCTACAGGTAGGACTCTATCAACCCTGAGGAGTCGACCTTGGTGAGTACCACCGACTTATCTATTCCTGCCGCCAAGCCACAAGCTTGCATTGTTGTGTTCCGGTTAGAAGTCCTCACACTGACAACACACTTGCGGTTCTGTAGTTTTGTTGTCTGCAACCGACATTCATGAATTGTAGATGTTATGGGCGACAGTAACCGCTTACCCTCAGGTGGGTTATCTGCTTGTTCTTCACTGCGTATCATAAGAAATAATCTGACCTCCACGACCCTGTTAACAGGGGCTGGGTTACAAAGTGTCTCAAAACTGCAAAACCTGTATAATTTCATGAATGCAAACTTAAACCTGACAAGCACGACTAGCACAGGTGCACCAGCGACACAGCTCGCGTCGCGAGAGAGCGTTTGTTTTCTTCTCTGCTATGCATCGAAGATAGCCGTGCATTGGTTCACCCCCTGACAGAGCCAATCCTCACCCGTATAACATCGAGCGGCGTACTCGCGACGGCGCTCCCCAAGCTGGCCAGCAGACTCGACGCGAAATGATTCGCTGGCGAGTCGCCAAGCACCGGCGTGAGTTTCTTCTTGCTCGCATCATACACCGGTAACTCCACGGCTGCGATGACAGCCGCCCGTTGAGACGTCGGGCCGACGCCGCGCCAGAGCCCGCGGGCGCCCTCCAGCCGGTATATATCGATGAAGCAGCGGACGAGGTTGCGTTTCTCTGTGCCCATCTGGGGTGGATTGACGGGTGGTAGAAGGTGTAAGTCTAAAGCGATATGCCTAATGAACGATACGTAATATGAGCAAGCATCCATCTAGGATAACGGCCATATTAAATCGAAATGTCTAATGAGGTGCAGCACCTTAGGTTCTTGTAAGACTTTTACCCCTACCATGTATGGCGTTACGTAACTTGATCTGTGTGTAACGAGGCAATCCGTGGCAGTTTTGGCGTGAGAGACATCGCGAATAAGAATCGAAGAGGCAAAGTAAAAGGGAAAGAAAAGTCATCAAAGGTGGATTCTTCGCATTCCCAAGTTGAATACAACGATTTTTTTGCTTACAACCATGCAATTTGTGAGAGCAAGTGACACTAAGTCATATCGAAAAATAAATACTAAATATCGTAAAATTATATCAGTTTGAGTTGCGAGAGAAAACATGACTATTGAATGTGTCGTGATTACCTATAATTTGTTTTCATACATCGTGACACTCGTGACGGGAACACAAATACAAATTCAGTGCGTTGATAGACAGTGTCTAACAACTTAACCTACTGATAACTACGACAAAGTCTACAATCTACATGTACTCAAATACATAACATTCATACATAAATACACACGTAATAGTTACAAACATTGCAAGTTAAATAAAAGCTTATAAAAAATCATTGCGATCCCCAACCCGCCTGCCAAATGGTTATAACAAAACCCTCCGCTGTCGTGGAGGAGGCTCGGGTCTAGCAGTGGACTATTATAGGCTTGTGATGACATTGTGACAATCTCTTTCATTGGTACAGATTTTTTAATCCATCTAGTGAGCTAATTCGTCCTACATACACAAGAATTCACATTTCACAGTAAGATAACATTAGTGGGAGAGCCAATAAAGATAACACAATCACAGTTTGAAGTATATTAGGTATGGTAAATCCCCATTGTGGAGGTAGACATAATAGGCCGAAGGTCTTCGTATTTGTGATAAGTATACTTCGTGTCAGTATGGGACCGTATCTACTATTATATAACGCCATCATCGTTGGTTACGCGGTGAGCTTGGCATGCCTAATGCAATACCTACTTGACCATACTCCATAGCAAACAATTGTACCATAACCGATTTGGTTACAAGTTATCAAAATTAAGATTGAATATCGCATTCATTGCAGTACAACTTTTGCAATACCAGGGGCATCACCCACGCGTTGCCGACCCCGTAAAAACCTTTTCACCCCTTTCTTGAAGAACTCGATGTTGTACTCTATAGGGAAAACCTGTTCAGGTAGTTCATTCCACAACCTTAGTGTGCGTAGGAGAAAGTTCCTTTGGAACCGCACAGTTCGCGACCAATTTGGCTCCAAGATGTGAAAAAGGAAAAAACATATTGTCATATAGTCATCACAGGCATATAACTGTCACGCTTGGCTGGCAGGTTGTAGATCGCAGTGATTTTTTCTGGTCTATAGAGGTCCTAGCTAGAGGCACAAAATAATAAACCTAACAGAAGGTCAACGGCATACAAACGCGCTTTGCAGGTACACTACTACAAGCGCTGCAAGAATGCAGGCAAAAATTTCTCCTAAGACGCGACGCAGTCGTATGAGCGGAGGCCGCAACGCGCTATCAATCTGACCTCCGTGACTCTGTTACCAGGGCAACCTGACCAGATTGTATCATGGTTACACATTTCATCACGATGTTTTGCCTCTCCATAAGAGCATCGGTTAGTATTCAACTAATTTACCTAAATAACTCAGAAGAGAGTCCTTGGTACATGGCTGCAGTGGGATTAGAACCCGGTACCATTAGGCCATCGGCGTCGGTGGCCGAGCGGTTAGAGTATGCAACTCGTAAGCCAGAGGTCCCGGGATCGAATTCCGCTCCGGCCATATACCAATGACTGTTTTCTGAGTTATGTACACTAGTTGAATACTAACCGATGCTCTTACGGTGAGGGAAAACATCGTGATGAAACCTGCACATTCAGGCGACTGGATGTGTAACCATGATCCAATCTGGTCAGGTTCCCCTGGTAGCAGGGTCATAGAGGTCAGATGGCAGTCGCTCCACTGTAATTACCTGACCTGCCGAATCCTGGATCACGGTCAAGGCGGACCCCGGGCCCTCGTGCGCGAGAGCACAACCGGGATATTAACGCCAAGATGACCATTATGCCATCGGCGCTCTTTGCGTTGAACCTCCGTATACTCTAAGCTAGAGGTCTGCTGCTCCATAAAATAATTCGTCTTGTACAGAAATCAGCACTACAACCTGTTTAGACTTTGCACCGTCTCCGGTCAGTACGCGCATCCATATGATGCTAGCTCTTTTTAACCCACGACCAAAAACGTTTGACGTGTGTATCTGAGGCTTTGTGTATATATGTATATGTCTGTCTGTCGCATCGTAGCTCCCGAAAGGATGGATCGATTTGGATTTTCTGTATTTGAAACCCAGTTTAATCATTACAATAAAATATAAATAAAAATAATCGTGGACAAATTCACACAGCGCCATCTAGCCCCAAAGTAAGCAAAGCTTGTGTTATGGGTGCTAAATAACTGATAAACTACTTATATACTTTTAAATACATACTTATTGTACATAGAACACCCAGACCCGTAACAGAAATTAAAATTCATCATTTCAATTTCTGCCCGGGCGGGAATCGAACCCGGGACCTCTTGCGTAGCAGACCGGCATGTTGACCACTGAACCACTCAGGTCGTCGCAGGTTCAGTAGTTATAGAAAATATTTGAGGTACTAGGACTTTACCGTCGGTAAGGTTATTATACTGGTGATGGGTAGATTAATTGCTGTGCTGCCGTCTATCCGATACCAGTAAGACGAAGGGGTTGGATACCGCGCGGTACTTGACAATATAATTTAATTCCATTCGTTGCACATGGCAAGTCATCAGACAGTGGTCTAAATGGTGGTGATGGTGAGCAATGTATAACGGTGGTGAGTAGTTTATCACGGTGGTGAGTAGTGAGCATGGTTGCTAGTTTATGACGGTGGTGAGGCGTGCAGCGTGTAACGATGTTAAGCAGCGTGACGGCGGTGAGTAGTTTATCACGGTGATGAGCAGGTATGGCGGTAGTGAGCAGTGTGCGACGGTGGTGAACATTGTGTGACGGTCGTGAGTAGCGTTTAACGACGGTGATCCGTTTCTGACGGCGGTGGACATTGTGTACCTGTGGTGAGCAGATTGCGACGGTGGTGAGTAGCGTCTGACGGCCGTGAACAGTGTGTGCCGGTGTTGAGCGGAGTGTGACCGCGATCAGTGTGACGGTGGTCAGCAATTCATGTCTGTGATGAGCGGTACTCGACCCACCTGCATGCGCACTTTGAGCACGTCCGTGGGGTTGGCGATGGCGCTGGAGAGGCCGCCGGCGAACGCGGCGCACGCGGTGTTGGTGGGGAGGCGCTCGCGCGCGCCGCCGTCCGCGCGCCGCGCGCCGATCCACGCCTTCAGCGAGTAGTAGGTGCCGAACTTTATCGTGCCGTACGTCGCTTGCCGGAGCACCGCCGGCCATATTCTGCGATTGTGCGTGGAAATTGTAGATAGCTACGTAATTTATTGAAATTTGTATGAGGATCTCAGTGCTCAAGGAACTGTTAACGAAAAAATAAAGAAAATACTTTATAATAGAAATAGCTATTTCAAAATTGTTCCTTTGACGTTTAATATGAGGATGAGGTTTCGGTTGGAAGATACAAAAAATCGAAAAGGCACCCGGAGGTTTCACCAAAAATCATTCAGCCGTTTCCTACCTGAAGAAGTACAAACATGTTTTAAAAATAATATTTAGATTTCTAGAAAACAGGTGGCTGAAATATAATAATGTTATATATATATATTTAGAACCACCTCATAGACTATACCCGACACAATAGGATTACGAAAAAAAATGTTTGCATAATATAACTTTCCTCTGCAATGACGAAAGTCGGACTCATGCGATTCAAATTGATCTAATAGGTCTACAGAACAAATGTGCGCCGTAGGACAATTCTAATAAGAAGTGCCGAATTATAACAATATTTTGCATTATACTCTCAATAGAGCACCTATGCTATTTTATAAATAAAACTGTACATAAACTGTAATAAAAATAATATTATTAAAAAAAATTTCAAACTCAAAAAAATCTAATAAACAAGATTAAAATGATATTCACTGCCAAAAGATTCATGAAGAACATTTGGCATTTTTCCTTTAAATTAAATGACCTGGTGAAAACAACGAAGTGTGCCAAAAGATCGTCAGGTACAGTGATTCAGCTAAAACACATTTTTAGAACCAATATGTAGTTTGTAAATATTTACATCGAAACTTCATTACTTTAATAAGAATTTTAAGGAATTTACGTTTCCTGATGTTAGTATAAACTAAATGACATGGATTAAAATAACATACAATACAAGAGAACATATAATTTGAATTTATGTGGGTGCCATTACCACTACATATTATAAAACAGTCCCACACCATGTCTGTCTGTCTGTTTGTAATAAACTCAAAAACTACTGAACGGATTTTCATACGGTTTTCTAAGACGCGTACGAAATCGCGGCGGGCCAGCTAGTACTTGATAAGATAATATCTATATGCATTATACAATCTCTACATGTCAAACACAATGTACATTTTTTAGATAAGAGATAATCAATCATTACCACTTGTCAGTCAAGTTTGATTAATCAAATCAAACACATTAGACTAGTTTGAGGAAAACTGTTTGAGCAAAGAGCAAAATGATAATCCTAATAAATAGATAACAAATCTTATGTAAGTTGAGCAGGTTTATTCAAGTTTATTCAATTTTAACGTCTTAATTAAAGTTGACAACTTTAAATTAGTGGTTGACAATATAAAATTTCTCTTTTTTGTATGTAGTAGAGCATCATTTACATTACAAGAGATGAAATAATAGATCTTAACTTGAGCATAGAAATTTATATAAAAAAATACCTACCTTAAATAATCAGATAATGTTAGTTTGACAATGGTTTATTGTATTAACATTGGTGGTTGTGGTGTGTTGATTTAACATATCAATTTAACGGTCAGAGACCTCTATAGTGCAATAATGATAAGAATATCCTAATGACAGTTTAAGAGGCAAATTATAAATTCTGGTTTTTATGTCAATTGCCTGTTTGTATACCGTATAGTAAGCCACCTGTTGGAAGGTGGTCCCAACTGCCTATGAACATTAGCAACACCAGAGGAATCACTAGCATATGGACATTAGCAACAGAGGTATCACCACTATGAAGCAGGAACTGATTGACTCTGGTATTATTCACTCACCCACAATAAAGTGCTTTGACACCTTCCTGCTGTGATGTCTTCACAAAGCAGTCCACCATGCCTGAATACCGGAGTTCCACATGGTGGTGATCTATCTTCTGACCCTGGATCTGCAGCCGCGTCTTTGTGGTATCAATGGGGAATGTGCCTACGTAGAGTTTAAATTGTTAATACCTTATATCTAACGATATTTCTGGCATATTCAGAGTTTAACAAGAACTTAACATTATCTAATTCTACTTATAGTAAATTAATACAACAATAAAAAGAAAAAGAAATTGACAAACTTAAAAAATGTATAAAATGAGGCCGTACGGAAGCGTACCCAAGATGCTGGCAACATTTTAATCAGTTAAGCACCAGCAAAATTGTAAAAAAAACCTTAGTTCATGTTTCTGGAGTTTAGTTATAGTACTCATCAGGTGCCTGATCCCAAACAGTGCACAATAATTTTAATAATTAAAGTACAGAGAATAATCACAGTAATCTTAAAACAAATTGTTTTTTATTGCCAAGCAACAAATATTGATAGGATTTGAATGATTTTCTGTACAGAGTCTAGCATATTCTATTTTTTTGTGGAAATTGATCAAAATCTCATCTTTTACTCATATTTTTATCTTTTTTTAATCTTTTTTTTATTAAATTTGTGTCCCACTGGCGTAACATTGTCGCATAATTTTACTGGTAGCCGTTACGATTAGCAATTAAATTGTTATTTTACGACAAAACTTCAAGGCTCAAAATATGCTCGAATAAAGTACTAAACAAGGTACCTATAGGTTATATCACACAGTATCCAATACATATTGTATAGTTCACTCACCGAATTCAGCCACTATAGATGCCAGTCCACCATAAATAAACGGTCTCCAGTCGCTGTCTCCCATTACACAAACAGATTTTAAATAAAATCTACGGGAATAGCACTTGTTTACCGATTGCACGAACGCAGTTTATAACTTCAAATGGGCTCACTTCGTGCGGCAGACCAACCGCACGAAATGATACGAATGAAGAATATATCTCTGAAATTCTAATTGATCTATTTGAATTTAAGAAATAAGCACAATTAGAAAAAATCCGTAAAATCGTGCACAGAACACATGGATCTTTTCGACGAACATTTAAACATGGGTGGCCAGATTAACGAACATAATTCTCCCGATAGTACTTAACAATACATCAAAAGATGTGCTCTAATTTAACCATAGATTTTTAATTAAATTGAGACCTACAATAAAGACGACTTCACGTAACATACGTTGTCATATTGATAAATAATATTTCGTATTTTAGACAACAACTTCAATATTGCAATAACGCAAATTTCAGCTACAAACAGAGAATTCTATTGATTATGGTCACATTGATATGACAAACGTCAATTGGCTCAAAAAGGTTTGAATCCAGAGTTGTAAAGCAAATTAATAAAAAAATTTAACGTCAATAAAAAAGTATTGCCAAGTTCGTAATGTCGTGCGGAATGAAATGAAATTCTGGCTATAAATTTTAGTTAGGAATGGGGAATTTTCAGACAGCTGGGTGGGTATGGTATTGCAAACGTCCATAGGCTGCGGTGACTGCTTACCATCAGGCAGGCCGTAAGCTAATTTGTCACCTTAGTGGTATTAACAAAAAAATTACCTAGTTAAAAAGTAAAAGTGTAGTTCGGCGTATTAGTCGAAGTTAGTCAAAAAAAAAAGATATTTCTCAAAAATATATTTAGTTTAAGTACTTATTTTATTAAGGAAGCGCAAAATGTCTACGTATACATCATACGGTCCTTTTGAAATTTATTTTTGAGTATCGTGTCTAATCAAAGTTATCTTTTTAAAGTATTTTTATTCAATTTTAACGTCTTAATTATTGAAAAAAAAACAAAGAATGTCCAAAATAAATATGTTTGGATAAGAAGAAACAATACATAAAAGTGCCACCAACTTATCTGTTCAGTAGACAAAATCAGAACTACATTTATTTAGTATTGTGTAGGTATATTCTTACTTTTTAATTCTACATAGCTAATATTTATTAAGGTACACATAATATATTAACAGTTACAGTAAAAATATACACTAATACCTACATATAAGTGGGGGTTACGGTGCCCATTCACCATCTCATGGGCCCAAGCAAACCTAAAGTGCCCCCTGCTGGCAGACGGGCCGGATGGTAGTCGCCGCACATAAAAAGCCAAAACACCGTAAAAAATAGAATGAAAAGGTCTGCTACTGGAATCGAACACCTTGCTAGGGCGTCGCCACTAAACCGCCGCATATCGCCCTAAACCTGCGATAAGTGGGCTAGAGCTACCCTGTCACGCGCGGGCAGTGTTAAAGAATTTAGCACAGATTACTGTGCTGCCATTAATGAATTATCACTATTGGATAAGGAAGTGTGCTTAAGAGCAAGGCGGTGATCTAAAATGGCGGTCGCAAAAGCGCGATCGGCCCAGATGGATCCAATCTTTGCTCTCAGGGTCCTCCAGGAGTAACATTGTAGTAGGAATCAACCGTTGCATTACGCATTTCCCGACCTGCAGAGGGCTTTCGACAGTGTCCCTCGGGAAATAATTTGGTGGACTCTGAGAGCAAAGTCTGTGCTCGAGGCGTATATTTTTATTATACAGGACATGTATGAAAATACTGGAGCTGTCGTCAAAACCACCTTAGGCCATACGGATTACTGTAGGTCTTCACCAGGGTTCTGTGATGAGCTCTTACTTGTTTTGAAATTCAGGACATTCGTCAGCGTACTTTATATGTCTCTAGACTAATACTAAGACATTGTACTGGTGAGCAAGCTTGGGCAGAACCTTGAGACCAGGGAAAATACGTGGAAGGATGAATAAATGAATGAATGGAAGAACGAGTGGAAGGATGTGCTAGAAAACAGTGGTTTGAAGCTAAATATCGCCAAAACAGAGTATATTGCCAGCTACAGCGCGGATCAAGACACCATCCGTATAGGTAACGAAGCTGTCAAAAGAACAAATAAATCCAAATACCTCGGATCCGAGATGCACGAGTCCGGCAATATCGGCCACGATGTCAAGTCTTGAATCTCTACAACTTGGGCCAAATGGCTGGAACTCACGGCAGTCATCTGACCCTAAAATCCCGAAAATACAAAAAATCCAAGATTATAATTAGACCTGTAATGCTCTATGGCTGCGAGACATGGCCACCGCTGACGAAACACGTTCGCGAACTCCACGCCAACGAAATGAAAAGCTGCGCAGGACCCTCACAACAACATCAATGCCTGCCTCCCTAAGGAATGAATATTGTTCTTGTGGCAGTCTTGTGATTAATTGGACATAGTGTCATTAGGCGATAATAAATAATATATAATAAAAAGTTTATTAAATCTTGTGAAATACATTTCAATTAGAGTTAAAAAAAACACGTAAAATGTAAAAATAAAACATCGTTTTTGCCTGAGCTAGGATAATATGATATCCTGTGTTTCAGGCATGAAATTACAGATCGTAAATTAACATAGAATTGTTTTCTATACATATTAAAATAATCACTAGCAAAATATGACGAAGTACACATACAATATTATATCATAAATTAACTTAGAAACTAAAAGTAAGTAATATTTTCATTATAAAAGATATTCGCGTCAGCAAAAAGATTCTATACTGGCAAAGAATATGTTCGTTATGTGCATGTTTGCACTTTAGGTATCTTATGATTTAAGGTTAGTGGGGCAGCGCGCGGTTATTGCGGGGTTAGTAACAAATATAGAAACTATCTACCTATAACATAATGTAAATTAAAAATATCAAATTAACGTTCAAACTAATATCTATCAATGCTTATCATTTTTTGGCGCCCTCATAATCTTTTGTATTTATATATCTCTTCTCGGCCATTAGCTTAGCGGGGCACTCAGTGGCACCCGTATTATGGTTGCTCGGCTTTTTGAAGCGCGAGCACGTTGCGCATTTTGGAGGCTCCGCTTTCTTTGTGCACTCGTTTAGTGAGTGACCTAGATCACCGCAATGGCCGCACGTGATGTCCATCTGACGACAAGTCCTAGCTGCGTGCCCATACTGCTGACACTTATAGCACCTGGTGACAAGAGTGAAGTCTCTGACAGGGCAGGAAGACCAGTTCACTGTCTTGAGTACTCTATCTTGAGTTATAAGCGCCTTAAGCGTATAAGAGCAGGTACTTCTATTATGTAATTGCAGGTCTCAGCATCTTTTTTCCCCGACTTATGGCTTAACTTAACGGATGTTAAAAAGGTCTCAAGTGTCATATCAATCTTTTCGGCCAGGTTTTGATGAAAGATGCATTTGATGACTTCGGGCTCTTGCATCGACACGGGTACTCCGATAACTACAATTCTCGGCATCCGTTTGTTGGGTTCATCTACAGTGAGACCAGAGGATGTCAGCTGGATAGACTGTTTTAGCTTCTCAACGTCGCTTTTGTTGTCAGTGCTGATTATGACCCCGCCATTCTTCGTCTTGCGTAAACCACTCACGTGTAGTTTCATTTCTTCCGGACGTATGAGTTTTTGGACAAGTGATTTGGTTTCTGCGCTTGACTGCTGTTTGTTGTCTGGATAAATGGCAATAGCGCTCACGTTAGTGGGCTTGATAAAGTCATTTTCCCTTTTTTTAACCATGTCAGCGAAGGAAGCCCTACCTGTAGGCTGTGAGAACTCCCCAATGCTGTGCTTTAGCTCTTGAAGTTGCTGTGATAGGTCGAGTTTATCTTGTAAAGTTTCAAGTCTAAGGTACACTTGAGCTGCATTTTTCTTAAGAGCTTGGTACTGTACAGCCATTTGCGAGGTCCCACTACCAATGTTCCTGCACAAGTTAGATTAGAATAAACATTCTCAGTTTCTGGTCAGTATTTAGCTTCCTTTCAGCTGATATAGCGCAAACTTCGTTCAGGTACTGTTTAATCGACTGCATCCAATGTTGTATCTCAGACGTCGACACAATTTCAACAGTTTCCTCAACGGCACGTTGTGGAGTGCAGGGCACAGGACGGAGGCGAGAAGGGCTGCGCCCCATTAAACGTTCTATTTTGTTTTAATAAATAGCGCGAAATGTTATTTTGAATAAAAGAAAAACTGCATTATAATATTCACAAATTGTCACAATTAATTTAGTTTGGCACTTTATTACTGAGTACGATCAAAAAAACGAGGTCACGATTCCGCAAGCGATTACTTAATTAAATATTAGACACGTCCGAACCGAACGGTGCCATCTGTAAGACTCCTACAGGCTGTCTTTAGGCTGACTTTAAGTCAGAGCACTAACTATTTTGTAATAATACAAGTCTTGTATTATTAGAGATCAGTGGGCCAGAGACACAAATAAGCACTGTCATTATTTACATAATCTACTCATGAGGTATGACGGACTGAGGTCATTTATTCTATGACCTTCTGTTGCAGAAAATGCACATGTTCCTGGGATTTTTGTTAGATAATGAATACACTAGGTATTCATTATCTAACAAAAATCTACCCTTAAAACCAAATTTGAAACTTCTTGAGCTGACGTCTTACAAGTAAAACAGTTTTAGGAATCTGATGTATGAATTTTACTTATCTCTTACTCAGATGTAGATGCCCAATAGGTAGAAACGATTTATGAATTTGTAGAAGGATGAAACAATAAGACAATTTGTCTTCTGGGTACAGCTTTGCTAAAAATCTCTACATTATGGCCATTTGTTCTAACATCAATCTAATTAGATGTAAACTACATAGTCCACCTTCTTATAGGTGCTCAGTCGGTATGTAAACAAGGTTGATGTTGAGGTCAGCAACCTCATCGTAAATCCTACTTTTCTCTTGAACTAATAGGCGAGCTACTCGCCCTATACCCAATCTTCCAGGCCATGAGTTGAAGCTTCTCCACTATTCTCTTCTAACAGGTATAATTCCCAACCCGAAACATAGAGAAATATAAAGTTTTAATACATGTCGTGTAATAAGCAATATAAATCTGTTGATGCGCGCATCATTTTCTTTACACAACTCTACTATGAAAATTCCAAAAACTCTACGTAGTTAGACTTTGTCGTTTGTCAAGGACTAAAGTCATAATAATATTCACGGTTTCTGTGTTTATTGTATTGTTATTACTGTTATAAAATCAAATGATCCAATAAATTTGGATTTGTGAACATAAAATAGAGAAACTTAGCATCTATCTATTGGTAATTTGCCATTAAGGGTTAGAATAAATATATCTAGTGGCTCCATCTAGTCTTCTTACCAGGAATGATTAAATAGATTCTTCCACGGCCACGTTGGAACTTGGCTGTATGCGTCATACTATATAAACACGAACAGGTGTTCAAAAACTGTTGGTACGTGGCCAACAAACAATAAACTGATAAGAGCAACTATCTATTTATATACAATTTCGCGTAATGGAAATATTTTGCACTATTTTATGATTGTTAAAATGAATCTTTTGTATTACTTTTGAAGTATTTTGAATCAATTAGTTTGGGTTTATACATTGAATAGTCAATGAATATCACTATATTGACTTATTTATTTTATAATACTAAAATAAGAATTAATTAGTCAATTGGATCAAAGATCAAAGAATCTCTAAATGACGATAGACTTGGTCGATTAATTCAAAAAAGAAATACGAACATTAATGTTGTGACCCTTATTATTGCACTGAAAAATCTTATTCAAGAGCCTTATTGAAATGATGAACATCAAGGTCACTTGTGAAATGATGTGGAAAACTTACTAATTTGATATAAACTGTAATGTGAACGTTTTCTTGGAAAAATCCACAAGGAATGCATATTCAAGAGCGTTAATAGTTGTAATCAATTTCATAACCCAATTTTCTAACCAAGTAAATAATTGGCTAGGTGCCTTATCATTAACAGATAAGGACGTCAATGGGATTACCGTTATTTTCCAATGAAAAATGTTCGTCTGCTTAACTTAAAAACATGTGATAAATCTCCGAATTAATTGGACGGGAAACCCAAATGGTAGTGGACTTATCAGTGTCGGGTTCTAGAGGGCAAAACTATTATCACAAACATTTTGATGTAAGTCTAAAAGACTCTCTATTACTGTGTAATAAAGGTTAATAGTTTGCAATTATAGAGAGATAACAGAACGTAATTCGGTCTAATGGCTGCAAAAATACGAATTATTAATAACTAATCAACGCTGTTGAATAAGACTTTTGTCGTTTAATTCCTGACGAAATTGAAAACTTGAGAAAGATGTCTTCGTTGGTTATTTTTGAATTAAAATAAAATTCAAATGATGAATTTCACTGGATTTAAGAAAATATTAATCTGTGATGTATCATCAAATCTAAAAGCTTTTTTACTTCAGAACAAAAATACTGAACAAAGTGAAGTCATATAGCTACCGTGCGACCTTTGAAAAGGCTCTAAGGCTCTATACTTCTGGAAAATTTTACCATTTTCTCCACCAACCTTCGACGAGCTTATCAGTTGATCTTTGATTAATTAATTCAGATTAAAGCTTGCGTGACGTCAGCGTAGAAGGTAAACACTGTGATCATAACCTACCGCAACTCAAACTTGTAAGTGTAATAACTAATAACACATTAGCTCACTATCTGCGCTATCTTAGGTGATAGGTCAGGATTTGCCCGCGGCTCTGTGGTCAGTCGCTGATATTTTTCGCAGCTTACGCACGAGCTCAAAGTGATAGTAGTGATGATTTATTTTTGTGGAAACAAAGGAAACGTTATTTTAATTAAATGTAAGCACAGCTTTTATTCTTTAATGAAGAGTTATTGTGAATTTAAAACGTGTGATGATGATAAGGAAATTTATTTGTTTCTTATTTATTTCAGATGCCAAATAAAAAGGTTAACGAGATCCAATTCTATGTGGTTCATTTTATACAGAAACCTTCTAAAACAATTGATCACTACATATGTGTACCATACGATTGGGCGATACATAAATTAACAGATAAGAAGGTGGTTGTTGCATACCCAAAGCACGAAGATCCCATCGTGACGAGAGAACGTGTTAAGAAAAAAGAGAAACACAAGGATGAGTGGAAGTTTTGTACGGCTGAATTGAAATATCAAACAGGTAAATTTGAATCAATGGATTAGTTGTGTACATTGTACCATTGCATTTTATTTTTTAAATTACCTCAGAAATTATGGGAATTCACGTGTATTTTTCAGATACTTACAAGAATGCAGAGCGTAATCATAAGCTTTTGGTACAAGAAAATTCAAGCACAAATGGTAAGAGTCAAAACTCTATTTATTAATTTAACAAGTGAAAATTTTTCAAAATGTGAAAGTAGAATTAACGAATTTTACACATTTTAGTTACCGTAAACCTATAATTTTACACATAACAAATTATGATGATATTGCACGCCTCATAGTTCGAAAACAATTATTTAGTTTAACATAGTAAATAAATTGATTAAAAATAGACTTTCGCGTACGTTCGTACATCTGTGTGTATGGATCCGTCTATGTAGCAGGAAAATTTATCGAAAAAATTATCGTAAGTACTGGAATAATTTTTTTTGTATTATTTTAAGTATCGCTTGGCAGTGTTTTTCAATTAATATGAGTGCTTGATTCACTATCACTTAATAATTATTTATAAAAAACTAAAATACAACTGTGTATTTGTATATTTATATTTATATACAAATGAAGATTAGCCTGAAATCGTAAGATAAAAAAGTTGAGATCGGCGCATGCGCTGTGTAAATTTCATCTTAGGAAATTTTGCGAAACTTAAATCGATAAATTTTTTGTTATTTCAGTATTAAAGACTTAATGAAATTTTTTATCTTAAAATTTATTTAAATAACCGCTATGAGGCGTGCACTTTTGGATTTGTCAATTTTTTTAAATACCTATTTTTAATAAATAATGTCAATATAACTTCATATCATTTTTTTTTTAAGTATATGAATAATAAATATAACTAAATTATAATAAGATATTTATTTTAAGTTATGTTTAATCGTTTCAGTGACATAACTTCAATATTTTAGTTTAACTTCAATCGCGCGTAAAGATTACACTCACAAATTTTTTCTTCAACAGTTAATGACATTTTTATTCATTTTTTAGACAAACATTTTTTTTATTTTTTTCTAGACAAACAACAAAAAATTCCGAAGGATCAAGAATCATACGGGAGCAACCAGAAACATTCGTCAAAGTCTAAAGATAAATCTGAGAGAACAGTAAAGCCGTATGAAATTCCTCAAAAATCATCGGTGAAAGATACGAATAAAAGATTATTTGACGAATCAAAGAAACAAATTTTATTAAAACGAGTAAATTGGGCAACAACCGAAACTACCAACTCAACTCCTCAGAACACTGATCCGCAACCGGAATCTTCAAAAACAGAGCAATCGATTGCCATCAGGGATAAGCAATCAAATGAGAGTAAGACTGAAAAAACTGCAGCAACCAGCGGTGTAAAGATTACTGAAGGGAGCTCACAGTCTACTAAACAAAACAATCACAAACCCAGAGAAACAGATTCAAGCTTACTTGTAATAGAATCAGATGTGTCTACTGAAGTCATCAATAGTAAAGGTCACTCGCAGCAGGAGCAGCCCAGAGAAACCAATAGAAACCAAAATCAACTTTCTAGTAATTCAACAGGTGCACCGAAAAAATTACGTGTAACAGATGATCGAACTCTTGTTACACCTTCTAACAATCAAGAACCACGCGTTGCTGATCAGGCTGAAAATTTTAAGAAAAATGTGACTATTACCTCGCAAAAGCCTTTAAATCTAATAGATCCAACCAAGCCATTACCAATGCCTTCATCAAGGCACTCATTAAGCACTCAACAACCATCACCAGCCAATATTCAAAATCGGGGATACCAAGGACCATCAATTACGAATAGGATGAATTGCACTCTGATTGGAGGCATGACGATTACCTCTCAAGAAATCCAGCATGCAGCAAGAATAAATGTAGTACCTTTTACTGAACCAAGAGTTGTTCACACTGCCGCTAGTGTCACAGCTTCTCAAAAAATTCCAAAACGTCATCAGCATCCTGTCGTTGTCTGTCAAGATGTACAGCAAAATTTAACAGCTCCACAAGAACACATGCAACAAATACGTGGACAAGAGTTACCTTCAAAACCCACAGGACATAGGCTTGATCCTAAACTTCGTTCAGAAAACCCTCCGATCAGTGAACTTACACAGCATCAACCTATCAGACCATCCTTCAATAATGATCCAACGAACGTACCAAGTCAGTTTCACCAACCTCCGGAGATCCAACATCAAGCACAAAAAACAGTCAGTCAACAAGATGTTCAACAGTCACAATGTTCTACCAACGTTCCTATTTTGCCCACAAACAATAGACCTAGCCCAACTCTTCAAGAAGACAAACAGACAACAGCGTCATCCACTTCATCAACAGCTCCAACCTTAATAAACCAAGTACTATTAACTGCTATTAAAAACTATCCATGGAATGAGCAGAAAATTCAAGCAATTCTAAATAAGATTTTCAAGGAACAGAGCAATCCTACAGCAAGCAACAGTACATCTTATCAATCATCGAGAATGGAACCTCCACCAGTCCATCAAAATGTAGATCAATATCCACGTACGCAGACTCAGCAAGTTGATGGATCTGATGAAGCAAATCTGACTATGAAACGACACCTTCAAGATGGCACTGTCAGATCTGCTAATAATAAAATGAAAGTAAATAACATTGAAAGTCAAACAATCCTGTGCATGCAAAAACCTTTGTCACCAAATCACAGTGCAGCATTAGATTCAGAAATTGATACAGATCATGAAACAGCTTTAAGCTGTGAAATGTCAATAGATGAAGCACATGTGGAAGTAAATGAGACTAACCAGACTGAACATTATTCAGTAGACAGATCGACTTTGCAAAACCCTCTATCAAAATTGGCCATGGAGCAACAAAAGTTAGAACAATTAATTACCATCTACACCCAAGTGATCTCCAATTTTCAAGATAATTTAAATACATTCATTAATTTACGGAATTTCCTCTCCGGAACTGCTAAGTCATATCAAAAGTTCATCGATAACGAAAGAATCAATACGTCGGAAAATTCAGCAAGTCACGAACCTTCTTCTAGCAACGTCACACATGAAGTATCGTCAGTTGTTGAAAAGAGACAAATTGCAGCAACTGAGAGACAAAATTCTAGCAACGGGAATCAATCGAACAATGACGTCACTAAAGCACCAGAAAGAAGTCAGCAAAGAGATTCCAGAAGGCATCCAAATTCCACACAGCAGTTCGCTCTACCACCGGAATATAATTCTAACGATACAAAATGGACTCTGAAATATCAGGCTAATATGATTGGACTCCAAGAACTTATATCAAACACCAATATTTATGTCAGGTCCAGCGAGCTCAAACGTTTTGAGCAAGTATCGAATTCTTCTCAATTATTAGCGCGACTACTGTTACAAGAAGTCTTTAACGAAAAAGCGCTGGGTGTGTGTGCAACGATGACTGAAGTAGTACAAGTTAATACTAGGATGAGCCCTGATGGAAGGCCCACATTAGATGCTTTTGGATTTTTAGTCCTTATTCATTTTGTCATACAGTACGCGTCCAAATCTGGTTGGTGTGTTGATGTATCAGAGATCATTAATGCTATAAATCAGGAGATTAAAGAAAAGCGAATCAAGCTCGGTGGAAAACCTAGGTTTTAATGCATATAAGTAGATCAGATGTTTGTAAATTGTTACAGAATAAGTCAAGGTTTTTATGTAAATCGTATCGGATTACACTCTGTTTTCATTGTGTTATATTATTTTCTATTATACTATTCAGGAATCAATAGTTGAACAGTTAATGAAAGTAGCGTTAGCTTAATTGTTCACTCATTCTGAGCTAACGTTTTTTTTTTTTTTTCTCAAATAGACCAAATAATAGTTATGTTAATTTATTAATGAAGCTTGTTATAAGTTCATACCTGATATATTTAATTGGTAACTGTAAATCCGCCATCTTGTGTTCTTACATTAAGTTTTAGATTAGTTAGGGTTAACGTTAAGTAATAATTTACGCTGATTTCCATTTGCAAGTGTTTTTTATTGCAGGAGTAGGAAATTATTGAACACGCGATTATTGTTTGTGAATGTAATATTAGAAATAAGTTGTAATTAAGAGCACGGTGTAGATACTTTTCAACTTGTTTAGGTTATTTGTAGAATAGGACATCTAAAACAGAAATTACGATTATTGTCAATGCAAATAATCTGAACAAGTTTATTATTATATAGATTTTACATATTCATCAAAGGCTGTATTATATTATAAATAGGTTAATTATAATGTTTGTCTACAATTAGATTTACCAAATGTTACATAATAGAGTTACTTTTAATATTCGTCTGTCTCAAAAGACTGGAACAAAGGCTACTTGAGATCTGAAATATTAACTTGTAAATATGTATAAACTTGTCAATTGTTATGATTTATGATTGTGTAGTAATATAAAAACTGAAGATAATATAAACATTGTTCAAAATAAGAAACTTGATATATTGCCATTACGGTTTTGAAAATTGTTTCATTGAATACCCCGGCACAATTGTGTGTGTCTAAAAGTTTTTTCCTTTATCAGAGTTTATTCATGTTTTATTGTTACCTTTATTCTATTGAAAAGCTGATAAGCTGATACTATCCCTTTGTAGGTTCTGGGAAAAGAAATAAACTCGCATAGATAACTATTGTACGTTAGGATGTATGTTTACTGTTTCCAGTGAATTCGATAATGATTTTAACATACAATAGTGTTATCGGAAAAACTTTGAAAATCAAAAACCGCACGACTCATAATGTTTGTGCAATCAATTTTGTTTTACGCATATTTTATATTTCTTTCAGCAACAGAAAACTCGATAACAATAGCATTAATTGAATTTAATTTGAGCACTGTAATGGCAATTTTTTCTAACAAAACCACTGCTTCCTTATCGTAAAAAGATCAATAACTTTGAATACAAAGTTTTGATTCCTTAAGTTCAATTAATTTTCAGCAATAATTGCATTTAAGTTTTTAATTCAAGTGCATGTAAAAAAAATTGAAATAAATCTTCAAAGAATTATTAACTTTTGACTTTGGAATTTATCCTGTCTAAGGTGGACTCCGCTTCCGCTGCTAAGTTCTTCTAAATGTCCTCTATTTGTATTGGCTGCACAAAGACTAGGCCCTGACGTCCAGTAGCCAAAAGCACTAGCTCCACTGTGGAGCTACTATTATGTAAATTCCTCCTGTGAAATTTAGATGTCATGGCAATAGTGGTAGGTATCATATTAGGGGTCGGCAGACCTCTCCAAATACGATTAAGTATTGCAAAACATTGCAGGACGTGTTGTAACGTATTGGGACGTATTGGGACACTACAGCAACTTGACCTTGCTACGCGCTCTACACGCTGCACTACGCGAGCAAGTTGACCTTGGGGACAAGCTATCTGACAAACACGGACTCCCTTGCTGTCAGCAACAAGTGCCGTTCCGGCACTGGTGAACCTCCTGATAGGCGATCAACAATACCGTTGTATCTTCCCGAAAGATAAGTCGCTGAGTGTGTAATATCAAGCTATTATGTCAGCTCTACGTTAGCTGAAGGAGGACGAGAGCTCTTGTGCTGCATTTGATTTTTTTAAATGTGCGCCTCTAGTGTCCTGTTGTCTGACTACTAATACCATGAGCCTTCTGAAGGCTGGTTTTTGGCTCTTATCGTGCCGTACACTACGTACAACTCCTTCATGTTAGAGAGCCAAGACATCCGATGTCCTGACCATTTCCGGACAGACAATGCCCGTTGAGGTGGGCACCCCAGCCTGGATCCGCAGCATTTGTTATCAAAAAATGGGTGACTTCACTTTTGTGTAGGGGCACGGGACTGTTTACTATGGCATCTCACCACTAGTAAAGGTCCTTCACTACCAAGCAGGGCTGTTTCTGTCTGGGCCTCTGCATTGTAAGCAATGGGATTGCGGTCGATTTCGCATAGGCTGGTACTGATAGTGTTACCAAAACATGTGGTCCAAAACCATTCCTTACTGTAGCAAAAGGCTATACAGATAAATTGCAAAGAGCAATCATTAGAGTACTGGAATAATCACTAGTCATCTTGGCGATTATGTAAAGGTTGTGCTTTCGCGCACGAGGGCCCGAGGTCTGCCTTGACCTTGGCCATCCTAGAGATTTGGCAGATTAGGTAATTACAGTGGATCGACAACCATCTGACCCTGGTAACAGGGGAAACTGAATAGATTGAATCAGCCAAGTTTAAATCAATATAAAACTACTACTCTGTAAGAATATACTGCATACCTTGGAGAGGGCTGTGTTTGGTCATTGGAGACTGACCAAGGACATGTTTAATGGATTGAGCACCAGCGAATTTATAGCAATAGAAACAAATGTGTTTCCAAAAGGATACACTTGGCGCTTAAAGTGTTAACACTTTGGACTACAGCTTCTGTAAAGAGGAGAATCAAATGTCTATGGTACAGGTGCAAACATAACCAGTTACTATCTGATGAGGTGCAACACATCAGTCCCTTGATGCGGTCACAATAGACCAGTAATGGCTGAGACCGAGTAAGGAGATAGTTAGCTCTGAAAAGTTGGCCTTACATACCTACCTGCTCAAACTTCTCAAATAAAATATTTGACATGGTACTAAACAGTAACATTTTTGCAATGAAACCTGAATTCAACCCTGAAGTTGATTTTAAAATGTTTTTATTTAAATCTTGAATTATATATTTATGTAGATATAAAGAATATGATTTTACATTGCAAAGGAGGTCTATTCCATTATGGGATTTCGTCCTACATCATGCAGACAATCCTTGGCCGTGTGGTGTCCGGCAGAGTAGAATAGCACCAACCCCTTAAACTCATTGGTGTCGTACAAGGCGACTAATGTTTTCGAGACAAAAGATCAAGAGTCTCCGTAGTCTGGAAAATGGGCAGCAGCATTTTCCATTGTTATATTTAAACACTGCGATCTCCAACCCGCTTGCCAAGCGTGAAGATTATGGCAATAACCTCCCCTTACGTGGGAGAGGCCCTAAGTCCTGCAGTGGACTGTTACGAGCTGTGATGATGATAGACAATCCAATAAGGAACTTTAAGAAATAGTGGATGGAAATCTCTTACAAGGATAGGCATCCAAGGCTCGCTATACATCTCAACGGTCCTTAAGACATGAAAATATTAGTGGTCTCTTCTTCTTTGGAAGGATGGGAGGTGTTCTGGTTTTTATTAAGATGGTATTACAACATTAAGAATATCTATCATAAAAACTTAATCTTAGTAGGTCGGTGTTGCCTCCTGCCCAGCCTATTATTAGAAGGATGGTCCTCACTTAAAACTTTTCCTCTCAGGTAAATAACCACCAGCAGTGATTATATTTAACCACTGCTGAACACCTCCAAGAGGCTGGCCTAATGGTAGCAACCCTTCTTGGATGAATAAATATTCAGAACTTAATGGAACATCTCTCAGAGCTTATTCAAAACTTGTACAGACTCCCCTTCAAAATTCTTGTAATCCCTTTCAAAATTCTTTCACTCCTACCACAAATCACACTCTCTGGACAATTATGTAACCTGGAGGCTGTGCTGGGCCGAATAGACCTCAAACTTTTTCAATGAGTATTGAGGTATCTCACTGTCTGCATCACCGAATACCAGGCAAATAAAGTGAAACTCAGAGTTCAGTACATGGAGTCGATAAGAACAAGCTCAGTTGATTTTGCCACTGCCCTATTACCAAGACTCTGTACTGTCTGCACCTCAACAACTTCCTCTATTCCAGTTCGGTATTGTTAAAAACTTTCAAAAAATTTTTTTAAATAAGCCAAATAGTACTCTGACACAGATTATTTGAAGTTCCTTGTTTACTATTAACGCAACAAAACCTCCTGTTTAGTTGGTAGCTGAGTAAGTTCTTACAGTTGGTTTGATTGTACAAGGAATTTGATCCTTTCCATGCCTGCAAGTCAAAATGTTGCAATTTCTTAACTGGCGGGAAAATTACTATCAATTAAATCCATTTAAGTTAAGGGAAGGCCCTCTGTTGGCCCTCTTGGCTTGACTAAAAACTGACTAGACTGACTTGTGCTAGGAAGATTAAGGTTAGTAGGAGTCTTCTTAGAAAGTCTCGCATTAATAATAATGTAGCAACCTGCGGTAGCAACTGATACAATATCCTAAAGTATATTTCACCTGTTGCACTATCCTTTCGAATGGACGCCGAAGATCTAGTCCTCGGTTAAGCTTTTATCTCATTTGGAGGTAGTGAAATGGATCGTTTTGCGTACTCTTTCAAAGAGGACAAGACATGAAAGTCTACGGACTCACGAAAAGACTTCACTCTCACAATCGTTTTCAGTAGACTCCATTTTACAATAAAACACTCACACACTACATTTCGATCTTACCAAAAGAAGTTTTAATCACTTTTAACTAAATAAACATAAAGTTTTAGAAAAAATTTTTGATTCCAAAAAATTTCACGCCTTCGCGGTAAAACTTACAAAAACGCTATGAAGTTAGAACGTGACAGCTACCATACGCCAAGAGAGACGCTTGGTAAAGGGCATGGCGCACATACTGACACTGACTGGGTAAAGAACCACGGTAACACCGGAGCTTTATAAGCGAATTCACGCATTTCTCTAGCTTTAAGGGTAAAACTTGCTGCGCTTTCTTCACATGCAACGCTCTGTGTTTTAGAAGCGCATATAATATAATTTCTAATCTGTTGTAAATAAAAAATTTAGTCTAGCAGCCCGGTAAATATGTCAAATGTCCTTGCGTGATGGCACAACGCGGTACGCCCTAGATGCCAAAGCCATAACAATGAAGAATAAACAATTTAGTTTGACTTTTTTGTTTTGTCAAACGAAAGTTTAGTTTCTTATCTTTCATTTTACAAAAATATAACAAAATAATTCGTTTTGTTTAATTTATTGGAGTGAACTGAGTTTCAGATAGGATAGGTTGAATAGGTAAGTATTCATGTGAATAATAATAATAATCTATTAGTCAAATCATCGATGTAAATAGTTTACGTTGGGGAGCGGTTGATCAATTTCGTGGGTGGAATGCGTGCAATAAGCCCTGCGCAATAGTATTAATTAGGTATTTAATTTGTTTCGTAAATTACCAAATATACAGTATACATCAACTACATTACCTAGACACTTGAACACCCGTACCAATAACATATGTATTGGAGAGAGAGCTAGTTTAGATGACTTTCACGGTGGCCAATTATTCGTCTTACACCGTACTATTTTACCCATAAATATTAACAAGGAATTATTGTTTTCCAGACTGAAAGGAAAATGTTCGATAACTATGGACATACAAACCACCAGACTGAACCCAGCACCCCACCAACACCACAAAAAGTGGTCAGATTTGACAAGGGCTATGTGACAACACAGTCGGGTATACTGAAGTTAGTTCAACTTGTAAGTAGATATACTTATAAAGCTGTTTTCCGTTGAGATTAAGGGCCTAATAACGACACTATAAATCAAATTGAACCATTTTTCAAATATTAGTATCTCAAAGTTTGTACAACTAATTTTATTGATTCGAATATCTTCTCCTTATTTGCATTGATGGGCTAAACTCTGACGTTTATTTTAAAACATTTGTAAGATATTCAACACTAAAGTTATGATAACAAATTAACTTTATTTTCCAGGCCTGTAACTTGATCGGTTTCATCTGCATCAAAGTGTCATGGGGAGCTTGGGTGTCGTCAATCTTCTACAACATACTGTATTGGTTTGGGATGATCATCACCGGATTTATTCTACTTATGTACACATTCCACTTTGTTGAGAAGTATGACAGGTGGTCATGGCTGAAATTTGAGTGTTTTTACTGTGCAATAGTTGTGCTGGCATACATAATACTGTCAATATTTGCTGCCACTATTGGAGAGAGTGTCGGATATGCTGTAGGGGTAAGTTAAGTTCATTTAAAATAAAATAAAATTACTTCCATTTATATAGCCAAAGCACCCACACAATATTAACACTTGCTGCGGCCGACTCAACAATTGGGTCAAAATTGATGCTATGTGTGTGCACACGACTCATCTGGCCGCTCCATTTAATACGAGCGCTGATACTTAGAAATGTTATGAAGACATTACTAACATACCGATGATCAGTACCATGTCCGTCTTCCTTTACTATACACGTTAAATATCAGTCATAAGTCTAATCTTAGCAAGCATAGCACTGAATGATGTAATTAGGCTGCGTCATGAGTCCGTAGTCCACAACCTTATCTTAGATTACTGATAGATACGACCTTACTCTATATTATTCATTAGGAGAATAAATGTTTTCACCTCACCAGAAATTAAATATCCATTTTAAGGTACTCAGGTAGAGTGCTCGCAAGCTAAATTAGTGTGCGGCTGAAAATATAACTAATAACCAACAAGAACACTTTGACTGTCCCCATGTTGGCTGTCAAAGAGCATTGAACATTTACTATGGAGAAAATCGCCATTCGCCTGTCGGCCATTTTGGAAAAAATTTAGATTTTGAGGACACTCATAAAACTGATGACAATCAATAGGAAACTTTATGGTCTATTAATCAGTGTTACAAATGATAACACAATGTTAAAAAACGTCAAAAGCAGTGTACTTTGCGAGATACATTAACTACCGGCACATGCCTTGCAAACACCCCCTACTAAGTCTACTCTTATTTAAATATCTTCTAAACTACTGAACCGATTTCTATTTAATAAAGCTAGGAATAATCTCGATTAAAAGAGCTTTCAAATAAAAAAAACCGCACTGAAATTGGTCTATCCATTAAAGTTAAGATAAATAGAATAAAGTTTCATAAGAATGTTTTACTTACATACAAAATACTGTATCCCGTGTCGTAATATACAGACACGGGATGCCACTCCGCTCTCGAGACTTTTCAATCAGTCTCCGGTCCCCAGTGTTAGACCTTGGTCAACCTTGCTTCGCTAAATACCGTTGGCATTTGGCACACCTAATGAATGGCGAGGTCGTTGCGGTGCTGAAGTCCAACTAGCCTCGAAAGTTCGAAACGGTCACCCATCCAGTTCCTGGACGAATGTTGTTTAACCTAGGTTATCGATATTGCTATCTTTTTTATTTTATGAAATAAGATAGTGAAGTAGCATATTACAGATACCTACTTATTTACTACATATACCTACTTATGGAGTCTCACTCAGTCCATGTGAACATGAATGAGAATTAGTAGAAAAAGATTAACTGCCACAAACTTATTTTAACCGGTGACGGCGTCGCTGTTGTTGAGTGTGACCCTCCGCATCCAGCTGGTACCTGGAGGCCTACCACGAACTGCGAACTTTACTGTCCCATCGGCCATCTGTTCTTCGAGCTATGTGGCCTGCCCTCTGCCACTTTAGCCTGGCAATAAGTGACCTTGGTTCGCTTGCGGATCTCCTCACTCAATTACATTATTATAAATCGGAAACTAAAAATGTAAAATGTCATGTTATTGTCATATATATATGTCATGTTACTTTCTGAGCTCAAAGGACGAACAAAACGTTAACAACACAATACATGATAATAACGCCAATTAGTATTATTGGCGCTCCTCCTGCCACATGCTTGTGCATAGATATTTCATACACAGGAATGGCGCGCGCGAAAAAATGAAATTCGCGCGCCATATTTTCTTACGAAAACTCTGTCTTTTTACGAAACTCGGAGAAATGATTAAGTTTCTTATTTTTGTATTTCATATAATATTAGAACGATGGACCACCAGGGTCGCGGTGTTTTGTTTGTGTGGACGCAAAATCGTTACTTTTTTTAAATGGCGTAAAGGTTGGTTGTGACCGAACTGTTCAATGCTCTTTAGTCCCTTTTCCAGCCACAAACAAAGTTATCTTGAGAGTATGTACTTATAAACTATCTATAAACTTTAATTAACTCATACCTCAACCTTATTTGTGCATCACACTCTCCTTTGCTCAAGCAAGACTTACAGTCTGACAAGATAGTTGTGAAAAGAAACAACTGCTATTGCAACAATTAATTTCTGTCAAACTGGCTTCTGCTGTGAAGTAGCGCCCTCAAATTTATCACGACTTTCTTGTCAGACTTTACGAATAAGGCTACCTATTTTATTTTATTTATGAAGTTAATTTTCAATTTCAGTTTTTCGGCCTTGTTGCTACCATAGCCTATGGTTTTGATGGCTATCTCAAGTACAAGGCATGGAAGAGAGGGTTACCGCCACAGTAATCATCAATCAAGTGGAATCATGTGGAGCAAAAAGCTATAATCTTTGGTACAGAATCATGGGACTTGTTAAATCTTTATTTATATTTACCACTAAGTGACTTAATTTTGTATGTAGTATGTACTTTATTAACCAAGTACCTAAGCTTCGGATGTTAGTGTTAAGGATACTTTTATGCAACAGGAATGGACCAATTAATAAATACTTAATCGTTTTTTTATATACATTTTTTTACACGTTTGTGAGCTCCCAAGGTGTCCTATTTGTAGCGTCTGATATTGACTAATGGTTGTATATTATTTGAAACTCAATTTAGAAGGATTTTTTTGTACTTTGATTATTACTTACTTTGTATTTTTAACGTGTTGCACGCCAGGTGTGCGTGATAAGCGAAAGATTGTTTATTCTTATAACTTTCTTGGTGCTGAACCACTTAAAATTCTATTCAGATATTTTGTAAGTTGTATTACAGTTGTTAAATATCCAATTATTCTTATTGTAATGTAACCTCATAGGTTCAGAAAAGGCTGGCACTGATTTATCGAATATTGAAATTAAAAATTGTTTGGAATTTAATATGTATAATTAAGCTCTGTTGTGTATTAAAATATAATGTGCCATAATAATCAGGAAAACAGAAATCAATTTTTTTGCTGTAAAGAATACATCCCTATTGATTAGGTTTAAATATTTGTTGTTGTGCAGAACTTAACTAACCGTAAGACCACGCAATGGAATGTTATTGTTAAAGTTGTTATCTTACTCTATTGTTGCAATTCTTAATTACGTCTTTATCATTCCGTACTAGTAAAGACGGAGTTCGTGAGCAATATGTTAGAAAGTCAAGCTCCATATAATATGGCAGCAGGCACCCAGCGTTCGGGAGACTGACACCCGCTGCCCGAACGGCAGCTTCTGCCATTGCCATATTCTCTTCCCAATAAGTAGTTTCTATGTCCAAAATCATATTTAAGTTCTAATAAAGAACTGGGAATGCAGACGCCGACGGATTTTTCGAGCGAACTTCTAGTCGGGGGTTTTCGTACAACAATTCTAGCCGTCGTGGGTCGTGATTTTTGATGTTTGTTTTTATACCTTTTAATTTTAACTTTTAACAATTATTTTTTAATAAATTTGCGCGCGAAATTGCCCGCACGCAGCTAATCTTGAGGATTGGCAGATAAACTCACATCACAGGACAAGTAAAGGAAAATATCCTAAACTTGGAAGTTTTCTCACATTATATATGGGAATGTTATTGTTCTTTTTTAAAAGTGAGCAGCATTGTACTAGTTATAAGTTTAGGTATTGTTGACTCTAATTTCAGATATGCATGGCTTAAAAGCTCGACGGCACACTGCACATCCACAATTATTTAAGGACTTTTTAACTTATATTTTTTATACCTACTTAATACTAGGTAATAATGTTCTAATTTTGTAGTTTATTTTTATGAGTAAAGTTTAATGGCTAAGGGTGCTTCCGCATTTATTTGTAACTGGTTCGTAGTCGGTTGGTATCAGAAACGAAAAGTCGGATTAGAAACATATACTTTTAGTTGCAGAAACGCCCAAAGCTATTATTTTTGGTACATACAAAATCTTAAAATGTATGTACCAACTACTTGTGAGGTCCAAGATGGAGGTAACCCATGCATTTTTGTACGGTATGAAGTATTACCAAGTTCTAATTTATTTACGTTAAGACTCTTTACTTTGTTCTTTTTGCACAAATTGTAGGAGTGCAGTCAGTCACGTAAAATCTGTAAAATATGTAAGCGGCCTATTTTATATAATAATCGTCTTATTTAACATCATAGAATATACGAATACCCGAGGGTACGTATATTCATCTTTTTATATATATTTTTTTCAATGCAAAATCAATTAGTGTCAGCGCAGACCGACGGAGTGGAGGTGTTACATTTTTGTAACAAATGATAAGCAACCTTATATGCTTCTGCATACGATTGAAATTGGTATATAGAAACAAACTCTCACGGCCGCGCGTTGGAGGGGCCACAAGCATAAATAACTCTTTTGCGAAACTCTGACTGAAGGAGTGGCTACGAAATGCAATTTAATTTACTTCTGCATCTATACATTGTATAAAACAAAGTTGCTTCCCGCCGTCTGTCCCTGTATGTATATGTCGCAGCCATATGGTTAAATTAGCTGGTTAACTAAACGGCTAGCTTTTTGAGCAATCATTTAGTTGAAAATTTGCCAGTTTCATAAGATTTTAAAGTAATGTTGAAAGAACGATATTGCCTCGAGTTTACGCAGCTCTTCCACACATTGTTCCAATGCTAACCTACCCACAATAACTTCAAAGTATAATAATAGTTTGCATTAGGTTACTATTCGGGTAGTTTAGGTTAGCATTATGACAATGTATGGAAGAGCTCCGTAAACTCGAAGCAATATCGTTCATTTGACTTTGCTTTCAAAGTTCATGAATTTGGCCAATTTTCAATTAAATAACTGCTTAAATAGCTAGCCGTTTAATTAACCGGCTAATTAAACAATTTGGCTGCGACATATATATGTACCTATAGATATTTTAAACACGGATTTTAATGTGATTCAAGAGCAAGGTTTATAAGGTCAGACGACGAAGTCGCGGCGGGCCAGCTAGTTTTGTATAACGAATAAAATATCACACTCGTCTTTCCGACGCTATCACATCAGCCTGCGCTGATTCTAATAGCACAATAACAAAGAGAATAAATATTTAAAGTTGCATTATGAAAGGAATAAGTAAGTATTAAACTATTTAATGTGCCTTTCTATTTAAAAAATATATTGCTATTTGGATGTCTATTTTACTACACCATTTAAGGTATTCAATGTTAAACTTATATATGAATATATTTATACGTATATTATATTGTTCACAGAAATGCAAAAAATAAAAGATTTTTATTACATTTAAAGCAGTTTTTCACTTTATTATCATTCATGCTATTCAATTAACATAAATTACAATAGTATGTACGAGGGATACTCGCAAATAACTGATTTATAAATACAAAAAAGTGCATAAATAGGTATTAAAAATATCCAATTCACTAAACATAGTTTGACACAATAATGAGCGTAAGTGTTGCAGATTGTGGTGCTATAGATAGTTGATTGGGTTATTTTGCCGCAACGACATATAGATTTTGAGGCAGACTATATAGCGCCTCTATTGTGGCTATTTTCCCGGTATTTGACTATTTACAGAATTTGGAATTATAATTTTCTTTCAGACCCACCGTACCCCTGGCAATACCAGTGGTACGGTAGGTCTACAATTTGAGGGCGCCACTTGTCAGCAGAATTACAATACTCAGTTTGACAGAAATTTATTGATGCAAGAGCAGTAGTTCCTTTTTACGACTTTCGTTCTTAAAACTAACTATCGGATTTTCATGCGGTTTTCGACAATAGATAGAGTGATTCATTAGGAACGTTTAGGTGTGAAGCCGGGCCGGTAGCTAGTGCGACAATAAACTACTGTCAAACTGAGTGATTCAGCTGTCACATTATAATATAGTGGCGCCCTCAAATATTTCACGATTTTTTTCACAAACTGTAAACCGACGACCGATTGCGGCACACTATTGGTACACTTCCTTATTTTATTACAAAGTATTTGATCAATAGTATTTGCCATATACTTTAACAGTGGAGATATTATAAAGATGCAGGACGGAATTGCAGATTATAAATTATTGGGGTGCTTTATATGATTTCATTATTTATAATACAGACTGGCCTTTCATAATAGACAGTCTTTTTTTTTGGTAACTTATTTGAAGTAAAAACTCCACTTAAATACACTCCGTTGCAAACAAACGGGCACATGGGCAATTTTCATACAATCGAGACAATTTGGAGACCTCGGATCTTCCCCGGGGAACTTAATAGGTGCAATCTGATTATGCATATCTTCAGCCTTTTTTATACATCGGTTGTATGGAATCGATGCAAATTTTCCTGCTGTGGCGTAAACGGTCTTTTGAAATGGGTTTGTGCCTTAGGAGCTCTAGATCTCCATAATCAAATTGCACCCAGAAAGTTCCTAGGGGTCTCCAAATGGTCTCGATTATATGAAAATTGCCCATGTGCCTTTTTTGGCAACAGGGTTTACATATGATATTAGAAGAGCCTTAAATCTAATTCGCGATGTTTATTCATTTTAGATGACACAACAATTAATCGTAATTTATTATTTAACATTTTATCCCGACTCCTCTTGATCACTCTTCAGAAAACATCATAGTTTGGATAATATGAGAAAAGAATATAAAATAAAGATCTGTTTTTTCTGACTTGTCTTATTTGGTGACCAAACAATGCCCAAAATCACGACTTGCCGCATCAATCACGCTACGTATATTGTGTATAAATGTCTTGAATTATACAAGAAATACATAGAATGTGAATTTCAACAAATACTGCTGCGCATTATCCATTTAAATACATAATTTTCTGAACCAAATAGGACAAGTCAGTTTTGACAGATTATAGCAGAGCCAACGGTACTAACAGGCACACAACGAGTGGCTAGTTCATCGTAATATTTTAAAAAGTGGAATGAAAAATACCGTGACGGGGCAAATGTGTTCCACCAATCTCAGTCAAAACCACGATTACGTTAAAGTCGTGTAATTTGAAAAGTATTTGCTTTTATATTGTCACGTTAATTATACAAGGCTACACGTGCATCTCGCATTTTGTTTTTACTAGAACAAGAAACACTAATCGAGATTAATTCGACATAAATGCATGTAACTAGATTGATCAATTACATTTCCTTGGGATACGATAAAATACTTTTTTCTTATATTTACAAATTATACACAAAAGTAAAAATAAATATGTTAGCACTTATTATTACTATCACAATAACTTAAATCTAGTGTTAAACATCTTAGTTTTTCACATTTAAGCTGTATTTTCATCAACAGTATTTAGATTTATTTGTCTTCTCATTTTACAGCGTTTAGATATGTAGGTAGAGCTCGTCTAGTCTAAGATGACGCGCCCCACTACTTAGTTAGTTGATTTCGATGTGTGAGTGCAAATATTGATAACGACACTTCATCTGTGTGGGAGCCAATGAACGGCGCGTGCTCCGACGTTTGAATCTCACCGGCAACTGAATGACCAATTACAACGGCATTTGTATATGTATTGCGTCCATATTTTAAACTTGCTTGTGTGCGTTAATGCGATAGTGGGGCGCGTCATTTTAAATTAGACGAGCTCTACACATAAATCTATAAAAGAGACTCCTGTGCCCAGATTGCCCTGGCCTGTACCCAGGTGGATTGAATGATCCAGCAATTGAACCATCCGAGAACAGAACGACCTGGGAATGGAACCATTTGGGAATAGGACTTTGTGCCAATTGTGTTGTAGTAATGTGACAAAAAATATGCAATCTAGAATATCCATTAATTTGTAAGTAAGTACTGACACTGAGGTATTGATTAAATTAAACTTATACCTACCAAAAATAATATCATAGAGCTTCTTTATCATAGAAATATTATAGGTGGGTATCAGTGAATGTTTAAGTAGACAGATAATAAGTAAAGTGAATATTAATACATTGACACAAATTACACACAATAACGCCTTATAAGCAAAAGTCTATAACTGCCCTCCAATAATAATTTTACCTGCGTATTTTACGAATTCGAAATTCGACCCTAATATAACCCGAGTTGGACTCCAAGACACACGTTTCTGGCTTTTCAAAGTTTGTTATGCTTATATTCGAGGCATATTATTCATTTATTGTTTCTTATGTATTGTCTTTCACGTATAAGCATAAAATATTTGAGCGATAGAAAACCTTTGCAATGTTTTAAACATTCTTGCCCAAAACCCATACCTTTATGCTATCTTAACTGCCATATCCTTGGTAGGATTCGAAACCAAGACCTTTCACTGATCAGAAGCTTCGTCGACTTCTTGAGTGCTCAGATTGAACCAAAGAATGATGTGTTATTATTAATTTCAAAGTAGCGTGAGCGCGTGTGGTGCAGTGAGAAGACGAATCTTTAGTTTAAAATTCGCGTATTAATAGTAGGGCTCCACTGTTTCTGTGGGCCACTACGGGTTTCTTCTTTTTATTTCATATAAGAGGGCGGCAAACTAGCAAGATGGACACCTGATGGTAAATAGTCATCCGCAACACCTGGAGTGTCGCTTTGCCAGTTTGCCTATGACAAAGGCGTAGACTCGTTTTTGAAGGCTCCAATGTCGTACCGGCTCGGGAACACTCGCTGAACGCTCTATCGCTGTTTTCTGTGAACCACTATGGCTTCCTATTGGCTGGTATGGGCCTCACGCTGCTAAACCAGTTACGGTGGCGGGTGTAGTGAAGGGGCGCGGCTAAGGCAGTGCCGGCGGCGTGGTCACGTGGTGCGCCTTGGCGGGCACGCGGCAGCCCTGCGCGAGCGCGCCGTCGCGGATCGCGCGCGCCTTCAGGAACGCATCGCCGCCGTACGCCACCATGGCGAGGTAGCCGAAGAACTGCGGAGGGAGGTGGGGTGATTGTTAGTTTATCAACTCGCACGGGTTTTGTCGGCTTTCTGTTACTATTTTATTTATTTGCCAAAAACTTTGTTGCCCAACAACGAAATTGGCGGACTAAATCCGTTAAGGTTTTATCTTCCAGAAGACCATGCAGATAGCGATCAAGTACCTAGGTGCTTTTTAAGGCGTGCTGATATAATGCGATTTGCCAAAATATAATACTAACTATATCAAGATAGAATAAACATTTATTATATTATATAATAAATACTGTACATTCATACAAATATATAAATAAATATACTTTTTTACCATATAAGGATAAGTATGAACGGTGACAGAGTCGACCGTGCGGTGTCCGGCAAAGTAGAATGTTGACCGACCCCAATTAACCCCATCCATATCGTAAAAGGTATGTAATGTATTAGAGGTAAACAGGAAAATAAGAATTCTCTGTTGAGTAGTCAGTAGTACATGGTACGTAATTGCATATCGGTACCTGGTACCTTGCAGGAGCGTCCTTTCGTGTGCGCTAGGGTCTAATTTCACATTTCGAATTCGATATGTTTACTTACCACATATCTCGATTAATAATGACATTGAAATGTCTATTGCAGCCAAAAATTATTTTCTCAACTATTTTCGACAGTTGTATATTGTTGAAGATCAATTTCAGTGACGTTTTAACAGTTTTTTGGCTAGATAATTTGATTTCTCACGAGAGAGAATCGCTCTCCTGGCCGGCCTACTTGCGTCACCCTCTACCCGGTTGAGGTCATTAATAGGGTTTTCGGATACCAAGTACCTACAGCGGGCAAGCGGAAGATTTTCAGTCCCTTTCAGCCGAAGCTCTCACCTACTTGACAAAATGTAAATTGAAAATTTAAGTAGCAGTAGGAACATAAAAGCAATACGATAAATAAATAACGTTAAATGAACCCTTTGTTTCCCCGTAATTTTTTGACCCTTAATATTAGGTTAATTTAATTGAAATAATTTTTGAGTTTGAGTTTTATCATGGATCATTGTCTATGGAGTATTTTCAACATTCCGATCTCCAACCCAAGTCAATTTAAGCTTGGAGCGATAATGACTATACCAATGCAATGGAGGCTCAAGTCCTGCAGTAGAGTGTTATGCGCTGTGTGTGTGCATTGCCTCCCTGAGGGCCTGTGCAGTCCAGCTACAGTCTTCTAATTAGAACATATTAAAAATTTTGTTTTCGGGACAAAAGAAAGAAGTTTATATTGGTAACGAGCCTGGGAACTGGACGAAAATCTGTATAGAGAGTTCTGGGTGCCGCATACCTATCTATACCTACTCGTAAATGTGTTGTAGAAGACGATAGAGAAGCTAGACTGGGTTAAAAAAGACTTGTGACAACAGTGAGGCGATGAATTGTTACTAACGAGGACCTGTAATTGGCTTGTTGGTTCTAAGATAAAATTTATTATGTTTTATATAGCTGTTGGTACCTCAATAAAGAAATGGGTTATTTTCAGACAGCTGCTTTAAAAAGTGTAGTTCGGCTGTACCTCTCTACATGGCGCTGCTTAAACAGGATTCTCAAGTATATAATTTGGTAACCGAAGTTACTCGGAAAGGTGTTTCGTGAAAAGATATTTAGTTTTAGTTACTTTTCTGAAAAAAAAGCGCAAAATGTGTACATTTATATTCATCTAACGGCCTCATTTTGATTTATATTGAGAATCGTGACTAATAAACGCCTTCTTACAATTATTAGAACTAGTTTTTCTTTTTAATCGGCTCTTGGAATATCTCCCATTATATATTAGTTAATTAACTAATATATAAAAAAAAAACGAATTAACTAAAATAACGTTTTTAGGTAGAATGTTTAAATATATTCAAGTTGATCGTCCCACATTGTGTTCCCGTTGTCAGCGTAAGAGAAACTGATCGCATAACTTCACACACTTACGGTATGCGTTGTTATCAGTACGGTACAGGTGTATGCTCACGCGCCGTCACGAAACCTGCGCCTGCGCTCGTGAGTCACTCATGTGTATTTACATGTGACTGACTGCGCAGATGCCATAATGTGTTTTTAATACTTTGTTGAACAGAGGTTGTAGGTACACCTACTTGAACAAGCGACAATGTTGGGTTGTCCATACTTATTTGTTTTTAATGAGGTCTCTAAATTATTTCTTTCATATAGGTAGCTACCTAATAGTTTCCTTAGACAAAAGTTTACTGGAAGATATCGCTTGTAAATACAGCTTTTACCTACAATTGAGTACTTACCTACATATTTAAAATTATGTTGTGTTATTAATTATATACCTTTTTAAAAAAAAATATTAACAAACCATTCTATTAATATGACTGATTCATCTCTAGGAAATAAATAGGCAATATCTGTATTCATTAGCTGTAACCATAATTTAATAAAGAAGTACTTATATCTTTGTTAATTAATTCCCTGAAGAAATAGATGATGTATTGTTGATGACTCGTTTATAAACAAAGCATCACCTATTCTAATTAAATCGTTACTAAGTGAAGCATCGTAATAACAGACGTAACTTGTAAATGTGGATGTATGTAAACTCTTTATTGCAACAACATAGTACATTACAAAAGAAACCACTTACAAAGCAAAGGCGAGCTTATCCCACAACGGGATCTTTTCCAGTTAACCTTGTGGATGTGTTACTAAGTAGAAAAATGTACATATATCTTCTTGTAAGCTTATACAGAGAATATGTCTACATAAATAAAATCTACTCATATCAAAGAGTTTGGTATACCAGGGCAAAGTTTATGTGTTGCTTGTGATTTCGTTTATAGCATCTGCTTTATTTTCCATACAATATCCCTAGTAGTAGTTGTTTGATATGGTGATGGATGTCCATCTATCGAGTAGAATATTGGTCATGTCGAACAAACAAAGTGAAGTGTCAGTAGACATAGAAAATGGCTGGTGGTTGGTTTCGATTCTGCCTTTTCTCAGTCAGAGGGTTCTTTTCTGTCAGTCTGTCATTAGTTAATTTTTATACTTATATTATTGCCTACTTGTAAGCTAAAATCCTGACACACCTCTTTCATATTCATAATTATTATGTTATCTGCTTGTGAATTTATATAATTTATAATTAAAAGTAGCTGATAGATATGTACCGTATTTGTAAGCAAATTCATACACGCTATGCATTCAATTAGAATTAAATTGAATTGAAAGTATTTTATGAGTATGTTATGATTTTAGTTGGGGTTACTAAATTAAAAGAAAATTGATAGTAAACGCAAACAAAGTCACCAGGTTAGAGATAAATATAATTAAAACATCCAGACACTCACCCCAGCTGCTGAGTATGCAGGTGATCCAAAAGCCACCACAATAGTAGAGGCAATCAGGTACAAAAACATCAACACAATATACGCCGCCATCTCTATTTTGAGCCATTTGATGTTGTGGTATTTCTCTATAAAGTGGTACAGATACAGTACCAACATGATCGCTGAAAACCAGAGCCCTAAGTGCGCCACAATGTTGAAGAATACCCCTCTTCCATTTGACCAGAATACGGATGACTGTATGAGAATAAATCCTAGTAGGTCCAAAAACTGGAACAAAAATAACCAAACATAAATGACATATACAAAAGCAGACACCCACATTAAAGTAGATGATTCACAGTATTAATAAAAGAGATAAAACATTGCATTTTAAAATTACCAATAAATTAACTTTATGGCATAAATATGGTTTGGAAAAAATAATGTATTAATAAACTATCACAAAATCGATCTTAGATTAAGAATGCACTACACAAAGTAGATTTGAGCTAGTATGTTATTGTTATTATCAGACATTTTAAAATTATCTTGGTTTATGATTAGCCTGCTATTTTTTGCATAATTTCATAATCATTATATACTACATTATGTACTAGAGATCCGATATAACCGAAATATGTGCTAACTCGTAAACCAAGCTACCATCACATTAAGATACCCAGAAAATACTTCTACAGTGAAATTAAAACATATCTTAAGAAATTACTTACAATCACTGCAACTTTAAGTATCCCTGGCAGTGTTTTCAGGTAGGAAGAGTCAAACCACGGATCTATTATGAACACTGTATTGGTGGTGGCCATCTGCACTGGTGGAGATTGAGGGTTTGGCACCATCTTGAAAGGGTTTGGTTACTGAAACAAAATATTAAAATTGTTATTCTTAATGTTTCTATATTCGCCCTGGAGAGTGTTTTCTCGATTTTCTAAGTTTATTTTTAAATTACCCCCTATCGTATCCTCTGACTTTTGTTACATTTATAGGGGGGGGCAATGAATGAAGTAACTGGTTGAATATTTAGCTGGATTGGATTATTATTAGGGAGGCACTGGGAAAAACACCAAAGGAAGAAACTTAATGACTAGGTACAATGTTTTTAAATGTAATTTGTGTCTTTCGTGTATTTAAACCTAGTCAAATAGTAAGACCAAACACTTACTTACATGTAGGTTGCACTGACTGGGTTACTTATAAAATGAGCAAATTTGATGATACCGCTCAGTACTGATAAGAGACGAGTATCCGGCGAGGAGCGCAAATACTGTGTTACATCTCGTCATTCCTCCTTGACACTAAATTACCAGCCGAACCGTGATAAATCCATCAGTGACTCATATTTGCA
Organism: Blastobasis lacticolella; assembly: GCA_905147135.1. Lineage (NCBI taxonomy): Eukaryota > Metazoa > Arthropoda > Insecta > Lepidoptera > Blastobasidae > Blastobasis > Blastobasis lacticolella. The sequence goes on from LR990043.1 coordinate 924,438, forward strand.
AATAGATGAACGTCGTGTGTGGTTGCGAAGGTCACAAGGCCCGAAAAGCGTACACAAACATTCTATTGAAAGAAGGAATTCATAATATAACTTGCCACTAAAAAGAAAACAATTGAAAACATATATTTTCCCGTTAACTATTTGTTAACAAACATTTAACTTTTACTTAATTTGTGCGCTTTTATTGCACGGAAATTGTCACCCAAACAGACGAGAATTCGGACGTATTTTTATTTTGATAGTAAAATTAATTGTATTTCGTAACGGTAACTAAATCACAATTAATCCTATCTTCTCCTTGCTTGTGTCCTTACTATGGTTTTTGCTTCAGGTAGTCACTAAAAGAGAGAGGCTCGCAAAATACTACACGCGCTGAAATCAAGAAACCCAAGCACACTGTTTTTGCAAGCAAATGTCGTTGTTGACATTCCGTGCGTTCCGTTTCTTCCTGTTTCTTCTTCCAAGATCAGATCAAGTTATTCTTCCTCTGAGCTTTGAAGATTCCAAGATAATGGATTATGGTCACAGAGTTCAAAATTTATATACTTAGGTTTGTAGTTGCCATGCAAATTCCATCAAATTATAAAATGTTGAGAAATATAAACAGAGAGGTCGTAAATGAAATAATTTGTGTGATACGTAAATTGGAGTAAAACGTCAATCATGCCAATACTTGGGTTACTAGGATCTACAAAAAAGACAGATATCGGTTAAAATAGACAGGTTTGTTTTAATAATAAAATAAAATACCGTCATGGGATAGCCAATCAGCTTGCGAGACTGATCAACTGCACGACACGGACTATACATAATACCTAAAGCGACAACTAAAATTTTATTTTAAATATAAAATATACCTGAAGAAAATTTTGAAATGCATGAAGCTAGCATCCTAAGTATAGTTGTCATCTTTACTTTCGGTGTCCTTGATTATGCACGGATCAATATTTGTCATCTGTTTATATTTTGTTTGCATCTGGAGGGGCTGCATTTTGGAGAGACTAGGCCAACACGAGCAAAGACAACATGTAGCGAAAATCTGATTGTAGCAAACAAATTGATCGATTGATCGAATTTGATCCATGCAATCCATGTTACGAAATTTCTTGGTGGTCTAGCCAAAATAAATCACACGGAAGTATATTCTAAAGAATGAGACAGAGTAACACATGTAGAGCATATCTCCAGCATGGAAAGTTCCGGGTGTTTTGTGCTGACCTAAAAATGGGCGTATTGGACATTCTGTGGCCGGGTGAAAATATTTTTGTTTACCTCTAACTTGGCTCGTAATCTGAATTTTTCTTGTACCTACTCGATAACGTAGTTTAACCTACCGTGCGCTCACAGTCCATGGCCCTAATTATCGCGCTGTGACATCTCGTATCAACATTTTTTCTATCCACATATCTCCATTAATAATGACATTGAAATGTCTATTGCAGCCAAAAAATATTTTGTCAACTATCTTCGACAGTCGTATATTGTCTAAGATTAATTTAAGTAACGTTTAAATACAGTTTTTGACTGGAGAAAATGTCGAATTTGAGATGTCACAGCCCGAGAATCGGCCCCCATATCTGTAATTTTTGCGTTCTATAGCATAACTGTATAAGTACAGCATTTTCAATTTGCTCAAATGGTCACACTGTAATATAAATGTCACTGATGCACACATGCATATACACGAAAGCACACACACACGCACATGCTCTCTGCTGTGCTTGATGTGAATTTCGTCACCTTTACTATTTCTACTTTAATAATTAATATTTTTGTGAACAAGTGATCGTCCATTTATTATTGATTTATACAATTAAGGCAAAGTGATTGTTATCTTTATAAACTACTTGGTAGAAAGGTAAGATTCAGCATAGAGTAACAGTATCGTATCCGTATCGTAGTGTTTATTTTTGATGTCCCCAAGCTGCCTGGGGTATAATTGCTATTTTAGGTGGTGACGGGAGACATGGAACCCCACGAACTTCTATAACAACTAATCAAATACATATAATAGTGGCGAAGTTCCATTGTATCAGTCTGTTTTGTTTTAAACATAGTAGTTTGATGTTTATCTGAGACTGCTGCGTGAAGTAGGTAGGTATAAGTTCGGAAGTGGGCAGTGTCTGTAGAGCGCCCCTGAGCATTGGGCAACCGGCGTGCATGAGCTCAGAAGCAATAAAATCTTACATAACTTGGAAAGTTCATTCAGTGTTGTGCTAACAATGTAAGTAAATGAACTGTAATATCCTAGTTTCCCAGTGCTGCGAATTGTCTTGAGAGTAATTTTGCGGCTATTTATATTGTGTAGGAGGCATATATCTTAGTTTGTGTACAGTTTTAATAAGACTAAAGGAGACTAAAATAGCTAAATATCATACTAGCCAGCACTGGATAATTGTAAGTGAACTTAACTAAATATAACTTTCACTACAGGCACAATAATAGGAAGATAGATTAAAATAAATGTATGTATTACTTATATTGCCTTTGCCCAGCAGTGGGATGATTCAGGCTATATATTAGCCTCAATCATTACTTATACTTATAAATTAAAAAATAATTTATTAAATTTTTAGTTTGACTATGATTTTTTACTATCATCAATATCAATTTGCAATGTAGGTGATCTAAATTCCCTGATTACAATAGATATTGCTGACATCTATAAGCAGTATTGCTGTGTAAAACATTGTGAAATACTTGAATGATCTAGCTATTCATCATCATAGAAGTCAATTCGGGTTTCTGCCAGGGTCCGGTTTCCTAATCTTGTTGTCTACTTCACCTGGACTTCTGCAGGAAGGAATGATCCAGATACTATTTAGATCTAAATTTACTCAAGTAGTTTTGTATTTTTTTTGTCTTTCTTTTCCTGCACCGCCTACCTTTCTCTGGCTTAGATTATCCTGGTTGACTGGTAGATAAGGCTATTTTAGCTTAAAGTCCGCCACTGTACTTTTGTGCATAAAGCTTTAATAAATAAATAAATCTAATAAGTTACTTTGATTATAGTCCAGTTATAATATCTTTGTGAGCCCATTGACACCCCATGACTGTAAATTATTATTTTATTATATTAATATCTTCTTGTGTGGTGAAATACGTTCCTTATCAGCACACATACTACATGCATATTAACAGGCTGGTACAAAAAATGAATGTTATCATATCAATATGTAATTGAGACATGCAATTGGTAACAAGTGAATGACTCGTAAATGTATTGGTTATCACTAGAGACTGAAGAGTGTGGAGGTGCTCTTAATAAGCAATTAGCTTTTGCATATTTTTGTTATAATTTTACCCAAACTCAAGTCGTACTGTATCTTGTAATCAAACATATAAATGCATATAATTAATATGCCTAATTAACAATATAGGTATCTTATAGGTAGGGTTAATTAATTGTATGTACACGTGTTGAGAGAGTCGGTGGCTGGGCGATGGAGTAACCAACTCATAAGCGAGAGGTACCGGGTTCGAATCCCGATGTGGCCATGTACCAATGACTTTTATCAGAGTTATGTACATTAGTAGAATTCTATCCAATGCTCTTATGGTGAGGGAAACATTGTGATAAAACCTGCAAATTCAGGCCACTAAATTTGTAACCATGATCCAATCTGGTCAGGTACCCCTGGTAGCAGGGTCACGGAGGTCAGATGGTAGTCGCTCCACTGTAATAACCTGATCACCCAACCCTGTATCATGGTCATCAGTAATTGGTCATGGTGCTCGAGGGCACAACCGAGACTTAACGCCTCGTAATGGGTAGTGGGTAATGCACCTATGCTCTTGAACTATTCATGATGTACTTCATACATTTTTATTAACTGTATTCTGTAATCCATTTTAGACATATCCAGTAACAAAATGGCGGAGGTCGGCTTCCCGGGGCAGCACTCCACCACCACCATGGTGACATCGAGCACCACAGTACAGACAAACATACGGTTTGACCCGCTCTACCTACGGACTATCCCCGGCATACTGAAAATCATTCAAGTGGTCAGTATAATTTGTGGCAACTCTATATTGAGCATAACTACACATGGTTCATACTCATACAAAAATATCATAAAATTACATTGCTATGTGACAGAAAGTACACACATTATATTACATTACCACCTAAACAAATGACTTACACAAGTGCTAGTGATATGCATGCATCAGCTTCAAGCTAGTGCCTCAACAAATAATATTAATTACATTGAATGGACATATTGACATAGTGAGGAAACCTGCACGTTCAGGCGACTGAATGTGTAACCATGATGCAGTCTAGTCAGACTCAAGGTAACAGGTCAGATGGCAGTCACTCTGCTGTAATTATCTGATCTGCCAAATCATGTATATCAAGGCAAAGCCCGAGCCCTCGCGCGGAGCACAACCGGGATATCGACGCCAAGATGATAACATTGGATACCTAGACATTCCAGAGTGGAAATAAAGCATGAGTAGTAAACAAACACAATGCAAGTTACAAATTTAAGCTAGTTGTTATCGGATTTTATCAATAACAAAAGATTGATAGCTGGAGTGCTGGAGTTCGGCGCAGTTAATGATATCTAGGAATACTTAATATGAATTGCAAGAATTTTCAAGTAATCATTATTATGTAGTATATAGAGAACACCTTTAAGCATAATTATATACGACTTTTCATACTCTTCTTGGCGTGTCGACTAGTAGCGGGTTAAATTTGCGAGGACCAATTCTCCGCCACTGATACAGGGTTATCCGTGGTCGCGTACAAACCCTCGCCTGTGCTGGTGGTACTCAATCAGTTTTCGTAGTAAAGTATATTGAAATAAATTAGCCTTTTTAATGTTTGTCTCAACACAAGAGTGTTATATCTCAATAATCATCTTGGCGTTAATGTCCCGGTTGTGTTCGCGCGCACGAGGGCCCGGAGTCCGCTTTGATCGTGATCCATGAATGAGTGTTATATCTCAAAATTCAAAAATCTCAAAATTCAAAATTTCTTTATTGATTAGGACAATAAATATCTCTTTCAATCGTCAAAAAGGAGGGGGATAGGAAAGTAGGAAGGAAACACACAGTGACACGCTGACCGCCCTATGACTGTAGATAAACGTATCCCTCGCCAACCGAACCGTGCTCGACAATGCCAGGCAGAGCCGGAACGCTATATTATATTATATAGGTATGTCTAGTATAATTAAGAAAAAACCACCTAAAACTACAGCAAGAGTAAGCCAGTCCACTAAGGCAGCACCCGTTCACGAGTATAACGCAGGGCCCAGCCATCGTCCAATTCAACCATATTTGAGGGAAAAGAGCGACCCGGCCCCCACGCCACCGCCAGACAGACTTTTAAGTGAGCGTGCATCACACATGCTGCATGTGGTAGGTAGTCGCTACCATCCTACTCTATCCTATCCCTTCCCTATCGCTACCTTACCCCTACCCTATCCTACCATTGCCTTAACCCTACCCTACCACTATCTTACAATGAATATCCCTTATAATTATACCTTCATTTAAAGATTATACTCGGTTTCAGATTGATAACAACATTACATAAAACTTTGAAGTTGTACTATACAATGTTGAAGAAATAAGAGAGGTACTATAGTGTTCAAAGTTGTAGTTATTTATGTAGTACAGAGAACTAGAGTCTAAATATCAGTTAAGATGTCAATTATTGTGTAATTCATGTTAAATAGCTGTGCAATACGTGTGTATCTTTAGAACTAATAAGTACATGGTAGAAATGTAGTTGGAATTGTAGTTACAGAAAAAATACCCATACATTCCTAACTCTGAAGTTGTAGTATGAAAAATCATTTCAGCCATAGGTCGTCCACTGCTGAAAGTGCGCCTTAAAAATAGTATTAAAAATAGTTATGCTAAATCGTAAGCACACCGTCGTGACCTTGCGAAGTATTTTATCGATTGCGACCAGTTATCGCCATTTCAGCCGCCCAGTGGGCAGTGACCGGCTGCGAGTGACGTCATTGATCGTGGTTCGCGTGTTACTGCCCACTGTACTGTACAGTCGAGCAAATAACGTTACGCAGAGGCTCTAACAATTCACCTCACAGCCTATAACAGTCCACTGCAGGACTTAAGCCCCCCCCCCCTTCCCAAATGGAAGGTTATTGCCATAAACTCCACGCATGGCAGGCGGGTTGGAGATTGCAGTGTTATAAATATGATAATAAAAAACGCTGCTGCCCATTTTTTTCCAGTCTACGGAGACTCTACATATTTTGCCTCGAAAACTTCTCTTCTCTCATCATTCTCTCTCATCTCTCTTTTAATGAAACATCTCCTTTGTAGCCTTATATTTGTGAGACCACACATTGTTTCTTTGTCGGAAATCGCATAGGACGCCCCCCGACGAGATAGACGGACGACTTAGAAGAGGTCATAGCGAGGTTTTATTACAACTTAGAAAGTTCAACAACAGCGACGCCGTCGTTGGGCCAGGGGCCTTATTTTTGAATTGCTCGCATCCACGCCAGCGCTCTTCTGCGCTCTTTCACATTCTTCTTTCTTCTTTCATTCGTGGTGAGTTGCTAAAGATAGAAAAGACAGGCACTAGAAGGCGAGCGATCGCGTGGATTCGAGCGGTTTAAAATAGGACAGGACAGGACAGGACAAATGACGGCGTCTCTGTTGTTGAAATTAGTAGATACTGCCGCCAAATGATAATATTTCAATTGGCGACACTTAGTTCCAGTTTTATAAACCTGGTCAGATTCAGATAAGCGTGTCTAGTTACACGGCTCGTGCTCTGCTACAAACTTATCTGGCCCAATGACGGCGTCACTATTATTGAATTTTGTTTTCCGCCAAATTATGTTTCTCCTGAACAGATTAATAATTAGAAAAAAAAAAAAATTTACATGTTAAAAGTAATTTTCATACATCAATGTCATGGGCCAACAAACTGCGACCGGACCGGATAAGCTTAACGAAATACCAAAGTTCAATGTTTTCTTTCATTATACTGTTGGAAGAAATATACCGGGGCAGGTGCGACAACATACTGTTATCTCTATACATATATCATTTTTGTGTACAATAAACAGTTAAATAAAAATATAAACATTTCTTCTCTAACAACCTTCACGCTCCCGTCTCCATTCCAGACGGCCAGCCTCATCGGGTTCATCTGCATCCAGTTCTCGAGCCTGAGCAGCCTTTCCAAAGGCGCCTACTTCAGCTGGATTGCCATGATCGCGTTCTGGTTCACCGGGATCCTGCTCGGATTCTACCTCTTCCACATAGTTGAGAAGTTCTACAAGATCCCCTGGCTGAGGATAGAGTTCATCTTCTGTGCGCTGTGGTCCTTCCTCTTCCTGGTGGCGGCAAGTGTCGCCACCTCGGTGCATGACAACCCGCATTCTGCCGCCGCGGTGAGTTACATACATACACAGTTACAAAACGCCTTTTTAAACGCCATTAATAGACAGATACCACATTGTTCCACTTGCTATGGTTCTGACACATACGACGAGCCCGGCCGGGCAGAAATTGAAATGATTCATTTTAATTTCTGTTACGGGTCTGGGTTTTATACGTATCATAAGTGTGTATTGAAAAAATATATAAGTAGTTTATCAGTTTCTGGCACCCATAACACAATCTTTCCTTACTTTGGGGCTAGATGGCGCTGTGTGAATTGTCCAAGCATATTTATATTATTTATTTATACATAGTAAGCTAACTTAACCGGCTGATGTCGGTAAACTCCCGAAACTACTGGACCAATTTCAATGAAACAAAGCTAATATTTATCCCGTTAAACTGGCTTCCGAATGAACGAAACGGCATCGCAATCGGTTCATCCGTTAAGGAGCTACGGCGCTACAGACAGTTGCAGATACACACATCAAACTTCCTCTTTATGAGTTGTTTGTCCGATTATTTTAAAGTAGGTACTTACAAACCACATGTAAGCTAGCGGTTTAACGACGCCATCCGCGTGGAGTCATTACGTTGTCCTCGTCATTTTCCTTACAATAATTCCCGTAATGGTTGGTTTTATTCATAACTATCCTTCCCGAAGAGATTTCCGGTCCCAATACATACTCGTTGGCTGAATATTGAAATGTTTTTTGAATTCGTATGACACTGCGTAGGAACAATATTTCCTTTTGTATGCCACTAGATTTCCCGGACAGTACAATCTGGATTCTTACAAAGCCGAGAGTGAATAGGTTGTTTCTAGAATGGCGTGTGCTCGGCCGAATCGTCGCTTCCCATCAGGTTGGATAAAATGCTGGATTAGTAAATTTGATTATTTATATCAGTCTGTATCATCCCACTGCTGGGCAAAGGCCCCCCCTCATTCTTCCATACTTCGCGACCGAGTGCTGTTAAATAGTAAAATAATCGTTAGTGTCCCGGTCCCCGGCTCTCGCGTACGACTGCCCAGGGGTCCACCGTGACCATGATCCAGGATTTGGCAGATCAGATAATTACAGTGGAGCGACTGATATCTGACCTCCGTGACCCTGGGGAACCTAATCAGACTGGATCATGGTTACACATTCAGTCGCCTGGATGTGCAGAGTTTATCACGATGTTTTCCCTCATCGTAAGCTGCTGTCAAATAGTTAAAGTAGTAAAAAACTCATACACCTAAAATCTGGTGAGAATCCTAAAATCCGTTGCCAAGTTTAGAAGATCTAAGCGACCAGACCGACAGTCGCAACATTTACTTTGTACTATTCAATAATGATAAGATAAAACAACAATAGATTATCGGCGATAATGGCAGAACAGTCGCTGCCCTCCGCATGATATCCGAACAGGAATGTGGTGTTTATAACTCCCAATGTCGATGCAAAACATTGAATGGCAGTTACAAGAAATATACGCGCAACGATAACAAGTATTTATGCGTTGAAGTTTTTCCAAAAACATGCGAAATTAAACTCATGTCCATTCGATCCATTTCCGACGAGACGACGTTCTCATTTTGAAAGGGCCAAGTTGTCTCGCTACCACATTTCTTTAGCACAGTCACGTAAAGAATGGTCTCCTTTTCTTTTGAGCGATTTATTGTGGAAGACAGCCTTCTTAAAAGAAAGAAATGTCGCCCACATAACGGCTGTTTTCGTTCACGCTAACCACTCACCGCAACCCTGTGTCGGCCTTTAAGTGCCGTTATCTATCGTTAGGTTGGTTATTTGCGCGCTGATATATTCATATTCATTTATTCGTAGTAATAATCAGACATCATCGGGATACCGAGAGCATTAGAGCGCAAAGTTACTGGTAACGTAAACATACTTCATGCGACATAATGCAGAGCTGTAGGTGCGTTGTCACTGAGGATTAGGTATGCATCAGCTTGCTCAGTCACTATGACGCTTCAAGCACGTAACTGCACTGTTTTCCGTTTTCCTTCAAACCGGAATACGAAACTCGAGCATTGTTGCTCATCATCATACGTCATACTATCTTTATCTATACCTAGCCGTACCCAGTTTTGACTCACGCGCAGTTCGAATTTGTATAAATAATTTTTCTGAAATCAAAAGTACCCATGACACTCGGGAATAGTGTAGCTTCCTAATTGTGATAGAATTTCGGAGATGACCTCCAACACACAAACTTGCAAACAGGGCGATAACACCCGTGTTGCTAATGTCTATAGGCAGCGGTGCCCACTTCTTCAGGCATTTGACAGCCATCTAACCTGATAAATCAACTCGGTAGTTTTGTAGAGATTTGATGGGGTTTTTCAAGTATTTCGAGGTCCTATAACAACGTGTAGTTCCTATAAATGTTATTGCTTCTAGTAGCTTTTGACCCCCTATACTCGCAACACTTGGTGTATTACGACACCCCAGATGTTGCGAATGTCCATGGGCGATGGTGATCACTTACCATCTGGTGACCTGACTCTATTATAAAACAAAGAGTTACATTGTAATCTACCTACATAACTAGCTACACCGTTCCCATCATCATCACAGCCCGTAACAGTCCACTACAGGACTTAGGGCCTCTCCCACGAAAGGGGAGGTTATTGCCATTATCTCCACGCTTGGCAGGCGGGTTGGAGATCGCAGTGTTTAAATATAACAATGGAAAATGCTGCTGCCCATTTTCCAGACTACGGAGACTCTTGATCCATTGCCTAGAAAACATTTGTCGCCTTGTACGACACCCATGAGTGTAAGGGGTTGGTGCTATTCTACTCTGCCGGACACCAAACGGCCAACCGTTCCCATAATCTCATAATAAAGCCCTTGTACTTGTTATAATCTTACAGAATCTGTGATAATTATACTGTTAATGTACAATAAAGTGTTAAATAAATAAATAATAAATAAATCTCAATACCCTACCTCTTTTTTTTTTAAGCCAGGCATATGGCCGCTACCTCACGTGATGGCAAGTGACGATGAGGCCGAAGATGGATCACACCTGTCTAGGAACAGCCTATTCACTCTCAGGCAAAACACTCGCAGGCAGCTGGCCCGCTTGCCTACCGTGTAATATAAAAAAATCTGACTTTTCCTCTTTATTACTAGTACAGATTGTAAACCCTGCTCCTAACCTCAATTCCAGTTCTTCGGATTCGTGGCCACCGCTGCGTACGCGATCGACTGCTTCCTGAAGTTCCGAGCCGTCCGCGGCGGCGGACTCGCGCAAGGCTCGAGGGTCGTCTCCAAGCAGACCACGTCCAACGTCGCCTCGCCAACGCGGCCAGAGGGCTTTTAGGAGGGCTGTAGAAACTGGTAGGTAGATACTCATCATCAGTTGCATCTTCGCCCCACAGGATTCCAGTGTAAGATGAAAGGCAATTAATTGGTAAATCATAGTATATATCAATCAGTTAAGGAAGATCAGTCCTAGGGCCTGGTTCAACGCCTACTGATAAGATACAGATATATGTGATGGCGGATCTTTCGTTTTGAGATGGTATGGACACAAATTACAACAATTACAAAAAATATTTTATCTACACTCATAGCGTAATGTTCCAATTACATATTCGAAAACAGTTGTTTGAGGGTATGTACACTTTTTTCACGCCAGTTTATAGAAATTTAAAAAAATTACTTTTCAATACAGCATTTTTTATACTATTTTCATTACAGCTGTATCGAAAAATAACTTTTTAATCATTATGCAACACTTTTATTTTTTGTCGGGCGCCGGGACACGGCGAAATGTAGGCTGAATTACCTAGATGTCTTTAACAAATTTAAATTTTCCTGTTTATATTTCTGTGTAATTATTTTCCCGCTAAACAGAATATTTTTTCTAATTGTTTTAATTTGTGTTTGGGAATTAGTTTTCTTATTTAAAGCAAATAAATAGATAAATGTGAAAGTAGTTAAAGTGCATTTCCCGCCGCTTGGTATCCTCGACGCGTAGATACAACAGAACTGACTCGCAGATAACTTCCAGCAAAGTTAAGAAAATTATAGGTACGATATTTTAACATACAAATATGATTGTAGATAAAGTAGTGCATGCAACTGCATATAATTAGGAATAAAACACTCGTGTCAAACTATTATCATACTCGGCTACGCCTCGTATGATAAACAGCCACTCATGTTTTATTACCCCCTTTTATATGACAGTTGCATGACTACTAATGTTTAGCGGGAAAATAATTGCACAGAATATAAAAAGGAAAATTTAAATTTAGAATTTGAATTTGTTAAAGACATCTAGGTATTCAGCCTACATGTCGCCGTGTCCCGGCGCCAGACAAAAAATAAAAGAGTTGCATAATGATTAAAAAGTTATTTTTCGATACAGCTGTAATGAAAATAGTATAAAAAATGCTGTATTGAAAAGTAATTTTTTTAAATTTCTATAAACTGGCGTGAAAAAAGTGTACATACCCTCAAACAACTGTTTTCGAATATGTAATTGGAACATTACGCTATGAGTGTAGATAAAAAATATTTTGTTTAGTCCATCAGATAGATTATCAGAAAATATTGGACAAGTATTTTTCCTCTTGTTACTTAAACAAACAATAACGCCGATACAGTGCGTGGCAATGTTGCGTGACGCCTAAGGTCAAATTTTACTCAGAAGTGACGTCACTAGCGAAACTTTGATACGCTTTATGTTTGTAATTTTTTATTGATAAATTGCGGGAAAAATTGTTTTAATGATCTAACTGACGGTCTAATTAGAATTTTAAAATATTGTTCCAGTCATAATTTCTATTGTTAGGAATGAAAATGTAATAAGACAACAGACCTACTCTTTCTAGATTTCTTCATGTTAATACTTTTGCTGGCAGCAAGGCAAAGCAGCTAAAGCTTATGTCCTGACTGCAATTAACTAATGCAGTATTAAACAATTAAACTGTCTTGATACAGTCAGCCATGACTGACCAGAATGAAACTGTCCTGTACCAGACAGAAATATTGAAGCGAAGAACTGTCAGCTCTGCTCAGAATGACCAGCGAGGCAAAAGCCTCATAGCCAAAACGTTAACTCAGTGGGCAACTGAATTTGACATTTGATAATTCTATACATAGAACGGGCCTACTCACAGCTGAAGTCACAACCTATACTTTTTTTTAATATTGACGTGTCCAAAAGGTACTGCAATAAGTTGTCAAATAACCCTCCATAACCCCTGCTATTGTCAAATTTGGTGGCCATTAGCGTATCTAGGGCTATTTTCCAGGGGGGCATGGCCCCTGAGGTGGCCTATGAAGCCGAGTCAATCGCCAATGTACAGCCAGTGCGCACCCCATCCTGGGGTAGGCACGGCCCACCCGGCTCCCCCCTTTCCTACGCCTATGTTGGTGGCCTTGGTCATCTAATGTTCTAACTTTTTGTATGACATTGAGTTCTTTGTATAGAGTTGTGACAAAGTGACAGTGTACATTCTCTATAGGTCGAGACTCCAACTATGCTCTATGGCCAATATCTTTGTTCTTAGAGTAGTGTCGGATTATCAAATGTCAAATTCAGTTGCTCACTGAGATAGAAAATAATGATAATGATGCCCGATGGGCAAACAATGAAAATGAAACTTTATCTGAACAGGATAAGAGTTCTATTGAAAACGAGTTTATAAAAGAAAAAATATACCATGGAAATCATTGTACATTTCTGTAAAATGTGCAATTGTTTTTAACTTGTTTCATGTGCAATAAAGTATATAATAATAACACGCAATTTAAAAAAATACTACATCAAGTCATTTCATAGCTTGTAATTTTCGTTATGTATGTGTTGTTGTAAAACGTTCATTATTTTAAGGTAGTTCTAAGAGTCGAGCAAATTAATGTACTTATATGCTTTATATAGCGTGGTCCAAATCAGATGCCTAGTTGTATGTTTTTAGATGTCGGTCTTGGAGGTCTATAGTCTTCAGATAACACGATTATTAAGTTTTAAAGATGTCTGAATATTTATTTGTACAATTTCGATTTTCGGTCAAAACTTTGTATATGTAGGATCATACTTTCAGGACAATAGTTGGAGAAGATTTATCGATAATTTCTTTTAAAACTGAAATTTTAATAAAGCCTAAAAGACTTCGATGATAGACCTAACTCTGACTCTGGAAAAACGTATGACCTGATTTTGACCGCCTTGTTTCATCCCGGTGCACGGCCAATGTATTGCCAAGTTAGGCCATGCTGCGGACATATTCTATTTTATATTTTTATGTACGTATGTTATTTTTTGCTATTCGGTATTAATTAACGATTAACCAAAGAACTGACAACTAAATGGAAAAGGCTCAAATTTACTTTGTACAATAATGATCTGAAGCGAATTATGTATCATGACATTTTTGTAATCGTAGTTTTTTTTATATATTTTAATTCTACAATTTTTCAATGTTTTTATATCGTCACAAATTTTATATACACTATTTATACATATTTACTAATTATACTATTTGCACGCAGTATTGTAACAAGCAGATTGCATTTTTTATTACTTAAACTTTATCAAAATATTGTTTACAAAATCTAAAAATTTTAGCCGTCATATGCATTTGTAAGATAGTACATTTTGTTCAGTCTATACCTACATTTGTTTAGTGGTTCTTTCTAGTTTAATCAAATTGGCCTATATCCATACAACGAGTGTATCTAGTTCTACAAGTTGGTTATTGTAAGAAACACTATTATTCTATAAAACAATTTGTATTTTTAAGTATTAACCACCTGCCGTTAATTTAGGATAAAGAATTAAGTTTCCTTCCATTTACTACTATTTTAATGAGTTATTTTATGAAGTAAGTTATAACTTTTTATTTATAACATAGGAAATACTACTGTACCATAGAAAAATTATTAAACAGAAGTTATTTTCAATAACTTTAATGTACCTTCCTTCACTGCTGCCTACACAATCTTAGTAGTGTGGTTCAGATATCTTATTATTTCCTGTCTAGTAGCAACTTTATTCTAAGTGTTTGATTGAATGGTGTGTTCGATCTAATGTGTGTGGTATTGTTACTAAAATAGATATACTTTAATACCTATCTAGTACTTTAAAGTACTGAAATATGTTTCTGAAACCAATCTTAACTTGCTCACTGAGAGGAAAGATGTATTTTAAAATCTTGCTGTGCTAGGTAGCTTGGTTCTGTTTTATGTTACTCAATCGATGCATTTTACACTACATTCTAACACGCTTACATTCTAGTTAAAACCTTATTTATGCATATGCTACTGCATTAGAAATCTAAATTAGATTTCTTTGATTTTAAGTTTTAGATTTGCGTGCTTACAATGTAAAATTAATACACTTTGTAAATGTTTGGGGCGCTTCGCCCTATAGTGCAATTTATTCTTGTGAAGATAGTCGCAAGCTGGTTTTCTAGTGGCTCGACGAGCTTTGAAAGGATTCATGGGCCCATACAAAAAGTAATTGAATGTGCCGGCCAACAAAATAATGGTAACATTTTTGTCGGCTTACTCTATTATTATCTGAATATTTTTTATTAGGCGTCTTATAAGCTTTACGGCAATCTCTAGAGTAGTCCTGGAAACTGTTAGCAATCGAATTCTAGATTTTCAAACTACAATAAAAACTCCAGTAATGGTGGTCGTATAGCGTGTCTGAAGCTGTCGGGTGAATAGTCCCTTTCGGTATTCTGTAAAGGGCTTTCTCAGACATTAATTTGAGAAATGAAAAACGTAAAATGATATTGCTTCTGCAACAGTTTTGTATGATTTAGTCATCATGATCATCTACGATTCGATGTTGGAGGTCCACTAAAATTAGCAATCAGCTTGCCTGTCACATTTGACCATACCATTAGGTTTGATTTGTAAAGGTATAATAAAATTAGAAATACCAAGGAGTTAGTGCCTTAAGTGCAAGCTATCGAAAGAAGGCACGAGTTAAATGCATATCACTGTTGTATATGAACAAATAATATTTATAAGTATTTATTCACTTAAATCTTGTTATGTGTAAATTATTCTGTATTTTCTTAATCACCACGTTACTGTATTATACATAATATTTTTAATAGAATTACAGTGTTATTACGAAATTTTGCTTTTTTTTAAATTCTTCAACTGTGTATAAGTTTTCTACACTGCGGTCTCAAACCCAACAGACGTTTCGCTTCCCAGTAGACATTACCTACATAAGGTAAGTATTGCGACAAATCCTTTCAGTATTCTAAGTATTCAGTATTGAATAGCATGGGGATTTTCGTTATTAAATAAAGAAGTTGTATATTTGTAAATAGATATTTATTTAAAATTAAACAGAATATAACAGTTTTATTAGGTTTCTATAATAATAATAATATGATAAATGCAATTGTGGACCGCGTTACAGTTTCAACCGTTTAATCTCTTCAATCTTGAAGTCCATCCTGGAATACAAACAACATACCTAATACATGTTTTTTAATTGTAAAATACTTATGGTTCTTAATTAATGGTATACCCCCTGGGGAGGGAAGGGGGGTGTCATATGGAATTGCATTGAAGGGTAAGCGCTTTATAATTTTAGATTGACGCGCTAATCATTAATGAAGTTATAAGGAGAACGTGAGATTATTGAGGTCTTTCTTTAAGGCGAGGTGTCTGATTTCTCTGCTACTGTACGTAGTTCACAGAACAGATGGCTGATGGGGCAGTAAAGTTCTCGATTGGCGACTACGTACCGGAAGACGCAGCGTGGGTAGGCCTCCCACAAGGTGGCCAGACGACCTGGTAAAGATCGCAGGTACCAGCTGGATGCGGAAGGCACAGGACCGACCTTTGTGGAGATCTCTGGGGGAGCCCAGCAATGGGAGGGCTTTCAGCTGGTTTGACGAATCTAGCCTCGGGTCTCGTCTGGTCAGGCGTATGGGCCACCCTTTCCAGCACTGCGGGAGTCTCGCGTATCGCTTGCGCGCCACACTACCATCCCTCTTTGCCGTCGTATGGTTTAAATAACCTAAATGTCACTAACAATGCCATTCTTTTGGGTCGGGGCTTATAAAGAACTATAATTACCTCCTCGCGAGTCTCGCCGCCGGTCGCAGTGCGTCCAAGGCGTGGGTCGCTCTCTAGAGTCAGCAGCGCCCCGCACTGCGTAAGGTGTTCCCTAATATCCTTCGAGTCTAAGCTTATAAAGACCTGTCATTACCTCCTGGCAAGCAAGTCCCTCGCGTCCCTGTACGCCCCACGCCGCGGGCCGCAGTGCGTCCGAGGCGTAGTTCACCTTCTTCAGAGCCATCAGCGCCCCGCACTGCGTAAGTCTTGCATTGGCGCCCTTCTTTCCCGACCACCCTTTGAGCCTGACCTTATAAAAAGCAATTCCTACCTCCTCGCAAGCAAGTCCCTCGCATGATTAGGCGCCAGTCTCGCGGCGGGTCTTAGCGCATCCGACGCATGCGCCACCCTCTCTAAAGCCAGCAGCGCCCCGCACTGCGTGAGTACCTCGCGGCCGCCTCTCTATCTCGAACACCCAGAGCTATATTCCTCCTCGCGAGCAAGTCCCTCACTCATTGTTCGCCACACGCTGCGGGCCGTAGTGCGTCCGAGGCGTGGGTCGCCCTCTCCGACGCCAGCACGGTTCCGCACTGCATGAGTCTCCCGCGGCCGCCTTTCCTTCCCGAACAACCTTTGAACCTGACCTTATAAAAAGCTATTCCTACCTCCTCGCGAGCAAATCCCTGGCATCATTAGGCGCCAGTCTCGCGGCGGGTCTCAATGCATCCGGTGCATGCCCCACCCTCTCCAGAGCCAGTAGGGCTCCGCACTGCGTGAGTCTCGCGCAGCGCTCGCGCGCGGCGGCGGCGCCCGCGCCCGCCCACGCCGCCAGCCGCCGGCAGCGACGCTCTACGGAGAGACCGCCCTCCTGGGGGGAAGGAAAGGTGTTAAGCCGGATCCACACGGCACCAACTTATGCCTGTGTAGACGTCAAATTTTAAATTAGAAAATTTCCAACTTAAAATTTGACGTCTACACGATCCGTTTGCGCAAACTTCGTTTGTACAAACGCGCTGTGCAAGTATAAGTTGGTGCCGTGTGGATACAGCATTAGACGGTAGACCAAGGATGGGCAAGGGCCATCTGCGGCCCGCGAATGGTCGAAATCCGACCCGCGCCCACCAAATGAAACATGCCATAGCGAATCTATTGCGATTATTGATCGGAACTTGTCTGCTGTCGGTGAGCGCTCGTAGATCGGCGCAATACTGCGAATGCAGCGAAGCGGACCGAACGTAGCCGATATATTTTGATCGTTAATCGCTATGAAATAATTGGCATCTTAATTAGACCCGCAAATAAGCATAGCCTTGAGTCTGCTAATTTATTTTTTGCGCGATTGAATTGTAAACGAATCGCAATCGCATCTAAACGGCAGATGGTGTCGTTTTAGGTATTGTGCTACAATCAAAACTGCCAAAATATACAATTCAATTGAGCTAAGTAAATTAGCGGACTCTTGACTACGCAACCAAAAATTACCACCGATTATCACGGAGGTAGTAATCTAGAGCCCAGTCTGGTGGTCCGGTCCAAATGTAAAGTGGTATGATATATAATGTTACGTAGTATGTAAACATTGTGTAGTTGATATAAAACGACATGAATTAGATTACATAAATGAGTATTAAATCGACTTGTGTTGTTTACTTCAAACAGCCCGCCTTACACAAACACTAGGATCAAAGCCAGAACAAGGGCTTTTGTTTATGGACCTGGATTTAAGCCTTGCACTCCGGGGCTGGCGTATCAAAGTCAAAGGCATTTATTTGTGACACAGGCAGGCATACAGCTCATCAAGATATTATAATGTTTGTGAGTATCTCTGTGTTAACCCCAATTGTGGGCATACAAATATTATAATAATAATGGCTAGTACTGAGTAAATTATTTCATAGTCATTTTTAACATAACTATGTTGTACGGTACTATTTTGACGACCTGAGTGGTTCAGTGGTCAACATCAAGGCCGGTCTGCCACGCAAGAGGTCCCGGGTTCGATTCCCGGCCGGGCAGAAATTGAAATGATGAATATTAATTTCTGTTACGGGTCACGGTGTTCTATGTATAATAAGTATGTATTTACAAAAAAAGTATATAAGTAGTTTATCAGTTATCTAGCACCCATAACACAAGCTTTGCTTACTTTGGGGCTAGATGGCGCTGTGTGAATATGTCAACGATTATTTATTTATTATTTATTATTATGTGTTACACGGCACCATATCTCTAAAATTTAAGTATTCATTCATATCATAAAAACAATATCAACATCTCCTAAGCTGGCCTTGCACACCAGGCTGTCGTACCAACATCTAGACATCCAAATGCACCGACTCACCCGATCATACCGATGATGCAGCATACGGGCCTCCGCCCTCGCGGCCAAGTCGGCCACCAGCGCCGCCAGCAACGCGTCCGCCGCCGCGCTGCTCACCGCCGCGCGCGCCACCGACGCGAACGCGTCCAGCGCCAAGGGGAGACGGTCCGCGTCTTCTTCTGCGCAGTCTGGGGAAGGTATTGTTTCTCATGTTATACGGCAGACAAACAAGCAAGCGGGCCAAGGTAGTCCTGATTCAGATTAATTTATTGCCCAAAGTGAATACTAGTAGAGCTCGTCTAGTCTAAAATGACGCGCCCCACTACTTAGTTAGTTGATTTCGATGTGTGGTGCAAATATTGATAACGACACTTCATCTGTGTGGGAACCAATGAACGACGCGTGCTCCTACGTTTGAATCTGACCGGCAACTGAATGACCAATTACAACGGCATTTGTATATGTATTGCGTCCATATTTTAAACTTGCTTGTGTGCGTTAATGCGATAGTGGGGCGCGTCATTTTAAATTAGACGAGCTTTACCTATATATATCTAGCAGTAAATACGGACAGGCCATACTTATGGTGTGGGCTATGTAGGTGCCAATATATACAATATATATTGCATTTGAACTGTAGGCTAATTACGTAATCATGTTGCTAACAATTCTCTGATTTCAATGATTGAAATTGTCACTTTTGCGATTCCGTATCATCGATTTCATGGGTTCAGTTCCATTACAATAAATTGAAACTATTAAATCGATCATACGTAATAGTAAAAGTAACAATTTAAATAATAGAAATCAGAGAATTGTTGGCAACAGAGTTACGTAATTAGCCAACTGCACATTAACTGAATACGATCTAAGCCGTCACAAATTGCGATGCTGACAGCTGATGCGCCATCCACTCCACCCACTGCGATCATAAGGAGATGCACGTACCTACTTTGGGTATGTAGTAAGATAGATTTTGACGACCTGAGTAGTTCAGTGATCTGCCACGCAGGAGGTCCCGGGTTCGATTCCCGGCCGGGCAGAAATTGAAATGATGAGTCTTAATTTCTGTTACGGGTCTGGGTGTTCTATGTATAATAAGTATGTATTTAAAAGTATATAAGTAGTTTATCAGTTATCTAGCACCCATTACACAAGTTTTGCTTACTTTGGGGCTAGATGGCGCTGTGTGAATTTGTCCACGATTATTTATTTTGATAAATTATTGATTGACTACTGTTACTTATAAGTACTATTGTATTGTACTATCGAGCAAGAGTCTGAAATAAAGAATTTATTATTTAATACTTTGTGTGTTACTTCGTGATGGAACTCCATTAATATTAATGAATTTTACTTTTTACAATTTTTATTAATTACGCTTTAATAAATTTAATAAAATTAGTTTGATAAAGTGGAACTAGTGTACAAAAAGTGATTTAATTGAAAAGAATTTATTATTATTATATTATAAAAGACACTCCACCCACGCACCCCAAACAGGACACTCACCAGGATCCACCTCCGGCTGAGCGATGGCCTCCGCCCACGCCATCACCCTCGGCTTCAAGGCCGCTGTGACAGCCGCCAAGGCCAAGGCATGGGCCGCCCGGAAGGCCGCGGCCGCCGCGCCCAGCCCGGCCGCGCACGACCGCAGCTTGTCCCGGCCGCGGGACGGGTCGGGCCCACTCGGCCCGCTCGTCCCGCGGAGCAGGGCCTCGCCTTCCGCACAGGCCTCCGCGGCGAGGCGCTCGGACCACTCGGCGCCGGATTCGGCTTCGTTCATGTGCGCCTGTGGAGAAGCGGCGTGAGGAATGTTGGGTAACCACCCAATTTGAACAAAACCTTGTCAGATACTAACTCATGCCGTCATCATCAAATCATCATCACAGCCTGTAACAGTACACTGCAGGACTAAGGGCCTCTCCCCCGAAAGGGAAGGTTATTGCTTAATCTAAATATAACAGTGGAAAACGCTGCTGCCCATTTTACGGAGACTCTAGATCTTTTGCCTCGAAAACATTAGTCGCCTTATACGACACCCACGGGTGTAAGGGGTTGATACTATTCTACTCTGCCGGACACCACACGGCGTAGAGGTGCATGTAGAGACATATTTGATATACATACTTAGGTGTTACGATGATGGTGACGATGACTAACTGCTGCCAGCGACTAATTTCATATGCGTAATTAATAAAAAAAATATTCCTTGTATGAAGATACACAACACAAACGTTACAGATGGCTAGGACACGGCAGCGGACCGCCGAACAAGTTTCAAGGGATTTGATCAGAAATTTCGAAGATAACCCCTTAATCCCTTAATGATGCCAAAACGTGCAATTTTCCTGTTTAAAATTTTAAAAGCACCTATATAGAAATCTGCGTGAGTGTGATCACCACGTCGCAAGGCGCCAGAGTAGCGTAATGATGAAAAGTGTTTCTTACAACTACAGTAACGCCATCTATCGTCCAACCTAAGCCCTATCTCCTACCCTAAGTATGAAAAGCCTCACACATTCGACGTACTGAGTGGTTCAGTTGGTGAACATGGCGGTCACCACGCTGAGGTCCAGGGTTCGATTCCCAGCCGAGCAGAAATTGAAATGATGAATTTTAGTTTCTGTTACGGGTCTGGGTGTAGTATGTATAACAATACGTATTTAAAAAATATATATGAGGAGTTAATCGTAAACATAAGCATTGCTTACTTTGGGGCTAGATGGCGCTGGTGAATGTAATCAAGCATATTTATTTATTTTTTAAAAGCTGGAGTCCGAAGTGGTAAGAATACAAGGAGATGTATGAAAAGAGTTGTGGATATATGCGAGGCTAGGGAGTTGTGTCAGGACAGAGCAAAGTGGAGTTCCGTAGTCTCTGCCTAGCCCACCTGTGGGACACAGGCGTGAGCTTCATGTATTTTTATTTATTTACATACATACCAGGAACAGCATCCGCTGTGTCTCCACGTCCCTGTTCAACCGCTGTGTAAGTCCGGACACAGCGTCGAAGGGTGCCAGCGTAGTATGGGTGGCGGCGGGGGAGGATAGCGGTAATGGTTCCGGCGGCGGCGAGCGGAGATGGCGACGTAACGCGCCTGCCACCTAGCGGGGAAAACGGGGAAAAATAATAAAAACCTGTGAGGTAGACATAGTTTTGTTCCCGTTATGGCCTAGCTAACTATAAGGTAGACAATTGAAATTACAATCTAGTCTAAAGACTGTTTATTTATTTATATTAGCCTGAATCATCCCACTGCTGGGCAAAGGCCTCCCCCCGATTTTTCCACTCCGGAACTGGGCAGGTCATGTTTGCCGCATGTCGGAGGTGTTATGGGCTAAACAGTTTGGACACCCAATAATCGGAAGCGACGTCGCGGCAGACCCAAATAAAGGTGGACAAGTAGTACTGTAGTAGAGTGAGCTGCAAGCCTTCGAAAGTGACTGGCAGACATTGGCACTTGATCGTGAAGAGTGGAAGAAAAACTATTAAGTAATTTAAATTTAACATAAGTTAGAATAACACTAAGAAAGTGTCCATTAACACTTTTCTTAATGTCTCTATTAAGGAGAAGTCACATTGTTTTTGTGTTCCTTGTGGTAAGCACTAAAGTAGGTTTAGTTAAAAAAATAAAATGATTCTTAATAATGAGGTTAATACAGACTGCACATCTGCATATTTTGTTATCAACTAAGCACCACTCTATTTCAGTAGTAATAAAGGCTATATTACCTCTTTCTCCAGCAAGGCGGCGACGTCGTTTAGCATCGCGCACGCGCCGTCCAGGCTGCCCGTGGATATGCTGCGTCTAAAAAGGGTTTGTTTATGTTTAAGGGAAGGGAAGTTCAACTCATTCATTCATTTACTTACCACCGGATGAGATCAAGTGCCTGGCTAGTCCAAAAAAAATACGAGCAGACGGCCCGGATGGTAAGCGGTAACAGAGATTCGTGCATTTAGGTTGCAGTTAACAAAAATGCAGAACCGCAGGTGCGTTCTGTGAGGACCGAGATGATGTATTTTGGGGGTTTTGTGAGAAGGAGACCGACAATATCAAAAGTTTAAGACCGTATAAGTATTCTTCATAAATATGTAGGGTAGGGTAGATGTAGGATAGGGGTAGGGTATGGTAGGGTAGGTTAGCGGTACGACGCCTCGCGATCAAGTCGCGCCGGGCCTACAAGTTGTTCACATGACATTTCAGACTCATCATTCCTATTGTGGTAACATAACTATTTTTTAATATGTTATACGGCAGACAAACAGGCATGCGGGCCACCTGATGGCAAGTGGTCACCACCGCCTATGGACATCACCGGATCAGCAACACCGAGGGCTTGGACGAGCGAGAAACGTTTCGAATCTTCGCGTAGACACCACTATAATCTGTCCAGACTGACTTGTCTTATTTGGTTAAGGAAATTATGTATTTAAATGAACAATTTGCAGCAGCATTAGTTGAAATTCACATTCTATGTGTTTCTTGTATAATTCAAAACATCTATACACAATGAACGTAGCGTGATTGACACGGCAAGTCGTGATTATTGGGAATGTTTGTTCACCAAATGGGACAAGTCAGTTCGAACAGATCGTAGAACAACAAAAGTCGTCCGTTCCCCATCAGGAGCCCCTGCCGCTCACCGTATGACCTTCCGCGCGATGTAGAACACGTCGTCGACGAGGCTGGACGAGCCGTCGCCGGCCGCCAGCCGCAGCGCCTTGCCCACGCTCTCCTCCATTCCCCGTCAGGAGCCCTGCCGCTCACCGTATGACCTTCCGCGCGATGTAGAACACGTCGTCGACGAGGCTGGACGAGCCGTCGCCGGCCGCCAGCCGCAGCGCCTTGCCCACGCTCTCCTCCATTCCCCGTCAGGAGCCCTGCCGCTCACCGTATGACCTTCCGCGCGATGTAGAACACGTCGTCGACGAGGCTGGACGAGCCGTCGCCGGCCGCCAGCCGCAGCGCCTTGCCCACGCTCTCCTCCATTCCCCGTCAGGAGCCCTGCCGCTCACCGTATGACCTTCCGCGCGATGTAGAACACGTCGTCGACGAGGCTGGACGAGCCGTCGCCGGCCGCCAGCCGCAGCGCCTTGCCCACGCTCTCCTCCATTCCCCGTCAGGAGCCCTGCCGCTCACCGTATGACCTTCCGCGCGATGTAGAACACGTCGTCGACGAGGCTGGACGAGCCGTCGCCGGCCGCCAGCCGCAGCGCCTTGCCCACGCTCTCCTCCATTCCCCGTCAGGAGCCCTGCCGCTCACCGTATGACCTTCCGCGCGATGTAGAACACGTCGTCGACGAGGCTGGACGAGCCGTCGCCGGCCGCCAGCCGCAGCGCCTTGCCCACGCTCTCCTCCATTCCCCGTCAGGAGCCCTGCCGCTCACCGTATGACCTTCCGCGCGATGTAGAACACGTCGTCGACGAGGCTGGACGAGCCGTCGCCGGCCGCCAGCCGCAGCGCCTTGCTCACGCTCTCCTCCAGGAAGAACCTGCCGGGGAGAGGTTACGGGCTATGTTCAAAAGAAAAACGTGTGGTTTGATGTGTTTTACTGTAGTAATGTAAGTAAGTGTATAGCCAAAACCAACCTGGCAATATTTTTGTAAAATTATGTAGGTATATAGTGACAATACAGATAAAACAAATTTTAAAGTCTGCTTTGTTGTTTTGATTATTGCTATTTAAAATTGAACTATTACTCTTTTTAATTGGCTGGCGGAAAACCAATTAGGTAATTTAGGTCAATAACTTTCACATCACCTTTAGTTTGTATACTTATTGATTGATTGTATGAGTTAAGGTGCTCCTACACCGGTGTTTGCAATTGTTACTATTCTAAACAGTTTATCTTTGTTTCGTTTTGTTCCAAACTGTATAAATTGTTGAAAACAATTTCAAAGTGTTCCAGTCCCAGACCGATGTCCGAAGTCGAAAATCTAGATTCTTTTTTTAATTGCATAGCGACTTTATACATACGAATGTATGCATTCTAAAGCTCACGCCTCTGTCCCACAGGAAGAAACTATGAACTTATACAAATGTAGCAAAAAGTGTCACTTTGTTTATAAAAGTTTCAAATGCTATTCATCAGATTTTTCAATAACTTTACAAGCGCGTCCCACTCAACACTGTGGTCCCGGGAGCACTGGTATATCTCAATATTTATTTTTAGTGTATATGTGTGTGCATATGTGTGTGCCTGCGTACCTTTCCAATGCGAGGTAGTGTCCCAGCACGTCCTGCGCGGTCCGCATGAGGTCGCACGAGCCGATTATCTTCTCCACGGCCGCGACGCACGACAGCCGCTGCGCTTCGGGTAAGGTCGAGGCGTCCGCCTATGTGATGAGGACGATTGGTTGTAAGAAAAGAGCAATTCTGTCGTTCTAGCCAATATTAAAGTCGTTCCATAGTAACTGAGAGCCAGGTATCCTCCAAACCATATGACCAAACCTCCATTGCAACTCCACTGCCACAGACAATCAGGACCCTTCAGCTACGTTAGGCCAGCGCTCGTAGATCATCACAGTTCGCAGCACTGTGCCGATCTGAACGCTGCGAAGCCGACAGGTTCCGATCATCAACGCAACTACGGAACGATTTGTATCTTGGCAAGACCTATTGTTCTAATTGGCTCTTTTTGCCGGTTAAGTTGACCAGAATATGATGGTAACGGTATTAAAACAAAATCTAAATTTAACATCATCATCATCTTGTTGCCCTTTTTCTTCAATTACATTTTCCTCCATTGAACCTTATCTAAAATACACATAAGGGCCTAATTCTTGCGCTGTGACATCTCGAATTCGAATTTTTTTCCTAGATACTTATAATAATGACATTAATTTGAAAATATATTATATCCCGCGTCACGAAAGAAGAGACTTGTCAATTGGCAGTGGAGGGTATTTCGCAGGTAATCGTATACAGCGCAAGTCGAACCACGTGACCCAACGAGTCTCTTCTTATTTGACACTAGCTATATCTCAACTCTTCGACAGTCGTATATTAGGGCTAGGAGAGCGTGGCAGGAGAGTAGGCGTACGGGGATGATGGAGGAGGAGTATAGGGCTCGCTTTCACGTTGAACGCGCCAAGTACCGAAGGGCCATGCGGGAGGCTGAATCCGACCACTTCCGGCAACTAGCAAACAGTGGGAACAACGATCCTTGGGGGATGGCGTACAGAGCCGCTTGCGGTCGTGTGCGCCCGCCCGCAAATGTCGTGAACGGAATGAAGCTTGCAGACGGTTACGCCGGGGACGCCGGTTCGGCGTTAAGCGGTGTGCTAAAGGTAATGTGTCCGGATGACGCACCAGCGACGGACTCTGAAAATCACAGGGGGGTTAGGCTAGCAGCATCTTGCCTACCATCTGGCCGGAACTCTGAACCACTGAACGGATTAGCGATAGGCCGCATCGTGAAGGACTTACCGAACAAGGCCCCGGGGGTGGACGGGATCACCGCGCGCATTATAAAAGCGGCTTGGAAGGTATCCGCCGCCGAGATCACTGAGCTCATGGCGAAGTGTGTGCGGGAAGGAGTCTTTCCAAGTGTATGGAAAGTAGGTAGGTTGGTAGTCCTTCCGAAGGGGAACGGGAAGGCTTTGACTGACCCCAAAGCCTATAGACCCGTGACCCTCCTTCCTGTTTTTGGGAAGGTGCTCGAAAGAGTGATGTGTGAGTGTACGCCCGGTCTATACTCTCGCATATCCGACGGCCAGCATGGGTTTGTAAGGGGGCGTTCTACAGTAACGGCGCTTAACGCTGTGCTGCAGGTAGTACGGACGTCTTGCTGCAAGTACGTCCAGGCGATCATGCTGGACATCTCCGGGGCGTTTGACAACGCATGGTGGCCAATGATACTACTGAAACTCAAACAGGGGGGGTGTCCACCCAACATGTATAGGATGTTCTCGTCGTATTTCTGCGACAGACATGTAGGTATGTGGGCGGGGGGGTTGTGTGCGCTTAAAAATTCGACAATGGGGTGTCCTCAGGGCTCGGTCCTGGGGCCCGCATTGTGGAATCTACTAATGGACGACCTGCTGCGCCTTCCCTTTCCGGAGGGCGTGCGGGCCGTCGCCTACGCTGACGACGTGACGCTTCTGATAGAGGCGAACTCCAGGGCGGAAATCGAACGGCATGGGGCTGAGGCCCTACGTCTGGTGACAGAATGGGGCCTCAGAAACAGGTTGGCCTTCGCTCCGGCGAAGAGCGCAAAGATTACTCTAAAGGGAAAGTTTAAGAGACCACCTGTGCTACGCCTAGGAGGGCAATCGATCAGGAGTGTCTCGACCGTCAGGGTATTGGGGGTGACGCTGGACGAATCGCACTCGTTCGCGGCCCACGCGCAGGATATTGGGGAGAGGGCGGCAAGATGCTTTGGGAAAATGACTAGGGTATCTACTTCGTCTTGGGGGATTAAATATAGAGCGCTCCGAATACTGTACTTTGGTACGTTCGTTGCTACGGTGACGTACGCGGCCTCTGTATGGTGCAGTAGGATCGGGTTCTATGTGGTGAAGAGCCGTCTGCTCAGAACTCAGCGCCCGGCACTGATCCTTCTCACGAAGGCGTACCGTACCACAAGTACTGCCGCTCTGGCGGTGCTTGCTGGTGTCCTGCCTGCGGACCTGGAGGTGGGGCGGATGGGAAAGGTGGAAGCGGACCGTACCGGGTTGGACGGAAGGGCAGTGATCGAGCTCAAGAAAACTGCCCATGATGAGGCGGTAGACGCCTGGCAGGAGCGCTGGGATGCCGAGGAGAAGGGTGCGGATCTCAAGCGCTTCTTCCCGTGCGTCCGCGGTAGACTAGGGGCCACGTGGGTGGAGCCCGATTATGTTGTTTCCCAGATGCTGTCCGGTCATGGCGCATTTAGAGCGCGATTATGGGCATTTCATCTGAACGACTGTGCAGAGTGTTTATGCGGGGAGGCATTGGAGACTAGGGACCACATTTTGTGGGAATGCGAGAGGTACGAACAGGAGCGCAGCATCATGCTTGCTGGGTTAGAGCGGAAGGAAGTGGGTTCGGTCTACTTCACGGACCTTGTGTCCTCAGAGGCGAACTTCGCAAGGTTGAGAGAGTTTGCGTACGCATGGCACCGCGTGAGGAGAATGGAGGAGGAATAGGAGCAGAAGAAGAGATGGAGGAGGGAGCGAACGAGTATGGCAGCTGGCCGACGGAGCAGGAGTGTGTATTGTGACGTCAGCCCGCTAAGGGAGAGTGCATATGGAACAACTGGATTTGTGGGTGTCAAGAAGTGCGTACGCCCAAAGAGCCACCGGCAAGTAAGCGTGCACATCACCCGTGATTAGGTCTGACGCGGTCCGTATGACCGAGAGGTCGATAGGACCCTGGGTGGAGGTGGGTTAGTCGTATATTATCGACGATCAATTTCAGTGACGTTTTAATACAGTTCATTTACAGCACAAATACGTAGTAAATACCAAAAAAACAATAACTGAAAGTTTACATACTGTATTTCCCGAAAACTCACCTCAGTCTTCCGCCTAAGGAATCCGAAGTACAAGTTCAACCGCGAATGTGCCAGCGCCAGTTCAGCCAACGTGGGCTCGATATCCCGCGGGGACCGCGCCGCGCCCCCCGCGCCCGCCCCCACCCCCGCTGCCAGCTTCCGTCCCGCCACCATGGCCGTGTACACGCGACGGCCGCCCGCGCAAACCTGGGATATATCATGGAAAAATAAGTAGACGTTTCGCTTTGTCATATGGTAGCCATCATAAGTAGACGATCTGGGAAATTGTTTCTCTTTGTCATATGGTAGCTTTGTCGACAAAAGCGACAAGGAATCGAACTAAAAGTACTTTAGACGATCTGCGGGTCTAGCCAAGATTCATAATAAATAAATATACTTGGCAACTCACACCCATCTAGCCCTAAAGTAAGCAAAGCTTGTGTTATGGGTGATAAACTACACATCTATTTTTTTTTACTAAAATTCATCATCTCAAGATGCCAATCATTTTGTAGCGATTCAATGAAGGTTCCCGCGATGCCAAAATCCACGAGATGGCGCTACTGTGACGCAAGGTCTGCCGCCATAATAAAGCCCTGTCATTGGCTGGGATAGATTAATAATTTTACAGCAGTTGTTTCTGTCCAATAGCACCGCAGTACTTTGAAAACGCCATCTGAAATCGTCAAAACCATAATTGCGACTTTACATCGGATGTTCGGCCAGCGCTTGTAGATCGGCGCAGTCCTGCCAACGCTGCGAAGCTGGGCGAACATAGCCGACAAGATCCGATTGTCAATCGCCATAGAATCGCTACGAAAGCGATTGACATCTTGACTAGACCCGCTGGTAAATTAGTAGGGAATTAAGCTGAGCATGTGCAGAGAAAGTACCGCCTGGATCCCCCGTGATTCGCTCAGTGTATCGAAGTATATCTGTCGTACTCACTACGGGCTGTATGCCGGCGATGGCCCTGGCGAGGTGTCCCGGCGGGCGTTGCGAGCTCGCGCCCCGGCCTGTCGTACTCACCACGGGCTGTATGCCGGCGATGGCCCTGGCGAGGTGTCCCGGCGGGCGTTGCGAGCTCGCGCCCCGGCCTGTCGTACTCACCACGGGCTGTATGCCGGCGATGGCCCTGGCGAGGTGTCCCGGCGGGCGTTGCGAGCTCGCGCCCCGGCCTGTCGTACTCACCACGGGCTGTATGCCGGCGATGGCCCTGGCGAGGTGTCCCGGCGGGCGTTGCGAGCTCGCGCCCCGGCCTGTCGTACTCACCACGGGCTGTATGCCGGCGATGGCCCTGGCGAGGTGTCCCGGCGGGCGTTGCGAGCTCGCGCCCCGGCCTGTCGTACTCACCACGGGCTGTATGCCGGCGATGGCCCTGGCGAGGTGTCCCGGCGGGCGT
Organism: Blastobasis lacticolella; assembly: GCA_905147135.1. Taxonomy (NCBI): domain Eukaryota; kingdom Metazoa; phylum Arthropoda; class Insecta; order Lepidoptera; family Blastobasidae; genus Blastobasis; species Blastobasis lacticolella. The sequence continues at coordinate 954,073 of LR990043.1, forward strand.
TGCGAGCTCGCGCCCCGGCCTGTCGTACTCACCACGGGCTGTATGCCGGCGATGGCCCTGGCGAGGTGTCCCGGCGGGCGTTGCGAGCTCGCGCCCCGGCCTGTCGTACTCACCACGGGCTGTATGCCGGCGATGGCCCTGGCGAGGTGTCCCGGCGGGCGTTGCGAGCTCGCGCCCCGGCCTGTCGTACTCACCACGGGCTGTATGCCGGCGATGGCCCTGGCGAGGTGTCCCGGCGGGCGTTGCGAGCTCGCGCCCCGGCCTGTCGTACTCACCACGGGCTGTATGCCGGCGATGGCCCTGGCGAGGTGTCCCGGCGGGCGTTGCGAGCTCGCGCCCCGGCCTGTCGTACTCACCACGGGCTGTATGCCGGCGATGGCCCTGGCGAGGTGTCCCGGCGGGCGTTGCGAGCTCGCGCCCCGGCCTGTCGTACTCACCACGGGCTGTATGCCGGCGATGGCCCTGGCGAGGTGTCCCGGCGGGCGTTGCGAGCTCGCGCCCCGGCCTGTCGTACTCACCACGGGCTGTATGCCGGCGATGGCCCTGGCGAGGTGTCCCGGCGGGCGTTGCGAGCTCGCGCCCCGGCCTGTCGTACTCACCACGGGCTGTATGCCGGCGATGGCCCTGGCGAGGTGTCCCGGCGGGCGTTGCGAGCTCGCGCCCCGGCCTGTCGTACTCACCACGGGCTGTATGCCGGCGATGGCCCTGGCGAGGTGTCCCGGCGGGCGTTGCGAGCTCGCGCCCCGGCCTGTCGTACTCACCACGGGCTGTATGCCGGCGATGGCCCTGGCGAGGTGTCCCGGCGGGCGTTGCGAGCTCGCGCCCCGGCCTGTCGTACTCACCACGGGCTGTATGCCGGCGATGGCCCTGGCGAGGTGTCCCGGCGCGGCGCTGGCGCCGACGTTGCGAGCTCTCTCCACGGCCGCGCCGCCGGCTTCCACCACGCGAGTGAAGGCGTCCGCGTACACGGCCGCGTCGCCGCTGGAGTCGGCCACTACGGCCGCGCGACGGATGGTCGCCTCCGCCTGGGGGAAACATTAGAAGCTGTTAACTATCTACCTACTCCTTCGGGTAAATTTGAGCCTCGATATATGCATAAAGATGCGAATGATAAAATACCAGAAACGAGAGTTCACAATCTGTTAGCAAATTAATCTATTCATCTGTACACCCGTTTAAATTCAGTTACACGCATCCGCCCCACCAATGTCCAATCCATAAAGTGTGGAGTTGTAGGCAGACGAGAAAAGGTATATCATCACTGTCAAATAGCCTCCCCTACACAGTAAGCAATAACAAACAAGCCCCACAAAATGTACTTATGTACTTGGATAACCAGATATTCCTCTAATCAGTGCCTATTGAATGATATCGGAATTAGATGCATTTATCCTAAAACATGTTTAACTAATTGCTAAGGACAGCGCCATCTAGTGGCAGAGAATTATGATCTTTTCTTTCCTCTTTTCTTTATTTAGAAACAGACCTAAAGCTTCCTATTTTATTTACAAACTTTGATAGTTAATAAGCTAACTGTTGCGACTGACAACAGACTCACCGACTCAGGGTCGGTGACTGACTGTTTTTTAAGTGACCTTCTCTCAAGGACTAACCTGCTGTGCCAGATACTTGGCGAGTAAGTCCACGCCCTCGGCCGCCTGCCCGATCTGCGGGAACAGCTTGAACAGCCGCTCCACGCCCGCCTCGTCGCCGCGACGCGACGCCTCCTCCATTCTGGAATATCAGAAACGGTGGAGAAGCGAGATAATACACTTATACGGGACACACAGCTGAATTTAAGCATAAGTTACGCGTCTATTGGTATTTTCGATGAGCCAGCGGAAGGATTCGCCTCCCTTTGTATGTTTTACCGCTGGTGGTAAGCAGTCACCGCAGCCCACGAACGTTTGTGTCTCGCTTATGTCGACGCCAAACGAACGAGCTAGCTAGAGTATCGCCCCCAACGCGCGACAAAGCGCGTCCGTAGTATCTCGCCAAGCTGCAGTACTGGTATTTTACTGGTTTGGTTTTTTGATTCCATTTTTTTTCCTCTTACTTTGTACATTTTATTTTGTGGTGTTTATTTATTTAACAGTTTATTGTACACAAGATAACAAATACAGAAAGGTCAAATTAGCTACGACACAACAGGCACTACTAATCTCTAAAAGAAATCTCTTCCAGTAGGCCTACAAAAGAAATATTTAGGTGTTGTTTTTCTGTGCAATAAATGTTTTCTATATCAGTGTCCATACTTGCGCACGAGGCTCTCCCGCAGCGTGGTGGCGGCGGCCGCCATGGCCTGCCTTGGGTCGGGCGCCCCGCGCGCGCGCGCCGCCGCCACCGACCCGGGGTCCATGCTCAGGAACCGGGACACGTGCGCCGCGCCTGCGAACACCGGTTGTGTGCATCATCAATCCTCTCCTAAACAGTAGCCGTATTCACAATGATTCGAAACCGTTTCCTAACGATTCGACACGAAATTCGTGACCGGCGAATCCGTGTCGATCGATTCGAAAAGTGTTATTCAGAATCCCGATAGATTCCACGGAAACTCTACTCTCTATAACATATGAAAATTTCATCAAAATTAACTGAAACCACATTTTCCTAAGAACTTTTGCGGGGTCCTTTGTCGATTTCGTATCCGAATCCGATTTCCGAGCCATTGTGAATACGGCTACAGGTGCGATATAACGCGCGTTGTTGCGTTGTTGCGTTCTTTTCACACTGCTGCGTTATGATCCTACTTTATTTATAAAATTTCGAGTTAGTGTACACAATATACAACATACTAATAAGAAATACGTGAAAAAGCAATATGCAGGATCTTCTATTTCCGCGTTATTATCGCAGCAATATACAAAATTGTGTCTGTCCAACAAAATGCAATGTAAATGGATATTGCAAAAAAGGAACCCCTTAACACACCCTGTGTGGCAGAGGCTTTACTGGGATATGGGTTTTTGGTTTGTGCCGCCTGCCAGTGACTTGCAACATTTCAACCCTTGGTTTGAGTGTAGCAAAGGGGGCGCTGAGGAAGAAAAGACTTAGTGGCTTTTAAGTTTTTTTGAGTTGCACCCTTTGGTATACTCTAACCCAACCCTTTACTAATAGGAAAGAGAAAAATTCTATAGAATAAACTCACCTGTCTCATAATCATGTGCCTTTATGGCAGCTTCCACACCGGCACTGCAGAGCTGCAAATCTATTAGGTCATGCACCCTCCGCTGGCACTCTGCTACACGAGACTGGGGAAAACCAAATTTAAAAATTATAACAAGGTATACTAACATTTGAGCAAAATAAAAAAAGACAACCACCCATTTGGGCATTCCCAGAGTCAGGTGAAAATGGTCTACCACTCTAGAATCAGATCATTTCCCATTGTAAATAAACCATTGATGGACATGTTCGGAAGAACACAATTACATAGCACAATTTCATGTTTTCGGTCTATGGCATGACATAATATGGGTTATATTATGTTATGGCCCTCTCTTGAAACTCGAACTTTTCAGTAATTAACATGTTAATTACAATTAACTAATAAAAAGTGTAAAGGTGATTAGAATACTCACTCTTGCCAGATCCAACTGTCGCACTTTGGCACTGACATCCCTTGCTAGTGCTGCAGTCTTGTCCACCATGTCCTGAGCAGTCAGAGCGTCGGAGCGCACCTCTCCCAGCTTGGTATACGCCTGGCTGGCACTGCGCAGTCGGCCCTCGAGTGAGCATGATCGAGCCAACGCGTTGTTGAGGGCTTCATCTACACTTGCCTAATAGGAAAAACATGAGAGTATAAATAAATACAAATACATAACAATGCTTGTTTCCACAGGTTTCCACATTTTAGAATTAATAGAATTTGTGCGATGTGATGTGGAATTGCACCGGTACTTATACTATAAAACTATGAGTTGAGTTGGCACTGCAATGTTTACCTCTTCCTTTTCAATTTCATTTAGCGCTTTCTGTAAGCCTTCCTCGGTAGACACGTCATATTTCTCAAGCAAAAGGGCCAGGGACATGGCGAAAATGGTATAATTATCAAATAATTATCCTTTTTCTAGTCTTTTATCGAGTTTTCAAACGCTCTTCATTTCATAGCTTCATTTTATTTACGTTTTTTTACAACGTATTTTTTTGCAGTTGCACTGGTGATGTCACCGCTTTGAAATTGAACACTACGACGTTGATCTTAAAATCCATATTCATACTCCAATAAATATTTACCGTAGGTAGTATATTTGTTCTAGACTGTACCGCCACAGACCAACATCTACAAAACTGTCAAAGATCTGTCAATCACATTGTCAATCGCAGTTCTGTGTTTTTATGGCTCCGAAAACAAGTCCGATAACCGATAAATAATAATTTTCTTCAAAATACAAGTTTTCCGATGATTCTAAGCGTTTACATTTCTGTAAACTTTGATAATTTAATGCCCTGCCTCTGTATACCTATTTAGTACTATTTAATAGGTAAAAACTGTAGAAAAATATGAAAAAGAAAGAGTAAAAGCCCGGTAATGGAAAAAAATTAGAAAGTTGAAAACTCTTGTAGTTGGTATAGACAATAGAGCATTTTGAGTGACGTATTGGTCACCATAGACATTTTTTAGTGAAACGTCTCTCGCTTCCATGTTTGTTCGTGGTCATTTCGCTTTTCCGTGCTAGATTTTTCTGTTTAGCGTATGAAATTAATGATTTTTAATCGTGAAACTGTGTAATTAATGAAATTTTCCGCAATACGGCGACCTCGTGAGGATCTGTCGCCCAAGGATAAGTGCATAACGGCGATACAATAACAGGGAGGGTACGTCTTTCATGTCCATAGAATCTTAGTAAATGCGTCATTTTATCGAATATTGTGGTGTGTAAAATGTTTCCTCGCCTGCCCAGCACACTAATTTTATAGTGTAAGTTGCTTTGGAGTAAAGCGAGTACGCTTTGAAGATGGATGGAGCGATTCATCATCCTATACGGCACGATTATTGCGATGTCCAGCTGATTCGTCGGAGGGCGTCATTCTCATAATTTAGTGGTCAGGCGGTGAAGGAAATGCACTGATACGGACAGACGCGGTTAGTCATCGCCTCAGGAGACACGTTTGTCGCGATAAGTTGCCGAGAACTCCGTAATTAAGTATCTCACGTATTGCGCCAAATAATCGCGAGATAAGTGTCATTGTGGCTTTTGTTTCTTTGTGATACGATAGTGGCGATAACGTGTTCTTGTTTACCGAGTATTCTACTGTGAGTTTCCTTCATTAGGAGTTTGTTAATGTCAAGGTTCTGATGTTCACACAGTGTGATATTCTGGGGGTCTTTTTATTCTTCAGTATATCCAGTGAATAGTGAATTGTTTACTGTAAATGGTGTCAAATTGCGTTTTTGTTGGATTATTAGTTGGTGAGTTATGTATAATATCTTTACATAAAAAAATATATTCGTTCTTGTTGTTTTGTTATTGTGGTGCAGTTTGCTGTTAGCAAAAACAATCTCGTCACTAACTTAAAGAAAAAAAAATTTCTCTACTCATCTTCTCAATCAACCTCAAGTATTCCCAAAATCTATGATTAAGTATGATACAACCAGCTGTCTCTTAGTAAATATTCCTAATTACAATCATGATAATTAAGTAAATCTACAATAGAATCCCAGAACCTAGATAACTTGTAATCCGATTGATCAATCCCGGCTTTTGCCATACTTCTTTTTTGGCTCTTCTACACAACCAACTAACTGATAAATAAATAAGTAATCTGATTTATTTGTAGTTTGGTTACTACTAAGTAGATTTCCTGTAACCTTCATAGTTCTTCATGGTTTTGTAAATATTTTTTTTTCAGCCATTATTATTATTATTATTATTATTATTATTATTTATTATACACTAGCAGCTGTAAGCTGATGCGTTGTAGTTGCATTGTAGTGGTGTGTTTTATGTAAATTGTTATTCATGTGTCTCATCATTATAAACTTGTTATTAAATGAAATTAGTGTGTTGTAGTTTTTAAACCAAAATATTGTATTGTTTCTCATTTATTTAATTATTTATTTATTTTAAACTAATTTCTCATCTAACGCACCAGACTTTATTCTGAAGGTACATTCTAATTTAATGAGTTCTACTATAGCAATCTACTCAAACTGTGTCCAAGAGACATTAACCATACTTATTTACCAAATAGACTCATGATGAAACAATGTCTTCATCTAACAATGAAGAAACATTATCTATGGTATTTCTGCCTTGTTTATTTTGTCCATTGAAAAGAAAAAGTACCTATACCCTATTGTTGTACATCTTATGAGCCTTATCTATTTACTTTAATAAAAGACAGAATTACTCACTTCCTGTTCTTTGGATATGTGTGGAATTTGTGTCAGTTAGTCAAAGACAGACAATGTGGCTTCCTTTCCAGACAGTTAAGGTAAAATGCTTATGAATCAGAAAGCACTTTGTAAAGAATGAAAGTACATATAAACCCAGAGTCATCTAACCCAAATAAGGGACGAATGATGAATGATTGCCGATGATGATGGCCGTGTGGTGTCCGGCAGAGTAGAATAGCACCAACCCCTTACACTCATGGGTGTCGTATAAGGCGACTAATGTTTTCGAGGCAAATGGGCAGCAGCATTTTCCATTGTTATATATAAACACTGCGATCTTCAACCCGCCTGCCAAGCGTGGAGATTATGGCAATAACCTCCCCTTTCGTGGGAGAGGCCCTAAGTCCTGCAGTGCACTGTTACGGGCTGTGTTGATGATGATGATGATGATGAATGATTTAAGTATACTGCTCTCTCTCACTCCATTGTGATTTATATATGTCGATTCTTTTACATCAGATTTGAGATGACATGTCGTTTTTGACAATGCTAACCCAGTGTTAGTTGTTAACCTTAATGTATCGGTGGGTTGAAAATTTAAATATTTAACTTAAGATTAGCACTAAATCTGGGTGGTGCTAGATATAATTCGAATTATGTGTTAGCACTCTGAGGTAGCATTTACCTATGAGTAAATCATATTCACTCAGCTTGGAACCAGTGGGCCTTACTGTGCTAAAAGTTGTGCAAAACTTTCACTGACTCTCTCAGATTTTACTCATGATCCTTCTTAAATCTTGTGTAAAGTGTATGATAATGGCTTGCAATGTTTTTTATCATTCACGCATTTGAGTACATTATTTCTGTCTGGGACAGTGAACTTTATCTTTTGAAAACAAGAACAAGTTCTTTGTGGCTTAAATTAGATGTTGTTTACGTAAATTTACGTTGGAAATACACATATGTTAAACTGAGGTGGACATTGTGACATTGATATACGTATTTGCAACTTCTCTCTAGTGGGGACGACTTCTTGTTTACTTTAAGATGGGATGATGATCTACACCAAATGGATTGCATGTCATTTGCTGGATATGCAAAACTGTGAACCAGTCTGATTGCCACTTTGGGTCCCATGGTGGATGACACCTATATTTACTGATGAAATAAACTGCCTACACCATAGAAATTACTTTAAGTATGTACGTAGGTTGTCTCATTTAAAGAGAAATGTTTAACAATAATTATTTAACGAAACCATTTTGCCTTGTTTACAATTCGGAAACAAGGATATTTCTGTTTACTTATCATGCAATTGGCCCTTAAACCGTAAGCAAATAAGTATTTGTATTGCTATTTATGGGAACAAGGTTATTAGCTAAATAATTAAAAGGTGTTTTCCTGTTATTGAATTCTAGTTTGGTTAGTAATAAGTCAAGATATTTTTTTTTGTTTATTAAGATTCAGTTAATTTAACACTGATTAACAAATTTAATTTTGATGAAAATAAGTGTATAGTTAAATATCTAGAAGTGGACCATAGAAGTTACTGTAAAGAAAAATTTTAATCAATGTCATTCACCTAATGCAAACCTTGAAATGCATTAGTAGAAAGAATATTCGAATATTGTTAGTTTAATGTAGCAGTTTTCAAATTGGGTTCTGTAGGCAAGGCCATGGTCACTCGATGAAAAGGCTGCTTCGTTTAACTTCAGTACGATTGCACAATCTCCTCGCGCTTGGCTGGTTTACCAAACTTACATAATTACTTACTTACTTTTTGTACTATGTTTGCATACATTATGTATGTTTGTGCGTTTTTATTTTACCAACTGTTTTCTTGCCGTTTTCATTTTCTCTTTATTGTAATAGAATAATGGCTTACAACTTTTAAGAAATTGGTTGTTCGTTTTAGGCTGTCTTCGCTTAAATAGCGGTTTGACTTTTTAGCCTGGCGTAAATCTCGATTTGGAGAACCCCGTATTCAGGGAATGAAAGTCGCCGTTTCCGCTTTGCATGTTTTCTGAGTTTGTTTCTATACCTAGTCAATTAGAGTTGTAGGTAGGTAGTACGAAAAAACTAACGTCTATTGATGATGAAATGAAATGATATTGATTGCGTTACAAAGACACCACATCACAATTACACATTAGTGTTTATTTTATCTGTAATTGACAGATAATATAAACATTAGTCATACAAATAAAAAAATATTATCTTACTATTCCTAGTATCCTACTAATATTATAAATGTTAAAGTTTGTGAGGATGTTTATTGTGGTTTTACTCCTTCACGTAAAACTACGGAACAGATTTTGGTGAAATTCGGCAGTCACGTAACTTATAGCCCGAAATTTAATGTGGTTTCCTCGAGAATGGGTCCGGAACGTAACAACCAAATTTTACGCGAATGAAGTCGCGAGCAAAAGCTTGTGTGAATGTGGAACTCGACTTTCGATGTACTAACACTTCTATTCCCCACAGGCAATGTCGACAAACCGGAGCGGCGGCGCGCAGCGGCCGAACGGCGCCCCCCAGACCAAGGTCTGCCAGTTCAAGCTGGTACTCCTGGGCGAGTCCGCCGTGGGCAAGAGCTCGTTGGTGCTCCGTTTCGTGAAGGGCCAGTTCCACGAGTACCAGGAGAGCACGATCGGGGCCGCGTTCCTGACGCAGACGGTCTGCCTCGATGACACCACCGTCAAGTTCGAAATATGGGACACCGCCGGCCAGGAGAGGTGAGGGCTTTGTGTTTTTTTTGTCTTCGTACATTCCTAGAACTGTAAATGTGTGTGTTATGCTCTTGATTGGTATAGTTTGTTGGGTCTTGGGGAACAACTAAGCTTGATTGAATCCTGTGCGAGCAAATTCGTAACACTTAGGTGAAAAAATATTTTTTCATTGTATTATAATACAAGCGACCAGCTTCGTACCTAAACAAATTATACAACTAAAGCTTCCTCATGAATCACTCTGTCTATTGGTAAAAATCGCATGAAAATCCGTTGTATACTTTTTGAGTTAATGGCGAACAGATAGACGGACGCGGCGTGGGACTTTATTTTTTAATAATATAAAGTTTTATATATATGTACATATTATGTAGTGAAGTCATGTTTCGGCTAGGGATAATAGGCATCTAGGGCTTGCTCGCTTTGCTATTTGCGCCGGACCAGTCGTGCGGCGGAAGTGTGTAAACCCGGCATTACCCTAAGAATCTACGACAATAAAGGACAATGGAAATTGGTCGATGACTCGCTTTACCAGTAAACCTACGCATTTATTTACTGTCTAGTGACTAGGTATTAGCGAAGTCAACAATTCGTCACGTCACTCGTCAGACATTCCGATGTATACATTGATAACGAATTTACAAATAAATCCTGTCCTATCCTACTAATGTAATAAATGTGAAAGTTTGTAAGGAAAGATGTTTGTTACTCCTTCACGCAAAAACTACTAAACGGATTTGAATTTAATTTGGCAGAAATAGGTATAGTTTAGTAAGTTTGGTAAGGATCGCAGGTACCAGCTGGATGCGGAAAGCACAGGACCGGTCTTTGTGGAAATCTCGGGGGGAGGCCTATGCCCAGCAGTGGGCGTCTTATGGCTGATATGATGAGGTATAGTTTATAGCCCAGAAAGGCACAGCCTATTATTTGTCCCGGAATTCAATGTGCTCCCCGCGGGAACGAGTCTGGAACGTTATAACCGAATTAAACGTGAAGGAAGTCGCGGGTAAAAGCTAGTAAATTATCCGGCAAAAACAAGGAGCCACGCAGCATTCCACTCGCCGTGGATGTAATAGTTATCCGCTTGGGTTCGACCTTTGCCTGCGAGTGTTTTTCCCAAATAATTTCGAAATAGTAATCAGAACGTATTTCCCAAACCACAACAGATAACTTATACATTACTATTTAAACTATAAAGTACTGGGATAACGTTCTCCATTCTTATTGGTTACAAGCCGGCGTTCGCATCAACCACCCACTTCCCGGTAATCAATTGAATTGAAATTTTTCACATACATGTAAGTTAGATGAGCCAATCTGGTGATGGAGACGGAAGGCGGCCACAGGAACCATTAGTGTGGCCGTGTTTTTTTAAAACTCGCCTTACGGCTCCCTAGACTGTAAAACCAGTATCAGGGTCCCCAGGGAAAGACAAAAGACAATAAAACAGAATTGCTTCCCGCCGTCTGTATTAAAGAAAGAAAGAAAGAAAATATTTATTACAAAGGACGCCACGACATGATAATTTACATTTAACAAAAAAAAAAAGAGTACATAAAACACGGAGACAATTATATTATATTATATTATGTACGCTTAGATCTTTTAAACTGTGCAACTGATTTTCATGCGGTTAAAAGTAGAGTGATTCAAGAGGAAGGTTTATAAGCAAGAACGGTAGGTAGAGGTAAAGTAGGTAGGTGTGCGCGAACGAAGTCGCGCCGGGTCCACTAGCTTTCAATAATATAGATACAAGCTATTTTCTTTTCGCAAATCACAGGGATCTTTATCCACGCCGTTGAAGCCTCCTTAGCGTACTTAAGTTGAATGAACCATGAGCATGTAGTATTTAACCTTAGCACTTTGTAGTTAAAAAATCGACACCTTCAAGGCCACAGGAATCGTCTGTTTCAGACGGTTTCCATACATCGATGATATGGCGGCCACATGTCTGGCCATTAAAAAGTAAAAGGAGCGCATGGGCAATATTAATTTGATGAAATCAGTTGGAGTGTTTTTATCGCGCGAATGGCGGACGGTCGCCGGCGCGTGCGCACCCACATCAGTATGATAAACAAAACAATTTACTATAATCTGTGCTGCGCAATGCAGAAACGAAGACAGAACACGCTGTTTCGTTAATAGTGATACATGGGCTGTTTACTGTCGATAATATTTAAAAGGAGCATCGATTTGTTATAGTATAGAAGTCTTTGAAAAGGAGTGTTCCCCGAGCGTTCTCCATACAAACGTAGTTTAGTCATATTTTCAATATTACGCAATCAATGCCAATTAGATTTTGTAGACGTGATCCAGAAACCAATATCTATTGTAGTGAATCAGATTTTCGTTAAAAAACGTCATTTCACATTTACACAGAATTTCAGAAGATTTCCATACAAATTTGAAATCTCGTGCAACTTTGAAATGTAATATTGAAAATATGATTCAACTAAGTTTGTATGGAGCTAGCGCTAGCGCGCTCGGGGGACACTAGCCTTAGGTAGACATGCTTTGTTTGCGGTACTGACTTATTGACATGTGGGATCTATTTCTTAATTTCAATGTTTTACGGAGTTTTATGCGAGTTTAACCCCATATTGTACAGTAGGTGGCACGTCAACCTACCTACCAGCCATTACTAGTATAAAATGAGCTAGCATCACTGTGGGTACAAAAAGCAGACGGTCCATCTAAAATCTTAATAGGGCTAGTTGAGATGCTGCCTTACCCACCATAACCTAACCTAACGTATCTAATATATGCCGACCGTAGCTACAGCAACTGATAATGGTCTAAAAATAAAATAAAGAAGAGCGTTTGTTACATTGTCATTTAGTTCAAGTCCAGTCATATTCTTTATCACAATATTTATTGGTATGATGATCCCCGCCGCCGCGGACTTATCAGTGTCGGTGTGTTATGTCTTGTCTTGGCTGGAGTTGTATGAACTCGCACTACGCATCACTACCCGTTAATCTCGGCAAGCACTGAATTTATTTATTTATTTATTTATAGAAATGGTTTCTGATTGTTTTCTAACCCCCACGAAAAATGTAGGGTGTTATGAGTTACGTCTGTATTGTGTGTGTTGGCTGTGTGCATGTGTGGAGGTGTGTATCTGTTGTGGTATCGTAGGTCCCGAACGGGCGAACCGATTTCGGTGCGTTTTTCTTTATTTGATGCTTGTTTCATTAAAATCGGTTCAGTAGTTTACGAAATAGTTGAGTAGTTCAGTAGTTTACGAAATTGTATGTTCAGGTCTGGTCAGGTTCATCTGATCGCCGGGTCAGATGGCAGTCTCTCCACTGTAATTACCTGATCTTCCAAATTGTGGATCTTGGTCAAAGATGACCTCGGGGCCTCGTACGCGTAAGCTCAACAAACTAACGCTAAGATGATTATTTTTTTATAGTACCAAGGTCGTAAAATTTTTAATGGAAATAGCATAGACCCTGGGGACGGTTATGTAGCCTGCTATATACATACATATTATTATATACCACTATTGCGTCTGCGCTTAGTTTTGACTGATGCATTGCACCCCGTTTTAAGGCCTATCCACACACATAAGTGCCGACACATGCCGATCAGTGCCGTGCTATCCGCACATATCAGTGCGACGCTGGTGACGTTCAGTGATATCACGACGAGCGTCGGCACTGAACATCACTGACGTGTACGACAGTGTCGTACAAAATGAATGCTACAATGTCATTTTTTACTGACACTGATAGATACAGCAATAATCAGCACATGTCGGCTAATGTGTGCGGATAGACCTGGATAGTGCTGTGATGGTGTACGTACCTACCATTATTGGGGATTATAGTGCGTGTTTCCCTGTACGAAAATAACTATTACATCCGAAACTCATAGGCAATCGTGAATGCGTTGCCGTGGCATTTATTATTATCCTCTTGATAATAAAAATTGGTTACACATTTAGGCGACTGAATGTGTAAGTATGATCCAATCTGGGCAGGTTCCCCTGGTAGCAGAGTCACTGATCTGGTCACACCGGGTCACTGGTCACATTATCTAACCAGCCAAATCCTGGATCATGGTTAAGGCGGACCTCGGGCCCTCGTACTCGAGAGCAAAACCGGGACATTAACGTCTTGATGATTATTTAAATTCAGCTAACATAGGGTGAACCCTAAAATCAAGGTCAAGGATATTCTCTCGATTCAGTAGTTCCGAGTTATGGCTAGGAAATGTGAGGAAGCAGCAATTTTTCGATTCATTAACCACATTTAATTGTTTGAGTTGATCCCACAACATTCCCCAAAATCTTTGTAAACATAATTTTGGTTGGCGTTTCTTATATTATAATCTGCTCACTGAATTTATATTTTAAAACGAATTTGATACCGTAGCATTGAGTTACTAGCGCCAGAGCCTAGTGTGTTTACCGATACCTAAGTGCGCTCGAGTTTATATGGCTCGGATAAAACATTGAAGTGGATTCTACGCGGGACATCTCAGGGGTAACAGCTAATGGCCACATTGGCGTTAATGTCTCGGCTGTGCTCTTGCACACGAGGGCCCGAGGTCCGCCTTGACCATGATCCAGGATTTGGCAGGTCAGGTTATTACAGCAGAGCGACTGCCGCCTGACCTCTGTGATCCTGACAACAGGATAACCTGACCAGATTGGATCGTGGTTGCACATCCGGCAGGGCTCATCACAATGTTTTGCCTCACCGTAAGAACATCGTTTAGTGATCAACTAATGGATACAACTCAGAAAAGAGTCATTGATAGGTGACGGCAGTAGAATTCGAACCCGGGACCTCTCGCTTACGAGTCGGACCCCTAAACCACTAGGCCACCAACGCTTCAATGTTAATCAATAACTGGACCATAATGAACTGTAAAAATACAAACGAATGACGTTTTTGGTATATTAATAATTCACTGGACGTTGAACTAATTATTTATATAACGCGATACGCCAAGCAGCGGACTTTCCATACGGTATTCATCAATGGATATCCACCTACTCATTTGGTAGGTTTGCTGACCGATTTCGTATTTTATTTACCAGCAGCCGTATCAGAATAGCACCAATCCCTTACAACCCCCTTACAATCTCGTCTCGTACAAGGCGACTATGATTTCGAGGCAAAAGATCTAGAGTCTCCGTGGAAAATGGGCAGCAGCGTTTTCCATTTTTATATTTACAATACTGCGATCTCCAACCCGCCTGCCAAGCGTGGAGATTATGGCAACACCCTTTTCTCTCATGAGAGAGGCCCTAAGTCTTGCAGTGGACTGTTATGGGCTGAGATGATGTTTTTATTTATCTGGTGGTAATTCGCGCTATATTTGGAGGACTTGAGAGATAATAAGCGAATCGTGGTCAAACACTGTTTGCTGCCAGAGCAACGTGTTTTAGAGGTGGGCAACGCATTGTCGATACTCTTGGTGTTGCTAATGTCTATAAGCAGTGGTGACCACTTTTCATCAGGTGGCCCGCTTACCTGTTTGCCAACCGTATGACTTCAAAAAAACAGACTTCTACAAAAGTTTATGAATCTTTTCCTATCGTTTTTTTTTTACGTTGGGAAAATCCATTTACGGATATATTTTCCTATCATATTAATAGTATCACTACATATTATAAAAAGCTTGATAAAATTTTCGCTGTGTTTTATTCCATCAATATGGTTTCAGTGAGAATATTAGGGCATAACGGTATTTTGCGCAGACGTCATCGGGACATAATCTTGTTGGCAAAAACTAGTTGTCCAGTAGTTTACACCATTCGGGAACACACGCGGCCATCGCATTCCATTCCTTAGTACGCACTCGGAAGGTCGAACCAAAACATTAACTATAGATACACGAAGTTAAGTCTAAGTAGGCGACAGCACGCTCCGTTGACGTCACGAGTTATTACTCGGTAACAGGATTTCCTCAGACGTAAGCGCTGCTAACGGCACTGCGGCAGGCCCGATCTAGGAGACAGCTGGACAGTTGATACATAAACTAGTAGAGCTCGTCTAGTCTAAAATGACGCGCCCCACTATCGCATTAACGCACACAAGCAAGTTTAAAATATGGACGCAATACATATACAAATGCCGTTGTAATTGGTCATTCAGTTGCCGGTGAAATTCAAACGTAGGAGCACGCGTCGTTCATCATCATCACCACAGCCCATAACAGTCCACTACAGGACTTTGGGCCTCTCCCGCAAAAGGGGAGGTTATTGCCATAATCTCCACGCTTGGCAGGCGGGTTGGAGATCGCAGTGTTGCAAACATAACAATGAAAAACGCTGCTGCCCATTTTCCAGTTTATGGAGACTAGATATTTTGCCTCTAAACGTTAGTCGCCTTGTACGACACCCACGAGTGTAAGGGGTTGGTGCTATTCTACTCTACCGGTCACCACACGGCTAACACGCACGCGTCGTTCATTGGCTCCCAATATCGACACACAGATGAAGTGTCGATATCAATATTTGCACTTACACATCGAAATCAACTAACTAAGTAGTGGGGCGCGTCATTTTAGACTAGACGAGCTCTAACAGACGTTCCGTTTTGGCTGGAGCCGACCAACCGTCAGTTGCAGTTGATACTAATCCTTACGTAGTATAAAATAAAGTCGCTTTTGAGTGCGGGGTACGTGGTCGGAAGTTCGACCAAGGCCGCTACGCTCGCGCATCCGAATTATTCCAAAAGTCGTTTACTTTGTACTTTGTAAGGATTAGTATCGACTGCAACTGACGGTTGGTCGGCTCCAGCCAAATCAGAGCGTTTGTTACTACTTTTATAGGTAAGTAGTATAAAATAAAATCCGCTTTCAGTTGCGCGGGCGGGTCAACCTTGGTCGGACGTCCGACCATGTCCCCCGCATTAGAAAAGCGACTTTATTTTGTACTTCGTTAGAGTTAATATCAATTGTCTAGCTGCCTCCTAGAGCGGCCCTGCCGCAGTGGCGTATGTAAGAGTTTATAAGCTCTTCGCTTGCTGGCGTGGGCATAGGTTATTTTTAAGTAACATAGTAAGTAAAGAACATATCACTGTTTCCTAGAATAATGTGAATGTATGAGTATGTGGGTGGCGTCACGTGTACTTTTACGGTCACCCGGGTGGACTTCGTTATTAGGGGTTGGGTTGTGTGTGGCGGCCTACCATCGTCCTATAGGCCCAAGCTACCTCACCTGCAGAGCGACCGCCTAACTCAAGTTTAACGACGCCATCTTGTTACAATGCATTTCTATGCCCATCGCTCAAACCGCAAATTACATCGCCATTTCACTCGTCGGCTCTTTACGCTATTGCGTTTACATAAAATTCGAGTGGGCCCCTCCTCGTGATAGACGGACGAGGCTCTGGCGAATCGAGATTTCCCTTTCGGGTTGATAGTAGTCGCTGCACGTAAAGCCAAACACCACAATACAAGAATGGTCATCCAGACCCTAAATTAGGTGGTCCCACGCAGAAGCCGGGATTGACTGCTATGGTGAAGTTGACTCATAGAACAAACTACACTATGATCAAACACCACTAACGTATAAGCAGGCTACGTGACCGTCCCCAAGGTCTATGCTATTTCCATAAAAAAATTTACGACCATTAAGGCTGATTAGCGAAAAGTAAACAAATGAATGAATGAAATGGTAACAGTTCATTTATTGTTTAATTAGTGTTATTCATGGCTATCGAGTCCAACTCGTAAGTGAGAGGAATCGAGTTCGATTCCCAGTGCAGCCATATGCCAATGACATTCTCTGAGTTATGTACATTAGTTGAATACTTACGGTGATGGAATACATCGTGATTAAACCTGCACATTCAGGCGACTGAATGTGTAACTATCATCCAATCTGTCAACAGGGGTTGACAGGGTCACAGAACTTAGACGGCAGAACTCATCATCATCACAGCCCGTAACAGTCCACTGCAGGACTTAGGGCCTCTCCCAAAAAAGGGGAGATTATTGCCATAATCTCCACGCTTGGCAGGCGGGTTGGAGATCGCAGTGTTTAAATATAACAATGGAAAATGCTGCTGCCCATTTTCCAGACTACGGAGACTTTTGATCTTTTGCCTCGAAAACATTAGTCGCCTTGTACGACACCCATGAGCGTAAGGGGTTGGTGCTATTCTACTCTGCCGGTCACCACACGGCCAGCAGACAGCAGAACTTGCTCTACTGTAATTACCTGACCTGCTATGGCAAATCCCAAGGCATGGACAAGGCGGTCCCCAGGTCCTCGCGCGCGACGACGCACCGGGATATTGACGCCAAGTTAATATACTCGAGTCTACGGAGAATACTTTCGTGATCATTTCACGCTCGCTGGACTGTGAAAACTGTTTTAACCATTATCAAAGCGATGACATGACTTTAGCGACAATGCCACGCAAGTGGAGTAGATAAAAAAAAATCATACGGGGTTCGTCTTGACTATAATCCAGGGTTAGGCAGATCAGGTTGGAGCGACTGCCATCTGACATCCGTGACTGCTACCAAGGGAACCTGATAGATTGAATCATGCAGGTTTCATGACGATGTTGGGATCACCGTAAGAGCATCTGTTAATATTCAACTAGTATGTACATGACTCAGAAAAGAGTCATCGGTACATGGCGACCGAATGATTTAACCCCCAGAGATCTGCACAAATGCCGTCTTGTGCCTGCTGCATCCAGCTCGTACCTGCTTTCTTTACCAGGTCGTCGGTCCACCTTGTAGAGGCCCACGCTGCGTCTTCCAGTTTTCCGATAAAAGTTCCGGAGGTAGTTAGTAGTACTAGTAAGAGACGCTGACACCCCCTTGCCTTGTTCCAGGTACCACAGTCTAGCGCCGATGTACTACCGCGGTGCGCAGGCGGCGATCGTCGTCTACGACATAACGAATCAGGTGAGTGACCTCACTGCGCTATGCTGTCATTATGACGGCAAACGCTATTGTTTCACGCAGATGCATCTGTCATCGGATGCACTATTTTTTTACAGCTGCATATTAAGTACCTGTGTATCGCAATTATCGACAGTTATATTCTTATTTCGTCAGATTTTCAACTCGTCAGTCTGTCATGATATACCGTACGGTGCCTGTACATATTAAATTAAGACCCAAGGCCACATGTGCCTCCTTATTGAATCTTGGGAATTTCAATTAAGCCATTTTACGATTAGAGAAGAGACACATTGTGCATAAAATAGCACTTGAACCTACCCTGTTTAGACTTTTTCTCCGGTTTCCAAGCATCCATATTTATTTATTGATTAGTTAATATTACAGTTTTACAGCATTTAATTAAATACACTTAAAGTATAAGTACATAATTGTTGAAATGCCAATGACAAAACTGCATTTAAATATGTTCCATTCATATGTTATGTGATTATTCTGCTAATAGGACTGCCTTTCAAGAACTGAACTCGAATAGAAGTGCTCGAGATGCTTGATAAATAACGTCACTAACATCGGCGTATCTTTTTACGCCACTTTCATTATTGTGCTAACATGCCGCCGATTGGGAAACTACTGATCAAACGACACTGTCTAAACACCCTTACGGTCTTTTTTATCGTGTATCCTATATGTTAGGGCGTGATTTTGTAAAGTGGGGTAGTCTTTCCCAAGAGACGGGGAAGACACGAGACCACATTGATCAAATTGTTACAGCACGCTCAAACCTTAATCGGTTCTTCCACATTCATTAACCTTTACATACGTGCTTTTCAACTTAGTGCAGTCTTGACATAACTCGTCCAAATTCTTCTTTTGTGAAAAATGCCGCCCTTTTAAAATCATACGCAGTAGCGTGACAAGATAATAAAGAAATCCTTTATTTAAACACATAATTGATAAGAGCAACTTATTTACAGTTAGGTGCTTACTGCTTACTTACTCGTCTGTTTGTCTGTATCTTTGTAAGGCTATAAATGAACCTGCTTGAACCTGAATGATATGAGGAACCGTGTCTTTGACATTTGTTTTTGCTGCCAGAACAACGTATTATAGAGGTGGGCATCGCATTGGCGATACCAATGGTGATGTCGATAGGCTGTAGTGACCATTTTCTATCAGGCTGTTCGCTTTTCTGTTTTCCTACGGTGTGTCAACTGTCCATTTGGGAAGGTGCCCACATGAACCGAACCACCGTAGTGCTAAATGCGGGAATGTAGTGCTTGAATGATATGACGTCATACGAAGCCTCAATGAAACCAACGGCCTGTACGGAACATATGAAATTAAAGTATAAAAAGTATCATATTGAAATTTACGTCTTTTTTAACATTTGCTCTAAGCGCCACCAAGCCCCAAAGTAAGCAAAGCTTGTGTTATGGGTACTAAATAACTAATAACCTACTTACTACTACCATACTTAGACTCGTAACAGAAATATTGAAATTCATCATTTCAATTTCTGCTCGGCCGAGAATCGAGCCCGGGACCTCTTGCTTGGAGCACCATTGAACCAATAAGGTCGGCAAATAAAAAAAAAAAAAAGTAATTAAACGACTGCTCATTGGGTAGCTGTACTGAAACAGGCTATTATCTCTTGAATCTGAATGAGCTCGGCATAAAGCGGCTGCCCATTTGCAAGTCTTAAAGACGTCTGACCTAGATTTCTAGGACATTGTAGCAGCTGAATCCTGCCGCTTTTATGCTTGATCTCTGCGGAGTCGATTAATGTACAAGGTTTAGGGTATTTGCTTCCTTTAAGCGAATTCAAGTGAATTGTAATTTGGTCCTTTGTGCGTGGGTAAGGTGTGCTAGTTTAGTCAGCCCAGTTCTCTCCAGGAGTCTGGATCTTTGGACATTTGCAGGCTTCTCTGAGGGACCCTGCTTAAACTACAACACTTCGAAACATACTCATTACCTGATCAATCGGCGGCTTGGTTACTTGCTCTAAAAATCGATTTACGAAATCACTTGTCCACTTAATGGGCAACTTACTACTAACCACTTGTTTGGTGTTCACACGCGGAGTTTAAGTTGACCGAAGACTTAATTTTAATAAATTACTTGTCAACTTGAACCGTGCGAATACTAAACAGCCCTTAAGGGTGTCAACGAAGCCTTAGCCACAATTCACTACTAGCCCTATTGTCCTAGTCCACTAATATGGTTTATGAGATAGGTTTGTAGGCAAGAAAAAAAGGGTAGGTAGGGGTAAATAGGTGTAGGGTACAGCGAACGACGTCGCGCCGGACCCACTATTTGATAAATCAACATCATATATCTCCTATCTGCCAACCTCTACCAGTTGATGAATATACCTTGATAATTTGCAACTCTGCCGCAGATGATGGAAGAATTAGGTATGCAATACGAGCTAGGTTATCTCGCTTCCAAAGAAATATAACAAAGCGTTAAATACAGCCATCTTATCTTACATTATGTATGACCATCGTTTGTCTCATTGTTATTTGCAACAAAAGTATAATACTTTTAAATGTGTCTCAATTGTTCGCACAGACATTGTTCGTGTTATCGGCCGTGTTTGGAAAATTATTACTATTATTACTTCTGCTAATCGAATAATAGAATAGATAAGGAAAACCGTTCGTTTACCAGCGTTCGCCGGCTCATTACTATCGACGAATTCCCGACAGTTTTCCTTAAATTAGTTAGGCGAAACTGAAACGGCAATTTATTAGTCTTTATTTTGTAAGCAAACTAAATATGTTAACCTCTAACGAATAAAAAGCGATCACTCCGCAACTGACCGCGCGCGGGTGAAAGCCACTGAGAACGGCTAGTACATGATAACCTGCATAAAATAAGGGCTGTCCAGTGCTGCCACACTCGTAGTTTTTTACGAGCGAAGCCGTGGGCATCGACTATACTTCACGAAACCTTGCCTGAAAGGCGAAGGCGGGGTCTAAAGGTCATTCGTGTTTGCAGACTGTTTAGAGGCGTTAGCACGTGACCAGAATGCCTAGTAGCAAGGTAGGTGGCGTGAATCGGAACTAGTTTTTGTAAAGAGAAATCGCTGTGAGAGAAGAATTAGGCAAGCTTGACAGCGCCACCGGCGGATGTTAATTTTATTGTTGAGCTAACTCTGTAGTTGTTGTTGTGAGTTACGATTTGATCGGGTTTTTCAAGTATTTCTAAGTTCTATAACAATATGTAGCTGCTATAAATGTAGCAATTCACCCCTAGTATTGCGAGTATAGACTCCTAACACTATATGTATTGTGACATCCCAGATGTTGCGAATGTCCATAGGCGGTGGTGATCACTTAACATCGGGTGACATGCCTCTATTATAATACTACGTACATACATCGATAAGGTTCCCACATGGGAGACGAGGAAACTCAATACCTCTGGTGATAAGTGACGATGCAGCCGAAGATGGAGCATGCCTGTCTAGGAACAGCCTATTCACTCTAGCCTTGAAAGCGTCCAGATTAAAATAATCAGGGAACACACTTGCAGGCAACATGTTCCATTTCTTAGCCATATGCATTATGAAGGTACCAAAACTGCTCGTGCGGATAGCTGGAAGGTCCACGTAATAAGGATCCCTCTTCCATATTCATATATTACCTTCTAATTTCTATAACATTTACACTGCTTCAGTCCTAATTTATTCATTGGCACCGAGGCCATACTTTCCGTACAATTACATTGTTCGTCGATTATCTGTTATCCAATCACAGATTAAATACGAATTCAAGGAATTATGAGTTTCTTTCCGAGTACGCAATAAACACTTTGTTTTATCTTTGTCCCGGTGACCTGAAACCGTTCTGTGTAATTCACGTCTAGGTGAAAAGGTGAATACCCTAAATACCATACAACGACCTCAGTGGTTCAGTTGGTCAACATGCCAGTCTGCCACGCAGAGGTCCCGGGTTCGATTCCCAGCCGAGCTGAAATTTAAATGAAGAGTTTTAATTGCTGTTATGGGTCTGGGTGTTAAATGTATAAGAAGTATGTATTTAAAAGTATATAAGTAGTTTATCAGCTGTTATCTAGCACCCATACCACAAGCTTTGCCTACTATGGGGCTAGATGGCGCTGTGTGAATTGTTCAAGCATATTTATTGGAAATATCTATAAAAATAATCATTGAAATCATTGCGTCGCCATCAACTGACTCAGTTTGCTGCCTAGAATTTCTAATCTATCCTATAGTGAGTAAAGGTGTGACTAAAGTTTAATGGAATACGTAACGTCAGGCGTTTTTCCCGTACAGAGACTCAGAGAATCTATTATCTGGATTAATATATGCCGCTGGTAACTCCGAGACTTAATGAACCTTGATATTTGGTACCCTGTGACGGTATACTATTCAGGGTGATTTCAAAGTGATGACTCAGAGTTGGTGCCATAGTAAAAGTGGTTTCTTATCACGAGCACATGCATACGGTACCGCTTTGCATCATAAATCTGAATTCACCTGTATTATTAACATTTTCATATACAGAGGAAATTAAAAACAAAATTCAGAACTTTATTTTCCAGTTCCGTTCATTCGTTTAGTTTTTCACGATGAACCTGCCAGTGACATTGCTCTCTATGAAAATGGAAAGAAAAAACAAAACCCGATATTTATCGTATCGACGCACACGCAACACTTCATCCGCACGTATACGAATATCTGTACATTTAATACACTTATCTATCAGATAATTGCTTGTTGCTATAGATTTGTTTGTACTCGGTTACCGCTTATCGGCCCGCTCACTCATTTAGACCCTGTTGCGCAACTTGATTTACTCAATGTAGTTTACAATTTTGTTCCTCATAGACATAAACATAGACAGCCGTCTCTATTTACAATTCTGCAGATTGCAGTCCTGAATTGTTGTTGTTAAATGTTATGGGATGCCAGCTATGTTGGCTTTAATATCCCGGTTGCGTTCTCGCGCGCGAGGTTCTGGGGTCCGCTTTGACCATGATTTAAGGATTTGGCAGACCGTAGGACGACTGCCATCTGACCTCCATGACTCTGTTAATATGGGACCAGAATACCTGACCAGATTGGACGAATATTGAGGGCTTTCCGCTTTAACCAGTCATGTTGGTTTTATGTGGATTTGCAAATTTCAGTTAACGGTTTTTGGTTAATGCAGTATCGAATCTCAAACATGGTATTCGAATC
Source organism: Blastobasis lacticolella (assembly GCA_905147135.1). Taxonomy (NCBI): domain Eukaryota; kingdom Metazoa; phylum Arthropoda; class Insecta; order Lepidoptera; family Blastobasidae; genus Blastobasis; species Blastobasis lacticolella. Next base: position 977,234 of record LR990043.1, read on the forward strand.
AGCGTCACTCACACATTTTCACATGTATACGCCAACTGACTTGCTCTTAGGTAACAGTGTCGGAAGTTCTCAGAGCTCTAATTACCCCTAAGTGTGTGGTCTCATACGCATGTGTACGGCTGTAATACACTTAAAAGTTGTTGCGATGACCCAATACCGAAGTGAAGATTGCGTGACGTCAGTGCCCAATTTGTCTGCCGTAAGGGACCCTCCCTCCATAATTGGCGACGTTGTAACTTGGCCATATTAATGGTATTATGCTAGACGCCCCGCCCCGCGCCGGCCGCACATAGGTTTCCATACAATGCTAATTTTATTAAGACTAATTGGTATCTATGAACGCACTTGTAATGTGACCTTGTTTGTGGTACGAGGGAATTCGTGTAGGGCACTCATTTCTGGAATGCAAATATTATGGGCCATTGTTTGGTTGACTTGAGTAACAGTGCCGCGCTAGTTGACCATAATAACGTTCTAGCGATAGGCTTAGGGGGTTTCTTACAGAGTTTGGTCTATGGATGGACCTCTACCATGTCATGTCAAGTACACTCATGGTAAGAGTGTACTAGTACGAGTCTTTAGTACTGGCTTTTTTACTCTCGACTTCGTTCGCGAAAAATTCGCTAACTACGTTCCAGACCGGTTCCCGTGGAATTGAATTTCGGGGAAAATTGTACACGGTGATGTAATAGCTTTCTATAGGTGAAATAATTTTTAAAATAGGTTAAGTAGTTTTCGAGTTTATCCATTACAAACAAACAAACAAATATTTTCTCTTTATAATATTCGTATACCTACCTGGGCGTCCAACAAAACACATTCTTCCTTACAGTTACTGTGAAGATGGGCTCACTTAAGCAACCCATCACGGCAGAGTGGGCTAAGAAATGTTTTGGCCCGCTACCTCCATTCGCGCAATCTGTAGGTACAGATATTTCAAAATACGCTACCTTGGCGGAACGGTGCCCAGCAAGGAGATTTGCCTCAAGTCTTCAGCCAGTTCACGGATGCCATGTAAAGCGATGTTTTCAGGAGAGATCGAAGTAACAAGTTTTACTATAATAGACCTTCATCTCTATAGCATAGGCCTAAAATTTCAATAAAAGGCCAGTTTCTCGTACTTATGAGTTGTAGACGGAGACAGAAAGAGTTTTATTGGATGATTAACATCCAATAAAACTGTAGAAAACTGTACAATTTCTGTAGGCCTGCTGGAAGAAATTTCTTTTTAGAAATAAGCAGCGCCTGGTGTGTCTTTTGTTCTATTATATTTCTCTGTATATCATTATTATGTACAATAAACAGTTAAATAAATAAATAAATAAACATTGACAAGCGTTTCAGAAACTGGGCGTTCTAAACTCATATCCATGCCACATCAAAATAAATTCACCTGTTGTCGCGCGCCGTACATAAGCTAATCTGTGTGAGTGAACACTTGCGCATTTCTAATATTATTAGAAAAACATCTTTTATTCTTTGACATTCGTCCCGAATGGAATGAAACAAATATCAGCCGCGGAACATTCCATTTCGTGACGCCCAATTGTCATCCAATATGGCTGCGTTATTCGGTATCGGCGATTGTGTTACACACGTAAGACTTCGCGGGTTCAAGGGCGAGCCCCTTGCTAGCTTCGAAGGTGACTGGCTGGAAAGAAAGCAGTTTTCGTTTTAATCTCTGACGCAAAGAGACGAGTGTTATGAGTTTGGCGTTGCTATGGCTGTGGCATCGAAGCCCCGGAGGGATTTCCGATTTCGATGCTGTTTTCTTTACTTTGAAGCCTGTTTAATTGATATGGTTCTAAGCTTTGTTTCATTAAACTTGGGTAGTTTGGGAAATATTGGAGTAGGTACTAGCTTTTGCCCGCGAATTCCTTCGTGTTAAATTGGGTTATAACCTTTCAGACCCGTTCCCGCGGGAACCACATTGAAATTCGGGATAAATTAGCGTATGTGTTGTTCTGGACTATAAGCTATATTGCACCTAAATTTCATAAAAATCCGGTCATATTTCAATAGTTTTTGCTTGAAGAAGCAACAAATGTACAAACTTTCGCATTTACATGATGTGTATTTAGTATGTGTATATAAAAAAGTTTGAAAAGTATTTAAGTATTCGTCGTTTTTGACATATTTATGACGGTTAGGTTAAATGATTAGTGTAATTTATTTATTTATTCGAAGTGTTATCCGCTAGAGTAGTAGCAGCCGAACGCCGCGGACTGAGGCGTGAACTTGAATAAAGGTTGTCTTTGATGTAGATCACCTCACACCTCCGTAAATCTGAGAAGAGGCTACTGCCCATTTTTCTATTACCTATAGAGTTTTTGTAATATATTATTAGTTGTTACTTGTTTTCCACACTGTGATCTCAAAACAGGGAAAAAGGGCAACAGCGTTTTCTGGAACCTGTCAAGCGTGAGAAACAGTGAGGATAATGTCAGCATCGTTTTGTATTTTGTTGTACTCTGTGCTCACACACCGGAATGGGTTTTGCTGCCGTTTGATCCGGCAGAATAGTACAGGTGTGGGACAAGCGACTATGTCTTAGGCAGACCGGCTATGAACTCCGTAGACAAGTAAATGGGTGGCTACATGGGTATTACCAAGGAAAACGCTCCGTGCTTGTCTTTAAGACATCGGTTCCGGTTACTATAGGTTGGTAGAGCTCGTCTAGTCTAAGATGACGCGCCCCACTACTTAGTTAGTTGATTTCGATGTGTGAGTGCAAATATTAATAACGACACTTCATCTGTGTGGGAGCCAATGAACGGCGCGTGCTCCGACGTTTGAATCTTACCGGCAACTGAATGACCAATTACAACGGCATTTGTATATGTATTGCGTCCATATTTTAAACTTGCTTGTGTGCGTTAATGCGATAGTGGGGCGCGTCATTTTAAATTAGACGAGCTCTAGCAGTCGTCATAAGCCACGGCGGAGGCCCCTTGGGCGCTTCGAAACCTCGACACCAGAAGTTGAAACCCACGTTGAAGTGTTCTGTATTGTACTATCCATCCATTCGGTACATAATGTTCAAAAACAAAAAAGAACTAGGCACATCCCCGGCCAGTATTTCTAGATTGTCAGGTCCACTCTACCTGCTATTTATTGAGAGTAAACGTCGGCGAACTAGATTAGCCAGATCCAATAAGTAGGTAGCTGGACTGGACTACTTTTCTGATTCACCGCCTTCGGCTTGTAGATAAGCGGAGAAACCCTATACCTTTTTTTAGTAGTTACCCTACATTTTGTACTTGTACATTGTAACGAAAGAAAATATGAAGTTACTGGCTATGGTAGCAAAATTTTGCAGATATTTCGGTACAAGTAACCCTCTAATTGAGTATGAGGTGGGTTATACGATAACATTGCTCAATTAATGTTGAGCCCAAAATACATAGATGGATTATGTCCACTACATTATGTGTTTATTTGGCAATTTCTATAACATAAAAAACAAAATATTTCTTACTTAAATTTTGTTAAATATTGTAGAGCACAAAAGTTCTTGACGTGTCGTGTTCCTAACACCCAAACTCGTAAATTAAAAAAAATGACATCTTTCGATCTTAAAATTCGATAGTTTATAAAATATCTAACGAGATGAACTAACGAAAAATTATGAACAGCAGTAAAATTCACCAAACTTTAGATTTACAATGTTTCGCAACACCGTGTGATCCTCTAGGACGGACCTTTGAACGACACGTTTTTTTATTGTCGATGATTCTATCGACTTGCTAATACTTCCATGATAATGTTAATAATGACTCAATGTGTCATGCGCAGACACAATCATTCAACATTTGTTTCGCCTGATAGTAAAAGTATAGATACAGAATAAAATGTTTTGGTCTAAATTAATATTATTTTCGGTGCCATTACCACACAGGGTGCTCTTTAGATACAAACACGGTATTTTATTTTACGATTGGGAAAATTTTGGCTACCGAAAGCTGCCTTGGAGGGATTTATGCTCTCGAGGGATTATTTTCTTGCCAAGTATTTAAATTGCAATAAGTGGATTCGTTCATAGCAAACTAGGTTTTGTGCGCGTTTTTGCCCGCGTAAAATTCGGTTGTACCGCACGCCCGTGTGATGATATAAGTCTATGTAATTTTAGATGTATCAGCAATAAATCGCAATAGTTATTATTACCAATGTAGCAATAATTCCTTCACTTGTTTGGTAATTTTGCAGACGACTGTACAATTGTACATCGATATTAAGTTTCTGCGACCATGTCCCATTTAGCCTCACACCGATACTTTCGACTTCGAGACGCCCGGGACGTGAGGACGTTGTCAATTAACTGTGCTTAAGCAATACATACACTATTGCAGGCACATCCGCTTGGTGACCGGCAGATACTTATACCACAGGACTAAAGCTTTTTAGACTTTCGTGGTTATTCACTACACGTTTACTACACAAATTATCCGTCAAAACAATACTATTGTGTTTCTGCCGGTGAGTAAGGTCTCCAGTGCTTCATGGGGTGGGGATTTGGGGGATCGTGGCTATGGCAGTGGAGGAGCATTTGCCTTTTAGCTGCCAGAGCAACGTGTTGTAGAGGTGGGCAACGCATTGGCGATACTCTTGGTGTTGCTAATGTCCATAGGCAGTGGTGATAACGTGGCCCGCTTGCCTGTTTCCCTACCGTAAGATATAAAAAAAATACTAACAGTGGTAACAAACCCGATAATATGTGTAGTGAAACCACAGGGCTAATACCAATAACTCGCGGGCTCGAGTGATTAATACACATGTATGTGTGTGTATACGTGAATACACAGTATCTGTGGGCGTCGCCTCTTTAGGAAATTCGGCGACAAGTTTTGTCTGTTGCCATCGCTCTTACCATCGCTTTTACCATGATTTGACGTATTAGTCATATGATAAGGCGCGTGCCATCATCAGGTTTTTTTTATGACATACGATAGGCAAACAGGCAAGCGGTTCACCTGATGGGAAGTAGTCACCACTGCCTATAGACATTAGCAACACGAGTATCGCCAATGCGTTGCCCACCTCTATAACACGTTGCTCTGGCAGCAAAAAGGCAAAAGCCACTCCACTGCCAATGCCACGGTTCCCCAAATCCACACCCCATGGAGCACTGGAAACCTTACTCACCGGCAGAAACACAATACTATTTAAAAGAGTATTATTTAGCTGCGATATTCTGTAAGGTGGAGGTACTTCCCCAGTCGGGCGGCTCCAATTCGATCGAGATACCCCGCTATGCCCTACCTCTCTTAAAGAGAGACCTTAGAGAGACCGCTGCCAGCGGATGTATTTATCAAAATCCCATCCTCCCAAATACTCCCAATCGAATGTGATACGAACGTAACCGACTATACTGTACGATAGTATTGGCAGATGGTCCTCGTATCTCACTTAGTTTTGGATGATTAGCGTTGAGTACGCTTTGTTGATAGCAAAATGTAACATTCCGACGCATTATTTAAGCTGCTATGTAGGTAATGTGGATACACGCAGTTTCTTTCTATGATATCCTTTGGCCTTCTTTACATATAAAGCAAAGTCGCTTTCCGCCGTCTGTCCCTATGTAGGTAGAGCTCGTCTAATCTAAAATGACGCGCCCCACTATCGCATTAACGCACACAAGCAAGTTTAAAATATGGACGCAATACATATACAAATGCCGTTGTAATTGGTCATTCAGTTGCCGGTAAGATTCAAACGTAGCAGCACGCGCCGTTCATTGGCTCCCACACAGATGAAGTGTCGTTATCATATTTGCACTCACACATCGAAATCAACTAACTAAGTAGTGGGGCGCGTCATCTTAGACTAGACGAGCTCTACCTATCTATGTATGCTTAGATCTTTTTACACAACGAATTTTAATGCGGTTTTCAACAATAGAACAATGGATAGAGTGATTCAAGAGGAAGGTTTATAGGTTAGGACAACACCTGCGAACGAAGTCGCGGCGGGCCAGCTGGTCTTCTATAAAAGGATCGGATTTGTTTGCCTTCAATTTCTGAAGCTTACGTCCAGTCCAGTCCAAGACTTTTTATAGACAGACATGCTCCATTTTCGGCCGCATTGTCGCCACCAGTTGTGATGGCCATAACGCAGAAAACTCAATCGCAATTCTTCTGGTGTTGCGGCTGGCCGTGGACGGCGGTGATCACTTACCGTCAAGTGACCTGCTTGCTCTTTTGCCTCCCTACTACGTGGTCCTTCACTAGAAGTGTTACCGATTATAAATGCTCTAATGTGGTCAATTTTGATATTTTTTGTTTGGAAACTTCAGTATATCCACAAAATGCTAATACTAAGATATCGAAAACACATTTCAAAGTAATAAAAAACGAAAAAAAAAATAGGTAGATAGAAAGTATGAAAATACCATCAGACCACATTCGTGCAGCGAGCAAATGTCGATGCCGTTGTCCACCCTACAGGAAACAATAACATACCCATAAATGGGGAATGATCGGAATTGGCGAAGGTACAGCGTTTATAATCGATAACACTTCCGGGAGGAGGACACCGTATTATACAAAAATAACTACATATTATCGCTGGGCGGTATCAATTCAACTCGGCCATACGTCTCTGAGATAAGTGATCACCGTTCCGTCCATTGATCGTTACGTTACACGGACGCATCGGCGAGCACTCCTCGCGGTGACTCACGCCGCTCGTCCTGCTAACTGCGGTGTTATGACGCTATGACGTTGTTTCTCAGTATGTGGATGTGGAATGAACAAGCTAATTTTCCTCGACTACGATGTGTTTTGCCTTGGACTACGCAGATTCGAATTCCGATCGGGGTCAATGTCTATAACTATAGGACTTAAGTAGTTTTTACGGTGAAGAAAGGAGCCGTGTCTGCTATGTAGACCTGGTAATGGATCGTAAAATTGAGGATGTCCGTTGAATCCGATAACGCGTCAGTCGTGAAATATTGTTTTCATTGGATCGATATAGCTAGAATAATGAATATTTGGCTTTTTCCCACATGCCATTGGCTCACCACACCACTACCACTACACTTTCGGTCAACGGTTTCTTGAGGATTCTCCATGGAGGAGCGAAACATGTCAAGGTTTACATACATACATAAATTGTTATACATACTTACCGTCATGCCTTTTTCCCGTACGAGTAGGCAGAGACCACACTGTACCACTTGCTCAGGTCCTGACAAATCGGTTACAAACCTTTTAGAAATTGTGGTGTTGCACTTATGCCATTGAACTCACCTTCTCGGAAGTCGGGACACTGAGCGGGCGTGTGCCTCAATGAAAAGTAACAAACTCCCCATTTTAGATCATGGTCCATTTGCACGAGTTTCAATACAAATCCATACAGTACTTTTCACCTATTGTATTATTTCACTATGCGTGTATGTTATATACATAATTTTTAATCTTTACCATAATTTAATAACGCAAAGCGAACATGCTTGTGTATTACTTTTACCGAACCGAGCGTGAGAACGCTATAAGCCCCAGAATAATATCGCGATACCCACTGCTTCTGCATTCTTTATCTGACTAGGTTATCACAAAACGTATGCCGAACCGCGTTTTATCGTCCGAATTCGGTATTTCCATATCGGCTAGTGTTAGTAAGCAATAATCGTACCGTCTAGCGTCTACGGAACAAAGTTACAAACTCGTTTTGTCGACAACAATGGTTTTTAACCCCCGACGAAAATAGAGGGGTGTTATAAGTTTAACGTGTGTATCTGTGGCTTTATGTATCTGTGACATCCCGCACAGATGGATTGATTTGGATGCGGTATATGAAAGGACGGATGGATTGATTTGGATGCGGTATATGAAAGGACGGATGGATTGATTTGGATGCGGTATATGAAAGGACGGATGGATTGATTTGGATGCGGTATATGAAAGGACGGATGGATTGATTTGGATGCGGTATATGAAAGGACGGATGGATTGATTTGGATGCGGTATATGAAAGGACGGATGGATTGATTTGGATGCGGTATATGAAAGGATGGATGGATTGATTTGGATGCGGTATATGAAAGGACGGATGGATTGATTTGGATGCGGTATATGAAAGGACGGATGGATTGATTTGGATGCGGTATATGAAAGGACGGATGGATTGATTTGGATGCGGTATATGAAAGGACGGATGGATTGATTTGGATGCGGTATATGAAAGGACGGATGGATTGATTTGGATGCGGTATATGAAAGGACGGATGGATTGATTTGGATGCGGTATATGAAAGGACGGATGGATTGATTTGGATGCGGTATACGAAAGGACGGATGGATTGATTTGGATGCGGTATACGAAAGGACGGATTTATTGATTTGGATGCGGTATATGAAAGGATTGATGGATTGACTTGGATGCGGTATATGAAAGGACGGATGGATTGATTTGGATCTGTATTTGAAAGCCTGTTTAATCGATTGGTTCTTTATTAGCTTTGTTTCATTAAAATCGGTTCAGAAGTTTAGAAAATATTTGGGTTTAGGTAAACTTGGTCGGGGATTCTTCGACTTATTCTGTCGGTTAGGTTATATCATTAGCTCATCGTCATCTCCCTCAATGTGTTGGAGGCGAAGAACTTGGCCTGAACCCGCCACGCAGGTTTCTTCGCGTTGTTTGCATCCTGTAATTACTTCTAGTACTATCGGACACAGTTAGACCGATTTATGTCGTGTTAATTGTTGTTAATTGTTACTTATTCGTGTATGTGTGTTACACGTTTGGCAGCGGTGTTTCGTCTTCCGGCTTCTAGTACAAACAAACGTAAAGTTTCACTTCAAGGCTTAGTATGATCTGAAGCGTTTAATGATAATAGGAATTTGTATGCCAATAATACATCACTCATTATAACAATACATTATTGTGATATACAGCAGATTTCTTTTCTGAAAGAAAGAAAACACATTTATTAGGTAAACTGATACACCAGGACACAATAACAAATTCTCTTTACCTCTGTCGTTTCGTAGTTAATATTGAAACGATTCTTGGCCCAGAGTCGTCGTTAGCGATTTTAATAGGCTATCATTGCAAATTAGATCTTTACTACAGAGACGTCTTCCGCTTCTCACCACAACAAAGTACGAGTACAATGTAAAACGGCCTTGCAAAACCAATCGGCAACCGTTTTTGATCAATTGATTCGGTTTCCGTGTTCGGTTTGGCAGAAACGACATTGTTCCTTAAATCAGTGTCACATCAAGTGATGGCATCATCATCAGCCTATAAATAATCAATATGCTTGGACGAATTCACTAAACGCCATCTAGCCCCAATGTAGGCAAAGCTTGTGTTGTGGGTGTTAGATAATTGATAAACTACTTCTATACTATTTATATAATACATACTTATTATACATACTACACTCAGACCCTTAAAAGAAATTAAAATTCATAATTTAATTTCTGCTCGGCCGGGAATCGAATCCAGGACCCCTCTGCGTGGCAGTGCGATGTTAACCAACTGAACCACTCAGGTCGTCAACATAACAAATCAAGTTAAATGATGTCAGACTTTATTTATTTTTCTTTTTCATTACGTTACCTTAACTTTATTATGGCTTACCTACAAGCCAGATAGCGACGCCACTGTGATGCAAATTACTTGACCCGATGTCTCCTTTTAATTTCTTATCAAATATACAAGACATCCCAGTTTGGACTTACAGCATCAGCGTTCGGGTAACTAAATTATTTTAATACCACGAAGTCACCGCAACCTATGGACGTTTGCAAACCAGTTTGCTTCACTCACGCGTTGCCAACCCCGTAAAAACCTTTTCATCCCTTTCTTGAAGAACTCTATGTTGTACTCTCCAAGGAAAACCTCTCCAGATAGTCTCTCCACAACCTTAGCGTGCGTGGGAGAAAGTTCCTTTGGAACCGCACAATCACCAATCATCCAACCAATCAAATCATCGATCAATTGACTCGATGTCTACTTTTAATTTCTTTTCAAGTACGCGAGAAATCCCAGTTTGGACTTACTTACACCGTCCTCCAGGCTACAGCGTTCGGGCAACTAGATTGTACCGCTCTCCGCACGAAAACAAGAATGTCTGAGTTAACAGTCCTGTATTCTGTTCCAGGACACATTTGGGCGCGCCAAGAACTGGGTGAAGGAGCTCCAGCGGCAAGCGTCGCCGTCCATCGTGATCGCGCTCGCGGGGAACAAGAGCGACCTCGCCGCCAAACGCATGGTGGAGTTCGAGGAGGCGCAGGGGTACGCGGACGAGAATGGCCTGCTGTTCATGGAGACGAGCGCCAAGACCGCCATGAATGTTAACGACATATTCCTCGCTATAGGTAAGTGTTTGGGTTGCTAGGGCTGCGTGGGCTGAACCATAATGATGTAGGACTAAAGCCAGATTGAAAGTCTTTTCCTATATCCTATCGATGTACATTTTAATTAAACACGTTTCAAGACAGCATTAGTTTGTTCTCGGACGAGCCTGATCATAATCCAGGATTTGTGTAGATCAGGTAATTACAGTGGAGTGAGCGACTGCCGTCTGACCTCAGTGTCCCTGTTAACAGGGGAACCTGATCATGTGCAGTATGCGCAGGTTTCATCACGATGTTTTCCCTCACCGTAAGAGCATCGGTAACTGTTCCGACTAATGTACCTATATAACTCAGAAAGTCATTGGAAGAGATTTCTTCTTAGAAATAAGCTTAATTTCTGTATGCTATTGATTGTGTGCAATAAACTGTCAAATCATCATCATCATATCAGCCGAAAGCCCACTGCTGGGCATAGGCCTCCCCCAGAGGTCTTCACAAATACCGGTGCTGTGCCTTCCGCATCCAGCTGTTACCTTCGATCTTTACCAGGTCCTCTGTCCACCTTGTGGGGGAGGTCTACCCACGCTGCGTCTTCCGGTACGCGGTCGCCACTCGAGAACTTTCCTGCCCCATCGGCCATCTGTTCTTCGAGCCCACTACCACTTCAGTCTGGTAATCCTTCGAGCTTAACTGATACGTGAATACTGACCCGCGGTCCCCACCCCCCAGCGAACAAGCTCCCGAAGAGCGAGGGCGCGGGCGCGGCGGCGGGCGCGGGCGCGGGCGCGCGGCGGCTGGCCGACGCGGACGCGCCGCGGACCTCCTCCTGCTGCAAGTGATACCCGTCGACTGTACTGGTGAGTGGATATGCTGGCTTTTTACTTTAATAATACTGAGCGCGCGAGTTCACATCCACCGGCGAGGCTATTGTCTAACTTAGTTGGCAACTGAATTTGACATTAGATAATTCTACACTACCTACGTCATATACGTAGGCTAGGCCACTGACTACAGCGTCTACCAAATTGGAGTAGTGTAAAATTATTTTATGTCAAGTTGTCCGCTGAGATAGCCGATAGCCCCGCAGGCCCGACTGTCTAACTCGGAACGGATTATTCATCGCCATCTCACTCGCACCGAGTGAAATGGCCATGTATCGAGCCGTCAATAATTGCTATTCGTAAGAAAACGCTGATGTGATAGTATGTTTGTCAAATGAATTGCCAATTTTCTATTTCCGTCAAATAGCAACGCATCGAATTGGCTACGCGCTGTCTAAAAACTTCTCTGAAGAGTTGGACCTTGGTCAATTTGATTACTGGATGTTGATCCATGGCGGTATAGGTGAGGGAAGGGATAGCCGTAAATGGTGGCTATGTCGATGGGGAAGGAAAAGAGTAGTCGGCCGCCTGGCTGAGTTAAGGTGCTCAAGGGACCGAAGCGTCATAGATCATGTCACCGTAAATGCGATGTAAGTTTGACAGTTGATGTCAGGATGTCGTCTTGTAGTTTTTGCCACTCATCCCTGTTGTCCCCATAGCTACCTATCTCTTTCACACATGTGGTAAGTTGCGACGAGTGTGAAATAGATAGGTAGCGTTGGGGGACAACGGGAATTATTGGTTTGTGCGATCATTTCCGTTGTGTCCCAAATGTGCGAGATCCTTGTTTACAGTCGAGATCGGACATGAAAGATCGCTACAAGTCCATATTTAGACAGCACTTTACTCGTTCTACACAACATCCTTAACCTAAGGATTCATGCAGTAAATAATGTACAATTAGTAACTAATGGCAGCCTTATCCCCAGATCCAAGCACATCACGGCGCGGGCGCGGGCGCGCGCGGCGGCTGAGCCCGGCCTCGCCAGCATCGCCGCATCACCACCACCGCGGGTACCGTACCACACACCACCGTCGTCGCCGGCCCATTAGGGCTACTAGAATACGCTATAGTTTGTTAAATATGCCTAGATACCAGTGAGAGAACGCGTATGAAGTGTAGGTTTTTTTTACATTAAAATACAGCAAAGTGCTGTGTTGTCGCACTTTCATGTTTAGCCTTTTGGACCTTACCTTACCTTGGGCGCCTTAGAGACCTTAGGCGCTTGTTAATCTAATAAACCTAAGACGTCGATGACTCCTAGCGTCTTAAATTCGCAACCGATTTTTATGCAAAAATGTTGATGGTGTTCAATGGGTTAGTCGTATCGATGAAGTGTGATATTGCCTTGTGTATTTTAGTGTAAAAAAAGTTTATAAATGCCACGTCTCTGTCACACGTATAGAGTTATATTTTGTAAGCTACAGATGGCGCTGCTGAAGCGCTAGGTCTACTGTCAAAACTTGGGACACCTGGAGAGAAATCTAACCCTTGGTTGCAATTTTTCTTCAGGCGACTGTATGTGCTATTGGACAAAAACAACTCATAATTGACAGTTTCTTACCACCCAATGACGTAACTGTATTTTGACAGTAGAGCTAACACCTCAGTAGCGACATCTAGTGTATTCTAGTAGCACAATCACCCACATACCGTAACGTTGGGGTCATATTCGTTTCATAGCGCTAGTTGACGGTGTCGGCAATCGAAATTGATAATTCCGTCGATGTTCTGCTTTGATGTTCCGTCAATTATCGCTGTGAAACGAATGTGATGCCAACGATGTCTTAGATGAGAGCGTAGAACTACAAGTTTTCTATTGCATTGCGTACGTGTTACAAAACTTTCGTGTTTTGTGTTATTACATTACATTTACACTGTAAAATTGCTGCGCCAATATGAACTTATCTTGTCCACCAGAGCGTTTAAGTAGTTGAATTGCCGCCGCAATGTACATAGTGGCTGTGAGAGAAACTTGTAGTTGTACCAAGCAAGGCACAGTCGACCACGCAAGTCAGATCTTACATATAGACTGCTTGTGTTGCCGATTGTGTCTCAAGTTTCGTCGAGATTGTAGTATTGTCATGTTGTACAGATAGAGCTACAACGAAATTCAAAGCAATATAGCTCCATTACCCACTAGTTACGTCTCAGTACAGGCGGCGACGAAATTCCCTAAACGGTGTGTGTTCTTGTGATATTTATCGCTCACAGATGCTCGGTTCAGTGTTGTGAGTGTAAGCACCGAACCGGGCGCGGTCACCCATCCTTGCAGCTGCTGAACTAGTAATGCCTCCATAGTGTATTGAATACGTGTTGCGCTACGCATGCAGCTTTGTATTTTATGTACATTTATTTTTGTATTTTGTATGTTGTTACATAGTTACTAAAGTGTTTTGTGATAGTTATACCTGAAGGTAAACGTTTAATCATCAATAAAGGAATAACAATTCTCAATGGAGGCAATATTAGTATAGTCGACGGCATATCGACTTATCCAAAACCAGTATAAAAGGAGTTAATATTTCTATGCACGTCTATAGAGACGCTAGATCATCTTATACCGGTATTGGGTAGGTCGCTATGCGGTTGGCCGTAACACAATTTACCACGGAAAAAGTGCTCTGTCAAATGTGCACCAGGTACTATTTAAATATTTTGCTAACACACGAAATGAAATGCAACTCTGCGAGCATAATAAATTGTACGATATCACTGTATCAATATTGTAAATTTACTATTTGTAATGTTTTTTTTTTCTAATACGAGACGTCATCATGTGTAAAATAAAATTATTTTCCAAAAGTTTCGGTGTATTTGAATTCTGTTTGTAAACTTACTGTGAAACCAGCAATATTTGTATAGTCTTAAAAGTTCTTCGAATGTTGTAAATTATCTAATTATGCAGTGTTAGGTCTCTACACATGGAGTTTCAACCCGATATGTTGTCCTATCACTATATGTGTTTTCTTTGGTACAACTACATTGCCATTTACGCTTGCCACCACGCTTGGCAGATCTGCCTGTGGACTCCACTAACGTGTAGGAGGCCCAAGTCCAGCAGTGGACAGTTATGGGCTGAAATAATCAGGTATTGCCACATGGCAGAGAACGTTACAACTTTCAGTTTCTCCAAATTGACCATTAGGATGATAAACATTCCGAATCAATTAACTAAATTAACGTATGACAAGCTTACTTTTCTGTGGTAAATCCTTAAAACGGGGCTTGCCCACACCAACCGCGAACGCGCCACCCTTTAACTATAAACAAAAAAAAATGCTAAATAATAAAATAATACCTAGATTAAATGGAACCTTATTTGTAATGTTACAAGGTGTAATAAAAAAATTATATTTAATTTCGTTCGATCATAATGGCAGTCGCGGGCTGCCATCGCGTCGTAGTCTTAAGCAATACTTGGAGATTCGCGGGCTGCCGTGTATGTTGGTGTCGTGTACAGCCGTGCTCACAGTTGGGGTCTGCCCGATTTTAGATACCTATAACCCTGAACAAACTAGCGGACTTGTGTTGCGCTCTGTACAAGTTTTAAGCTTTGTTGAGATTAAAATATCCATAGCATTTTAGTAAAAACGACCCCAACTCGGCATACTGTAGGTTCTATAACAGTTGGCGTCGCGTGCGTGCGTTTACAGAGAGAGATTCAGAATACTGTGATCCGCGGTCGAGAGCCGTAAATTAGCATTTGCATACTAAATGTACGCACGTATACGCCGTCATGTGTCAGATTTTCATATACCCTCCCTCTCTATATACTCACTCATTCCTCGACCGTTTCGTACAGGAACCAATACAATACCACAAAATAGATATCTACTAGGCCATCGACATAGAAACGGCCGAAATGCGTACACTCACATTCACTTTTTGGGGTTGGGTTTCGCTTACGTTTGGCTTTGATAACCAAAAAAATGGAGATACGTTACGTTTTTATACGCTCTTATATGAACGTAACGTATACAGTGCTAAACTTATCTGACCCGGTGACGTTTTCGCTGTTCTTGGCATTTACATGTTATTTCAAATACATTTTTCCGTAGTTTCAGTAGTGGCCACCGGGTCAAATAAGTTTGTGATACTGTATCTCCCTTTTTATTGTTTTATCAACGGTCACATCAAAGACATTAATTTGTCACAATTTCGAGAATATGGCCGAGATGCCATACTGTTTGCGATATCAGGCGTTATTACTGTGACAATACTATCCATGGTACTCTGTCGGAAAGCCCGGAGAATGACTAGAGAATATGGAATTAGGTTATCTCATAAAAATCATGGCGGAGGTGCATTTACACGCGATTCATTTTCATCGTAACGATATTCGTAAACTGTTTTTTTTTTTTTAGTTTATATTTTTCACCTTATTACAGAACTCGTAGGACACAGTATAGATACACTGTTACGGCTCATTGCGTTACTGTTATATATAAATAAATAAATGAAATATATTTAAAAAGTATATAAACGAGCTGGACTCTAGGCGGATAACATCTTTGAGGACTCTAAGTGGGGAAACATCGTTTGTGAATAACAATAAAATGTGTCGGTCGTATCATTTTCATACATTTTAGCTATTATATTTTACTAGGACACGTATTTATAACGCTGGCTGGTTCTTATATTTGCGATGGATCCCTTATTTTAAGCCAATACTGGAATCATGATATTCCAGTAACAATTTGTTACTGCCGCCTTCTAACATCAGATTGGATCCTCTCAAATATAATGAGCAGTCGCGGCGTGAACGATGTCGCAATACTAGTGCATTTTCGTAATATTATTAGTCCTAAAATCACGTTATGTAATTTTTTTATACGATTCATTTTGCTTCCAACATCTAAGGTATTATATCGAGCTCGTTAGGATAGTTCATCGCATATTTAAAACATCTGCTCCACATTCTGTGTCAATTGGAACCGGATTGGGAATGTTTCGGGTGTGCAGTGATAGCAGCATTGGCATTTTCTGTATCTATAACTATTATATTTTAGACCCGACACACTTTGCGTTTCTGATTATTGCCTGTTTGATAACGTATTTTTCTTTATAAATATTGCGGATCTGGTAACGGTGTGGGGCAGATGAGTCTTTAGTTCAAAGCAAATGCATATAGATATTTAAAAATTAGGTATATTATACTCTCAGTTAGATCATTATACTTATTTTATTACTAATTATTCGGTGGACAAAAATATGTATATGTTTTTGTGTAATATTTTTAATGAATAAATTGATAACATTAAAACACATGGTGGTTTATGGCGCATGTGTGAATCGGAGCGGTTTTGCGAACCCAATCCTTTTCCCATGCCGTCGGTATGTTTTACGCATCGCATTCCATACAGGGTGTAGCCTTTTCTGCCCTGAACATTTATGGGGTACAACGCAATACACCATTGCAATCTTTGTTGTTTCTGCTTGATCGAAACATACAATATTGACGGGGTGACATTACAATAAGTGAAACTAGTACTGATTTCGGCTTACGTCTATCTACATTTTTAGAAACAATTGCAGACCAATGTCGTATGTTTCGGTCCACAACAGCTGCTGCTATTTAAAACTGTAACTTAGCACTTCGAAAATAAGGTCTAATATTGTATACACGTTTTTCGTTTCGTGCAAGCTTTCTATAACTTATAGCCCTAGCTGGCACACTTGCTCGACAAGACTATTGCGCGTGGTACACGGTTGGTTGCCAGCTACCAAGGTCCACGAAAATTGGTTGCAAACCGCTGTCTACTACAAGCAAGCGCTTAAAGCTGTACTGTTTCGCAAGTCTTACGCGTAGCAAAAGACCTACAGATATATTGCGACAAGTTACGTCGATGTGTGCTGGCTAGGTATTTCTTATATAGGGGGAGTCTGGCGCCAGATAACACCCGGAATTGAAGTCCTGACGCTCTGAATTTCTTTTGCAATATTGTTTTCAATAAAATTATTGTTCTTCTGATTACTGACAGAGACTCTTGTCACAGAGCCACGGCAGTGAAAGAAATGAAGTGAATGAATGGAGTCATATTTTACATTGTAGTTTGCACTTTAATCTCTACTGTGTAAAATTGAAATTAAATTAATCGCTAGGGATACTCTGCTGTCCTGGCACCGTGTTTTTGAACCGTTCGAATGGGGACTATCGTACGACCAAAATTCCACTGGATGGCGCCACTGGTGAGTAAGGTCCGTTGTCAAAATACGTTCCGTTATAGGCCAGAATCCAACGCTCAAGTTGAGTTGGATATCAGCCAATAGGACGGCGTTATTTTGACAGTGACAAGACTACTCGACAGTGGCGCCGACTGGTGAGCACTAAAACGATAGCCCTCATTGGATTCGTATGCGATTTAGCTACTTATCGTATTACGTGAAAGAGATAGTTAATTCGCATACGAATTTAATTCGAAAGGGCCTAAAATAGGGCCTTTTGCTCTAAATATTCGCTTCACTTTTTTTCCGTTGACGTGAATAGAAAAGCCAGTGGTTGATTTTCAGTATATCGGACGGTTTAAATTTTGTATGACGTATTGAGTTCTTGGAAAGGTTAGCTATTGATTAGAACGTTTGCTCCGAAGATAAATGTAGGTATATGCAATAATTGGTGACTTTGTGCTTGTAGTAATATCAAATCTACCGACCGACACTAATGTAAGCAAATATAAGTAGAATTGTAAACCCATACACTTCAATTTGATGGTGTTATGTAAAAGAAACAACATGCTAGCGAAAGGACGCTGATTAAGGTCTTATTGTATGTTTTTGTATTGTGTAAATATTTTGGATTTATTAAGATTATTATATTGAATAAAAAAATATTGTAAATGGATTTATGCGTTTTATTTATTCTTCTTTTCCTTGGTTGGGCCATGGTACTCACCGACATATCAGTTATTTTTTATTGCCTGGGGAGGCACACGGACGGACGGTCCACTTGATGGAAAGCGCCCACCGTCGTCCAAGACATCGTTGCAACGTTTTTTACTTTATTATCGGGTAGTTTAATACTTATTTATTTAGGTTAGTCGAGGGCAAATAAAATAAACTTTTTAATAAATATAATTTATTTCCAGTTTGAACTATCATACGCAACATCTAGCATGACATCCAAGTTTTCTGACAGCCTTACATTGTACACATAACGAGACATTTTTGCACTTTTCCTGGTCTTATAAAAAAACTAATTTGAACTAATTATATGTTCTCTCTGAGAAGGAACTCTGTCAATTCCTACGTTACAAATTGTAACTTGTATGTAAACTACCACAAGAAATTACAAGTCGGAAGTTAAAGTTGTAATTTTGTAAAGCACTTACGGAGTTTTCAAAATTCTGCCGTTATGCTAGGCACCATCGTACCGTAGTCTGGTTAACCAACTGAGGAAACCAACATAACATGGCGGCTGGTTGCAGTTCACAATCGTCACATCTAATCTTATTATTTATGGAGGTACGTATTAAATACAACATTATTTGAAAGTGGGTGCTGGCAGAAGTCGGGGTTGACCACTAGCCCAATATCGCACAGAAGGCAGCACCTCGATCTACCTGGTATAAGGTGGCTACATACGACACTGCGGTAGGATCGATCTAGGACGCAGCTAGACAGGTGACAATAATCCTTATGTAGTATAAAATAAAGTCGCTTTTCGAATGCGGGAGATGTAGGTGGTCTGACGTCCGACCAAGGTGGCCCACATGGTAGTCAAAATGAGCTGGCATCACCAGTGGTGGTGGTTGTTGGTACCACCAGTTGTGGTTGGTCCCCCGCTTCCTTCAGGTGCTTCCTTCTCTACAAACAATTTGCTAGGACGATGATTATTTAGCCAGGAAAGATAAGAACAATTCGACGACATTGATAATATTGATTTTCAACTACTTACTCGTAAACTTAAAACTTTGTGCACATGTGTAATACGATGGTTAGTTACATTTTATTGTACTGAACGATGCCTCTATAAATTAAAACGAACGTATTAAGTAACATTATGACTAGTGAATTAAATTCTAGTGCCTTCAGTCGGGACATTTCGCATCTTGGTTTGTCGCATCGAGGGCGCTACTAGAGTTTCGCCCAAACTTATGTAGACTTAATAATGTAATTTTAATACATATCTTACTACTTGAGAGTTATTTATGAACGTAAAAAAAATTTAATTCATTCATATATTATTAGCCACTGACTGAAAACACATTTAGAACACATTACGGAAGAACAAGGAAGGAAAGTTTAGCTAATTTAATAGTTAATTCGATTGGTCTAATCTAGAAATACACATAGGTTGTACAAAATTACACTTAAGTGATTAATAATAACAGTGCATTGGGTAATCTCTCGAAATAATTAGGTCCTAATTATCGTATATATATTTGTACATTGTAACATTTTCGAGCGTCGGTCGGCAAAGATGATCGAGCGACACGCCTGGTGGAGAGCGGTAATGTCGCTCGAACATTCAATGTATTCAACCATTCAAACCACCACAAAACTGCCACAAACTTATCTGGAAGCTATATTTTTAACCGCTCGCAGGCACGGGAGCGCTCTTGCAATGCCTATCTCTTCTGTCTTTAGCAACATACCACAAGTGTACAAGAGATAGATAGAGGATGCGAGCGGTATAAAAATAGGGCTCCTGGCCAGGTGACGGGGATTATGCGGGTGGCGTTGTTTTCGGCAACATCTCAGTTCAAATACATTTCAAAATGTCTTTTTTCCAGTTCCTGTTTAGCCAAGGACCAAGAATACGTGGTCAGATAAGTTTGTGGCACTGCACGCATGTTTCTGGGTAAGACCGTTTTTAAATTTAAAATAAACCTAAGCCCTTGGTAAACCTAAAAAGAGATTATAAGGATACGTATTCTCAAGAAACAAGCTGTAGGCAACTCACATTAATTAAATTTATACAGATTTAGAAAATTATTGACAGCTCCAAATGTTACCCTCGTGTAGTGCTTGTTATCATAAACTTACTGATGATGGGAAATAGAATACAGTCGTTTCCTGAATATAATTCAAAATCGAAACAGATCGAAAAATTTCTTACCAATAATAATTTAAATAAAATATCTATACTATATTAATAGTACCAATAAACATGATTATAGCAATTTTCGACACTTGTACTTTTTCCATTTTGTCAAAAGTTCCAAGATACAATATGAAATTAATTGTATTTTGGTATACAGGCTGGGTCCAGTAACTGGAGCAAATATCTAATAATTAATGTATGAATTAAATAGACTATGAGGGTGCCGCGCCGTAGGTTATCGACGTGGGTTGTCCTACGTCATCATGTACAAGAAAAATCCCACTGTGTAGCGATAATAAATGTTTAGGATTAGGAGACCCACACAACGTAGGTCTGCTCATACACAACTAGACAAAACATTTTTTTGTGCCAGGTTGCCCACCGTCACTTTTTTTAGCGATGGTACTTTCTTATTCACTTTTGTGGGATCCATTGATTACAAATCGTAACTTTATATTACTATTTCTCCGAACTTAAGAATTTTGAAAAATTAGGACCATTTTGTAGTAACTGTGGAATAGAGTACTATTTCAATTGTTTGCTCCAATTACATGGCCGGCCAGTATAGTATCTTATAATAATAGTCTAAAGGAGTACGAGAACGACTTCTTCTTCTTTTTATGTTGTAGCTTCCGCTTAGGGTTTTTCATTAATTCTTTGGATGTTATTATTAACGTTATCTTTTTAAGTTCAATTAAAAATCAAGTTACTTACGGATTTATTTCTAGCGGATTCCTATATTATTGTTATGTCATACCGATAACCACATATTCTTTTACACTATAATTATAAGATCCTCTGAAAACTTCAAGAAGTGTTGATCATTTTCCCTGGTGGTGTTCGAAAAAGTAACCGTTAATATATAATATCATATACCAATAATGATAAAATATAGTAGGTATTTAAAAGTGTAAGGTCAGTAAAATATATTTATGTAATAAATACGCATTGATTACGATTGAAAAGTACGTGTATACAAAATTCGTAAACACCAAAAATCTAAAGTACTCAATATTCACTGGCTTATACAACAATTGTGACGCATCCACTCTAAGTACAAAATATCGAACACATTCAGCTATCCCTCCCCTCCCTCCGATTTACTGCCTACCTCCTTTTCTCTTTCTGGCGATCGTTTTCTTACAATACCTCAGTGATTTAGCCCGCAGTTAGTGCCATTAATGACAAAAATGTAATACACGAAATGTATGAAAAACGTCGATATACATTGCGGTGAAACTTCATTATTTAATTTTTCATCACTCATTTTACTCAGCAACGTATGTCGTTTTGCCCCCTCCCGTATTCTTCCGCTATTTGTAAGAAGCATATAATGACGCCCTACTGGATCTACGGGCTCTGGCTGGGGAGGTAGGCGATTCAAATCAGAGCTGGAGCCTGCCAGTGGATGATGGCAGGAACGGAGGGAGGAGGGCTACCCACCCCGTATTCACAACTCGTCGTCGAAATGGTCGCCGAACACGTCGTTCCCATGGTCGGCCTCGCTGCCCACGAACACGTCGTGGTGGGCGAGGATCTCGTCGAAGGAGAGCACGCCGTCGTGGTCGTCGTCGGCGGCCGCGAACAGGTGGTCCACTTCCTCCTCCGCTATTTCGCTAACGGGGGAGGAGAGGGCAGTTATTTATTTATATTTTTAGTAGCGACCCCCCTAGGCTTCACGCGGGTTGACCCAGCTTTATTATGTATTATCCATTTAAACCTTTCAGAAGAAATTCTCTAGCTAACGGTGAAAACCGCATCAACATCCATTGAAAGAGTTAGCACTCACTTGTTGTCGGGTATGACCCAGGCAGCTACACTCTCCTCTTGTAGGCATGACCCGCTTGGGTCACTTTATAAGTATAGTAGACCCACAAAACAGTGGTCTGTTTGTGTTTGACCTTTAGTGCCAGGTTGCCAAACATCGACTTTTCTTGCCGATAGTACTTATCCTAGCCAGCTGTAGCTACAGTCACCTGTGGTCGGGTATGACCCAGGCGGCTCCACTCACCTGTTGTCGGGTGTGACCCATGCGGCTCCACTCACCTGTTGTCGGGTATGACCCAGGCGACTCCACTCACCTGTTGTCGGGTGTGACCCAGGCGGCTCCACTCACCTGTTGTCGGGTGTGACCCATGCGGCTCCACTCACCTGTTGTCGGGTGTGACCCAGGCGGCTCCACTCACCTGTTGTCGGGTGTGACCCAGGCGGCTCCACTCACCTGTTGTCGGGTGTGACCCATGCGGCTCCACTCACCTGTTGTCGGGTATGACCCAGGCGACGCCACTCACCTGTTGTCGGGTGTGACCCAGGCGGCTCCACTCACCTGTTGTCGGGTGTGACCCATGCGGCTCCACTCACCTGTTGTCGGGTGTGACCCAGGCGGCTCCACTCACCTGTTGTCGGGTGTGACCCATGCGGCTCCACTCACCTGTTGTCGGGTGTGACCCAGGCGGCTCCACTCACCTGTTGTCGGGTGTGACCCAGGCGGCTCCACTCACCTGTTGTCGGGTGTGACCCATGCGGCTCCACTCACCTGTTGTCGGGTATGACCCAGGCGGCTACACTCACCTGTTGTCGCGCATGACCCAAACTGGCTTCACTCACCTGTTGTCGGGTATGACCCAGGCGTGCACCTCGTTTAAGCTCAAGACGCCGTCGTGGTTGCGATCCAGCTCTTGCTCGAATTTCTCCTTCTCCGATATCATCCACTCCGTGTCAGAGTGCTGGCCTGTCGAGAGATAAAGGGTATGGTTAGTTGGGTCGATAAGGTAAAGCCCGCTATAAATGTTGGCCGAGCCTAGGCCAACATACATACATAAAGCTCACGCCTGTGTCCCACAAGTGGGGTAGGCGTATGGGGTAGGAGTATAGACCGCCACTTTGCTCTGTCCTGACACAATTCCCTAGCCTCGCATATATCCACAACTCCTTCCATACATCGCCTTTTATTCTTACCACTTCGGACCCCAGCTTTTTGGCCAACATTATAACAATTACAACAAACACACTTGTTTTAGGTTCAACAAAGACATCCATACATAACGTCACGCGATTACCGTGATTTACAGAGATCAAACTGTTCCACTTGCTTCGGTCCTGCCTGACACCTCATAATTCGCTTCTGCCATATTTATCAACGTTTTCATATAGGTAATGCTCGTCGGTTTAGGATACTCTTGACCTGACCTTTCTTTAAAATATGTTCACACTTTAGTGAACCATAATATGTAATAATTACGTAGAAGTACGTTCTCAAAAAAAATTCTCCACATGCCAGATTCAGCGTTATGTGTGTAACTATAATGTATTCGTAGCGTAACGCTGGCTAAGAAGATGTGTACAAAAACTATCGTAATTTGGGAGAACTAGCTTTTGCCAGTCACTTCGTTCGCGCGGAATTCGACAAGGTTTCCCGCGTCCTTCGGCAAGGTTCAAGATACTTCAAAATCGATGTAGGTAGATGTACAGCCGAGTATAGCGGTTAAAGCAAAACAAAATTATTTTCACATAAGTGTAATCTCTTCATATTTTATTATTTAACAGCTAAAATATTTTATACTAAAACCTCATAATTATTTTTGTCCCTAATACTCTTACTATGTACGAGTTAATTTAGTACCACGCTATCGAAGAGAGAGAGCGTGCCTCTGATTATGTAGTATGTAGTAGTTGCACTACGTATGTTAAACATAGCGCCCAATGACATTATTTTGTAACAAAGCAGTAAGCGTACCAATAGATTCCTTATCGGAGCTGCTGGTGGTTTAATAGCTATGTTTATTGTTTCCTCTAATCGAAATATTAGTAGCAAACCGCTAAGAAAACACGAATTTCTCACATCGATGAATGAGAGAAATGTTACTACTACATCCGCCTTATCTATTTCTGTCAAGTAACAATGCTTGCATTGTTGTGTTCCGGTTTGAAGGATAACGTAGCCAGCGAAATTACAAGCACAAGGCATTTCATCGTAGTCCTCACAGTGACTATACACTTGCGGTTCTGCAGTTTTGTTACCTGCAACCTAAACCTAATTAACGAGTCTTCTTAACGAGTCGATGAACTAAACTCTGACTTACACTTTATTCGCCCAGTATTCGGCGACGCATACACCGTTTGGACAGGCCTCGACCATTTCGTTCGAGTTCTAAATAAATATTACTTATTAGCCGCTCGGCAAGACTTCGTTTGCGTTATTACAATTTAATGAACTCCGCTCATAGGGTACCCTTCCCTAGACTTACCCTACCCCTAACCCTATCCCACATCCTTGCCGTACGCTATTTTTTTTTTGTAGAAAATATTTTAGGTGTATGAAACTGATTACTAAGATTACTAAATTTTATATACTAGAACTCTTTTTGCGGAACGTTCGCGATGTAACTTACCAATCAGAAGGAATTGGGTTTCAATTGGCCGAAATGAAAATTAGGTACAATTCGTCAAGCGGGTTGTACTCGCTCATTTTCGTTTGCACTTACGGTGAGGGAAAACATCAAGAAGAAATGGGCACATTCACGCGGTTGGATCCAGTCTGGTCAGGTTCCCCTGGTAGCAGGGTCACGGAGGTCAAATCAAATCAAATCGCGCTCATTCGTCAATCATATAAAGATTATTAATTCTTGACGAAGACTCATTCGTTTTAGTTAGTTTAACCACTGTTTTGTGGCTGTATGGTGTCCGGCAGAGTAGAATAGCACCAACCCCTTACACTCGTGGGTGTCGTACAAGGCATCTAGCGTTTTCGAGGCAAAACGAGTCTCCGTAAGCTGGAAATGGGCAACCGCGTTTTCCATTTATATTTATAACACTGCGATCTCCAACCGGCGGGTTGGAGGTTGCCAAGCATGGGGCTTATGGCATCCTCATGGGGTCTCATGTGAAAGGCCCTAAGTCCTGCAGCGGACTGTTATAGGCTGTGATGATAATGATGATGATGAACCACTGTTTTGTAATGATTGACAATTTTTTGGGAGTCAACGCAAGAACATTAATAATTATTAATTGATAATCGCTCGCTGGGACCTGCTATGCCATCATCGCTCTGATTGTAATAATTGTTGTTTAAAGTGTATATTAGTCTTAATTGAGCCTGTTAGGCTTGCTTGTACCTACATACATACATACACGCTCACGCCCGTATCCCATAGGAATAGGTAGAGACTATCAAGTGCCACAAGCTACGATCCTGACACCTCTTTTGCTTTTTCCACATTCATACATCTTTTGATGAGAGTACTCGACCTGCCCTTTTCGGAGAAGTTTATTTATTTGATCGTCATTTGCTATGCGCGTCTATAGAGACGCTAGCACATCTTATATTGGTTTTAGATAGGTCAATATGTTGTTGACTGTACATTAGTACAACTGAGTTCCGAACTTTCCTTTTCCAATACAAACTCGTTATCGTAAATCAAAGCGATTGTAAAATGTAATAACCTCACGGTTTCGTCTTGCTTTTATCAAGTAACCATGCGAGACCAAGCGAGCGAATGCCCATTTTATTGGTTGTAATCTGGGCCTGAAGTCCGCTAATTTACTGGTGGTGTTTGGCGCGCATTATCGAAACGGTTTTCATACATTTAGCGCTTCTTTTTGTATGGTTGGCGCCGGTTTTCATACAAAACCTAGAAATCTAGTGCTTTTCTTGAATTGATCTAGCGCCCAACAAACAGCCCTGGCAGCACTGGCGCTTGTAGATCGGCGAAGTACTAAAAACGCTGCGAAGCCGACTTTCGATCGTCAATAACAATAGTAATAATCGCTATATTTCGATTGGAATCTCAAAAATCAAAAATAAAAATATTTCACTCGTTTTTCAACTGATATAAAATCATTGCATTCAGTCATTCTCATTCGCCCATCAATACTCGTATATACTCATGTTTTAAACTATCGCGGTTGTTATCACACATTTTAAGGGTATGTTCCGGGTTTCCTGCCGCGTACCTTTGTTGACGAGTAGCCCGATATTTCGACACAGTTCCATGCATCATGGCCACGGGACGACTGGAGACCTGCGAGCGCCGAACGGTGTTTAGCGATAATGCTACTCGTCAACAAAAGTACGCGGTAGGAAATCCGGAACCGAGAGATCTGCGAGCGTCCGAAGAGACTGGTGGACTTCTGGAGGGAGCTGGGCTGGCTAAATTAGCACGTCTTAACTACGTACAAAGGACCAAGTTTGAGTTCAAGTGCGGAAAGAGGAGCCCATTAACCTAACCTAACCTATGTCGTATATACTCACCCCTCTCGCCCACGTATTCGCCGAAGTCGATCTTGCCGTCCCGGTTGGTGTCCTTCTCGCGCATGGTCTGGTTCACCAGGTACGGGTGCATCTCCTCGTGCTCCTCGGGGTTGGAGAACACCTGGGGAGGGTGTTTGGATGTTAGGGTCGGGGTCATTTGTAACTCCAATTAAAAAAGAGGGTGTTATAAATTTGGCTGTGACCATAGAGAAAATATTTACTAAAGTAATAGAGGAGACCGCCGCTAGTATTTTCTTTGAACCACGCTTTGCGGTCCATGGACAACAGTGGCCGCAGTCAGTTCTGAGACATTGCGCGACGTGGACCAATCTGACAGTGGCTTGGATATTCAAAAAAACGCCATCTTGTGCATCAGTCAGTCTTCGGACTCAGTCGTAAAAGGTCGTGTTCCGCCTGTCGCGCTTCGTTGTTGTCAGTGGTTATCAAGTCAGGGGCTGCATTATGTTCGCGTGTGCACGTTGTGGAGGCAATACAAATGACGGTGTATCATGCAGTAGCTGCAAGCGCCAATTTGATTTCCCATGTGCCGGTATCTCTGAGGTGAACTACCGCAAACTGGGCGACCGCAAGAATAGCTGGCGTTGTACTGAATGCAGGACACCGGCCAAACCAACCAGCCAGGCCAAACAAGACTCTCACCTGACAGAACAACTTAAGGAAATGCAAGCAACCCTGGCTAACATCACCAAACAACTGGTGCCGCTGGCTACACTGGTGGAGGATATGGGTGCTATCAAGCTGGATATATCAGAATTGAAGACCTCATTGGAATTCGCGCATGACGTGAGTAAAACTAATTCCGACAAGATAATATCTTTGGAAAAAAAAGTACTGGATTTGGAGGAAAAATCAAATACACTGAATGTTCTTCAAGCAGGGATCCATAAAATTAACGATGATTTGCGAGAAAAAGAACAATGGGCAAGAGCTAACAATGTGGAGATAAAGGGAGTCCCCATCAAAAAGTCTGAAAACCTTTACAATATTGTCACCAAGATAGGGGAAATAATCAAGTGTCCAGTGAAAAAGGAGTCCATAAATTATATCGCCAGGGTTCCCAGCCTGCAGGACAACTCGCAAAAATCTATTGTAATGGCACTGAATAACCGTTACGACAAAGAAGAGTTTGTTGCATCCGCACGCAATCACAAGAAGTTGCTAGTGTCAGATGTTGGTTTGTCAGGTGGCGATCAGGTTTACATTAATGACCACCTTACGCTACACAATAAAGCTCTCCTTAAAAAGGCTAAGACCTTAGCGGCTGAAAAAAACTTCAATTTCATCTGGGTCAGACACTGCAAAATTCTAGCCCGAAAAACGGATTCTTCACCGATATTCAGAATTGCTACCGAAAAGGACCTTCAAAAAATTTTATAAGTTCGCGTCTGAATGTTCTTAACTTAAATACCTATCTTCTGTTTCAAAAACTTAATTTAAGAAAAATAGATATAATTTCCTGCTCTATTGGTAAATGTTGCGTCCGGAAGCTAAGAAGCCCTGTCTGGTTTGTTGTGATTGTTTTGATTATTGTTGTGGCATGCACTCGTTCACTGACGACTAACTCTCTAAACTTGCACGATAAATACTGTCTTATTGCTGCGCCCATAGCGCTCTTAACCCCGTGTGTGATCTGTCGGTACATACACATAGCCGTGTTAAAATTTTCTTGTCTTACCCCCAAGTTACTCCGTACTGTAATGCTGTGGTATGTTTGTTATAACAAATACGCTACAAACTTTGTGTTACTTATGTTGACAATTAAGTTCTATCGTGGGATGTTTGAAGCGTTAACTATATTGTACCTACATTGTTCGTATAGCTACCTATCGCGATGTCTAATTTAGTCAAAATATACTACCAGAACGCCCGTGGGTTACGTACCAAAACATCTACATTTAAAAGAAATGTTATGCTAAGTTGTTACGACATCGTTACAATAACCGAAACATGGTTAATTGACGGTATTGGAGATAGCGAATTATTCGATGACCGGTATATTGTGTGGCGGCGGGACCGCGACTATGCGACCACGGGCCAGCGGCTCGGCGGCGGCGTGTTGGCGGCCGTGCGCCGCGAACTCGCCGCCGCCGGCCGCCCGGAGTGGCGCTCCACGGCGGAGGACTTGTGGCTCACGTTAAGTCTGACCATGGGTCGGCGAAATTTATCGTTACACCTAGGTGTCATATACTTATGCATAGAGGGGAGTGGCAACTCTTTAAACCAACAGCTAAATAATTTTACACTAAAACTTTGTGATAATTTCAACTTATGCCCTAATGACATGTTTGTGTTGCTTGGCGACTTTAACTTACCTAATATTACATGGAGCTCTAGTGCTGACGGCTGTCTGGTGCCCGTAGGTGCATATGGTGATTCACAAATGTTATTCCTGGATACTTTGGTTGAGTGTAATTTAGAGCAGTACAATTATGTATGTAATGTTAATGATAGAATATTGGACTTGGTACTCTCGAATCATAATTTAGATCTACGTCCGTGCGATGACCCATTAGTGCCTGAAGACTCACATCATGGGTCTGTTTGTATTGACTTGCAGCTGGATTTCCCCGTTAGCCCGCTAGAGAATAATGTAAGAACCACCTATAATTATATCAAAGGAAATTTTGAACTGTTGAACCAATCTTTGTCCCGTGTCGAATGGGTGGACATACTGAGTAGTAACTCTCTTGAAGAGGCTGTTGGTACATTCTATCGCATCTTGCGGGACCTACGGGAGACACACATTCCGCACCGAGTTATTCACAAACAGACTTATCCCGAATGGTACTCATCCCCACTTAAGAAAATTCTTAAAGAAAAATATAAATATATGAAAAAGTACAAGCGATACAAAAACACTGCTGACCTCCAAACTTATGTAATGCTGAGAGAACGCGCTAAAAAGGTGGAGGCAGAATGCTACCAAGCGTACATTACTAGGGTTGAAGGCTCGGTCATAAATAACCCACGGATGTTTTGGTCCTACGTCAAATCGCTCAATAGGCCCGCCCATACACTGCCATCCGCGATGCACTACGACGGCGACACTGGTACCGGGGGGGAGGCAGTGTGCAACTTATTTGCTTCGTACTTTAAATCGACGTTTCTTGCGCCTGCAACTGCCGTACCTAGTGGGTCGACATCAACCGAATCGACGTATCACAATTTTTTTGTCAGTGACATAGAAATTAACCCCGACGAGGTCTTAAAATTATTAAAAACCATCAACGTAAACAAAGGAGCGGGCCCCGATGGCTTGCCTCCAGTTTTTATAAGTCGGTGCGCGCAGGAGTTGACGTTACCTTTAACAATATTATTTAAAAGGTCTCTCCACGAAGGCATAGTTCCTAACATTTGGAAATCGGCATTTGTAACACCCATACACAAAAGTGGGGATAAAAGTAATATAAAAAATTACAGACCGATTTCCAAATTATGTATATTTTCTAAAATATTTGAGCGAATTGTTTATAGACAAGTCTATGCCTCATTGCAGTTGTATTTTACACCAGAACAACATGGATTCCTGGCTCGTAGATCTACTACTTCTAATTTACTGATGTTTAACGATTTCGTGACGTCACACATGGATGGAGGGGGACAGGTTGACTCGGTGTTCACCGATTTCAGTAAGGCTTTTGACCGCATCGATCATACTCTGCTTCTCACGAAGCTACGCAATGCTGGTATCCATGGCAACCTATTTAGATGGTTCTGCTCTTATGTGGAAAATAGGTCCCAAGCGGTGACGGTGAGTGGCTATACATCTACATGGATGCCAATTCCATCCGGCGTTCCTCAAGGATCATTGCTCGGTCCGCTGTTATTTGTCATTTTTATCAACGACATAGGTAATTGCTTTAAGTTCTCCAATTTCTTACTGTACGCTGACGATACAAAATTATTTGCATTCGTCAAAGATTTGTCTGATTGCTTTGGACTACAGAGCGACTTAGACAATCTAGAACAGTATTGCGTCAGAAACAAGTTGGACTTAAACATACAAAAGTGTTTTACGATGACATTCACACGGAAACCGAATCCCATCACATATAATTATTTAATTAGCAACAAACCCCTATCAAAAGTCGGGCTCATTCGAGATCTTGGGATAACACAAGACTCAAAACTATTATACGATTCCCATGTTGACACCGTGGTAAGAAAGGCATCGAAGTCTCTAGGTTTCATTAAAAGATCTACCTCTAAGTTTAATAACATTAAAGCTATCAAAGTATTATATTGTACCTATGTGCGAAGTATTCTTGAGTACGCTTCTATGGTATGGAACCCACACTATAGAGTACACATTAGTCGTATTGAATCAGTGCAGAAAAAGTTCTTGAGATACTTACAATTTAAAAGCCGACAGATTATTCATGGGTATGAGAACCGCTGCAGGAAATTTCATTTCTTGCCTCTTGAAATCCGAAGGGAAGTGGCTGATATTATTTATCTACTGAAAATCGCGAACGGAGCTATCGATTGTTCAGCTTTGCTTGAGAAAATTAATATTTTCGTACCAAACAGACGTAGTATCAGACACTTTCAATCATTAGCTAATGTGCAAGCTAATGCGAACTATCGGCGAGGGTCATTTTTCTCGCGGGTCGTGAGACCTTTTAACATCCTACATAATTTGCACATTGAGATGGATTTATTTAACACAAAGCTGGTATCAGTAAAGCGAGTGTATGCAGAAAAGTTCTTTCATTCTTCCGAAGACGCAACATCAAATTAATGAACTAATTTTACACTAAGAGTAATTCAGACTTCTTACGATAATTTATGTAATTCTGTACAAACTGTAATCCTACTTCTAGCATCCCGTATCATTTAAATAACTATCTGCGAGCACCTGTTAATGGCCTCGCTGTTATATATGTTTGTAAGTATTACTTGTAATTTGCTGTTGGTGTTCTGAATAAAGTAAAATAAAATAAATAAAATAAAATTAAAAACTGTACGAACCATTCGAGGGCCAAAAATAAAGAAAATGATAACATTTCATCGGTCATTCTATGACTTAGCAGCCTCCCCCCGCACCTCCCGCACGTGACAGGTTGGTAGAGCTCGTCTAGTCTAAGATGACGCGCCCCACTACTTAGTTAGTTGATTTCGATGTGTGAGTGCAAATATTGATAACGACACTTCATCTGTGTGGGAGCCAATGAACGACGCGTGCTCCTACGTTTGAATCTTACCGGCAACTGAATGACCAATTACAACGGCATTTGTATATGTATTGCGTCCATATTTTAAACTTGCTTGTGTGCGGTAATGCGATAGTGGGGCGCGTCATTTTAGATTAGACGAGCTCTACAATATTTTTGTTTGTGATGGCTGCTCTTACGTTAGTAAATATTTTCTCTATGGCTGTGACTATGTTGCGGTGTGCGTCTGTACGTGGCATCGTAGCTCCCGATTTTGATGCGGTTTCCTCTGTTTCAAAGCCAATTTAATCGATATGGTTCTTGGCTTTGTTTCGTTAAAATCGGTTCAGTAGTTTAGAAAATGTTTGAGTTTATGGAAACAGTAGTTATACGACTTTTCCTGTAGCTCAAGCATTACCACTCGGAGGTTGGCAGACAGGAGAGAAGAGTGGCGATTGCTCCACGACGAATGAATGAATTAGTTTAAGAGTATGACAAGAGTCATACTCTTAAACTAATTCACAATCATGCTTCGTCCAAAATGAGGGTAATTAATAAACGTCAAAAAATGGAGGAAAAAGACACGAGCAATATAATTATAATCTGCTGTGATGAGACATCGTCAAATAAAGTTGAAAACTATTCGAATAGTCTTCCCCAAGTAGTGCCACTCTTAAATATATGATGATGATTACCACTCTGCGGGTCAATAGTTCGTGCCAAATTTATTGGCAATAGCGGGCATTGATCTCTCGGTCAGAAATCCAGGCGATAGCTGTAACGCTTTAAACAGTCTTATTCATAACAATTTTACGAAATATAGAATTTATAAGAGATTTCATGTATTTTTCATGAAATTGACCGAGGGCTAGGGCGAGAGGACAACCGGTTATATATAAATATTAACGCCAAGATGATTTTGTTTAGTTATTCTCACCTCGAATTCCTCGAAGTTCAACGCACCATCGCCATCTTTATCAGCTACGCGCCACATCTCCCTCTCTTCGCGTATCAGCTGTGGAGGAGATTAACTTATTTATTACTAAGCAATACGGCTCAATTTCATAATGAAAATACATAATTAAGTACATAGATAGATAAACGCTATATTTCTACTAAAAACACAACACATCTTAATCCCTTACACGTATAAAGTACACATAATTATGAGCAAAGATCACCTTAGGCGCTGTCCTAATTGGCGGGCGACCTCCGTCGCACGACCGTTGCCAATTAGGACAGCGCCTTATTCGTGTATTACCTGGTATCGCATTAACGGGTAAAGCAAATGAAGTGCAACTTCACTCGCTCCGCGTTCAGTCGAAATTAGAATAGCAAAATAAAATCAATAAAATAGTTTTATTTAGCTATGCCAAATTAAGCCGTATGCGGAGAATATGAAGTTGCATTTTAATCGCTCTCGACATCGGGAATACAGACAATATTATTACATATAATATAACACCGTACTGAAAACATTCTCACCCCACGCGGCGACTTCGTCCCATCAAATTTATTATTATTATTATTATGAGTTAATAGGCGAGCAGCCAAAGGCTGATGTGCCTATATCTGGGTTGGTGTGTTTCAGTTATCTTAGTTAGTATTTACATATCAAGGCTTTCCTTATAGGGAAGCTTTTGACTGCTTTATTAGGTTTATAATCTGTCCAAACTGACTTGTCTTATTTAGTTAAGGAAATGATGTATTTAAATGGATAATGTTCATTGAATTTCATATTCTATGTGTTTCTTAAATAATTCTCGACATCTATACACAATATACATAGCGTGATTGATACGGCAAGTCATGATTTTGGGCATTGTTTGTTCACCAAATAAGACAAGTCAGTTTAAACAGATCATAGATACCCTATTCAGATAATCGACCTATGACATCATATCACACCGTAATAAAACGTCCAAAAATAAATTCACTCTCAAACTATGTGTGACATATCACAGTCGTAGAAGTCTAGGTACCACATTTTCCCTTTAGTAGCTATTTGTCCTGTTTATACTACTTAATTATGCGTATGATGCCTCACCAATCATGACTTACAATCAAAGATACGTAAAATAAAATAAGTTATAGGCTGGAAAATAATGGTGAATTATTTTTGTATAGGTATGTAGCCTTCGTCGGAGGTTTACATAATTGTTAAAGGGCCTAATTCTCGATTTACATTGGTCAAGTGTTTTTCAAAGTAGCTACCTAAGTACAGTACAGCCGGTCTAGCCATCTTTGACAGCTCCGCTAACGTGATGCGTGTATGGTAGAAAATTGACAGGTCGAAGTTCGACTATTTCTACCAACATCTACATTGACTGTGATTGTGTAGGATCATCCGCCAATCCGGCTCCTTTGTACACCGAAAGTTGTAATGGTCTATGGACCAAGAATTTCTACCACAAACGTTAGCTTACGTCAGATAACGTTGGCTTATGTCAAATCCTATACATTTTTTCTACCACAAACGATTGTAGATTATATAAACCTCATGGCTAAGGCCGCAGTTGTGTTAACGCATTGGACAGTAGTGAGTCAAATTGGGTTGCTTTCTATTTTTTGTGGCAAGTGCACCCCTTGCGCACCCGCGCAGCCCCCCTCAGCACTGCGCAGCACTTGACACTTCACTTTAGTATGGTAATAATTTGCGCAAAATTGTGCGTAATTTGTGACGTTTAGACGAAATTGGACCTCAATTCTTATCCATGATAGATAAGTTCACCTAACACGGTACTTACAATCAATACATGTTCTGGAAATTTTGATTTTCTAGTCTGAAATAAATAATTTTATTTAAAATTAGTTTTAAGCCCGCGGCTTCGCTCGTACCTATCACCTTCAAATCGCGTAATATTTTAGAATATTAGAAAACCGGCTGCATTCGGGGATTGTATAAAAACACGCTATTGGTAAATTTAAACAAACCCAGAGTCGGTTCGGATTTCATTCCGCCATTTTATGGGAAAACTGTACACACACGCGCATAGAATAAGATGTAGCGCTAACACAGTATAGTGTATATATCTTGTGGTAGTGTGGCAATAGGTGATACAGTACTTTTTCGCGATTTACTTGCAAAAGCTTCCATTTCCAAACTCGTCACGCATTCTCTAATGGTCCCATTTCCGCATCGTCCCGGTCTCGAATGGTCTAATTCTTGTATCGCCCTACTCTCGGATCTTCTCGTACCAAAATTGACCCGTTTCCAGAATGGGACCATTAGCTACGAAAACCGCCCACCCGGCCATTAACCCCATTGGCCATGTACTGAGCTATACTAGGACTATAGAAAATAATAATCTTATACTTGTACCACTTAGGAATGCAATCGCTGCACACGCTAGTCAAATTAATCAAAACAATTAAGTAGGAAACCCATTCCCCAACCACGTATTCTCCAATGGTCCTATTGGCAATTTGCCAATAATCCCTTTCCCAGGTCGTGTCGTTCCTGGATAGTCCCGTTCCTATATCGTCGCATTGTCCCACTGTTGCAGGGTATCATTGCTACGTCGAATTGGACCATCTAGGAACCCGTTCCTTGATGAAAAGAGAGCATCTCCCACTTTCGAACAATCCCCTTCCCAGGTCAACCCGTCCCCAGGGCAATTAATAGATCGGGCAATACTTATAACCCAGCAACTTGACCATCTGAGAACAGAATTGTCTTTGACTGAAACATGTTGGAAATAGGAGCATCTGGAATCGGCACATATTCTCAAATCGTCCTGTTCCCAGAGAACTAACAGAGGGAACTTGATGGTAAGCGATCACCGCCGCCCATATGACACCTGTACCCGTATTCACAATGATTCGAAACCGTTTCCGAACGATTCGACACGAAATTCGTGAGTGGCGAATCCGTGTCGATCGATTCAAAAACTGTTATTCAGAATCCCGATAGATTCCACGAAAACTCTACTCTCTATAGCATATGAAAATTACATCAAAATTAACTGAACCCAAATTTTCCTAAGAACTTATGCGGGGGTCCTTTGTCGATTCCGTATCCGAATCCGATTTCCGATCCATTGTGAATACGGCTACTGGGGAGTGGCGGATGCGTTGCCGGCCTTCGAGATAGGTAGTTTGGGATTGCAACCATATTTTGCTAAACCAAACACCCCGTGATAATAATCGATAAGATAGTTTTCTCATCGGATTCAAACTAACAGATTCCCTCGTATGTTTTGAGAATAAGCGTTACAGAACAACAGCATCAATTTCACACCAATCTCAGTGCTCACTTGCCACTAAAGTAATTTATTGAATACATTACCGTCTGCTGAAAGCATGGCGCGTGCTATTAAATTGTCGAATTGTTAATGTATATTGAATTGAATTGTGAATTGTATATGTCGCAGCCGGGTGGTTAAATTAGCCAGTTAATTAAACGGCTAGTTTCTTATGCTATTATTTAATAGAAAATTTGCTAATTTCAAGAATTTTTAATGCAATGTTTAAAGAACAAAATTGACCCGAGTTTACGGAGCTCCTCTAAATATTGACACAATGCTAACTTAATCACAATAATCTCAAACAATAATAATAGTTTGCATTACGTTTTAATTCGGTTGGATTAGGTTAGTGTTGTGACAATGCATGGAGGAGCTCCGTAAACTCGGGGTAATATCGTTCGTTAGACGTAACTTTCAAAGTTCATGAATTTGGCAAATATTCAATTAAATAATTGCTTAAAAAGCTAGCCATTTAATTAACCGGCTAATTTAACCATCCGGCTGCGACATATACCTAGTCATTGCATAATGGAGCAGCTCTCATTAGTAGACATTAGATTCTATTCTTACAGTTTCTAACAAAAATATCACCTCATCTTCACAGCCCGTAACAGTCCACTGCAGGACTTAGGGCCTCCCCCACGAAAGGGGAGGTTATTGCCATAATCTCCACGCTCGGCAGGCGGGTTGGAGATCGCAGTGTTTAAATATAACAATGGAAAATGCTGCTGCCCATTTTCCAGACTACGGAGACTCTTGATCTTTTGCCTCGAAAACATTAGTCGCCTTGTACGACACCCATGAGTGTAAGGGGTTGGTGCTATTCTACTCTGCCGGACACCACACGGCCTTCTGCCGGACACCACACGGCCTAAAAATATCACCTATACGGACTTTTAAAACATATTTTGTCTCATTTTAGACGATAACACTTACGACGGTCTGATAAAATTTTATTTCATGGATACCCCGGTTGGATGTATACCTAAAAAACAGATAGACAGAAGGTTGTGCACTGATGTGTTTTACAGCAAACATAAAACAGAGGCTCTAATAAAATGCGTAGGTTCACCTACAGCCCTGTATTTGCTTGACCAGTAAAACTTATTTATGTGAGTAAACTACATTGAAATTTAAAAATTCCTCATTTATATTATTATAATGCTTGTTCAGCCATTTAATATTCTGAATCATTATCACAACGCTCAGCCCATTGCTGGACTTAAAGCCTCCTCAACATTAAGAGTGCCATAATCTTCATACTTGATTACTCAACAGAAGATTCTGCTGTTTTTTTTATTTACGCAAGTAATATATGCTGCATTATCACACATTAAGAACATTATGATGTTTCTAAACTGTCCTGTCTAAAAAATCGCCGTTGTAAATGGCGAATGTGAATAAAATTCTAATTTAAATGGTAATTAATTTCTAGAGGTTCATAGAGGTATTTTTAGCCACAATAATGTTAGGGGGATGTGTGAGACAAATGTTAATGTACTACACTGCTAGCACAAGGTGTACACTCGCGCGATAAGCGAGTGAAAGCGCGACATAGGTACTGCTATCTCTTTCTCTTTCTCATCTTACTATTGAGACAAGGAAACAAACGCTCTCGCGGCGTGAGCTATGTCGCAGACACTATGTGCTAGGCGTGCAGGTGAAAGCAAAATGAACGTAATTACCGATCCCGAATCACCAGTTTCATCACTATCAATTTCATTCTCGTTGCTGACTCCAAAAGACTCTTGTAGATATTCGGCCCATGTGACTAAACCATCACCATCTACGTCTGCCTCTGACATCCTCTCCTGAGCTTCCTCTCGGGATAGAGTACTGTTGAAATGCGGGGTATGATTATGTGGACTTAGAATATTATTAATTGGAGAGTTTTGCGTCAAGAGTCAATAAAATTTGTCATTGTTGCAGCATTGTTATCAGAGTCTAACTGTCCACAGTTGGATGTAATCCTTGTCTATAATTAATAAATAAATTGCTCAGAATTCAACCAACTGATTATTATCGTATTTATCAGAGTAGTCAATCCCAGTTTTCCAACTCTTTCTTTGCTTTTACCAACTGCTTATTATATTGTCAGTGGAAAGGTAAAATCACAAAAAAATGCAATCTAGATAGTAAGATAGTGCTACAAGCACTTTTTTGGAGCTTTCGTAATCTGAAAAATTATGTCATTTCTAATATTTCAATGTCTAATGTAGCAACTGTATTTAGATGCTTTTTGAATGAATGTTGCTTCAGCAACAAATTTTTATTCACTACAAAATATAAGCTAAGTTTCCCTACTACGTTGCTACTAACATTTTATTAGCATTTCTGGTTTATTTAGTACTACACAATTTATTTTTATTAGCATGCTTTGTTTGGCACTTTAGCGAAAATGCCCTCACCAGATTTTGACAAGCATGGCGCTTTAGGGTTTTTTTTTGTTATATCTTTATTGCATAAAATATGACACTAAATACACACAAAAAAACATTTATAATGCAAAAGCGAGATAATCCCACAACGTGACTTCTTCCTGCTAACCTTTGGTATGCCAAGAGGACCTTTGGTGAGCGGTAAAGGCAATAATAAATTTAAACAACTTGATAATAGCTTAAAATACAATTTATATTAAATTTCATTTTTAGTTAAAATTCGCAGTGTTGGTTTTTGGTTCTTGAAATGTCATTATGTTGCTTTAGCGACTTATCCTTTCCACTGACAATTTATAACTAAATAGGAGCACACACCAAGTTTCTTTTGTACTGATTTGCCATGACATTGTTAATTATTTATTAAGTTAAATAGGTACAGGCGACCCAAAATGTGATTTACCACCAGAAGATTTCAGTTCTGTTGTATGTAATAAAACAAGAAGCCAATATTTTAATTAATAGACCACTTTTTTGGCCGGCCATACATTCTTGGATCGAACACATCAAGCATATATAGAAAAAATAATACCTATGATCGCTGGAAAAGAAAATTTTTATCCTACAATTATAATAAGAAGGTAGCACACGTTGTTGAGTTAAATGTCATAAATAATAAGTTTTTAAACTGCCTACCCTCTTTAGCACCATAAAATTTAAAATATTTTCAAAATATCAACTTTATTAGTTAAGGTGGTTAAAGAAGGAATTAGGAAATTATATCAATTGACTTTTACAATGACTCACGAGAAGGACTTCATGATCCACTTCTTTAGCTCAAGGCGGTCGATGAATTTATCATAGTTGAGATCCATCTTGGGCAGCATTAGTGACAGCCGCTCCTTCGCCTCCTCTGGGCTGAGTTTGTCAAACTCTTCGGCTTCCCTCACACTACCTATAGAATAATAATACGTTACCGATATGATGATCGGTATACTTAAACCTATAGCGTATTTCATCGACATCGCACACCGGCGCACTGTTGCATTTCTTATCAAGAACTGAGCTATTGCAACAGTGTGCCGGCGGGCCGGCGCGCGGGCAGCGTCATCGTCCGCGCAAAAACGATGTAAACAAATGGTGGGCACCTAAAATGGCTTCGTGGTCGAACTCGACGTTGTGTCCAGAGTCGCCGTAGTGATCAGAGTCCCGCGGCCGGTATGCCCCGTCGCTTTCGCGTTCTCCCGTATCCACCCCGTGGCCGTGCACGGCCGCGGAGGCACAATTCCACAAGTTGTGGCTCATAAGCAACATAATCGACAGCAAATATGTGGAAGCCATTTTAACACACTTCCTGTGGAACAGTGGCTTTATGTCAGAGCTCTAGTTACTGGCTTTATTATGCAAATATCATAATACTCCACTCGTGTTTATTTTCATAAATAAAACGTGATACAATACAAATAAAAATAAAAGCTGTATTTGACAGATTGCTTGCTACAAATGAGTTTGGTTTTCGTTTATCAGTGGTGCAACTGTCGATTTATTAGATGAACCCAGAAGGGAATA
Source organism: Blastobasis lacticolella (assembly GCA_905147135.1). Classification (NCBI taxonomy): domain Eukaryota; kingdom Metazoa; phylum Arthropoda; class Insecta; order Lepidoptera; family Blastobasidae; genus Blastobasis; species Blastobasis lacticolella. The sequence continues at coordinate 1,017,081 of LR990043.1, forward strand.
TGATTGGCCGAGTGTCAATGTGAACTGTCAGTAAGTAAAAATATAACCAATCATCTACGAACCAGTGGATTGCTCATCCTATAATATTCACTCCCTCAGCGCAAAAATACATTGTTAAAGGAAAACAAACAAGTACAATATTTGAAGGAGGTAAGGCAAAGGATTTTCAATAAAACAGTTAATTGTTAATTATTTTATTTTATTGCTTAAAATCCCACGTTAAAATCCGTTTCTCTAATAGAAACAGTCAAAAATCTAATAGTTTTTTAACCCTTAACTGGTTTCGTGGGGGTAGCGCGGCCCCCACGCATAATATTTTTTAAAATTTCTTTAAAACAATGCACCGTGCGCGGCCGCCATTTTTAGTAATCTCATTACGTCGCGACTCGCGGCGGGTGCCGGACATTCGGCGCTACAGCTTTTACCAGAGCGGAGGTATGTGCGTTATGGGGGTCTCGCGGCCCCCACTATACCAGTTACGTAAGTTTTTAGTAAATATTTTATTTCATGTATTCGTTTGTTTTATAGTAATTTTGTCAATATGGTGAAACCTTAGAGTAACCAGACGATAGAAGAGATATTGGGCGCGGATTCCGACTCTGAATCTGTGTTGAGTGGCTATCCAGAAGAACATGTCAGCGACAACGATGGAATAAGCGATATTGAGCAGTCACCAACACACAATTCCGATAGCAGTGAAGACCTAAGTTCTGATATTGAAGAATGTTCTTCAGAGAGTAAAGGTGAATCTGTTGCAGGACAGAATTTAATTTGCAAGTTGCATAGTAGCACAAACATACTATGTACTAGTTGTCAAGATTGAACTTAGTTCACTTGTAGGTAACGTTCCTGAGCCCTTAGGATTATATTTGTGTTGATTTTTTTTTAAAACGTTAATTAGTGGTTTATTTCTTTATATTTACAAAGTTTATTGTATGAGTAATAAGAAAACATATACAGGGTGTTTCATAATACATGTATAAAGCCGTGAACTGGATAGAGTGCTAAACGTATTAAGACGATAGGTACAATTATTTTTTTCGTGCGTGGAATAGTAAGCGAGAAAATGACTATCAAACTTTTTCTTTTTCAATGTCGATAATCGACATTTTGAAAACGGAAGACCGCATCTCTAGAAATCAGTTGTAAAAGGTCACTCAAGTTCATAGTACTAGGCGCAATGGGATATTAAGGAGATCTAAATAAGCCGTTTTGTATTTTTTGGTTTAAGGGTTCTGTACAAAAAAATATTGTAATCAATTATGATTTTAATTTAAAAGGTTCCTTCATAGTTTTTTCATAGGCTCCTGGTACTAGGCTTAAGGAGGTTGCTCTACTTTCATAGGGGTCGCACGCGGTTATTGAACTTCTCCTTCTAGGATCATCAACTTGAAATAGAGCTGCGCTTCAACGTAGTCGATATGGTTATTTTTCTTTAAAAACGAAGATTTTTTTATGAAAATTAAAATTCAATGTCTGGATAATATGAAGTCGCCAGTGTACTCTTTGCAAGCTATACTTTAACACCCTTTCGGCTTTATACATGTATTAAGTAACACCCTGTATATGTTTGCTTAAGACTTTCAAATTAATAGTTTCTTTTTTATTTGTATTACGTAAGAAAAAATTTACCAAAAAGTTGTAATTTTTTTGTGATCTCTTCTAGTAATTAAGCAAAGAGAAATATAAGAATAAAAATGGATTGATTCCATAAAATAAGCTTATTATTTATCTTTTTTAAATAAAACTTAAATAAAATTGCATCCTAGAAGCTAATCTGTGGTGTGGTTTTGTGGGGGTCACTCGGCCCCCACAAAACCAGTTACGTTAGTCAATTTTACGATACCAGTTGAGGGTTAAATAAGTATAAAAAGGTCCTTAAATTAATTAATTAAAAAAGCTTAATTTCTATAACACAGTGGTAACAGTGAGTTTCTTGACATTATTTTCTCCCACAGATTACATTACCATCAGGGGTCGCAATACCGGTATATATTATTGAAACCGGGATGTTCGGTATTAACATGGGGTCAATACCGGTATTCCGGTATTTTCGATATTTTCGGGATTTGGAGAAATTGCTAGTTAGGGTAGGTGTAGGGTGGTGTAGGGTTAGAACGCTAAGCGGACGAAGTCGCGCCGGGTCCACTAGTTTATTTAAACTTTTATTATGTTCTCTATTGCTTAAAATTGATAGACAGACTTAAATGGGACTTACATCATCATCATCATGTATATACTATATATTGTGTGCAATAAATTGTTAAATAAATAAATGGTTATTTTATAGAAGAAAATACTAATTTTCAGTCCACCCTGTTATAGATCCCCTATCGATAAGTCTTTCCTTTTGCTATAGTAGGTATTTGAGAAAATCCTGCTGAAGCAAACTATTATTAGTTTTGCGTGAAGGTTTGACGTCTTCAAAACAGAGTTCAAAAATATGTTTCCAACATTAAAAAAAATTCTAAATGTAAAAATTTCTTATTTGTGTACCACATAACAATTATCTCTTTCAACCGTTTAAAAGGGCTTGGAAAGTAGGAAGAAAACACACAGTGACACTGTGATTGAAACTATAAGTCTGGAATAAATAAATAAATGCATATGCTGCGACAGATTGTACTTAAATTCGAAAAGTACTTGCGGCTTCCATAATTAGCTTTTATGAACTATTTTGTGGACGATTAGGTCGAGACCAGGGCCGTTTTTCTTCTGACCATAGAGGTGCTCGAACTCAGCATTAGTATGTATTTAGAAGCTTATAGGTACGAAAACGCTACCATGTCGGACCGGCATGCCAGATCAACCTCAATTGGAGCGAAAATTCGTTACAAACGTTTTGACTACGAGAAAAATCGTAAATACAATATTACTAATCTTTTTAAAGTTTAATAAGAATATAAAATTGATGCTAATACAGCAAAAGTAATATATTATTAAATTTTTACTTAATGCCGAAAATACCGAAAATCAAGGTTTTTGTAAAATGAATACCGGTATTTTTAAGGCGTATTGTTGGTCCGAGATCACGGTTTGCGACCTCTAATTACCATGGTATGTGGCAAACGTAGTTTTTATCTCCTCCCTGGCATAGCATATATATTTGTGAGTGACTTTGGCAAATGGCTATCAATAGCCATAAGAATTAGCGATAATTTACGATTGGCTGGATGTCCAGGGTTGGTCTCTATAAACCTTGTGAGATTCTCGCGAATACTTGCAGCAATAAGTGGCAAATATTTATGTGTAATGGGATGCAGCTTATTCCACTTAATGATGGCCTCTTCCAAGTACCTGTAATAGAAATAGAATTTATTAAGTTTCAGGCACTATTGTATTTAAAAAGCCGTCCATATTTTGTTAGTACTTACTTAGGCATCAAAATTTAAAACAAAGTGTTAGTACTTATTTTATGGCTTTTATTTTACTCTTTTCACGGGTCATGTAAAATCGTAATGATAAATGATGTGGTAATGTGTCCTGGCGTAATCGTAATCACTTGATTCCGTGGTGGCGGAGTCGGGGCAACGCTGAGTCGGTGTTGGCTATTTTCTTGTAAAAGGCATACCTCATACGTACAACAGTATACCTATACAGCAGACCTATAGGCAGATAGCAAGTCAACTTGCTATATATGAGCGAATGTAAACTGTAAGGATTAGCGCACAATGCCCTGTAGTGGAGGCCTGTAATAAGTTAACACTGCCTGGATATCGTTTAACACGGAAGAACAACTCAAGCGCTATTGCTTGGCGCCACAAATAGGAACACATCTCGAGCTTTTTATGGCGCCAATAGGCGTTACGGGGGGGGGGGGGGGCGGCTGTGCAACGTTGCAGAATACCTAGGATAAACTCAAAATAACAAAATACGAAAAGAATCTAAAACTATTCTATTATAAAGTACGTTTTTCTAGCATTTAATTCAATTTAAAAGTACGATGTTTCAAAATTAAAATGCGAAACAGATCGTAACTAATATGATCGCCCGTAGCTTTGCTCTATTAGGGTGACATATACGCGGAAGGCATACAGCGCGCTACGAGTATAATAACGCGTTCACGATGCTGTTGGGGCTGCCACCATGGGTTTTGAAAGGGGGGGGGGGGAATCTTATGACATCAGATAATTATCTAGTAACGTAGCATAGGCAATATTGTTAATTTTACTAACAAATTAAGGAATAATTATTCTGAAATAAATAATTTAAATTGAATTGAATATAAAATTGTTGGAATATAGACATATTCCTCTACAAAACCAATCTCCTAATGGCAACACTCACACATCTCTCTCTCTAGTCTGTGGTCTAGGATTCAAACTTTACTTCCTTCCGTGGCCTTCGTTGAAATACAAGCTGCAAAGCTAAGTATAAAACTTTAACTCTGTGTGTTATTTATCGGCCCCGTAATCCATTATCCTACAAAAATCAATCCCCAGTGGCATTCATTTCGTACATTCTGACCGATACTGACTTCGGCGGTATTCTGTGACGTCATTCCACAGGGATCAAGATGGCGGTGTTCAATAGGAGGCGGTACCACCCCCGGTATATGGTCATACTGATGCACGGTCAGATGACCCGCCTGATGGAAAGCGGTCACCACGAGCCCAGGACATTACGACCTAGGCTAGTCTTGTCAGATGCCAGCGCAACAGCCATAGTAATCCTTACCGGCACTTGAGTGATGTGTCGTGCATCATGTCAGTGGCCAGCTGCTGCGCCAGTGACAGCAGGTTCCGCTGGCTCAGGTGTCCGGGCCCCGCGAAGGCGGCGGAGCCGGCGCTGCGGCACACGAACACGACTTGGGACAGGTCGTCGGCGCAGAGAGCCATTTTGAAGGCGCCGTTGTAGTCTTGCTCGCTGATTTTTTTCTTTATTGCGGCGGTCATCATCTTTGGGGCAAAGGAAGAGAGTGTTTTACTTACTTAGGTTGCTCATTCAAGGTAAGTATTATTTTCGAAACAGTCATTGATATTTAAAAAATAATTTGGTTGTGTCAAACGAGATGGTTCTTCGCTCTGTTTTATCGAAACAGGTACCGTAGTTTGAGATATAAGTAGGTAATGAATGACTAAAATTAGGTTGATTGGTCGGTGGTTTTTTTAATTTTTGATTTGTCGTTACAGATATTGGCGGTAGATAAATAAGGAATATCGGCTACTTTGGCTACGTATACTTCGTCTCTGTCTCACACGTGTGAGTAGGTAGGTAAATACGCGGCCGAAACTGTCGATTAGTCGCGGGTACATTTAATATTAATTTGTGGTAGTTTAACTTTTTGTATTTATAGAAGAAGTCACACGAGCCAGCGGGTCTGACAGAAAGTGATAACTGTCGCTCATAAACCGCAATACCCGGGGACTCGCGAATTCGTTACCTACCTTTTGAGATTGGTAGGTGTAGGTAAGGAAGACGATGAATACCATATGAATGTGAATGGTTACCTACTTCAATAGAGGCCGACTTAAGAAAAGACGGATGGACTGTGACATTACTTAGATTTTACTTGACTTTTACATTTTATTCATTTAAGTTTATCCATACCTATATATTAAGTTAAACCAATGAATTTATTGATATTTTTGTCAAGCATGGGTAATGCGTAATTTTAATGTTCTTAGAATAAGCCCACAAATATTTAAATTTGTAAGCCGAGAGGCAGGTCGCAGCGGAACCTTTATCCTATTGTATTTTAGATCAACAATTCCTACCTGTGTACCTCAAATAAATACATTCATTCTTTCATTATGTGTGATTGATGACATACGGGCGAAAGGAATAAGCACCTTAATTAAACACTGACAATTATTGCTGATGCAGAGCTATCCATTTCGGACATACAATAATGGCGACGGGGCGGGACATATTGTGTCGATGTCACCTAGTGCGATAAGGGCGGGATAAGTAGGTGCAGGTGTTTCTTACCATCCGGGCCACGTCCGAGACGTCCGGGTTGGGCGGCTGCGGCGGGCTCGGGATGTAGTACTGCGGCAGTTCGTCCGCGTAGTCCATCTCCGTGTTGGCCTCCGTTTTGACTATAAAGTCCTCCACGGCGCGCACGCGCCACGAGGCCATCTCCTTCTCGAGTATCCTGTGGGTAACGAGCAGATTTAGCTATTGATCAGCACTAGCATAAGTGTGCTCGCGACACACGGAGGAGCACCGCAGCGGGGAACCGCTGCGCCCGGTCTTGGGTGTCCTCGCGTCGTACTTAAGCCATTCGCTCTCGCATTTCTGGAATGATAGTGGTTGATTGGTACATCAAACGGAGTTTCGATAGGCGAAACCTAAAATACTTAGGGCTTGGAGGTTTGAGCTCGGAGCGGAGGGCTGAGAGGGGCGTAATACAATCGTCCAGTGGGACGTCCTAGATACCGCTGGCTGGAAGAAGTGCTGAAGGATGTATCCGAGCTGCAGAGGCCGAGGTGGAAAGAAACCGTTCAGGACGACATGAGTGGCGTCTTTTGGTGTCGGAGGCCTAGATCCTCTTTGGGTTGATGAGTCGGCGCAGTAAGTAAGTGTGCCACGTCACATTAGTTTTGGACTTTTGTCATCACCCGGCAGATTTTCACATTTCTCTTCCCAAATTATTTATTTTTCTTTCCGTAATTATAAATCTTCTGCTCCTTCTCATCGTTTTCCCAAAATGTGGGTTCCATTTCCCTATTTATATGTATATTTATATACTTGTAGGTATCTGCTTTTTAAATTATTTCTTTCCTTATATTTTCTTCTCAATATTTACCGATGTTTATGTATTATATCGTACGTAATTGTAATAGTCTATTTTTTCACTTAAAAACTCTTTATAATTTTTATGCAATTATTTAATTTTTTTGTACCCGTTGCGCAGCGCTGCCGCGAGGCAGATTTCGATGATACGCAACAAATGAACTATACTCTTATATTTGATCTTATATAAATACATACACATACAGACAATAACGAGCATTCCTTCCATAAATATATTGAAGTTGGTTCAGGCTTTTATTTACAAAAGGGGGGGACTGAGCAAAGCACTCATGTCACCGTATAATAGGTATAATAAGGTACAAACTTTTCCATGCTATTCTGCAGGGTCCGGAGCCGCTGCCGATCGAAGTGCTGCGACTGCCGCAGCAGGTGCTGTTGCCGCTCCAGCGCGAGCCGCAGCGAGCGCGCCGTGCGGGTGATGGCGGCAGAGAAGTTGGACGTGCTCGCCTCCACTGCAATATGAGGGAATGGTCAATGCGGTGGCCTAATGGTGTCCACTCCGTAACCGAGAGGTATCGGATTCAAATCCTTGCACGTGCTCGCCTCCACTGGATTGGAACGGTCGGTTGGGTGTAGGAGTGGCGGTGGAATAATGATTAAGGGGTCCGATACGTAAGCGAGAGTATCGGATTCGAACCCCAGAGCCGCCATGTACCAATGACTCTTTTCTGAGTTATGTATGTTGAACATTAACCGATGCTCTTTCGGCGATTGAATGTGGAACCATGATCCAATCTGGTCAAGTTCCCCTGTTAACAGAGTCACGGAGGTCAGGTGGCAGTCGCTCTACTGTAATCACTTACCTGGTCTGCCAAATTCTGGACCCTGGGCCATACGGAGTCACACATTTTCCTCAACTGTTTTCACTCATCGTAAGAGCATCAGTTAGTGTTTAACTAATGCAGGTACGTAACTCAGAAAAAGTCATTGGTATTATATGTACCAATGGCGGCACTGGAGTTCGAACCGGATACCTTTCGGTTACGAGCCCGACTTAGGCACCGACGCTAGATAATGTGAATATATAATTATGATAATTATGAAATAGCATATTGTGACGTATGCGATGGTTTGATTCGCATGGATTTCCGTCCGTATTCTAGTTGTTTAGATAGTAAAAGGCTTTTTCATCATTTTGGAGGGTTATGATTTTTCCATTTTTTATTCCACTATGCAAACCTTGCGGCCTCCTGATGGTAAGCCGTTACCGCAGCCTAGACATTCGCAATACCAGCGGTATCACTCCCGTGTTGCCGACCCTGCAAACACTTTCTCACCCTTTTCTTGAAAAACTCCATACCAAAGACAAAACTCATTATTACTATTATTATTAGTATTAGTGGTTTATTTGTATTGTAGAAATATGAAACAGTTATGGTCTGTAGAACAGACTTACCTAGCTACTCCAAGATATAAGTATCCTAGAGTATATTTTGTTCACTAAGTAGCTAAGGCTGCCTGGAAGACATCGCTTTAAGCGATTCCTTTCTTTTTGCTATGTATTATTTATGTACAAGCAATAAAGAATAATAATGAATTGATTGAACTCACGCTCAGTAAATGCGTGCTCCAGCACCCTGACCATGTGGCGGCCGAGGCGGCGCTGCGAGCGCTCCATCGCGGGCACGCACAGCATGGACACGTCGTGGGAGACGCGCTCGCGCACCACGCCCGCCAGCGACGACGACGCCGCACTCGCGATGTCGTTGCGGAGCTCCTATGGCCGGAAAGAAGGGAGGGTTACTAACTCAAATACTAAGGCCACATTGCCAACGCTTGCTCAGCGCTTACAGTCCATACCCCTTTGTCTCGAATCAACTTCCCATCGATGTAAACTACACACTACTCGCACAGCACAACATGTGGGTCTCGGTAGAAACTCGTCAATCCATCAAAATACTTATGTTACTTTGTTTTATTTTTATGTCACCATGCTTCAGTTTTATAAGCAAATAACCAGTTTAAACGATCAATATTTATTTCCATTTTCTTTACACCGATGGCAAATTGGGTTGAGACAGATAATAGGGGCCTAGGGGGTAGGTAGCGAAGTAAAACAAACATTAGAGAATGTTCGCTGAGGGCCGCACCGCACTTTTCAGTGGGCATGACCGGGAATTGATGCACTTGGTGTCTAGTTTTGCGGCTCGCTACCCACTAGGTGATTAGCTAGGTAGGTAATCTCATGCGCACAAGCAAACAGCAAGCGCCCTTGACAAGATCAGACAACTTTTAGACTTGACGCCGCGTTGTCTCGTTGAAGAGCTTCTACAGAACAAAGGTTGCTGTTTCATGCGCTACAGACTGACTATAGAGTCCTTGGAACATAAGAGTCACCAACAAGCAAAAGTAAGAAGCAAGCAGAAGACAAGCTGAATTAAGTCTTGCAAAGCAAGTGTCGAAAATGACGCACACCCCATACGGTGACGCGCGCGACGACGACATATACCGAGCACCTTCGTCGTCTAGGTTTTGTTTCGAAACCTCTTGCGGGCAAACAGTCCAAGAGTTAATTGCATGCCCTACGATGGTTTAGCTAGCACAGTTTGCAAGACTGCAAAGCAAGTGTCGAAATTAATGCCCACCCTACACTTTGACGTTCGCGGCGACGACATATAAAATTCTACCTCGTTGTCCGCAGCCACCTCGGAATCAATCTGCTGGCAAAGAGTACAAGAGTTATTTGCGAGCTCTACGATGGTTTTGCTAGTACAGTTTACAATACTGCAAAGAAAGTGTCGAAATAAATGCCCACCGTGGATATTCGCGACGATGACATACTATCCTCTACTTCGTCGTCGAATTCGCTAACCGACACCTCCTGCGGGCAAAGAGTCCAAAGAGTTAATTGCATGCCCTACGATGGTTTAGCTAGCACAGTTTGCAAGACTACAAAGCAAGTGTCGAAATTAATGCCCACCCTATACTTTGACGTTCGCGGCGACGACAAATAAAATTCTACCTCGTTGTCCGCAACAAAATCGGAGTCAATCTGCGGGCAAAAAGTCTAAGAGTTATTTGAGAGCTCTAAGATGGTTTAGCAAGTACAGTTTGCAATACTGCAAAGCAAGTGTCGAAATAAATGCCCACCGTGGATGTTCGCGACGATGACATACTATCCTCTATTTCGTCGTCGAATTCGCTAACCGACACCTCCTGCGGGCAAAGAGTCCAAAGAGTTAATTGCATGCCCTACGATGGTTTAGCTAGCACAGTTTGCAAGACTGCAAAGCAAGTGTCGAAATTAATGCCCACCCTACACTTTGACGATCGCGGCGACGACAAATAAAATTCTATCTCGTTGTCCGCAACGAAATCCGAATCAATCTGCGGGCAAAAAATCTAAGAGTTATTTGAGAGCTCTAAGATGGTTTAGCAAGTACAGTTTGCAATACTGCAAAGCAAGTGTCGAAATATATGCCCACCCCACAGGTTGACGTTCGCGACGATGACATACTACGACGACTGACTGACTGATGAACAATCTCGTCGTCTATCTCAGTATCAGAAACCTCCTGCGGGCAAAGAGTCCAAGTGTTAATTGCATGCTCTACCATGGTTTAGATGCAGCATGTTATCCGCTGCACTAATATTCCCAAGCTTTCCAGGTATGAATGCGATGGGTACCGTAGTCGGTAGGCACACAAAGATAGGCTCACGATCTACGAGCTAGGGGTCGCAAACCGGCATCCCGGATATCGAAAACACCGGGATCTCGGACCAAAAATACGCCTTCAAAATACCGGTATTAATTTTACAGAAGCCGGGTATTCGGTATTTTCGACATTCAGTAAAAATTAAATTATTTATTACTTTTGCAGAATTAGAATCAATTTTATATTCTTATTAGACTTAAAGATGATTAGTAGATATTTTAAGTTTTTATCGTAATCAAAATGTTTGTAGCTGATTTATGCTTCAAATGAAGTTGGTCTGGATGGCTGACGTCAGTTCTTACGGATTTATCTAATTGGTTCTGGATTTGAACCGACATGGTAGCGTTTTCGTATAGGCACATTCCTTAATACATACTAGTGAGTTCGAGTTATTTTTGAAACTTCTCTGGTCAAAAGAAACACGGCCCAGTAGGTTAATTACCTAATGTTATTGCCAACAATTCTCTCGTACTTACTTTTGCGATTCCGTGTCGTCGATTTTATGGTTTCAATTAATTGCAATGGAACTTTGTTAGCAACTGAACCCATGAAATCGACGACACGGTATCGCAAAAGTAATAATTTCAATAATTGAAACGAGAGAATTGTTGGCAACAGAGTTACGTAATAAGCCTACTGGTCTCGATCGAATCGTTCACAAACTATTTCATAAAAGCTAATCATGGACGCCGCATGTACTTCTCCAATTTAAGTACAATCTATTTCATTTCATTTCATTTATTGCGTATCACAGATTTTAAAAGATTTCACAATATTATAAAGTACTTACCTACATGTGACACCCTGTAATGGCATTGCAAACAAAGTGGGAGAGATCTACCGCAGCGTATGCATTTATTTATTTATTCTAGACTGAAACTGTATTATAGAATGTAATCTGTCGTAGAAATTAGTCGACATTTTACTGTATGTTTTCTTCCTAAATAGGAAGGAAAATTCCTACCCCTCCTTTTTAACGATTGAAATTTTTTTTTATTTTCTGCTCAATAAATAAAAATGACTGTTGACTTTTATAAACACGGCTTTCGTGAACTCGGCTTTGAAGTCGTCAAACCTTCACGCAAAACGAATAATATTTTGCTACAACAGGATTTTCTCAAATATCTACTAGGGCAAAAGAAAAGACGATTAGTCCGAGACGGTAAGTTAAATTTAAAAATAAATTAAGAGACGGGGAATCTGTAATAGGGTGGAATTAAAATTAGTTTTTTCTTCTATAAAATAACCTTTCGTAAGATATGCTAGCATTTGTAAGTCCAATTTAAGCCTGTCTATCAATTTTATGTAATAAAGAGCATAATGAATAAAAGCATATAATAAATTAGGTACTAGCAATTTCTCCAAATTCCGAAAATACCGGTTTTGAAAATATACCGGTATTGCGAACCCCACTACGATCATTTATGCTGAGAATGTGAAACCAAATTAAAAATAATAAGTAAATAAATATTTTAGAACTAATTTACACTACACCATCTAGCCCCAAAGTAAGCAAGGTACCTATGGGTGTTAGATAACTGATAAACTATTTACATACTTCTATTTTTTATATTAAATATAAACTTATTATACATAGGTACTACACCCAGACCCGTTAAAAAACTAAATCCAGTTATAGTCCTAACATATAATATATAATCCAGCGTAAGTAAATCTAAATCTCGTCGCAAAACATAATGTTACTGAGGTTTTTATAACATTCGTATCAAGGAACACACGGCAATAAACATGAAGTAAAATTGCTTTCAGAATTTTTTAGGCGCACTGACGGCCACCATTGTGCTGAAATGGCCGTGTGGTGTCCGGCCGAGTAGAAATAGCACCAATCTTTTACACTCGTGGGTGTCGTACAAGGCGCTATGCGTAGGGTGGAAATAGGCAGTAGCTTTTTCCATTGTTATATTTATACCCTGCGTCTGCCAAGCGTGGAAATTATGGCCATAACCTCCCCTTTCGTGTAAGAGGCCTTAAGTCCTGCAGTAGACTGTTATGGGCTGTGATGATGATTGTGCGGAATAAGCTTAGTGAATGGTGAATGTTAACCATACTATGACTTAAAACGTTACAAAATTATACCGAATAAAGTGATGCATGGCCGGCATGGACCCAGGTTACTCACATCGCTACGCAGAAAGTTCACAAACGCGTCTCTGATCTCCTTGTCGAGGTCGAACTGCTTTGTTTCGAGCGCCTTCAGCAGTCTGCTGGCGCGGCTCAAGGTCGGCTTGTCTTCGTTCTCAAATTCTTCGAGGTCTGGTACTTTGCCGCGACTGCGTAAAACACGAGGATATTATCTATTGAAATCTAGAAAGAACATGAGTTATTCCTAGGGACCTGACACTGATAATTCAGTGAACGAAAATCAGACGATCAAGTGATAAGTTTACACTCAAACTTAGCTCAAATTGGCATTGTAATAATTAGTTACGCGTGTTTATTTTATTGATTTTACTTTATTTATTTGAAATATCAACAGCTTGCAATTTACATAAGAGCAGTAATATAGAACAGTCAAAAGCCAATTAAAAATCTTCACCAATATGTAAAAATAAGCTTACGTTACAAGTAATATAACTACTCTTCTGACAACAACAAGTGAGTGAAAATAATCATGCATCTTTACAAGGATTTGGAAAAACAAAAAAAGCAAATAAACATTTGATAGTTAACTAAAAAAATAAAGAATGTTAAACAAATATTGAACTACTTAATAAGTGAATGTACAAAACTAAAACAGGCGACAATTTGAATCTTGTTGATTCTACAGTATTTTTAAGCTTTACTCTGGATAACGGATTGCAATGGGGTCCTCACATTGATAAATTGGCGAAAAGGCTAAGTTCTGCAGCATATGCTGTAAATAAGATACGAGGTATTTCTGACGAGGCTACAGCAAGATTAGTTTACTTTAGTAATTTCCACAGTATTATGGCCTATGGCATACTGCTGTGGGGACACGCTGCCGACTGGCACAATGTATTTATACTGCAAAAAAAGGGGCTATTCGCGCGATTTATCAATTAAGACCTAGCCCGTCACAAAGAGATAAATTCAGGAATATTGATATAATGACAATGCCGTCACAATATATATATGAGAAATTAATGTATGTTCATAAAAATTTACACTTATTTAAGAAGAATAGTGATGTAGTTCATAATATTGATACGAGAAATAAAGATTAGCTTGTTGCTGGTGCTTGTCGTCTAGCCAAAGTCCACAAATCATTTATGGGTTAATGTGTACGCTTTTATAATAAGGTTCCAACAGATATTCAGAATTTACCATTGAATAAATTTTAAGTCACTATAAAAAACAAATTATGTCAAAAAGTTATTATAGTATATCTGAATATGAAAATGACAAAAGTTCATGGAACTTAACTGCTGTTCTATACAGGTACTTTTAAAATAGTATACAGGGTGTAAAAAGACCGTTAGCATTAATTAAAACCTCATATTCTACCCATGAAACTGAACTACTTTCCCTAAGAAACATACCCGCGGAAACTCATACTTTAGGCAGAAATCGAGATTCTTTAAATAAAAAAAAGTTGTGTTTTTGTACTAAAAAATATCAAGTATCGATAACTAAATCGTTCACAATTAATTTAGACACTCAAAGATCAAATTTAAGTTGAAATAAATGCACTTTAAGTAAAAGCACGCAATGGATAACGTGCAGGCTGGCCGGCCGTACACGTGCGCCTAACTACCTACCTACTAGCTGCCGCGCGCTAACTTTCCACCAACTCGGTGCCGCGCGCTAGCTACTACCTACAGCGGCCGTGCCTGCGCCAATCCGCCACCGGCCGCCCGTGGCCCATGCCCATGGGGCAGCAGCACTGCCATGCTACCACTCAGTAAAGATCAACACGACAGGGGTACGCATACCTACCTTAATACATTACCTAGACGTTTGCTTGGTCATTGACATTATACCAGCACCTACCTACCGTCGATATCAGCAGTAAAGTTTACGATCGAAAGTCCTACCTACCTAGGTACATGATTTTATGACGACCATTCACATTACATGAGAATTTAACGTAGTAGGTATCTCCCGTGGCGCGCACTTGCATGATCAGGCACAGGATCAGCTGTCTACCTACCTAACTTACGTACACGTTTGCTTACGGACATTCACATCATACGAGAATCGAGCCCAGTACCTACCACCTACCTACTGTCGATATCTGCAGTAAAGTTCACGATCGATAGTCCAATACCTACTAGGAACATGAGAATTGAACGTAGTACCTACCTACCACTTGTCATCAGCTGACAGGATGACCGGATACCAAACCAACATGTTTGTATTACGAACATTCCCAATTCCTATCACACGACCGAACCGTGGAGACTAAGGCAAAAAAAATAACTAGGTAGGTATTCACTTGTCAGACACGCACGACACGAGAATAGATACACACTTTAAGAAGAAATAAGTATTAAACCCAGGTCATTGATCGATGACTTAATACCTACCTTAATTGTAATTGCTCAATCAGATAACAAGAGGTTTACCTACTTCACTTCAGTTCAGAACGTAGGTACTTGAACGAACGAATTGAAGTTCGCCCCGAATGGCGGCGTCGCCTTTGTGTTAGGCTGGGTCTACATTGTAACATTTTGATGTAGCGCATTTCCGTCAAATGGCGTGGCACCAATACCGACGTGTGCACGTCACGATCATGACATTTTATTATCAGTCTGGTCGATTTTTGACACGATACGGCAGACGGCTAAATGAATGTCCGTAATTAAAATTTCCGATAAATTTCCAATTTGGGTGAACAACCGTTAGTTGCAGTTGAAACTGACGTAGTATAAAATAAAGTTGACGTAGTCTCACGGCCGATCAAAGTCGGCTCGCCCGATTATCCGAAAGAAACTTAATTTATAGCGAATTAGTATCCATTGCAACTGACGGTTGATCGGCTCCAGCCAAATCGAAGCGATGTTGACACTATTAGGAAATACCTGATATGATACGCCCGTAAATCGGAGTCGCACATGAAGGGTTCCGTAGAAGGCAGGTACTTATGATAAGTCACATTGCTTGTAGATACACCTTTAATTTGTACTTTCATCATCATCATCATCATCATATCAGCCGGAAGACGTCCACTGATGGGCAAAGGCCTCCCCCAGAGATCTTTAGCTTGGCAATCCTTCGGGGTATGTCGGTGACCTTAGTTCGCTTGTGGATCTCCTCATTCCTGATTCGATCGCACAATGAGACTCCGAGCATTGGCCTTTCCATTGCCCTTTGGGTGACAATAAGTTTTATTATAAGGTCTACAGTGAGCGGACACGTCTCTGTTCCCTAGATTTAACTTTACTTTATTTTTATTATTTGTCGGTATAGGCTACAGTAATACTCAAGGAATTTGTCAAGTACCCATAACGTTTCAAAAGAGACAGCCCTAAACACGAAAAATGATACTTGCTGATCATGATGATATGATGTCAATGATTTTACACCGTGAAAATTTCGATAATTCCCGTTGTCCCCCATTTCATCCTAAAAATGATACAAATTTGGACGCGGTGATAAAGCCACTACCTTGTCGTGTAGTGTCGTGATGCGTCAAAAGTATGTCGGTTTCATACATTTGCTATGGGAAAGCGATAGAGAGAGAGAAAGAGATAGAGACACGCTACGATACGACACTTCACATTAATGTGTTATTTAACCAAAGTAAATGTATGACACCGGTATGCTTCTGCCGCGTCACGTCACGACACGATAGTGTGTACCAGCCTTAGGATGCGCGCGCGCGGGTTTTTACCGAATCTAGGATCAAAAGAAATTGCCGACAGGCGGCGCGACTGTTCTTCCTTCTTTCTTTCTTCAGTTCGGTTGCAAACGCGATACCAATACGACATTGTTACGGCGAAAGTGATTTATGTTCTCACAAGTTTAAAAAGTATTTTCAAGTGTGTTTTGTGATGCCTCGTGCAAATGAAAGACATCGTTATGATGCTCAGGAATATTTTAACATGCTAATGTGTTATGGTGCCAATTTGAGCCGCATCTAATTCGGCGCTCGCGAAACGTGGAGTAGGTAAGTATTTAGGTACATTGCTTTGCTTTGTTATCTTCGGTTTGTACGTGTGTGCATAGTGATGCTAGCTCATGTTATACTGGCGGTAAATAGGTTGATGTGCTGCCAGCTGTACCTCCTTAATTTTGTAATGTAATTTAAACAAAAAGCATGTGGTACTACAATTCTGAACAGCTGAAGACAGAAGGTTGAAATTTTGACACCGTCTGCGCCATCAAAAGTTAGGAAGATAGCAAGTACCAATCGAAAACAGTCTGCAACTTATGGTTTGGCAGATATTTAAGTTTAAATAAGGGAATTTTGAGCCTTATTTGCTTTGATTAACAGGTGTTAGGTACCAGGTGGCACTAACGGGGAAAAACCATCGTGCAGTAGGTTTTTCCCCGTACTAGTTAGGTAGAATACGTCAAAGCGGCCGCCGCGCGGGGTCAGTGACCACTGGTCACGTGGGCCAGCGAGAGGCGTGCGCCAGAAGTTGTACATTGCGCGTCGCAATTACATAATTATTTATTTTAGGTAGCGAAATTATGAAGTCATTTCCGCGGGTATGTTTCTTTGGGAAAGTTGTTCAGTTTCATGGGTAGAATATGGGGTTTCAATTAATGCTAGCGGTCTTTTTACACCCTGTATAGGAAAAAACTATTATTAGTACATAAGACATGCTTAAAAAATAGAATTAACGTAGCCTCTGTGGGTGAATATTATTTATTAAACGATATTATTATTGATAAAATAAAATGACTTGTACGTAACTAATATTACTTAATAATATACAAGCAACGCACGCAGAGTCCAAAAACTGATGGGTGACCATTTTAGACTTTGAGGCTAGTCGAACTTCAGCACCGCTACTAGTTCTAATGCCGATGGCAAAGTGAGGTTGACCAAGGTCTTCCGCTAAAGACCCTAGGACTTGTTGAACAGTGACAGTTTTTAACAGAAAAAAACCGTTATGGCCACCTTAATGGTTTCTAGTCGGAAATGCCTGTCTAGTCTATTATAAAAAAATCGGTGACCACCTTCCTTATCCATCATCAGATCAACTGACTAATACCATAATATTGCATTTTCATCTAATATACATGTGTATGACAAATTTTAATTCTGTTGATTACCGGGAAGTGGGTCAAATGCCAGGCCAAGGAAAGATTATTCTCAGGGTGTGATACAGTAATAGGTTTGAATTTTAAAAAGTGAATAAACTGTAAATTATTTTTACGTTTACCTACATAATTATGGCATAACGTCTGAAGCTGGTATGGAAAATCTGATAGTAACAGCTTGGGAAGCAATTATAAATAAATAAATAAATAAATATTCGTGGACAAATTCACACAGCGCCATCTAGCCCCAAACTAAGCAAAGCTTGTGCTATGGGTGCTAGACACGTGCTAGATAACTGATATACTACTTAAATACTTTTAATTATGATCACGTCATGGTAAGGATTACATTTTAGTCCTTTGCAAGATACATGTTATTGAGAAATATCTTTAAAATTCCATTCGATCTTTTAAATATTCTTTTCAAAATTCAGAATAGAACAGAACAGTAGCAACCCTAGTAAGTCGGGAAGTTTACGTCATAATTTTCTGAGACGACGGGAGTGGACCTTCTGTTAGTTTTCTATTTTGTGCCACCTTGGAAGCGGCGTTAATTTTCCTTCCTTTCCCACACATGGTGTCTCCTGTCTGCGGTAGGGTAGGGGTAGGGTAGTAGTTAGAGTAGGGCTAGGGTAGGGTAGGGTAGGGGTAAGATAGGGGTAGGGTAGGGGTAAGATAGGGGTAGGGTAGGGGTAAGGTAGTGGTAGGGTAGCGTTAAGGCAATGGTAGGAGAGGGTAGGGGTAAAGTAGCGGTAGGGTAGGGATAGGATAGATAGAGTAGGGTGGGAGCCAGTGGCGTTACTGTCATACAAGCCCAAAAGCCGGGCTTGCCTTATAAAAATAATTAACGATAAAAAATCAAAGATAATGCGAGCGCGAACTATTTAAAGTTCGCGCTCCTAATGGTTTTCAAACTGCCGCGCCGCAAAGCAGCGCCATCGTGCGCCCAGGTTACGAAACACGATCCGAACGCACACGCAAGTTGAGGAAATTGAGACTTGGTCAGTCATCTCGCTCGCACGCGCTGGCTTGTAAGCGGGCTTTGATTCCGGCCGGTATGTCTCTTTCTTACATATGAAAACTGTCCTATAATGAGATATAACTATACGTTTGTTTATATGGTAAATTGTAAGAGACTTTAAGCCCTGCATGCGTATGAAGTTGTACACGGATCTTTGAAAATGGCAACTTCGCGCATGCGCAGTAGGTACGTTTGTTGAATGCTGTTATACGTACCAACTTCACTATTGCTTTGTTTGAGCCGTTTGGGCGGATAAGTAATTAGTTTTTTGTTCTGTTTCTGTTGTGTTTTGTAGTAAAACTGATTTAATTAGATTGATCAACAATAGACGAAGTAGAGTTGTGATGGTATAAAATGTGCACAAGTTTTGATTTGCATGGAAAAGGTAAAGTTTTTAATCATTTCTCAGAAAATAACAAATTATTTCCTTATATGTATTCCTATTTCTCAGATTAGTAAATCGCTTATAAGACAATTTCATAGATCGGTGTACCAAACTCCTTGAATTGTTGGTTGTCTCTCTCACAAGTTATATTGCTGGTATAAAACTGAAGAGTGATAAGTGAGGATTGATCAGTAATGTGGCAAGGGGATGGATTTATTTTTAATAACCGTAAAAACTACACAAACTTCATCTCTCGGCTTGCCTTACTCTGAACCCCTAGGCACGCCACTGGTGGGAGCGACTACCTATCACATGCAGCATGTGTAATGCACGCTTACTTAAAAGACTGTCTGGCGGTGGCTTGGGGGCCGGGTCGCTTTTCTGTCTCAAATATGGTTGAATTAGACGATGGCTGGGCCCTGCGTTATACTCGTGAACGGGTGCTGCCATGGTGGACTGGATTATCTACTCTTGCTGTAGTTTTAGGTGGTTATTCTTAATTATACTAGACAAACCTACCTATATAATATATCGAGCGCGGACCGGCTCTGCCTGGCATTGTCGGGCACGGTCCGGTCGTGGTTGGCGTGGGGTGGGTTTGCTGTGGCCATAAGGCGGTCAGCGTGTCACTGTGTGTATCCTTTCTACTTTTCTACCCCCCTGCTTTTTGACGATTGAAAGAGATATTTAATGTCCTAATAAATAAATAAATTTTGAATTCTAAATTTTTACAAAGTTCGCACACTGACAGCAGTGATAGGAGTGTCAAGGTGTTCAATCGCTAAAAAATTCATTGCTTAGAATGCGTTTAACTGTAGTAGCACTCGTATTGAAGAGGTCAATGTCATGACGAATAGTTTTGTTTCTCAATATTTTACAAAAAGCTTGTATGTGGGATGGACCTTGATGGAGTGATGGATTTTAGGACCATTTTGAATAACTGTTGATGACAGCGCTAAGCAGATGTCGAATCGCGCATACAATATGTTTAGGGCGTCCTGCGCCCTACAACAAAATGCAGAACCGTCAGTACGTTGGTTGTCTGTATGGACCTCGTTGCCAGCCTGAAGCTTGTAAAATTACACAAACTTGCTGCCTAACTTGAATCCCTCCTCACCGAACACAACGTAAATACTTTCCGTTGCTTTGCGGCAGAATTGAAACGGTGTCATCCATTTCCAGACCGAATTGGATTTTGTGAGGTTATTCCTAAAGCCACATGGGTATTTCTTGTAGTAGGTAGAACCATGAAATAGAATGGGATGGATACGTTACCAACTATTACTAATGAGTAGGAAAGCGGACCCTGGCAGAGGCCGGGATAAGCGCAAGGATGATGATGACTCAACCAACTACATTACATTATCCTATTTTATACGTACGTGTGAGCTACTGCTTTCCGCAGCAGGTCGAATATAAACTTGCTCCGCGTAATCTCTGCCATTTCTGCCTCATGAATCATGGTTTTGGTACCTTTCACAGAGTTGTTTATTTCATTCAGAACTCTCACTTGTTCTTCAAACAAATCTGAAAAGCACAAGAATGATCTAATTTAGCCATCCTTATTGTAAATACCTAAATGGAATCTTCCTATCTAATCTAATATAGGCATTAGTGTGAAGCGTAATTTCTAGGAGCGTCGGTAGCCGAGTGATTCGAGTATCCGACTCATAAGCGAGAGGTACCGGGTCCGAATCCCATTGCGGCCACGTGCCAATGACTCTTTCTGAGATGCTCTTAAGGTAAGAGAAAACATTCAGGCGACTGAATGTGTAACCATGATCCAATCTGGTCAGGTTCCCCTGGTAGCAGATGAACAGAGGTCAGATGGCAGTCGCTCCACTGTAGTTACTGCCAAATCCTGGATCATGGGCAAGGCGGACCCCGGGCCGTCGTGTACGACAACATAACCAAGGACATTACCACCAAGATGATTAATGCCAGTAGTTGACCGAGAGATCAAGGCACGCGATTGCCAATCCATTTGGCACGAGCAACAACAACAACAATTATTGGGATAACAAGAATGACAACGGTAAAATGGTGGCTGCGTTGGTAAATAAAATTTTAATAAAGAACTCACCGGTCAATTTGTCTATCTTTGTTTCCAGCGAGCACAAGACATCGTTGTTGATGGAGCTGTGTTTGTATTCGTCGTTCGACATGTCCGAGCCGCTGGAATCGTTGATGATGCAGATTTCAATCGAGGATTGGCTCAAGCTCCTCGTCCTGGAATTGAGAGTGGTTGGTGAACGTAGAGAGCACATGGATCTTGATCGCTTGAGACTACACATAATAGTCGGCTGTGAACTCATGTTGGAAGATCTTCAGATTTTGCTCCTAAATACTTGAAGTAAATAGGTTTTTGTTACTAATTTAAAGAAGCCACACTGCTAAGCGCACTGTTTTGTCATCAAGGGCGAGACTACCTTCGGTTTTGGTAGATTATATGATTGTACTTTGGTAATGTAGGTAGTTTTGAAAAATTCAATACGACTGGTCTGATAGTTCATCCATACAAGGCATGCTCCCGTAGAGGAAGAATGTCTACGCATGGTCCATATTATTACTTATATTTTACCATGCAAGAAAATACAAACTAAACAATATTAAGTAGATACCTACACGATGTTATAGATATATTCTCATACAATCATCAACGATGATAATTCATGCGTGATTAATGACAAAAATAAACAAGTATGCAGGCCACCTGATGGAAAGCGGTAGGCCGGTAGGCACATGTACCTAACCTACGCTAGAACATGTAGGTATAAGAGTTACGATTCTTTATTTGCCATGTAGTTACTTTATACAGCGTTAAAGTTTCACCGCACTTACTCGTTAGCATGAGCGTATCCGGGGCTATTTTCCAGGGGGAAAGTTTGGTATTTTGCGTGGGAGGTATTTTGCCGATCTTGGTCGGACGTCCGACCACGTCCTCTGCATCCGGCAGCGACTTTATTTTTGTAAGGAATAATATCAATCTAGCTGCCTCCTAGGTCCAGGCGTGGATTCAGTGCCCAAGGGGCCTCTTTGGGCCCCTACTCTGACTCACAATCGCCCAGCCCACAGATTTATGGGCCAAATGGCCAAAAAAAGTTTTGTGCGCGCTCCGATTGCACATTCAATAATTTAAATTACTTTTATAGTGTTTTATTACGATCAGTATCAATCACACAGCTTCTAAGCCAAAATGTAAAAAATTTCGCCTCACTCCGCTTGCTCATTCGTTTATTGGTCACCCCAGCTTTTAAGACCCTAAATATCAAAGATTTCGAGCTCGCTTCGCTCGCTCATACATAGGTTTCGGTTACTTTTCTTACTTATTACCAAGGTCGTTGCTCATTCATTGATTTCCCTCAGTTATTTTTGTAAAGATGACCCCTTGCTGTTAAGACCCAAAATGTCTAAAATTTCGAGCTCGCTCCGCACGCTCACACATTCGTTGTTCTCCCCCAGGTTATAAAACTCAAAATATCCGATTGACGGGAAAGACAGATTTGGTCACAAAGTAAACAGACAAGAGAATTCGCCATGGATGGTAAGGAATTGTCAGCGTGTTGGTGTAGTTTCGCTCGTTTGTCAGCTAGATATCTTTAAACTAGGCATTGTTTTCTATGGTCATACCCATAGAAAACCTGATAATAGTGACAACGTCAGTAATAGTCTTCCGCCAAACACGGCGGTCGACAGCTAGGCTCTCCCAGCTTTTCCAATTAATATTAAATTTGACCATGTTACTCTTGACGCTGTGTTTGTGTCGAAGTTTGAGGCGTCCTACTCGCCGTTTAGAAATTTTGAAACCTCTCTTAGCAGAGTTTGTCGTGGTAATCGGGAAGGTTCCATCCTGTGCACATGCCCTAGCCAACACAGCCGTCACTTTTTCAAGATTACCGATAACAGCATAAGCGTAAGCTTTGCTCAGCTTTGCAGACCTCAGGACTTCCTCATTGGTAATTTTGTCCCTCCAAGTAATTCCCAATATGTGTCGCAATTATCACGCATATTTTATTACTATCCAGAAGTCGTAGCCTCTACCTACTTGGCTGGTCATTGAGACCGGTCCTCAGTTTTGCGTATCCAGTCAATACAGCCATTTTGCTACAGAATATTAATATTTTATGCAGAGTCCCGTGTGGTGTCCGGCAGCACCAACACCCTTACACACGTGGGTGTCGTACAAGGCGATTAATGTTTTCGAGGCAAAAGATCTCCGTAGACTGGAAAATAGGCAGCAGCGTTTTCCATTGTTATATTTGCAACACTGCGATCGCCAACTCGCCTGCCAAGCGTGGAGATTATGGCAATAACCTCCCCTTTCGTGGGAGAGGCCCTAAGTCCAGTGGATTGTGACGAGCTGTGGTGATGCAGAGTCCTCATCTACCCACAGGACTTGCCTACGTTTACCTAACCTGGTCGGACCTCGAGAATCGTCTATGCTATGAGGTCTTTAGTAAAAAAGTGTGTATCATACACGTGGTCGTGTGGTGTCCGGCAGAGTAGAATAGCATTAACCCCTTACACTCATGGGTGTCATAAAAGGCGACTAATGTTTTCGAGGCAAAAGATCAAGAGTCTCCGTAGTCTGGAAAATGGGCAGCAGCATTTTCTATTCTTATATTTAAACACTGCGAGATTTTCTATTGTTACATTTAAGCGTGGAGATTATTGCAATAACTTTCCCTTTCGTGGGAGAAGCCGCAAGTCCTGCAGTGGACTGTTACGGGCTGTGATGATGTACACACACAATTATTTTAGAAGTCTGTGCCATCGTACTTCCAGAATAGGCCGATATCGATGGGCTTTCATTTGAAATCCAGTTATATCCAGATGGCTAATAGCCATGGTTCAGCAGACCGGTTTTTGGACATTTGTCGCTTAGGTTAGGTAGGTAAGTTGCCAGCGTGAATGTAGCTGACTTTCCAATCTCTTTGGTACCTACAGTTAGCGTGTAAGATTATTCATTCATGATGCGATATAGAAAAGCCCATTGGAGAGCCTCGATCGGGATGCTGTCGCCGTTCGGCCACTACGGCCGAGCAAGGACCCTCATTCAATAATAGAACACTGCTACCCCTTTTTACTCTACATGGTAATATATTATGGCTACAGCTATAGTTTGGCTTTAGACACAGCAGTCACCGATTTAGGTAGGTATTCCGATCGTCCTCACCGACTTCGAAAATGGGAAGCCTTCGCTGGAGTTCGAATCAACTTTAAGTTTTTTTTCATCACCCAAGCGCACACATGCCATAAACTCTGAACACGCTGCGCTCGCTCATTCATTGTGTTAAAGAGTTTTATTTCTAGTAAATTTTAAGCATGCTATGCAAATACTTGTCGTCCGCTCGATGATGCCGTGGTGCCTAGCATTCACTATATATTGTATGACGTTCATAAGTGTTTGTGAAACCGTAAACTGATTAAACGTATTTGATTGATTGATTGATTGACTTGCAAATATCTATAATGGCACATACTTGTAAAATAAATTGATGCGCTCGTAAGAAATAATAAATGCTTTCAATTCATAGGAGCCGCCCGGAGCCTCGCAACCGTTAAGGCCGCCCCTGGTTGGAAGTAGGTACTTGAAATCAAGGAAAGATATAGTAGACATTGCAAATATAAATTCTCAAACACTTCTTCTCCAACCAAAACTACATGGGACGAGTCGTTGTTCAAGGGCAAGTGGAAGGCAAGTGGTCACGAGGTGGATCACATACGCGTGGACTTAAACACTTAATCACACTATCTTAACACGTTAACTACACCATCATCAGACTCAATTATAGTCACATAGACATAGACATTATTTATTGGTAACTTTTCATTACACGTCATAAAATTATGATAATATTCCAATTATTTAACTTAATTAAATGAATTACCATTTTAAGTTACATAATAAATAAAATGTGATACAAAATTGTATTAATTAATGGAATTACTCATAAAAATTAATAAATGTCAAGATTATAAATAAGCATATTAATCAAAATGTCAATAGTAGTTCTATCTAGCTAATGAAAGTATACAAAAGATGTATATACAAGATGTCATTCAATAATAATCATAATGTCATTAATTATTTACTTATAATTAATAATAGTATTATACATATATAGTCCAAGTATATAGTCCAATGTTCAATGCTGAAGATCGCATCAAGTGGAGGTGCATCGAAAAGGCTGTGTCAGAGATTAGCTAAATAACGTTAGGTAAAAGAAATTACTAAATTAAGCACGCATGCAACAAACAATTTACTACTTTACCATGCATTAACATTATCAAGGCCTGACTCGCACAAGAGGGCACTATATTATTGATACTCGATCGATTACCTACATACCTACCTACCTACCTACCTACCTACAGCAAGCTGTGGACTAAAACGTTGGATTTTCGCGCACTTGGTGCGGTTCGTTACGGCAATAAAATATGATATAAAACATGTATATGGAAAGTGGCGCCTCAGCGAATTGTTGGCGCTTTGGAGTTCTAAAAGTTGCAAGACGGTGTCGCGTCCAAAGACACGGCTGGATGGAGTCATCCACACTCCAATATAACATACCCACAATCAGTTGCCGCTCCATGTAAAAAGATTGGTAGATTGTAGGTACAATAAGTATGCGTATTTTGTTTAAAAGTTAAATACACTGTAAAACACAATGCAATCGATGTGGGGTGCATAAAGTAATCAATCCTTAGGAGCAAAGAAAGGGAATGTGGCAAATAAAAATACTTTAGTACATAGCAGAAAACAACATTTAAGTAGATACAAACAAATCATAGTTTTGCTTGCACAAGCTTTGCTTACTTTGAGGCTAGATGGCGCTGTGTGAATTGTTCAAGCATTTATTTTATTGATAGGTTCGTTGAATAGGCACATACTACATACATTAACGATATGGGTAGCGTGAACCTAAGACTCATTGACAATGGGAACGTTTTTGATATGGTACAGAAGCTTCGTACAGCACATCGACGTACACAAAATAATCAGTATAAAATGATATGGCATTTCTATACACTCGCAAGGCAATGTTAGCTTCTTTTATACTGGTTTTTGGTAGATAGGTCGATGTGTCTTCTGTGCCTAGTCGCTAGATACTTAAGTCGTAATAGAGTCTTAACTCTTTAAATTTAAATAGTGTTATCATAACACAAACGAAATAATAAAATATTGTAAAAAGGCAAACAAAAAAACACTTAAAAGTCCCGATTGTGCTCTCGCGCAAGAGGGCCGTGGTCCGTCTTATTCTTTTTTTCTTTTCTGTTTATTGAGGATCACTAACAATTTATAAACTGATACATAAATATGTAATGTAGCATTACATTGATTATGGAGGACAGACGCTTTGTGGCTGACATGAGGCTCCTACATGGTGTATACACTGCAGGGTTGATTGTCCGCAATGAGGAGTTTTCCAGTAGGTATTGTAAGTTGGTTTCAAAAAGCATCAATAGATGGCGTTCCTACAATTTTGGTAATCTTTTTTTAATCTGTATGATGGTAACAGTAATTTCATGCAGCCGACTAATACTAAACTTAAAAATAAAATGTTTATTAATATAAACATAACTGTTAAAGGTTGAACGAACTGTACATAGAAATATTTATATAAGTTGGCACTATGTTCCATTATTATTACTGCTCATTGTTATCCCGAGTGTTTCTGTGCGCGAGAGACCCGCGCGCGCGCCGCGGTGGCCGCTGGCCTCGGCTACTTGACCACCGCCGCGCGCGCAGCGGCTACGCCCTGGGCTCTCCGCTCAATAGGGCTATAGACGGGTATGAGAAGTGCCTCTCCGACAGTGCTGATGTCTTCCATCTTAGCCGAGCACAATTTACAAAAAGGGTTATCCAGTACCTCCAGTCACGTGAAGGATAACACACTCATACATTAAACAAACACACAAACACACGCACACACACACATACAGAGAGAGAATCTTATATTTTATTTTAGAGAGAGAAGCTTATATTTAGTTTTAGTTTTAATTTTGATTGTTCTTTTTTTTCTACTTATTTGTATTTTATATTGTGTACTGGCTATATTAATTACTTACCAAAATTATAAATTCCAGTTTTGTAATTGGAATTACAGCTTAATAATATAACCTTTTTGAATAATAATTTATATGCTGTAAAACTGTGAAACAAGAGTCCTTTTTGGGCGCCCATAGCGGGCGGAGGTACATCTAGCGGCACGCATCGCACGCCCTACGGGACAACTTCACAAAAAAGTTTTCGTGGCGTTCCTTTGTGTTTGTGGTGTGTCTGTATGCAATATAGTGGTGATTCTTTGGCTTCTGTGCGGTGCTGTAGTGCATTAATATCCTAAGGTCTAGTGTCAGTGACAACGATCAGAAGGTGGGGACTACCTAAGCCTGTGTGGCAGCGCCAGCAGGGCGCCGCGCGCCTCGCTGCAGAACAGACAACAGCAGCGCCTGCTGCTGTACAAGGCACAAGTGCGGCCACATATGGAGTATTGTTCCCATCTTTGGGCCGGCGAAACTGCCGACCTACTTAATTCTCTGGACTCCGTACAGAGACGCGCCGTACGAATTGTCGACGATCCCATACTAATACGCAAGTTGGAACCACTGGCAAACCGAAGGGACTTTGGCTCCCTGTGTGTGTTCTATCAGCTGTACAATGGGGAGTGTTCCGAGGAACTTTTCGATCTGGTGCCCACAGCACAATTCCGCCATCGCACCACCCGCCGTGGGCTTGGTGCTCATCCTCACTACGTAGACCCTCTGTTGGTCACGACGCGAAGGTTCGAAAGAACGTTTCTCGCTCGTACGATTCGGATGTGGAATGAGCTCCCAGCCACAGTGTTTCCTTTGGACTATAACATGGGATCGTTCAAGAGGTATATTAGAGGTCTCTTCAGAGGCGGGGAACGCATCAGTGACTCCCCTGGTGTTGCTGATGTCCATAAGCGGCGGTGACCACTTTCCATCAGGTGGCCCGCTTGCCTGTTTGTCTGCCGTATAACATAAAAAAAAAAAAGACAACGCTCATCCGCAAACCTAATACCACCACGTAACCCGCAAAGGCCACAACCCGGTGAGAGCGTTCCTATTACTTAAAATTAATACTTACGGCAGAATCTCATCCGTTATAGCGTAAATAAAAACTCAAAAACTCAAACGAATAATCCTTCGCAGAATTTCAATATTTGATCATCTTAAACTTGTGTACTTATTGTTTATATTACAGTCATTTAGTCTAGGAAGATAAAGCTAAAAATTAATATCCCCATCCATTCAATACTGTCCAGTATCAAGATTCTCCGGTGTTAGTTAAATACTAAGGAACAGCTTCCCGTTCAATAAAAGTGTAGAACGAACCAATCCCGGCACCTAAATCAACGGTTTCCACAACAGAAAATACCTAAATATTTGTGACTACAGTCTTGAAAATGAACAAATATCGACCTGCATACACCTACAATTTGAAAACAATCTCTACAACAGCATAATAGTCACAAACTCGCAAGGACCACAACAAAATATATGCCTCTCGGACAGCTCACAAAGTACAACGTCGCAATCGGAAACCGTGTCGTCTAACTGCCACCCTGTGGACTCAACGGGGCTAAGACTATTAAGGCTGCCACCTGAACATCCAAAGAACCCCGTACCCTGTAATAAATTACGCACAGTAGCCTATAGCGCGTTACAAGGAGGCGAAACAAGGGTCAGCTTTCAAAATAAGGTAATCGATCGCTGGAAAAATATAACCTACATCCAAATACAGCCGCGGATATTTCTAGTATATGGCAATCGTTAAATAATATTCTAAAACGATCGGCTCAGAAAACTCTACAAAAAACTAAAGTACATTCCCGAGAGGTACGTAGAGCACTAGCTAACCTACAGAAAGCCCGATTCTTGTATAAGTTTAATTTAAACAACGTCAATTATAAAAGAGAAGTAACTAAAGTGCGAACCGCGTATCGCAACGCTACGGAACAGGAAGACATGGAGGACAGCAGGCGTTTTTTTTCAAACCTGAGCAAACAACACAGAGAAATAAGGATGAGTCACTTACACATATCTCAAAAAACAAAACAATCCGATCACAAAGTAAGTATAACATTCCTATGTCCAATTGGATTGGCGAGTTAATCACCGATCACCCAGACGAAGCGACAATAACAAAAATTATAAAAAACATGAAGAGTGGTACCGTCTCGGGAACGGATCATGTCGTCGTGGAATTATACAAAGCGGTACCACCTACCTTTATAGAGAAACTCGTAAAGGTTATGCAAGAGGCTGGGTTAAGAACACAATACCAGAGGATTGGAAACTCACAAGACAGGTTCCAATTCCAAAAATCAAAAACCCTAAAAGGGCGTCCGACTTCCGGAAAATATCAATATGCAAGGTCGGTTACAGGATATACGCTAACTTCATATTAAATAAATTAGACGAAAAATCCAGTTAGGAAATTACCAAGCGGCTTTCCTACAAGTTCGTTCGACGGAAGACCATAAGTTTACTATAAGAAGGGCACTGGATTTACTATAAGCAGGCACCAAAACATATGTCGCAGCCCTCGACATAACAAAAGACTTCGACACGGTCAATCGCGAAGCACTCAGAGATATACTCCTCACCCGAACTGGAACACATCTAACCAATAGGATGATAGAGTCCTGTATGCAGGAGAAAACCCTTATCTCATGGTGCGGCCAGAACTCCGATATCATAACCAAAGGAAAAGTAGTTAAGCAGGGATGCCCACTATCACCCAGACTATTTACCCTAGTCATGGACGAAGTGCTGCGAACACTTGAGGAGGAAGACGACGAGCTTACTTTGGATCATGACCATAAAATTATGATGCCGGTCATCCTTTTATTGGCCGACGACCTGATTCTAATTGGAACGGATATAGTTAAATTGGAGCAGACAATAACAAGATTGAAAATATTACTTGAATCGGTAGGACTTGTTATAAATGGTTCCAAGTCAAAATTAATAATCAAAGATCCATCCAACCCACCTAACGGGTCTGCTCCCAGCAGTGTCCATCTAGGGGGAGTGTCAATCCAACCCGTAAAGGAAATAAATGACAGACGAAATTGTATAAAACACAGGTGCGATACTCCCAAACACAAACTCCCAAAATCGTAAACGCGTTTATAAAAAACAACAGACTGGAATGGAATATCACAGCTAAATCTGCAAAATGGTAACCGCCCCACGTTTGAACGTGGCGTTCCAAACAAAGGCTAATCGATCCAAGCTACGACGATACGAAAGATTCATCTTGGGAGGTATGTTAAATCTATCCAGAGACAAACCCAATAAGAAAATATGGCAGATTTTAGATGGAAAAACTATAACTAAAATAATAAAAGTACGGAGGCTGACATACTACGGCCACATAATAAGGCACGAGAACCCACATATACTACAGGCAGCCCTACAACTAAGCGTAAAGTTGATTGACCTTTTACCTGGGAAGACTCGTTGAACCACGATATAGATAATTATACAACGGAGTCGAAAGAATACTGGCAGGTGATGGCAGGTAATAGGAGTGAAACCAACGAAGCCGGGAAATATACCAATCACTGGAGACCACCGATGATGGCGACGCCGTACCCAGATCTTGCTGATATGATCTACAAACACCTTTGCAGAAGCATTTCTGGCTGGTGTTGTACCTGAACGGAACGTAACGTAACGGATATGCTGTAAAACTGTGAAACAAATCAATAAATAATAATAAAATAATTATGATTAACAAACTTAGCTAAGTGTTAAGTGATCACAACATGCCCATGATTCAGGATTTGGCAGATCAGGTAATTACATTGAAGCGACTGCCATCTGACCTCCGTGACCCTGCTATCAGGGAAACCTGTAGCCGTATTCACAATGGCTCGGAAATCGTATTCGGATACGGAATCGACAAAGAACCCCGCAAAAGTTCTTAGGAAAATGTGGTTTCAGTTAATTTTGATGAAATTTTCATATGTTATAGAGAGGAGAGTTTCCGTGGAATCTATTGGGATTCTGAATAACAGCTTTCAAATCGATCGACACGGATTCGCCGCTCACGAATCTCGTGTCGAATCGTTCGGAAACGGTTTCGAATCATTGTGAATACGGCTACTGACCAGATTGTATCATGGTCGCGATATATATTTATAATCCGTGCTAAATACAAAATAATATAAGTACTTATACTTTTGTACCGTTATTTAAATAGAGTAAAAAACATCATGGCGTTAATGTCCCTGTTGTGCTCCCGCGCACGAGGGCCCGAGGTCCACCTTGACCCTTCTCAAGGATTTGGACTTGACTTGAATAGAGTTAATATGCAAGTAAAATGTATAGATATCCCTTGAAAAATAAGTAGGTAGGTAGGGACATAGAGATTTCCCTACAGGCAAATTTGGTCTACTTATTCAGTGATTTCAATAAAACGCAAAAGAAATCGCATAATAACAAGAACTAAGTGATTTAATTCATAATAATGGAGTTCCATCATGAAGTGACAACACAAAGTGTTAAATATTTAACAAGAACTAAATTCACTCGTGAGGAAAGCACCACGAGGGCGCGCGTGGTGTTTTTAAATACACAACAGAACATTGCAAAAAAGAAATACAATAAGCAATAAAGCTTGACCAAGGATATAAAAAAAAATGTGGCGCTAGCACTAGCATTGTTGTATTATTTATTCATTCATTTACAGTTTACAGCTCAGGTAGTTAATAAAATCCAGGTGATTTATGTACCTGTAGCCGTATTCACAATGGCTCGGAAATCGGATTCGGATACGGAATCGACAAAGGACCCCGCAAAAGTTCTTAGGAAAATGTGGTTTTACTTAATTTTGATAAAATTTTCATATGTTAAAGAGAGTAGAGTTTCCGTGGAATCTATCGGGATTCTGAATA
The DNA here is from genome assembly GCA_905147135.1 of Blastobasis lacticolella. NCBI lineage: Eukaryota > Metazoa > Arthropoda > Insecta > Lepidoptera > Blastobasidae > Blastobasis > Blastobasis lacticolella. Next base: position 1,049,031 of record LR990043.1, read on the forward strand.
ACAGTTTTCGAATCGATCGACACGGATTCGCCGCTCACGAATTTCGTGTCGAATCGTTCGGAAACGATTTCGAATCATTGTGAATACGGCTACAGGTGAAGCTTTCATGTGGACATGTAGGTATATATGTACAGAGTGATGTGTGGGCGTGTGTTTTTATCCCACTGGTGGTAATTTCATCAGTAGACTGGGGAACAGGGGGTCTAAAAAGGCCATATTAGCCTTTCATAAATTGATTCATAATAATTTGTCACAAACATAACTGCAGCGTCGCTGTTGTTGACATGACAATTCAAAATGGCGTCAATTAGTTCCAGTATTGGCCACCAGGTTAGTTTTTGGCACTCTAATATAAAATGCTAGTGTGGCCATTTTAGACCACCTTATTACCCATGCAAAGTTCCATATCTTGACTGTTCGCATCATAAATGTAAAAGCGAAAAGTTTGGTGCGAATAGATGGGATATCGACAACACACCGGTAACCGGATATACGGATACCGGTGTGTGTCGTATGTATCTATGACTGAGACGCCATCTAGGGGGAACTTCTGGAACTATCCCTGTAAAATGGCATTGTTTGGAGTTTAAACAACGATTGCTCGCGTGGTAATTTACATTGTTGTGCTTGTGTGTTTTTCAAGCATTAAGGAACCGATTTAAATACGAAATATGATGTATATTTACTTGAATAGAGTAAATATTTAAGTAAAGTGCATCCTTTAAAAAAAAAGAATGGCCTAAAGCCTTAAGTAGGTAGAAGACGCAACTAAAATAACTCGTGTAAGATTTAAGCTTCATTGGTAATTGTTCGGAAAACCTCACATGTAGCGAAATTATTTATTATTTCTTTTATCTTATTATAGTTGCACCATCTGACCTAGGCCTTAAAGAATAAGTATGTTACAGTGTTGTGTACGCTAGTGAGTGAAGTAAATAAATATATAAATTGCAAATAATATTAAACAAACTGAATATAGTACACCTAATACCAGTAAACAAGCTGACTAAGTTTAGAATAGTATTTAGAAATAATTATAATAATCACTAAGTAATTACGATATCACCACGACCGCGCGCGTGGTGTCTTTAAAATATTTTGGGAATGCCGCTGTGTACCTATTATGAATGGTAATAATTACGAAATACTACGATTAGTAAGTTAGTCGATAAGTATATTAATTGCTATTAACGTCCGGTATTTCATTGATGGGATTTATACATTTTAACGCGTAAAATGTTTCGTAAAACTTTCAATGAATAACCGAAACAATTCAATCGACGTCCTCTTAAACAAAACAACTTAAAACTAAGCACAAATAAATATACAAACTAAAACAAACATGCAAGTAGGTATATTACCGTATAGTAGATGTATACCTACCAGACTTAACAGCTGGCTCTTCAAACGAAGGACGTTAGAGATAACAAGCTTGATCACAAGTCACAACTAGTTTCTTGGTAGGACCCGGGGGTACACAACGTCTCTCTGCGTCGGTCGCGAGCAATACTATATCGTAATAGTTCTGAACTAGGAGACGCAGCTTTGTGGCTTGGCAACGATGTTGCCGCACAAAAACTGAACTTGTAGTGTTGCGGTGTTGCGGTGCTGGGGTGTTGCCAGCTTTGGCGCTGTTATCGCCTTACATTTTGGATGCCTTTACACTGGTATTACTGGGGACCCATTGATGGGCACCGCGATTGAAATGCAGCCTAATTTACTTCTGCATACGATTGAAATTGTTATAGCAAAATAAAATTAAACAAATATTTGTTGCAAGTTATTATAAAAATTAATAATGATCCTCCAATGACGATTTTGTCCGGTAAAACAAAGTTTGTGTGGCTCTGTCTAATACAGCACTATGTATGGCTTATACCATTCCAAATACAAAACCCATGACAATAATAAGTAATTTAAAAATGAAACTGCACAAATTAATATACACACATTTATTACAGATATGCCTCCCTAAACATTAACATTGACAATGGAACAACTGCAACCTCTTACGCTAGACTATTTACTTGTATACATACATTTTAACTATTAAATTAGTATAAACATTCAGTAAGCAGGTTCGAAATAACTCAGTAACGAATACAGATGGAAGATTTATCGGGGAAGTGGGAACAGAACCAATGTCGTTTAGAAAACCATAGATATTTACAAATCCGTCTAATGAGGCTTTCCGAGGGCTTTCACGATATTGAAAACGCACCAGATGGCGCCACTTGGACCAAGTCTGCTCTCAATATAAAGGAATGTCTATACATTGTTCGTTTACTGGAGAAAATGAGCTCAAAGCTTTTAGCGACACTCCTGGGCGGGTGGCAAAAACGCGAACTAACTTTCGCCCCTATTACATGCTAGTACTTATGTGAATTAAATAAACCTCAATTAAAAGACGAACAGTACGGATCCGGCAACTTTCGAGTCGCTATTTTTATCCAGGGTAGTCGATACTGATCCTTACGTAGTATAAAATAATGTCGCTTTTCGGATGCGGGGCGTGGTTGGATGTCCGACTAAGGTCGTCTTGCCTGCGTATACAAAAAGCGACGTTATTTTATATAACGTAACGTAATTAGAATCAACTTTCTAGCTTCTTCCTATATCGGCCCTGCTGCAGTGTCGTATGTAGCAGCCATTATGTTATGCAGGCTGGCCTAAGTGATATCTGACACGTTACTGGTATCCTGAAAGCCTTTATTGGTATAAAACTATCAACAAGAACGAATGTTTAGACATTACGCTGTTTTGACAAGCGTGCTTTCATTTGCTGGTAAAATTTGACGTACATTGCGTCGTCAATGCGATGATATTCGACGAAAATCAACAGATTTATTAATGATTCAATAGCTCTAAATGCTCTCTAAAAATAATTTCCCGGAACATAACGTATATTGCCAACGCAATGAACGTCAACGTGTCCTGTAAGTACAATATTGTTCTGTGGTATTTTCTTCCTGGCGGCTAAGTGACGTCACTATCAAGAAAATGCCACGCTGCAACACTGACCTGACGTCATCGGCAAAACGCTTGAATTTTGAGTTATTTGAATGTTGTCTCTGTCATTCTCGTTCCGGTTCTACATGATACCGATTATTCAATCTCATAAAATCACAATCTAAATATACATAACATAATACGTGTGACTGCGGTATATACAACTTAACCAAAACTTAATTAGGCAATATCTTACCACACGAATAACTATGAACATATTTAATAATAATTTGATTTCAATTAAATAATAACGTAAAATTAATATTAAACTCCCCCGGGTGAAGTGGTATCTTCAGAACATCTCCCATATTAAAAAAAAATGTGGGAATCAAAATTATTGTTTTCTAGTGTCCGGCCAAAGTTTCGGCTTAGACAACCACCTTTAGCGAAACCGTTCGAAGCTAAGATTTAATACAAGTCATTTATATTATTAACAGTAGCTTGTAGAGAGTGTCTTAGAGCTTTTATGCCTTCGACTTCAGCCAAGGGTTGTGGTGATAGCCAATCAATCGGCTTCGGCCAGAAATTGGCCTTCGGGCGGACACAATTGTTTCCAGAATGACATAACCCGACAGTTTCCGGAAAAGTAAAGAGCGACACAACCAATTACAACAAAAATGAAACATTGGCTGCGCGTGAGCAATTTCATAATCTACATAGTAACACATTACCTAAAGACTAGGGTCACTCCAAATTTTAATAATACTTGGACATGGGCCCCACAAATATAATTACAAAAATATTACAGTGTTTTTTTTAATACTTGTGATACCGAACAATTTCTCTAGTGCTTACATTGTATTGCTACCTATTAATGTTGAGATCGACTCGATTTTAATTAAATAAACTTTGTGATGCAACTGTCATTTAAGCCTCCGAAAGAGACCAAGTGACAGACGACCTGAAAGTTAGTTTTGGCCTTGAAAACCGAGATCGATAACTTGATATTGAAGTAAACAACGGTTTAATGTAATATTTTATTTATATTAACATTTGCAGAGTAGCGTTTGGATGGTTGACCCATCGTATTGCTTTCATCTGCGGTTTGCAAAAGAACATTGCTATGAATTCACTTCACAGTACTAATCTGAGTGAAGTCAACAGACTCATACTTAACTCTACAATATTAGTAAACAACTTTAAATACATTTTTTACGTTCGTTAACAAATTGACATTGTTGTAATAATGTTCCATGGAATTTCAGAGAAAGGGGAATAGCTAAAGTTGCATTGCAAACTATAAGTTGAGACCTTAAATCAGACCATTGGATAGATATACAAAATTGGAATGCACATGATATGTTGATTTCATTTTGACTTATATTCGCAAAAAAAATAATTACAACCGAAATATACGTATTAGAAGACCAATTAATTTTATTTAGTTACTACCAATGGTATTAGTAGCAATGGAAACATTAAAAAAATATAAATCTTTAATTATTACCAATATGATGCCTGTTACCACCGGGAAGTATGTCAACTATTAGACTCATGTTGTGATTGGAGTATTCCAAACATAGAAGACAAACTGTGATATTTATTTATATGTTTGATTATATGGATTGAGTTAAAATTCGCGTGGAATTAATTATTAATAATGATTATATTAAAAGAAGTTTAAGTCGCAAACCTGAAACTTCTCGTGTCCCTGTTAAAAAAGGATATTAAAAAATATCAATTAAATAATAAGATCCTATTATTACTACACTAATCTAAAAGTAGCAGACTATTACTATAATAGCGTCGTAAAGCAATATAAAAATCATAAATCTAGAATAAGGGAAGGCTTCGTTTGTGATAAAGTCCATGCGTTAACAAAATATAAAACACCTTACATCAATGTCAAGTAAATTTCACTACCTAACGTCTAATTATAGTTCTATTATATTTGTGTATGAAAAAGAAATTGTACAAAAGTTTTATTTTTCTCATAACAGGTGGACACCCTAATTCAGTAGCGGATTCCCATTGCACGTTGACCAAAGAAGCATAATCAAAATGGCGTACTAATTTCAGTGTGCGTGGCGCGAGACGCCATTATATACCTGTATCAGAAACAGGCAACAGAAACGCCGCCATGTTGAATACGCTTCTCAATACGTATTGCAACCGCTGAGAGATGCGTTCGCCTTATGTTCATGTAGTTATGTGTGGAACGAGTTGACCCCTTCAAAATGGACCGTGGTCGACTTGTCCCGCCAGAGTTTTTCGATTGAACAGTTGATTCAAAAGACCAACCACGGATATCGTAAAGGTAAATCGATATTCACGGCCCATATAAAAAGTTCAAAGTTTTAAAGTGCCAGCTAACTAAAGGATCTGTCAGATAGAAAGCGGTCATCGCGGTCCATAAACTCATGTCAGACAGTTCATGGAACTGCGGAACGCGTGACCACGTGACTGCTTTCTGCCTCATATATCTCTTACATAGCAATTTCGAGAGCACAACGACAACCACTAGAGTTGTTCTTGAAACCTGAAAATTTACAGTTTCTATGACTCCCAGCGAAATCAAGCTTCAATAACAACTCCAGGTCTCCAGTGATGTCATAATAAAATTGTTTTCAATATAACGCGTTCTTTGAAACTTTTAATGTTTTAGCCGGCACTTTCTACATTTTTGGTCATTTTTTATGATGTCCCTCAGTGTTTATAATATGTATCAGTAGTAATAGTAAATCTCATAGGATCTTCATATTGTGTCACTTACCTATATTATGTTCGCTACGTCTGATATACATCATTATAAAATATGATTATTTTATTGCAACCAACTAACCGCTAAGTGCCTATATAAATAAAATAATAATTTAAACTATTAACAGCCCTGATCTAGATTGAAAATAAATTGTTACATTACATTTTACACATTTTCGGCTGCCCCCTTAAACATATGCATGCATTTAGTAGTTAGTACAGGCCTATTATTGCACGGAATAAGCTAATTTATTAATAATCATGAAACGAAGAGCCACCGTTTCAGTACGGTCATTTATAAGACATATCATATTGGTACACAATATTTTCGATTAAATAAATTGGTTAAATATTTAATTCAATTATGCGAGATTGATGATAATTTCATAACTGTAGTTAGTACAGGCCTATTATTGCACGGAATAAGCTAATTTATTAATAATCATGAAACGAAGAGCCACCGTTTCAGTACGGTTATTTATAAGACATATCATATTGGTACACAATATTTTCGATTAAATAAATTGGTTAAATATTTAATTCAATTATGCGAGATTGATGATAATTTCATAACATACAAGACTTTTGCCGCCTAAATTCCTATAGATGACGTACGATTAGCTGTGTAAATACTTTCACGCTTTTCGGTAGAACAATTCGAACAACTAACAACATCTAATGGAATTTAGAGTTCGCAAAGATCCTCAATACACACACATACTAAATAGAATGAACAACTTTCATCATCATGATGATATGTCACCAAAAAGACACACCGTACAAGTTTTTGATGACGTACAGCGATATCGAAAACTTCAGTCAACACACAAGTAATTATATTTTTAGATGAACATTCTTAATATTATATACTGACTTGAATTTTAAAGTCAATAATAATTTAGATACAATTAATAAAAGAATCCTGTCATTGAAACTTTGTGTAAAATCATCGTAATCAGTTAAAAAAATGGAAACAATCTGACTCGGTTAATACTCAAAAAGTAACCACCAAATTAGGCAAACGATACCGACCAAATAGAACATTTTAGCACTGGAGTCGCCATGCACTATTCAGCATTTCGTCATTCAGAAGACAATTCCTGTAGCCAAACAGTTAGAAAAAAGCATCAGCGGTATTAAAGTTCTTCAATAGTCATACACTTCACAAAAGTAAGAAAGACACTGATACGTGAAAAAGTTTTGGGATAGTCGCGTGGAATTAATATGCCACGAGACACTGCGCTCCTGGTAGAGACATCTTTTGGATTCAACGACATGTTTAGTAGTCCTAGGAACACGTTAGCATCAGCGATAAATTAAGGACACCGTTTTAGCCATGGATTTATATCTGTATAACTTAAATCCGCCAAATACGGTATTCGACTGCAAGTCAAATCAGAAATTCTTTATAAGCTGTCAAAAACTTGTGACGTTTTTGTCAAATCATGTCCATTGTCTTGTCCTTTTTAACGTTTACCTAATGGGCTTTCCATGATTCTAGTAGTAACTTCTTTAGTTTTAACGTTGTTTTGCAATTTATTTTATACCTAGTCAAATACCGTTCTACGTATGACGGCAAGTGGTTCAGCATTAAAATTAGCCGAATAAGAGAAATCGAATGCGATGATTCGGCATACGTAGGGCCATGTCTCGCACCGAATGAGGGTTTGCTCGATTAGGAAATCCCGCTAGAGGGCGCTAGCAAGGTGTGGGCTTTTAAAATCCACCTGTCAAAATGAAGCTTGGCCGTTGGGTAGAATCCAAATTTCAAATTTGAGTAAGCATTCTATGTTTTGATCGTACAGGACTATTGTGGCAACAGCCAACAGACCTTATGTGTCAGATCACCATCATCACAAAATACATATTTTTGAATTCCAAAAGAAAATTAGCAAAACTTATACATTTCTTGCCATACAACCAGTTAAATACAATAAAAATCGAACGGCACCAAGCTATCATAGAAGCCCAGGAGTCGGAAGTCAGTTACCAGGAGCGCATGCGTCCGTGGCGTGTGGCGTGTGTCAGTGACGTCGCGTCAGTGACGCTGCGTCAGTGTCTCGTCGGCGCGCCCGTGAAGCTGGTGGGCTGCTCGTTGGTGACCAGGTTGGCCTTGGGCGCGGTGGCCAGCCCGCTCTCGAGGGTCGCCGCCGACGTCCTCATCTCCTCGGCTGAGGCCCTGGAGGGGAGAGAACGAGGTTAAGGTGAAGGTTTTGGAGTGGGGCGCAGGGATCAAAATAAGGTATGTAAATAGAATGTGGTGTGCCATGTGGTGCGGCAATCTATCGAGAACCACCTCGGCCACTACTGCGCATAACTGTACTACTGCGTAATAACAGTCAGGTGTCAGATACTATGGACAAAATATGTCTATCAGGACATCTGTTCACATCGGACACGCATAGGACTTCTATTTACTTATCTCATTATGATTTCTGAGGAGTAGGGGTAGTCTAGGAACTGTTCTGCAGCGGTGTGGGCCTACGATGCGTCAGGATGGAATGACCATGCTTTTTTACGACCAACCTTCGAATTAGATTCGTGCCAGAAAAGAGGTCGGTCAATTAGGTAACCTACAAATTAGATACGTGCCCAAAAAGAGATCGCCTTTTGGAGAACTCTCGTGCGTTTTCGATGATTCCGTAAGCATCAATATTGTTCGTTATCCAACTGCCATAAAGCTCATTACGCTTTGTACAAAAAACTGGTTTCACGGCTATGTAAATCGAGCCCACCACACGAGCTAACGCAGTCGTTACAGTACAGTTCCTCGAGCGATTTGAATCTAGGAATCGATATAATACCGTGTTTATACCTACAGTAATAAATAAATTCTTTATTTCTCAAATCTTCACAATGTATGAGATGAGTGGCTCGCTCTTTTCCTTAGTTCCATATATTTTTTTTTTAGATTCTACCAGTAGGTAGTAGTGCAGCGTCGAAAGACACCTGACACATCCATGACGTACCCATAAGGGCTCGTTTAAGAAAGACATAGGTGCATTTTTTATTAATGTGCTTACACTACACTACAGACAACTCTACTCTACTCTCTGTACTCTTCTTTGTATCCTATTATGTTTGAGTATAAAAAAGTCAATCACATATATTTTTGACAAAGATCATTGCAGGTGTAAACACGGTTGAGTAAACTACAATGAAATTGGAAAGTAAAGTGTGCTCTTAGGCTGCAGAAACAGCCTCGTGTGATAGTAAAATGACGCATGCTGAAAAAAAAAACTTGGCATCGTGAATAAAGTGTGGTTCGAGAAAAATGGTCGTTAATAACATAACATGCTCTTTGGTTAACACAAGTTATAATAAAACAAACACAGGCAAGCATTTCGGTTTATTGCTACAAATAAATGGAGAAACCAAACAAAAATACGTAAATAAATAACGGGAAACACCCATAGCCATAAGACATGCTGTCAACACATTCTCATGCGGAGAATTAGCTTTAAGTAAGACTGAGCGGCGGTGAATATGGCACGAATACTAATCAATCAGTAATTAGTTCAGTCCCTCCAATGTTATTAATCACGTATTTATATAAAAAATATTATAAACAGGTAACACGCGATATACATTCACAACTCAAAGATATTTTACTTTAAAGATGAAGAGCTCAGGTGACCGCGAAAAATCTGCCCAAAAATCCAGCTAATTATAAATAACCTCTACCTCTACAAAACGGCAACGTTAGCTGTGATCCTGAGATGAGGGTCAACAGCGAATGTACCTAAACTGACACTTCAAATACACCATAAATGTACCACCACTTGGTATTTCTAGGGCGAAATGAAAATAACCCTTTCACACCCATGATCGAACTGAGGAGCGACCCAATAAACTGATTCAGCCACTTGTGCTGGCCCCTTCTCGACTAAAACATCGTTCCTTACCACTAAAACTTTCCTTACCCGTTTGGGCTTAACCTAAAAGGATCTACTGAAGCCTACAGAGAAATATAAGTGGATAAATCTCTCTCACCAACAATTTTGTGCTTGCTGTATTCTATAAACTTTTCTATACTAGCAAACTGATTGTTTACTCTGCAACATACAACAAAATCGTCACCAAAATATTGTACGTATTTGGTTCAGCTCATTCTTGACCTCTAGAAGTCTGAGTAAGCCATTCAATTATCCTCTCTGAACCCCCAAAGCCAACAGCCACATTACCCAGCGTCACCATTCAAAAAAACAAACCCGCCAAATCCCAAAAAGCACGATTACCCAGCATCACCAGACAAGGGTTTCCTTCCAATGGCTAGGAAACCCTTATACTCCTAAGGTTCGGAGCCCCAATAACACAAAAAGATCCCGCCAAATCCCTCAAGCCTAAACAGCTACCCCAAACAAGCGTGCCAGATCCACCGCCCCCCACGGTTAGTTGCCTTAGTTGGGGCGCCACACGTCCGGGTCCTCCATGAGGGTGACGTTGTGGTCCTGCGTGAGCGGCGCGGGCGGCGTGCCCCCCGCGCCCCCCGCCGCCGCGCCGCCCGCCATCATGGCCATGTCCGAGCGGGAGCCCCTACGCACCCGACACAGACTGTAGTAGCTTTGGTTCTCAATTTAGATGAGATAGGGCCGCTAGATGGCGCTGTCATAACGCTGTTAGATGACGCTGCTGAGACATGATCTGATCCGACCGCCTAGCTCAAATTGAAAGTAAATGCATCTTAGGCGCTGTCCTAATTGATAACGGTCGGGCGACGGACGTTGCTCGACCAATAGAAAACCTCACAACCGCCCGTCGCACGATCATGGTCGTACGACCAATTAGGACAGCGCCTCACACGCTCTTTCAAGAATTTATTTTCAATTTGATTTAGGCTGTCGGTCGGCCTGCTGGTGGCATACCTTTGCAACAGCATAGTCACTCTTCCACTAGCATAGTAGCAACTCTTCTATCCCATTACTATCCGAACAATAACAATACAATTGACAGAAGTACATATTGTATCAAATTAAGTCTTTATTTTGACAGTAAACCTCATGTTTCAGCAGCACCATTTAGTGGCCTTTCGACAGCGCAGTAGCGTCGTTAAAAGGAAAACACGGTGGTTACACACAACGACCAAGGCCTGCTCCCCTTCAGTCGCCGGTCAGGAAACACACAATGACGGTCAGAGGGATTTCGCGACCCCAAAATCCACTAGATAATACTGAGTCTTGATGACAAATTAAAGTCCTGTAATTATGTAGCTTTGGATTCGTCATTTTACAGCAGGCGTTTCTGTCCAATAGGACGGCAGTACTTTGACAATTGCCAATTGGTGGATTTCGTAATCGCAAAAGCTCTGAATCCAAGCCACCCAAACCCATATTATGTCCCGCATCAATAATGCAGGCTTATAACACCGATGTGAACCATTGAACAGGTCTTTGAGCACATTGCGTAGATCTCTTGAGGTTAATAAACATCAGACATCAGTAAAAACAAAACACAAAACATTGTTAACATTGTCACAATGGGGGGTTTTCTGATAGCTACATTAAAAAGTATAGTTCACTGCCTCACTAGATGAAGGTGCTTAGACAGGATTCTCAGGTATTGAATTTGGTAACCAAAATTACTCGGAAAAGTGTTTCGTGAAAAAATACTTAGTTTTAGTACCTTTCCTGAGAAGAAAGCGCAAAATATCTATATTTATATACGTCTAATGGTCTCGTTTTGATTTAGTTTTGAGAATCATGTCTAAACAACACCATCATTTTTTTTTGTATTAATTGTGAAATTTACATGGTATATCTTTTTGTTAGATGATAAATAAATAATTTATTTATTTATTTATCTATTACAATTATTTAAACTATTTTTCTTTTTAATCGGCTCTCGGAATATCTCCCATTGTTGGCGAATCACAGTCACATTGATGATTCATTTAATATATTAATAAATATTAATTAATTAATTAAGGGACATTAATGTTATATATCCAAACCATTAACACAGAATTAACATATAAATAAAATGTCGTCTTACTCGCCGGTGGCGCCATCTACTGAGCGAAACACGGCAGTCCTCATTATAAAATTATGTAGTATACTATAGTGGTACGGATCAATACCAATCATTGGAATATACCTCAATATTTATTCTCGGAAAAAATGTGTAGTAATCTTTTTGCATTCGTATGACGACAAATGCCCGGTTCCAATTTTCAACGAACTATCGTCGGCAAAACAAAACAAATCTGAGCCGTAATTTGTTTGCTAACGTCGAATCAACGAAACCCAATCGCGGTTAATCGTTTTGGTTAATTCTCTGATTGGCTTATTACTTTTGCGGTTAACGGATCGTTGAGTATTGGAATCGGGCCTGACTTACAAGGCTACTCCAAGCCAGAGAGGACTCCTCAGATTTGTCTAGCATTACCATCAATAGTAGTGAGTGTAGAATGAACGCGTTTTTTTTTTCATATAAAAGCGAACAAGCTTTCCCGTAACTCCCATAAATCCCGGATGTGTGGTAATGCGTTAATAAGGGTGTGCATTTGTGTCTAAGCCATTGCTGGTATTTAAAGGCGCCCTTTGGGAGCGGCGCGACCAAAACTAGCAATGGATTACAAACACACCCACCACGCGGCTGATCGCGCGCGGATATCGCATGAGCAGTCCTCCTCTCATCCTAGCGGTACTTCCCGGCTTAGCGGCTAGCGGTAAACCTGCTAGCTAGAGTCCGCTCTTCTACTAGGATAGCGGTTTTCTAGCGGTTTCCTACCAGAATCCTTAATTTAAATGTGGTATTTTGGCTTTTTACGTGCGGCGACTGCCATGCTACCCGCACAACCAGTTACGCTGGCCATACATCTACATGCCTATCGATCAAGTAGAACTGACGGTCACGCCCATACACGGTCAGTTCCACTTGATCCAATGGGCAGCATCGATATGCATGAAGATGTATGACCAGTATTAGGGTGCAGCCGATTCGCCAGAGCCTTGTCTGAAATGGAATCCAATATTTTGAAATGACACATTTTGACAGCCAGTGCTTTGTTTTTAAAAATCTAAACACTGCACTCGCCAGCATGTCTGCGAGCAGGCGAGGTGCTGGGCTCCTGAGACAGGGGCCCCCCATAACCCTCCAAGTTAAGTTCCCGGTCAGGCATGTTACGTAAATAGTCAGGCATGCTCCACGTCTTGCCGCCACGTCGCCTCCCATCAGGTGAATTGGCGGTCAAATAGCGGACAATCGAGCAAACAGCCCACCCGATAATAAGTGATAAATGTTGCCCAGAACATCTACAATTTAATTTACTTCTTATACTAAAAAAGTGATCGCAAAACCAAGTGCAGGGTCTGAAGAGGGTATACGTACTTCCTGCCGAGCGCCATCATGCCGTAAACGATGCCGGTGGCGAACAGCAGTCCGCTACCGAAGAATGTGCTCACGCCGAAGCACAGGAAGAAGGGCGGCAGCGACAGCCTGTGTTGAAGGTGAGGATTTTTCGTCAATTCGGGTATTATTAAGCTTTTATTAAATAGTCGCACTATTAACTATTTATTTATTTGTTGGAGAATTTTGTTCTCCAGCTTATAAAACAAATTAATTAAATTAAGTAGACACAGTCAAGCTAATATAGGTACTCGCTGACAACGAACTATATGGATATTTCATGAGTTTCACTGGGTTTTTTTATATGTGAATGTAGGCCACTCAGTATTCCGATACTATAGATAGAGCACGCTGCATTGTCCATAACAATCCACTGCAGGACTTAGCGGGTTGGATATCGCAGTGTTATACTACTGTTTTTTTTTATTACACTAGCTTTTGCCCGCGACTTTATCCGCGTGGAAATTGTTTTTAGGCCAGTTCACCATTTTAAATGACCTCCCTAATGTATGAAAGTTAGTACTATGGAGATTTAGATTATTTTTTACCGCTGACGAAATATATATCGACGAATAAGTATCTTCTAAGTTCCTAGGCAAGCATGTTACATTTTCGACCTCATCGTCGCTTCCCATCAGGTGAGACTGATGAGGTCAAAAAAAAACCGGTCTAAACGTGTCTCTTGTAGGCTTAGATTTCCTTGTGAGCGTCAAAATATGCAGCACAAACGGCCGTAACGACTTAAAAGTTTGATCTTTTCACTGCTCCAAGGGATTGCAGACCTGAGATTGATACCTCTGCGCGTTCCTGAGAAAAAGGGCAAATCTCTTGTTCTGTTAATCGCTATGTATTTCCTGTGCACAATAAACTGTTAAATAATAAATAAATAAAGGATCTCGACAGACGGACGGACGGTCAACAAAGTGATCCTATAAATGAGGGTACCATTGTTTTCTTTCCAGGTAGGGAACCCAAAAACATCTGTACAAAGTGCCGTGAACTCACCCAACATACAGCACCGCCTTGTTCCAATAGGGGCGCGACTCCAGCTTATCGGAGAGCGCTTGCACGTAATCAATAAAGAAGCAGCAGCACGGAGCCTCGCAGACCAGCACTATGAAGCCTGAGATCATCTGCCAGATGCCGGCCAGCAGGCAGCCGGCTTGCAGCAGCAGGATCCCGGTGCAGTTGAACAGCCCGAGGATTATCGTTACTGGAATGGTGGATGGGAAGTTTCTAAGCAACTGTTAGTTTAGTATTATATTTAGACGACCTGAGTGGTTCAGTGGTCAACATGCCGGTCTGCCACGCAAGAGGTCGATTCCCGGCCGGGCAGAAATTGAAATGATGAATTTTAATTTCTGTTACGGGTCTGGGTGTTCTATGTTTAATAAGTATGTATTTAAAAGTATATAAGTAGTTTATCAACTATCTAGCACCCATAACACAAGCTTAGCTTACTTTGGGGCTAGATGGCGTTGTGTGAATTTGTCCACGGTTATTTATTTATTATTATTTATTTATATTCTGGCGCGTGTGTGATTTTAAATTAAAAACCTGCGACCCGCCTTGGCTTCCCTCAGGTGATAACCTTAACAAATTATACACCTAAACCTTCCTCGTGAATCGCTCATATTGATTGGTGAAAACTGTTCAACACTAATTTATAAATCATGAATGTAAAGGAAATATACATTTAGAAATTTTGGAAGATTAGCGTCTACAACTTCATGTATATGTCAAAATCTTTGTGTCGCTGACACTATGCAACGAAGCAACTATTTATTCTGTCAGTGATAAAAGTGACATATCAAACAAACAGTAGGTAGGTCAATCTATCTAATCAAATGCATGAATCATTAAGCTAACATACTTGAAGAGACTGATATATCCCCCACATGCGTTGATGAGATTTGGTCCTACATCCGAATATTAAACCTTGGTCCAAAAAGGGTTAGTGGGTAGGGCGTATACACGTAGAACGCTGGCTACCTGTGCCGATTTACCAGCGCCTGGTCCACTCAGGTAACTTCGTCATAAAGGAAGCGGGTACAAGCAGGCGCTGGCTAGCTGTTTAGTCTGCCACGAGCGCTTACCCTTCTTAGGTACACCCATTTTGACCCACCTTCCCATAACTGAGAGGGCTAAGATGATATGCCTTTGTGTCTATTGTGTATTTCTTGAATAAAAGTTTTATGACTGCGCAGGCTCCTGATCCTTTAAACCGGAACACAACAAAGCAAGCATTGTTCCTTGGCTGCAGAAATATATAAGGCGTAAGCTAGTGCACCCATAGTTAAAGGATTCCAGGTAGATATCTTAATTATTTTGCAAGTCTGAGTGGCCACGCAGGTATCGGCAATCGCGGCGTGTAAAACCGCCGAGTGAGCCGACCGATGGATGCAAGAGGCACAGAGACGACCCGTGTGAAAACCATGGGAGAACTTACTATTTAGCAGAAAACGTCCTACGTCCGAGATGATGACGATTTCTTATACTTACTGACATGCAATGTCAATCAATCAATTAAAGTCACAAAATACATCGTCACACTATCATGTGTGTACCAAATTGTAATAACGACGTAGGAAAGTAATCAACATAGATACCTACAAATCATGTGACTAATACAAATAATCTGCTTCGGTGATAAGTGTGATTCGGTAAGTCCATTGTTTACAGTCACACAAGTAGGTACCTATTTGGTTAACACAAGTAGATATTTCACAAACCACACGTAATCATCATCAGACATCTAAGCGTTAATGTCCCGTGTGTACTCTAGCGCACGAGACTGGAATCCACTTCGACTATGACCCAGGATTTGGCAGATCATATAATTACAGTGTAGCGACTACCATCTGACCTCTGTGACCTTGTTAATAGGGAAACCCGACCAGTAGCCGTATTCACAATGATTCGAAACCGTTTCCGAACGATTCGACACGAAATTCGTGAGTGGCGAATCCGTGTCGATCGATTCAAAAACTGTTATTCAGAATTCCGATAGATTCCACGGAAACTCTACTCTCTATAACATATTAAAATTTCATCAAAAGAAACCACATTTTCCTAAGAATTTTTGCGGGGTCCTTTGTCGATTCCGTATCCGAATCCGATTTCCGAGCCATTGTGAATAAGGCTACTGATTGGATCATGGTTACACATTCAGTCGGCTGAATATGCAGGTTTCATCATCACTTAAGGAAAAGGTGAAAACAACTGTAATGAAAAAAGCCTAGTATAAAAATGATGAATATATAAATGACAAAAAGGTATGGTGTACTACTAGCTCTTCGAAATAGGAACTTATTTTTAATGTCTTTTTCCTAACTGAAGCGGCGTAATGACAGACAGACGATGGTCTTTTTTACTTATTTGTTCCGAGCTTAGGGGGCGACGCAGGTAGGCCGGCTGGTGCGTGCGGGTGCTCGCGCCGCCGCCGGCGTCGGCGGGCTGGCTGGGGCCGGGCACGTGCCGCACATGATTCGCCTAGGCGGTTGTGTGCATGGCGTGTATCGGTGCCAGGATGAGCTCGCTTAACTTAGCCCTTTGCCTTCCATTATATTTTTGGCGTTTGAAAAGAGATTAATTAACGTAATCCTAATTCAATAAATTCTTTATTCATTTTCATCCTTCACCGTAAGAGCATTGGTTATCATTCAGCTAATGCATCGGTTAGATTCGAATTCGGTACTAGCGGAAATGGTCCATGTAGTATTAGGTACGACTGTACCTACATATCTGCTGGCTGTGCTTTCTGGGGTCACAGAAATCTAAATAAATAAGTCAATTAGGTATTTACATTTCTGTAGCTAATGTAAATGAACTCATTTACTCGAAGAGTAATTATGATATCTAAGTACTTAATTTAAACCATACCATAACAATATTAATGAAACTGTTTGTTGTTTTAATATGCATGCACACATGTTATGTATACTTGGGCTGTTTTGTTTCATATTCAATTAGATAAAAATGACACTGTACATGTTTATTTATCTTCATTTATATAATTTTAATGTAACAGAGAAAAAACATCACAACATATTAACAAAACACCAAAGCCTACATCTTTGTCTCTAAAGTACATTTCAATGGAACAAGTTAAATAGTACAATGCTACAATAATATAGAATATGGCGTAAAATGGAACTATCACGCTGCCAATAGGGAAACTATAGGCACTGAAGACAACTGATGCCCTTAAGCTCCTTTCTTATTTTCTTTCAATTAAAATGTTGTACGAGCACTTGTCGCTCAGTACATTGAGATGAATCTTGATAGAATAAACTCTTGACAAAATTGGTAGAAAGTATTTATCGCTCCTTAATCACACATTGTATCAAGAAGTAGGTAGGAACTAGAACTCGAACCAACTAATGTGAGATAAGCTATTACTTAAATAATAAAATAAATGCAGAGTTAGTGCACAGATGTGCAATATAATCATACACTTTAAGAGAGGTAGGGCATAGCGGCGAATCCCGTTCGAATCGGAGACCGACTGGGGAAGTATCTCCTTAAATTTTTGCTGCCAGAGCAACGTGTTATAGAGGTAGGCACTGTATTGGTGATACCCCTGGTGTTGCTAAAGTCTACAGCCAACAGTGACCACTTTCCAGCAGGAGGCCTGCTTGCCTGTTGAACCTTACCATATAACATAATAAAAAATACACATTATACTTACTATCAGTGTAAATATCTATGAAACTGCTACTGGCAATATAGATAACCTAATATGTATTTGATAACATAATAGTAAAAGTATTACAATAGAAATATAAACAGAAACTACAAAACCATATAATTATAATTTGCCTGTACTACTAAATTACACAGAACTGATTAGAGTCATACCTATAAGAGAATATAGGCCATATCAACTCGTCCTGTTAATTAGTACAGTTCATTACCACCCATACAAACTGTTATTCCTAACTGTACAGAGTACACAGAAAGAAACACCATCATAATACCTGACCTATTACAACTGATTGATCAGATGAAACATCAGATGTGCTTACATGTGATTAATTGATTATTATATTGAAATCAAATATAAATTATTATGTAGGTATTTAAAAGAGATAAGATTAGATTTTTGTATGTTTGTTATGAATAACCTATTACTTACACAATTTTAATTATTTATTCCTAATAGAGCGTAAACATAAAAGCATGTTGAGTGATAATTTGCTTAAAAAAAGTAGAGGTACTAGGTGTAGATGGTTGGCGGTTCCAGTACATGATTTGAGACAAAGTGAGAAAACAATATGTCAAAATTAATGAAGAGACTTCCTCATCAGAACGTCACTTGAAAATTTGTAATTAAATCGTCCTCTATTAATTTATTTCATATTTTAGGTTTTTGGGTTTATTGGATGAATTATGACATGAGGGTGCCTTTTCTCGACTTTTCAAAGTCTTTTTGAGTTGCACCCTTTGAACTCATAATTGGTCCTTTGTACGTGCATGCTAAACCTTAATAAGCCCAGCTCCTAAAACTCTAGTAGTCTCTTTGGACGTTCGCAGATCACTAGGAGGGATCCCGTTCCTTTAGTCCCTTACACTGTAGGAACACAAGGGCCATTATTTCTCTGGATACTAGGCCTCCCTTGCACAAATGGCTGTGTAGCTCCGATTGTGGAAAATAGTTTGTTCCGAAGGAGGTATCTTGTAATTGTACCAACTACAGTCCTGCGTTCCTCCCATTTGAGATCTAGCAGGCTGCTGGTTAGTCTTAGGGATCGCTCGGCCGCCACCAACTTTGACTGAGTGACACAGTTAAATGGGGATTTTATGATTGTCTTATAAGACAATATTAAGAGCATGGCATAGGTTTCGGGTAGGTTAAACTAACGAAATTCTTTTAATAAAAAAATTTAAATTGTTTTGAGTTGCACCCTTTGGTATCCTCTAACCAAATTTTTTTAAAACTTGGCCTATTTGATCTGTAACAGCATAGAGCAATTGCAAGTTTTAAAATGTTTACTAAGCAGAGGCCTGACAATGATGGGCATTCTTCTGATAAGATAGTATTGGGTTCGGATGTCACCGATTATCTTGTGATATAAAGTAACCATATGGAGTACGTGCGGCTGGAGAATGTAGTGCATATGGGAGTGAAGTGATACGTACTGAAACTGCCTACAGTCCCCAACCCCCGGCCAGCGTAGCGCAGCCACCAAGGGATGTCATCTTTCTGGACGTTCTCGGCGCCAGGCCGCGACATCAGCATCGTAATTTTGTCCGTGAACGACTGCAACAACAACAGACACGTTTACAAACAAATCTGGGGGGCTCAAAGTCATTCATTTTTAATATTTTCGAATAAATTTTACCATTTTCACAAAAAATCAATTCACTGCCTTGTCACCTGTCAACAACAACTAGTCTGTTCTCATTGTGTATATTTGTACATAGAAAAATCAATGGATGGAAATGAAACAAAACGTTGTCAGCTTGAAAAAATAAAACGTTATAAACATTTAAATATCTACTACGTATGCAGAAGTTGTAATGTTTTTTACTATAAAAATAAAATAAATGATTTAAATAGGTAAAACATAAATTAAAATATTCCCTGGTCTATGATGAGTATAAAAGAGAACAAAAACGTTTTGTTAAATTTTTTTGGCGTTTTAAATGAATGCTACAAATTCATAAATATTTGGAAAACCTGCAAAATTTGTAGTGTTTTACGATTGGTACTATAGAAAATAATCAATTTTAATAACTAATGATGATTCTGTATCAAAAGTAGAAAACTACAATTTAATTCCAAATTGAGAAAGGTGAAAGAAGTTGAAAGAACAAAACGCTCATTTTTGCCTATCGGTTCGGCTTGTGCGGGTCGCGTTTGTGATTTTACTTAAATTTTTGCTTCTTTTCTGCAAAAAGTACTTCGTTCCAGTAGAAGAATTATTTGTCTTGGAATTCATGAAGAAAGCCGAGGATTAAGAGAAAAATGCAACCCAGCACCATGCTTCCAAAGCTTACGGATACCACACAAACCATGTAAGTGACAGTACTTAAATTGTTTCAGTTTTCATTTAGTTTTCTTTATATGCAATTCTTATGAAACTTCTTATATTAAAGCTTTTCAGGAACGTAGCCCCTTTGGATAAAATTTTTTTGTTATAGTTATAAAATTTCGTGGTACGAAGCACGCTCTCTTTAACCTGTTGAAAACTCGCTCTCGTCCAGTCAGAATTTGCTTATTCAGGACATTTTTTATTTGTTTTATTATTTGCAACCATATCAATGATTTCCTGTCTAGACTTATGGTTGTGAAATTTGACACCCTTATATTTAAACATCACAATATTCTGGTCACTATTTGTGACTTGTAGGTTTATGTGTGGGATGTGGGTAGACTGAACATTCATCAATATGTAGAAGAAAAGAATTGATACCTACATGTAGCAGGACAGAGAGTAGATTATGTTTTATCTGCCTAATATCTATGATACCCTACACTTCACTGGCATTTCGTATACAAGCAAATCCAAGGTTTATCAATATGTGTCAAATTTGTAAGTTTGCAATGTCCATAGCTGAATGGTAATTCACCACTTCTCTACTTTACTTCTTCTTTATCCTTGCTATATTATTCTCATATTATTTGGGTTCCCTCTGATATACTGCATTTGAATGTCTAAAGAAACTTAAAAAAAGTATATCCTCTTCAGGGAAAGTAATGCGAAATAGCATCACTTGGTGCCAATTAGATCCCCATAATAATAAAAGTAAATAAATTAAATGAGAGACATTTTGGTATCTAAAAACTTTTACAGTTAAATAAGTAACATATTGAGTGAAACAAAACAACAAAAAACCAATTGCCAATAATGAATTAATAACAGTGCTGCTGAGCCTGCACCATTAAAAACCCTTTTACAATGAAAAAAATAATGTTGTATTTTTAAAAAGGTTTCCTTCCCTTAATAGTCCCCTCCTCACAGCAATACCACATTAACATCTTTAAAAATGCCTTTTTACAGAAGCGGAAAAGCATGGAGTTAAGTCCATTTCTGACTGCATAATCTATTGTTCTTTCAGATCATTCTCCGAGGGAGATGATGAGACAACTGGTGAAGTGTATGCCAGTGACGTGGTGGTAACCACCAGTGCTGGCAACCACAGCCATGGCAGCTCCAAGGTGAAGCTGAAGAGCCTTGTGGATTACAATTGGGAGCCAAAACTTTACACCGGGCAGTTGCTTGCTGTACACCTCAGTGGGAAATATTTGGCATATTGTATCAAAGGTCAGTTATTTCTTATTGGAAACCATTTCTATATACTTGATTTATCTGCTTACATGGTCTTGGGTAGTACCAGTACCTTTTTAGTCTATTTATTTTTCTTATTACAGAATACTTGCTATCTCTTCCTTACATAGCAATGATGATAAATAAAAAGTATAGGTTTACTTTTAAGGTAGCTTTACTTTTTGAGATACAATTTTTTAAACTAAAAGGTGTACTAAAAATGTGCTATCTCTGTAATTTCAACCTCATATTTCCACATATAGAGTGGCATCATAAAATTTATCCCTATTCTATGAATTTTTTGTTAACATAAAAACATAATTTGATACCCACCTAAGCCATAAATCAAGTCCCAAATTAAACTTACGACTAGTGTCTGACGAAAGGTCAATTGCTGTCTGAAGCCGAATCTGATTAATAAATAATTGCCACAACCTTCAGCCGAAGCTAAAGCCAAAGGCTCAAAGAAATTTTGTTCAAGAGTTTAAGCTAGAATTCATACTTTATTGAAGGTTTATATGAACTGTTTAATATAAAAAAGTAATTTAAAATATCTGAATTGCCGACCTGAGTGGTTCAGTTTGTTAATCTTTTGGTAAACTGTTGGTTTAGGCCATGAGGCCCGGGCTCGATTGCCGGCCAAGCAGAAATTCAAATGATGAATTTTCATTCCTGTTACATGCTGGGTGTAGTATTTTTAATAAATATACATAAAATATTATATTTATTTAAAAAATAAGTAGTTTATCAGTTATCTAACACCCATCACTCAAGCTTTGGTTACTTTGGGGCTAGATGGCGCTGTGTGCATTTGTCCAAACATGTTACTTTATTTATGTATCTCTAGATATTGAGCTGGAGATGATAATAAAATTGCCTTGTAAATAATTGGTTTGATCAATTTCGATGTTTGTAAGGAATCTTCGGCGAAATATTTTTCTTCTTTTTTAAAACGTTTCGCCGTTTTTTTGGACGAAGCCGAAGCCAAAGACTTAGCTTTGGTTGGACACTACTTATGACCCACTGGCGCATCGGGCTACAACCAATGACTTGCACATGTTTTCAAATGAGCGAACTACAGCTGTGTGAGCTTCTGAAATGCTCCTGAAGCACTTAATGTTGTTTGATCTATACTTTTTTTTTAATTCATCTTGTATCCTCCACAGCACCAAATGCACTAAACCCGGGCACATGGTGTGGTATGGTTCGTGTGGTGTACAACCCGGAGCCAGGCACAGACCGGCGTGCTCTTATCAAGGGTATGAAGGGCGAGGTAATTAACGCTATATTCTACTTATATACTCATAATAGACTCGATAAGTGGTTAAAAGTGAATTGAAAAACTAAAGTACAGTGATGTGGAGTGGTTTCGGCCCAGCCTATATCATATCCCAGGCATATCAGCTTTTGGCTGCTTGCCTATAAAGTCGTTATAATTAATTGAAATCTAATATAGCTGAGAATGGTAGACAGTTCATAATGAGAATAACTCACAACTTTCAGTAGCTTACACATTCAGGCACCTATATATGTAACCATGATCCAATCTGGTCAGGTTCCCCTGTTAGCAGAGTCGCGGAGGTCAGATGGCAGTCTGATCCCGGGACCTCGCAAGCGAGTGCACTACCGGAACATTAACACCAAGATTATTATTTAATGCAAAGAACCACCTAAAATGAGACGCCTGAGGAGGCTGCACTTATGGGATAACATATGACCTGTCTTATGTAGCTAAGAAAGGCAACCCAACACTGGAAGGGATAGCCTAACATGCCATGCCATCATTGATAACAACTGCTTATAGTCTAATTACTAATCGCATGTTCGCAAAAAGCATATAAAAATAAAATAAAAAATAAATTCATTTGCATTTTCAGGTTCAAGATCTGGCTTTCGCCCACATCACAAATCAGGTGGTGCTGGCATGCATTGATGAGCAGGGCAACTTCTACGTGCATGAAATTGAAGTGACCGATAGTGGCTTGAGGTATGTTGTTCTCAAACTGAAATACATCCAGTTACTGAATTTAAGCTTCACTAGCCCTTTCTTAATGTGGGTTTAGGTGATGCCAAAATCGATTAGATGGCGTAACTGTGACGTAAGGTTTACCGTCAACATAAAGCCCAATCATTGACTGGAATAGATTCATCATTTTCCGATGGCAGCTCTTACTTTTTTTTTTGACAACAGACATTGCGCCTCACTAGCGCCATCTGAAATCGTGAAAACTCATTGGTTAGCACATAGCTGGTACATTCACCTCATCCTTTTAATCCTAATAAGTTTGTAAGGATGGATGTTTGGATATTTGTTACTCATTTATGCAAAAAGTACAGAACAGATTTTGATGAAAATATATTTTGATGAATAGGCTTTTTTTATGTTATACGACAGAAAACAGGCAAGCGAGCCACCTGATGGAAAGTGGTCACCGCCGCCTATGGACATCAGCAACACCAGGGGGAGTTACCAATGCGTTGCTCGCCTGAAGAGACTTCTAATATACCTCTTGAATGATCCCATGTTATGGTCCAAAGGAAACACTGCCTGGAAGCTCATTCAGGCTATATTTTATCCCGAAGCTCCATGTGGTTCCCCCTATTCCTTTACCCAGATCGTCGTCGTCCTAGCGCTTATCCCGGCCTCTGCGAGGGTCCGCTATCCTACTCAATCTTCTCCACTTCGCCCGGTCTTCGGCATCCTCTCGTCGTGAGCCGTTGGCTCTCACATTCGACTCAGCTATGTCAATCCATCGCTTCCTGGGTCGCCCACGGGGCCTCTTCCCTGATACCGGCAGATCCAGGCACCTCATCATCACAGCCCGTCACAGTCCACGAAGGGGGATGTTATTGCCATAATCTCCACGCTTGGCAGGCTGTTTGGAGATCGCAGTGTTCAAATATAGCAATGGAAAATGCTGCTGCCCATTTTTCAGACTACGGAGACTCTTGATCTTTTGCCTCGGAAACATTAGTCGCCTTGTACGACACCCACGAGTGTAAGGGCAACCCCTTGCTATTGTGCTATTCTACTCTGCCGACCACAGGGCAGACACCTATTTCCCACATGTCCCCGAGGCTTACACGTGACCAAATTCCTTGACCCAGATGCACGCTGATATCGGAGGTGCGAGCTGAGCCGGGTGCCGTGGCCAGCATGCACCGCGTGGTGTGGTGCCCCTACATCCCGGACGACGAGGACGACTCCGCCGACGACGACGTCGCCAGGCTGCTGCTCACCACGCACGGCAGTGTCGGTGAGTTGACTGCTGAGCCTAAAGCCTGGTTTACATTTTGACATGTGACAAGTGCGAGTGAGAAGTGCAAGTGGCAAGTAAGAAGTGAGAAGGAGAAGTGGCAGTGATAAGTGTTAGTGACGAATAAAGTACTTGTCATTTGCCACTTGCACTTCTCTTGCACTTGTCACTTGTCAAAATGTAAACAAGGCTTAGTGGCTGGTTAACATTGTCGAAGATAGTGGCGAGTGAACTGTCACTCCGTACAGTGTACTGGTAAATTGACTGTGTAGATCCTCATGTGTGCAGATGGTAGGACACGCCAATAGATATTTCATTTATTTATTTATTCCACAAACTTTACCCGTATGCCATTTTATGAAGACAGACACCACATAGGTAGGTCATTTTCGAGTCCCGCCGACACCATGTTTTGCCAACTTAGATCCGAAGTCTGTTCAGAGACTTCCATGTACGTCTAGGAATTAAGTCCAGGCGGTAGGGATTCAGACATCGGGTTGGGCGACGCTGTGAGGTATCTCATTCCAGACAATGAGTCTAATTGTGGTTGGTTTCTTATTCATGGAGGATACTTCAGACTTCAAGCTTTTGTCCTGCTTATACCCAACTGTGATAGCAGGGTTATGTTTTCCAAGCGTATGATGTATGTGTGTATGTTTATTTCTTTGGTTCGGACAACAGCCCTAACGGCTCAATGGATTTTAATCTCAATCGAGTGGAGAATCGAAATAAAGGTCTTCAAAAGTGTTTTAACAGCTGTCGTGGTTTTTAGTTTTTGAATTACTACGTTTATTGATCCCCTATTTTGAGTATTTTATAGTTTTAGTTTTTGTAACATTCACTTTCTATCAGTTATGTTTATCAATCCTCTTTCTTTCCCCTCCAGCCCGAATGTGGAACATGAGCGCCCTAGCGGCAGCCAAAACAGCGGCCGCGGGTGCGGAAGGCGTCCGGAGTGCGGGGTTCTCGGGCGCGCTGTGCCGGCACTCGCACGAGGCGGCCATCGTGGACGCGGCGTTCTCGCCCGACGGCACCGCGCTCGCCACCGCCGCCGCCGACGGCTACGTCATGTTCTTCCAGGTGAGCTAACATGGCTGGTGGTAGCCAAGACAGCCGCGGGGTTCTCGGGCGCGCTGTGCCGGCACTCGCACGAGGCGGCCATCGTGGACGCGGCGTTCTCGCCCGACGGCACCGCGCTCGCCACCGCCGCCGCCGACGGCTACGTCATGTTCTTCCAGGTGAGCTAACATGGCTGGTGGTAGCCAAGACAGCCGCGGGGTTCTCGGGCGCGCTGTGCCGGCACTCGCACGAGGCGGCCATCGTGGACGCGGCGTTCTCGCCCGACGGCACCGCGCTCGCCACCGCCGCCGCCGACGGCTACGTCATGTTCTTCCAGGTGAGCTAACATGGCTGGTGGTAGCCAAGACAGCCGCGGGGTTCTCGGGCGCGCTGTGCCGGCACTCGCACGAGGCGGCCATCGTGGACGCGGCGTTCTCGCCCGACGGCACCGCGCTCGCCACCGCCGCCGCCGACGGCTACGTCATGTTCTTCCAGGTGAGCTAACATGGCTGGTGGTAGCCAAGACAGCCGCGGGGTTCTCGGGCGCGCTGTGCCGGCACTCGCACGAGGCGGCCATCGTGGACGCGGCGTTCTCGCCCGACGGCACCGCGCTCGCCACCGCCGCCGCCGACGGCTACGTCATGTTCTTCCAGGTGAGCTAACATGGCTGGTGGTAGCCAAGACAGCCGCGGGGTTCTCGGGCGCGCTGTGCCGGCACTCGCACGAGGCGGCCATCGTGGACGCGGCGTTCTCGCCCGACGGCACCGCGCTCGCCACCGCCGCCGCCGACGGCTACGTCATGTTCTTCCAGGTGAGCTAACATGGCTGGTGGTAGCCAAGACAGCCGCGGGGTTCTCGGGCGCGCTGTGCCGGCACTCGCACGAGGCGGCCATCGTGGACGCGGCGTTCTCGCCCGACGGCACCGCGCTCGCCACCGCCGCCGCCGACGGCTACGTCATGTTCTTCCAGGTGAGCTAACATGGCTGGTGGTAGCCAAGACAGCCGCGGGGTTCTCGGGCGCGCTGTGCCGGCACTCGCACGAGGCGGCCATCGTGGACGCGGCGTTCTCGCCCGACGGCACCGCGCTCGCCACCGCCGCCGCCGACGGCTACGTCATGTTCTTCCAGGTGAGCTAACATGGCTGGTGGTAGCCAAGACAGCCGCGGGGTTCTCGGGCGCGCTGTGCCGGCACTCGCACGAGGCGGCCATCGTGGACGCGGCGTTCTCGCCCGACGGCACCGCGCTCGCCACCGCCGCCGCCGACGGCTACGTCATGTTCTTCCAGGTGAGCTAACATGGCTGGTGGTAGCCAAGACAGCCGCGGGGTTCTCGGGCGCGCTGTGCCGGCACTCGCACGAGGCGGCCATCGTGGACGCGGCGTTCTCGCCCGACGGCACCGCGCTCGCCACCGCCGCCGCCGACGGCTACGTCATGTTCTTCCAGGTGAGCTAACATGGCTGGTGGTAGCCAAGACAGCCGCGGGGTTCTCGGGCGCGCTGTGCCGGCACTCGCACGAGGCGGCCATCGTGGACGCGGCGTTCTCGCCCGACGGCACCGCGCTCGCCACCGCCGCCGCCGACGGCTACGTCATGTTCTTCCAGGTGAGCTAACATGGCTGGTGGTAGCCAAGACAGCCGCGGGGTTCTCGGGCGCGCTGTGCCGGCACTCGCACGAGGCGGCCATCGTGGACGCGGCGTTCTCGCCCGACGGCACCGCGCTCGCCACCGCCGCCGCCGACGGCTACGTCATGTTCTTCCAGGTGAGCTAACATGGCTGGTGGTAGCCAAGACAGCCGCGGGGTTCTCGGGCGCGCTGTGCCGGCACTCGCACGAGGCGGCCATCGTGGACGCGGCGTTCTCGCCCGACGGCACCGCGCTCGCCACCGCCGCCGCCGACGGCTACGTCATGTTCTTCCAGGTGAGCTAACATGGCTGGTGGTAGCCAAGACAGCCGCGGGGTTCTCGGGCGCGCTGTGCCGGCACTCGCACGAGGCGGCCATCGTGGACGCGGCGTTCTCGCCCGACGGCACCGCGCTCGCCACCGCCGCCGCCGACGGCTACGTCATGTTCTTCCAGGTGAGCTAACATGGCTGGTGGTAGCCAAGACAGCCGCGGGGTTCTCGGGCGCGCTGTGCCGGCACTCGCACGAGGCGGCCATCGTGGACGCGGCGTTCTCGCCCGACGGCACCGCGCTCGCCACCGCCGCCGCCGACGGCTACGTCATGTTCTTCCAGGTGAGCTAACATGGCCTAGGTGGTAGCCGGCGTAAAAGGTTGCTTTCGGTGGAGCTTTTGTCCTCTGGCTGAGACAGAGTTAACTAGCTGCAAAGGCACCTGGCATCTCGAACTCGACGTTTCTTTATTGATTGAGACATTAAATGTCTCTTAATCGAAAAAAGGGGTAGGAAAGTAGGAAGGGTTTCGGTTCACACAGTGACACGTTGGCTGCCCCAGAGCTGGAGCACATTTGTGGCGGAAAGGGATAAGGTAGCCGCCAATGTTGGCGAGCGAAGATGGAGAAGGTGGAAAAGGGTAATTACCCACCTGGCTGGATGTTGTGAACAAGGAACTTCCTCCAGCTTCCGCGCCCCGGGCGCTTCCACCGAAAGCTCAATACCACGGTGTGTAAATAATTGCACAGTTCTTGCTTACGAGATGGCTCTGCTCGTAGTTTGAAACGATTCTTCATCATGATGGAAATGTGTAAGGCCGTGTGGTGTCCGGCAGAGTAGAATAGCACCAACCCATTGCACTCGTGGGTGTCGTATAAGGCGACTAATGATTTCGAGGCAAAAAAGTCTCTGTAGGCTGGAAAATGGGTAGCAGCGTTTTCCATTGTTATATTTATAATACTGCGATCTCCAATCCGCCTGCACGGCGTGGGGATTATGACGATAACATCTCCTTTCGTGGGGGAGGCCCTAAGTCCTGCAGTGGACTTTTGTGGGCTATGATGTGATGATGTGTCAACCCATCCCTGCTTTGTTCATATCATTTGTTTGTTATTTGGTTACATTGATTCTTATTTTGACATTTTAAGGTTATGACTTATTATTATTATTAATTATTTGAAGTGACATGATTATTTTGTAGCTTTATTTTTATGATTACTTATGAATTCTGTTGCGGATATTTTAATAATAATTAGATTAATTATGCTTCAAATATTGCACGCCAGATTCTGGTAAAGTGTAAGAAGCGTGTATAAAAATTGTAACTTCTACCATGCACCAAGTTTTACAGCAATAAATCATTGATTCATTCCTTCAAAAATCAAAAAATCAAAAATCAAAATTTCTTTATTGATTAGGACAATAAATATCTCTTTCAATCGTCAAAAATGAGGGGGATAGGAAAGTAGGAAGGAAACACACAGTGACACGCTGACCGCCCTATGACCGTAGATAAACGTATCCCTCGCCAACCGAACCGTGCTCGACAATGCCAGGCAGAGCCGGAACGCTATATTATATTATATAGGTAGATATGTCTAGTATAATTAAGAAAAAACCACCTAAAACTACAGCAAGAGTAAGCCAGTCCACCAAGGCAGCACCCGTTCACGAGTATAACGCAGGGCCCAGCCATCGTCCAATTCAACCATATTTGAGGGAAAAGAGCGACCCGGCCCCCACGCCACCGCCAGACAGACTTTTAAGTGAGCGTGCATCACACATGCTGTATGTGGTAGGTAGTCGCTACCACCCTACTCTATCCTATCCCTTCCCTATCGCTACCTTACCCCTACCCTATCCTACCATTGCCTTAACCCTACCCTACCACTACCTTACCCCTACCCTACCACTATCTTACCCCGACCCTACCACTACCTTACCCCTACCCTACCACTATCTTACCCAGACCCTACCACTATCTTACCCCTACCCAACCCTATACTACCTTACCTCTATCTTACTCCAACCCTACCCTACCCCTACTCTTACTACTACCCTACCCCTACCCTAGCGCAGACAGGAGACACCATGTGTGGGAGAGGAAGGAAAATTAACGCCGCTTCCAAGGTGGTTCTCCGTGGGGAAAAGAAACGGCAAGAAACCCACAGAGCCTACGTTAATTCTTTTTTTTTTTTAAACATGTCTTATGTACTAATACATTATTTGTCCTATATACTATCTTAAAAGTAAATACCTGTATAGAACAGCAGTTCAGTCCCATGGACTTTTGTCATTTACATATTCAGATATACTATAATAACTTTTTTGACATAATTTGTTTTTTATAGCGACTTTAAATTTATTCAATGGTAAATTCTGAATATCTGTTGGAACCTTATTATAAAAGCGTACACATTGACCCATAAATGATTTGTGGACTTTGGCTAGACGACAAGCACCAGCAACAAGCTTATCTTTATTTCTCGTATTAATATTATGAACATCACTATTCTTCTTAAATAAGTGTAAATTTTTATGAACATACATTAAGTTCTCATATATATATTGTGACGGCATTGTCATTATATCAATATTCCTGAATTTATCTCTTAGTGAAGTTCTAGGTCTCAATTGATAAATCGCGCGAATAGCCCTTTTCTGCAATACAAATACATTGTGCCAGTCGGCAGCGTGTCCCCACAGCAGTATGCCATAGGCCATAATACTGTGGAAATAACTAAAGTAAACTAATCTTGCTGTAGCCTCGTCAGAAATACCCCGTATTTTCTTTACAGCATATGCTGCAGAACTTAGCCGTTTCGCCAATTTATCAATGTGAGGACCCCATTGCAATTTATTATCCAGAGTAAAGCCTAAAAATACTGTAGAATCAACAAGATTCAAATTTTCGCCTTTTATTTGTACATTAGTGGGCACTGATCTAACATTTGGCAAAGAGAATTTTATACATTTTGTTTTCTTGCCATTCAGTAATAAATTATTAACCGTAAACCAGTTTACCACTTCTGCAATAGCCTTGTTCACGTCTTCATATGTTAATTGTTGTCTTTTTACTTTAAACACTAAAGATGTATCGTCCGCGAACAAGACAATTTCATGGGTATCTTTTACAAAGTACGGTAAGTCATTTACATAAACAAGAATCAAAAACGGGCCCAAAATAGATCCCTGGGGGACACCCATAGAGACAACAGACCCCATAGATCTCTCTCCGTTTACATCAACTTTTTGAATTCTATGACTCAAGTATGAATTTAGCAATTTTAGGGCCAAGTCTTTTATTCCATAATGTTGTAATTTCCTGACCAAAATATCATGATTAACGCAATCAAAGGCTTTGGATAAATCACAGAAAACCCCCAAGGCATCACGGGATTCCTCCCAGGCCCCAAAGATATGTTTAATAAGTTCAACACCTGCATCAGATGTTGAACGACCGCGAGTAAAACCGAATTGTTTATGATGCAATAGGTTACCTCCATAAAAATGAGCTTTTAGTTGATTTAATATGATTTTCTCAAATATTTTACTTAGAGCCGGTAAAATTGAAACTGGTCTAAAATTTGTAGGATCCGTTGTATTACCAGTTTTCAACAATGGAATAACTTTACTGTGCTTCATCAGGTCAGGAAATTCACCATTATCAACACAATTATTAAATATATTCGCTAAGTGGACAGCAATAACATCAATTACAGAGCTAATAATTTTTACTGACATACCATCAATGTCGGCAGTTGCTTTCATTTTTATAGTTTTAAAAGCCTTAACTATATCTTGAGGTGTTGCATGCTCGAACTTAAAATCGATGACACTCTCGGGTACATTTTGTTTTAACAAGGATTCAGCGAGAGCAGGAGACGAATTTAAGGATTTCGTAGTTGACACTGGAATGTCTGTAAAAAATTTATTGAATGCCTCCGCAACTTCAGAGTTTTTGGTAACAACATTATCATTTATCTTTAAACTGTACTTAGTATCGCGATTTGTTACTTTTCCAGTTTCACTATTTATTATCTGCCATGTGGATTTTACTACATCTGTGCTATTTTTTAGTTTGTGTTTAACGAAATTCGATTTAGCTGTAGCACAAACGCGTTTAAATAACTTCGAATAATGTTTAACATACTCAGCAAATTCTACGCTATTATTATACGCCCGTTCTGCATAGAGCTCATATAATTTATTTCTACTCTTATGTATTCCTGCTGTCGCCCAATCGCTAAACATAAGTTTGCTGTTTACTGCCTTCACCTTTGGTTTGAATATACTATTACTTTCAGTTTTTGTCATGTGTAAAACTGAATTATAATATTCATTTGTATCATCAAAATACTTTAAATTAGATGATTTCTCTATAATGTTATTTCTAAAACTGTTTAGACGGTTGTTGTTAATTGGTACAAATTTAATAGTATTTTTTGTTTCTTTCCTCATATTAACATTAAACACAGCTAATTGACCACAATGATCGGATTGTAATTTATTTATTACAGACTGGCTACATGCCTGGATATCACAAAAAATGTTGTCTAGACAAGTTGATGTAGTACTTGTTATTCTAGTAGGCTCTAAAAATAAGTTGATTAAACTCAGGTGTACATGCACGTGGAGGGCAGTCCCCGCTGCCTGCACAAGTGGCAGCCGCACGCCGGACAGCCGCTCAGCTGCCTCTTCTTCCTCGACAACCACAAGAGTTTCAATACAGAGTAAGTTCATAGAGTTACTGTTCTTTTTTTAATTTAAGGACTTAATACATTAACGCATTGGTAACTCCCCTGGTGTTGCTGATGTCCATAAGCGCCGGTGACCACTTTCCATCAGGTAGCCCGCTTGCCTGTTTGTCTGCCGTATAAAAAAAACAGAAATGAGATTAGTTCAACGCTTTTAGCCAAGCATCGTGGTAGAGCCGTTTCCGACAAGTTATTCTTTTTATGCTACGCAGTGACAAACGAGCCGAGCCCTCCTGATGGTAAGCGGTAACGATCGCATATAATATCTACGCTTGAAGCATATAGGTTTAAGCACCGCAGGTGCGTTGTCGGCAAGTTTCGTCTACGTTCACCACTCTCAAAATCTCACCACTCTCTTAGTTGAAATCTCTTTAAATTTCTTCACTAAAATAACAGAAAAATGCTAATTCGCAGGTTTTGGCCATAACTAAACAGTTTGTCACAGATAAACGAAACATAGACCAAGTCGTTAGAGCACGCCATCTATGATATTATTAGGAAGCTGGTCTTGAAAACGTCTCATCGATAACCACCAGATGGCGTTATTTAACGTGATGTAATTCTACCCGCATTGTATAATATTATGTTTTTACCTTCGCTAAAACTGTAATTATTTTCACTTTCATTAGACCCAATATAACCTTATACTTATCCACCTATTCCTCCACCGACAGCGTCCAATTCTGGAAGTTCGCGGTCACAGGCGCCGAGAACAACACAGTGATCAAGATATGGTCTTGCAAGTCCTGGAATTGCTTGCAGACCATAACCTTCACGCCTGGCCCGGGAGCCGAACCCACGCCGCTCGGGTTGAAAGCCATGCTGGACACGAGCGCGTCCTATCTCCTCCTGTCGGACTTTAAAGCGAGAAGCCTGTACGTGTTGAATATGGCGAGAGATAAGGACGACACGATGGCGTATTGCAAGAGCATATCGGAGTTCCTTCTTCCCTATCCGGTGCTTAGTTTTTGTATCATCGACGCAGGTGAGTGTTTTAAATTTCTTTGAACTAACGATAGTTTAGGTATAGTCTTTTCCCAATCAATCTAACTGAACTTTAACGCATTATAATAGGAAGTCGGTTGCCTAATGGTTAGGGGATCCGACTCGTACCCCGAGGTTTCGAACTCCAGTGTCGTTATGTACCGATGATTCTTTTCTGAGTTATGTTTAGTTGAATACTAACCGATGCTCTTACGGTGAGGGAAAACATCGTGATGAAACCTCCGCATTAAGGCGACTGAATGTGTAACCATGATCCAATCTGGTCAGGTTCCCCTGGTAGCAGGGTCACAGAGGTCAAACGGCAGTCGCTTCACTGTAATTACCTGATTACCACTGAAACCCTGGATCATGGTCAAGGTGGACCCCGGGCCCTCGTGCGCGGGAGCACAACCGGGATAATGACGTCAAGATGATTATTATAGTGTATTGATAATGTTTACGTAACGCTTGGTCGTATGGTGTCTGGCAGAGTAGAAT
Organism: Blastobasis lacticolella; assembly: GCA_905147135.1. Lineage (NCBI taxonomy): Eukaryota > Metazoa > Arthropoda > Insecta > Lepidoptera > Blastobasidae > Blastobasis > Blastobasis lacticolella. Next base: position 1,082,805 of record LR990043.1, read on the forward strand.
AGCACCAACCTCTTACATTCGTGGGTGTCGTACAACGCGACTAACGTTTTCGAGGCAAAAGGCCTAGAGTGTCCGTAGGCTAGAAAATGGGCAGAAGCAGCGTTTTCCATTGTCATATTTATAACACTGCGATCTCCAACCCGCCCGCCAAGCGTGGAGATTATGGCAATCACCACCCCTTTCGAGGGCCCTGAGTCCAGCAGTGGACTGTTATGGGCTGTGATGATGATGATGATGATGATGACATAATGCTTCTATCGCAGACACGGAGCCGGTGAAGTGCGAGTCGTCGTGCGACGACCCGTTTCATCGCAACGGCGGCGACGACGCCGAGCATTCGCCAGATGACTTCGATCGAGACGTAATTTACCATTTACGTGTTTTATTTTATATTGTACTAGGCTAGTATTATGGTAACGAAGCGGGCGAGGATGGAATATGTCTGGGATATATTCTCGCGCTGTGACATCTCAATAGCTAAAAAAATCCAGTAAATAGTCACTGAAATTGATTTTCGACAATATACGACTGCCGAGGATGGTTGAGAAAATATTTTTTGGCGGTAATTGACATTTCAATGTCGTTATTAATGGAGTTTTGTGGCTAGCAAAAATGTCGAAATTCTCTTTAATTTTGTAGTACAGCTCTTAAAAGCCAAATTTGTCATGAGACATCAGTGCTATGATAGTTTTTAAATCCCGACGAAAATAAAGGGAAGTTATAAGTTTGACGTATGTGTCTGTGGCTTTGTGTATCTGTCTGTAGCATCGTAACTGCAGAACGGATGGACCGATTCGAATGCGGTTTTCTCTACTATTTGAAAGGCAGTAAAGATGGTTCGCAGAATCGTTTAATTAAAATCGGTTCATTAGTTTAGAAAATATTTGAGTAACCTTGGTCTCTTAAATATGTTTTTGGTTGATAGTTATCTGACTCTTAGTGTCGGTTAGATTATTTAAACATTTCCATTTCCGTACAGGTGGCAGGCCTCCAAGACGCCAGCCACGGATGCGGGGGCCCGCTGAGCTACGCGGTTCGCCTCCGCCTGTACATAGTACAGCCCAAGGGCTTGCAAGAGGGAGAGTTGATTTACGCCCCGCCGCCCCCTACGAACGTCCCGGCGACGCCCGGAGCCATCGTCGACGGTGAAGGCACCGCTGATCTGTTACATGGTGAGTGCTTTGACCTGTCTAGATTTTCCTATAGAATGTCTAGAACACCAAGGCGCTCTTTGTGGGTGTCAAGAAGTGCGTACGCCCAAAGCGCCACCGGCAAGGAAGCGTGCGCATCACCCGTGATTAGGTCTGACGCGGTCCGGATTACCGAGAGGTCGATGGGACCCTGGCTGGAGGTCGGTTACTAGCGAACGCCGGGATTGGTCAATGCGGGTTTTCGCGATTTCAAAATCCACAAGATGGCCTTGGTCTGCTGTCAAAATAAAGTCCTGCCATTGGCTGCACTGGATTCGTCATTTTACGACGGCTTGGGACATGAGGATGCCAAAGATTGATAGAAAACAATTTTTATCAAGTGGTAGGACCCTGCCAAGCCTGAAGAGTCCGCCTCGGTGACACCACCGACTTATCTATTTCTGCTGCCAAGCAACAATGCTTGCGCTGTTGTGTTCCAGTTTTAAGGATAAGGTAGTCAGCGCAATTACTGGCACGAGGCATTTATGTTAGCCCTCACAGTGACCCACCTGTGACGTGAGGATGCCGAAGATCAGGCGATATGAGGAAGAAACAGTTGTATGATGATGGTTAGCGAACATCAGGTGGGATGCCATATCGTGCAGGTTGAGGGTTTGCAGGAAGGAGAGCCGGTATAAACACACTACTTATGAAACTGTAGCAGGGCCCATCTAGGTGGAAGTAAGACAATTGGTATTAATCCTTACGTCTTATAAAAGAGTCGCTTTTCGGACGCGAGTTCGTATTTAGGCGGCCGGCCAACGTTATCTGGAAGAGATCACCAGAACCGATGAGACCGCCTTTGCGTGCAATTTTGTTTTTCTACATTTTTATGCAGGTTTATCTTTAATGTGTGCAATAAATTATCTACCTCTGTTATTTTTAATGTGTGTACTATAGTTTTTACTTCTACCCTCAGACCTGTTATTTATAACGTATGTAATAATTAGTTGGTACTTCCACCCCCAGGCCTGTCCTCGCTAGCGCTGGAAAGTGGCAGCCCCACCCCGCTGGACACGCTCCAGCAGCAGACCGCCCAGCTGCAGAGCCTGCTGATGAGGGGGCGCGACCCCCCCGCGGCCGCGGCCCCCCTCGCGCCGCTCGTCCCCGCCGCCCCCCCGCTGAATCTCATGACGCCCGACGCCTTCAGGTATGGGGTTGGGAGATGTGTTGAGGCTAGCCGAAGTCGGAGTCAATAAAAAAGCACGCTAATAACAATGACGAAAGAAATTCCCTGCGCATGAGAGGCCCGGTGGTTCAAATCCTTATGACGGTGCCAGGACATGGGGGTGACGATTGGCCATAATGTGTTGGCTATGCTGGGAAATTCTAGTTCTTATGCTAGTTCTTTTTGGGCATATCTGTCGGCCATTTTATATATCAAAACGCAATATTTGACAGTATGTCCTGTCCTCTTAAAATAAGTTTCTTTCATCATTGGTACAGCGGGTCTAGCTAGCACACATTCTATTTTCGCGATCAAAAGTATAATAGAAAGGAATATATATGGAATTTGACATAAGTTTAATCCCTAATCGACATTTACACTACCAACGCTGCGAAGCCGAACGTAGCCCGTAGCCGACGAGTTCCGATCGGCAGTAGCAATAGTCGCAAAACAATTTGCATCTCGGCCTGATCAGTAGTGCCATATATTAGTTACAAAAAAACCCCGACCTAGTTTACATATACTCAAATATTTATTAAAGTACTGAACCGATTTTAACGAAACGAAGCTATAAACCATCTCGATTAAACTGTCTTTCAAACAAAAATAACCGCATCGCAATCGGTCTACCCGTTCGACAGTTACGATGTCACAGACAGATACACCTCCACACATATACAGAGTGAAACTTATAACACTTCTCTTTTTGGTCGGGGTTTTTTTAAATTTATTTTTTATTATTAAATGTTGGTATTGTCGCAGCTCGCCGGGCAAACGCGAGGACGATGACCCCCCGCTGTCCAGCACGCCGGACCTCAACAAGACTCGCACGTCCAATGCGGGTGAGTGACGCATACATACTGGCTTCTTTTGTACCTAATAATGTGCAGAATTTTTAAAAATTTTAGCATAAATATTGAGCAAAATAAAATAAAATAGAAATCAGTGAAGCGGTTTCTTGTTACTTTATTTATAATCTTAATAAATAATTGAGCAATACAATTAAAAATTGCAAAGTTATTTTGTTTGTGTAGAGAAAAGCCTTACTGATATCTGAAGTCAGTGAAGCTGCATTTCCATTATTTTTAATTTTTAACTTCCTTCCATTTATAACTCTGCCAACAGTGTTGTGGTTTTCTTATTATTTTTTATTGTCAATAGGCTTGCATTTGACCTCAACACTTTGTGGTGCAACACTCCTTTTCTTTAAATTATCATTTCCCATTTTATTAATAAAAAAGTTGTTTCTTATTTTATTTTTATGTTCTGCGAACATTGACAGCTTTCGCTACAAAAAGATGAAAAAAAAAAAATTTTTTTTTCCATACAAAGCAGATAAAAAAAAATGATTTATTTTTATTTTATTTTCTTTATTTTTCCTAGGCGTGGCGGGCCCCGTCTCGCCCCCGCCCGGGCCGGCGCGGGCGGCGTCGGGCGGCTCGAGCCCCAGCCGGGAGGTGCGCGACATCATGGCGCACGAGGACAGCGCCTACTACAACCACCGGATGGTATGCCCGCCATGTTCTCTCTCTCTCTCTGCCAGGCGGGGCGGGCCCCGTCTCGCCCCCGCCCGGGCCGGCGCGGGCGGCGTCGGGCGGCTCGAGCCCCAGCCGGGAGGTGCGCGACATCATGGCGCACGAGGACAGCGCCTACTACAACCACCGGATGGTATGCCCGCCATGTTCTCTCTCTCTCTCTGCCAGGCGGGGCGGGCCCCGTCTCGCCCCCGCCCGGGCCGGCGCGGGCGGCGTCGGGCGGCTCGAGCCCCAGCCGGGAGGTGCGCGACATCATGGCGCACGAGGACAGCGCCTACTACAACCACCGGATGGTATGCCCGCCATGTTCTCTCTCTCTCTCTGCCAGGCGGGGCGGGCCCCGTCTCGCCCCCGCCCGGGCCGGCGCGGGCGGCGTCGGGCGGCTCGAGCCCCAGCCGGGAGGTGCGCGACATCATGGCGCACGAGGACAGCGCCTACTACAACCACCGGATGGTATGCCCGCCATGTTCTCTCTCTCTCTCTGCCAGGCGGGGCGGGCCCCGTCTCGCCCCCGCCCGGGCCGGCGCGGGCGGCGTCGGGCGGCTCGAGCCCCAGCCGGGAGGTGCGCGACATCATGGCGCACGAGGACAGCGCCTACTACAACCACCGGATGGTATGCCCGCCATGTTCTCTCTCTCTCTCTGCCAGGCGGGGCGGGCCCCGTCTCGCCCCCGCCCGGGCCGGCGCGGGCGGCGTCGGGCGGCTCGAGCCCCAGCCGGGAGGTGCGCGACATCATGGCGCACGAGGACAGCGCCTACTACAACCACCGGATGGTATGCCCGCCATGTTCTCTCTCTCTCTCTGCCAGGCGGGGCGGGCCCCGTCTCGCCCCCGCCCGGGCCGGCGCGGGCGGCGTCGGGCGGCTCGAGCCCCAGCCGGGAGGTGCGCGACATCATGGCGCACGAGGACAGCGCCTACTACAACCACCGGATGGTATGCCCGCCATGTTCTCTCTCTCTCTCTGCCAGGCGGGGCGGGCCCCGTCTCGCCCCCGCCCGGGCCGGCGCGGGCGGCGTCGGGCGGCTCGAGCCCCAGCCGGGAGGTGCGCGACATCATGGCGCACGAGGACAGCGCCTACTACAACCACCGGATGGTATGCCCGCCATGTTCTCTCTCTCTCTCTGCCAGGCGGGGCGGGCCCCGTCTCGCCCCCGCCCGGGCCGGCGCGGGCGGCGTCGGGCGGCTCGAGCCCCAGCCGGGAGGTGCGCGACATCATGGCGCACGAGGACAGCGCCTACTACAACCACCGGATGGTATGCCCGCCATGTTCTCTCTCTCTCTCTGCCAGGCGGGGCGGGCCCCGTCTCGCCCCCGCCCGGGCCGGCGCGGGCGGCGTCGGGCGGCTCGAGCCCCAGCCGGGAGGTGCGCGACATCATGGCGCACGAGGACAGCGCCTACTACAACCACCGGATGGTATGCCCGCCATGTTCTCTCTCTCTCTCTGCCAGGCGGGGCGGGCCCCGTCTCGCCCCCGCCCGGGCCGGCGCGGGCGGCGTCGGGCGGCTCGAGCCCCAGCCGGGAGGTGCGCGACATCATGGCGCACGAGGACAGCGCCTACTACAACCACCGGATGGTATGCCCGCCATGTTCTCTCTCTCTCTCTGCCAGGCGGGGCGGGCCCCGTCTCGCCCCCGCCCGGGCCGGCGCGGGCGGCGTCGGGCGGCTCGAGCCCCAGCCGGGAGGTGCGCGACATCATGGCGCACGAGGACAGCGCCTACTACAACCACCGGATGGTATGCCCGCCATGTTCTCTCTCTCTCTCTGCCAGGCGGGGCGGGCCCCGTCTCGCCCCCGCCCGGGCCGGCGCGGGCGGCGTCGGGCGGCTCGAGCCCCAGCCGGGAGGTGCGCGACATCATGGCGCACGAGGACAGCGCCTACTACAACCACCGGATGGTATGCCCGCCATGTTCTCTCTCTCTCTCTGCCAGGCGGGGCGTGCCCCGTCTCGCCCCCGCCCGGGCCGGCGCGGGCGGCGTCGGGCGGCTCGAGCCCCAGCCGGGAGGTGCGCGACATCATGGCGCACGAGGACAGCGCCTACTACAACCACCGGATGGTATGCCCGCCATGTTCTCTCTCTCTCTCTGCCAGGCGGGGCGGGCCCCGTCTCGCCCCCGCCCGGGCCGGCGCGGGCGGCGTCGGGCGGCTCGAGCCCCAGCCGGGAGGTGCGCGACATCATGGCGCACGAGGACAGCGCCTACTACAACCACCGGATGGTATGCCCGCCATGTTCTCTCTCTCTCTCTGCCAGGCGGGGCGGGCCCCGTCTCGCCCCCGCCCGGGCCGGCGCGGGCGGCGTCGGGCGGCTCGAGCCCCAGCCGGGAGGTGCGCGACATCATGGCGCACGAGGACAGCGCCTACTACAACCACCGGATGGTATGCCCGCCATGTTCTCTCTCTCTCTCTGCCAGGCGGGGCGGGCCCCGTCTCGCCCCCGCCCGGGCCGGCGCGGGCGGCGTCGGGCGGCTCGAGCCCCAGCCGGGAGGTGCGCGACATCATGGCGCACGAGGACAGCGCCTACTACAACCACCGGATGGTATGCCCGCCGCGCTCTTTCCATGTCAATCATACAACGCCATTCCTGTCCACCTGCAGGGTCAATTTAGTGATGGGACTCGAGTCGGAAATTTGTGTTCGACTCATCTGGCGAAATTTAGAATTATGATTCGAATTTATTGATGATACGAATCGATATGGTGATTCGAATCTATACGAATATTAACAAATAAAAATACGTTGTGGAAAACTTAGATAAATCGAATTGTGAATTTACTTTACCTTATAAGTTTGCCGAGCAAGTAAAGATTCGAATAAGCTCGCGGATTCGAATCAGATTGTAGATTCGAATCAACTACACAGTTCGAATCAAGCGATGATTCGAATCAACATAAAATCTCGTTCGAATCGAATTTCGACCGTCATCATTTGCATCATTCGATGTGATTCGAGTCCTGTCTCTATAATGCCTCCCTATCCATCTTCCACAACTTTCCTTTCCTTGGCCAATCCTCAGAAAAGGCGCTCGCGCTTATCCATATGTCTATCAGAATTAACATAGCATCGACAAGCGAACCAATGTCACCGACATAGCCCGAAAGATTGTCAAACTTAAGTCACCACTGCCACAGCAGGACCTCGCAGAACAGATGGAGCAGTACAGTTCTCGAGTGGCAACCACATACCGAAAGACCTGCGTGGATAGGCCTTCCACAAGGTGGACCGATCTTATTCTAGACACCTAACTTATCATGTTTCTGAGATAGCACTTATGCGCTTATTACACATTCCTAAATTCAGTGACAGAATTCAGAAACAAAAAGCGTGAGAGCAAATCAAAGTGGAATGTATTGCTCATAGAATAAGGTCCATTTTTGTATCACTTATATTAAGACGCGACGCTCCGCTTTTCAAAAACCCGAGATACAAAAATGGACCCTATCCTATGAGCAATACATTCCAATTTTATTTGCTCTCACGCTTTTTGTTTCTGAATTCAGTCACTGAATTTAGGAATGTGTAATAAGCGCATTACTCCTAATTTGCCCCATTTCTGAGATACCAAGCCCCCCTTTTAACCTTCCCCCCCTTGCCCCCAGGAGGACGAAGAAGAGGACTCCCCCCCCAGGGAGGAGGACGCGGCTCCCAACGGGGAGCTGTACCCCGCAGCGGACCCGGTGCCCACTGCGCCGGCCTTACCCGCTATTAATAATAGTCAGTGTTATCTATACTGTTACTTCTTACTCTTCTATACTTCTGTGCTTTTCTTTACTTCTGTACTATTCTGGACGTAACTAAACGTAACGCAAAATCCGCATGTAACTAAAGACTACATCCGGTCATATGATCTGGGCTATCTTATTGATGTGATCATCACCATCATCACAAGCGGTCAATTCCGGTTTCTGTTATTGTCCGCTTTCCAGCTCTTTCTCGCGTCGTTGACTTTAGAATTTGACTCGGCGATCGCAATCCATCGCTGCTTGGCTTTCCCGCGGGAACTCTTTCCCGATACCGGGAGGTTTAGGCAACTATTTCCTACTTATCCCTGGGGCTTTAGCATCACGTGGCCCATTCAACGTGTGTGGTAAACGGACTGATGGAAAGCGGCTACCGTAGTCCAGGACATTGCAACTTAAGGGGAGGGGATACGGTGCCGGCTAATTACGAAACGCTGTTGCGAACAATTCTCTGATTGTAATGATTGAAATTGTTACTTTTGCGGTTATGTATGATCGATTTCATGGGTTCAGTTGCTAACAAAATTCCATTACAATAAATTGAAACTATTAAATCGATGATACGTAAGCGCAAAAGTAGCAATTTCAATAATTGAAATCAGAATTGTGGCAACAGAGTTACGTAATGCCCATCCTTGTAGACATGCCATTTGAAGCACCCCAAGCATGTTATAGTGCAATGGAAAGACTTCGGGAGGGAGTTCATTCCAAATCTTACACCAGCATTTTGTTTTATCCGCGATGTCTCACACCAAGATAGCCACTTAAGCTATCCTATCATTATCATTATCTTGGCGTTAATGTCCCGGTTTTGTTCTCAACGACAGCCCGGGGTCCACCTCGACCATGGTCTAACATTTGGCGATCAGTTAATTACAGTGGATCGACAACCATCTGACCTCCGTGACCCTGCTACCAGGGGAACCTGACCAGATCGGATCATGGTTACAAATTCAGTTGCCTGAATTTGCAGGTTTCATCACGATGTTTTCCCTCATGTTAGAATACAACTAATGTACTCTCAGAAAAGAGTCACACGGCCGCAGCGGGATTCGAACCCTCGAACCGCCTGGCTACCGACGCTGTCAAGCTATCTGAAGATTACGAGTATGAACTTGCATATTGTTGTCACAGGCAACGACACATTATGGCCGTTGATATCGCTGGCGCAAATCAGCGAGGCCAATCAGCGGAACGCGCACCCCCCCGCGCCCGCGCACCCCGCGCCCGCCCCCGCCGCCGCCGCCGCTCCCGCGCCCGCCCCCGCGCCCGCCCCGGCGCCGGACCGACCGCCCAACGACGAGGTGGGTACTGGTAGGCGGTTGTGGGGTTTGTTTATAGGGTGTATGGAGCGGGGAGTTCATATTGATGGCGCACCCGCGCCGGACCGCCCGGCTAATGACGAGGTGGGTGCTGGTAGTTGGTTTTAGGGTTTATTTACAGGGTTCGGTGAAGTGGGGAGTTCATATTGATGTCGCGCCCGCGCACCCCCCAGCCCCCGCCCCCGCGCCCGCGCCGGACCGCCCGCCCAACGACGAGGTGGGTGCTTGTAGTGGATTGTTGGGTTTGTTTACAGGCGTCGATGAAGAGTGTGTCTTGGAGGGTTCTATAGGTGTGCTTACCGTCGCGGAGTGCCAATCAGCTTCCGAGTCTGGTCAAAGGCCAACCAGTGGAATGCCCCCGCGCACCCCGCGCACCCCGCGCCCGCCCACGCCAGAGCGTCCGCCCAACGACGAGGTGGGTGCTGCTAGTCGATTGTGGGGTTTGTTTACAGGGTTCGGTGGAGTGGGGGGTTCTTCAGGGGTACTTCAACAAATTATACACCTAAACTTTCCTCATGATTCAGTCTGTTGGTGAAAACCACATGAAAATCCGTTTAGTAGCCGTTGGCTATGGCTATCAGTCTCGCAATCACGCTGCCACTAGACTACTAGCCACTGCGGCTATTGCTATTCTACAGAATATGACAGGTTGCTTCCGGATTTACGATATCCATCTTCTTGAAATTGACACCCAGCGGTCCTAACCTAAAAGTTAACCAACGCAAGCTGATGCCGGTAACTGGATGGGTGACCGAACTCCTGCACCACAACGAGCTCGCCAGACGTTAGGTGTGCCTTCTAATGTGTTAGCTTTATGGTCATCAACAATGACAGTGAGGGAGTACTATGTTATTCTTAAATTGTTGTAGGTGCGCGCGAGTGGACTGTCGGCCGCCGATAGGACAAGATTGGAAATACTCGAGAGGAAACTGGACAAATTGTGTGGTGAGTCACATTTCTAAATATTTTGGAACAGTCCCATTGACCCCAAATATTGCCCCCAAACCTAACTATCTTTTTCACGCTTGTGGTAAGTTGCGACAAGTGTGAAATATTTGTTGAGTTAGATACATTTACTAACAGACAATTGCACAAAAATACTTTAAAAAAGTTAAACCTCTGCAAAAATGAAAAAAAAAAGGTTACATAAAATATGTCCGATAAACGTACCCCTTAACACTTTCGCTGCGGCCGAAGCAACAGTCGCGTCCCAAATCGGCGCTATACTTAGCTCTGCTGTAGCATCTCTAGTATTTGAGTTAGCATTGGAAGTACTAACCCCTCACCCTCTCGTCGATAGACCTGGTGTCGGCCCAAGGCACGGAAGTGCGTCGGCTGGCGGGCGCGGTGGGCGCGGCGGGCGCGGCGGGCGGCGCCAACGGAGCATTGGACGATGCTTTGGCGGCGCACGCGCGGCACACCGCCACCGCGTTGCAGGCCGCGCTCGATGATGGGTGAGCATTTATTATTCAATTGCTTCCTCCAGACTGGCTGTTTACACTAAAACGTCTGGAGAGCCGACCACTACACAACCATTGCGACTGGTGTGGCACCGATATATTATGTAATGTGTTTGTGGTGTGTAAATAAATGTGTCTATTCTATTCTATTATATATACGGGTGTAGCCAAGATGACAATCACTAGCAGTCATACCCGGCTTTTGTCGTCATACTTTGCCAACTCGATTTCGCCCTGTTTTCAGCATGCTCCCTTCGGAATCCGTTATCTCATCTCTGATTCAGTTCAGATTTGTAAAACCATCGCTTCTTGGACCTCCCACTATTCTCTGATACTGGAAGCTTTATTTCTCATATATCTCTCCCTCGATATCACAAGGGAAGCTCCCCGGTCAGTGCGAGGAACGATTTGTTTAAAGCATCAGCTGGATATTGGATGCGGCAATCCGAGGAAGGGTACATTAGCACTCATTGGGGGAGGCCTATATCCAGCAACGGATTAGAATAGAGCGGAGTGTCACAGGGCTCTGTTTTAGGACCACATACGGAGAGTGAGCGGAGTCCCACAGGGCTCTGTTCTGGGACCACATACGGAGCGTGTGCGGAGTGCCACAGGTCTCTATTCTGGGACCAAATGCGGACTGTGAGTGGAGTGCCACAGGGTTCGGTTTTGGGTCCATATCCGTCGCGGAAGCGTCTTACCCCATCGACAGTTACCGTAGTCACCGGTGCGTCTCAACGCATCGACAGCCATCGTATCTAACACTAGCGATCCGCCCCGGCTTCGCACGGGTACCACTACGGGTACACGGGTTACTTTCAAGCGAAAATTATTCGATTCCGCACACGACCGCTGCGTAGGGAGCCGCGCGGCACTTTATTTCTTGACATTGACTCCCCTCCCGTGCCCCGTGCTGCCTAGATAGCCGAGCGGACTGAGCGGCGAACACGCGACTTTTTTCTAATATTCACATTTTTAAACTCGTGATATCTTTCGAATGGAATATCTGAATTGAATAATTCAAAAAGTTATATAAAGGTATTGAAGCAGTCGTGAATATGAAGTAATTGATTTTGATAAGGATTAATACCAAGGTACAAATAAAGAGCGTTTTTTAGCGGCGACATTTCAATTAAATTTTGAAAATAAAAGAACCCTTATTGTGACATAACTATAATAGTTAGACATATACTGTCGCGACACTTTTTGTAGATAATGATGTGTTCTGCAAAGTTGTAGTACATTATTTTGTTCTATCATCAATAGTTTTCGCAGCACACGCGATGTAAGGAATTTTTTGGGTATTTTTTTACACCTTGGGTTACATTATTGGAGTTTTATTAATGGTCCGTAATTTTTTAGAAAATATAATATAGCCTATGTCACCCGGGGATAGTGTAGCTTCCCAACGGTGAAAGAATTTTTGAAATCGGTCCAGTAGTTTCGAAGCCTATTCAATACAAACAAACAAGCAAACAAAAAATCAAACCTTTCCTCTTTATAATATTCATCATCACAGCCCGTAACAGTCCACTGCAGGACTTAGGCCTCTCCCACGAAAGGGGAGGTTATTGCCATAATCTCCACGCTTGGCAGGCGGGTTGGAGATCGCAGTGTTTAAATATAACAATGAAAAATGCTGCTGCCCATTTTCCAGACTACGGAGACTCTTGATCTTTTGCCTCGAAAACATAAGTCGCCTTGTACGACACCCATAAGTGTAAGGGGTTGGTGCTATTCCACTCTGCCGGACACCACACGGCCTAATAATATTAGTATAGATATAGATTAACATATCCGGGTGTCCCCCAGATGGGAGCGCATAACGCGCGTGGGCGAGGCGGCGACGGCGCGCGCGGCGGCGGCGGCGGGCGCGGGCGCGGCGCGCGCGCTGGAGCCGCTGGCGGCCGCGCTGCGCCGCGAGTTCGCCGCCAAGGTGGCGCAGGCGGATGAGCAGCTGCAGAAGAATATCGAGCGGATGGCCAACAGCAAGGTTCGTGCAAGCGATTTTACCTTGGGGAATGCTTCTTTTGTGTACACTATTATGCATGGGCGTAGGAAGAGGTGGGGCCGGGTGGGCCGTGCCCACCCCAGAATGGTCTGGTGCCCACCGGTATGTAAAGATTTAATCAGGCTGATTCGTGTTCACTGACTACATTATCGATCGACTTGGCTTCATCGGCCACCTCAGGGGCCAGGCCCCCCATGAAAAATAGCCCTAGTAGATATTTTGCGGGGTTTTTAGCTATGCCGCGCCGGACTATTAAATTTACATACAGTTATTCAACTGGCTACTAAGTAGTCAGTTTCAAACTGTTTCCAACAGTTGTAAACAATTAAACAATTTGGCGCAAACCAAAAAATGGAGCACACGGAAACTGTTTCAAGAAGTTGACAAATATCGGTGGCTCCCACACCTTAAAATGGCGGTATGTTAATTTAATTACGTAATGGACAACTTTATGGCACAATGGTACACAACAGTTATATATACAACTCAATATTTTTAACTGTCTATAACTATTAGCGGGTATCCGGCCGTATACATTGGTGTACCACAGGGTTGTTCTGGGGCAACGGACGATGATGGAGCGCCTGCGCATATAACCCCAACCAAGTATTAGCAAATAGCCGGGCATAGGGATTGGAGTACCACAGGGATCTGTTCTAGTTCCACATGCGATGATCAAAAGCCTGAGCAAGTCAACCCGATCAAGCATTAGCGAATTGCCGGCCATAGAGAGAGGAGTACCGCAGGGTTCTGTTCTTGGCCCACAGACGGTGATTGGGCGCATGAGCAAATCAATAACCCAATCACATATTAGTGGATAGTTGATCATAGAGAGTGGAGTTCCACAGGGTTCTTTTCTGGGCCTACAGACAATGATGGAGCGGTTAAGCACATCGATAGCCCAATCGCTGTCCGAGATAATCCGCGAGTCGCTGCGGACCGTTATTCAAACAAACAGATAGACAGCGACACACAAACTATTCCTCTTTATAATATTTATTCGGTGCAGCGTGTGCCAAATTGAAATCGCCAACTGAAGGAATTATCTGCAATCCTTTCAGAACTCTTGAACACCTCCCATGCCCCGCTTGATTATTTAAATACACTCAACGTTTTATGTTTTTATTTTAAAAAGATCCAAATTCTACATTCTACAAAATAAAATTGAACTTTGGAGGCTATTAATTTGTATTTGAATGCAGAATTTGGGCCTTTTTTAATAAAAATATATAAAATATCCAGCAGGACATAGGAGATGTTCAGTGGCAACGATAGCAGATAATCCCTTCAGTCGGCCATTTCAATTCGGCACACGATGCTCCTGTCTCGGTCATCATGGTCGGCCATAGAAACCGGAGTCCCCCAAGGTTCTGTTCTCGGCCCACAGACGGTGATGGAGCGGCTGAGCACGTCGATAGCGCAATCGCTGTCGGAGATGGTGCGCGAGTCGCTGCGCGCCGCCATCCTGGACAGCGTGGTGCCGGCCGTGGAGCGCGCGCACGCCGGCATGTTCCGGCAGCTCAACCACGCCTTCCAGCAGGGGACCAAGGAGTGTGAGTATGGCGGATGTGTATTACAGCTTACATGTTTGGGTGCCAGTCTTTGGTGGATCAATTTGGTCTAGATCTGGCTTGGCCAGTAGTCGGCCACGGCAACGTGCCAGTTTTAGGTGGTGAATTTGTGATACAGCGCTGATTAGAGAAAAAAGGGGAATGTTATTTTTTGCTGTGACTTTAATGATTCTAATTGTAGCACAGTGAGCAATTCAAAGGAACGAGATATAAAAAACTCTCCTATAAAGAAGGTGAAGGTTTTGATGCTTTGATGCTTTCAAACTCGCAATCTGTTTATGCGGCACAGCATCAGTAGCTGTAGCAGCAGTTGTATGAAATCACCTCTTGCTCACAAAAAACGCTTTTTGCTGTTAGTATTTATTTACCAAAAGTAGCCTTGTCATGCTGGAGGTGCTTTGGTGCTTTCAAATTCGAAATTTGTGTTTGCGGCACAGCAGCAGTAGCAGTTGTATGAAATCACTTCCTGCTCCCAAAAAAAGCTTTTTGTTCCGAGTTTTGATGCACCAAAAGTAGCTTTGTCATGCTGGAAAGGTATAAAAAGGAATAGGAATAATTTTGTTTACTCTATTTCAAAATATGCATATGAGTTTTCGACGCGAAAGAGTGAGATAATAGTTTTTACGAAACATTTAATTTACTATGGAATATGTCGCGAAAAATTACGTTATCATGCACTCTTATTAAGACACCCAGTTCGATAATATGTGTCCCCCTCCACAGTCCTCTCCCACACGGAGTCCTGCGCCCGGGCGGCGGCGGAGCGCGGCGGAGCGCTGGCCGTGGCGGGGCTGGCGGCCGCCGTGGAGCGCCACGGCGCCGCCCTCGCGCACCAGCAGCCCTCGCCGCACCAGCTCACACAAGCCATGCAGGAGGTCACACACAAGTAAGTATTAGTACTGATAGTAGTGTGCCATAGGGCTATGTATTGAGACCTTACGCGAAGCGTGACCGAAGTGCCACAGGGCTCTGTTCTGGGACCAACTACGAAGCTTGAACGGAGTGCATCAGGACTGTGTTCTGGAACCATACGCGGAGCGTAACCGGAGATTAAATAAAACTAGACAGACGTTAATTAAAAAGTCTGTATTAAAAAAACTCAACATAATGTTTCTTTAAAAGAAAAAAAAAACAATATTAATAATGAACAGTTAACTTGGCGATAATATCCTGGTTGTGATCTCGCGTGCGTGGGTCTGATTTCCGCCTTGACTAAAAACGAACATTCCAACGGGAAGCAATTATGATTTCTCTCTTTAAAACTAATCTCATTATGTGTTTTTACAGTTTTTGGCTATGCTTTACCACAACAACTTAGGCCGTAAGCGTGTTTGTGCCAGTGGTATAAATAATTTTTTAATAAATTAATTTTCGTCACCAGCGTGCTCGAGAAGGAGATGACGTGGTGGCGCGAGCAGGCGCGCTCCGTGGCCGCGCAGATGTCGCGCGCGCACTCGCCCGCGCCGTCCGCCAGCACCGCGCAGGACCGACAGGTACGCACGCACGAGCACGCACCGGCACGCACGCACACGCACGCACCGGCACGCACCGGTGGAGCGCGTACGAGTCGAAGTCATTGTCTTAGTGTCTATGGCTGAGTTATGGTTTTGGTATTTGAGTGACATGAAAAATGTTTAGGCCGAAAATATTGATAAATCCTTTTATAGTCCATTCGCGTTAAGAAAATAGTGAGTAAAGGTGTTCTCACAGGGGAGTAAAAGTTCAAATAATTTATATATTAAAAATTATCAAGTTTATTAATGGATAAAAATAAACTTCATTGTCTTAAATAACAAATAAGCGGCGTGCTATGCAGCCAGTCTAATATTTGCTGTTTGTTCCAACCTGTTTGTGCTGTTTGTTGTTGTGAGGTATTCATTTATAATATTTACTGCCGTCAATTAGTCACTGTAAACTTAGCTTTCCAATTTGATGCGACCCGTTTGGTCGAGGGGCGGGGCTAGGCTGGCGGACAACATAGACTCACTATTTTCTTATCGCGAATGAACTATAGTTCACGTTAATATCTACAAATACTAGACGACAATTTTACCCGAATCGCTGTGGTTTCAAAAATTTCATTGGATTTGTAAAATTTTGACAGAAACAAAATGGCCGCTGCTATAACCGAAAGTCGCATTTACTGTATCGGTATGAAGCACACCAACCCCCCAGTAGCGCTACCGAGGTCGTCTGTCAAAATAAAACCATACCATTGGCTAGAAAGGACCATATAATTTAACTGTATTTTACTTGCACCTGGAGGATTCACCACAATAATAGACTATTTATTTCCAAAACAAGGATAAATAAGGTAGTGAGCAGGGTTTAGAAATTTATCTCCTCGCCCGTTACTATCGTTTTGTAGAAAAAATGTACATGCTTTGCTATTAGGCATATTATCTTTTTGCAGAGGCCACATCGTAATGTGTCAAGGAATTGTGTTCAAGAGTCCTTGCCATTCGTTTTACAAGTAATGTTTTATTGTTACATGTATCATTTTAGCGTAGATTCAAAAGCGGTTCATAATGTACAGGTTCAGATTTGGTCAAATCGTAGATTTATCATTTATCAAGTATATTGTCTTTGAAAAGTAACGCAATTATTTATGTATAAATTGTACTTAGTTTGTGCTATCATGGGTTAGGTTAGGGGATTCATTTGTGAAGGGTACATTTATCATTATAATGGGGGCTAACACTAGATGGCACCACTGACGAGTAAGGTATCTTGTTAAAACATGTCAGTCAGTAAGCTCTAAGTTATATTTTAGCCAGTAAAAGGCAGTGACCATACTTTATTCGCCAATGGCGTCAATTGGTGACCAAAAATATATCTGACAGATCTAAGAAATAACTGGACATGAGAGGAATGTTGCGGAATCTGTGGCACTTTGATATCGTAGTTATTTCATGTCCATTTATTTCCTAAATCGATTATCAGCCTCCAGTGCTTAGAATTATCATTTTTCTATCATTATATCATTATCATCTTTGATTCATTTTATTGTTGTTGCTCCGAAACTACGACTTCGTATTTCATTTTTCCAGTACGAAAAGGACGCTTTTTGCTGCGAGAGTTTTTGCACGTCAAAAACGTCCCTCTCCTACTGGAGCGGTGTTGAACAATGAACTATTCTTCATAAAACACTGTAATTGCTGAGGGTTTCCACGATTTCAGATAGCGCTAGTGAGGCGTAAGGTCTGTTGTCAAAATACAGAAACAACTGCCATAACATTAATCTATTCCATCCAATAACAGGGCTTTATTTTGACAACGCTTTATTTTTACGTCGCACTAACGCCATCACGACCACTCTAGCATCACGAAAACCCCCACCATACAGCAGCGACACACTGCCAGGCCTCAACTAACCACCCCCACCCCTACAGATGCAAGTGGCCCAAATCCAGTCCCTAATGGGCGGCGGGGACGTGAACGGTGCGTTCCAACTCGCGCTTTCCGCGGCCGACCTCTCGCTGGTGGTGGCGGCGTGCCGCGGCGCCGAGCCCAAGCGTGTGTTCGGCCCGCCCTGCCTGCTGAGACAGCATGTATTGCTGTCGTTGGTGCAGCAGCTGGCTGCCGATATGACCAGGGATACGCAACTGAAGCACAGGTATGGGGGGACGTGTGGTGGGTATGGGTGTAGGGGGGGAGTGTGGCAGGAGACACGCAGCTCGAGCCCGCGCGCGTGTTCGGCCCGCCCTGCATGCTGAGACAGTAAGTAAAAGTAAGTAATAACTCTTTATTGCACACACAAAAGTAAAAGATACATAAAAGAAAAACATATAACAATTTATATGCGCGTGTTTGGCCCGCCCTGCCTCAGCGCCCTGCCTGCTGAGGCAGCATGTGTTGCTGTCGTTAGTGCAGCAGTTAGCGGCCGATATGACTAGGGACACGCAGCTGAAGCACAGGTATGGGGGGAGTTGGGTGGGGCACGGGTGTAGCCCACTACACGCAGACGCAGCTCAGGCACGGGTGTGGGGGGAAGCAGCTCGGGCACTGGTATGGGGGGACGCGGCTTGAGCACGGGTGTGGAGGGACGCGGCTCAGACAGCTGCTGGCTGCGGACATGACGAGGGACACACAGCTCGAGCATAGGTATGGGGGGAGTTTGGCCAGGGATACGCAGTTCGAGCACAGATGTGGAGAAGTGTGGTGGGTGACGGTTTGGGACGACAGACGACTTTTAAGGGACCCGCAGCTCAAGCACAGGTATTGCGCCGACGTAGCCGGGGACACGCAGCTCGAGCACAGGTAGTTTGAACCCTTCGAATTTGTCACCCAATCACACTTGCCACAGCTTACCACGACTGTGAAAGAGATAGCTAATTCAATCGGAATTAAAATTTCCTAAAAGGTTGTAAAATACGGCGCCAGTATCCCAAAGAAGACCAGCACCCGCAGCATGACCGGCTTTGTTGCGCGCAAGTCAGCGAATAAACGTTGTACTGCTTTTATTTGCGTTGAAGTAAACGAGACACATTCTCGCGCAATATAGCCCGTCGCGTAAACCCATGTCCACTTTTTGTTCTCTATCGAATAACTTCGTTTTAAATCTGATTGTGTTTAAAATTTATACAGGTACCTAGAAGAAGCTGTGATGAATCTCGACACGACCAATCCTGTCACTCGCGAGCACCTTCCCGTGGTGATTAGGGAGCTGCAGAAGCAGATCTTGGCGTTCATCAACGCGAACCCCTCGCACAACCTCAACAGACAGTTCAATTTGCTCCTCATGGCAACCGACTCTCTCCTCACGGCCAAGGTGTGACGGCTGGAAGGCTATACCTTACCACTCGGGACAAGCCCGTGATCAAACTGTGATTGTGTCAATTGTGTGATTGTGACTCGGGTCTGTGCTGTCCCGTGACGGGTCTGTGAAGTACCAGTGACTTGTGAAAATGTCGCGGCGACAAATGTAACGAACAAGTGATGACGCAGTGTTTTTGTATTGTTATAGTGTTGTGTATACTTGACGTAGACTGGACTAGTCCGTGAATCCGGTGTGAATGTGACTTGTGGAGTATTCGGGATGGTAAATGAGTCAAATGAGAAAATTACCTCATAAGTTTAGTAGGTATAAGTGTGACGATATAAGTAACAAACTGATATAAATCAGAGAGCCTTAATCGCACTGCCAATTAAAATTATCTTTGTACCAGAAATTGTTAATGACAGCAAACCATGGCCAGTAAAGGCTTCCTTCATGTGTATTTAATACTCAGCTCTTCAATTGGTTACAGAAATGATAATTAGTTTTGGTGCTTTGTGTAAGAAGTAGTGGTGCATTACTCCTGATAAATATTTGCTCTTTGTTTGTTATAATTTTATAAAATAATTCTGAAAGCATCCCAAAATATCCAAATAGAAATCAACATCAATGAGACAAGAAAATACATTTAATTGTTTTACTTATCATCCGGATTTTTTGTTTCTTTTTTCAATTTTTATTTTAGTATTTTATGCATAGACTTAGAATTGTATTGTTTATGTTGACATTTTTCAAATTTAGTGTGTTAATTTTTGTTTGAAGGTTATAATTACAAGTGTACCTATATTTTTATTTTACTGATCAATTGTATGATTTCTTTTACCATTATTAGTGTTCATTTCTTAACTATTTAGTGTCATATGAAGAAGCTACAAGTCTCCATAAATTGATGTTGTAATTAATTTACAACATACTACTGTATTCATGAGAATCTAATTTTGTAACATATTGCTATTATTTTTATACTCACAATTTAAGTTGTAACTGTAGCTGGTGGCTGTTTGTACTATAAATAGGACACTCAAAAAGACTTGAATGAATGATCAGAAATATTGTATAAAATATTTATAAAATTAAAGTTACTTTGTTTAAAATCTTTTTGTTTGATATTTTTACCCATTGCAGACAATTCTCGGATTTTCATCATCATCGTCTCAGTTGTAGGAGGTTGTCCACTGCTGAACATTTGCACCCATTCCTTTTACAGTAATAGATTCTGTGGCTCCTGCATTTAATACCTACAACTTATAAGAGTTATTTTGGGATTTCATTGACAAAATAATAATAATCTTTGTGATAATGTCCAGGTTGTGCTGTCGCGCACAAAGGCCCGGGATCCGCTTTGATCATGATCTAGGCTTGGCATCTTAGGTAATTATAGCAGGTGGGTATAATGGAGCGACTGCCATCTGACCTGTGCCCCTGCTACTAGGGGATATGACCAGATTGAATTATGGTTACACATTCAGTCGCCTGAATGTATAGGTTTTATTGCGATGTTTTCCATCACCATAAGAGCATCGGTTAGTGTTTAACTAATGTAAGTAAATAACTCAGAAAAGATTCTACTTGTACATATAATAATAATGTCAACATTTGCCTGCCCTTATCCCATTCATTTGGGGTCGACATATAATCATGAAAATCCTACTTATGTATGACAGAGGAACACAGGCTATAATTTATCCTGTAATTCATTGTGGTTCCTGTGGGAATGGATCTGGAACGTAATAACCGAATTTTATCCATACAAAGTCTTGAAAAATTCAGCTAGTATCTACTTAAATAGTTTATTTACACATTTAGTTAGATAGATAGATGTAACCGGGCTGTTTTCGCATTCTGACGAACTTGCGCCTATTCTGCGTGGATATGGTGTGCTCCAAGATACCCTATTACATCTTCCATCCCAACTCCTCCAGGAAACGTAGCAAACGTGCCTGTTCCTCCCGCAGGCAGGCTCTGTACAGGGGGGCTGTCGGTGAGACCTATGGTAAAGAGGTGTTTACTAAATGGACCGTGTCCTGTTAAAGCTCCGGTTACCAGACAGAGTTGCTTTTTGGTTAGTTTTAAGAGCCTGTCCGAGAGGGAGGGGTTAATTTTCGGTAGAGCCTCTTGGCTTGTCTGCATACCTCTAGTGATGACCAGAGTTGGTTATGTTTTACCTTGATTCTATCCACCAGGTGTTTACGGGTCCATGCGAATGGCATAGGTAGAATTGGTTCAGGGCCTTCGTACTAGAGCCTCTTCTGGCCAACTCGTCAGCTGCATCGTTTATAACATTTAGTTTTGTTCACTGAAGATGTGTCCTAATCCGAAATGTTAGGGGTCAGTGCAAACCGAGGAAATGGTGAATAGCAGTCATGTTCATGATTTCTGCTGTTTCCTGGATTTGGAAGTATGGATGCCATCATCACAAATCAGAATGTGCTTCAATAGTTTCAGAGATATTTCATGTTCAATGTGGTCCTACTGGAGTGACATTGCATATGGCCACATAATAAATAAATAAAACCTTTATTTATACAAGAACAAATGGAGCATTTTACATTAACCTGATTTTACAAACACTTGCTTTTACCTGGTCGCTCAGTCTCACTTGGTCAACCCACTGCCCCCATTAACAGCTTATATGCACCCTGGAGTAAGGGGCTCATGCACCCTACAACCTGTTTTTGACCAAACTAAATTTACTTGCTATTTAATAAAAAATTGAATGATGCTATTATAATGTTTATTTACATATTTAATTATAGTTACAATATACTTAATAACATTATTATTCTATGAAAAAAAATTAATAACATTACACATGTCATGTATGTGGCATGGTCATACATATTGTGGCAATATAATGCTTGAAAATCTTCACAAAATAAAACAGATACTTAATTTTAATAATAAGTGGCACTGTTGAAGATATAATAGAGGTTCTTTCTTGGATAGTGATAAAACAGCGAGTTCAGTCTTTACAGAAGATACCTTTTTCTTTGCTACCTGAGAATATATAATTTGTGTTGATCAGGACAAGTATAGGTATTTATAAAAAGTGAAATTTTAATTCTCATAATAACCAGTGATGGATTATGTACATAGATACATAGTCTACTGAATTTCATCCACATTTTATTTGACTATTACAATACCTGCTAAGCTTTTTGCTTGAATATTGCTCCCGTAATGGTGCCATGTCTCTGTATCAGACACTGTTTTAGATCCGTTTCTAGACTGACTGTTGGTGGCTTTAGGTTCGGCTGTATTTTGCAGGCTTGTTCAGATAACGCAACGACGATACCTGCTGAGTCAACGTGGGCTGTGCCTTTAGCGGCTAAACAGAGGCCTTGGTGGTCGGCTATCAGGCAACCATTTACGTCAGGTGTCGACATAATGTCTTCGACTACTTTGTCTAGTTCTTTTTCCATTGTTTACGTAGCGATAGATATTTTTGTTGCAATTAATATCAGCTGTCCAACAATATTATTTACAACACACAAAACAACACAAAGCAACGAACAATGGATATGAAGTGACAGATGTCACTTCGTTCTATAATTTGATTTTCTTCTTTTCAGAAATATGTAGAGGTATTTACAACTTATACAGCCTTTCCTTTAATCTTTCTTAAAGCGTTGTTATTTTATCCATCCATCCATTTATGCCTTTCCTTAGCGTCAGGGGTTTCTTCTCAGCATCATGTAGACTTTTTCTTATTGGAAAACGACAACGCAATCATTGTTGTAAAAATTGATGGGCGTGGTGGGTTATAGTAGGACTGTCCACACGTAGACTGTAGACACGCTGTACGAATCGCTTTAAAAAAAAAATTAAATAAAAATCTCTGTATGGCAACTAATGCCATGTCTTTTATCCGTCATAGAACGTCATTCATAAAAGTCATAACGAATTTGACTGATTTGAAATATATTGTTTAGGCGATTGGCACATTGGAGCGCAGCATTCATTCTGGCAAAATTTGGAAATATGTGTAATTTTTATATTGTTTTAAATACAATAAAAAATTAAGGAATTCTCCAAATTGTTATAATCTTTTTATAAAATTATATTATTTTGGCGAAAAATAATTAGAGAACTGAGTAACGGAATACCTATTTGACTAACCTGGAGACCTCACTTCACAGCAGCGGCCTATTTGACGCCTTTTTATGTAGAAAGTACAGCGCCAAAAACTTATCTGACCCGCAGTTCGTGTCAAATGTGTCAAAGAAAAAAAACGACGGATCCGCACGAAAGCGCGTGGATGCGTTTTCAGTGTGTTCGACTATGAGTAATTTCCATAGAAACCGATGACAGCTCAAATAACTTTATGTCACGCACTAAAGCACGTCACGCACAACTGTACGGTGGTGCGTTCCAGTGTGCGGATCGCCTAAATAATAATGGACAATGACTGACAAGGACAGATTATCCAATAGATATTGCCATATCCACATTTTATATTTTCTACTACTGTCAGTTGATTCGGACTAAGCGTGGTCCTATTATAGTAGGTAAGTGCAGGGTAAATACCTACTGAACCAAAAGGACTCAAAGTTGATAACTTCAGATATGTTCAACTAGTGTCAAATAAGAAGAGACTTGGCGGGTCACGTGTTTTGACTTGCGCTGTATACGATTACCTGCGCTAAATTCCCTCCACTGCAATTTGACAAGTCTCTTCTTCCGTGACGTAGATTATACCTACGTAGCCGCATAAAATATCAAACTGATAGAGACTTGTATTAAACATACAACGTACGTAGGTTACGTCATGCTTCTTAAAACATATTAAGGCTAATTAAATAGGTACCCTACATAAGTCACTACATGCCTATGCTATTTATTACATACTTTTGGCTGCGACCTCCCTAATGTATGCAGGGCCGGATTTAGGGGAGGGCAACCGGGGCGAAAGCCCCGGGGCCTCCACAAACGGGGGGCCCCCACAATAGAGACTTCGGAAAAAAAAACTTTCAAATTCCAATTAGTAAACACTAGTAAACATCTTTTCCTTTGATATTTTTTTTTGCTGTTTTACCTTTACCTACAGCCTGCAGTACTTTGTACATACATGATTATGTGATTATAATTACACTTAATTTATTATTTTTTAATTACACTTAATTACAATAAATTATTTATTGAAAAAGTCGACTTTAAAAAATTGTTCACTTTATTTGGAAAATAATTTGGGGCGAGGGGGCCTCCGCTCCTTCGTTGCCACGAGGCCTCTGGACCTCTAAATCCGGCCCTGAATGTATGAAAGCTAGTACTCGGAGAGGTCAAGCTGTATCTCTGGTTCTACCCAACCGAATTAGATGAAACTTGGCCTAGATTTTAGCCGTGTGGTGTCCGGCAGAGTAGAATAGCACCAACCCCTTACACTCGTGGGTGTCGAACAAGGCGGCTAATGTTTTTAGTCTCTATAGACTGGATAATGGGTAGCAGCGTTTTTATCGTTATATTTATAACACTGCATCCGTCTGCCGAGCGTGGAGATTATGGCAATAAACTCCCCTTTCGTCGGAGAGGCTCTTAGTTCTGCAGGGGACTGATATGGTCTGTGATGATAATAATGGTTCTACATCAGGTGTTCCAGTTTCCAAAATGAATTATACCTAATAGTGATGCTAAGACTTAATAGCTACATAACAAAAAAGTTTTATTCAAATCGGTCCATAATTTCCAGAGATTAGCGTGTACAAACAGACAAAAATTCTTTTTCTATTGCTATTTCTTCATCCCCAAAAATTTTTTATGTACTTATATTCAACGTACAGATACACTTTTTGTGATGAAATGAAATGTATGATGAAATTATGATGTTTGTACTTATATATAGACTTATATGAACCTACCTACTTACCTACCTTAATAATATCGACCAATTAACTCTACATACACAAATATTCAACACTTTGTGTTGTGACTTCGTGATGGAACTCCATTATTACGAATTAAATAACTTTTTGTACACTAGGTTAGTAAAAACATGTTTATAATAAAGTGGAACTAGTGTACAAAAAGTGATTTAGTTCCTACCTACATAAGCAACAGTAGATGCATGCTTGGAAAATATTTAACCACCGTTAACTTTAATACGCTCAGACCTTGCAAGAACCGTGACCTTTGCGTTTGAACATTATCTTAGGGTTATAGTTTCGTATTTGTTTCTTAGTAAATCTTGTTTTTTTATTTTTTTATCAAATATAGTTCAGTTCAGTCAGCCGACTGTACATGGTGTGTATCGGCACAAAACCGGTGCCTGGGGCCACGCGGGCGTATTCATTAGGTAAGTAATGCGCGAACTTATAGTAGGTAGTTAGATGGGTATCTACAGAGTTTACAAGTCTTGGGCTTAAAGAATATGATAAGTATTTAGTGGTAGCTAGTAGACTGTGTCTAAAAGTAAAGCGAGTATTTAAAGATTAATTGAAATCATAAAGTAAGTAGCCTGATTTTAAATAACAATGACGTCCATATTTTAGCTACTATCTGTTGTATCCAGGCGGACCCTGGGCCCCGTGCCATGCGGAGGCACAACCGGGGACATAACGTCAAGATGATGATAATGATGTATACAGATGGACGTCTCCATTATTCAATCTGTTTTGCTTACTCGTTGATTTCTATCAATCTTATAATTTCCCAAGTCGCTTTACTTTTCCGGCAGAGCCTACCTACCTGTATTATACTTAGTAAGCCTTTCTTTCGTAATTACTGCTTAGTAGAGGTACGAAATGAGTCTTGGCCTCCGACACTAAGAAGCCCCATTCCATCCTGTCCTCTGCCATCTCCTGCCAACAGTCAACCTTTCCTTCGTGGCATCTAGTCCCCATTACGTAATGGAAATTTCTAGTTGATGCTTAGATGGTACCCGTTTAAGCGACCTTGCACTGTGGACGACGCCTCGCGGAAATAGGTGCTTAACTTAGATAAATACCGACATAAGCGGACGAAGGAACCGGTTTACGTGTAAACAAACAAACATCATTATCAGTGTGGTATCCTACAGAGTAGAATTGAAGGCCTGAGTTCTAGAAGTCCCTAGTAGACTTGGGGACTTTTAGAACTATTAGCACTACTTTTACACAGAGCGCAGTGAAATTTTCTAGTGTCTATATACTATTAGGAGTTCAATGCTCACTGCCCGATTGTAATAAAAAAGATCCTTTTGACATAGCGTCGCAGTTTCAAGGAACACCCATCTCCATCTCAAAAAGTATCGGGATCCTCGGTGTCGACATATCGGATAGCGTGCGATTCCGGAGTCACCTGGAAGGCAAGGCCAAACTGGCTTCGAAAAATCTTGGATTGCTTAACCGATTAAAGGAATACTTCACCCCAGGGCAGCACTGCTGATGTACAAGGCACAAGTGCGGCCTCATATGGAGTATTGTTCCCATCTTTGGGCCGGAGAAACTGCCGACCTGCTTAATCCTCTGGACTCCGTACAGAGACGCGCCGTACGAATTGTCGATGATCCCATACAAACAAGCAAGTTGGAACCACTGGAAAACCGAAGAGACTTTGGCTCCCTGTGTATGTTCTATCGGCTGTATAATGGGGAGTGTTCCGAGGAACTTTTCGATCTAGTGCCCACAGCACAATTCCGCCATCGCACCACCCGCAGTGGGCTGGGTACTCATCCTCACTACGTAGACCGTCTGTTGGTCACGACGCGAAGGTTCGAAAAAACGTTTCTCGCTCGTAGGATTCGGATGTGGAATTAGCTCCCAGCCACAGTGTTTCCTTTGGACTATGACATGGGATCGTTCAAGAGGTATATTAGAGACGGGCAACGCATTGGTGACTCCCCTGGTTTTGCTGATGTCCATAGGTGGCGGTGACCACTTTCCATCAGGTGGCCCACTTACCTCTTTGTCTGTCGTATACCATAAAAAGAAACTAACCTAAACAACGCCTAAGGTGATGCCATAAAATATTCCTAAGCATTTCAGAGTCACATAATCGGTGTCATTTTAAGAGTGACTTAGCGAGTTAAGTTTTTACATAAGGTTGTCATTAGTGCAATGCTTTTTCTTGTTATTAATATTTTACATAAAGGTAGGCAACGTAAGTTAAGTGCTATCAGTAAAACTAGTTCTAACTAGAGAAAAATTGGGTTTTTAATTGGGAAATCTGGATGTTACTGTAACCTACTTTTTAATTACATTCATATAAAAGACATCAACGGTCGCACGGACGCTCGCATTGAACTCTTTTGTATGAAAAGCTTGACTTAACCTACATTGAAAATTAATTTAATATTATATTATAATTATAATTTAATCTTTCGATTCAGTGCACAAAGGTTGATATAGGGATAGCGTGCTTTCGATAGTGTAGATATCTTATTTGTGGGAAGGACATTAATGTACAATACGGGTTTTGCACCACCACTCCTGTGTAGCCAGGATATACAGCGGCGACCACACACAGGTCCTGACTTTTGACACTCAGGCGCGCCCAAGGACAGGCAAATACAGTCTAGAAATCCGCAACAAAAATTATTAAGAAGTAACAGGTAGGAGTAGGATAGATAGAGTTCCCGGCTCTCTTCAAAATGCGGAGACAGTGTAAAAATGTCAGAAATCAGGGGAAACGCACCATGGACAAAGTAGGTAATTAAGCATAATGTTTCATTACATTTGATATTTTGGTAAAGTCAATATTTTAATATGGACGTTCTATTACAGTGAACATTATCATACAGTGTGCAGTTTCATGCATTTTGACACAGTAGACCACATAAACCTAACAAATCCAATTAATATGTATACCTAATCAAACTGAACCTAATATTATGACGGATCTAGCTCCAACTTTCCGGAATATACCTGTGGAAATTAAATCAATGAACACAACCTATAGCTTGGTGTTGAGCTATCAACCAAAATCTTAGTTTTATTGGTGAGTCAGTCGACACAGTCCGGAGTAGACGGAGTTCAGAGTTTTATTAACAGCTCAACTCCTTAATGTGTATGCAACAAATTGTTCTAGTTTAAATAGATGACCTATTTCTTTTATTATTACGATGAAGTCTCCCAGAGAACTGTATTGGGTTAGCTAGGTGTTTCAATTTTAAATCTTATGACCTAATTAAGCCGCGTGGTGTCCTAAGTACCTATTTGGTGTCCCCCATAGTAATACCTTTCAGTCTTGGGTATCTTATTATCTAGGTTTCTGTCTTACTCTTTTCATTTTCATAATCCTGACGAATAGAGGAAAGTAACCAAATATGGAATACCATTTTGTTTTTTGAATATTAAAAATAAACTATTCATAGTACAAAGTAAATTTTTTTATTAGATGAGAAGATATAATGTACTGCAACCCATAGTGATAGTCTTATGAATTTATTAACTATTTACAGTATCAAAAACCTAGTTAAATCAAAAAATGAAAAAGATAGTCAAATATGGAATAGGTACCCCAAATATGGACCATAAGAAAAAGCCACAACAAATACGTAAAAATATGATAAAATAATGTTTTGTAATACTTAATAACAGTCTCATCATTTACTAAATTGGTCTAGTAGTTAGACTAGTTTAAAAAAATTATAAGACTGTTATACCTATTGCAAAAAAATAAAGATTTAAAAAAAATTAAAATAGGTACATATGAAATTGGACATAGTGACCCCCGGGTGGTCCCCATATCTTGAGTTATCCGTCCTATCTAATAACATAGATAAAATTTGGTGTAAATCGATTCAGCTGGCTTAAATCTTAAAAAGAAGTATTTGTTGCTTGTAAAACAGCTTTTCTTAAGGCTTTGTATGAAAAATGCTGTTTACCAACCGCAAATCACAATAAAAGTTTTTATGTTATAAATCAATACATTTTTGGATTTCGGATATTTTTCTTTATTTTTTGTGTTAGAAAGCGTTCTGAGAAATAAATATAAACACATTAAAAGTATACATTAAACCATCAATTTCGATTTTGACCCGAATATAGAATATTCCATAAGTGGACCCCAGTGCTTGTCCATATTTGGAATTTAATGACCTCAGAAATTATTGCCAATATTAAAATAATTACAAAACAAAAACATATAAACAGCCTGGAAATACAAGAACTAGTATATATGCAACCACATAAATATGCGAGTAGAACGTTATCACTCTCTTAATAATAAGAAATACATCGTTTTTACGTCTATTAAAATGTTCTGAGCAGCAACCAAACAAAACGCACATGCCATGTCACCGGCCTTCGCCCTACTGACAAGATTGAACCTATACACGTCTAATATGAAACAGAATATGGTTCTGTATTGCCATTTAAATTATTATTTTCGAAGAAATAAAGGAATTCCATATTTGGACCCTATTCCATATTTGGTTACTTTCCTCTACCTATAATCTATAAAATCTTAACAGGTTCAGTGCTTGACTTGCCTCCACAACATTTAGTGGTGGGCAATGCCACAATATCCAAGCTTGGAGGAGTATTGAAATTACTTACCAGAAAAGGGATTTGGCTACTACATTCTACTATTCCGGTCACCTTAGCGAGGTTTGGCCCCTACTAAAGCGACACAAGGAGGACCTGCGCGTCATGGAAAGCAAGATGCTGTGGTGAATGTGTGGAATTTAACGATAAGATCACGTCTGTGCAAGATGCCTTCGATGGAATTAACACGTCTGCGCAGACCCGCAAATTGCTAGGAAACAAATGTTTGACCAAGCCGACCCCAATAGAAGCGATGCGATGGCTACAAGTCCTTAAGAATGACATGCATGCCTATAAACTCACCACCAAGCATGCCGAAGACCGAGCGAAGTAGACTAAGGGAAGTAGAACGGCGAACCCCGGATCTGAATGACCCCGGGACCCCAGTCACAGTGTTTCCTTTGGACTATGACATCGTTCAAGAGGTATATTGGAGGTCTTTTTAGAAGCGGGTAGAACGGGCGAACGGATTGGTAGCGCACCTGGTAAAACATAAAAAGGTACGGTATGGACTCCACCGATTCTGCTCGAGCCCTGCTAGGGAAGTGGGATAGAACTTTGGCGAAGATGCTCAGCAACGGCCTCAAACTGCAAAGCTGATACGTTAGTGCCGACTCACCCAGTAAGTCATGAAAATTGAGAATCTATTTTTTTAAATTAAATGATTTTATAAATTACCTTGGATACTTAGAATGTGATCTTAGACAATCTTAGTTGTTCAGACTTTTAACTTACCTATTATCTTGGCGTTGTGCGCGAAGGCCTGGGTTCCGCCTTGGCAATGATCCATATGAACTTACCTATATAGACTACGGTAACTGCTTACCGTCAGACAGGCTGTAAGCTTGTTTGCCACCTTAAAATGTACATAAGGTTGTTTCAAACCTTTTCTCACGCGTGTCACTTGTAAGTTTCACAACACGCATGACGAATTGTCCCTATTATAAGCATTTTAAAATATTCTTGACAGCTGTCAAAGGGATTATTGTTGTGAAGTGTTAGCGCGCAGCGCGTGTCACAAGAAAATATGCTTAAACTAGATTAGAGTTGTAGTTATTGATTCTGTGTGTTTTCGTATAAAATAAATCTATGTGTTAATGAGCAACCGTGTAGTTTATCTATAAAACCACTTCTGAGTCTTTATTATCTATTAAATATGATTTCGATTAGAAAACTATTTTGAATAAACGTATTTTATTATTCACTTTATTTTAAAACTTGGAAGAGACTCATGTTCAACATTGAATTAGGTTATTTTTATTTTCGTTAACCGAGTTTGAAATACGACGGTGAGCGTTAATAAAAAAAATTTGAAACTATTTATTTTGTAATATTATATTGTGCCAAATCCTGGATCATGGTCAAGGTGGACCCCTGGCCCTCGCGAGAGCACAACCAGGACATTTCATTACGGCAGAGACGATCCCACCGAGGCCACCTGCACGCGGTAAACTTGTTGCAGTTAGGAGTGAGTGTGAACCATTGTACACACACCTATGAATTAGATGTCGTTTTATAGGCAAATTCATGAACTATGAAATGTCTGTAATAATTATCTCGTAACTGCTGTTTCTTTCCAAGAAATTGAGAATAAGAAGGAAAGTAAGGAATAAATATTGTTTTTTAACTTTTTATTTAATACCGAAGGCTGTATTTAAATAACTACTAATCGTATCGTTATAAATTTGACATTGAATCTTAGATAATTTTACATAGATTAACTTGTTTATTGATGATTTCCTCCTAACAGTAACCGTTTCAATGTAAAATTAAAAAAAACACGACAAGGTACACTTCGAGGAAGAAAAGGGGGTAAGGGGGGGAGGGAAGGGATCTAACGGTATTTTTGTATTCAGCGGGGTCGAATTAGTAAGAAAACATGTGTTACCAAAAAGTAATACGATTTGGGTCTAGACTCAAAACGGAAGACTGTTTTTCAAGTTTTTGTTCGGTCTACACGCTAA
This sequence comes from Blastobasis lacticolella, assembly GCA_905147135.1. Lineage (NCBI taxonomy): Eukaryota > Metazoa > Arthropoda > Insecta > Lepidoptera > Blastobasidae > Blastobasis > Blastobasis lacticolella. The sequence continues at coordinate 1,113,997 of LR990043.1, forward strand.
AAATTAACGGTAAATTCCGCTCATGCTACTCAAATAGCTCTAATAGGTCTACGGAACAAGTGTGCGAAGTAGCACAATTCTATTAGGAAGTGCCGAATGATACCAATATTTAGTGTTCTCTGTCTATTTGGCAATGTCATTTACAACATTTTTACTATTAAATATTCAAATAAATATTGTCACAATTAGGTACTTTGAATAGTTAGAAAAAGATCGAGAATTCAAGAAAATACATAATATACCTATCTCTCTTTATGAACTGGTAAAGGGTAGGCCATGTGGCTCGTAGAACCTGTGGCAGATCGGGGCGAAGATTCGAGATTCCTACCGGAAATCGTGGCGAAGGACGGCCTCCCACGAGATGGAAGGACGACCTTGTAAAGGGTATTCTGCGATCGAGATGATTTATTCGTGTAAAATCTTACTCTAACTACTTACGTCTCTTTTAGAGCCACACCGGACCGGTCTGGTAGAAAGCTGCTGCGGAAAGTTATAATTTCTGTTTCGGGTCTAGGTGTTGCATAAGTCTCTCTACTAATTGTCCCACCACGCACGCGGCGAATGTGTAATAGCGGCGGCTCTTGTTGACTATTGGTTGAATTTTGAATACGAGTAGATACCTACTTAAAACCTTTGATGTAGGTATATGTATAGGTATGCATAAATAAATACTTGATATTCATGTAGTTAACCATATCTACATTGTCATTAAAAATACATAATTTTTATAAATAAGTAGTGGACCCGGCGCGATTCGTGTACACTTACTTTAACTCTACCTGCACCTTTTCTTATGTTTAGAAACACTCCTCTTGAATCACTCTATCTACTGTTGAAAACAGCATTAGAATCGGTTGCGTAGTTTAAAAGATCTAAGCGTGTATAGATGGCCTAAACACAGGTCACACTGATATTTTATACACAGGGACATACGGCGGGAAGCGACTTTGTTTTATACTATGTAGGTATCTATTTTATATTTGTCCCCAAAATCACTGCTGGATGCCTACTCCGCATTCTCTGGTTTTGACATAACCTTCACGCTTGGCAGGCGGGTTAGAGACCGCAGAGCGCAGTGTTTAAAATACCCAAGAGAAAACGGTGTTGTTCATTTTCTAGCGTATGGAGTAAGCTGGTTCCTCTGTAAGTAAGACATTAGTCCCCTGTATGACAACAGCAAGGCGAAGGGGTCAGGTGCAATTGGACATCATACCTTCATATAGCCAATTTAATGGTTCAAAAGAAAATCGAAATTCACCAACAGCTGGTGTAAGAAAATCTGTACCCACACAATCAATACAAGGATATGGTAGTTTTGTATTTGACAAAAATATTCTATATTCTTCTAATAATGGTTTTCCAGACGACGTTAACTTCTGAATACATAACTCATTTTAAGGCGTAGCTATTTGTACTCTAATTCTTATGCAGGCACTAATAAATGTGTTCTCTTGTTTTGCTAATGCCAATTCGTGTTGTAAACGAGCTCTATTCTTATTCAATAACATTGAAAACTGTTATTTTGTAATTACACTGACTCGGTTTGTTTGAGTATAGCGCTCTTTATTCGTTAACTAGATATCAATAGTCCTTGTCCTCATATCATGCATGTATTCAATTCAATTATCTTCACTGCTGGCTTTAAGTACATAGTACATACTCACTCCCACAATTCTTAACTTAGTATTCAAGTTAGATCGCAATACGCGAACAAAAGGCTGTGTTTATAAATAAACACACACGCGGCCTGTATTTGGTATTTTTTTCATGTCTCACGAACCGGTATCGCTAGATCTAAGATCCATTTTCCCCTGCGCAGTCAACGCCCGGTCGCCGGCCGTAACACTTGCGTGCCTTAGCCTAGCTTAGATAAAAAAGACACTACAGACTCAAAAAGGAGATTGCATAGAATACTTTACGTGCCGGTTAATGAAAAAGATCGCATTACGGGTCAAGGAATTTTATTGTGAACGAAAAAATGTTGCAAATAATTATTTTGGGATTGCTCATCTTCCTCACTCTTATGGCTGCTTTGGAGCTGATCAGATCCTGCGTGGTGGGCGAGGATAAGGCGTCCAGGAAGACTTTGCGGCTCTGGGCTGGTGAGTTAGTTGAATTGCTTATTTACATACATGCTCAAATTCCATAGTCGTTTTACATTTAACTCTAGATATTTGGTTGCAAAAATTTACTGATAAGGTGGTATGTTTTTATTGCCTAGTATAGAGAGGCTTATGGCCGCGGACGGTCCACGGGGTTAGGTACCTAGTATGATATAATTGCTTTGAGTTTTAACTAAAACAGCGCATAAAATTTGCATTCGGGCACAGTTGGACTTGAGCCCCGAACGAAATACAAATACCTGTTTAAAATAACGTCAACACATTAGGTACATATGATAAATCGTAAATTAAATGGTAGGTAGTAAAGTCATGTTTCTGGTCCCAGTTCTTGTTAAGGCTCACGCCGAAATTACGTATAAAAAACTGGCCACGTCGTATCAACGGCCACGTGCAGTGTAGGGTTCCGTAGTTGCCTGTCTAAATAAGCTGACATAAAAGAGGCCTTTTTGATATTAGACATATTATCATGTTAGGAGCGTCGGTGGCCGAGTGGTTAAGGTATCTGACAGTTAGCGAGCGAAACGAAATTGGTACATGGACTTTGGACTCTTTTCTGAGTTATGTTCATTAGTTGAATGCTAACCGATGCTCTTACGGTGAGGGAAGACATCGTGATGAAACCTGTACATTCAGGCGACTGAATGTATAACCATGATCCAATCTGGCCAGGTTCCCCTGGTTGTAGTCACGTAGGTCAGATAATTATGCTTAACTGTAATTATCTAATATTCAAGTAGAACCCCGGGCCCTTGTTCGCGAGGGCACAACCGGTACATTAACGCCAAGATGAGCTCCATATGTGCTAGTTCGCTCTATATGCCCAAACCATCTGAACATACCTCTTTCTATTTTTGTAACCACATAATATTTCTTGACACTGTATCACTCAATTTTCCTCTCTCTCTTCTTAACTCAACTTTCGCACCGCATTCAATCTACTTTCATTCCTCCTATGCCATACATACCCCAACACATGCCATGCCATACATGCCGTGTGTTAGAGTGGTATTTATTAGTCATCTCCAAACATTACGGTTTATCTGGGCCTGAACTTCGCTAATTTAACTAATGGAGTGTTTGAATCGTAATTGGATCGCACTCGCAATTAAATGGCAGTTGAATGCGTTTTCGGTATTCTGCTACAGTTATAATTGCCATTGAGCTGCGATAGGGATCCAATTACAATTCAATCGAGCCATTAATACCAGTAGCAGAATACCAAAAACGTGTCAAACTACCATTGACCTGCTATTGGGATTCAATGAGAAGTTTTCCAGTAGGTATTGTCAGTTGGTTTCAAAAAGCATCAATAGATGGCGCTCCTACAATTCTGGTAATTTTTTTAAAATCTGTATGATTTTGTCAGTGATATCATGCAGTCATCTAATACTAAACCTAAAAATAAAATGTTTATTGATATAAACACAACTTTTAAAGGTTGAACGAAATGTACAAAGACATATTTTTATGAATAGGCACTCGTGTTCCATTTTATTACAACCTCTAAAATGGTTAAAAACTATTGATAAATACAATATTATCCAATACAACGTACCCAGTGTTTATATCCCCTTTGCTAAGAACCATTTTTAAGCGATTATCAATTACCAAAATTGTCGGGTCGTCATCTAGTGACTGGTGATGAATGCTTTAGATACCTATTGGAAAACTAATTATTACAATTAAATCATCCGATTACATTAGTAAATTAGCGGAATTGAAGCCTTGGGACGACGACATCAACGGACGAAAATCGACGGATTGCTAAATAGAAAAATCTGTATTACACACCTACAATATTTTTTATATTGGAATAGGCAAGAAAAATAATTATTGTACCAAGCCCAAGTATCAACGGAGGTATATAGTTTGTGAATCATTTTATATTAAGACTTTGTTGACGTGTTTAATAAGTAGATAAGGCACCTATGTGTAACCATAAAAAAATTCAGCTCCATAGTATCAATCAGTAGCCTCTTAGACCGCGGACAGACAGAGAGGTTCTATGATTGATTACTACGGAACCATTTAGAACAGTGGTCGACACAAACAAATGACTGCCACGTATGATGTCACTGTGCGTCTTTCTTTGGTGGGAATTTCGGAATTTCAGTGGTGCAATAGCGTGACAACAACATCAAGATGTAATTATGTGGGGCAAAAACATAATAGACGGCAAGGGCGCCGTAGGTCATCTCACGTCATCGTGTACAAGATTTATTGGCTGCTTTGGATTCGGTGGAAAAACGTGCAAAGAGATTAATTTGTGACCCGCAGTTGATTGAGGCTAAGCAGCAGAGCCTCGAGCATCGGCGTAGGGTTGCGCGTTTGTCGGTTTTCTACAGGTTGCACTTCGGTGGGTGTGCGAAGCAGTTGCACGACCTCATTCCGCCGGCCCCTTTCCGCCATCGGGAGACGCGATCCGGGCGAGCGCTTCATCCTTATCGTCCGCATCGTCGCTTACCACCAGGTGAGGTGGCGGTCAAATGCCTGTCTAGTAAAGTAATAAAAAAAAAATTCCACTTTGTAGTATAGTATAGTCTAGTCGTTTAGGAGCCCCATAAAACGTTGCGCTGCCCGTGCACAAATTGGGAAAATTGTTTTTTAGTTAGTATAGTAGGATATGAAAGTACTATCGCTACGAAAAGTCAAAGTTTGGGTTACAAAAAATATTTTCTTGTGCCAGACTGCACGAGCAAACCAACGTTTTATGGAAAGAAAGAAAGAAAGAAGACATTTATTATACGTAGACATCTCTATCTGTTCTATCTATTATGGCTCTCCTAAACGTCTACTATAGCTACAAAGTGGAAATTTTCTTGTATACGATGACGTAGTATAAGCTCACTAACAGTATATTATATCTAGACGTGAGAAGGAACTAACACGCCGGGAAAATGTGATAACTGACGGTCTGACGGTCATTAATTGTAATGTAATTCGCTGGTTGAAACTGCACTAATTGAAATTGAAGATGTGGTCCTGCATTATTGGTCGCAAACAGGCCGCTTCACCCTATATGTAAACCATTGTTGTTTGGTTCACGTCACCCAACGTGGATAGAAAAATGATTTAACGTAAAATGACATGTGAAATATGACATACCTATTATGACATTTTTAAACTTGATTGTGACAACTACATCAAGATGTAATTATGTGGCGCAAAAACATAATAGACGGCAAGGGCGCCGTAGGTCATCTGACGTCATCGTGTACAAGAAAATTTATTGGCTGCTTTGGATTCGGTGGAAAAACGTGCAAAGAGATTAAATTGTGACCCGCAGTTGATTGAGGCTAAGCTGCAGAGCCTCGTGTGTGGTGCCGCCACCTCAAAGAATAGCACCACCCCATCTCTTCCCGTGGGTGTCGTAAGAGGCGACTAAGGGACAAATCCGAAAGGTGGGCAGCAGCATCTTTCTGGGTAGATTTACATCAACTGCACTGCGTTCTCCAACCCGCCTGCCAAGCGTGGAGATTATGGCAATGACCTCCCCTTTCGTGGGAGAGGCCCGAAGTCCTGCAGTGGACTGTTATGGGCTGTGATGGTGGTGGTGGTGCAGAGCCTCGAGCATCGGCGTAGGGTTGCGCGTTTGTCGGTTTTCTACAGGTTGCACTTCGGTGGGTGTGCGAAGCAGTTGCACGACCTCATTCCGCCGGCCCCTTTCCGCCATCGGGAGACGCGATCCGGGCGAGCGCTTCATCCTTATGTCGTGGATCTTCCAACTATCCGCACGAGCCGCTTTGGCTCGACTTTTATAATGCGTACGGCTAAGGAATGGAATGCGTTGCCCGCGAGTGTGTTCCCTGATCACTATAATCTGGACGCCTCCAAGGCTAGAGTGAATAGGCTGTTCCTAGACAGGCATGCTCCATCATCGACCGCATCGTCACTTACCACCAGGTGAGGTGGCGGTCAAATGCCTGTCTAGTAAAGTAATAAAAAAAAAAACACTTTGTAGTATAGTATAGTATAGTCGTTTAGGAGCCCCATAAAACGTTGCGCTGCCGTGCACAAATTGGGAAAATTGAGTTAATATAGTAGGATATGAAAGTACTATCGCTACGAAAAGTCAAAGTTTGGGTTACAAAAAATATTTTCTTGTGCCAGACTGCACGAGCAAACCAACGTTTTATGGTAAGAAAGAAAGAAAGAAGACATTTATTACACGTAGACATCTCTATCTGTTCTATCTATTATGGCTCTCCTAAACGTCTACTATAGCTGCAAAATGGAAATTTTCTTTTACACGACGACGTAGTATAACCTCACTCACAGTATATTATATCTAGACGTGAGAAGGAACTAACATGCCGGGAAAATGTAAGAAAAAGACAACTGACGGTCTGACAGTCATTAATTGTAATGTAATTCGCTGGTTGAATCTGCACTAATTGAAATTGAAGATGTGGCCCTCCATTATTGGTCGCAAACAGGCCGCTTCACCCTATATGTAACCATTGTTGTTTGGTTCACGTCACCAAACGTGGATGGAAAAATGATTTAACGTAAAATGACATGCGAAATATGTCATACCTATTATGACATTTTTAAACTTGATTGTGACATTTTATAAGATAATTGTTACAAACCTAATTTTAAGATATTACTGACTATATATGAGTCCTGATACTTGAAATAAATAAATAATTAATTAATTATTTTAGATCTCATATCAAATTCACTAAAGGTATCTATCGACGAACGAACGTGTATGTAGGTACAAATATATATGGAAGGGGACCGATAGGGTCGGTAGAGGGCGCCCGAGATGGACTTGAGACTTAGGTACTGATCAATTAATTGACTTCTCAAAAAAAAGAACAGGTCAGGAGTACCCTCAACCGGCGTAAATGTATAAGAAGACGAAAGAAAGTGGAAGAGGCAAAAGAGGTGTGTCAAGATCGGGGTTTGTGGCACTCCATAGTTACTGCTTTGCTTACTTTTTTTTTTTTTTTATGTCATACGGTAGGCAAACAGGCAAGCGGGCCACGTGATGGAAAGTGGTCACCACTGCCTATAGACATTAGCAACACCAAGAGTATCGCTAATGCGTTGCCCACCTCTATAACACGTTGCTCTGGCAGCAAAAAGCAAATGCCACTCCACTGCCAAAGCCACGGTTACCCAAATCCCCACCCCATGGAGCTTCTTTTTGATACGAGCGTGAGTGCGTTAGTATCAAATGTGTGTGGCTGGTCCAAAAGTTTTTAGCCAACTGCTTGTTATACACTCTATTTTAAAATGTTGGTATCGTTTAACTGCAAATTTTATTACAAACTCCGTGGCTAAAAATCACTAGCGGCCGACCTTTGTTATTTTTTTATCGTTAATTAATTGTGACATGTGCACGCGAGCGCTACCTGTCTTTTATAGATATTATTGTCATTAGACATTGTTGACATATTGTCTGAGATAGAAAACACATGCGTTAGAAGGCGAGCGCCGCGTGGATGCGAGCTGTATCATAAATGGGGCCCCAGGGCAACCGCCAAAGTCAGTCAATCCAGAAAACGTTACCAGAGTACATTCGTTGATAAAAGAATATCACAATATTAGTAACTAGTATGTTAGATTGGCCGTGTGGTGTCCGGCAGAGTAGAATAGCACCAACCCCTTACACTCATGGGTGTCGTACAAGGCAACTAATGTTTTCGAGGCAAAAGATCAAGAGTCTCCGTAGTCTGGACAATGGGCAGCAGCATTTTCCATTGTATTATTTAAACACTGCGATCTCCAACCCGCCTGCCAAGCGTGGAGATTATGGCAATAACCTCCCCTTTCGTGGGAGAGGCCCTAAGTCCTGCAGTGGACTGTTACGGGCTGTAATGATGATGTTAGATTTAGATTCAGTATGAAATAAAGTTTCAAACACAGTTTCTATCTATCATTTTCGCGGACCACACAATTTATGTATCATGAATTGGCACAAGTAACTTTCTGCTTCTCTCTGAGAGAGTGGGCTATTATTCGTCATACGATCTTCCTAACCTTAAGAACTTTGTGGAAAGTTGTGAAAGGTACCTGCGATCCAATTCTCATTTCATCCTGAATCTCATGCTTGTTAATGTCATGACATTTCTCCCATAGTGACTTCATCCTGATGACGTTTTCTAGAGTGACTACAGTTGGCGATTGCCTTAGTCTAGGTTCATGTTTTGAGGTCGCCCTGACCACGTTTGAACTTATAAAGTCAATAAACGACAATAACGTGTGATGGGCACAATTAAATGTGCGAGTAAAATTTTCAAGTGATTCTTTAGACCAGAGATCCCCAAACTATTTTGGACAAGTGACCCCTTTTCCAAAATTAACTGTTACCTCAGTTAACCTCAGACCCCCATGGCCAAATTACCTACTTCTAAGATCAATCCCCTTATTCATAATGGTCCGCTAACTTAAAACAGCTGCTACAGAATGTTATTTTTCATTCTGACTTAGGTCAATAGTAGAAGACAGGGTGAGAATTAGCAATGCTTTAAGTTAGCAGACTATTATAAATAAGGGGCCTATCTTTAGTTTTTTCCTATTGATACAAAGTTCAAAGAATTGCTTCGAATCTTGTGAAAACTATAATACATCTTGCCACAAAATGCTTCCCGCGTTACAGAAATAGTAGGGATTTGTATGGGACCGACATGTTATTTTTAATAATCGATAAAAAAATAACTAAAGGTCACCGGCTCTTGATTTTCGACCAACGAGTTGGCAAACGATACAAAAATTAAAACAATAGGGTGTATACCAAGCCGTCGGCTAAAAACATTTGCACCAGCCAACGTATGTATGTATCAAATTCACGTTCGCCGGTGCCCTGTCAATAGGAGGAGTACTATTTCCTTGGTCAGAAGTGCAATATCATTCGTTTTGGCGCCTTTCCATGACACTTTTACGTCTTATCTAATTATTAGAACGTATGTCGTGTACGTTATATGGGTTGAGTGTGCTACGTCTTTGGTAATGGTAATTAAGCATTCGGCAGCATCACGCCTTCGCCCTTCACCTTGTAAAGTACTCACAAGACAAGTCTGCATTTAAATAAGGGGTCACTGTCAATGTTTTTGTAGCGATTTGTTCTCGTGGGTTCCATATTTATCCGCGCAAACAACTTAACTGGTCAACTTGTTAATTTTTTTCTCGATGGTGTTGTGCTGTGTGATGGTATGTGTAGTTTGAAGTCGTCGCACATCATTGTACAGAAGACATTTTTGCAGCTCATTTACTATTACTTAGGTACAGAGGATTTGGTGCATCGTGGTGAATTTTAAATGGCTGAAAGAGAGAGAAAAGATGTAAATAAGCCAATGGCTTAGGCCACAAGTATTCATTAGGTAAGGGTAAAATACATTATTTTTGCCATCGTCGTGAAAGGACCAGCCGGTGCGCTGGGCGTATGGGAACTTGTGATACACCACTCGGGCAGGCTCCTTATGTGCACCCCTTCATTAGGGTATATTCATACAAGGATATAAATATAGATAAATTATTTATTGCTCGTACAAGAATAACAAAAACACATAAAACTCTTGTAGACTCGTTTCTTGAAGGCCCCAATTTCGTTCCGGGTGCGGGAAGATAGTTCCAAGAATGGCCGTACACGGCAGGAAGTTGCTTGATTGTAACATAGCATTGATATACAGTAAAAACAGCGTTGGCGTACACACAACCCCCGAATATTATAATGTAATATAATATTACGCGGTGGAACCATAAAAGTTTCCGCTTTGCCCCCTTTCTAACGGTACATTTAAAATAACTTTTAATATCAAATGATGGTAATGCACTTCATATGTTCTTGTATTGTATATCTGTCTTGTACGTCTTGCACTAGTCCTGCGGAGTTAGTGCAAATCCACGCTACAGGATACCCTGATGAGATCCTGGGGTGCATTTTGCAGATTGGGCAATCTGCTATTTTGGACGTTCCGCTAAATAGGCAATTCTGAACCCATTATTACGAGTAAACTACAAACTTCGCTAATTCAGTAAATACTTAGGTATATAAATACTATCAAAATGACGAGGCTAACATAAAATGTCATTACGAAGATCGTAGTGTCGTTGGCTTCTTCTTTTGAAAAAATAAAACAAAACAATTGAATACGAGCTGTGGTTGCGAGGATAAAATTAGAAATGACTAGGTATTTATCAGGGGCAGTTTGATAGTAGCGCCAGTGAAAATAGCGTGTTCAATTTACCATACGAGTGCGGTAATGTTCCATTTAGCAACATTATTCGTCAGTAATCGTTGCAAAAATTTTCGATTAACGAGCAACAGAATCTCCTATTCGCTTTTTAACGTGGATGAAATGGTACAGCCCGTGTCGCAATAGGGCCCACAGAGAACCAGCACTATGAGACGCCTCGCGGTTCACAGCATAAGCTGAGTAGGATCCTTTTGCACTGGTCGCCGTGACATTGACAGTGTCATGGAAATCCTTGTAGGTGTGCGTTTACTTATGTACGTATTATAATTCATTTGACTGCAGATGGTGTATGTGCTTACCTACGTAATATATGGTTTTTCTTTTTTTGTATTATTTTTAACTTTGTATATTTGTGTCGTGTCATGGTGTCTGGTGGCAATAAATGTTTTTATTCTTTGCAGCAACAGGATCCGGGCTTTTTTTCTTTTGTTGATGCATTGGCCAGATATCCTACTAATACTATAAATACAGAAGTTTGTAAAAATGTATGGATGTTTGGATGGATGTCTGCTACTCCTTCACGCAAAAACTACTTAACAGATTTTGATGAAATTTAGCAGAAATGTAGTTCATAGTCTAGAAAAGCTCAATACCAATTTAGCCAGAAATTAGAGAACTGGTCCGAAGCTTAAAACTGAGTTAATTGCGAACGAAGTCTAGTTCCAAATAAAATAATTTTCGACTTGACGATCTTGAGGGTTGATCCGTTAAAAGTAGATTTTTTAGTGTTATACGGCAGAAAAACAGGCAAGCGGGCCACCTGATGGAAAGTAGTCACCGCCACCTATGGACATCAGCAACACCAGGGGCGCTACCAATGCGTTGCCCGCCTCTGAAGAGACCTCTTGAATGATCCCATGTCATAGTCCAAAGGAAATACTGTGACTGTAATCCTACAAGCGGTTTTAGTTTGAAACATGGTACGGATACAAAGTCCTTTGACTGGATGGGCGGGAAGGTAAACTGTAGGGTACTGTGCGTCGAGTGTTGTGCTTCAGTTAGTTTGTTGCCCGTTTTCGTTGTAGGCGTGGAGCGTGTATTTCTGGTTTTACTAAATGCTCTTCAAGTGACCTTGTCATGCGGTTTTCTTTTTAATTCCTCGAAGTGTAATACTGGTAAGATCCTGGAAAGATGGATACCTAATCGCCAAAAAGAAGTGGCAATGCGAGAGAGTCGGTGGCGTGGCTAACGGGTGACAACGGGTGCGACTCGTGAGCGATTCTGGTATCGATACCTAGTGCCGCCATGTATACGACTTTTTTTGAGTTACGTACAATAGATGAACACTAACCGATGCTCTTATGGCGAGGGAAAACATCGTGATGAAACCTGCGCATTCAGGCGACTGAATGTATAACCATGATACAATATAGAATAGAATAGAATGGAATGGAATAGAACAGAACAGAACAGAACAGGACAGGACAGAATAGAATAGAATAAAATTAAAATGTATTCGACATTTTCATTTTTTGTGGTCAGGTCTGGTTCCCCTGTTAACGAGGTCAGGCGGCAGTCGTTCTATTGGTCTGCGCTCTAACTACGATCTGCCAAACCTCTCTAATGAAATGGCTCTCGCGCGGGAGAACAATCGTAACATATGCTTGCTTGGACAATTATTCACAATTAAGCGTACGTAGTGGTCTTCGGTAACGAAAGTAAATTAAATGCGGTGGAAATGAGGTTCCTGGAAAATATGTGGAGTAAAATTCAGTAAAAGGGCGTCGGTGGCCGACCGGTTAGGGTATCCGATTCGTAAGCTAGAGGTACCGGGTTCGAATCCCGCTGCGGCCATGTACCAATGACTCTTTTCTGAGTTATGTACATTGGTTGAATACAAACCGATGTTCTTACGGTGAGGGAAATCATCGTGATGAAACCTGCGCATTCAGGCGACTGAATGTGTAACCATGATTCAATCTGGTCAGGTTCACCTGGTAAGCAAGGTCACGGAAGAAAGATTGCAGTCGCTCCACTGTAATTATCTGATCGGTCAAATCCTGGATCATGATCAAGGCGGACCCCGGGCCCTCGTGCGCGAGAGCACATCCGGGACATTAACGCCAAGATGATGATGATGAAAATTCGTGAAAGCGTGTATGATACAGTGATCCAGTGTATCGTAGTTAAGCTCTCGCATCCTACCACCAATACCTATTCCTTAAAATGATTCCCTGATCAGATCAGTGATGTCATTAAAACATCTAGGCTCCGTGGCAGTGTGGTATCCGGCAGAGTAGAATACTACCAACCCCTTGCACTCGTGGGTATCGTACAAGGCGACTAATATTTCCAGGCAAAAGATCTAGAGTCACCGCAGGCTGGAAAATGTACAAATAGTAACACTGCGATCTCGATCACTGCCAAGCGTGGTGATTATGGTAATAACCTCTCCTTTCATGGGAGAGCCCTGCAGTAAACTTTTATGGGATGCGATGATGATTATGATGACATCAGTAATGTTATTAACACAGTCCGGCTCCGAAGTGGCTAGAGTAAAAGGTGTGTGAAAAGAATTGTGGATATATGTGAGACAAGGGAGTGTGTCCAGACATAACAAAATGACGGTCCAGTCTCTACCTGTCTTATGGAACTTTAGGTAGAGTGCTCAAAACTTATCTGATCCCGTGACGGTGTCACTATTGTTGATAACAAAGTGACATTTTAAAACGATAATTATGTAGTTCCACATTTGGACACCAGATCAAATAAGTTTGTGGAACGCTATTAAATTTTCTATTTTACAGAACTGTTAGCACTTATCACCACAGTATTTAGCCTAGCGACTACTATCGTACCTTGCTCCTTCCACATAGAAACACATCCTAAACATAATCATGGTACATAAAACTCAATGCTGTCTGGGTGAGACGCAGCTGTGGAACTATGGCAACACCTAAGTTGTGTAATCTGTAATACCGATTACAGTTCTTAATATAAAAATAGATGATTTAGGTTTTTTAGGCAACCTAGACTACCACATTGGCCGTGTGGTATCCGGCAGAGTAGAATAGCACCAAACCCTTACACTCATGGGTGTCGTACAAGGCGACTAATGTTTTTGAGGCAAAAGGTCAAGAGTCTCCGTAGTCTGGAAAATGGGCAGCAGCATTTTCCATTGTTATATTTAAGCACTGCGATCTCTAACCCGCCTGCCAAGCGTGGAGATTATGGCAATAACCTCCCCTTCCGTGGGAGAGGCCCTAAGTCCTGCAGTGGACTGTTACGGGCTGTGATGATAAGACTATCACACGCACTTAATTGCACACTATTAGAACATAAAAACAAGGTTGTAAAAAGCAGACGTGATAATCATTGCACAATTAAAATATAGATATAATAAGCTGCTTAGTAATAAGTTGAGTAGGTAACCAGTACGTTTACTTTTTATATGTATTTGTTTTTGTGTTAGACTTTTTGTTTTATATTAGGCATCTTCAGTTATGTACTAGTTATCTAGTTAGTAAGGCAACAATTTTAAACAGCTTGTATGTAATGTTATGTGTTGATATGTCTTCCTTTTTTTTAAGTTGTGTTGTGACGTTTCTAGTTATAATAAATGAGTTATTTATTTATTCATATAAATGACGAAGTCCCAATGGGTGTTTTGATCAATGAGCAGATCAAACCACAGAAGTGTTTGGCTATAGTTTTTATTTTCAGCTGATGCCCTGAGTTAAATGTTATTGTATTGCAAAATTATCGTTTCGTCGTCCTGTGTAACCAATATTTTCTTTGCGTAATGCATTTAAAAATTCGATGCAAGCCTGCAAATAAAATTATTTCTAGTTGGATTTTTACTTGAGACGGTGTTAAATTCGTGGTGCGAACGAAGCCGTGGGCTGACAGATTAAAGTTGCATCTAAATTGCATTTAATTTATATAATTAAAGCACACAAAAAATAGCGTAATGGCGCAGGCTCTCCTCCAGACAAGACAGACTGAGGGGTCCTTCTAAATTCTCTTTTCTAAGCTTCGAAAATGCAATTACACGTAGCGCAATTTAATTAGCAGGTATAAAAAAGTCACTATTGTGCTCTTACGCACGAGGGTCCGGGGTCTGCCTTGACCGTCATCCAGGATTTGACAGATCAGATAGTTGCAGTGTAGCGACTGCCATCTGCCCTCCGTGACCTGACCAGATTGGATCATGGTAACAAATTCAGTTGCCTGAATTTGCAGGTTTCATCACGATGTTTTCACCGTAAGAGCATCGGTTAGAATTCAACAAATACATAATAAGTACATGGCTGCAGCGGGATTCGAACCCGGTACCTCTCGCTTACAAGTCGGATACCCCACCGAGGCTTCTATTTCGAGATACCTTTTCAAAATGAGATAGATGAATGGGTACTTATTTTGAAAAGGTCAAAAAAATCGTGTTGCGGTGTGAGAGTGTTGTAGATACCTTTACCACACGGCAACCGACGCTCCAATACAATTAGTATGTCCAATACAAATTGTTTACTGTCTGTCAGTGTTTATGCCGGGTAGTATGAATGAATGAACGAATGAATAAATAACATTTTATTACACATTTAAAAAAATACAATGGGTACTTAATCATTAACAACAGAAAAAGCAAAAGACGGCCTTATCGCTTAAAGAGATTTCTTCCAGCTAACATTTTGTGTAGTAGTAGTAGGTAGGTATTTTTGTTCAATAATTTATTGAAATCTCGTCTGCTAACTAAGGTACATTTTGCTTTACCCTGCACTTGAATAGCAAGCAATATCTATCTTAACTGGTTTAATTTAGCTTAATTGTAAACTCAGCAAAGTCCGTTGGACCTAGGCAATGCATGATCAGCATGTAATTAGTACATAGTTCTAGTACAAACCAAAACGCATGTCTTAATCAAATTATGCTAGTTGCATGTGTATTGCAAAAATTGTGGTAATTGCAAGGCCATTTAGGAAAACCTTGCTCATAATAATTGACTAGAATAAGACATCAGCACCTCGACATAGTCAGTTTGAACCGCGACTATCTCCGATTTGTATGATACATACTCGTCTTGTTTTTTCCCATAGGAGTCGGCAGAGAGCCAGAGACCCACATCGTTCCACTCGCTACGGCCCTGACAAACCTCTCCCGCTTCTTCTCTTCCATATTCATTACCCTTTTTATAATTTAACGTCGTTTACTCTTGACTTGACCTCCTTGATCCATCAGTGACGCTAGCTCATCTTACACTGGTGGTGGATAGGTTCAAGTGGTACCTTCAGTCACAAAATAGAGAACTAACAGAAGGTCCGAAACTGTCTTCGAAAATTATGACGTAAACTTGCCGACTCCCTAGGGTTGCTGCTGTATTTATTCTCAATTTTGAAAAGAGTATTTAAAACATTGAATTTTAAAGATCGTTCATAATAACATGTCCCTTGCAAAGGACCAATATCTCATCCTTGCCATAATGTGATCATAATTGCTTCCCAAGCTGTACAGATTGTGTTCAAGTGTATCAGATTTTCCACACCAGCTTCAGATATTATGCCTTAAGTAAGCGTAATAATATATTACTGCTTATTTACTTTTAAATATTCATCGCCACCTGATTACATCATCAGACCCTGAGAATAACCTTTCACTGCCCTGGGATTTGACCCACTTCCCGGTAATCAATTGAATTGAAAATTTCATACACATGTAAATTGATAATTCAGCAATATTATGGTATTAGTCAATTGATCTGATGATGGAGAAGGAACGTGGTCAGCGATTATTTTTTATATTAGACTAGATAGGCATTTCCGACTAGAAACCTAAACCTTAACAGAATAAGAAAGCGTAATGGCTACCTTAATTTTAGTTACGTACAAGTATTTTATTTTATCAATAATAGTATCGTTTAATTAAATGATATTCAATTTAAGTCGACACTACAACGAATTGTCGCGTTAACAATCGCGACCGAGCACTGCTTGAAACTGCTTGAGAATGCCTGTAAACGTAACGTCAATGTGTGCGTGACGGAAATGGCGCACTGTTTCCAGTGGACCTTATGCTTGGGGCGGGCCGTTCTTTATTTCACTCGTAATAAAAGGGTTTAGTTGTCAGGCTCTGCAGGGTCACCACATGGCGAAGACCTTAGTTACGTTACGACTTAGCTCACGAATCCCACATAGAATCCAAGTGCTGCCATGTACCAATGACCCTTTTCTGAGTTATGTAAGTAGATTAGTTGAAGGATAATCGAAGCATTTACGGTGACAGAATACATTGGGATGAAACCTGCACATTCAGGCAACTAAATGTGTTACCATGATCCAATCTGATCAGATTCCTTTGTTAACAGGGTCACGAAGTCGTTCCACTGTAATTAGTTGATCTCTCAAATCCAGCATCATGGTCAAGGCCAAGATGATTATTTTTATTTTTTACATTTCAGCACCTGTTGGATTGCTGAAGAACAAGCTGAAAGGCATGAAAACGCTGAAGGAAGAGCCTGCGCAAGCGCCGGTCCCACCCGCCACCGGCGACAAGAGCGAGACTGTATGACTGCTAAATAGCTTAATATGTTAATAAAGGGTTATAAAATACTATTATACTTAAATAGGCCATATACCTAGGCCTATCGTAATATACCTTTCGCAAAATGAAGGTGGGCAGCACAGTGCGATGTTGTCAATAGGATATTTATTTAGACGATCTAAGTGGTTCAGTGGTCAAAATGCCGGTCTGCCACGCAAGAGGTCCTGGGTTCGATTCCCGGCCGGGCAGAAATTAAAATTATGAATTTTAATTTCTGTAACGGGTCTGGGTGTATTTAAGTAGTTTATCAGTTATCTAGCACCCATAGCACAAGCTTTGCTTAGTTTGGGGCTAGATGGCGCTGTGTGAATTTGTCCACGAATATTTATATTTATTTATCGAAGATTTTTTGCATTTGTTCGCCATCTCCCCCGATGGTAAGTGACAATGCGGCCAAAGATGATATTCCAAACAAAAAAGGGAAAAACATCTATAAAAAAACTGAAAATGTTTAGTTGAGACTCTTTAATCAATATGGCCGTGGAATCCGCTGTTCCAATGGAACCGTACTTTAGATATAGTAAACAGTCAAGTGAATGACATCAACACGAATTATTTAGTTAACTATAGCCCCTGATTATCTATATCATCAATGTTTTTTAAAATTAATACACCATAATTATTAATTGTACTTCTCCAGTATATTATGTTTTACATAAATAAATGTTTAATTTGTATTGTACATAATTGTGGACTCTTAGCACAGAATATATAGCTCTCTTAGCGCCTGCGCAGCGTTGACACACGCGCGATGCGCACGCTCCGGACGATCCATTGTATTTGTACTATACAGATAGTTAGTATACTTTTGTATTTGTATGTATTAGATAGTTAGTGTACGGTGGCAAACAAGCTTCCGACTAGCCCGATGGTAAGCAGTCACCGCAGCCTGTGGCCTTTTTAATGTCTGAAAGGCCAGCAATGCGACCCTTAGTATCCCAAATCAGAAGGAACGTTTTGAACTCTGTGTTGGTACTTAAAATCTTACCCCTCAAACCTAAATGATAAAAGAAAAAACTAAGATTTATTGAAATACGAGTATCAAAGAGTAAAGCGCGCTCCACATGTGGACAGTTCCGCGGGAACACGAGAATATAGAGGTAGTATTCATGTAGTCCCGTGCATATTTGGCATGTCTCGCCTATTTCATAGACTAAGTAGAGATAGTTTGTTGTCGTCTCGATTCGATCGATTTTATATTTATATTCCCGTAACAGGTTCGGGATACTCTTGACCATGATCCAGGATATTAGTAGATCAAGTAATAACAGTAGAGCAGGTGCTATCACCTCTGTGACCCTGTTTACAGTAGAATACTGATATTATACCGATGAATCGATAAAATGTCGCGCGTTTTGACACCACCACATCCCTAATAGGCGAGAATGTAGAGGGTCGACCAAAGTCCCGGCAAATGTTTCGCCGGAAGTTTCGGCGAACATGTGGAGCGCGCTTAACTCATTCGCGACTCGCCGAGTGTTGCGGGTGTCTATTGGCGACGTGATCACTTACCATCAGGTGAACCGCTTCAACGTTTGCATCCCTTTATTATAAAGAAAAACATGAAGAAACGAGCTCATCCAGGTGTACGTCACGCGTGGTAGGACTCTATCAATGAGGCGTCCGCCTGGGCGCTATCTGGAACTGTCGAATAAGTTAGGTGGTAGGACTCTGTCAAGCTTGAGGAGTCCGGCTGGATGAGTACCACCGCCTTATCTATATATGCCGCCAAGCAACAATTCTTGCATTGTTGTATTCCGGTTTAAAGGATAAGGTAGCCAGCGCAATTACAGGCATGATTTCATCTTAATCCTCACAGTGACAACACACCTGCGGTTTAGTATTTTTGTTGCCAGCAACCTTTATGCATGAATCGTAGACGTTATGAGTGACTTACCTACCATCAGGGCTGTCTGCACGTTTGATAGTGCATAGCATAAATAAATTGCAATATAATGCCAAAGGACTCCGCAGCACAATATATGAAAAAATATTATTACATTCCTATAGTAGTTATGCTCTTGTCAAGCATCTAGAGCTAGGGAGGGATTTTAGGGTCACAGATGACTGCTGTAAGTGCCCGTCATTTGCCCCGTCAGCTGCAGAGATTCGGAACTTGACATCGGGGCCGATATCGCTGGACTCATGCAGCACGGATCCGAGGTATTTATATTTATATTGACAGCTTCGTTCTCTATACAGATGGCTTCAAGAGCCGCGCTGCAGCTAACATAATAATATATACTCTGTTTTGGCGACATTCAGCTTCAAATTTCCGTTATATAGTATTTTAAATATCTACGTCTTGTACATAGATATTACTTATAAGGTATTACCAGTTTTAACCGTAGCCGTGTGGTGTCCGGCAGAGTAGAATAGCATTAACTCCTTACACTCGTGGATGACGTACAAGGCGACTAATATATTCGAGGCAAAAGATCTGGAGTCTCTATAGACTGAAAAATGGGCAGCAGCGTTTTCCATTGTTATATTTATAACACTGAGATGTCTAACCCGCCTGCCGAGCGTGGAGATCATCAACAACCTCCCCTTTCGTGAGAGAGGCCCTAAGTTCTGCAGTGAACTGATATGGGGTGTGATGATGACAACTAGTTCTAGTGGTTTAAACAAATGACATGCATAAAAGAGTAAAGATTTCTCTGTTCTTATCACTGGGCATAGGAATCCCCAGATATCTCCAAAAAGTCCGGTCCTGTGCCTTCAGCATCCAGCTGGTACCCGCGATCTTTACCAGGTCGTCGGTCCACCTTGTGGGTGGTCTACACACGCTTCGTTTTCCGGTACGTGGTCTCGCCACATGAGAACTTTACTGCCCCATCGGCCATCTGTTCTTCGAGCTATGTGCCCTGCCCGCTGCCACTTTAGCCTGGAAATCCTTAGGGATATGTTGGTGATATTTCGGATCTCCTTATTTCTGATTCTATCGCGCACCACTAGACTTTCTTATTGCTTTATATAAAAACGTTTCATTGAGATTCTTCTTTTCAGCCATTTTCAACCTCTAGGTTAGGCCTCCTTCAATACGTTCCAGCGTTCTCGGTCTTGTGCTGTCTTCAACCATTCCATTCCAGCTGTTCTCCTAATGTCGTCGTACCAGCGCATCTGAGATCTTCCCTGTGAACGTCTTTCACCCCACGGTCTCCACTCCACCAGCGATTTGCACCATGAACCCCGCTTTCTGACGACATGACCAGCCCATTGCCACTTCAGCTTCGATATATGTTTGATAATATCCCTCACTTTACTCCGTACTCTGAGCCAGTCATTTCTTTTGCGGTCACTGAGCGTTACGCCCACTATATTCCTCTCTATTGCTCTTTGAGCGACTCTGAGTTTGTTAAGGATCTCCTTAGTAAAAACCCACGTCTCAGCTCCATAAGTGAGAATCTCCATAAGCTCCATCATTGAGATTAATCATTATCAATCAAAACTTTGTTGCACTGTTGCTTAATTAACTACATAGGTATTTAATGTGGGTACAAGCGGAACACGGGCACTAAAATCATACAAGCCTCAATCCAGCAATATAACGTGGTGACAGAAAACGGCAACTACAGAGGCAACATTGTATGAGAACATAAAAGATATTCGCGATGACTATCGAATGTGCGAGTTTTATGATGATGGAGCTTCATTGTTAAGGTAGATTAGCCTCCTATTGAAGTCTGTAAAGTACCCAGATACCTAGCTACTAAATTGAGTTCATTACGAAATGAACGAAGTGTCTACTATGGAACATCTGTTGGTACATAATGTCATCAAAGTGAAATAAACAGAGCAACGTCAATGCTGTCTTTTACATCGAATTGAAAGGCAAAGGTAAGAGTGGAATTTATCCTCAAACTCCTACACCTAGGTCACAAGCAGGGGCGTAGCTACCGCCGTATCAATTATATGGGGCACCAAACGTGTGTAGAGCTCGTCTAGTCTAAAATGACGCGCCCCACTACTTAGTTAGTTGATTTCGATGTGTGAGTGCAAATATTGATAACGACACTTCATCTGTGTGGGAGCCAATGAACGACGCGAGCTCCTACGTTGGTGTCTCACCGGCAACTGAATGACCAATTACAACGGCATTTGTATAGGTATGTATTGCGTCCATATTTTAAACTTGCTTGTGTGCGTTAATGCGATAGTGGGGCGCGTCATTTTAGATTAGACGAGCTCTACTTTGCCTATTTCCCGATAAAAATAATTATTTTATAGAATTTCAGATCAGGGTCGGAGGCCCCCTCCGCAAAAAAAAACAATTGAAATCAAGTGACACAATCCGTTTTCATTCACCTTTCGTTTAAGAGTTATTTATCATTTAAAAAAAATAAAAAAAATTGACAACGTAGTGCCCTCCACGTGCACTCATTTATTACTTCATTGAACTTTGGGTAAAATGTGCGCCTATCAGATGGCAAAAATGGCAACAATTTTGATCTCATATTGAAAATTTTATATTTTCAGCACTATCGGTAGCACCAAAGGCTCCTTAATGTTGAAACTCCTTAATCCGTTCTTTCCTAAACGGGTCATATGGACCTGGTTCATAATATACCTTGGCCCACACGCCCGCACGCATAATCGTCTTGGCTCACACGCAATCAATCTTTGAATTCGTCTGTTTTCAATTTAATAATGGAACGTTTTAATAGCCAAAATATCAAGAAATTTCGAGTTCTTACGCTCAGGCGCCTCCGGAACAAACAGAGGACAGCTATACGTTGCTCGTGTGCCATGCCAACGTTATACGGTTCTTTATTTGCAAGTTTAATAGCGTACATAGATACATAGAGACAGACAGCAAGAAGCGACTTTGTTTTATACTATTTATAGATAGATATACAGTAAAAGTTAAAGTAAAGTAGGAAGTAAAACAAGTAAGTTTGTGAGTTTACTGTTCGCGAAGTTGATTTTATTATATAATCTCGTCATAAATTTCGAGATTGCCCGGCGCTATCGTCATATTGCTGATTTTACGGAATTTTTTATTTAAATCGCGCAAGGTTTTAATGGATAAAATACAAAAAATTCGAACTTGTTGCCCTTGCTCATTCAATGATATAAGTTATAATCGCGCAAGGTATTAATTTAGCCAAGCCAAAGGCCAATATATAAAAAAATCCTAGCCCTACCTAGCGTCGCGAACCTGACTGTTAGAGTCTATTGTCACACAAATGTAGAGCTCGCTATGCTAGTCCATTTATTGACTTAAGCTGAGACTAGAATTTAAGTTACTCATTAGTACCCCCCCGGAGTTGGGGGTATCCCTACACAAAAATTGATACGGGGCCCCCGAAGGGCACGCTACGCCACTGGTCGACGATTTTAATAGCCAACTCAATAAAGAAAAATAGCATTTGGACTGGAATCGAACAAGTTCACCATTCTGAAATTTTTAGGACACGCCGAGTATGAGACAAACTTTGGCATGTTGCAGGAGTCCAGCGCCGGTGATGATTACGGTGTGATTACTTGTGCCATCAGGTGACACCGTTGCTTGGTTGCCTCCTTCAGTGAAAATTCTCAAAAGTATTTTTTCATAACAAGCTTTTATACGCGTCCTTTTGTAACTGAATACTATCTACTATAGTACTTGTAAAGACAAACAAAAACGAGCCCAAACTCGATGGGTTAATCATGCATAGTTTAGGAGTGCTGCTGATTATCTTACCGTCAGACCTAATCTAGTACTCCAAATCTAGACCGTTATCTAGTACTCATACTCATCAAAACCATTCCGAAGAGCCCAACAATGGGGTTATCTTAATGCGTTTGTTAGTGCCTATGATCACCTTCTTACTCCATCATGAGACCAGCTCCATGGTACATATAATTGCATTGTCATCCAAGATACATAAGTACCTATACCAAATTTCGGTTCTATTGAACGCCGGGAGGTGGGTCAAGCTTTCAAGATGAGACCCGAACATTGCAAGTTAAATAAATGCTTGTTATAAAACATTAAGTATCATCATCCTAGCTGTCTGCCAGGGTTTGTTTCCTGTTCAATCAATTTCGTTCTTCGGCATCCGCCCGTCTTACGCAACCGTACCAGCGATGTCAATCCATCGCTTCTTGGGCCGCCCTACCGGCAAGCCACCTATTTACCATCTATTTCTGGGGCTTACGCAACACGTTACCAAATAAGCAAGCCGAGCCTCTTCAATAATATCTGCGATATCCCTCACGCCAAAGCAGCCATGGATATTCTCGTTACGTACTATGTCAAGTCGCGTAACTCCGCATATCCACCACCAGTCTTCGACGGATAGGTAAGTACACCAGGATATTCAAGAATGACAACACGTGAGTAATGTTATTACGATAAACAGATCCACCGATTCAGGCGTAACCAGTACCTACCTATTTATTTAATCTCTCGTTATTAGGCTCAATTATCATGTATCGAGTGCATCATTCTGATTTGAACGCGCAATCTGCGTCGATTGCTTGTAGTAAGTAAATGCATAAAAATGGCAATATAAATCTTTATTGATTGCTGTATATTGCTACTATTACAATAATCTGCGTGATTGGGTACTTATGTTTATCACGATCTTTTCTATAGGTACTTTTTTTATACAGGAATTATTAAACCTACCCACCACCAGTATAAAATGAGCTGCAATCACTGCGGGTACGCGTACAAATCAAATACGGTCCAAAGTCTAGATAGGTTTAGGTACTGCCTTCTGTACGTTAGAAACTCCTTGCCTCCTTAGAAAGTGCCGATTCAGCTGCTAGCAAGCTACCCATGCGAGTGACTGTGCAGATTATAATTTACAAAGTTTTCCTCCTTTAACCAGATACAATTTTATGACATACTTAAGCAGTTATCTATAACTAACAAAAAGTGCCGTACCATTAACAGTCATCATCACAGCCCGTAACAGTCCACTGCGGCACTTAGGGCCTCTCCCACGGGAGGGGAGGTTATTGCCATAATCTCCACGCTTGGCAGGCGGGTTGGAGATCGCAGTGTTGTAAATATAACAATGGAAAACGCTGCTGCCCATTTTCCAGCCTACGGAGACTCTAGATCTTTTGCCTCGGAAACATTAGTCGCCTTGTACGACACCCACGAGTGTAAGGGGTTGGTGCTATTCTACTCTGCCGGACACCACACGGCAGAAACACAGATACACACGTCAAACCTATAACATTCCTTTTTTTCGTCGAGTGTTAAAAATAGGTTTAAATACGGTTAAGTTAGGTAAGGTTGTGACAAAGCGAAGAGAAGCCCATCATTTCAAGGTAGTATTGACTTGCTCATTAGAAGAATTTTTATTGTTACCTTTGCACTGTGACAATAATCAGTTATTGCTGAACAAGAGAGCGCCGATGGCCTATTGGGTAATGGATCTGACTCGTAAGCGAGAGACGCCATGGCCCAATGTCTTTTGATAACTTATTGTGGAAAACGATGCAAACATCTTGATGAAACCTGCGCATTCAGGCGACTGAATGAAAATAGTGATAACCTGGTAAGGTTCCCCCGTAAACATGGACACGGTCAAAGCGGACGGATTAGATTATTATTTTTTTGTCATGTTATACGGCAGACAAAGGCAAGCGGCACTTGATGGAAAGTGGTCACCGCCGGACATGGGCAACTCCGAGTGTATCACTTATGCGTTACCAAGTATATGTGATTATTAATGTAAAATCGCATACATAGTCTGTTATTGTACTGTCCGTAGCACATAACTATATTTGAGCCTTTTCTGTGTTAGTGGAGGGTTCTCAAGCTTGGTAGGCGATTTGGTGATGGTAATGACGAAAGTACTTAACAGAACACGCTTCAGTCAATTTCCCTGTCTTCGGAAGTTCGGGAGTCCAGCAAAAACACCCCACTGACGTGGAAGCGGCTAACGTACAGCAGTGAACTGATTTTTTTAGAGTTCGATACAGGGTCGTAACTTTGCGACAAACGACACTTACTACACAAAATAATAGTATAGAAACTAAACTAAAAAACTCAAACGAAAGCTTTTCGATTGTCAGCAAGGTATTGGTTCTATTTAGTAAAAAAAAAATACTTTTAGCCACATCGCCTAAAATATTTCTCGTAGCAAATATTTTTGACATAACTTTTGCTCTTATTAATAGTGTAGGAGCTTACGTTCATTTTATCAAAATAAAAAACTGTCAACTTATCTAAACTTGATTAACCCATTTAGGTATATTATATACAAAATTATCACATTATAAACCGTGCTATCATTAGTATAGTGTACTACGTTTGTGCCGGACCAACAATGACATATATTTTCTAGGTCGCCGGGTAAGGCAATCTGCTTGAATGAATGTTAATAGTAATCGGTAACTCACGGCTAGTGCGCGACGTGCAGCCATGTCGGTACGACGCATGGCTGTGTCCTGAATAACGAATACTAAATCTACCCTATAATTTAAACTTATCTACTCACTGGAATAGCCGTTAAAATATAGGTCTTTGTTATTAGTCGTAACAATGTTGTTCCTTGTGATATTATCTGGTATAGGGGCAATAGCCTTGTGTGTGTTTCTGATTGACTCTTTATGGAGCCTGCTGGAGCTGGTGGCTTCATTCCTGACTCCTTACTTCTTGCCCTCGGAAGTGCAGTCGCTGACGAAGCGTTTTGGACCATGGGCCGGTGAGTTTGCGTATCTATTGTTAATTTTTTATTTAACTAATTGTTAATTAAATTGCGTTTACTTGCTAAATATTTTACCAGTCTTCATAATTAATATTGGCTGTCGATGGACGTCCAGACTGCCTCGGTCAAAGATAACATGACATGCAAGTAGTAATAGGTTTTTAATTTACATCCAATTGGCAGATTATTTTTGCACTTGCCGGATTCTAAATTGAATAGAAACCTATAAATGCTTATATCACAAAGGTGGTAATAAAATTGTCAGTAATACTTACGAGCCCATACTTAGATAACAAGGCGTGTAAGTAAAACATAACTAATACAATAAATGTTATTTGCCGCAGGTTATTTTTGCACTTGCCGGATTCTAAATTTAATAAAATTTTATAATAACGTCACTTATATGTATAGGTGGTAATAATATTGGCAATAATGCTTGTGAGCCATAACTTAGATAACAAGGCATGTAAGTACAACATACCTAATACAATAAATGCGAATGCATATTGTTATAGCACCTATTTATCGTATGTATAAATTATTAACAAGATGGGGCGTATTTTTTTCACACAATCACGTTTTTATTTGTTAGTACTTATGCTTTTTTCTTGCCATTAAATTTTATTACTAAAATAATAAGCAATTTTTTTTTGTTTCTTGATCATTTGAATCGGTAGATCACAAGTAGAGATAAACTTGGAATCCTAACTTTCTACCTACTTAGATAGAAAACATTAAAAAGGTGTATCAGATGGCACAAGCAATCGCTACTCGAATATTATACTATTATGCACGGACCTGAATTTTTTTTCAGGTCTTTATCGGCGACCACAATACTATAACCCTGTGACCACAGTGGTGACATTCAACAAAAAATGTAAACAAACAGAGTTCTAATGTTATTCAGCTGGCATCGCCAGTTCACGGACGTTATCAATAGTAAGTAACGTGGGCGTAATGTTAAATAAATTAGTCAATGATTCTATTCAATTACGTTTTTTAATACAATGTTTTTATGTAGGTATTTAGGTGACTTACACTATTTAGTATGCTAGTTTTCCACGCTAGGTCTATCGACCATGTCCTTCTGCAAGTTTCGTTAATATTTTTGCAGTATTTTGACCGTGAAAATAGAGTACACAATCAGCTATGGACTGGAGCGTCGGTGGCAGAGTGGTTAAGGTATCCGACTTGTAAGCGAGAAGTACCCGGTTCGAATCCCACTGCGGCCATGTACCAGTGACTATTTTTTGAGTTATGTACATTGGTTGAATATTAACTGATGCCCTAACGGCGAGGGAAAACATCGTGATGAAACCTGCACATTCCAATCTGGTCAGGTTTCTCTGGTAGCAGGGTCAGAGGTCAGATGGCAGGCGCTCCAGTGTAATTAGTTGATCTGCCAAATTCTGGAACTAGGGCGGACCCCGGGCCTTCAACGAGTGCAGAACCATCATCATCATTGGCGTTCGTAATGGCGGCACTGTGGTTCGAACCCGGTACCTCGGGCTACAAGTCAGATCACTTAATCATTTGGCCACCGCATATGTAAAGTAACTTATTTATATTTTATAAGGTATAGGCAACTATTGTCCGGCATCTGCCAGTGGTTTGTTGCTCCGATTTTAATGCAGAGTCATGCCCTGGTATGCACTGCACGACACTGTTAAACAATTGTTTAATATTGATTCAAACAAACATATTGACTTTTGTATGCGCAAGAGTAGATGTTTGTTGAAATAACTGTCGTCTAGGTTTCAAACCTTGAACTCAGTGCCTATCTAGGTTGTCCTATCCTGTCCTAACAGGCCGACTTAGACCTAAGTATTACAAACTGGTATAACTTGATATCGCCGTATGGAATTATCAGCTGACTGAGCAGTTTAGAATGCTGTTACAGTCAAGGGATAGTATTTCTGCGTAAGTGCTACCGATGGAGCATCTACAATATTATAAGTGAAGAATAATTTGGCTTATTAAAGTGATTTTATAAAATATATATCTTGGTGGTAGGACTCTGTCAAGTCACTTGAGTGGATACCACCGCCTTATTTCTGTCGCCGAGGTATGGCAGACAGTATTTATTATTATCATTAGTTTATGATTCTTGACACATAAAAATTAGGCATATTTATTCAAATAACATCAATACTTAACAGAAAAGCGTGGTGCCCATTTAATACAGTAGAAACTTTGTTAGAGTTGGAACTAATTGCAACAGAAATGATTCTTGCGGCAAATGATAGGTTCTAATCATGCCAATTTTAACTTATGTAACGAGTACCTATTTTTAATTATAATTTGTATTACTTTCTTGAAGATGTCGACGATATCTTTGTGAATTGATGTACTTTTAATCTAATTATTTTGAATCTAATTTTCAAAGATAAGTAAAATAAATTAACCTAAACTTGAGGCAAGTTATCTCGGTCCTCAGCTGCGCGCGTTTCGGGGTTTTGGTACATGCATTCTAAGTGCATAATACTACGAATGGTATCTACGTACTAAATGTTATGGGCGGCAGTTAGGTACCGCTCACCATCAGGCGGGTTGCCTGCTCGTTTGTTAGTATAGAAAATGGTTGTTTTGGTAATCCCATCGTTAAAAACATTCCATCATATTTTACTAATTTAAGAGCACAGGCATTTTCCTTGTGATGTGCATTTCATATGCAGTGAATATATTCTGAAAGTCGCTACGAATCCGAGAAAATACAAATACGGAGATAAACTAATTTTGATCGATGAAAATGTTCTACCAAAATTAGTAAGTTTCTTGCCATAACGTAGTTATTTACTAAATGTTATAACTTAAAAATCGAGTACAAAAATAGTGATATCTGACTGACTCGTAATGTATGATAAACATTATTTACTTTTATAATTTTTTTTTTTTAATAACGCCTTTCTTTTTCATCATAATTTTCCGGAGTATGTATTATGTACATTAGTCGAACAATAACCGATGCTCTTAGGGTGAGGAAAACATCGTGAGGGAACCTGCACATTCAGGCGAACCATGATGTGTCAGGTTCCTCTGCTCTGAGAACAGGCAGCTGCTCAGCCGCAATCATTGATGTAGAATTTTTTTGCTGTAACAGGATTTAGCACGGTCAAGTTGGAACCCAGGCCCTTCTGCCCGAGGAAACCTGCGATATTTACGCTAAGATATGTAACTATCAAGGTATCAAACTTATGAGCCACACAATGAAGCTATTCGAACGTATTATTGACCAGAGACTTCGCCAGGAATGTTCCTTTTTGAGAATGCTAATACGGCTTATGGCCGAGCTGCAGCACAATGGATCCAATCCTTGCTCTCAGGGTCCTCCAGGAGTCCCATTGCAGTAAGAATCAACCGTTGCATTACGCATTTCTCGACCTGCAGAGGGCTTTCGACAGTGTCCCTCGGGAGATAATCTGGTGGGCTCTGAGAGCAAAGTCTGTGCTCGAGGCGTACATTTGTATTATACAGGACATATATGCTGCATGTATACTGGAGCTGTCGCCAAATCCCTTCCCGATTACTGTAGGTGTTCACCAGGGTTCTGTGCTGAGCCCTTACTTGTTTTGCATAGTGCTCAATGCCCTCTCTGCCCTCAGGACATGCCTCCTTGGCTTATGAAGTACGTTGGTGAAGTACGGATCCTGACACTATCCGTATAGGTGACGAAGCTGTCAATAGAACAGATAATTCCAAATACCTCGGATCCGTGATGCACGAGTCCGACGATATCGGCCACTATGTTATGTCCCGAAGCTTGGGCCAAATGGCGGGAATCACCTGTTACCCTAAAATTAAAGTCAAGCTCAAAGGGCTTATAGGTATACAAGAGTAGACCTGTGATGCTCTATGGCTGCGAGACATGGTCAGCGCTGACGAAACACGTTCGCAAACTCCACGCCAATGAAATGAAAATGCTGCGCTGGATGTGCGGAGTTATACGGCTCGATCGAGTACGCTATGAAAATATCCGTGGCAGTCTTGGTGTGAGGGAGATCGCAGACAAGATCGAAGAGGCTTGTGTTGCGTAAGTTTCAGGGATACGTGGGAAATAGGTGCCTGAACCTGCCGGTATCAAGAAAGAGGCCCCGTGGGTGACCCAAGAAGCGATGGATTGACATAGCTGAGTCGGATGCGAGAGCCAACCGAAGACCGGCCGAAGTGGAGAAGAATAGGTAGGACAGTGGACCCTGGCAGAGGCCGGGATAAGCGCTAGGACGATGATGATGATGATGATGATATTTATACTTTAGAAAAAGCTCTGACAGAACTCGGATATCCAGTTTGTAAAGGAAGACCGTGTCGGGTCCGAGCCGAGTCTCCGCATTATCACTGTATACTAATATTTGTTTCCTTTCCGATAAATAGCTTGCAAACAATTTTAACAACATTGGAGTAAATTCCAGAGTTCCTAGTTTTTACATTAAGATATTATGCCATACCGTAGGGCAACCAGCGGCGTTACACGTTCGATAAATAACGTGATACGTGATTGGCGATCCAGGTTCACGATATTTATCGACTGTGGAGATAGACGGATCGTGATACTGCATGTGACCACAGGATTTCCAGAAATTCATAAATCGACGATCCGTATCAACGATATAAACGGCATCCGTCCATCAGTATCACTACATATTGACGACCAGAGTTGTTCAGTGTTTAACATCCGGTGTGCCACGCAGAGGTCCCGGGTTCAATTCCCGGCCGAGCAGAAATAGAAATGACGAATTTTAATTTCTGTTATGGGTCTGGGTGTTATAAATAAAAGTGATCTACTACGTATAGTTTATCAATTGTCTAACGCCCATAACACAAGCATTGCTTACTTGGAGCTAAATAGCGCTGTGTATTGTCCAAGAATATTTATTTATATATTATAAAACAAAATCCCATGCCGCGTCTGTCTGTCTGTTCGCGATAAACTCAAAAAATACTGAACGTATTTTAATGAGGTTTTGTACGATAGATAGTGTTTCAAGAGGAAGTTTTATAGGGTAGGATAACATGAGAACGTAGTCGCGGCGAGCCAGCTACTACAAAATATATGGGATGTTATTTGACAGTGCTGCGGCCGAGACTCGGCTCAGCTTGTAAGTGGGTGTCTCGAATCGGAGACCATTTGCTCGGGTTCGGATCAGATACAGTGCCATTGGGAAGAGGTTATAGATCACAAAATAACGGTTGGAATTGTCCCTTTCACTGATCCAGATACATAATTATTCTAATTATTTATTACACACTTAATGTAACCGATCTATTTTTCATGCACTTATTGACATCAAATTCAATGTCTTCTATTTTTAGCAAGCCCTTGAATTTTATGTAAATAAGTGTACCGAAAATAGATCGGTTATTATGCGACCTTTAAGAGTAGCTATGGCACATAGTACATGGCAATGTAAGTGTTTATAATGCTAATTAATCGATAGAATGCTGTATTTATGTCTGCCACTCACCGACACGCGGCTTGTTAAGTGGAATGACAAAAATAGGCTTCTACCCTAGAAATGTTACCCCAAAAACCGTTAAGTCGGGTGATGTCGGTCTATTTTTGTCATGCTACTTGACATGCCGCCGGTAAGTTCTGTGGGAAAAGGTGAAATAATGAAGAATGAAGCCCTGTAATGAACATTGAATTGTGAATGTTTTCTGTAATTCCTTACACGGGGCGAGTCCGGGGCTGTGATACACATATTTCCGGCGCGTATTTCTGAACTCTCGCGATAGATACTCGATTGACCTCTCTCTCTCGTTACTTTTGTTTCTACGTTTGCAGTATCTTCTTATTGTTTAAAAAATGACTATTAATGGAATAGTACGAAGTTAATCCCCCCCCCCCCCCCCTATTCTCCTTGCGCGCGATCAACGCGGCGGAAAGCTAACTTATTAATATTACAAATGCAAAAGATTGTATGTATATGTTTGTTACCTCTTCACGCCTGAACGGATAAACGGATTCGGATGAAATTTGTACGTAGGTAAATTGTGTGGTGTCGCTCGTAAGAGTTACATAGGTGCGAATGAGTGGTGCAATATACAGGCTGCTGGCAAGATTACGAATGCCTATTGTAGCCGAGTGCGGCAAAGCCCAAAAAGTGGGGATGTATTTGGAATGTACACTATACGTGTGTGTATATGTACGGATGTTTTACATTTCCAAATATATAATAAATATAAATAGACCAAATATGGCCAGCCTTGAGGTCATTGGAAGCATCGACTAGCCGCTATCTCCCCATACCTATATTCCACTAATCTCTTCTATAAACACACAAACTCTCATCTTAAACGCATATATCACCTGCTTTCCATCAACTACCGTATTGACACTTAGCACCAGGTGAGATGCCGGTCAAATACATGGCCAAACTAACAAAAAATATTATTTGCATTGTAGTAGACCTACATCCTTCTACTTGCAATATTCTGCTTGTTCTTTACTTTTTGCAGTTATGCATTTCTTTTACCTGCCTAATACATAAGTGCTTGAATATCTACGATCAGGTAGGCTGTGTTTGCTCGTTTGTCTTAGCTTGTCTGCCACCTTATAGGTATAAAAAAAGAAAAAAAAACTTCTTTCCAGCATAAATTGAGTACAATTGACAGCAATTTCTTGAACACTGTATGACACCTACAGTGGAAAAGTTTGGGCACATATATTTCAAAAATATGCGAAAATACACACAAAACATATCATTACGCCCAAAATCACTACTTGACCTTCTTTCGGAGTCGACACAGACGAAATCGCGGTCACAAACTATCTTATATAAGACCAATCGGCGATAACAGCTGCTATAAAACCATATTTCACTTCAAGCGAATTAAACATTGAACTTTTAGTATCATTATGTCGCAACCATTTCTTCGTGCTGCAAACCCGTTACATCGCAAGTATGTCGCTGGTAGTTCAAGGTTCGATTCTTGTGTAACATTCGGCTTGTAGTAGCATCGTGGTATGTGCGGCGTTGGCGATACGTCCGATATTAAAGTAGATATCTATACACTTTAAATTCAGAATGTGCTGAACTCTGACTTATAATTTGGCCAGTAAAATGACAATTAAGATTGTTTTATTTTATTTATTTATTTATTTAACAGTTTATTGTGCACAGGAAATACATCGTGAAAAACAGGCAAAGTAATAAATGGCACAACAGGCGCTACTTATTTCTAAAAGAAATCTCTTCCAGCAGGCCTTCGGAAGCGTGATGTGATCATGAGATGCCGATAGGACGTGCACAATATTACCTATCTCTAAAAAGGCATATAGTTGTGATTAGTATGGTTATCGCTCAAAAATAACAATAGTCTGGGTCATCGGATAGCCACACTGCCCAGCGGGGTAACGCGGCCAGCCAAAGGCGCTGTACTAATTGGCGGTCGTATCACCATGGTCGTACGACGGACGTCGCCCGACCAATAGGAGACTTCAAAAGCGCCCGTCGCACGACGTTTGCCAATTAGGACAACTATGAGTACCTATCCAAATTATGGGGAGTAGTTTAGTTAAGGTAAGGGCCATGCGAGCCAACAAGCTTACCATCAAGGATGCCGAAGACCGAGCGAAGTGGGCCAAGAAGAGTAGGAAGGCGGACCCCGGGCCCTCGCGTGCAGCGTGGTTGCGCATAACACAATAAATAAATAAAAGATGATGAAGAGTTTAGTTAAGGTAAGGGTTATTAAGGAGTAGGTTAGGTCTGAGATTACTAGCATAAGCCAAAATTAAATAGAACTATTGTTAACCACCAGAATCGGCTTTCCACACGCTATAGAAATCGAGTTCTCAAAATCACAATGTAGACATGAAAGATTACAATTCAAATTGCAAAGTGAATGTCGTGTTATGTAAATGAAAGTGTAATAGGTAGGTAACTCTTATCACACTAGTGTTATAATAAAAATGTGTTTTGAACATCAGCACCTGATGTGCTGATGATCCAAATTTTGTATTTGTATGTATTTGTTTAATTCATTGTAAGTACATTTTGTGTTTTAATACTATTTGACACAAAACCCGGGTAGGTTTGTATGTGTCTACCTGGTTATTTCATAGATGTATAGGCACAAAACATGTAAATAATACAGATTCACTTATGCCTGATACAATATTACGAGAACGAGATTGAATAAGGTCTTTCTGTCAAACGAGTTAAGTATAATTATATTGAGACCTACAGAAATTATAAAATCATCTTTGATTTGGCTCTTGCCAACCCAATATTAAATGTCAACATTAACGTAAAAATTGACTGGTCAAGGATTCTTTGTTGTGTCTACCTAAAATGGATTTCGTCACAATGTTTTTCTTCGGCATTATACGGTTATGCATATATGTTCTGCAATTCTGCATATTTATAGGTTACGCAATTTTGCAGATATGGCACCTCCTCACAGGTTGGCACTGCAACAGCTCCGTTTAGGTTGTATTGATTTGCAGATGACCTGGACGATGCAGGTGACAACTTTCCAGGTAATAAATAAATAAATCGGTGTCATATTTATATATTTGTATGGGTTAGCAAAATGTTTTAGTAATTTTTTTTTATATATTTACTGTTTGGGTGACTTACAGCGTAAGAAACATTTAAAGTGTAACTAATGTAAAATCATAAGAATTTTGCGTATCATAAGAATATTAATATTATGTTGTAGTATGGCTGTTGGTCTTTCGAATAAATAATAAATAAAATAAAATCATATTCTAAGGATAAGTTGTTACCTATGTACAGTATCAAATAATCAAGTAAGTCAAATAATAAGGTTATTTGAATAATTTACAAATACTGCATCCTACGCAGCAGCAGCTGGCGAGACATCGAGAAATTTTATTAACCTTTTCAACGCCAAAGTCACATATATGTGACATTTCATTTCCGCGCCCATGAGGCCAAAGACTGATATATCAGGAAAGAAAATAAATTAACTATTATTTTAATTGCACACACGAACATTAACACTGAGTTTATTATCTAATATATCGATATGTTTTATGTTCACAATACTACCTAAACGACCACTTTTTGGGCCGTGGCGTAAAAATCGTAAAAATCCTTGGCGTTGAAAGGGTTGATAATTTACAAATACTTAATTCTATATTTTTGATGTAGGTAGATATGTAGGGTGCATATATTTCTGTCAATATTGAATTTTAATAGCGGCGTTGTGTCGTCCTTGAATTAGCCGTTGTCCACCATTAACTCAACTTCAACAGGTTGAGCAGTTATATTATCTCATAACAATATTACCTTGAATATTTACAAATTCGTGTATATCCTGTGAATTAAGGTCAATGGCACTTGGACCAGACCACGAATCGAGTTGTAGACTACGATACATTCATTAGGGGACCTTGGGTGCGGTATCTCGAATCAACGCCTAAAATTCATTGCCTAACTTCTTAACGTTAGCTGAAGTTAGGTTTATTTAAATGACTCATTTCAACTTTACATCGATATAAATTTAAAAACATTTAATCTTTGAATTTTTTTTATATTGATAAATGTAAGTACATTATTTATTTATTGTTATATACAGTAGATATTATATACACTTAAGACTAGATAAAAATTGTACAAAAATAAAAAATAAAATTTCTAAATAAAAAACAGACTCTAAATCGCTGCCTTGCGGAAGTGTCCCCATAAGGCTGGCAGCGTTACCTCTCTGAATTGTCAGTCTTATACGTTGACCGAGGTGAGCGCCAGCACGTGGGTCTCCGGTAGACTCAATTAGTCGGGTAGATATCTCTTGGAACACCTTTTTGGCGCTAGGGCCCCAAGGTCCCAACGTTTCCACTCCAAACGGCGCAAATAAATAACCCGGACCTAGGGATCCTAATTTTAAAATGATGTCATAAAAATAAAATAAATATGGATTGCAACGATTGGCATTCGTATGCTAAATAACTCGTAGTGTTAATCAACTGATGATTTCAGGTGTCCTAGATTATAATTTGCATTTGTTAAATACTAGCGATCCGGGTAGTCATCTTAATAAATTATACACCTAAATCTTTCTCATGATACACGCTTCCTATTAGTGAAAACCGCTTGAAAATCCGTTGAGTAGTTTTTGAGGTTAAGTTACGCCTAAGTAAATTAAGCTATTCCAAACAAAGCAATGCTAATCAAGTGAAAACTAAACTCGCTATGTCACTCTTTAACTTTATGACACCGATTTTGTCACGCTGAAATGCTTAGGAACACAACTTAAGCGGGGCCTAAGTTTTTTTTTATACCACGAAGGTGGCAAACAAGCTTACGGCCTGCCACAGTAAGCAATCACCGCAGCCTATGGACGTTTGCAATACAAGTTCAGTGCAATTGGGCAGTAGTGATACAAAACTTTCGAAAGCAATTTTCTAAATTATAATAAAAAAAAATCATTTTGGCGCTAATGTCCCGGATTTGCACTCGCGCACGGGGGCCCGGGGTCCGCCTTGACCATGATCCTGGATTTGGCTGATCAGGTAATTGCAGTGAAGCGACTGCCATCTGACCTGCATAACATGACCCTGCTACCAGGGGAACCTGGATTGGATCATGGTTACACATTCAGTCACATGAATGAATAGGTTCATCACGATTTTTTCTCTCATAGTAAGAACACCGGTTAGTAATACAACTAATGCACATAACTCAGGAAAGAGTCATTGGTACATGGCCGCAGTGGGATTCGAACCCGGTACCTCTCGCTTACGAGTCGGATACCTTAACCATTGGTGCACAATATTGAACCACAAGTGGTTCAGGAGGAGTCAGCGGATGTTTGTGGCTGCGATTTTATGTAAGGTGGAGGTACTTCCCCAGTCTTGCGACTCCAATTCGAAGGAGTTGTCTAACTATTGGGCATAGTCTTCTAATCTTCTATGCCTCCTATAAATAAATACAGAAAAAATTATTTCAGGAACATAGGTCCCATAAATACATTATTAACAATGTCATATATAGGTACAATAATAATAATGTCATACACACAAGGATTACAATTAAAAGTAATTATAATTAATAATGATAATATATTAAATTTTTATATCAATATAGGTTTTAAGACTTTCGTGGTTATTCACTACACTTTCACTACACATATTATCGGGTTTGTTACCACGGTTAGTATTGTTTTTACCTCGATATTTCGACACAGTTTCATGCGTCATGGTCACGAGTTTTATATCAATGTTAAATACTATTAATTATGCAAAAATAAATTTTTAAATTGCTATCAATTAAATAAATAAATAAATATTCGTGGACAAATTCACACAGCGCCATCTAGCCCCAAACTAAGCAAAGCTTGTACTATGGGTGCTAGATTACTGATATACTACTTAAATACTTTTTTAAATACATACTTATTATACATAGAACACCCAGACCCGTATCAGAAATTAAAATTCATCATTTCAATTTCTGCCCGGCCGGGAATCGAACCCGGGACCTCTTGCGTGGCAGACCGGCATGTTGACCATTGAACCACTCAGGTCTATAGATAGAAACTATAGTACATTGATAAGGGAGGGAGGAGTAATAAGTTTGACATGTGTATCTGTCATGGGCCTCGTAGCTCCCGAACGGATGGACGGATTTCGATGCAATTTTTTTATTTGAAAGCTAGTTTAATCGAAACTGTTCTTCGCTAAAATCGGTTTAGTAGTTTAGGAAATACTTGAGAAAGTAAATGTATGTATACTTGGTCGAGGATTTGATAACGCTTTTCGGTCAATTGGGTTAGGTTAGGGTAGTGATACTAACTAGGGGTTGTCGATCTTGCAAAAAACCAAACCTTGCGCACGAGGGTATTCTCTTATGCAGCCGAAGATGGAGCATGCCTGTCTAGGAACAGCCTTTTCACTCTAGCCTTGAAGGCGTCTAGATTACAATGAACTACCTGGAGAGGTTTTCCCTGGAGAGTACAACATGAATTTCTTCAAGAAAGGGGTTAAAAGGATTTTACGGGGTCGGCAGCGCGTGGATGATGCCCCTGGTATTGCATACGTCCATAGGCTGCGGTGACTGCTTACCATCAGGCAGGCCGTAAGCTTGTTTGCCACCTTAGAAGTAAAAATAAATAAAAAACAATGACCAGGGAAATACTCGCAGGCAACGTGTGTTCCAGTTTTAGCCGAATGCATTACAGCCCATAACAGTGCTCCGCAGTACTAAGGGCCTCTCCCACGAAAGGGGAGGTTATTGCTACAATCTCCATGCTTGGCAGGCGGGTTAGAGATCGCAGTGTTATAAGTATAACAATGGAAAAAGTTGCTGCATATTTTCCAGTCTATGGAGACTCTAGATCTTTTTTCTTGGAAACATTAGTCGCCTTGTACGACACCCACGAGTGTAAAGGGTTGGTGCTATTCTCTCTGCCGGACTCCAGACGGCCAAATTGCATGTATATTGCTGCATGAGTTATAAACTTATAAAGGTTTGTCATCAAAAGCGTACAGACAGTGAAAGCAAAAGGACTGTCAAGGCTCTCTTCTAGATGCACATATGCATCTAGAAGAGGGCCTTGAATGTCTTTTTACCTCGCTGCAGTCGTTAGCATCATAATTGCCTTTTTATTATTTGATGACCTGTTGGTTAACATTCCTCTGTTGGTCTGCCTCCCAGAAGTCCCGGATTCGATTCCCGGCCGGGCAAAAATTGAAATGATGAATTTTAATTTCTGTTACGGCTCTGGAATTCTGGATGTTATATGTATAACAAGTATGTATTTAAAAATATATAAGTAGTTTATTCGTTCTCTCGCACCCATTATACAAGCTTCGCTAACTTTGGGGCTTTTTTATTATCAGTGAGAACGAGCCCGAAACTTAAAAAGCATTAAACTTAAATTAAAATAAAATAAAATAAAGACTATCAGAGTAACAAAAGCATTTATTTTTGAATTTTCAATTCCTGCTCAGCCCTTAGCGAGTCTTGGTCTCCAATACAAGAATTAGTTATTTTACTACTAACTAATTAGACAGGGATTTGAGTGTCACCTCGCCTGATGGGAATCAGCCTTTTAACCGGCCTTAAGTTCAGGCTGTACCTACTGTTCTTTTGTGTTTATCCCTCAGGTTGTTGGTTCTGCCAATCCACTGCTACTCAGCTAGCGTAGTATCTCAGGGTTTCTCAAACTTATGGCTCCACATACCCCTGTCAAAGTTTACAGATTACAGCGAACCCCCCCTAAAATAATAATAAAATAGTCTGTTTACTTCAATAAAGGGCAACAAATACAGTTCTAAAAAATATATTTTTAATGTAATGTGATGGGTGGGTACGTATTTCACGTAGAAAATTATTTCAATTTTTTTTTTTTTTTTTTTTTTATGTCATACGGTAGGCAAACAGGCAAGCGGGCCACCTAATGGAAAGTGGTCACCACTGCCTATAGACATTAGCAACACCAAGAGTATCGCTAATGCGTTGCCCACCTCTATAACACGTTGCTCTGGCAGCAAAAAGCAAATGCCACTCCACTGCCAAAGCCACGGTTCCCCAAATCCCCACCCCATGGAGCACTGGAAACCTTACTCACCGGCAGAAACACAATACTATTTAAAAGAGTATTATTTAGCTGCGATATTCTGTAAGGTGGAGGTACTTCCCCAGTCGGGCGGCTCCAATTCGAACGAGATACCCCGCTATGCCCTACCTCTCTTAAAAGTAATTTTGGACAATTTTAACTTTAATTCAAATTCAGACTCAAATTTATTTCTGTATTTCGTTATTAGCATGCATGACCAGTAGTGAAATCCCACTCCCAAATGTATGTTGTAGACAAGGGTAAAAGGAACTTCACCGTTTTGCGCCAACATGCATGGGGCACGCGCCTGCCGGTCATACAGCTAGCATTACGTAAATCTTGTCGCGAACCCCCTACCGTCGAATGGCGAACCCCTAGGCGTCATGTACCCTACTTTGAGATATTCTGCTCTATCTATATCAACTTTGGCCTTAGGACAAAGTCGGATTTGACCTCGTTGCGAGCACAATGAACGACCTTGAACTGGAGATCTCGAGTCGTTGCGATTAGCTATGATTGTCTTAGGCAATCGATTCCTCTTCTTTCCAAATTATTTCTTCATTAGTTTCTTGACAATTATATTGGTTATCATCTATCTCCTTGTCGATATTATCTAAATATTTTCGGCGGATAAGTATTGACATAGACAGACAAATTTACAGAGTTTTCGTATTCATAACATGAATTTGAAAGGACAAGTATAATCATCATCAGCCTCCATACTAATCCCAGAAAGTTTGATATATCAAACTAATCCACTGTTGGACATATTAATCCACTTCTCCCCTCAATTAGTCCACCCTTCGTTAACCGACACTCCACCTGCCCGGAGGGCGTGCTACATTACAAATATGAATACTTTTATTTAATTTGTCAAAGAATAACATTATACGGCCAGTATTTCCTTTTTATCCCCGACGAAAAAAGAGTAGTGTTATAAATTTGTGTGTATGTGTGTGGGTGTGTCTGTGGCATCGTAGCTTCCGAACAGATAGACCAATGAGGAGTTTTCCAATAGGCATCTAATTTCAAAAAAATCAAAATTCAATTCAAAATTCAAAATTTCTTTATTGATTAAGACATTAAATATCTCTTTCAATCGTCAAAAAGGATGGGGAAGGGGGTAGGAAAGTAGGAAGGAAACACACAGTGACACGCTGACCGCCCTATGGCCGTAGTATCCCGTATCCCTCGCCAACCACGACCGAACCGTGCTCGACAATGCCAGGCAGAGCCGGAACGCTATATTATATTATATAGGCATAAATAATATAATATAGCGTTAATAATAAAGCATTCTTATCCACTCACTAGATGGAGTAAGGTTTCCAGTGCTCCATGGGGTGGGGATTTTGGGAACCGTGGCTTTGGCAGTGGAGGGGCATTTGTATTTTTGCTGCCAGAGCAACGTGTTATAGAGGTGGGCAACGCATTGGCGATACTCTTGGTGTTGCTAATGTCTATAGGCAGTGGTGACCACTTTCCATCAGGTGGCCCGCTTGCCTGTTTGCCTAATGTATGAAAAATTAAAAAAACGTTTTAGAGGTTGTAATAAAATGCAACATAGTGCTTATTCATAAAAATATGTGTTTGTACATTTCGTTCAACCTTTAAAAGTTATGTTTACATTAATAAACATTTTATTTTTAGGTTTAGTATTAGATGGCTGCATGATATTACTGCCAAAATTATACAGATTAAAAAGAAATTACCAGATTTGTAGGAGCGCCATCTATTGATGCTTTTTAAAACCAACTGACAATACCTACTGGACATCTCCTCATTGATAATTGAATATTATATATTTCCACATAGCTATAAAATGACATGACATTGACATTATAAAATTATGCCTAAGTACGACATTAATAATAATTGTTTTTTATTATTTGTAAGTGAATAAATAAACTTTTCAGAGTATGACATTTATAGAATTGTTTCCAAATACATTATGTGCCACACTCACATGTCTTTCATGATGTAAGTACATTAAAACCATAGAGAAAATATTTACTGTTGGTTTTTTATATATCTGTGCAGTGTTATCTATGATACACTCTCTGCTTGTCTTTGACAATGACTGAATAAATCGCCACTTCATGGTAGACCATCGTTCACAGTTGTTTCATTTTACTTGAACAATAGGTTATGGGCAAAAAACGCTATCAAATCGCGAGAATTTTCGGACATTACCAGTAATAAAAGGTTGTTTCGAAGCGTGATTTCACTGCAGAATTATTTTTGTCGAAGTCTTGTGTAATTTTTTGACTAATCGTTGGTGACCGTTAATTCAAAATGTCGGCCAACTATCTCGTCAATGTGCCCAAACTTAAGGGGCGAGAAAATTACACACAATGGTGTTTCGCGGCGGAGAATTACCTAATCCTCGAGGGCATGAAGCATTGCATCAGGCCAGAAGGTAAGGATGCGGGTGCTGCAGACGACGAAAAGACCAAAGCAAAATTAATTATGACAATCGATCCGTCATTGTATGTACACATACAAAATGTAAAAACATCGCAAGAACTGTGGGAAAAACTGAAGCAACTATTTGATGATAGTGGTTTTTCGCGAAGAATTAGTTTGCTGCGGAAATTAATTTCAATTCGCCTAGAAAATTGTACTTCGATGACGTCATACGTGACTCAGATTATCGATACAGCTCAAAAACTAAGCGGAACGGGATTTGAAATTAATGATCAGTGGACGGGATCATTGTTGTTGGCGGGATTGCCTGATCGATTCTCCCCTATGATCATGGCAATCGAGCACTCAGGGATTGCAATAACAGCAGATTCCATCAAAACCAAGTTATTGGATATGGAGTCGGCGAGTGAAACAGATGACAGTGAAGTTAGCGGCGCTTTCGCTACGACGTCACGATTTGGAAAAAACAAAGCGAGATTATCGATGGTTAAGAATAATGGTTCTGTTGGTAGCACTGACAATACGAATGTCGCGAATGTCAAGTCGGTGAAATGCTACCGATGTAAACAAACCGGTCATTACAAAAACCAGTGCACAAATAATGGTAATAATGCATCAAACTCCAAAAATAAAACTCGAATGCAGTCTAATGCGTTTAGCGCAGTGTTCCTGAGTGGAAATTTTAATAAAAATGAATGGTACATCGATTCAGGTGCAAGTGTACATCTGACGGCAAATGAAGACTGGATTTTGAATTCTTTCAGTGAACCAGGAAAACAAATTGTTGTTGCTAACAACGAAGTATTGGCAGTAAAATGTTCTGGTGATGTGAAGATTACGACTATAACTGATGATTGCGAGTACGACATCATAGTAGAACAAGTGTGTTGTGTTCCGAGTTTGACAACAAACTTGATATCTGTCAGCCAACTTATTAGAAAAGGCAACAAAGTAAATTTTTCTGATAGTTGTTGTACAATATACAACAAGAATGGTCAGTTGGTAGCTACAGCGCATTTAGTTAATGGAGTGTACAAGATGAACTTACTAAATCGGACAGATTTAGCTGCATCAGTTGTGTCAGCAGTAACGTGGCATCGCAGATTAGGACATGTCAATGAAAGTTATTTAAAGCAGATGAAGGATGCTGTGATTGGTATGTCCATGAATGACAAAGTAGATATCTGCAAATCTGCATGTACTGCATGCTGTGAAGGAAAGCAGTGTCGCTTACCATTTAAGAGCATGGGCAAGAGAAGTAATAACTTGCTGGATATAGTGCACACTGATATTTGTGGCCCTATGGAGACTACATCTATCGGAGGCTCCAGATATTTTTTACTGTTTGTTGATGATTATAGCCGCATGGTTTTCATTTATTTCCTCAAGCACAAGAATGAGGCGTTGAAGTATTTCAAGCAATTTAAAGCGCTTGCGGAAAATCAAACAAAATGCACAATAAAAGTGTTAAGAAGTGATAATGGGCTAGAATACTGCAATAAGGAATTTGACAACTATTTGAGCTGTGCTGGTGTGATTCATCAGAAGACTAATCCCTACACTCCACAACAAAATGGATTATGCGAGCGGTTTAACAGAACAATCGTTGAGAAAGCAAGATGTCTCCTTTTTGATGCCAGGCTAGGCAAGGAATTTTGGGGTGAGGCAGCTAATACAGCAGTGTATCTGCAGAATAGAATAGTTGCACCGATGTTGGGAAATAAAACTTCATATGAGATATGGACTGGTTCCAAACCTGATATAGGCCATATTAGGATCTTCGGCAGCACTGTGATGGCTCATATAGCAAAGGAAAAAAGG
Source organism: Blastobasis lacticolella (assembly GCA_905147135.1). Classification (NCBI taxonomy): domain Eukaryota; kingdom Metazoa; phylum Arthropoda; class Insecta; order Lepidoptera; family Blastobasidae; genus Blastobasis; species Blastobasis lacticolella. The sequence goes on from LR990043.1 coordinate 1,157,287, forward strand.
ACTAAATGGGATAAGAAGTCACAAAAATGTATTCTTATCGGATATCCAGAAAATGTAAAAGGATATAGACTGTACAATGCAGAAACAAGGACTGTGCTCACTAGTAGGGATGTGATTATTATTGAACCAGAATCAAAATCTGAATGTCAAATCTCTGTTCAAGATCAGATTTTTGATTCAGTGGGGGATGAAGCCAAGGTGGAAGAACCCTATGTAGAAAGAAGTTCAATTAGCATGGGTGAAACTCTACTAGATGAGGATGACACATCATATATTCCTGATAAAAACTATGTAGAATCATATGATACTCCGCAACGCACACCCAGACCTGCAAGAATTAGAAAGCAGCCAGAGAGATATGGATTATTAAATCTATGCATAGGCAACGACACCTATGATGATGCGGCTGGCTTATCTCTGCATGAGGCTTTAAATGGACCTGAAAAGGAACAGTGGAAAGCGGCTATGCGTGAGGAGTTTCAATGTTTTAAGGACAATAATGCGTGGGAATTGAGTAAAGCTCCGCATGACAGTAGAGTTGTGCAATGTAAATGGGTGCTGCGTAAGAAGTACGACAGTGAGAATAAGGTACGTTTTCGTGCACGTTTGGTAGCTAAAGGTTTTTCACAAGTTGAAGGTGTGGATTACACTGATACTTTTTCTCCTGTAGTTAGACACACTACTTTGAGATTATTGTTTGCATTGTCAGTTCAACTCAATTTTGAAATAACACATCTTGATGTGACAACTGCTTTCTTGAACGGAACGCTTGAGGAAGAAATTTATATGCAGATACCAGAGGGTTTCTCTGAAGTGACAGAAAGTGGTCAGGTGCTCAGGTTAAAAAAGGCAATTTATGGGCTTAAACAATCCTCAAGAGCGTGGTACAAAAAGGTGGATGATTTATTATTGAAAAATGGATACATTAAATCCAAGATAGAGTCATGTATGTATTCAAAAACAAATAATAATATGAAAACAATTGTCACACTATATGTGGATGACTTCTTTATATTTTCAAATGACAATAAAGAAACTAAATACTTAAAAGAAATATTATCTCATCACTTCAAGATTAAAGATTTGGGTGAGATTAAGAAGTGTTTAGGTGTAAATGTAACTGTTAATAAATCTGAGAAAACAATTTCATTAAGTCAGAAGGATTACATTGATCAGTTATTGTTAAAGTTTAATATGAGTCAGTGTAAAGCTGTTCAAACTCCAATGGAAACTAAGCTATATGTATCTAATGATGATGAGACCTGCGTAGGTAAATTTCCTTATCAGCAGATAATAGGTTGTCTCATGTATTTAGCAGTGCTCACCAGGCCTGACATTGCTTATTCTGTTTCGTATTTAAGTCAATTTAATAATTGCTATACAAAAGAACAATGTTCGTATGTTAAGAGAATATTAAGATATTTAAAAAATACTAAACATTATGGCTTAAAGTATTCTGCTAATGGTAATTCATTGTTAGAAGGGTTTGTAGATGCAGATTGGGCTGCAAACGTTATTGATAGAAGGTCATATACTGGATATAGTTTTACATTGTCTGGCTGTGTAATTTCATGGGAATCTAAAAAACAGAAAACTGTTGCTCTGTCTAGTAGCGAAGCAGAGTATATGGCAATGGCCGAAGCGTGTAAAGAGGCTGTTTATTTACGTAATTTACAATATGAAATAACGCAAAATATGTACACTGTTGATCTGTTTAATGATAATCAAAGTGCGCAGAAGATGTCTGCTAATCCAGTTTTTCATAAGCGCACTAAGCATATCGATATTAGATATCATTTTTGCAGAGATTGTGTAATGAATAAAATTGTAAATGTTAAATATTTGCCTACAGCAGAAATGCCTGCTGATTTGCTCACTAAGAGTTTGTGTACTGCAAAGCATTATAATTTCTTAAATCAGTTAGGTGTTCAGAATGTATCATTACCTTAATGTAATAGGTAGGACTATCTTTTATAAAAACTTGTAAAGTTAGTCTAACCATTTTGTACTACTACATTGCTAGATATAGTGGGGGTGTTGGTTTTTTATATATCTGTGCAGTGTTATCTATGATACACTCTCTGCTTGTCTTTGACAATGACTGAATAAATCGCCACTTCATGGTAGACCATCGTTCACAGTTGTTTCATTTTACTTGAACAATATTTACTAACGTAATAGAGCAGCCATCACAAACAAAAATATTGTACCAACCTGTCACGTGCGGGAGGTGCGGGGGGAGGCTGCTAAGTCATAGAATGACCGATGAAATGTTATCATTTTCTTTAATTTTGGCCCTCGAATGGTTCGTACAGTTTTTAATGCACAAGATGGCGTTTTTTTGAATATCCAAGCCACTGTCAGATTGGTCCGCGTGGCGCAATGTCTCAGAACTGACTGCGGCCACTGTTGTCCATGGACCGCAAAGCGTGGTTCAAATAAAATACTTGCGGTGTCTCCTCTATTACTTTAGTAAATATTTTCTCTATGATTAAAACTGTAAGACCCGTATAATGTCATGTATACATTCAATACATTGACTATTGACTATGAATTTTGTTCAGTATTTGTTTGTCGTTTAGGTTAGGTAATTAGTACATTTATCGGGATTGACACGCGACGCACCTTTGCTATTTGTTTGTCTCGGCATTTCGGTAGAGCTATCGATCGTAGTGACGAGCAGACTCTAATTTAAAACAAATATTAGGTTAGTTACTTGATGTAATGCGAAGTACGCTGATGAAATCGCACTGGTGTGCAAGCTTAGACAGGATCTTGAGACCAGGGTAAACACGTAGAAGGAAATACTAGAAAACGGTGATTTGAAGCTGACAGCCTCTAAAATTTAGTATATGGCTAGTTGTAGCGCGGATCTTGACACCATCAATATAGGGAACGAAGCTGTCAATGGAACAGATAAATCAATTATTCTGTATCCATGCTGCAAAGTCCGGCGATATCAACTTGGGCCAAACGGCGGGAGCTCACGGCAGTTACCTATGACCCTAAAATCCTGATCAAGCTCAAGGGGCTAATTCAAGGGTCTATGCTCCTGTGATGCTTTACGGCTGTAAAACCTGGCCGGCATTGACAAAGCACATCCGCGAACTCCACGCCAACGAAATGAAAATGCTTCAGTACGTCGTTACGCGACTTGATCGAGTGCGTATGAGTACATCCGTCTCATTCTTGACGTGAGAGATTCGCTGATAAAATCGAAGACGGCACGGCTGCGCTGGTTTGATCACGTATTGTGTAAACCTGTCTGTATCAGCAAATAGGTCCCGCGGGAGGTCCAAGAAGGATGGATTGACCGCCGAGTCGGACATGAGAGCTAACAGCTTACGACGTGACGATGCCGATCGGGCAAAGTGGAGGAGAAAAAGTAGGAAAGCGGACCGGATGATGATGATGATTAGGTTAGTTAATTTTCCGGAGCGTCGGTGGCCGAATGGTTAAGCTATCCGACTCGAAAGCGTGAAGTAAGGGTTTAGATTCCTACTGCGGCCATGTATCAATGACTCTTTTCTGAGTTATGTACACTAGTTGAATGCTAACCGATGCTCTTACGGCAAGGGAAAACATCGTGATAAAACCTGCACATGCAGGTGACTGAATGTGTAACGATGATACAATCTGGTCCGGTTCCCCTGGTAGCTGGGTCACGGAGGTCAGATAATAGTCGCTCCACTGTAATTACCTGTTCTGCCAAACCTGGATCATGGTTAAAGCGCACCCCTAGCCCACGTGCGCGATAACACAAAAGGGACATAACCGCCAAGTAGAATTATTTTAACAGATTAGTTAATTTTCCGTTAACCAATTCACCATAAATTTAGGCGCGTCCTCGGCTTTATAGTCATAGGTATCTATTATCGGCTGCGCGTTGCGATACAGCGCTTCTCTAGGCGGAGACGATGCGCTTGCGCAAGTCGTGGCGAAACCAAACGTTTGAAGAACACTATGGCCCATAACGATGCTTTGTTTGTTTACCTAACGAAATGTCAAGCGTGTATGAGTGGATTTCTACTTTTTGTGTTAGTTAGGTAATCAATTCTCATCAGCGTGGCAATCTACAATTAGGTTAGTGCAAATGTTGCGTGGTAACCTGTTCTGAGTTAGACAAAAAAATTTCTATCGTCTAGCTAGACCATGCCCTAGGAGATGGAAGATCAGGTAATTCAAATACTAATATTATGTTCGTATTCTACGAGAAAATAAAAATCTATATCTATTGTGAACCGTGGGGCTCCGTCTGCTCATAACACATCAGAACTTCTTCACTGAGTGGGATATTAAATCTCTTTCAATCGTCTAAAAGGATGGGGTAGGAAAGTAGGAAGGAAATACTCAGTGACATGTTGGACGCCATAGGACCGGGGCACACGCACCCCACGCCGACAACGGCCGGACCGTGTCCGGCAATACCAGACAAAGCCTGTCAGTGCCCAACAAGCCCAAGCAGAGCCAGACCGCGCCCGACATAACATGTAGGTATATTAATAAGAAAAAGCCACCTAAAACTACAGCAAGAGTAAGGCAGTCCACCAAGGCAGCACACGTTCACGAGCACAACGCAGAACCCAGCCATCGACCACTACAACCATATTTGAGGAAAAAGGGCGATCCGGCCTCCGCGCCAACGCCAGACAGACCTTTAAACGAGCATGCATTACAGATGGTGCATGTGATAGGTAGCTGGTCCTACCCTACACTTACCCTGCCTGTAGCCTTCCTCTATCCTACCCTACTTCTACCCAAGGGTAGGGAACCTACGCCATCCCCCGCCCCCCAGCCCCGGAACGACTAAAAGACACAGTGTTTAAGAAAGGAAGGAAACTTATCGTCGCGTCCTAATAATACGGAATTAACACAGCTTAATAACCACAATGATTGGTCTGTGTTTATTTATTGCTGACTGGCTACATGCCTGGATGAACTTTTGTCTAGACAAGATGATGCAATAATCGTTATTCTGGTTCGAAAAACAAGTTTATTAAATTGTGATATTTAAATTCGTCTACTACTATTATATTTATAAGAAACATCTAATAAATGTATTTTTAAATCTCCACAAACAGCAATATTCTTATTACAATTGCTAACTTTAATTAGGGCGTCATTCAGAATTTTTTCGAATTAATCACAAGTTCTATTCAGGCTATTTCAGCAGTTCGTTCAACATACAGCTTGACAATATCAGTTTGTTCCTTGCATTTTAGGCAATTACGAGCAAGTATTAGGGAACCTCCATGAATTACCTGCCCTCTAGTCAACGAGCTTGCAAGTTTATGGTTGTTAAAGCCAAACATGAGCTGGTGATCCTTAAAACAATGTTCAGTAATGAAAAGAATATCAATATTACCGTTCATGAATAGCTCAACTCCCAATTCTTTATTTGACATGCCTTGGATATTTTGATATGCTAAGTTGATTGTACAATTTTGCTTATTATTATATTTTACTTTACGTACATCCAAACGCTTATTGCCACTATTCACTGATGACTTTATGCCAGAGCAGTCCTGTATATTCTGACCAAAAATAATTAACTACTCAAGTCCAACAGTGGACTGTTATGTGTTGTTGATATGATATAGGACTTCTCTGATACTCTTTCAATCAGTGATACTTTTTGTATTTTAAAAAATCGGCAATAAATTAAGCCAGTTTAACTTTGTACCTACGTTGAAGATACATAGTATCTCGTCGAAGAAATGCTCTGGGTACAATCCCTTGTTCAAACATTTTAGGAGTTCAGGATTTTTATTAGGTACATATCTGGTAAGCATTCAAACACAATTCTAAATGCTAAAGGAGCATCGGTGGCCTAATGGTTTAGGGATCCGACACGTACTCCGAAGTACTGGGTTCGAACCCCAGCGCCGCCATGTACCAATGACTGTACTTCAATTGAACACTAACCGATGCGCTTACGGTGAGGGAAGACTTCGTGATAAACCTGCACACTCTGTCTGGTTCCTCTGCTGACAGGGTTACGGAGTTCAGATGGCAGTCGCTCCACTGTAATTACCTGACCTGCCAAATCAGTCAGGGCGGACCCCCGGGCCTTCGCATGCTGTGTAACCATGATCCAATCTGGTCAGGTTCCCCTGTATACAGATTCACGGAGGTCAGCTGGCAGTCGCTCCACTGTAATTACCTGACCTGCTAAATCCTGGATAATGGTCAGGGCGGCCCCCGGGCCCTCGCGTGCTAGAGCACAACCGGGATATTTACGCTAGACGAAATCATTGTTTTTTAGTGTCTTGATAAAATAATTATTCATCACACTTGCTCGTAAATGGGCCATCATTTAACATATTTTTTGCTTACAGCAACAATCAAACATGCATGCTTTTTGTTTACATTGCCGCACTCGTGCTATCGCAATATAGTAGTTACGTCCCGGCTTCTACCGAGGTCCATTTTCCTGCTCTTTATTCCCCAATTCACATGATCTTCGACAATGTACGTAGGTATCTACCACACCAAACCTTTAAACTAGTTCACTCTTCTTCCACTTCTTATCTCCACCAACAGGGTATTGTATAATTTCGATTAAGAACAGTCATAATGCGCCGTACGTTACTGTTGCGCCTGCGCCGTTGACGAAACACATACCTAGGTAGTGTGTCTCACGAAAATTGCGCAATGTGTCTTTGTATGCAACTTTGTTCGAAGGTATCGAGCGCGGTGACGGGGCAAAGCGATGGCTCTGTAATATTCGATTGATATTATGCAGCTGCAAAATTAAAAGTAACTTCTACATTTTACGAGTTAGACCTTAAGATCTTGACGTACCTTTCAGACTTGACATTTTATTATTCTGTCCCTAGAATTAACTCTGCTTGCGGTTGAGAATAGAATTTAAAAAAATGGCTATAAAAACCAGAATCGCAAGAATTACCATACGTATGTGCTGTTTTTATATCTACTGCAAAATCGATATGGAATAATAATTTACTGCAAAATCGATGTGGAATATTAGATATTTTCTTGATAAATGAGACAATCTCTTTACAACACAGGGGTATTTAAAGAATCATTTATATTAATTTTATTAAAGAAAAAAAAGGGTAGATAGGGGTAAAGTAGTCTACTTCTTTCTTACCGTTTAAACGACCCCTATATAATAGCGAAAAAAGCAAAAGATTCGAGGGTAACTGACTGATGCTGAAATCTTTGCGTTAATGACCTGGTTGTGCTATCGCAGACGCACGAGGGCTCGGGGTCCGCCTTGACTATGATCCATGATTCGATAGATCAGATAGTTACAGTGGACCGACTGCCATCTGACCTTCATGACCCTGGCTTTCTGCGAGGCCGTGCTTAGCGTTGACTGGGCGCAGGTTTACAGCCGACATTTGTCTGCAGACAGTCTTTCAAGTGCCGTTCTGAATATTTTAGTAGCTAAAATGAATATTTGCTTTCCTTTAAAGCGGCGGCCGAATATAAATAATAATGGTACGTGGGTAACGGATGAAATTCAAAACTTAAAATACCATATATTTGACTTGCACAATATATTACTAAAATTTCCACACAACAATGAAATTAAAATTAAGTTAGATAAATGTAATGACATGTATAATAAATTATTAAGTAATGAACGAACCAAGTATTTGACAAAAATGATTAATGATAGTAATAATGTTATGAAATCTATGTGGCGCGTTGTCAATATTGAATCGTGCAAAAAGCAAACAGTTGGTGTCGATTTAACGTGTGTTATTAAGAAAACAAATGGAGAGGGATTTGCATCAGCTCAAGAGCTTGTCAACTTCATGAACGAGCAGTTTATCTCGTCCTCCTCGCGGTGTGGTGCCCCACGGGCTGACGCGTCGCGCGCTACCGCGACGCTGGCCGAGGCGCGCCATAAGGCGGATCGCTCTCTTCGTCTGACTAGCTTTACTCCTTACGAGGTCTATACAATCATTAATAAACGTGTCGCTAGGAAACCGACGCGTGATATTTATGGGGTTTCGATTGAAACTTTGGTTCCAATAGCCGAGCAAATATCGCCAGTCCTGGCGACATTATTTAACTGCTGTATACGGGAAGGCAAATACCCCGATGTCTTGAAGGAAATCAAAGTGTGTCCTCTATATAAAGGAAAGGGTAAGAAGAGCGATCCAAACTGCTATCGGCCCATATCAGTCATCCCAACAATCGCAAAAATATTTGAAAATGGACTTACGTCCAGACTAACTCGTTTCCTGAACGATACAAAGGCGTTGTCGGATCGGCAGTTCGCGTACCGCGCTGGCCATTCCACAACAATGTTGGTCCGAGAAGTGCATAGTCGAATTCTCCAGGCGCGAGAGCAAAAGCAGCAAGTGGCGTTGTTGTGCTGCGACCTCTCCAAGGCGTTTGACGTTGCTGACCACGACGTACTTGCCGCGAAACTTAAATTCTATGGGATAGACGGGCCGATGCTCTCTGTACTGGCTCAATTTATGAAAGCCAGGAAACAGTACGTTGTTGCGAGGGGCGGCGATATTCGTTCGGAGGGATTGTCGGCGGACAGAGGCGTTCCGCAAGGATCGTCACTGTCCAACTTGATTTTCTCGCTGCTTTTAAATGATTTACCCACCTCCATAACGCTGGGAGACATTTTTATGTTTGCTGATGATGTGGCGGTAGTAATTACAGATGTCACCCTAGAAGGCCTGGAAGCAAAACTCAACGTGGTTGCTCATCAGTTGGGCGATTGGTTTAGGCAAAATGGGTTAATATTAAATCTGGCAAAAACTCAATTTGTACAATTTGATTTGTCAGGTCGCACGCGCCGGCCGTTGATTGTAAATGTCGACGGAGTTGCAATTGAGCAGGTTGAGGTTATGTCATTCCTAGGTTTCCAAGTTGATCAAAGTCTCACGTGGGATTTTCACATCGATAAGCTCTGTGGAAAGCTTGGAGGGGCGTGTTTTGCTTTGAGCCGTCTAAGCTCAACTCTCCCGCAAGAATCAGTGCGAACCTGTTACTTTGCAACAATACAGTCCCTTCTACAGTACGGCGTTGAGCTGTGGGGCCACGCGGCAGAGTGGGAGCGAGTGTTTAGGATGCAGAAGCGTGCGGTCCGAGCAATAGCCCGAGTGCCGTATGACGAACCGGCCAGGCCACTCTTTGTGGAACTTGGTATCATGACATTGACGTGTCTTCTGATTTTTCAGATAGCCACATACGTAAGGGAAAACCTAAATCATTATCCGTCTATGGGTGGATGTCATTCGTATAGTATTAGGCATACAAATCGGCTGTTGCCTGTACCGCACTCTTTGGCAAAATCATCAAAGACTATTCGTATTATGGGGCCGCCTGTGTATAACAGGCTCCCACAATCGGTCGTAGAAGCTCCGAGTTCTGGAACATTTAGGCAGAAGCTTCACCAGTGGCTCATTACGCAGGCGTTCTACTCACTTGCTGAATTTTTGGACCTTAAATTGACTGTGTTTAAATAGAGACTTGTGACATGGCTGTACATCAGTAATTAAATGACATTTTTTTATGAATTTATTATTGACAAACGTTAGCTATATTATTATTGACATTATGAATATCATTATTTATTTAATTAATGACTAATCACTTCTTGAGGAATTATTATTATTTATATTTAATTATTGATGGATTGCTATAATTATTTTTATGACATTTGTTAATATTGGATTAAATACTATCACGATTGTTATTTTGAAGCAATTAATTTAAGTGACCTGTAAATTATTTTATCAATAAATCAATGTCTATGTCTATGTCTATGTCTGGTACCAGGGGAATCCGACCAGATCGGATCATGGTTACAAATTCAGTTGCCTGAATGACCTCTCTAGGGTCTAATGACTAGGGTCAACTGGTACTAAAGGGGATTTTTTCTCACGAACAACTTTTCGTAACTGGCAATTAAATTATACGCACCTCTAGTAAATACAATTTAACTGAACTGATGGCTAGTTTGGCAATCGAGTTAGTAATTAAGATAATCATGCTGTCTTTATTAAAGTCATAAAATGGTGTTGGTGCACGATAATCAGCCTAAAGTTAAGAAACCATAAAATTTTAATGAAATGTAAGGAGAATGTTTTAACATAGGTAGTACAGACATAAAACGTTAAAAGAATTAGTCAAAGATTTTCAGCCGCTCTGTGTGCTTCGAGTATCATTTATTATTATCATATCATATTTAACAAATAAGATATTTTATAGGAATTTAATCTATAGTATCTATACTTCTATACTCATGAACATGGAACATGACGCAACCAAAATTTACCATGATCCAATCTGGACAGGTTCCCCTGGTAGTAGGGTCATGGAGGTCAGATGGCAGTCGCTCTACTGTAATTACCTGACCTGCCAAATCCTGGATCATGGTCAAGGCGGACCCCGGGCCTTCGTGCGCGAGAGCACAACCGGGACATTAACGCCAAGATGTTTTTTTTAATTATGGAACATGACGCAATCCGGTCAGGTTTCCCTGTTGGCAGGGTTACGGAGGTCAGATGGCAGTCGGTCCATCTACAAATGTCTCCCAAATCGCTGCTACTGAAGGAGATGGTGGCATAATAACGAAACAATAACTGAACGAATTTTAATTCAACAAGTTTATAAAAATGAAAAAAGGAAGTACATGCATCTGTGCAAAATAATGAAATAAGGAATTGATCTTGTTGCCAAATGCAAGGATAACACGTCAACAATCGGTTTCATTTCCATAAATAGCTCCTAGTAAGTATGTGTTTTAAAATTCATAACACAACACGAGCAAATTTTAAATACCAAGGTCAAAAATATAAATTGAAAATGTTCGTACTTACAAAATAACAGAGATCACATTTATGGGTTGCGATCATTTGTAGGTACTAGTTTCCGTTAATCACAAAGTACTTTCCGTGACAACTCGACATGGAATCGCAGTGTGAGGTACGCATAGGGACGACGATGACGACGATGACGACGACGCCCTGTAAACCCCTTACTTTGAAAGTAAGTTTGTAGCAGGTTCGTGCGAACCGTAATCCAATCTGGTCAAGCCTTGTTAACAGGGTCATGCAGGTCAGATGGCAGTCGCTCCACTTTAATATCTTTTTTATACCACTAAGGTGGCAAACAAGCCTATGGCCTACCTGATGGTAAGCAGTCAAAGCAGCTTAAATATGGACGTTTATACAACCAGGGGTATCACCCATTCCTGATCTCCCAAATCCTGGATCATAGTCAAGATTCGACTTGTGGAGAACCACAAGTCCAAAGCATACCCGACTTTATTTAGATACCCGGGTATCGGGTATTATTATTTTTAATACCTGGGTATTTACCGATTTAAAAAGAAATGTACGTAAAAGGTATTTTTTCAAACCTTTTTTCCAATTGCAATATAACAAAGAAAAATATATTTTTATCAGGTACCCGGGTATGGCACTCAGATTGTACCCGGGTACATAATCCCTTAAATACCCGGGTATGCCCGACACCGGGTACCCGGGTAGAAAACCATAATCTACACGTACGACCTTTTACAAGTCACTACATTATCCTTGACACTATTTTATATTCTATCTAAATAAAATATAAAAGTGGATCTGCGGCGGGTTTGGATGGAATCCGTCCGGTTCATTTGAAGGAGCTGACTTCGCCTGCAGCTGGCGATAGCGGTCATCGTTTAAAGGATAGTTTGGCAAGGTTGTGCAATTTTTTTATTTAGTGGCCAAGTGAATTCGGAAGTTTGTCCCTACCTCTACGGGGCAGCGTTATGTGCTTTGTCTAAAAAGGATGGGGGTCTAAGGCCAATAGCGATCGGGAATACTTTTCGGCGTTTAGCGGCTAAGCTGGGATGTTACGCAGTCAAGGAGGAGATGGCCGTCTATCTTAGGCCTCATCAACTGGGTTTCGGGACGCGCTTGGGGTGCGAGGCGGCAATTCATGCAGTGCGCGCTTTTGCAATGGATCCTAAGAGCGCAGACAGCGTTATAGTTAAGCTCGATATTAAAAATGCTTTTAATAGCGTTGAGAGGGACGTTCTCTTGAGCGCAGTTAGAGAGAGGCTGCCCTCTCTGTATCCTTTTTTTCATCAGCTCTATCACTCCCCTTCTAATCTTTTCTATGACGAGACTCTTCTTCTGTCCCAGGTTGGCGCGCAGCAAGGCGATCCGCTTGGTCCCCTGGCTTTCTGTCTTGCTATTCATAAAGCTATTTCAGACCTAAAATCCCCCTTAAGTGTATGGTACCTGGATGATGGTACACTTGGAGGACGACCTGATGTAGTACAGCAAGATTTAAATGTCTTACTACCGCACTTGCGTAGACTGGGGCTAGAGGTTAATACCGGTAAGTGCGAATTCTTCTCCTGCGGTGAGGAGTCTCGTGCTTCCTTTTCTCTTTTTTCTTCCTTGCTGCCAGGCCTCAGGGAAATATCTTCATCATCATTTAATCTTCTAGGGTCGCCTATTTTTTCTGAGGCCATTCCTGAAGCTTTCGAAGTTAGAAGGCAGCTTCTCCTCGTCGCTCGCGGACGACTTGAAAATCTGTCAGCCCACGTTGCCCTGGTTTTACTGCGGATGTGTTTCGCAGTACCTAAAATTAACTATTTCCTACGTACATGTCCTGCTTGGTTGTTCCCGGACAGTATCGCTGGCTTTGATGAGGTGCTGAGGGATTCGGTGGAGCGGATTTTGAACGTTTCTCTCAGCGCGTTGCAGTGGAGCCAGGCATCCTTGCCTATCCGGTGCGGGGGCTTGGGAGTGCGGCGTGCTCGGGACGTGAGCCTGCCGGCCTTTCTTGCGTCGTCATATGGGGTTGTGAGCCTTGTCACTAATATTCTTACAGTAGATGGTGGCAGGGTGAACATTCCCTACGTCGGCGATGCACTGACGGCCTGGGGGGCTCTCGATCCGACCTTGCTCGTTCCTGATTGTCCGGAGATTCAGCGTACGTGGGACGATTGTGGGATCGAGAGGGTGCGAAACCAGCTCGAAGGTGGGGCTGAGGGTGTGGACCTTGCGAGGCTTAGGGCGGTGTCACAGCCTGAGTCAGGTGCATGGTTGCATGCTTTGCCGTCACCACATCTGGGCACTCTACTAGACGGCGATTCATTGCGGGTGGCGGTGGCTCTTCGCCTGGGCTGCGATGTTTGTGAACGTCATCAATGCATCTGCGGTTCCATGGTGGAAGCCAATGGTCACCACGCTTTAAGTTGTTGTCGGTGCTCTGGTAGATTCCCGCGACACCACGCTCTTAATGATATCGTCCGTAGAGCGCTGGTTTCGGCTAATATCCCTTGCGCCCTGGAGCCTCCCGGACTGAGTCGGACCGATGGGAAGAGGCCTGATGGTTTGACATTGGTACCATGGCAGAGGGGAAAATGTCTGTTGTGGGACGCCACATGCGTCAGCACCTTTGCGCCCTCACACCTCAGTCGCACAGTCAGGGTGGCGGGAGCGGCGGCGGAGTTTGCGGCCCTAAGAAAAAGGGACAAATATTCGGAGTTGCAAGGCCAGTATTTATTCATCCCACTCGCCGCAGAAACAACAGGTTGCTGGTGTAAGGATGCGAGGATTTTTTTTAAAGAGGTGGGCCGTCGAATGAGGGAGAGAGGCGGCGATCCTCGCTCTGGGTCATTCTTGCTGCAGAGGCTGTCCATTGCTATCCAGCGTGGCAACGCTGCTAGTGTTATGGGCACCTTTGCATCGGGAGTGGCCAGGAGTGGAGCAGAAGTTTAGACGAAGTGCTTTTTGATACGGATGTTTAGTTTTTAGTATTAGTGTTAAATGTTTTTTTTTTTAATTGTAAATATTTTTCTATCTAACTACCTAAGTGTATTTCTCTTCTTTATTTCTGTGAAGGTTGCCTGGAAGAGAGCGCTTGTAGCGATAAGGCCGCCTTTGCTCAACTTTCCCTTACTGATTTTTACCTGTACTGTATTATTGTTTTGTATGAGCAATAAATTGTTTATCAATCAAGCTATCTATCTAAGCTTCTAACAAAAGCTAGAACCTGCCATAGGCTTTGAATTTATCATGGGATGCAGGTATATCGCGGTTGCAACAGCACGGTTGCAACGCAATTTAGATCGTATGTCTGACGAGATGACCTGACCTGTTGTGAAACCGACTCTTGGAAGGCTTAGGCTTTAAGTGGCGTGGGATTGACATAAATCCAATTTGAGAGTCACAAACTTGTTGAAAGTAGATAATTAGATATACTTGCGTAGATAACTACAATAGGTACTTCGCGGGGGTAAAAGTTTAACCTTAAAACTTTGAGGTTGTGGTTGGTTGGAAGAAATCTCTTTAAGGGATACGCCCATCTTAGTCCCTTGTATTATGTTTAAATGGTTAGATACGTGTGTTTTTGTGCTACAAAGAGTATAATATTTAAAAAAAACTTAAAAGTACGAAACAGCCTCCCATCCACATACGGTGTCTCGCAAGCACGCTGCCTTTCCGGCGCCCTATGCAATATTGATAAGAATGTTTTGGATTGCATTGACCCCCTTGTTCCGGCTATTGAACATCATAAAAGCCCTCTATAAACTCAATTTGCCACATTGTTGGTCTAGCTACGCCCCCGGCGGTGCAAGGATTTCCTTTTCGTCTAAGGTACAGTCAGCTGTAGAGTGAATGAACTCATCTACTATACATTTCAGTCTGCAAATGACTGTACGCTATTGCTAGCTTATTCGAGGCAATAGAGGTGTGTCAGTTACGTACCTTGTGGCACTCTATTGATTAGGGGTAATATGGGATACAGTGAGTATGTATTAATTGGTAGTTTTACTTCACGTGTTACTCACGTGGCGACCCTCGTCGCCAATTTGGCGGTTGTGACAAGTTGGAGGTATGATGAGCGCCAATTTTTTGGAATGTATCTTAATGAACCCTAACCTTGACGGGTGCGGTGAAAGGCGACCATTGTCATTGAACCAGACCATCTTTGTATTAGCTATGGAAATTGGCAGCAGCATTTTCTGTTGTGTATTTTAAATACTGCGATCGGAGCGAAAGTAGCCTAGTTTATTTATTTAAAAACCTTTATTGCACAAATTACAGCAATTGGCGGACATAAAGCCATTGAGGCTTTGTCTTACAGTCAACAAGCAGACCATGCAGAGAGTGATTAAGTAGGTGCTACTTAACAGGAAAACATTGACATAAGTGAAAGACTGACCTAGTTAGTACTTTAGTGCGACCATGTATATGTTAATAACTTTCTGAACATTAGTTGAACACTGACCGATACTCTTAAGGTGAGGGAAGACATCGTGATGAAACCTGTAAAGTTACCCTGGGTCACGGAGGTCAGACGGCAGTCGCTCCACTGTACTTACCTATCTCCCAAATCCTGGATTATGGTCTTGGTAGACCTCGGGCCCTCGACGTACGAGTACACAACTGGGACATTATCGCCAAGATGACCATTTTAAATATTACGATCGTCAACCCCCTTGTCATCGGTGAAGTCGGTGAAATCGGTGAAATGAAGATTGGCCAAACCTCTCCAAATGTGGAGACGACTTTAGTTTAGCAATGAAATGTAACGGATTATCCGTAACAGTTGAATAAAAGTATACCTACGTACCAATAACTCGCTAAATATATTGTTCCAGCCGTGACGGGCGCCACTGACGGCATTGGCAAGCAGTATGCGCTGGAACTGGCGCGGCGCGGGCTCAGTGTGGTGCTGATCAGCAGGAACCAGGAGAAACTCACAGCAGTCGCAGAGGAGATAGGTCAGTGCCTTTGATATGTAACTGCAGTGGTATAATTCAACCATTCCCACCGCTATAGATCGACCTACTGGTATTGCCCGCGGTGTACGTAGCATAATTTCAAACAGGTTTTGCTAAAGTTCACGGTGGCTTATCTTGTAAAATCTGTTTTTGATCGAAATTTAGAGCTAAATTAAACTGAAATTAATAATATTCAATTACCTCGATACAACGCTGTGCGTCCGATTTAAAGCGCATGATTCTCAATACACAAGAAATGTGACAAAAAGGCTATAGTAATGTGAAATTAAAATTGAAAAGTGTACGGTTGACATTTCAATTTACGTACAATTTTTTTTTCTACTTGAGTAGATTTTTAGCCAGTAATTCATTATTCATGTAATTCAAATACAAATGGTCAAAAAAAATTCTGTAGGTATTGCGTCAATGTCTTTTACTCGGAACAATTTCATATTTGGCATACTTATAAAATGGTTAAAGTCTTTTTAAAGTGTTCAATATACTTTGAAGTAAGAAAGTGCTGTCTATCTGCCTGTCTGCTACGCTTCTACGTCTAAACCACTGCACCGATTTTGATTAAATTCGGTATTACAGTTTAGCATCTGATGATTGACATAGGCTACTTATTATTCCTTTCAACTCGCAAGCTCGCAAGATATATTGCGGGCGGAAAGCTAGCTTTCCGCTTTCCTTAGTATTATTTAAAAACTACATTTTGTTAAATTCCGAATACTGCCCTATCACAGGAAATCCAGCATCCACAATATAATGGTTGGACCCAGAAAATTGTAGTAGCTTCAGTACGTTAATTACAAATCGGTTACGTTTATTCAAACCGCAATATCTCTTGCGGAACGATAAGCCACAATGAGTCTGAATGCTCTGTAGTTACAGCCTAGAGCGAGTACTTATCTTGAAAACGTGTGGAAATTGTCTTAGGTTTTAAGATACTGTATTCTCAATCAAGATACAATATCACTATGTGGAGTAAAATTGAGTGACAGAGTGAAAAATACAGTAATCCGTGAAAGGTGTGGCATGAAAGATGATGTAGTGGCCAAAATAGAAAGAGGGATGTTGAGATGGTTCGGGCATGTAGAACGAATGGATGTTAGAAGATTGACGAAAGAGGTATATAGCGAATTTAGAAAACCGACACTTAAGAGGGACGACCTAGAGAAATATTCACTGATCAGATCAGTAATGTTCTCAAAAAAGCTGGGGTCCGAAGTGGCAACAATAAAAGGAGATGTATGAAAAGAGTTGTGGATATATGCGAGGCTAAGGAGTTGTATCAGGACAGCGCAAAGTAGCGGTCCATAGTCTCTGCCTACCCCACCTGTGGGACACAGGCGTGGGCTTTATGTATGTATGTATCACCTACAAGAGAAAAAAAGTAACATTATTTGACGGTCGTTCACACCACACAAAACACTATTTTGGATAGCATAATCAGCACTCAATTTACGGAACCAACTCCCACAATAACAAAATCAAATCAAATTTAGATTTTTTGTAATGTGTTATCCTAATTTTAGCTAAAATTAGCTTTGCTTAGCTCGTGGATGAATTATTTCAACAGTCTCTATGGAGGTTTGCAATACTAGGGCCCATTGAGTTTATGGGCAGTTGATGATTATGGTTTATTTAAATGGACCGTGGAAAACTAGCAAGCGGGCCTCCTGATGGTAAATGATGATCACCTCCGCACATAGACATCCGCAATAAACGCCTGGGCGTAGCGAAAGCGTTGCCGCCGGTCTTGAAGGTTCCAATATTTAAACAGTTTGGTAATACCGAATATAACACTGAATCTCGAAGTTCAAAATGGTGATGCACTGTGTTGATTAAGTATAAAGGTACGAATTACTTAATTGAGATTGTTCATCATCGTACATGTACGGTACTTCGCAAAATTATTTATGGATCTTCGAAACTCTCAATCCTCTCGATGATGAACATTCTGAAATAAGTAATTTGTACTAATAAACTTTATCAACACAGCACATTCGCCACAGGTTCGTTACATAGCGTGGTCGCAAGAGGTGTAAAGAAAGCTTTGTGAGAATTGTACGATGGTCTACGGTGCCCAGAAGCACATAGGTAATTTATCCCGAAAGTCAATGTTGTCTCTGCCTACCTCGACGGGAAAAATGTGTGACGGTATGTATGTATTGTTAACATGCATCCAACAACTACATACTATAATGGCACCGCTCGCCACCGACAAGGAGTTCATTGGATCCAAATTGGCCGAACTGTGCGGTTCCAAAGGAACTTTCTCCAACGCACGCTAAGGTTGTGGAATGAACTACCTGGAGAGGTTTTCCCTGGAGAGTACAACATGGAGTTCTTCAAGAAAGGGATGAAAAGGTTTTCACGCGAGTTTTGCAAACGTCCATAGGCTGCGGTGAGAGCTTACCTTCAGGTAGGCCGTAAGCTTGTTTGCAACCTTATGCGCTTATTACACATTCCTAAATTCAGTGACTGAATTCAGAAGCAAAAAGCGTGAGAGCAAATGTTAGTGGAATGTATTGCTTGAAGAATAAGGTCTATTTTTGTATCACTTATATTAAGTCACGCGTCGCTCCGCTTTTCAAAAATCTGAGATACAAAAATGGACCTTATTCTATGAGCAATACATTCCACTTTGATTTGCTCTCACGCTTTTTGTTTCTGATTAAGCGCATTACCGCTATAATATTTATTAACTTTTTTTTTTATTTCCTTATGGCACAACTGGTAGTGCCAAAAGGAAAAGGCATTTCTCCATGGCACTACTGGTAGTCGCACGTGGTTGTGCCATGGGGATGAAATTGTGGTTCCCGCGGGAACGGGTCCTGAACGGAGGTAATAACAGATTTATACGCGGACGTAGTCGCTGGAAAATATATAAAAACTTCAAACTGCCAAACGATTATCTCGGATTACACACATCGGACTTAGTTTGCATAACTTATGGCATCTAACATTTAACGAGATGTAGATAAAACAAATATTTAAGTACTGTAAATAGTAAACCTGTCTGTATTGTACGTTGACGTTCATAAGTCCATACCAATAGTTAGAGAAGACAAAAATAGCTGAGGAACGTACATTCGGTTGTCTAAACATTAGCGATAATGGTTTTGAATTCACATGCTGCATCGTTCATATACTTCATATAACACAAATAAATAATATTCAATTGAGCAATCGTATTCTTGTTTTTTCACAAATCACAATTACAAATGCTAATTATAACTGACTAATATCATCACAGCCCATAACAGTCCACTGCAGGATTTAGGGCCTCTCCCACGAAAGAGTTATTGCCATAATCTCTACGCTTGGCAGGCGGGTTGGAGATAGCAGTGTTATATTTATATCAATAAAATATGTTATAGGATTTTAACTACTAAGGATAAGTGAGGTGGGCCAAGAGTAGCAGGAAGGTGGACCCTGGGCCCTCAAGTGCCGCACGGGGGCGCAACCGGGACATAACACCAAGATGATGATGAGGAGGATGATGATGATGTTATAGGTTTTAAAGATATTTGTGGACGTCCCATAATGAGAGGGAAAACCACATTGTGTAACTATGATTCAATCTTGTCAGGTTTCTCTGTAACCATGGCTACGGAGGTCAGATCGCAGTCGCTCCTCTGTAATTACCTGACTTGCCAAATCCTGGATCATGGTACAAAAGGGACATTAACTCCGAGATAATTATTTAATATTTAAAATGTGGTTATTTGGTGCAGCAATGATGATGATGTGCAATAAAATCCACCAATATATATTATCTGGTCACACATTCTAAGAAACTGACTGTACGATACGATAATTGTCTTGTGTGCGATTTGAGTGGTAATATTGGCATAAGTTATCATCAAGTACCTACCTACCTACCGATTTCGTTACCTACTATACATATAGAAACATTATTCGAAATTTCTTACATAAGCTGGCGAATTACCCCAATGTTACCTTGACACGTGTGAATTTTGGTTAAAACACAGCCAATCGAACTGGTATCACTCTAAAGATGGAGTCTTTAGCTCATCATGGGAGATTTGTAAAGCGTCAGGGTAACCGCTTGCGGTCGGCTGGTTGTTGCAACATTATTTTAGCTTTTCAATGCAGTTACAATGAAATAAATGTGGTTATTTCGTACCTTAATCGTGCGGCTTGTTGCAAGATCACATATCGCACATCCTCAAGCATGGTGCGCTTATGAAAGTCCACAATTGCAGGTGTACTTATGCTCAATTAGATTCTTATCTTGTAGGCTTTCCTGAGTCATTTCAAGAAGCAAACCGACAAATGACTTCTGATTATTAAACACTTGCGGGCCGCCCTTATCAATATAATGTTTTAAACTATCGCGGTTATTATCACACATGCAGGTCGTCCCGTGACCATGATGCATGCAACTGCGTCGCAATATCGGGCTACTGGTCAACAAAGGTACGCGGTAGGGAACCCGGAACATACCCTTAAAATGTGTAACCTTATCAAGTTGTACACCTAAACCTTCCTCATGAATCGCTGTGTCTATTTGTGAAAACGGCATGAAAATCCGTGCAGTACTTTTTGAGTTTATTGCGAACACACAGACAGTCGCGGCGTGGGACTTTGTTTTATAACATGTGGTGATTCCGGTGAGGAGTAGCCATAGCACCTTGTTCATCTACATGGTTGGATAACGATGTCTTAGGACATCATGAGTGTCGTCATCAAACTCTGATGATTGTGGTTTCTATGACGATTAAATAAGTCGTCCACACCGCTGCCCCCCGGAATGGTACCCAGAAAGCTGGCTGCGTTGCCTCGTTGAATAGCGATGCTAATCCGTTGCCCGAGGAACGAGCCAGCTCTCTGGTCACCAGTGGTGTCATTTAATTTTTTTGAAAGTTCTTTATAGAACTTTCTCGCACCAGGGCCCTACGGTCCCAACGTTTCCACACAAAACAGCTGACATACGAAGTATTGCGCTAGACTTTCGTATTTCCTTCGCTTGAGGTCTTCCGCAGCTGAGGCCGCAGCCCCAGCGCAGGTGGCAGTGGAGGCCACATGCGAAGGAGCCAGAGTGTACACACAGGTAGCGTCCCACACCAGCGCCTTCCCACGCTGCCACCTAATGAGCGTCATGCCGTCGGGCCTCTTGCCATCGTCACGTACGGTACCTTTCGGCTCTAATACGGCCGGTACGTTGACGGTGACCAGTGCCTTACGAATGACGTCATTGATTGCCGCGTGTCTGGAAATTCGGCCTGCGCTGCGGGTACATGAAAGACCGTGGTACCCTAGTGGATCTACAGGTGCACCACAAGGACAGTAGTGTGGACGAACCAGATTGACCCCCAATCTTAAACCCAAACATATGGACATGTCCAGGACGGTGCCGATATTCGAGGGGACTGCTTGCAGCCAGAACTCTGAGTCTCGCTCTGTCACGGCTAGGAGACGAGCCCGTTCCGAAATATTAGCCGAAGAAACTAATAAATCTAGCCGTAGATGCATCAGATACTCTGGGGGAGACTCAATCGGACATATACTCATCCAGGCTTTTTCAACATCTGTGCAGCAAGGACTGTCAATAAAACTTGTGTGTGGTCCTAGGATTTTGCTGACTAAAGTTTCGGTGCTATTTGACATTAGTGTACATTACGGTGTACATTAGTTGAATTCTAATTGATGCTCTTACGATGAGAGAAAACATCGTGATGAAACCTGCACATTCAGGCGTCTGAATGTGTAACCATGATCCAATCTTGTCACGTTCCCCTGGTAGCAGGGTCATGGAGTTCAGATGGCAGTAGGTAAACTGTAATTACCTGATCTGCCAAATCCTAAATCATGGTCAAGGTCGGCTCTGGGCCATCGTGCGCGAGAGCATAACCGAGACATTAACACTAAAATGATTACTTTATTATTTTATCTCATTTTTATATCGAAATCAAAATACGGGTCAAGTTTAACATTGTGTAAGTTTTAACACAGTTAATGCAAATGCGTATTTAATGAAGCTAAAATTTGCATTTATACTAAAGGCATTGCCACGTTTGTGAGAATTCTGTGTACGAAAACAGTGTGATTTTTTGTTGCGTTAATTTTACCTTTTGGTATTTATAAAAGCTGCAATAATTTGTACCTGGTGGAAGATATCGGTCGGTACGACAATAATTTAACCTATTACTAAATTAGAATACTGGACGAAGAAAGTGTAAGTTTTGTCCAAAGACCAAAGTGAGATAAGTCCATCGATAACAAGAAGTGTAATTATTTGATCAGTGATTGTAAATTATCTTGTTTTGATATTTTTTGGTGATGCGATTTTAGTAACAGATCTATTTTTATTTTGGAAAAATCTTTGGACTGTAAAATATCTGCGTAGTGTGACCGCATCAATGTGAAAGCGCCTTAACTTTCGACCTTGAAACTATGTAGTTCAAACAACGACAGAGTATTTAGTCACACACGCGTTGTGAAAATTTCTATAAATTAGATTACACAATTGAAACTAAACAACAAATGCTAAACATCTCCTGTCCTCATACTAATATTATAAATGTGAAAGTTTGTAAGGATATTTGGATGTTTGTTACTCCTTCACGCAAAAACTACTAAATGGATTTGGATGAAATTTGGCTGTAATGTAGCTTAATTGTAAGTTATTGGTATTGTATAATGTTTTAAGCAATAATGTGTTTATCTATCTATCTTATAACCCAGAATAGCACATAGGCTGTACTTTATCCCGAAATTGAATGTGGTTTTCAGGGTATTGGGCCCGGGACGTAAAAACAGAATTTTACGCGCACAATGTCACAGGCAAAAGCTAGTTAGCCCGGGGGCCTGGGGCACCTTGACCATGATCCAGTATTTAGCAGGTTAGGTAATTATAGCGGTGTGACTGCTATCTGACTTCTGTGGCCCTGTTAACAGGGGAACCTGACCAGATTGGATCATGGGTACAAGTCGTCTCAATGTGCAGGTTTCCTGATGAATATTTCTCTCGCCTTATAGAGCATTGGTTAGTGTTCAACTAAATAATTCAGAAAAAGTAATTGGTACAGGCAGCACTGGGGTTCAAACTCGGTACCTCTAGCTTAGGAGTCCGACCAAATAACCATTAGGCCACGGGCTGAGACGAAGTTGATGCCCTTTTTTAAATATTTTTTATTCATACATATATTATTCTAATTATATTAATATTACATTCTTCTATTCTATTACAGAGAAGGAGTGCAAGGTGAAGACGAAGACCGTGGTGGCGGACTTCAGCCGCGGGCCCGAGGTCTACCCTCATATTGAGGAGCAGCTGCAGGGTATTCCCCTGGGGATACTCGGTGAGGTTCCTTTTAATCAGATATTCGAAATACAAGATCTCACACACTTACCATAGATATCATCACTAATACCTGAAAGTGGTCATTGTCATCTTGGCGCGAGGGCCCTGAGTCTGCCTTGACCATGATCCAGGATTTGGCAGATCAGGTAATTACAGGGGAGCGACTACCATCTGGCTATGTAGCTGTTGGTACTCCAATAAATAAACAAATAAAATGTGTGGGTTCCAAAAGTAAAAAAGAACCGGTCTACCTCACATCGTAAGTTTCGCTAGTTAGCCACATTAGAGTCACCAAAAAGAAAAGTGAAAAGTGACACTGTACGGACTCGCTAATGACCGCTCAGTTCACATCACTTGACCAATGTAAATCGAGTATGAGGCTCTGTAGAAACTCCAAAGGAAAAAATCCAGATCGCGACTCCCTGCCCACCTCTACCTCTATAAAAAGTTAACAACCCAACAACCTTGACGACCTGAGTGGTTCAGTGGTCAACATGCCAGTCAGCCACGCAAGAGGTCCCGGGTTCGATTCCCGGCCGGGCAGAAATTTAAATGATGAATTTTAATTTCTGTTACGGGTCTGGGTGTTCTATGTATAATAAGTATGTATTAAAAAAGTATATATGTAGTATACCAGTTAGCTAGGACCCATAGCACAAGCTTTGCTTAGTTTGGGGCTAGATGGCGCTGTGTGAATTTTTCCACGATTGTTATTATTGTTATTGTTATTAACCCTCGATTCCAGTGAACAACGTGGGCTGCCAGTACGAGTATCCAATGCCGCTGTGCGAGGTACCAGCCCCGAAGGCGTGGGAGCTGATCAACGTGAACGTGGGTGCGGTGACGGGGATGACGCGGCTGGCGTTACCGGGGATGGTGGCGCGTGGTCGTGGTGCCGTCGTCAATATCTCCTCAGGGTCCGAGCTGCAGCCACTGCCGCTGATGGCAGTGTACGCTGCCACTAAGGTAAGCCTTGAGTATGGAGTGGAGGGAGTTAGCGGGGAGACCACACTCACCGAACGCAATTTATGTTTGTTTTTATAATACTACTAAGATGGCAAACAAGCTTACGGCCTGCCTGATGGTAAGCAGTCACCGCAGCCTATGAAGGTTTGCAATGCAAGAAGAATGCTTTCTTGAAGAACTCCATGTTGTACTCTCTAGGGAAAACAGCTCTAGGTATTTCATTCCACATCCTTCATATTTTTCATTTTTCATTTTCATTTTTCATCCTTAGTGTGCGTGGGAAAAAGTTCCTTTAGAACCGCACAGTTCCCGACCAATTTGGTTCCAAGATGTGAGGATAAACTCCCTGTCGGTGGCTGTAGGCATCATGTCAAACAGTTTACTGAGAACAAACACCATTGTACAAGGAAGCGGTAGCACACTAATGGAGGCGAAATCCCTCCGCTGACTCAGCAGTTCAATACCATTTGTACGTATGGTATGATCGACAATTCGCGCATTTGGATCGAGTCACAAGAACTAAGCTGATATGCCGGTGTTCCCGCCCATAGATGGGAGCTATATTCCAAACTTTTACAAGCTTTATAATTTATTTAATTCGATGTTTATATGTTTTTGTAAAATTTAGATAACCTATGTAATTTGGATGACAATGCAGATATGATGATGGATAGAGCTGATCTGATGATGAAGTGGGAAGGTGGACGTTTCGAGATCGATGTTTGCCTATAAGCCGACTGGAGTCTAGATATAACGTGTTCACACTGTAAATGGTTCCTTATTAGATGGCAGAGCTTGCTATACTCTAGTCTCTCGAGTACTGCAAGCTTATTAGAAGACACCACAGCAAATTATACGACAGTTTAACACACCATACCACATCACCGCTCAGTAGATACTTAATAAATCCAGCAAGACTTGTTATAGAATATACTCGAGCGCTCTATAGACTCATGTGTTCTGTGGACTGGAGCACTAATCTCAAACTCGAGTCTATTCGAGGAAACTTGATGCACTCATCTCTGTCATAATGACTCGAATTGTGTGATTATTAGTTGAGTCCCAAAGTATATAGACTCTATAATATAGACTCCCAGACTCGAATTATTTACAACACCGTGAAGGTATAGCAGCCGCAATTAAGTTAACCTTTTAGTCACGAGATTTACATTTCATTTCACCCGCTCCACAGTCCTACATCCGCAGCTTCACGCTGGCCATCCGCGAGGAGTACCGCAGCCAAGGCATCCACGTGCAACACGTGGCGCCCATGTTCGTGGCCACCAAGATAAACGACTTCTCGCAGAGAGTCCTGCAAGGCAACTTCTTGGTCCCAGACGCGGCGACGTACGCTGCGCACGCGGTCGCTACGCTGGGCAAGGTGCAGAACACTTCGGGGTACTGGCGACATGGGATACAGGTAATATTTTAACCCGACGCAATTATCTCTAGGAAACTATAATACATTTTTCAAATAATTATAAAACTTTACTCTTGCGGAAAAACAACAAAGGTTGTAAATTTCACCATGCCCATGGTCCGGTTCGGTTGTGTGGTCTACCTGACTACGGAACAGATATATTTTCCGAAGTCAGTCAGTCCGTAGTCAACTAAGACTTTGAAGAAGATGGCCAACCTCTGCACTAATTTGTTTTATTTTATTTATTCAACATTAATCACTCTTCACACTTTTTGTATCAGCGACGGGGTTGTATTTCCTGAGCGTTATTTAAAGATTATCTTTTGTGAAATTTCGTATACTATAAAAGTCCCATTCCCAAACTCAAAAAGTTTGTATCATAATTTCTAATTGAGGATTCTACGACTAATAGGAAACCGCTTTCAGTAAAGTAAGCGATGTCCTAGTAGAAGAGCGCACCCTGGCTGGCAGATTTACTACTGGGACGAGGAGGATTATGATGATATACTTACATCCAAAATCCGAACAGCTGGATAAATGTTAATCAGGGGCTTGTAAGCTAAATGGCTCCCTGCTATACCTCCATGCAATAATAGTGCAATAATTTTTGTAATTTACGGTTTTACTTGGTAGTAGTATATATATAGTTAATAATTGTTTTCATAAACTATCATAATTTTTAATAATCAAATCTCTTCCGCAGACATTCTTCGTGAAGTTAGCGCCGGAGTGGTTTCGGATCAAGATCGGGTATTATATGAACATAGACTTCCGAAACGAGTACCTTGAGAATACCAAAAACAAAGTTCATTAATATTGTGGAGTTCCCGCCACGGAAAAAAAAACCATAAGTTCATCATAATACACTTATAATCAGATTGAAAATGCTCTCCTGCTCTGGTCAGGTCACATATTGCGGAGCTCCGGAGATACGTGGGAAACACGGATCTCAAAGAAATACGAACTAATACTCTCTAAAATCATGAGTGAAGCATAAACATTGCCATCCATTTATGTGTGTGCGTGGTTTGAACTGTCACTGGCATAACAGCGCGGTACAAAATAAAACAAAATGGCTGCATATTGTCAGACCTAGTGTATATGTGTGTGACTGTCTAATGTATGAAAATAAATTGTTAAGAAATCGTCGCACCTTACATGTTTCACTTCGCTTTAGTGTAGGATGGCGTCTGCATTTTTAGGTCCATTATGGGGACTAGGTGCCTAAACTTAACGGTATTAGGAATGCTAAACTTGACGGTGTCATGGAAACGATCCTTCAAGCTTGGCTTAAGAAGCGATGGATTCCGACTCGTGAATGCGATCCGTGCGACGTGAAGAAGGCAGAGCAGGAAAGCAGCTCTGCCAAGGAGATTCTTGGCAGAAATCGTCTTAGACGGATGAAAGTGATTTACCTATCAACAACCCACAGCATTCTACTGCTGGAGGAGCTCTTTTACGCCACCTGGCCTGTACTAGCTCTGTACTAGGTCTGTCTCAGATATTAGAACTTGGAATATGTATATCATCGCACACTGTGTCCATTTAACCTATAAACTGCTCTGCTGATTCAGAGGTTTTTAACGTAGCGGGAACTGTAATAGCAGCTGTTATATTTTGATACTTCAATGAGACTGAGGCACTGGCTAACGTTGATCTACCAGGTTTTGTAAATTTGCATTTTTATAAGTTGCTTTCGTTTCTATGTGACATTTATAAATACTCTTTTTAAGAAAAGTGATATCTATATACATATATAGTGATATCTACTGTGCCTAGTTTCATACGTATTAATATTAATTGTACTTTTAAGTAACATTTAATAAACATTCCTTTTGTTGTAAATTTTTGGGTTGTTATTCCGTGTGAGTGTGATGCCGTATGAGTTCTTCTTCCCTGAAGAATTTTCTTCCCAATTTCCAAGATTTGAATTGGAGCCGCCCGATTGGGAAAGTACCTACTTGCCTTGATTGCGCCGCTTTGGTCCAACCTTTATAATGCGTATGGATAAAACTAGTAACAGACGCTCCGTTGTGGCTGGAGACGACTAATCGTCAGTTGCAGTCGATACTAATCAAAGTATTTATTTATTTAACCATTTATTGTGCAGAAAGAAAGTTACAATAATATGAACATAAAGATAACAATCACAAAAGGTACAGCTTATTTCTAAAAAGAAATGTCTTACAGCAGACCTACCGAAGAGAGAGGGCTAGAATAGAGAGGCAGATATGACGTGCACCCAAATACATAATATAATTGAATTACTTAAATAAGTGTCTATATATATAATAGTAATATTACCTACATATATAATAAATAACACAAATACTTAATAAATACCTATAAATATATAATATTATGGATCTAAGATGTACAAAGTAAAGTCGCTTTTGGATTAATTTAGATGCGCGGGCGAGCCGACCTAGGTCGGACATCCGACCACGTCCCCCGCACCCAAAAGCGATTTTATTTTATACTGCTTGGAATTACGTCATGCCATTTGACGTTGTGTGGAGCAAGTTTGGGTTAATTAAGCATATTTGATCATGCCTTGGATAAAGCCGCATGATGGTGAGTAGCAGGCAATAGCGGCCTCTACACATAAAGTTAGGACCGCGGGAAAGGCTTCACTTCATTCCTACACTCTCTCCGAAGCGTATGTGTAGCATCTTCAGGCAAGTAAGGGAGTAATTCGAAACCGGTTGCAATTCAATAAAATTGTATAATAAAGTGGAACTAGTGTACAAAAAGTGATTTAATTCATAATAATGGAGTTCCATCATACAGTGACAACACAAAGTGTTAAACATATCTTGATATATTTTAGAAAAAGCACTAAAAAACTTTCGTTAAACATACGTTCGCCATTATACTCTCTTCTCCAGGCCCTAAAGTAATTCCCCAGGCGCTTCACGCCACACCCACCATTCCCGCCAGTGTCGGCACCGGTCGGATGAGGCCGGGTTGGGTTTCGCTTGTTTCGTTTAATGTGCGCAGCCTACGCACAAACATCCCCGAACTTAGAACGTTCATCAAAAGCAGGGAGCTCGACCTATTACTCCTTCAGGAGACTTGGCTCAAGCCTTCGATCCAGAAGGGTATTTCGGTCCCCGGCTTCTCCCTTGTTAGGAATGACAGGACTGCTACCGCGTCAGGGCGCGGCGGAACTGCTATTTACTACAAGAGATCGCTCCATTGCTCCCCTCTTCCAACTCCAACTCTCTCGAGTATGGAGGCCTCTTTAGTACAGCTAGGCATGACAGTACATCCGTCCCTGATCATAGCCTCTGTCTACATCCCCTCCGGCGCCCTCTCCCTAGGCGACTCTGTTATTATGTTCGGAGATTTCAACTCCAAACAAATCGACTGGACGTGCACCTCCACCAACACGAGCGGTGTCCATTCAATGGACATCACTGGGTCTCTCGATCTAGACGTGATTTTCCCCCTCTCCCCACCCACTACCCCGACAGAGTGGATCACCGTCCCGATGTACTGGACTTTGCGCTAGTGAAGGGCGTGTCGCTCACCCTTCGGTCGATCGATACTCTCGACGACTTAGGCTCTGACCATCGTCCAGTCTCCCTAGTACTAGGCTCCCCCACCCCTATCTCTCCACCACTGCCGCGAACTTTCACAAAGTGGGAAGGATTCAAAGAGTCCATAGCGGCCGTCTTGGACGCGCCCGACTCGCCGCTCGCTTTTTCATCCGACTACTTCGATAGTTCGGATAAAATCGACGCTGCGGTTGCCTCTTTAACGTCCCACATTCGGTCAGCGTTGAAAGACAACGAAGTGGGAGCCCCTGCGGTAGTGGTAGTGAGGAACTCCCGCTGGAGAGACCTCATGGAGACGATTTCCCCGTCCCATCAAGCGTATTACAAAATGGCGAAAGCCCTTCGTACATACGCCAGAATCTCCATCCCTCCTCTTGTTCGCCCAGACGGCACAATTGCGTTTGCGGACACCGAAAAAGTCGAATGCTTTGCAGACAGCATTGCTTCACAATGCTCCCCTAGCACCATGAAGTGCGACCCCGGTCACGTGCGTGTGGTGGAAGACGAAGTCCGTCAAAAGACCTCGCTCCCTCCCACCACGGACCCTGTCACAGTTTCCCCCGACGAGATCCACTCCTTCATCAAGGGTCCTAAATCTAACAAAGCGCCGGGTGCGGATGGAATTTCCAACCAAGCGCTTAAATACCTCCCCGAACAGGTGCTTACTTTGTTAGCGATCATTTTTAATGCTTGCTTTGACCATTGCCACTTTCCGACCACGTGGAATGAAGCCATAGACATAGGCATTCCCAAACCGGGAAAGCCATTAAATGTAGCGTCATCCCACCGTCCAATAAGCCTCCTCAAGGCACTAGGGAAATTATTCGAGAGAGAAGTGCTCTCTCGAATGAAAGAACATCTCTTCAAAGACAATGTTCTTATTCCCCATCAATTCGGCTTTCGTTCCAAACACAATTGCCCCAGACAAGTCCATCGTATAGTAGAATACATCCTCAATGGATTCTACCCAAAGTGAGAAAAGACGGTCGCAGTCTTCTACGACGTCGCCAAGGCCTTCGATAAAGTCTGGCACGAAGGCCTTGTTTACAAGCTGTACAAGCTTGGTCTCTCCGATCGACTCGTCCGATTAGTAGCGTCCTATTTAAAACACCGTACCTTTCGGTTCAGACACGAAGGTACTTTGTCTTCCCCACGTTAACTGAAGGCCGGCGTCCCGCAAGGCTATGTACTCTCTCCCCTACTCTATATATCGTACACGAACGATATCCCCGTCTCCGACAACGGGGAACAACTGTCCCTTTTCGCCGACGACACGGCAATCTACGCCAAAGGGCGAAGGCCACCCATGGCAAGCTCCAAAAGGCGGTGAACAAGCTCGAAGCTTGGTTCAAACTGTGGCGCATCGAAGTGAATCCGGAGAAGAGCATCGCGGTCCCTCAGGAACAAGCGAACCCTCTACAAGGTGTGCATTTGACCGGTGTTGACATACGCCTCCCCCGTCTTCGCTCATGCGAGCTTCCTCGTCATTAAGAAACTGCAAATTGTGCAGAACATCTTCTGCCGTAGGGCAACGGCGGCTCCATGGTACGTCCGCAATGCGGACCTACACCATGACATGGACCTGCCTACCCTGCAAGAAGTTTCTTAAAACGCTCTCCGAGACCTTTTTCAAGGCCGCGGAGGAGCATCCCAATCCGCACGTGCGGGAGGCACCAGCCTACTCTCCCCGCCCGGTCTCCGGCCACGTGGTACGGAGACCGAGACATGTCCTCACGGACCCCCCCGACGAACTGTCGAGCGCCCTGAACCTCCTCCTGGAGGCTCGGGACGACTCGACAGAACCCCTCCCTGCCGTTTCAGCAGCCCCCGTAGGCCCAGACCAGTCCGGCCGGCCGGCTGGTACTCATGAGAGTTCACCTCCTCCCTCCTAACCGCTATACCGGAGGGTGCCCATTTCCATTGCGTAGGGCGCAAAAAAAAATAAAAAAAATAAGCGGCTCCGGTGCCCGAGCAAAACGGATCGAAACTCGCCATCATTCGGGTACTCTCGGAACATGCACCCGTCGGCACTACTTATTGACATGGCAGCATACGAGCGCTCACCCGTTTTAAGCGGGCCACCCGTTTTAGGCCACCTTCTCCTAAATAGCGCATGACAGATTGATACGCGATAGGAACCGACGGTCTATCCTCGGTTCAGATGCGCAGTCTGAACTATCTTCACTACATAGTATAAAACAAAGTCGCTTTCTCTGTCCCTATGTCCCTTTGTATGCTTAAATCTTTGAAACTACGCAACGGATTTTGATGCGGTTTTTTTTAATAGATAGAGTGATTCAAGAGGAAGGTTTTTAAGTAAGAAAAAAAGGGTAGGTAAGGGTAAAATAGGTGTACGCGTACGAAGTCGCGCCGGGTCCACTAGTAATATATAAAATTCTCGTGTCACAGTTTTCGTTGCCATACTCCTCCGAAACGGCTTGACCGATTTTGATGAATTTTTTTGTGCTTATCCGGTATCTATGAGAATCGGCCAACATCTATTTTTCATCCCCCTAAATGTTAGGGGTAGTCCACCCCAATTTTTTTTTTTATTTATATGGCAAAGCAACGTTTGCCGGGTCAGCTAGTAACATATAAAGGCCGCTAAAATCGTATACATGCGTTAATCCGCAGCAGGAACCGACGGACGGACCAACTGTCTATCATCAGTTCGGAACGCAGTCCCAGATGCGCAGTCCGAAATTTACCGTGTAATGGCCGCTGTTACGTCCGACATACGATCGGGTCGGGGATAGCGATCGGAATTCGTGCGTCGATATCTCGATCACGGTGTAGGCAACAGGCGGATCCAAGTGGACTCCACGACGCTAAAATTAAGGCAGACGAATTTCTCTGCCGGTCAACCGACCGGTATTATACCAAGAAACTTTAAGATAAGGGTAGGTATTCATTGACAGCGTGTGTCTGACAGCTCTAATGTCCGATTTAAATTAGCCAAGGATAGTGGCTAGTGGCGTATATAATAGTACAGTACGCTGTACGGGCTCGCTACTGTCTGATCGGTTTAATGTGAATCGGGCATCTTCTTAGCGTATCGACTTCATCAGCATCATCATCAGCCTATACTAGTCACTGCTGCACATAGGCCTCACCCAATGAGTAACAATGCACCCTGGCCTCGACTTGCTGTATCCAGCATTCACCTGCAGTTTTCGCAAATCGTCACTCCATCAGGCCAGAAGGCGTCGTACACTACGCTTACCGGGTCGACTTGTGGCGGGTCAAATTTGCGAGGAGCAGTAGTCCGTCACAGATACAGAGGGCATAATATCCACGCTTGTCAGGCAAGTTGGAGGTTGCAGTGATGAAAATATACGTGTGCTCACAGACTCCTCTATGTATATATCAAAATCTTTGTGTGTATACTGAAAGTTTCTGGAACTGGCCACTTACAATAACAAAAAAGCGATTGCGGAATACGAAAATGCAACAGGAAACAATGTTACTTTTTAATTTGTTGGAATATAATTTATTTTTTCATTGTGGCATCGTTTAGAAAGTGTTGACTTGAAAAACCCTTAATGACTTTTTACGATTGGCGCTGTGGCTGTGGCTTCAGCAACAAGAAAGTTGTATGAGACTTTAACTGACATTTGGTGATGAACCCCTTTGTCGCAGCACTGTGTGTTCATGGTTCGCAGAATTTAGACGTGGAAAAACATCTTGCTTGTGCATTGGAAAGGCGTACGGAGCCGCACTAATAGCTGTTTCTACACGCAGAAACAGCCCATTGCAAGAGTTTAACCTCCACTGTAAGAAAGTATTATGGCATAATCTCCGCACGTGGCAGGCGGGGTCGAGACAACCTGTTACGTCATCGTATCGTTGTGTAAATTTAACCTGTTCGCCTCTAATGCCCAATTTACACTCAACACTGGTATAATATAAACAGTCAAACGTTCATAGTGGCAAGTGCACATACTTGTTGACGTTTCTCCATCCATATCGACTGGGAAATGGCACTGAACTAGCTCTAGCGTAAACAACCATTGTTTCGTAGCTCGTCAAATTGCCACTGTCTTTGACCAATGCAAATCAGGTATAAGACATTAGTCGCCATGTCATTGTACACCCATGAATAAAGAGGGTTAGCGCTATAATAATATACTCACCACATGCCTAACAGATTATTATATCAGCCGAAAGACGCCCACTGCTTGGCATTATCCTCCTCCAGAGATCTCAACAATGACCCGTGCTATGCCGTCTGCATTTGAATAGATATTTTACATCAATGCTTAGCATGCCATGCAATGCAATGAACCGTACAAGTTCTATACAGTAGAATGACAAATGTTTAAATGCAATGTGAGCAATATTTAAGTGTACCTTCAGTTCTTGCAGTTTCTTTCTCTCACAGATGGTCCATTCCCTAGCTACGAAGCGATGGTAACTTTATCTTTTTGACGTTTCAAAAGAGATGAATTAACGTAATCTTAGTTCAATAAATACTTATTTCATTGATTCATTCATTGTCGGACACGGTCTGGATCTGCGTGGCTTTGTCGGGCGCGGTCCGGTTCTGCCAGGCATATACGAGCGCTGCTGTTGTCGGCGTCTGTGCTGGCTCTGGGGCGGCCGGTATGTCATTGTGTGTTTCCTTCCTACTTTCCTATGATATGGGATAGTGATCCCATTTGAAATATTTAATGTCCTACTAAATAAAGAAATTTTGTTTTGATTTGGTAATTCGTCCACTTGAGAATCCGCTGAGCATGTGTGATTCTTTCCAGTTGCTCCTGGGAATTATTTTCATCGCTCACCTGTTTCGTTGACAGCGAATTTATTTTCAGAGCGCGTTATCAATGAATCATTTTCATTTAAATTCATTGAGAGAACATCATACTAGCTGGAATTCCGTTCGTGAACTCTGCGCAGGCGCACACTTGGCGCGCACCCAGAAGCTTTTAGCGGTGGCCTCTAAACCGCGGATCCGCAACGCAGATGTAACAGCATTCAGCACTTTTGCTTGTAGTTGAGGGGGAAAGTTATTATAAGATGTAAGCGCATTCTGTATTTTTTCGTTGTTCTGTTTACGAATATTCTGGATGCTTTCAAAACTAAAATGAAGAGGCTGCTCCTAGACAGGCATGGTCCATCTTCGGCCACATCTTTACTTACCATCAGGTGAGATGGCGGTCAAGTGTCTAGCAAGTTCTTATCAATAACATTGGAAACACAGAAACAGAATAGAAAAAAAGCAGATTTTAAACGTGTGATTTTGAGGGTCGGTCAAACTTGCTCGTTCTCGTCCGCTATAGGGCCTGCCCGTAGATAATCGTAACATTTGGAAGGGCTTGTGTTATTGTGGGTGTTGTGTTTAGCTTTGGCGATGATGAAGTCTTCGCATGATGTACGGCAAAAACTATGATATAACCCGATGTGGAAAATAATTGAAAATGCATTTCTAATACCTTAGTAAATGGATAAACGCCACGGAAATGATTTAATTTGCTCTCGTTGCTAGCAAAGTAATAAAAAATAATATCAAGCTCAGAATAACCTACTCTACAAATCCTTAGTAATCTATTTTGTAGTTTGACTGCAAGCTCTGTGGTTCCTACGTGAGCTGCAACAGATTACACTTCGCTGTTATTTCGAGACTCCGATACCGTTAACATCGATTCATCTCCGATGCTTTATGATATGTGGATGATGTACGTGATCGAAAAAGCTTATTTCGAGCTGGAGTTTCAGAAATAGAGACGCCGCAGTGCATACCCAGTGCAGTGCAGTGCAGCCCTAGATTTCAGAGGGCGTCTATCGTCGATCATGTAGGTAATATAGTACACTGATCATTATCATCATCATCATCTTGGCATTAATGTCCCGGTTGTGCTCACGAGCGCGAGGGCTCGGGGTCCGCCTTTACCATGAGCCAAGATTTGAAAGATCAGGTATGCAATTACAGTGGATCGACTGCCATCTAACCTCCGTGACGGGAATCTGACCAGCTTCGATAATTTTTGATTTAGGTGAATTTTCTTATGTGAAGGGCTATTAAAAAGTAAAAAACAACGTAACATAAAAAAGCTTTATTATAAAACTCTCTTAGTTCTTACCACAACACGTACAAAATTTGTTTTTCGACTCCAAACAGCAACAGTTAGCAACATCTATCTTTGGCGTAATCTTTCTAAGCTGTCTTTCAACATTTCATTTACAATTTAATAAAAAAAATCTTCACTCATATTGGAATGCCCAGCAACCATTGATTGTCTCATGTTGTCTACCGAAATGATTTTCTAATATATTGACGGTTGGATTATCTTTCTGTATTTAGAACTCATTATCTTCTGATGATGTTACGTCGATGTTAATTGATGAGATATCTTGCGGACTTACTTTTAAATGCTTGGGTAGCAAACGACATTTCTTAACTTAAACATTTTAACTTAAATACTAAGATTACGGTTTCATAAGTTTAATATTGGCTTCAGTGGCGCCACTGCCACGTCGCCACGTCGATTGGTCTCACATTTTGAGATATTTTTGCTTCGACTGCATCTGTAACAAAATGGCGACATATAAGAATGCAAATATTTGAGCGTCGGTGGACAAGCTATCGGGTTGGGTTCGATCCCTGGCGCCATGTAACAATAACTTTTTCTGAGTTAAGTATTATAATAAATTTTAACTCGCAAGCTCAAGATAGTCCACGCGAGCGGAGCCGCGGCCGGAAAGCTAGTATGACATATAATAGCAACTAGACGACGCAGTAGAACTAACTAACGTCAAACCGTGAAAAAAATAACATTCCCCTTGCAAGAAAAACGTGCCGGATATATATTTAACGAGTTACTTTAAACGTCACTATAATCCGTTATTTATGAAAGCACAAAATAAACTTTTGCTCAGAAATATTTTCGTTGAAAAGAAGCGCATTTTTTGAATCATCGCATTTTCAACGAACTGCTATTTCGGTTGGGACGAGTATCACGTGCTTGGAATTCGTGACATTGACTTTTTTTTTATTTTCACGAGGCCTCTTTTAACTAAAGTAGCCGTTGGTTATTGAAGGTAACACAGGTACAATTTGGTAACTGAATTATAATTTTGTTAGTATTCTTCTTGTTCGAAGTCCAGGCATAATAATGGAGGACAATGCTGTATGGACGAACAAAGTGTAAGTGGGAGTTTAGGCTAACGACTCGATCGGAAGAATGAAATAGTTTCATTAAATACAAAAAACTATTTTTACATATGATGAATGAGGCACGGGTTATATCAAGCGTTGGCGTGCACATTAGAAATTCATACAATTTTGAGTTGACAGCATAACACAACCTGCGTCGCCGACGCTTGATAATTCGCGTTTAATTGCGACAAGTAGTTGTTTCAACGACTTTTGATTTACTGAACATTTGTCTGACAAACGTCGTATCGACAGAACTATTTTGTCTTTTTGTAAATTTGTTGCGAGAAGGCACAATGACGAGACTCGCGATCTCGGAAATATAGTCCAGCTATTGACTGCAGACATAACCCTCACTAAACCATGGAAACTTTAATGGCAGTGGTTTCAGATTGTCGGTTGACCCCCAGTTAGCGCGCTATTATGACTATAATTAATAATATTACTATTACTAATAATATTCTCGGGAAAAGGTGTGACGTGATGTATTCATTCTGACTGCTCGTTTGTCTAAAATCTGTCACTGTGATGAAGAAGATTAAAGGCTGACACTGAAAAAAAATAAGAGCATTGTATAAATAGATACAATCATTTTTCAAGCTTGAAAAATGCTAGGCTAGAGCAACACAGAAAACAAATAGCAGAATTAATAGACGCCTCCACTAATTTTAGTTTCCATTGATTAAAAGAACACAAAGCTCTAATTTTATCGCGGTTTTTATTTTTAAAATAGATGTTTGTTTATTTCGACTGTAGTTCGTCGGTTGCCAAATTCCACGTGCTATTGTCGCCACGCCCAGACTGAATGATTTATTAACAGCTGGCTGTGGTCCGTGGTTTCAGTGGCAGTTTAATGGCCGGCTCTCGACCCACCATATCGCTTGGCCCGCCCGCGCAATTACTTCTTGTATCATCATCATTATCATATCGGCGGAAAGACGCCAACTGCTGGGCATAGGCCTCCCCTAGAGATCTCCACAAAGGACGTTCCTGTGATTTCCGCATCCAGCTGGTAGACCTACTCACGCTGCATCTACCGGTATGTGGTCGCAACTCGAGAACTTTACTGCCGCATTAGCCACCTGTTCGCGAGCTATGTGCCCAGCCCACTGCCACTTTAGCCTGTCAATCCTTCGGGCTATGTCGGTGACATCATTTCTTATTCTATCGAACATAGCCATTTTCATTGCCCTTTGGGTGACAGTGAGCTATCTTATAATGGCCACAGTGAGTGGCCACGTCTCTGTTCCGTAAGTCATCACTGGCAACACTGGTCAAAGACCTTGGTCTTGAGAGACTGCGGTAATTGGGACGAAAATACATATTATGGCGTAGCTACCCGAACATTGCCTAACCGAGTTGGATTCGTCGTTTAACCTCTTTCTCGAAATTTGACCTACCTTGGTGGCAATTTTTCGTAGGTATGGATAGTCGTCAAAAACTTCAAGTGGAGTGCCTCCAACTGTAACCGGTTTAGGCACAAAATAAATGCAATAAAGTCTTTGTGATTTGATCATCTCGATCTTACCATTCCAACGCTTCCTGCCATACTTACTCAATCCCGCCATATTTATATTTTTCGTTAATTTCCTCTCATTTATCCTCTCTATATGACAAAAGCAACTGAGCATTATTTTCTCTATCCTAGTCACTACATCTTCATTCACTCCAGCGTGTTTCCTTCTTTTACTTTATTCCGTATATTATCTTCAATTGATACTCCTTCGATACTTCTTAACGCTCATGCTACTTCTGCTATAGTTTGCTAGTTTTGCTTTTATAAATTAATGTTGGAACGAGCAACCTTCTATAAACATCGAGCAATTTGTAATTACCGATGCAAGTGGAATAATGTGGTCCTGCATACCCCTACGGGAAAAAGGCATGACGGATTTATAAATCAAATAGTTTAACTGTTTCACATTCTGTTAGAAAGTTATCCAACGCAACGGTGTTTGCGTTCAGTGCTCCGAGTTTTTCGTGTAATTGCAATAAATCACACAGATTTATTCATCCGGGCATTCGCCGCGCTATTTTCGCTATTCTCGTTCGGAATTATGTTTACGAATATTACGAATATCTCCTTTGTGTTAGTGCCTCTATTATTTCTTCCGATAAATAGTGGTTACTAGTTAATCTATCCCACATACCACTTCAAAATAGTCCTTAAACTCGATGCCGAACAAAATCTCATTCTCGCCAACCTTTTATACTTAGGTCCTAAAAATTCATAAGTATCTTTTAAGAGAATTAGGACGTACCTGGGGATAGTTCTTCCATCTTACAGAATATCTTAGCCAATTCATATTATTTAAAATGGTATTCTGTTCGTGGCGGGGAGAAAAGTCTCCAGTGCTATATGGAAAACCATGGCTGCAGTGAAGGGTTCTAGAGCTTTAGAAGTGGGCAACGCATTGGTAATACCAGGGGTGTGGCTAATGTAGCCCATAAAACATTTCAGATTTTCAGATTTTCAGATTCCAGCATCAACGTTGGCCAATAGATAACTAGATTTTGACCCTCAGACAGCCGCGGACAGGCCAATACTGTCTTAGGAGTCTTGAGATACGCAACTAATACTAAGCATGAAGTAGAGAAGTTGAAAGTCAGCCCAGCAATTGTTGATAATTTTTTATACAATTAAGGTGGCAAATAAGCTTGCGGCCTGCCTAAGCATGACCAGCTTCCGACTACTTTATCAGACCCGCTCCATGGTACCATATTAGTGTATTACCGTCCAAGGTATCAATAGGTATACCAAATTTCAGCTCAATTGAACACCAGGAAGTGGGTCAAATTAGGCTTGCAAGATTTGACCCGAACATGCATTGCAAGTTAAGGAAAAGCTTCTAAAAGGAGGACAGGTCAACGATGCTTACTATATTGTTGCCAATAATAAATGAGTGTTAGTAGCGGTACTTCGTTAATGTTGTTGTTCTCGCTTATTATTATAGGTACGTTTTCCGGAGCCGCTTGCAGTGGCAATGGGGCATCGCGAATGACAGATTGATCGACAAGTTTCGGGCTTGACGTTGTTTTCGTTGGCACCGCCGCCGCTAACATCCTAATCATGTTTAGTCTACACGTCGTCAAGCAGTTGGTATTTATCCCGGTTCTCTTGCCTAACGGGTGCTAGTAGCAGCAGCGTGTTTACTGAGATGCCTCGATATTTTCGAAACCTTGGCAGATGTACAATTTTTTTCCACAGCTCGACATCAAAAACAACAATATTTTCACTTCCATGGCGTGTTGTACAATATATCACGGCCGCTCTCCGATTTGATTCAATTACGCCAGTAATTTTAGACGGAATGCTCAAATGCTGTATGATTTGCTGGGGAGCAGCGTTGGCTGTTGGCGCACTATTTTCGATTCCCCAGTACACCGCAACAGCTCCGATACAAATGTCGACATCTGGAACGGCTGACGTCACAATTATTTTTATAACGAAATGTCCGTTTCATTTGATGGACGGATGGGATAAATCTAAGCAACTGAGAAACTGAACGGTCGGGGATTCATTAATTTTGCGCGGAGTTTATTGGCGGCGCATGAACGGGAGCTCATTTATGAATGTATGTATATTTAGACTACTGATACTAGGCCGATATTTCAATTAGTGGGTGGCTCGTTAATCATACAGACGTAGAGGCGGATACAGATGTATGAAGAAAATATATGAAATACCTACTGTCGTATTTATATTTTGAAATACGAGTAAGTGTATTTGCTGGGTCAGTCGACATTATGATAGCTCTGATATAATTCAAACCCGTTAGCCTAACTTCCCGTTCGTTCAGGCGGTTTCAGTACGTTTATTTTCCTATTCATCAAATAAATTCAAATACGTTCGTCTAATTTCCCGTTCGCCTAGACGATCCTCGATCGTCCATTTCCCAATTTGTAAATTTTCTAGTTCGTTATTTATTGACAAGGCTCTAGGCTTGCCATCAGGCAGGCCGAACACTTGTTTACCGCCGTAGTGGCATAAACAAATCAACACGGTTACGTTCCATAAATTTCATAGATGTTTGTGAGTTCCACACTGAAATAACCTTTAGTATCGTTTAAGTAGTTTCACTAGGCACTAAAACCAAGGTCTTCCTATACCATGAATTCGGATAATTTTTCATAATTTTAGATTCAAATAAATGCTGCGGAATTTCCGCTAAAATCCAATAATAAATAAACTCAAAATCATAAAATGCTACGCAACAAATCAATTTCATTTTATGATCCCCAATGAAGAGACAAAATATTCTCCGACGGCCTTCGAACTAACGAAATGAAAACTGTAAAAAATTTACGACTTCAAATCACGAGTTTCATCGATGTTATTTTCAACTTCAATTGGGTGATAACCGCGTATTAAATTTGTAACAGGAAATGCGAGATAAATTTAATATTAATGTACTAAAGTCGAGTGGTATTTGGATCTGTGGCCATGTGGTTTCCGGCAGAGAAGATCAAGCGCTTTAAGCCGACTGTCAAGTACAGACAGGTGTCGTGATTGGGATATTGTCCTGTCGATTGTGGGAAGTGGACGTTCAAATTTGAATTGGTCGTATCGTACAAGTCGATTACGACTTAGAAGCAGATCAATAATTAGGTCTGTCAAGTAATTACAGTGGAGCGAGTGGCATTTGACCTCAGCGATTCTGTTAATAGGGGAACCTGAACAGATTGGATCATGGTTACACGTTGCAGTCGCCTGAAAGCATCGGTTAGTGTTTAACTATTCGTACATAGGTCGGTAAAAGTCATTGGTACATTGCGGCACTGAGGAACCACTACAGTTCAGATAATGAGCCTCAGAGTTCTCAGTTTTGTTTTTCAAGTTTTCAACACGTGAATTTCAAAGTTTTCACCGGCCTGTCAAACCTACACTCTTTAGATTATGATATTGCAAACGTCCATAGGCTGCAATGACTGCTCACCATCAGGCAGGCCGTAAGCTTGTTTGCCATGTGGTATAAAAGTTTATGGTATTCGCTCCACGAATCTGGAAAAGCCTTAATTCAATCAGTGTAAAATTTTACGTTGATGTGAATGATTCGGGTTTACTGTAATTCAGTACAAGATTTACAACAACGTTGTCTGTTGTGTTTTCAACGTTTTGTTATTAAGTTATTTTTATTGCTTTTCCCTAGCGCGTTCACAACCGATCAACTCGTCAACTGTTTGCAAAATTTCAATTTTCGCCCTGTGAGATCGGCGGTCGCTATTTTGAAAAGGAATTCATATTGTAGGAGAATATTATTATCTGTTTTGCGCTAAATGGCGACCTAGTAAGTGGGTGAGGCTATTCGAAGCCCACTCGAGAGGAGAACAATGTGTATATTCTAATCTATTTACAGTTTTTAAGTAAACGTATTTATGACATGTACTTGTAAATATTCAATAGGTATGCAATGGAACATTATTTGGACCTACATCAAATCCCGACAACGAAGTAAAACATTGTGTTTACAGATAAAATGTATAGGTACATTTGCCTGAAATCGACCAAACGAAAAACTCAAGAGGAGTGGATTAAGGCATAATTTCTTGCTACTTTCTTTGTTTTAAGGCATATCGACCATGAGGTGTTTATAGTCTGAGAGGCTGCTCATGCTAGGCTCGGTTGCTGACAGACAGGTCGTCTAATATCATCAAGCCCTGGTGAACTCCAACAGTTATAGGCAACGGCTTGGTGTCACCAACCGCAGACATAACATGGGATCAGAATCGTATATGTTCCGGAATATTGCCGCCTTGACAATTTTAAAACTTTTTTTCATTAAATCAAAATAAAACACTCTTTGTGGAATTTATATAAGTTTCTTTTCTATGTTTTGATCAAGCTTGAAGCTTGACTAGTTCGAAAGCTTTGTATGCATGACTTTTTGTTATTCACCTACCTACTTTTCACGAGAATCAGCAGCCTTTAATTAAATTGTAAATATTTGCTCTTCCCATTAAATTCATTTAGAACTACAGTCTACTCTTCATCATTTTTACCTGCTTACCCTGAAGTCTACGACCAAAGAAAGAAGGCCAGAACACAGGTCATTAAAAAAAAAAATTTGACTGAATTTAAAAAGTCTTGGTATACTTAAAACAATACAATAATATGAAGGATTTGCCCAAGATAAGGACTACTGCCATAGCTTGTGACGTCGTATAATTGATTTTCGTATAAATAAGTTGTTTAAAAGAGAGAAAGAAGAGATAAAGAGAAATTGATCATTATTCATTCATTTTCCTAATTGTGTTTGCATTGTTGATATTTATTTAATTATAAAATTATTTTCCGATGGCTTTTGTTTGAAATAGCGAATTTGTTTGCATTCATATGCAATTAGAGCAATAAATCTTTTCTAATGAACATTTTCTAGTAGTAGTAGGGTCTTTATTTTAATAATATAAATTGGTGCAGTGTGGGAAGATCTGAATAGATTGAAGTAGGATCTAAGATTTTTTATCCTTATGGCAACAAAATTATACCTAGAAAAGTTACTCAAAAAGAGGGATGATTGATATAGACTAATATTAATGAGAATGAAATCCATATCATATTGTTTTGTCATGTCTTTGATTTTAGAATTTAGACTAAAAATATTTTAAATACACCTGGAACATGTCATAGATCTTGCGAAAATTAACATGTTCCGATGTATTTTCTGCTATATATTTTCCTAGTATATTATTCCAAAGCAATTATACCTATTCTCATTTGTATGTTTCTAAATTATCCTTTCATTTATTAATAGAAAAAGTGAATACTCTACCAAAATCGTACAATAATAAGATTGTTTTGAACCATGGTTATGAAGGACCAAAAGTATCACTGCAATTGCATATTACAAAACAAAGTCCCACGATGCGTCTGTCTGTCTGGCTGTTCGCGATAAACTCAAAAATTACTGAACGGATTGTCTTGCGGTTTTCACCAATTGACAGAGTGATTAATGAGGAAGGTCTAGGTGTATAATTTGCTAAGGTACTACCTGTGCAAAGCCGGGGCCGGTCGCTAGTTTTGAATAAGAACTAGCCTTTTGAATTGTGATAAAATTAAACTTCACGGTAATATATTTCACAGACTCACTCTCCATTATTATTGACTTGTAATTACTTTTATAGCTTTGTAATAGGTTACAACTTTATTACACCTGCCGCGATTCTGATACAACGAAATAGATTAGGTAATGATTGAATCAGAATTGCCAATTAAGTTACCTATACGGTGATTAACTTGTGTATACGTGTGTCAGTCGGTAGTTAATACATTTCCATAGATGGAATTGATAAAGAGATTGCTAGTTTGAAAGTATAAAGATTAGTAGTTTTTTCAGCATGTTGTGAACAATGGTAAAACATATACCTAATTGAAAATTCAATTCCATTTGGGTGTTTGTACAATTAACAATATAGACTCGTACTCGTAAACATTGTGACATCGACTCGCAAATTTTTTAGTGAAAATTTTAGGCACATCACCTCAGAAGAGTCCCGCGTAGAGGAGCCACAGACTCGCCAGGAGCAAAACCAGGATGAGGTACGTAGCGAAAAGGTTGGTGGTCTCTGCGTTTGGCATCTTGGCGGCTGCTGGCACCTGCTCTGGACAAATGACTCCAGGGGACTGGCGACTCCGGCTCTCTAGCGCTCGCCCACACGCATTTACGCCAAATATTCCCCGAATATAAACGTTCAATAATAGACTGTCGCCCCGTTGACAGGTGTATTCGTGATTCGTATATATCTACGAATATTTCTGGAAGCCGGCAATAGATGAACTTCACACGCACCTAAACTAGTTCGGCTGCGTGGGTTTTGACTTACGAGGTGCTTTGGGGCTAGAACACGACGGAGTAGAGCAGCCAAAGGAAGAAGAGCAGGATCACGAGGATCATGTAGGTGGCGGCGAGGTTCACGGTCTCGGCGTTGATCGGCATGGTTGCACCGGCGCACGCGCAGCACTGGCCCGATTGCGATCCTCGCGCCGTTTTCGGCAACAAATCTACGTCACCGCACAGAGACTCACTCGTTCCAGCGATTCCAGTGGCAATATTTTTTTTCGACGAAATTGGAACGTTATGCCCAGAAAAGGATGAAGGCGCGCCCCCCGATATTTTTATTTGAGTCTTTCAAACGACCTTCAGCACACCACGCCCGTATTGCAAAGATAGAAAAAATTATGACAGCTGCTGCTGTGAGTCTAGTAAACAACGCCGGGATTCCGCATCGCTGGCTAAGAATAAAATGTCGTT
This sequence comes from Blastobasis lacticolella, assembly GCA_905147135.1. Taxonomy (NCBI): domain Eukaryota; kingdom Metazoa; phylum Arthropoda; class Insecta; order Lepidoptera; family Blastobasidae; genus Blastobasis; species Blastobasis lacticolella. The sequence continues at coordinate 1,201,704 of LR990043.1, forward strand.
AGCTAAAACCACGGTTGAGCGCAAATTACTGGAGGTAATAGTATAACAATAGCTGACTATATTAATCAAAACCAGGTAAATAGTAGCCAGGGATGTACTTACGGTTGGTATTAGAATGCAGAATAAAGCAGCCATAGGGACACCAGTAGCAGCAACAGGATGCAGTAGGTGGCGACAAGATTGGCTCCTTCGGAAGTCATAGTGGAGATTTCGACTCTTCCGTGCGGCTCACAGTGGACAACTGATCTCTCGCTACTCCCGGCATGCGTATATATTGTTTTCTAGAAACGTCGTATTTTAAAAGTCTATTTTTTGTTTGTGACGCGTCGCAATTAATTACTAGTTGCTGTCGCCCAAAAATTTGCGCCAACACATTTCAAACAATAATGCTGTTTACGTTTTTTTCTCTTGTGTCTTGATAAAACGTGGTGGGCTCGGTGGGTCACACCTGAAAGGTTGATTACGTGGCATTAAAGTATATTCTGGTGACTTTTTGGATGCCAGCTAGCGTGATTTTGAGTGAAATCTATACCAGTCACACGAAATCAGGAATTTGAATTTTGGAATTCTCCAGCGGATACCGAGTACGTCTCTGGTTGCGGCTTACATTTCTGGAGAATGATAACGTGTGCTATTTGCGGCATCGGTGCGTGACGCGCTGCGGTAATCAAAGTGTGTAAGCGCATCTTAGTGGTTACCCGCGGAGACGGAGCTTTTGAAATATGGAACAAAACTTTATCAAAATTCTAATGAAGTTGATAAAAATATAAATTAATTAGTTTATAAAAAATATGTATCGTATGACGATTTTAATGTAGGTATATTTAACATGTTTATATCATGTACTTTGGAGTCTGTTGTGCTCGAGTTAGGATTTATTTAGGATACAAGTTACCATCTGGAGTAGACTTTAACAGTGTTACGGGTGTTGATTGAGGTTGAGAAAAAATTTAATTAATTAGTTTATGAAAAAAAGGATACCGTATGGAATGTAGCGTGCTATTTACTGTACTTAGTTTTAATGTGTTTTTTAGTAAAAACAATAAAGATTTTTATGATTTATGATTTTTTATGTGTATTTAACATATTTTGTTATGTAGTTTGGAGGTTGTTGTGCTAGAATTAGGTTTTGTTTAGGACACAATAAAGTTTCCATTTGGGTAGGATACGGGTTTTACGTGTATTTATAACGAAAAGTTAAATAATATAACATCATCTTTTTTATATGAGTTACCTACTCGTTACTCGTGAATTCCCCTTTTCTATGGGTAGGTTTTAGTTTGCCTGAGACACCTGTCTATAGACAAACTATAGCTCAGATAATATTCAGTTATGGTATAGTATACCATAACCGAAAGTCTTCTTACTTCTTAAAATATGAGCGCCTACACCATTCCAAAACAATAGTGTATACAATTTAATAAAAAAGAGTGGTAGAGCTGTGGTGAATGGTGTTGTTAACTTCACAAATTCTAAACATTTACATTACGTACAACACAAAATTAAGGTATTTTCATCGCTGTATCTTTACGATATTTATTAATCGATGTTCAACACAATTGCTTTTCTACCTATTCGCGATTCTACGCAATATGGATTCCGCACAACTGATATTCAACACATTATTTATTCGTCATATTCGTTACATATTTTTTTAATACGGTGAACACTTGTATTATTATACGTTAAATATTCTTCTGTACACTTTTAAGCCTTTGCTGATCATCATCTCATCCTTATCGTTAATGACCCGGTTGTGCTCTCGCGCACGAGGGACCGGGGTCCGCTTTGACCATGATCCAGGGCTGGGCACATCAGGTAATTGCAGCGGAGCAACTGCCATCTGACCTGCTACCAGGGGAACCTGAACAGATTGGATCATGGTTACACATTCAGTTACCTGAATGTGCAGGTTTCATTACTATGTTTACCCTCATCTTAAGTACGTAGTGTACATCATTCAGAAAGTAGTTATTGGTACATGGTGGCAGTTGGTATTTGCGCAGAATCCAAATTGTGTAGAATCTCGAATAGGTAGAAAAGCGGTTGTGTTGAACATCGAGTGATCCCTGGAAGATTAGGCTTGTCATTTGGATGTTTAAATTTGGTCGGCACCATGTTCGCTTAATTTCTATAGTCGGCACGCATTTTAGATGACAGTTTCAGTTCTAGCGCGCAAGACATCGCTCTGAGCTTAACTGACTATTTGTTATCCCTTCATTTGTTATTGCAACGTACTTTACTATGGCTAGCATAATACCAATGAAATCAGTAAACCTTTCTCCAAGTTGATCTGACCGTAGCACCTTCATGAAAAACAAACGGCATCAAATAAGTATTTCAATACAATACCCAGAAATCTGTCAGCAGGGTTATGATCGGAGACAGTTTGCAGTTGATTTCCCATTTGCCAAAGTATTACCTGACCTAGGTATGCGTTGGCGGGCTGCCGGTGGTGTGACGTCTGTTAGGGGATTGTCCGGTAATTAGAGAGCATGCCAACAATCTTATGTAGATGACCTGGTCGGGTTTTAATTACTCTCGAAATGACAGCGTTGTTGTTGTTGAGATTCTACATATTATTCAAAATATCTCACTTTACCCCCTTTATTATAGACTTTTTCCTTTCCTTGTAGGTAGGTTCCGAGGAACTTTTCGATCTGGTGCCCACAGCACAATTCCGCCATCGCACCACCCGCCGTGGGCTTGGTACTCATCCCCACTACGTAGACCCTCTGTTGGTCACGACGCGAAGGTTCGAAAGAACGTTTCTCGCTCGTACGATTCGGATGTGGAATGAGCTCCCAGCCACAGTGTTTCCTTTGGACTATGACATGGGATCGTTCAAGAGGTATATTAGAGGTCTCTTCAGAGGCGGGCAACGCATCAGTGACTCTCCTGGTGTTGCTGATGTCCGTAGGCGGCGGTGACCACTTTCCATCAGGTGGCCCGCTTGCCTGTTTGTCTGCCGTATAACATAAAAAAAAAAAAAGGTGCGGAACATTGTCGGAGGAGGTCCGGAACTACCTGGTTGTTAAGGGCGGTTCAGCTCTTCCTGGCATAGTCGGACGCTGACCGGTTCTATTTGGCATTCAAATCAAATCAAATCAAATGTTTTTTATTGTGTAGGATATTAAATGTCTCTTTCAATCGTCACAGAGGAAGGAGTAGGAAAGTAGGAAAGAAAAACGTCGTCGGCGAGGGGTGGGTGTGCTCTGGGTCTGGGACGGTCAGTATGTTCAGAGTGAACTATGTGTCCTCAGCTTAGCATCCGTCACCAAGCTGAAACGCTTCAATATACTGAAATTATACATTTGTAGGTATACGTAAGGCGGTGGTATATATTTTTAGCATCGCTACGTAGGATTATAAATAAAGTCTGCTGTTGCACTTGAGTCTTCCTCCAAATCAGTGTAGAGTGTAGTTATGATATCATTTCTTGTCATCGGATGTCTTAACTAGACTAGTGAAAAGGGCTGGCATAAAATTCTACTCTTCCACACACTAACAAGCCGACGACACGACACGCCCGTCGCGGCTAATTACCCACGAGTCGTGGTACAGTTACGGAAACGTCTCGCATTGTTTTTGGCTCCATCCTCGGGTTGTCAGTAGAGTAGGCAATGATCGATTATATTATTATGTCTACGTAAAAACACGTACTCGTATTTGAAATACGAAATACATTCATATTTCGGCTTAAGGCGCCTATTATTGTTGAGTATGATAGGCGAGGGAACACTACTGGGCTGGGGGAGCTAAATCGTATAATTCAGGCGCACATTCCTCAAAGTGTAGCCTGTAGAAAACAGCCTGAGAACCTTTTTTTTATTCTACGCTGTGGCAAACGAGCTGATGATGGTAAACGGTAACTGTCGCCCATAAAATCTACGATTCGTGCATTTACAAGTAGGTTGCAGGTACCAAAAATGCAGAACCGCAGGCGCGTTGTCGCTGTGAGGACTGAGATGAAATGCCTCATGCCTGTAATTGACGACCTGAGTGGTTCAATGGTCAACAAACGGTCTGCCACGCAAGAGATCCCGGGTTCGATTCCCGGCCGGGCAGAAATTTAAATGATGAATTTTAATTTCTGTTACGGGTCTGGGTGTTCTATGTAAAATAAGTATGTATTTAAAAAAAAAAAATTATGTAAGTAGTATATCAGTTATCTAGCACCCATAGTACAAGCTTTGCTTAGTTTGGGGCTAGATGGCGCTGTGTGAATTAGTCCACGAATATTGATATTTATTTATTATTTATTTAATTGCGCTGGCTACCATATCCTTCAAACAGTAACATAACAATACATGCATTGTTACTTTTCACCACAGGCTTGACAGAGTCATACCACCTTATAGAACGCTGTAGAAAAGTGTATAAAGTGTGTGTAGCCTATAGAAATCCGCCTGAGAAGCTACCTAGGGCTCGGATTATCTAGATACCGGTGTATGTGTCTTCTTGTGCATAGTCTTAAACAAAGCGGTACGCGGTTCATCTGACACGCCCGCGGCTGACATGCTGACATAAGCGGGTCAATGGAAATAGAATATAGTCCGTTGAAAAGCGCTGTCTTGGACGTGGTCTCCGTAACGACGCGGATAAATTAGTCCACACCTTCTGTGATGGATTGCTGTAATTTGTAGGCTTATCTAGTAATGTGTACAATAGCCAAATTTTATAGTAATGGTGCGGGTAAGCGGTAACGTGCGGGAGCTCAGGGTCCGCATTGACGACGATTGATTAGTGGTCAGAAAAGTAATTGAAAGAAAGAAAGAAAGAAAATATTTATTACAAAGGACGCCACGACATGATAATTTACATTTAACACAAAAAAAGTACATAAAACACGGAGACAATTATAGGGTTCCCAGTGGCATTTTTCGTGGGCATCCAGCGTAAATGGACCCTAACTCATTGGTGCATGGCGGTATCGGGATTAAGCCAAATTTTATAAGGAAACTGAGTATTTATTACAAATTACATTACAAAAACGAATGTCTGTAAGGATGGATGTTTGGATATAATGTTTGTTACCCTCATGCAACAAGATTACTACTCAACGGATTTTGATGAAATTTTCTGTGTATGTTCCTGCGACACGGCATAATCGAATTTACAAAAGTTTTTATTTTGTATTTGTGTTTGTTGTTGTAACGACATTTGTGTGAATAAAACACAGGGTGGACAGGTAGATATTTTTCGTATTTTTAACACATAGGTAAGTACAAACTATACGAGTATAATGATGTCGGACGATCCAGGTATAGTTGATTGGATAAACTTTTAAAAAACCTACGCAGGATCGTAGGTGATCTCTGGTGTAGGGCAAGCAAGATCCATTTTGAGACTATAACTAAACGTGTTAGGTAATCTTTATACTTACGGATTTTCAAAGACAAGCTGAGAATGTAAAAGTGTGTCTGAACAAAATATTATTCTGTACTATCCAGATTAGCAGTATAACAAAACTCTAATATTAATTGTTGCAACGGTAAATTTATATCATTATGAGATCTCTGCAGTTGCAACCGAAGGAAGATGCGTTACAATATTAGAAAGAGAAAAAGAGAGCCTAGTGGTTAAGGTTTCCTACTCGTAAGCGAGAAGAGCCATGTCCCAATAACTTTTTCTGAGTTATTAAGGTACATTATAACCGATGCTCTTACGGTGAGGGAAAACAATGTTATGAAACCTGCACATTCAGGCGACTGAATGTGTAGTAACTATTATAATTGTGAAATATTATAGTGTGTGTAACTATAATCTAATCTGGTCATGGCAACAGGGTGTAAAGAGGGTCAGGGAGGTCAGATGGCAGACGCTCCATAACTGTAATTACCTGATCTGTCATATCCTGGATCATGGTCAAGGCGGACTCCGGGGCCTAGTGTACGAGAACACAACCGGGACCTTAACGCCAAATTGTAATTTTTTTGTTTTATCAATAATTTTCCAGTAGATATTCTGATTCCACAAAGCAAAACAAAATACCTAATAATTCTAACCAAGCACGGATTTAAGACTACTAAGCATACAATTTCATGACCACATAGCATAATAATATAATTTTAACTGCTAACTAAATTGTACGTGACGAACAACAGGACAAAGACAGGCAGTAGTTACCTGCTCGTAAAAATGCTTGTAAAACAGATCAAACGTCGATACGCCAAATAAACAAGAAACACCGAAATGATATTGCAAACATGAATGTTGAAACAAAATTATTTAGATACGCTACATATTTCGGAGTTTTCGTAAAAACGTTCAAAGTATTCTGTGAGCTTGCGTAAGTATCTATGCAAATAATTGGTGGGCGTTTATCGGATGACGGCTCACGCACTGCATTAAAAGAAGAAAATACTGGCGCCTAACTCTTGCGCTGTGACATCTCGACTTCGAAATTTTTTCTAGCCACATATCTCCGTTAATAATGACATTGAAATGTATATTGCGGCCAAAAATATTTTTTCAACATCTTCGGCAGTCGTATATTGTCAAAGATCAATTTCAGTGACGTTTTAATACAGCTTTTGACTAAAGAAAATGTCCAATTTGAGACGTGATAGCGCGAGTATCGCCCCTCTGAGCTTACCTATTAGTAGTAGTAGTATTATATAACATAGTAAAAATCCGTTTTATCAATACTATCCGCTTTGTAATGATCTTCCATACATCGACAACGAAAATAGAACGTCACTCACTTTTCAAGATTACTCAAACGACAAACGCTACCGAAGGTATTATTTTCATACAGCCATCACTTAACTTCTTATAAAAGGTTAACAAACCTAACCAATTTACAAGATTAAGCTTTATTTACCTATATTAATATACTAGTTTGAGCATTAATTAATTGGTCGTGTGGTGTCCGGCAGAGTAGAATAGCACCAAACCCCTTACACTCGTGGGTGCCGTACAAGGCGACTAATGTTCTCGAGGCAAAAGATCTAGTCCCTAAATCTGGGAAAATGGGCACCAGCATTTTCCATTGTTATATTTATAACAATGCGATCCACCGGCCAAGCATGGATATTGCCATAACCTTCGTGGGAGAGGCCTTTAGTCCTGCAGTGGACTGTTATGGGCTGTGACGATGATGATTGATGATTAATTAATTAGACCTTATGTGCTTGTGAAGAGGCGCTCTGTTGTCTCTGCTAATACCTAGCTAGTGTTTGCAGTTCTGGCTTAGGCTGTTGAGTTAAATTACTGAATAATAAAAAATCAATTTTGCCTTACTGTCCCGGTTGTGCTCTCGCGCGAGGGCACTGTGTCCGCCTTGACCATGATCCAGGATTTGGCAGGTCAGGTAATTACAGTGGAGCGACTGCCATCTGACCTCTATGACCCTGCTGACCCTGACCAGGGGATTCTGACCAGATTGGATCATGGTTACACATTCAGTCGCATGAATGTGTAGGTTTCATCACGATTTCCCTCACTGTACGTCGCGACGGTTAGTATTCAACTAATGTACATAACTCAGTTTTATTAACTACTGAATGTTGTGCAATATAGAAAATAACAACAGCTACAGTTGTCGCTGGTTTTTTCTTTTACCATTGAAACATTGAAGAAATAAATGCTTTTTCTCTCCAGATTGTGATTGAATTTTCTCGGCGAATCAGATGCAGTGCGTAGGCGCATAACGACTGTTTGAGAGGATAACGAATGAATAACATCTATTCATATAGATTTGAGGCATTTTATTCGTGTGCATTGGCCTAATTGCTTGCGTCACCCGGGTGAGTTCGTTTAACGGCCCCTTTATTTTCCTATACTATTAATAGCTTAACCGTCAGAAAAAGTCGGATAACCGCTGACCAAATTTAATTAAACTCAAATATTTTCTAAACTACATAATCGATTTTAATGAATCAAAGCTAAGAACCATTTCGATTAAGCTGGCTTTCAATTAGAGGAAACTGCATCAAAATCGGTGAATCCGTTCGGGAGCTACGAAGCCACAAACACAGAAACACACGTCAAACTTAACATACCTCTCTTTTTTCATTGGGGGTTAATTCGGAAATGACGTTTCATAAGAGGCTGACAAGCTGTCCATTGGGAAGCGTTATAAACCACTGTGAATTTTGAGACATCACACGTTGAGAGCATCGCTGGCCTAATGGCTGGCGACTACGACTCGTAAGCGAGAGGTACCGGGTTCGATCCCGATCGCAACTGCGCGACCAGGGGTCTACTCACAGGGGGTACAGGACAGACTAAACACATTTTAGAAGCCCACCGATGTACGTTTCATTGTTGATTAAATCGCAAAACTTGTAATGCATCTCAATAAAAGACCGAAGGTATTCGTTGTGCAAGAACTCGTTGAATAAACTGTGGACATAAAGTGGAACATTTAGCAACTAAGTCAACAAGGGCGCGGCTTACACAAAGATTATTGATAGTCATCATCATCATCACAGCCCGTGACAGTCCACTGCAGGACTTAGGGCCTCTTCCACGAGAGGTGAGGTTATTGCTATAATATCCACGCTTGGCAGGCGGGTTGGAGATCGCAGTGTTGTAAATATAACAATGGAAAACGCTGCTGCCCATTTTCCAGCCTACGAAGACTCTAGATAGATCTTTTGTCTTGAAAACATTAGTCGCCTTGTACGACACCGAATCTGTCCTGAACAATTCGCTACACGAACGTGACTGGCTTGAAAATGTTGTCATTTCCGATGCAAAAATTTTTACAGTTCTGGAATATGTAAATGATTTTTTGTATGATTAAACTGCAACTAAAAGGACAATTTAGACCAGCGAACTGCTCTGTGAAAGCAAGTATCAGTATCAATGATCATTTGGGTCGCGGTAACTGCTGCCACAGGACGCTCACCACTCGTTTTCAATGAAGAGGGCGTAAAGATACATAAAAAAATCTACGGTGAAAAGATGTTAAACAATACTTTATTACCTGAGACACATAAACAAATTCTACAACTTTCGACACCATCCCATATAGAGCCTTGGAAACCTAACATTTTTATAGGAAAAAAATTACAGCTTAATTTTATCACAATAATGGCGACAATATTACCCGGATCTAAACCCATTGGATTTATTTATTTATTTGGAAGATCATCAGCTTAACAAACAAATAAGTACTTAATGGTAAAAAACGGTTAGCTAATAATAGACCTTCACTAATAGATCTAGAATAGTTTATAAACTTAGCATAGATAGATAGCCGAGGCAAATTCTGTAGGCACACGAAATATCAAATGACATGATAAAAAAAAAAGTATAAAATATTTAGCACTTAAATAACAAATTAGCAATTAAATGACAGAACAAAAATACCCACTCAATACTTACTGCTCAAAGAATATTCAGGGATTTTCCCATTTGGTCCATTCATGAGGCTAAAGTATCAGCTCTACAATATGAGACAGCCGATGCCTTAAAGATCGTTATTTGACGTGAAAGACCAGACCAGGCAGACAGTAAAGATCAGACCGCATTCAGAACAATTCGTCCGGACAGACTACATACTGTTATCCGTGCTAAAGGTGACTACATCGAAGAATAACGTGACTAGCGAGTGATTAGCGGATTTCGAACCTGTATCGCTCACTTGCAACCCAGACGTTCTCATTTCACTGAATTATCACGACATCAATGGTATGCATAGATATTTCGGACAGGGTAGAGATTAGACAGTGAAAAACTAATCATCATCCTAACGGTCAATCCCGGCTACTGCCAGGGTTCGCTTTCCTAATTTTCTTCTCCACTTCGCCAGGTATTGGGCATAATTGGGTCGTAAGCCGTTAAATCACGAATTCGACTCAGCAAAATGAATCCATGGCCTCTTTCCTTAGGTGCCCCTCCTCCTGTGATAACTGTGTGACGGGCGGTTTTGAGGTCTGCTATTGGTCAACTGCGCAGCCAAGTAGGACAGCCCTTAAACCGACAAGCAGTAGAAATCTGATAAAGGTAAAAAAATGGCTCGCACCGAAACATTGTTTCCGAAAGATTGCAGTAACTCGCCGTCTATGTGGATATAGTATTTGCCCCTGCGACTGTAGCGCTCCGTCTTGAAGAGTGCCCATTTTATGTAGCCCTTGTCGATGTACGAAATGTATAATCGCTCCGGTAATACTTCCAGGCCCTGTCCATAACGACTTTTATTATTTTTAATCTCTACTATTAGATGAAATATCATTGTACAAAAGATGTCAGTGAATAGGAGAACAGCTGCAGTATTCTAGAAGTTTTTTGATTCAGAATAGGGTCAATCAAATAAACTTATAAAATACCGCATCTCTTTTAATATCGTATATAGTAGGACCACGCAAAGTCCGAATCGCTTTTAAAAAATAAATAAAAAAATATCTGTATGGCAACTAATGCCATGTCTTTTATCCGTCATAGAACGTCATTCATAAAAGTCATAACAAAGAATTTGACAGATTTGAAAAATATTGTTGAGGTTGAATTTTTATATTGTTTTATATACAATAAAAAATTTAGGAATTCTCCAAATTGTTATAATCTTTTCATAAAATTATATTATTTAGGCGAAAAATAATTTGAGAACTGAGTAACGAAATACCTATTTGACAATCCTGGAGATCTCACTTCACAGCAGCGGCCTATTTGACGCCTTTTTATGTAGAAAGTACAGCGCCAAAAACATATCTGACCCGCAGCCCGTGTCAAATGCTGCAAAGAGAAAAAACGATGGATCCGCACGAACGCGCGTGGATGCGTTGTCAGTGTGTTCGACTATGGGTAATTTCCATAGAAACCGATGACAGCTCAAATAACTTAACGTCACGCATAACTGTACTGTGCTGCGTTCCAGTGTGCGGATCGCCTAAATAATAATGGACAATGACTGACAAGGACAGATTATCCAATAGATATTGCCATATCCACATTTTATATTTTCTACCACTGTCAGTTGATTCGGACTAAGCGTGGTCCTATTATACCTGCCTCTGAGTGAGGTCTCCAGGTCTCCATTAGGAAGCGTGGCTTTGGCAGTGGACGGCATTTACTTATACGAGGCCGCCGTAACAACGTGCCCCTATATTTAAGGGTAGGCAGTAAACGTGGTGATAACCGTGGTGTTGCTAATGTCCACCTCCCATCAGGTGGCCCGCTGGCCTGATTGCCTACAGATTAACATAAACAAACTTACAAGAACAAAGGGTTCGATGTACACTACTGCTATCAATAATACGGTTTTAAGACAAAATACAATTTTCACAGTTCGTAATTCGGCAAACCATAGAAGCAAATATGAAATTGCACTGTTATTGAACAAAAATAACGTAATAGATATTATGATTTTAGGTAATACATTAACTATTAATTTTAGATTAGGCTGTCGAACTCATGATAAATATAGTAGTTTTTAAATTATGATGATGAATAATTGCCCGGGCACAACAACAAACAAGTTCGAAAAAATCTGTGTTTGTATTAGACCGGCTTCCTTGATACAATATTATATATGTTGCTACTTATTGCATGTTAAGCAGAATAGTATCTCGTGATACAGAGGGATAGGTGCGTGCAGCTTCCGTAATCTTGATGTTGTCGAATGTGTTGGCGTCAATCTCGGTTGCACTCTCGGTCGCGAGGACCCGCGGTCTGCCGGTGTTGATAAAGAGGCTTAGTTTTATTTATATAACTGTATTTTTATTGCCTTGGGAGACACATGGACGGACGGTCCACCTGATGGGAAGTGGCCACCGTCGTCCAGGACACCTGCAACCTAAGGGGAGCGGATGCGGTGCCGGCCTTTGAGTTATAGTAGTAGTACTAGTGCAGGGGAAAGACATCGGGAGTACATCTAATTCCACATTTTACACGTGCGTCTTTAACTTCGTTTAACAGTTGTAAAAGATTGATAATTGTAATAATAAATAACACATAACAACATTCCCGTTTTATTGAAAAAGAAGACAAATGCTCATAATATTTTGTCTCTTCGCAAACCGAATTACTTATAGGAATTTTACGCCTTCTGCTTGAAAATTAGCATGATTTGCCCCGAAGAAATGAGCTTCCCAGAATCGGTCAGGCTGACGAAGAACTCTACCATGCCCTTCTCGAATGGGAACACGTTGGGGAAGTCTGACGTGGAGGCCGACAGGTTACGATAGTGGAACTCCCCCTGGAATATAAATAAAGAAGTCAAAGTCAAAGTCAAAGTCAAAGGCATTTATTTGTGACACAGGTAGGCATACAGTTCATTAGGATATAATCATGATTATGAGTATCTCTGTGTTAACCCCAATTGTGGGCATACAAATATTATAATTACACAATAAAATCGTAATGGCTAATACTATTTAAATCATTTTAGTCATTTTTAACATAACTATGTGTTACAGGGTACCATATCTCTAAAATTTAAGTATTCATTTATATCATAAAAACAATATTTGATAAGCCACTCTGTTAACTTATTATTAAACTCTCTTTCTGGTAATTTTTTAATTTCATTGGGTAAGTTATTAAATATAGTAATACACATATTATATACATTCTTTTTATATATGTAGGTTTTACACGGAGGTTTATGCAACATGTTTATATATTGCGCTCTTTGTGTCCTCCGGCTAACATCTGATAAACTTTTAAAATATTCCGGATGTGTTTTCGTAAATACACATATATTTTTAATGTACATACATGGCAATGGTAGGATTCGTAATTTATAAAATAATGGTCTACAGCTATCTGTGACCCATGACTTTGTAATTGCACGAACACATTTCTTTTGAAGTCTAAAAGTTCTTCCTATCTCTACTGAATTTCCCCACAATATAAGTCCATAGTTGAGAACTGAGGAAACATGCCCATGGTAAGCAGTTAGGGCTGCATCCATAGATACAGTACTTCTCAGTCTGTACAGTGCAAATACAAACCGATCCAACCGTTTGCAAATATAGTCAATGTGATCCTTCCAATTTAAGTGTTTGTCAATAAATAAACCTAAGAATTTTGTGCTGCTAGTTTCTTGTAATAAACATTTGTTATGCTTTATATTTAATTTATGTGAATTTGTATTGTATGATTGGAATTGTATAAAATTAGTTTTCGTCAAATTAATATTTAAATTATTATTTTTCATCCATGTTATTATATCATTTAATGCATCATTTAAATTATTTTCATAATTAGATAAGTCTTCACCCTTTACTATTACTGTCGTGTCATCGGCGAATAAAAAACATTTATGTGAGGTAACTGTAGGTAGATCATTCACATATAAAAGGAACAATAACGGCCCTAATATACTACCTTGCGGTACTCCTGACACTTTATTTAAGAATGTCGATTGATAGGCCTGTTTAGTTACCCTATTATTTCCCTTGACTAATCTGGTTAACTCTGTGCATTGCTTTCGATTATCTAAATAACTTTTAATCCACTGTAATGCGTTGCCTCTTATTCCAAATACTTCTAATTTAGAGAGCAGTTTATCATGATTGACATAATCAAATGCCTTGCTCATGTCAAGGAAAATTGACGTAATTGGGGATTTGTTATTTAATGATTCGGTAATGTACTTAACAAAATTGAAACATGCCAATTCCGTCGAAGAACCTTTTCGGAATCCATATTGATCAGGTTGTAGTAAGTTATATTTGGATATGAACTCACTTAGCCTTACATACATTGCCTTTTCAACTATTTTAGACATTATAGAAACAATAGTGATTGGCCTATAGTTATTCGGGTCTGTACGGTCCCCTTTCTTGTGCAAAGGTTTTACAACTGATAGTTTCAGTTGTTCAGGGAATGATCCTTGACTAAAAGTTAAATTTATAATATATGATAAGGGTTTACATAACCACTTAGCATTAGCCTTTATCATATTTGTTGTAATGTCATCTATACCACTAGTTTTAGTATTTTTTAATTGCATTATTATTTTTGTAATTTCATTTTCGTCAATTGGTTTTAAAAATATTGAATGTATGTTATTTTGTGTAGAACATGTCAAATTTGGGGTATTATTATTTATATTATTATTATTATTAGGAATGTCAGTGAAAATTCTATTAAATAAATTGCAAATGTCAATTGGATTGTGGTAAATGTCATTATTATGTTTAATTGATTCAATGTCATTCCTGTAAATGTCCTCATTCAATGTGTCTGATATTACATTCCAAGTTGCCTTGCATTTATTCTTATTGGAATAAATGTATCTGTGATTATAATTTTTTTGGGCTAAGTTGATGCACCTTTTTAGAATTTTATTGTACATTTGTATTTTATTTCTGTTATTCAATATATTTCCGTGATTTCTATTTCTATTATGTATGTGTAATATACGTTTAACCTTACAAGATTTTTTTATCCCCTTTGTTAGCCAGTTAGATTTTTTACTTTTATTATTAACTTTGATCTTAATAATGGGAAAGCACATATTGTAAAACAAACACAGCAAATCATAGAACTCATTGAAAGCAGTATTTACGTCTTTACAGTTATATACTTCAGAGAAGGAAAGTGCTGATAGACAATTCTGAAATTTAGAAACATTTTCTGAGTTATAGTCTCTTTTATATTCATACCAAGTTATAATTGGTTTCCGCTTAAGTATATTTAATTGTAATGATTGGGCTGTTTCGTGATCAGACAGACTGAGTGTGTGAATTTCCGGCTCTGCATTTCTCACATTGCTAGCAATCTGATCTAAACATGCATTCAACCTTGTAGGCGACTGGATATGTACATTAAAATTGTAATTACTTAGTGCGCTCTTTAGATCTTTCGAAAATGCATTGTTTTTTAGGATATCAATATTCCAATCTCCACATAACACTATTTTCTTATTTTTGTGTTTTTTAGACAGATAGTCAAGTAATTTATTTATTTTATAAATAAATATGCCAACATGGCCCTTACTCTGATTTGGTATTCTGTATATAACTACTATAATCAAATTCATGCCTTCTATTTCAATACCACATGCCTCAAAATACATGTCATTTGCTAATTCAGTGATGAAAGGCAACGGCTTTGCACGGAATTGCTTATGAATGAGAATGGCCGTACCACCTCTTCCTTTTTTTCTACAATAACATGTACCCAACTTATAATTTTTTAACTTAATATTCGCATGTGAACCCTGTTTAACAAATGTCTCACTCAAACAAATTGCATCAATACCTTTGTTATTATTATTAAACTCAGTTAATACTATTTCAAGCGCGTCTAATTTACCCAATACTCCACAAATATTTTGATGTAATATTCTGAATGTGCTGTTTTTGTTATTACTTAATGGATTAATATATTTTATGTCATGGTTAACGAAAAAGCTGTTTATCATTCGAAACAGGTACATCCGACTTATCCTCTTTTACCGAAGACAGTCTTGTAAAATAGTACGGTATTGTACCCTTTTTGGGCTGCAAATTATTATTTAGTCTTTGTCTTATCGGATTAGTCAATACAAATTTATTTACACTTGTCAAGAATTGCATCTTATATTCATAATAATCAATTAAAATATTAATTCTATCACGTACTAAATTTATAAATAAATTGTGGTCCAAACAATAATCAATGTCAATATAATTACAATTCTGATATACCGAGGTCAATAATTTTAATTGATTATTTAACAATTTCTCATTTAAACTCTTATTATAGTTGACGGGGAGTAATACAACATTTGTTTTATACAATAACTTTAAAGTAGAATACAAATTTCCAAATACTACATTTGGATTCGTATCATTCCCGCCTGCACAAATGATAACATAATCATTTCTATTTAAATCTTGTAAGTTATTGCAATAGCTTAGTACATCCTTTGAGACAGCGTTTGGTTTTACAAATGAAAATATATTATATTGGTCGTTCCACTTATCACATCGAGATCTCGTTAAAATTTTACATAATCCCTTAATTTGTTCGTCGCCTATAATTACAATATTTCGCCGTCGTACAGTCTCATTATTATTTTTGTTACTATTGGTGTTACACGTCTTTAACTCGTCGGGTACACCTGCATTTAGTTTCTGTGAAAATGCGCTAGATGGCGCTACGGTGGTACTACGAACGGTTTCATTTGGTTTCAATGCCGGCGGGTGCAATTTTGAAGTACTCGGGGCTAGCGACTGTTGTGAAAGATCTAATTTTCGTTTAGTGATACTCCTAGGAGTTTTCCGGTAAGTTTCCTTCTTAGTTGTTGATCTACATATTTTATTTAATATATCTAATTTGGCTTCACGTTCCTTCATAAGATTTTGCAGTTTAAAATTTTCCGATAATAAGTTGTCAATTTCAGCTTCAGCATTCTCCAATTTTGACTTTAAAGACATATTTTCCCTTTGTAACACTCTTCTTTCCTCGGCATCATTTCGCAAGTCTGGGCAACTTCTATTTAATTTACAACTTGAAATATTGTATGAATCATCTTCAGTGCAAAGTGACTCAAAAGAATTGCTTGTGGACACATTAATCATCAACTTTTTACGCTGGGTGACGAAATCCATTGGTGTACTACATGGAATATCATGTTGCATCAACGTTTCCTGGCGCCTAATAGACCAGTTTTGGTAGCATTGTTTGCATTTCCAATTTTCCTTATGTTCCTTAGTCATATTCTTATAGCGCTCGAATGATACGTTTGCACATGGCAAATCATAATATTTGTTGCATTCTCTACAGCATAATAATTGTCTTGATGTTATGTCAATGTTGCATTTGTTACATTTATATGCCATGTCAATTATAATTTAATAGTGGGATAATGTCAAAAAAGTAATAATAATTAATTGTCAAAAAAGCAAACAAAAAAAACGAATAGTCTCATCGCAGTATCGAACCGGGGTCTCCGTGCGCACAACTCTTGTCTTATTTCTATTCAACTACTCAATGCTACGAGTGACCTTGTGAATTTTGCGATATAGTTGTGATGGATCCCTGCTATTGTAATATGTGTAACATTGCATTCATAAACGAGGGTATTTGTACGATCACTCATTCATTAGGAATATAATCAATTCACTAATTGCAGATTATGTTGCACACCACTGTTGTCCTTGTTTGTATTGCCACCTTATACGATATTTGCGTATTCAATAGTTCGTTTAAAGTTACGTTAAACGATCGTAATGTTTAATAATTATTGTCACCAATTAACACTGTAGATTATGATTAAACTAATATGATTTTTGTCACTAACTTTTACACTAGATATTTAAGGCCTTATTCACTATAAACTACTAAAATCAAGTGAAATATTTTAGTATTTCTATTTTAAATCACAGATGTACACAGAGATACGTGTTTACATAACAGCGCCACCTGGCGGGAGTCATATAAGATATTTCTTATCAAGATAAGAAAAAAAGAGTGAATATTGTTTCACAATACAATCTTCATCTTGGCGCTAATCTCCCTGTTGTGCTCTCGCGGACGTGGGCCCGGGGTCCGCCTTGACAATGATCCAGGATTTGGCAGATAATTACAGATAATTACAGTGGTGCTACTGCCATCTGAGTTCCGTGACCTACCAGGGGAACGTGACTAGATTGAATCATGGTCACACATTCAGTCGCGAATGTGGCCACGGTCAGCGCCATCTATGTGCGGATGCTCGCCAACCGTGCCTTTCGTATAGGTATTCGTAATGCGAGTACTGTTGAGTTTTCCTTTTGGAATTATAGATGTTGTTACATAGTACATAGTAGATAATGGACAAGTAGCATGTGTAAATACTGGGAGTCTTTTGTTTGTCCTAATGTCTATAGTCCTAAAGTCGATTATTCTAACAGGATAATCCTAAATTCGATCGTCCTAAATTGCCTGTACCAGATGTTCAGGACAGGGTAATCCTGTGCTGTTGCCTGATGTAGTTAAAAATATGCCTGTTGAATTTAAAATATACCTATTTAAAAATAACCGTTGAAACTTGAATGTAAATTTCAAATAAGTGACATAAGTAATATAATTTAAAAAATTGTGCTAATTTCAATGAATTCCACATTTGTGAAATATTTGACTTAATTTAAATTATTCTATAATTTTGACATAGGTAAGTATTCAATTGATTTTCTTTTGTATCTAAATTTTTTTTTGTTATTGTTTGTGACGCTCTCTTTTCATTTGCATGCCAATTGACTTGGCTTTATGTGTGATACTATAATAATACTACTCTGTAATATCATGTTGTACCTACATACTTACCACATTTACTGCAATAAATAATAATTGAATTGAATTAAATAATGGTTAGCCTAATGCATTCATTGTCCTAATATTTCTAAGTCCTAATGCTCTTTGTCCTAAAGTTTAAGTTGTTTGTTTTTAACTCACTCAATTCAGTACATATTTACATATTTAGTAATTAGTGAGATTTTTAGAGAAATTGTATTAGTTAATCACAATACAGGCGAGCGGCATCATCAATGCGCTCGGTGGCGGGGTGACATATCAAATGACATTACGTGACTGTCAATGTCACAGTGTCGTGGACAAAGAATGAAATCTTTGGCTGCGGAGTCTATTTTTTGTTTTATTTTTTATATGGCCCTACATACTATCCAAGTAACCGTTGTCCGCTGAATGGTGCTGTGGTGCCTTCAGTTTATTTTATATTATAATTGTGACGTTCATAAGTGTTTGTAAAAACCTAAACTGAATAAACGTATTTGAGTTTGAGTTTAAATGCCTTAATGTCGATCCTCCGATAAATCGTTAATCCTAATATAGTCTAAAATTAAAATTATCCTCTTCAGGATAAATATTTAAGGTTGGATTTAGAAACTGGTCGCCTTAATTTGTAAGACAACTAACAAGCGCTATTTATTTTATTTGAATGTATATCAGAAATGTCGTTAGTTCACTAAAGGGTTAAATTGCGAGCAGCGCAGTTAGTTGTTTTGAACCACCGCGTTAATAGTTACCACAACAAAATTTTCAATTTTTCGGAGTGACATTTTACAAACTTTCGCCAAATGATCTAAAATATTCTTGTACAATTTTGCTAACCTATTTTTGCAAGGCACTATAGGAGTAGGATAATACAATATTAGTACAATACATTTTAAGACATACAATAGAGACCGACCGAAAAGAAGAAAAAAATTCTTACGATAAAAAATTAGGGCTATGACATTAGGGAGTAACGATATTAGGACAGTCGATAGAGCATCGGTGGCCGAGCGGTTAGAGTATACGACTCGTAAACCAGAGGTCCCGGGTTTGAATCCCGCTCTAGCCATGTACCAATGACTGTTTTGTGAGTTATGTACATTAGTTGAATACTTACCGATGCTCTTACGGTGAGCGAAAACATCGTGATGAAACCTGCACATTCAGGCGACTGGATGTGTAACCATGATCCAATCTGGTTAAGTTTCCCTGGTAGAGGTCAGATGGCAGTCGCTCCACTGTAATTTCCTGACCTGCCAAATCCGGGATCATGGTCAAGGCGGACCCCGGGCCCTCGTCCGCGAGAGCACAACCGGGACATTAACGCCAAGATGATGATGATGATGATATTAGGACAGTCGATATTTATGACTATAATACTGCCCTACAAATTAGGACATACAATAAAGACCTGCAGGTACTTACAGGTGTCAGCGGGCAAGCAATGCCGGCCCGTGCCAACATTGGTCCAACGTAGCGAAATTCCCCATTCAATATATTGCAGAACTTTGCTTTCATTTCGATGAATGAGCGGCGGTACTCGTTGTGCAAGTATTCGTTAAATACCAGGTGTATCTGGGGGCAAATTATGATTATACGTATGATTCAGAACACATCGTAGTGTAGAACTTACTCAGTCTTAACTAGTTCAAAGTTAGTATTCCTAACCTAAGTCTGCACCCGATCGAAAGTCTCAAGGGCCTAATTCTCGCGGAGTGACATATATTCAAGCCACATATCTCCATTAATAATAACATTGAAATGTCTATTGCAGCCAATAAATATTTTCTCAATTATCTTCTACAGTCGTATGTTGTCGAAGATCAATTTCAGTAACGTTTTAATAAAGTTTTTTGGCTAGAAAAAATGTTGAATTTAAGATGTCACAGCAAGAGGATCACCCCCCAGGTAGGTATCGCTAGGAAGACGTAATAGAAGAAACTCCGAGTTGGCCGCAGGTTGCACAGGTCAAACAACGTTGGAGGTAAGGCTCATTGTTGCCTCGTAATGACTGACCAAATTGCATCTCAAAATACGCTATGCGAATACGTGGCTCAGCGGTTCATGCGTCGTTTTTTTGACGCGTACTGTCCACACCGGAGCTCAATATGAATTGAATACAATAAACTTCAAGGAATTTACCCAGAAGTTTTCGAGACAAATGGTAACAGAGACAAACAATCACACGACTGGTCCGTTCCGTCCATCCTGTCGCCTGTCGCTGCGTATTTGTGATTAATCGGCTGAAGCAACACTTTTTTGACGAATGCTTATTGTGAGCTCCGGTGTAGTCGGTCAGATAAGTAGGTAAGCTTAGAACGCCTTCTGGCCAGATAGGGTGACGTATGCAAAAGTTTGCTGGCCGAGGTTCAATGCGGCATGGCATGGTTATGTTCAATCAAACGTCCTTTAGAATGCTTGACCTTGGTCCCAAATTAAAAAAAAAAAATTTAATCATTTTTTTTCATAAGAGCTTGCTGGGTTCCTTGGAAAAATGTGATAGGTTCGTTTCTTCAAGGCAAACTCTTTTTTAGCATTTTGCTGATAGGAGGTTTCTGGAAAGAATTCGATAGTAAATTACCGTTAACGAAGCCCATGCCCCATGGAAGCTGGTTTTACCGGTATCCCGAGGAGTCCGCCTGGATGGGAATCTCCATTTTATCAAGTTATGTCGCCCAGCAGAAAGTTTACGTTGTAGTTTCCATTACGTAGACTGTCTGCTTGTTTGTCTGAAAATAGCCTTGAATTGACTTATGAATTGAATCATAACCCCTGCGAATGTCATAGGGTTATTGGCGGAAGACTCATATGCCTGTCTCGCGTCCAGCACGAGGTATATCAAATCATATCAAAATTTCGTAATTGAGTAGGACATTAAATATCTCTTTCTCAGGGATACGTGGGAAATAGGTGCCTGAATCTGCCGGTATCAGGAAAGAGGCCCCGTGGGCGGCCCAGGAAGCGATGGATTGACATCGCTGAGTCGAATGTGAGAGCCAACGGCTTACGACAAGGGGATGCCGAAGACCGGGCGAAGTGAAGAAGATTGAGTAGGGAGTGTTTAGGCATTTAGTGCCTATAAGGCTTCACTGTTTGAAGTTTGGCTTCATTTTGTTTCAGATGGGGCTCAGTCCATCTGCCACATGTGCGCTGGTGAAGGAAGCGATGACGGTGATGCGTGGGCTTCCGGTGGGCTTCTCAGCAGCTCCCGGTGGTAGGCGCGACCCTCGGGGGGGCGGGCGTGGAGAGGAGCGAGGCCCTGCAGGTTTTCGTGTCGCCCGTTGTCGGCGCGGTCGAACATGCGACGCGCCAGACTCCGGACGAACTCCTCCACCGAGGGCATGCGCAGGTCGTGCGCAATGCCGTCATTGCGGACGTAGCGGCCCGCTCCGACGATGACTCGCAGCGAGATGTTCTGCTGGGCCTGCAGTTTCCGGCGGTGGGCGTCGGCGCAGAGCGGGTACCAGGCGGGGGCGGCGTAGAGCAGGCGTGGGCGGATGTAGGCGCCGTAGATCTGCCGTTTGGTTCGGAGTTTCAGGCGGCACTGCAGTATCGGGCGCAGCAGCGCGCGCGCGTCTCGCGCCTGGTGGACTGAGTGCTCCACCTGCGGCGCCATGCGCAGCGCGCGGTCGATGGTGCAGCCCATGTAGCGCACCGTGGGCTCCCAGCTCACGGCCTGTCCTCGGAGGCTAAGAGGTGGCGGCAGGTTGCGCTGGCTACCGGTGATGAAGGCCGCCGTCTTGCCCACGTTGACCGACATCCTCCACCTATCCAGCCAGTCTGGCAGCAGGTCCAGCAGGCGCTGCATTTTGGCCGCAGCGATGTCGGCACGGCGTGACGACACGAAGAAGGCGCTATCGTCCGCATACAGGGCCAGGAATGCGTCGTCTTCCCATTTTTCGAGTCTGCCGGCGAGGGTGGGGATGTCGTTCGCGTAGAGTGCGTAGAGAAGTGGGGAGAGGCAGCTCCCCTGGGGGACTCCGGCGAGAATGGGGCGGCACGAGGACTCCTTGTCCTCCACTGCGACATTAAACTGTCGCCCCGTCAAGAATGAGGCGATCACCCTGAGCAGCGCCGGTGGTGTGGTGGTGTTGTCCCGCAGCTTCGACATGAGCCCCGCGTGCCACACTCGGTCGAAAGCCTTCTCGATGTCGAGAAAGACTCCGACGGTGTAGCGGTTTCGGTTTCGCTCGAATGCCAGGTGGTGCAGGACACGGGGAGGAGCGTGGTGCTGTGTTCGCTGCGGAAACAGAACTGCTCCTCACGCAGCTGGATGTGCGGGTGCAGTCTCCGCAGCAGAAGGCGCTCGAACAGCTTCGCGATGTGGGGGAGCAGGGTGATCGGGCGGTAGGACGACGGTTGGCGGCGGTCCTTCCCCTGCTTCGGGATGACTATCACCTTCCCCATCTTCCACGACGTCGGGAAGTGTCCCGTGCGTAGGCACCCGTTATACAGGCGCGACAGTGCCACTATGCACTTGCGTGGGAGCCTCTTCAGCGCCTCCGTCGTTATGCCGTCCGGTCCCGGCGACTTCCGCTTAGGCAGACGGTGGACAGCTCTTTCCACCTCCTTCGGTGACATGAAGGCGTCTCCGGGAGGCGGCGGGTGCTGGGTTTTCAGGAAGGCGTCCACTGAGGACTCGACTGCAGCGTGGTGTTCGGCTTGGGCGGGGGCAGCGTCGTTGGGCGTGAACTGGTGCTGTAGGTGGTCGGCCAATATCTCCGCCCTCTCTCCTGCTCTCCAGCAGTAACCGCCCGTTCCGTCGAGCAGGGGGCACATGGGTTCCTTGGTGTTCAGCAGCTTCCGGTTCAGGTGGTGTAGGCTGGTCTCGCGCTCGCCAACATGGTCGATGAGTTTCTCCCATGTGGCGCCGCGGAATTCACTCACTGCAGCCGAAAGCTGCTCGGAGACCCTGTTCAGCCTCGTCTTCACACGTGGGCAGCGAGTGTGGGCCCACAGCTTGTTCAGCCGTCTTTTCTCTCGCAAGAGAGTCTGTAGTTTGGGCGGGAGCTGTTTGCGACGGTGGCTGGCGTGAGTGGTGGTGGTGGGCTTTGCGGCCTGCGTCATTGCCTCTTGGATGGCCTCCGTGATGTGGACTGCGGCCGCCTCGACTTCCTCAGGTGTGTTGAGGTGTCCTTCCTGGTCGTAGTCCTCCATGCTCCTTGCGAAGCATGCCCAGTTGGTCTTTGGCCGTTTTTGTCTTGGCGCGGTGCAAACGGCGTTGTGCCCCAGGGTGACGAGGATCGGGAGGTGCTGCGAGTGGATGTCATACAGCACCTCCACGTGCACTGGGCTGGGTAGTCCTTTGTGGACGACAATGTCACGCACGTCGGCGTGGTGGTTTGTGCTGGTCGGCACATGCGTCGGCGAGGTTGGGCTGACCACCTACCAGACAGCCGGTCAGTGCCCGACAATGCTAAGAAGAACCGGACCGCGCCCAACATTACATATAGGTGTATTATACTAAAGAAAACTAAATGTTGACTAAATGTTGGAATGACTTGCCGTCGCCTCTTCGCAGGCTGCAATCATTGTATACCTTTAGGAAAAATCTTAAAATATTTTTATTAAACGCGCAAAATAATCAGAAATGATAATATGTATTCACCACAAGGTTGCAGAATCGTAGTGGTACGATGGTGAGATCGTTCCGCATTGGGTTGAGCATGGCTGACTTCTGTCATTTCCGGTACGCTTTGTCGCATGGCAAAATGAAAACACGCTTTTGACTTATTTGACTTATTTATTGTTTTGACATTTTAATTAACATTATACTTTTTTAAGTAGACATCGAACTGGTAATTTTAATATAAATAATTTTTGTAGGTATAGTAAATTTTCACTTGACACAGTAGCGAATTATTATTTTAATCCTTAAGTAATTCCAAACCCCTCTTTACCTTTATTTATATTTACTTAAATATTATGTATGACACTGCACTCGTTAGAACACTACACACACAATTATTATATTATATTTAATTTAATATAGCTTCTTCGTCCGTACCTCACTCGGCAGGGCTCACTGAAAACCAGCGCTTCGGTTTCGCCGGAGCTTTATGCTGAGTAGGGTTTTGCACACATCACCACACCACAACACACCCATGCATATGCAACGTCACTGTGTAGCAATAATATTTAAAAAAAAGAACTGTGTTTTTCTAATGGTATATTCTTTTTATTGTTAATTTCTTTTTACTCTTTACTTTGTACATTTTATTTTGTGGTGTTGTTTTTCTGTGCAATAAATGTTTTTTTTTTTTATGTCATAATGTAGGCAAACAGGCAAGCGGGCCACCTGATGGAAAGAGGTCACCACTGCCTATAGCCATTAGCAACACCAAGAGTATCGCCAATGCGTTGCCCACCTCTATAACTCGTTGTTCTGGCAGCAAAAAGGCAAATCCCCTCCACTGCCAAAGCCACGGTTCCCCAAATCCCCACCCCATGGAGCACTGGAAACCTGGAAACCTTACTCAAAAGAGAATTATTTAGCTGCGATATTCTGTAAGGTGGAGGAAGTACCTCCCAGTCGGGCAGCTCCAATTCGAACGAGATACCCCGTTATGCCCTACCTCTCTTAAATGTATTCTATTCTATTCTATTCTTCTATTCTAAAACCACCTATAAGTACAGCAAGAGTAAGCCAGTCCATCAAGGCAGCACCCGTTCACGAGTATAACGCAGAGCCCAACAGTATTTATAATATATTTTATTTGTTTTTAAATGACATTAAATTAAGTTCTTGCCCTATTACTCTAACCGAGACATTATTGTTCCAGGTGCGCAGCACGTGTCCTTCTAAGTGGAAGTAGTACTTGCCGCGGCGTGTGTAGCGTTGGACCTTGCCGGTCATCCATTTGATGTAGTTAGGGTCAAAATAGGTGATGTAAAAGCGTTCCGGTATCACCTCCAGACACTGAAATAGCGTAGAATTTTTTTAATTGAGGTTCACAGGTGATAAATAACCTAGTGAGTCGTACTAGAAGGTGTCGGTGTCTAGATAGTAATAGAATAATCATATTGGCGTGAATATGCCGGTTGTGCTCTCGCAAGCGAGGGCCCGGGTTCCGCCTTGACGGTGATAATTACAATGTAGTGACTGCCATCTGACCTCCGTGAAACTGCTACCCGTTGCACTCTATATTATCGTATCATAAAAAAAGTACTCACTATTATATTAGACGCTATACACGTTAACAATAGCAGATTATTAATGCGCATGATAAAAAAAGCTTGTTAAATTACAATTCCTATCTAGCGGCGACTGTGGCGAGTACAATTTTTCGTTCGTAATAAAGGCGTGTAAATGCACAAAACCAGGAACCCACTCTTAAATGGCTCTGTGACAATTTCAATGAGTCAACATTTTTAGGGTACCGGGGTCCTAAGTTTGTCCTCGCATCCACGCGAACGCTCACCTACTAATGATTATCTTTTCTATCTCAAGCAACTTACCATGAGTGTGAAAGAGACACAAGCACGCGAGCACTTGCATGTTTTCAAAAACATGAAGTTATCGATAAAAGGTATGGAGACCACACTTCGAATACCTACTTGAAGCATATCTATGTGTTTCCATTTCGCTCTCTGTGGGCAGGCCCTCTCTTTCTAAATAGGGTATCCTTCATTTTAATTTTCCTGGGACAAAAAGAGAAGTCCGACCACAGAGAGTAAGATAGAGTTATGTAGGTATTTGACTCAAGCGGTTGTTCCTAGTGTGGACTCCATTTTTATCTATACCTTCATGTTCAAAAATAGGGCGCCAGGTTGGCGTCAGTCTGTCTGATTCTCAGGAACGAGAAAAGGTACAAGAAGCAATTAACAAAAATCATTAACTAGATGAACAATCTCTGTAGCCGATTGATATCCCTAAGGATGATGGTAATCTTCTCGGACCAACCTTTTCTATTACCAAAATGCTTACTGCCTTGCGTGCGCCTTGTTTTGGTCAGAAATTCAGACACGACGATACCCGTGTCCTTGAGAGCCGTCTTGGAAGCTCAGACGGCTGATGCTCCAACTTTGTAAGACTGGACGAGGCTTGCCCTTTTTAGAGGCAGGATTTCAGATCACTTCTGGTAGAATCTGTCACTTGCATCTAGTTTGTTATTATTTGTACAACTAACTATTGTAATTGCCTAAAAGCCTTCTCTCTTGTCAGCTACCCTTAGTATTTATTTCGCAATAACGCTTTTGACAGTCCAGCTAGACCCAATATTAGCTGCTCAACTTTGGTCATGGCAAATTTACGCAGACGAAGTGTTTAATAAAATGCACTCTTATCGAGTTGTACTTCTTCAATCTGTCTTGACGAGGACTATATTTCTAGAAAGACATAATTCAAATTTTGACCACAGATTCTATGGGGTGACCCAAGTTAGGTTTGAAATAAATACTTCTTCTACAATACTGAATCCTTCGTTTGCGAGCCCAATTTGCATTTGGTACGATTTTCGTCATTTATTGTTAAATAATGAATGAATGAATGAATAACGCTTTATTGCACAATCAAAAGTATACAATGGGTAACTTAAATACTTTGTTGATAGGATGAAAAGAATTGAGCGTAAAAATGTTGTACTTAATTCATGGTTGGTTTAATCGTGCAAGCATATGTGCCTCAAATTAAAATGTTCTGTACATTACATAAATAAGGAAATGATTATAGTAGTAGCAGTAGTAGTAATTTACAGAGACTTAGTATAGAAAATTTCACATGATTTTATAATAATAAGATTGCTTAAGTCTTACGGTGAGGGAACACATTTTAATGAAACCTGCACATTCAGGCGACTGAATGTGTAACCATGATCCAATATGGTCAGGTTCCTATGGTAGCAGGGTTACGTAGGTCAAATAGCAGTCGGTCCACTGTAATTACCTGATCTATCAAATCTATGATCATGGTAAAGGCGAAACCCGGGCCCTCGTGCGCGAGAGGTCAACCAGGATATCGAGGCCAAGATGATTATAATATTGCTAGTTTGGTTCTGGCCTCTTGTGTTCTGGACTACCATGATGGTAAACTGATATTTGGAACAATTCTAAACTGTTTGCAACTATTGAATACAATTTCAAAGGATGTTTGGCTTGTACTGCAATCGTCTTGTGCCTTTATCAATGCATTATATCATATCAATCATACTATACTTTTCAACATACTTGCGAGGAAAAAGTATTAAATAGGTATCTTTAATTATCAACCCAAATTAAAGCTTAGATTAACTGTACCAGAACCTGAATACATTTAGTGGCAACGCATCGTAGTGAATTGCCAATTGAATTGAACTGACTTCGCCGGGTCTTTGGCATTCTCATATCGTCAGCCGAGATGTCAGTCCATCGCTTCTTGGGTCTCCCGCAGGACCTCTGTCCTGATATCGGCAGGTTTAGGTATACACCTATATCACTACTATCATAATATTTCCTTAAAATTGCAAATTGCGTGCAAATTGTGGAATGGCCCGAAGTCCTTCCTTTACGTTGCAATATGGGATTCTTCAAACTATGTCTACAGGTACCTTGAAGGCTTATTGAAGGGAATAATGAATATTTAAATATTGTCTGTATAATATAAGCCGTTTTTTTTTTTTATTCCACTATGGTGGCAAACAAGCTTGAGGCCTGCCTGATGGTAAGCAGTCACCGCAGCCTATGGACGTTTGCAATACCAGGGGCATCACCCACGCGTTGCCGACCCCGTAAAAACCTTTTAACCCTTTTCTTGAAGAACTCCATGTTGTACTCTCCAGGGAAAACCTCTCCAGGTAGTTCATTCCACAACCTTAGTGTGCGTGGGAGAAAGTTCCTTTGGAATTTAAATAATAGAAGTCGAAACCTTCGGCTTCGGCCCGAAACCCGGCCTGACACTACTCAATAATGAGTAGTGTCAGGTTAGTGAATTCCTCGATTAGACATTCACTTTCCATTTGTGATGTTTCTCCACATGTGCCTGGCTTTAGCATCGTAGAGTGCATCATAGAGCTTGCTATTCATCAGCGGATTTGATCAGACTATTTGAGCCGCGATCTCTCGACCGTCTGCCGTCGATTTTGCCTGTTACCTTAAGCTATTTCATAAAATCATTTACAAGATTTTTATCAATATTGGCAACATTATTATTATTATTATTGATGGATACACAAGCAGCTAATGCTGATACGTGTATATCACTGTACTTTAAATTGTTATTGATAAAACTTGTCCAGTCTATTTTTAAAAGAGTTCACTGATGGAGCATTTGTAACGTCTTCAGGTAATTTATTCCACTCCAAACCCACGCAATTGGATATGAAGTGTTTTCTGGGATTACTTGTACACACGGAGTTATCGAGTTTCCGTGAGTGGCCTCTCAGATTATGGTTTTGATTCCTTTTGAACATATGTTCTAGTCCTGGTACATCGTAGTGCGCATGTAGGATTTTATAGGTTTCTTTAAGATCTCCCCGCTTCCTTCTTTGCTCAAGTGTTGTTAATTCCAAAACAATGTCGTCTCAGTACGTCCAAATTTCTTCGGCTCGTGTATTTCACTACTAAGCAAGTATAACATTTAAGTATTTTATCTTTATACATTTAATAAACCAGTCTTTACACAAATTATTCAACCAGTCTCAGAGTCTCCAGCGGTAGACCTTGGTCAACCTCGCTTTGGAGGCACACTTAACTGGCTATCTCGTAGCGGTGCTGAAGTTCGACTAGCCTTAAAATACGAAACGGTCACCCATTCAGTTCCCGGTGCTCTAAGAGCGTTGCTTAATCTTAGATATCGACTTGCAAGCACGCTCCCACTGAACCTAAAATGAAACCTATTTACAGTTTAAATAGAAGCTTGCGTCCAGTGTTACTGAAATAGTAAGAAAGGCTCCAAGATGATAAAACTTGGTAAAACTATAGCAGACATGTAAACAAAGCTGTTAGAAAACTGTATCCACGTGAATGTGTTATTTAAGCGTGTGTAGGCAGATATTTAAAAATAAAGAAGACGCCGCGTATATATATTTTCGTCGTGCTATCCACCTCTATCTGGATTTATTCCAAAAATTCTTTTGGGTTCAATACGTGTAGTGTATAGTGGTGAGTGAACGATAAAAATTCTGCAGGTGATTCCTCAAAAGTTCCCCAATATTATTGGATACGCTTTCATCCCATAGGAGCCAATAGGGGATCAGGCTGCGCTAGGTAGCTTTCGGAAATCTTTTTCAAATCGGTGCTTATACCACAATGCTTGAAATTAAAGGAAAGGTTTCAACAATGCGTTATGTGATGCTCAGTAGCGAGACGTGGATACTTAGGTATAGTGCGGCTGGGGCACCAGCGATATGACAAAATGCTAATATATTTTCAGTGATATGTCGTCTCACTAATCTAAATCTAGTAAAATGTAAAAAAATATATTGGAGCCACACATTTGTCTCGCTCTCACTCGTACCGTCTTGGGGCCGAGCGAGTGCGACGCGTGTGTTTTTAGTTGAAGTAGGAAGCACGTGCGCCCACTCACGTCCGTGTTAACCTACTTCTGTGGATTATTTTGTGTATGTCAGTATACCAAGTGAGTGAGGAAGAAGTAGTATCTACTATTAGTAGAAAAGCACGTTCAGAGCAGAAAAAAGAAATGTTTATTTCTAAGGAGGACTTTGGTCGGGAGAAGGATGAGTTAGGTGAAAAGCTGGCATGGGGAACGGAAGGCCTCCGATTCCCTCAAAGATGTCTGCCGGGTCCACTCCGGTCTTCAACCTCGGCGCGACAGACACCCCTAAGATTTTTCGCGCAGTTGGCAGGACACCCTATCGGGCCGGAGATTAAAAGTGATGCCCGGGTTCGGGTCCTCTACTAACTGACGGGCGGCCAGCGTCGAGCCGTTTCATCTCTGGCCCCCGCGCCAACGTGTGTCACGCTCAGCCCTATACCCCATCTTACACACAACAGGGACCTACTGTAGGTACGCGGATGTTAGAGCATTCGAACGAAGGAGAATGGCACACGGCAAAAGCTTGCAGCCTGAGGGCTGCTTAGGGCCAGAACAAGCTCCATGAGTGGTCGCTAACCATGCGCAACCCTACCACCAAGCAATTTCGGTTGCACTCTTAGCACTACCCAGGTCACGTGCAGGGTCACTAGGGTTATTGCCTATGAGCGTGGTACCCCTAAATATTTTATAATACATTGACACTTTTCTCATTTTACTAGATTTAGTTAAGATAAATGAAAAAGCACTGAAAATATATTAGCATTTAAGAATACGTAGTAAACAAGAAAATTCGACAAGTACCGTGATTTCCTTGTATCCTTAGAGATTTCGTGAATTCCCTAATATCCTCATTTCCCTGCGACATATAGATATGATCGGAAATGTATGTGTTACCGACAATCTGTACAATCCGATATTCTAAAATGCTAAAATGTCCGGGCAATGGAAAAATGCATACATACAACCTTGTATAACCTTGTTGAATAAATTACTTGTAATTATCTTCATTACCCGTTATGAAAACCTAACAATTAGGTAAATACCAATCATGTTTCTAGATAATTTTTAAAAACGTGATGAGGGGTACTTAACTAATGCTTATTTTTCCTAAATACCTATGATCTGTTTATTTTGAATTGTCCTATTTGGTTCAGCAAATTATGTATTTAAATGGATAATGAGCAGCAGTATTCGTTGAAATTCATATTCTATGGTATTTCTTGTATAATTCAAGACATTTATACACAATATACGTATCGTGATTGACACGGCAAGTCGTGATTTTGGGCATTGTTTGTTCACCAAATAGAGAAGTATGATCTGTTTATTCTGACTTGCAGAATAAACAGATCATACTTCTCTATTTACTTCTCATATAAATATACGTCGTTCACTACTGCTCAGAGCAGACGTGTTTTCGAAATTTATTAGAATTATTATAAGTTAAAACTTGCAATATTCACCATTATAGTTTGTGTACAAAAATCCTATAATCATATAATTTTGTTTCGACACTTATGACGTTAAAATACGCATAATACGAGCTCGGAAACGTGAACTGTCACTGAACCGCCGCCAGAGGGAGTTACGCAACTCTACGTAAGAAAGAAAAGGTTGCTATTTTTCATCTTCTTCTAATACCACTGTCCAGCGACGCACCACCACCACACGCCTGCATACTTTGATGCACGCTGCCTCATTTAGACTGAGCTAATAACTCGCCACAAAAATGAGTATCATGCGTTCGCCAACCGGTACCGGGTCTCAGTCGGACTTATCCAAACTCACAAACGAATTAGCGGAATCGCACATGAGTTTCCGCAAAAGAAGACAACCTGATGATCAAAGTATTATTTCCGCCACCGAGATTCAAAACGTGCCCACAGAAATGTCGAATATTACAACTTTTCTTCAAATCTTCGCCACCACCAATGCCCAAACTATGGAACAAGTTAAAAGTGGTATTTCGGACCTAAAAAATGAAATTGCCAACATGAAATCGTCTCAGGAGCAAACTTCTAACAGAATCGACGAGTTTATGAAAGAAGTTAAATCACAAATCACTGACATCATGTCAACATTATCCGAGCTAACAATTGAACAAAACCATGTAAAAAGAAATCTTAACTCAACTCAAAACAAAAATCGATCTAGGCGAAAAAAAGTTTAATCTGCTGCGAAGCGATGTTGACGGACTCAAGGCTCATACACCAAAATCTGAGACTACCCTGAACAATAATGAGCAATTACTGTACTATAAAATATCATGTTAGTAGGCATCCCTGAACAAACAACCTCCAATGCGCTTGAAAGAGTACAGAAAGATAAGGAGGACGTCCTGAATATTATCACTGCTAACTTTAAAGGCATACCAGAACCAGCTCATATGTTCCGCATAGGAAGGTATAGCCCGACAAAAACTCGTATTATAAAGATTTGCTTTAACAACCACTCCTGGTTGTTAAAGCAAACCTTTATAATACTTTATAATACGCCAAACAACTACTTTGCAATAAGAAAACCTGCCGCTAGGACTAAAAATGTACTCAGATCAAACTCCAGCTCAACAAAACATATTGCACAACCTAAAAATGAGTTAGATAGCCGCCAAAAGAATGGAGAAGTCAACCTAACAATAAAATACATAAAGGTGTCCACCAAGCATCGTAGACACCACCCAAAAAAACTACCTCCGTCCCTAACGTCGAAAAACAATACAGCATTTCAATTAATAAAACACTATAACAATTTACGAAACACAAAATCACGCCTAAATTTCCTTTACCTGAACGCACGAAGTATCTGCAATAAATTCAATGAACTCAAATGCATATTAAGCTCAATCCCCCATGTAACACATGTAATACTCCTAACAGAAACATGGATAAAGTCCGAGGAGCAAGTAAAACGTTTTCAACTACAAAATTATACACATTACTATAACTTACGAACAAATAAGACTAGAGGAGGAGTTTCGGCCTATATTCATAATAATCTAAAACACACCCTATCAGAATCTGTGTATAATGCAGGAAGTTACTTACTACCTCTAGATTGAGCGTATTCGTCATCTTCTATCCTGGCGGTGATGATGCAAACTTTGAAGAATTCTCAAACACATTTGGGTCGCAGTTGCAAAATTGAAAAAGACCAGAGGTCTTCGGAGATTTTAACGTGAATCTATTAGAGAGAAACAAAAGGAAACAAAAATATGCCGACACCCTCCATGCGGCTGGATATACCGTTCTGAATAAAATAAATGCAGAACACTACACCAGAGGAACTCCCACAAAAAATATCTTGGACCATGTCTGTACAGACCTGAAAAATGAAAACTACAACTTTGCCCTAATGGAATCCGCATTTTCAGACCACAGACAAACACACTTTACCCTCCGAAAGTACAAACCTCCGCCAAAACAGCGCAGAATCTACAAAGCCATTAATTAAGAAAAGCTATACGAAATAGAGGAAAAAAATTAATTACAAAACACTCGAAACTATGAGCAACTAGAATATGCCCTACAGAATTTAATAAACTAAAGTAAAGTGACTACAACAAAAATATTAAACCTACCCAAGAAAGATTGGATCTGCAGTGAAATTATTGAAGCCATAAATCGGAGAAATGAGTTGTGGGCTGAGCTACAAAAGGACCCAGAAAACAGTGTATTGGAAGAAAGATTCAAGGAGGTAAGATATACTACAGCCAAACTTATAAAAACCAGAAAAGACTCACAGTGTTTCCTTTGGACTATGACATGAGATCGTTCAAGAGGTATATTAGAGGTCTCTTTAGAGGCGGGCAACGCATTAGTGACCACTTTCCATCAGGTGGCCCGCTTGCCTGTTTGTCTGCTGTGTAACATAAAAAAATATATATATGCGTTTGGAATCCCATCTTAGGTCTTTCAACTTCCTATCGGAACGTCAATTCGGATTTAGGCCAAAATCTAATACCCTATCCGCAACTGTGGATCTAGTAACTAAAATTAGGGAAAATATTGACAATAAAATGATTGTACTGGGAGTATTCATCGACCTTAAGAAAGCGTTCTATACAGTGAGCCATAATCTTCTAATACAGAAGCTTGAATCAGTCGGTCTAACTGGCAAAGTACTAGATCTATTTTAATCATATCTAAACAGGCAACAAATTGTAAAAATGAATTAACATCAAAGTAACCCTCTTCCTATCAAATGTGGTGTCCCCCAAGGCTCAATATTAGGACCTTTACTCTTCCTTATTTACATAAATTTAATTAATAACCTTGGTCTACATGGTCACGTAACTCTCTCTCTCTCTGTATGCAGATGATACATGCCTATTCTATTTTGGATCATCTATACATACTATAATTGAACAAGCTCAGACAGATCTAGATACCCTCTACAAATGGCTCCAGCAAAATTTACTAACCATAAGCATACAAAAAACTTCTTACATCATCTTTAAAGCTAAGAATAAATTTATACCTGCTCACAAACTTTTAACAATAAACAAAATTCACCTACAAGAAAATGGGATGTTCATATTAACCATATCAAAAGAAAATTATGTTCATTGATGGGATATTTGCGCCGCATTGTGCGTTCTATACCTCGTGGTGCGTGTGACAATTTATAACTCTTTGGTTAAATCTCAACTTATGTACCTTATATAAATTTGGTTAAGTGCCTATAAATCTAAATTAAAGGATATACTAACTATACAAATTAATAAAAATCTTATTTCACTATCCCTACCGGACACCAACAGCTAGGGTCTACAAAGAAACTAACATTATGAACATTAAACAGTTGTACAACTATCACACAAGTATCCTTGTTAAGAAGATACTGAATAAATCCATCCATACATCAATCTCACTCGACCAAACAAAATATGCGTCTAAACGCAGCACGAGACGACCTGGCTCCCTTGCTTTGCCTAAGATACGCACAAATTACGGTAAACAAATGTTTTGTTACGATGGAGTGCAACTTTTTAATAACCTACCCTCCCATATTAAAAATATTGAGTCATTAGATATTTTTAAACCCAATTTGCTGAGTATATCCTATCTAGTTGAATTCAAGCTATACTTAGCTCGTGGTATTGGTTAAATATTGGTAATTGTGAACGTTTGTTCTTACATTGTGACTTTTAAAAATGTAATGTGAAGTGACAATCTAGTAGAGCTCGTCTAGTCTAAAATGACGCGCCCCACTACTTAGTTAGTTGATTTCGATGTGTGAGTGCAAATATTGATAACGACACTTCATCTGTGTGGGAGCCAATGAACGACGCGTGCTCCTACGTTTGAATCTCACCAGCAACTGAGTGACCAATTACAGCGGCATTTGTATATGTATTGCGTCCATTTTTCAAACTTGCTTGCGTGCGTTAATGCGATAGTGGGGCGCGTCATTTTAGATTAGACGAGCTCTACCTACTTATCTCAAGATTGCATTCTTTGTGAGTACCGTATTTATGTTCTGTGCTATGCGAATGTTTGAATTAATACCTACTTACCTGTATTGTATTCTCGTGTAAGGGACTAATTATGTCTTTAATGAGAATAAATGATCTTTAAATCTAAACCTACTTACCACTAGTTCCACACCCGGTGCGACTTCGTTCGCGTACACCTACTACCTATTTTTCTTGCTTATAAACCTTCCTTTTAAATCATTAAAAATTTCTCATCTTTCCATGGAAGTACAGTCCCCAAGTCAGTTTGTTTTTCGTTGGCAATTTGACAGCTGTCATATTGTTAGCTGTCTACAAGAGTTCAATAGACGGCTATGTATTAAATTATTCATCCATAGTGGCACAGAAGTCACTAAATGGCTCTATAAATATTACAAATGGTAGTATTCGTTTTTATCGAGAAAACGCGGACTTGAGAGATAGGTACAATCCGTGGGTACGCTAGCACACGAAGTGCCTAAATTCAGAAGCAAAAAGCGTGAGACAAATCGAAGTGTTATTATTATATATAACGTCCATTTTTACGTAACATAATATACGGGATGCTAAAATTTACCTTATTCTAAGCAATACATTCCTTCTGAATTCTTGTTTTCCCTTCTGAATTTACACGACTGAATTTAGTCAAATGTAATAAGCGTATTACTCATCCCGTGAACATATCTGAAAAGCAATCGAAACATCATAACATGACGTTTCGATATTATAATTGATACACCTAACCTATGTACATGATTTCGTTAGTCTCGCATGATCTGTGTTAGGTAATTCCTTTCTGAAACTAGGATTGATTGGGTAGTGTTCAGTAGCGTGGCTTGTGCTTCTGCCACACCCAACTTTCACTTCTATACATTAATATTTGTATGAGAACCACTCTATGAACAGCCAGACGGGCCGTTTTGTACACCCTCTGGCTGTTCATGATAATTATTTATGAATGCCGAAATATGGTGCAGCAGAAAAATACAATTAGTTAAAATTATTCTTCTTCTTCTTAACGAGTGGATGTGTTTAAGTAGATCGTAGTGAACAGGTTAGCCAGCTAGACCCTGCGTTACCAGATCTAGGTGTTACTAGGGTGCGTCGAGCGTCGGAATTACAGGGAACGATATTAGTAACGTCTATCACTATAATCTTCGGTCAAGTTTAAAAAGCAGTATACATATTACGGACTTCCTTAATTGAAAGTTTAATCGACCAAACCTAACCATTTAAGTAATAAACAAATAAATAATTTATTATCAACTGGACGCCACAACACAACATTTAAAGTAAGAATTTCATACATATTTCAACACACACTTACAATCACACAACATAAAAGCAAACAATACAAAATAAAAAATAAAATTGCATAATTCCTACAACTAAACAACTTGGCATTGCCGTGCTGTGGCCCTACCGGTCGATAAAAGGACCTCACTCAGTATCAGTGCATCATGCACTTTGGCGTGTTTTCAAGAAATGGATCGAATTTATATCTTTGTGAATGGGGACAAGGTACCGGTTAGTGATTTATTTGTGTCCTCAGGTCTCTAATGCTCGATTGCACTCAACTTTAGATCCTTAGGTATGTTTATTTTATATATTCCTAATCATCGATCAATAAATATGTTGTTGCGTCAAGGAAAGTGGTGTATCAGGATCATTGTCATCAGGGTGGTGATATCAGTATTAGATTGTATTCGTCCAGATAAATTAAAGAAAAGGTTCAC
This sequence comes from Blastobasis lacticolella, assembly GCA_905147135.1. Classification (NCBI taxonomy): domain Eukaryota; kingdom Metazoa; phylum Arthropoda; class Insecta; order Lepidoptera; family Blastobasidae; genus Blastobasis; species Blastobasis lacticolella. Next base: position 1,238,521 of record LR990043.1, read on the forward strand.
ATTTAATTCACTGTATTTACTTATTCCAATTAATTTTTGCACATCACTTATAATTTTATTTAAAATCAGAGCGGTATTACTAAGTAGGCAGTTGAGGTAATTTACGTTCTTATTACAACGGTGATTTTAAAATTACTTTATTTTCAAACGTAAATAACACTTTCTATAAACGAAATGTGGAGACAGTTTCATGACACGCCACTCCTCGGCGGCGGTCGAGCCAAGAATGCCCGCACTCCGCCCGAGTCGTGCCGTCGAGACTTTGTCAGCACGGCCCACCAGGCGGCGCACTCCCACTTCCGTTTTCTTTGTCATGAGTCCGCACTAATGACCACATGATTCTACGCTATTGACCGGATCCGGATCAAATATATTTATTCGCTAGAGTAAAATATAATCGGGAATTACGGAAGTGCGAAATAATAAGCTCCACGACACAACTGGTTTATTTACTTATACCGCCGCATAGTCGTATAATAATTCTATAGCTAGAATTGTAAATATCATCTTAGCGTTAATGTCCCGGTTGTATTCTCGCGCACCAGGGCCCGGGATCCGCCTTGACCATGATCTAGGATTTGGCAAATCAGGTAATTACAGTGGAGTGACTGCCATCTGACCTCAAGACCCTGCTACCAGGGAAACCTGAGCAGATTGGATCATGGTTACACATCCAGTCGCCTGAACGTGCAGGTTTAATCACGATGGTTTCCCTCACCGTAAGAGTAACGGTTAGTATTGAACTAATGTATATCATTTAGAAAAGAGTCACTAGGTAGGTGACCCAATTCGAATCCTTCTTCGAACGAGTCGGATACCCTAACCGCTCGTACGGACGCTCTTTCACCGGCGCTCAAACCTTATATTTATCAATATTTTAGGGAAAATATTCACCCACGCTCAAGGACACCTTGCGCCCAATCTTGTGCTGTGCACATGAACCGACCTTATTTATTAATTTATTATTTATTAATTTATTCGTATGGCATTAATATCCGAGTCGCTCATTATAACCTAGGTAATTAATGAACACTAAAACTACAAGTAATTATCTAAATTCTTCACCCATTGGGCTGCGTTTTCATAAGGAGAGAACAAGTCTTATCGATTAGTCTTAGACTTACCGATATATTATTTTGTTTATCGATATAATATTTTCGGTGTATTCGTTATAATATTTCGATTGAATGTTCTTTTATTATAGGTACGTGTGTTCCTTGAAATTTTCGTCAATTGCTGACCGATTTTGATGTTAGTTTTAAGTAGGGGTAAGGGCACAGCAGGGTATTGTAAGGGTACGGTAGGGGCATGGGTGGGGTAGAGGCGGGATGCAGTTGCCTTAACACTAAAATAAAATAAATAATCGTAGACAAATTCACACAGCGCCATATAGCACCAAACTGAGCAAGGCTTGTACTATGGGTGCTACATAAATGATATAGTACTTATACACTTTTTTTAAACACATACTTATTATACATAGAACACCCAGACCCGTAACAGAAATTAAAATTCATAATTATAATTTCTGCCCGACCTCTTGTATGGCAGACTAGCATGTTAACCACTGAACCACAAGTTTATCGAACACCTATATAGTAAGAATACAAACAGTGTTACGAATCCGGCCAATCTCAAAAGTTACGAATGTATGGGAAACTGTTGTGAAAGGTTTCCGAAGTCTTACGCATGTTATATTATTTTGGCGACGGATCTCGAAGCAAAACTTCTAGAAATCTCGGGAGCAACGCGATCGTTGAGATTGCGAGCTGAGTCATACATTAGTTCAGTTTTGAATGCGATATATGCGATGCCTGCGATAAATCGAAAGACCTAGTTACTAGTAAGTTACTAGTACAGTCGAGTTCATTAATATGTGAGCATTGTCAAGGCTTCAAATATAAATGGACATGGAAGGGTACTTATATATCTGAGCAGATGTACATATGTTTGATTGATGAATCTGCTCAGATATATAAGTACCCTTCCATGTACATTTATATTTCAAGCCTTGGCAATGCTCACATATTAATGAACTCGACTGTACCTATAGTAGAAGTGAAATAGTGCTACTTTAGGGTTCTAATGGCTCAGTGATAAATTGTAGTGTTTAGAGCAGTTTCGATTCGTGCCAGTAGAATAAAGTTCGTTTCAGTTAATCGTTCATTTATCTTGAAACGTGCCCCTCAGGTGGACACTATTTATTTATTACTTATATGTGATATATAGAATATTTTTTGTAATTTGTGTTTGTGAATGATTTTTCCTGTTTGAAGCAAATAAATACACAAATGTGAAAGTACTGTAGTGAATTTCCCGCCGCTTGATATCCCCCCGACGAGTAGATACAACATAACTGACTGGCAGCTTACTTCTAGCAAAGTTAAGAAAATTATAGGTACGAAATTTTAACATGAAAATATGAGCGTAGATAAAAAAGTATATAATTAGATATTAAAACTATTATCATACTGGGCCTACGCCTCGTATGATAAACATCCACTCATGTTTTAATATCCCCTTTTATAGGCGAGTTGCATAAACTACTGTATCATCACACATGCTCATGGGGGCGATTGTTGATTTACAATGTAGCTTTATTACACACGCGTGCGTGATGTTTAATTTGTATTACGTACTCGTCATAATATTTTTGGGCTTATTTTATGTTTACAAATATTTGTGATATTTGGAATATGGTGGTAATTAAATATGCAAAAGTCGTTTCATTTTATTGAATTACTAGTTTTAGCACGCGACGTCGCCCGCGTGGACCACTTTACGTTTTCCCGTTTATTTCATTACGTCATAGTGATGGTAGGGTAGGGTTGGTGTAGGACATCACGCGAACGAAGTCGCGCCGGGCCAGGTACTATAAATATAAAACAGCAATGAAAAAATCAAAATTTATTATAAGTACCTAAATCAAGGTTTATTACTAAAATACTGTGAGTACCTATTTCATAAAATAAAGAATATTATAATAATTACCTATAAAAATAACCTTTCTAAACTAAATACTTTTTTTCGTCTTTTATTTTGGTTGCTTCGGATCGCTTTGATCTTTCGTAGAATCCGGTTTCCGTTGAGAATGTGGAGAGTGAAGGGGACGAACTATAGGAAATTGAGATATTATCTGCTGGTCATTGTTGCTACCATCGTCGTCATCGTCTCCTCTAGTCTCGTCTATACGTACGTGAGTTATACGTCTACCTCTACGTGGACCCCCCGGAGTCAAAGATTCAGGCTTAGTAGCTTTAGAACGTTTCCTCTTTTTTTTACTTGTCGCTTCCAAGAATTCGTCTACACTGTCCAATGAATCGGATTTTTCAAAGTCTTTGAGGTCTTCATCCTCTTCGTCTTCTATATCTTCAGGCTGTTTATCTGATGTTTTAATCAAATCTTCATTGATATCAAAGAAAAGAGATTTCCGGTGCTTCGGTTCCGGTTCGGTCGGTGATACTCGACTAGTTGTTGGTTCACTTGCCAAATCAGGAAGTAATTTTTTGTGTACGACTGATGTTTGTGAAATCTTTTTTGAAGTAGAAGGTTCGTTACTGTCGATGACATCAACTACATTTTCAGTTATATTATCACTTTTAGGAATGTACACCTCGTTGTGTGGTGATTCCACTTTTGCTAATTCTCTTATTACAGAACCGCCAGAGCTTAGTTTTGTGGAGATTACTGACAATTTTGAGGTTTCAGCTTTAATTTCTTTGACGTGTACAGGCTTATCAACAATCACATTTTCTGGTAAGTCACTATCTTTACAAATGAATTGTGTTTCATTTCCTAATATACTTGATGTCTTTTTAATTTCCACGTCTTTCTGATTACCTGGGTCACTCTTGGGAGTATCACTGATAATAGGTATCACTATATTACTTTCTCTGTGAAAGTCAATTCCACTTTCATATAACATAGACTCTGCCGCTGGATTAGTGTCAGCAATTTGAATACTTGTAGTCTCTTTATCTTTTGATTCTTCAGTAGTTCCAGATTCAAATACATTAGCCACTGTTCTTCTACGTTTAGGTGAAAACTCATAATTATCTTGTCTGTCTTCGTATTCTTCATCATCAACATTTTCCGTTACATTTGTATCTACACTTGTCAATGACTTTTTACGTTCCTTTATAAACACATCTTTCTCAATTCTTGAGTCACTTTTGGGCGTGTCATCAATGATAGATCCACTTTCATATAGCATAGAACCTGCCGCTGCAATATTTTCAGCAATATTAATACCTGTAGTCTCTTTTTCTTTTGATTCTTGAGTAGTTTCACCTTCTAATACAGTCCCTGTCATTTTTCGTTCGGGTAAAAGTTCATTTTTATCTTGTATATTTTCGGGATTACCGTCAACCACATTACTGTCTTTACGATTTCTTTGTATTTCACTTTTACTTTCACGTGTAAACACATTGTTCTCAATATTTTGGAAGTCATTGGGTGCTTCATCAAGAATAGGTGTTACTGATTTACTTTCTATATCAATTTTAGTCTCTGAAACTGTAGCAATATCATCTATTATACCTGAAATATATTCTAAATTCTTATCGGCCGTAAGTGTTTGTTCAACTACATCAATAGCTTTAATAGATGATTGTCCTTGTGGCTCACTTGGTTCGTTTAAAGAAGATACAGTATCAGGACTTTCATTAATTACTAGTTCATTGCCATCATACAATGTAAAAGAATTGTCCCTATAATTATCTGATCTCGATTTTGTTTGGGGTGAATCTTCATTGGCTATAAACTTTGGCAAAACGGGGATTTTGGCCACATCACTATCACTATGTATAGTTATTTTACTCCTTTCTGGTAGCCCTGTAAGAATGGAACGCCGTGGAGCCCTTTGTTCGGCTCGTACTTCTTCGTCAGTTTGAACAAGTTGTGGAAGAAAAGACAGCCTTGCCTTGACAGATTGCTCTTCTTTGCTTTTTTTAAATTTTTGAGCGTGCACTTCTTTATCGATACCACTTACGTCTAGTATTTCATCACCTAATGTTTGATCAGTAACACTTTCATTGCTGTCAGTTGAAAAAATTACTGATTGTTCGCTTCTTGGCACAGACATTCCACTGTCCATATATAAGTCCATTCCAGACGTACTTGGCTCATTTCCTTTCAGATCTTCAGAATGTCGATGTGATCTTCTAGTTGATTGATGAGCCGCCTCATCTGTAGCGGCTGCTAAAGTACTCCCGTGTAATGTTGAGCGTCGTCTAGAAAACGGAACGGACTGTAACTCGTTTTCTAAACTTATAAGCGGCTGCCGCGACTGGCCATAATGCCGCTTCCCGTACTTATGACCGGGTATGTTTTTGTAAATCTGATATCTGCTCCTAGGAAAATGATTCAAAAGATACTCCCAAGAGTCTAGTTGCAGAGTTAGCACCTGCGAATCCATTGTGGCGCGATAGGAAAACGGAAAGGGTGAGTTACGGACGAGACCATTTGCCTGTGAAAAAGGAAAATTTAACTGAAATATTTACAATGATAATAAACTTTAAAATTGAATTTTTTACATGAAGTAGTCGGTCCATCTGGTCACGCTATCTAGAACTTTTTTGCTCACCGTTTGCGAGCTCTTTCCAGCTTACCATTCCCTTTTTTGTCCTAAATTCCATCAGGCTGTTCACGATAGTCTTTCACGACTACTAGGTAAATAAATCATAAAAAATATTCTTACACTGCCAAAGTTCTGTCTCGCCTTGTAAACTTTTCTTTCATCGTCTATTTCCTCATCGATTTCAGCTATCCGTCCTTGGTGAATCAAATACATAGCGTCTGTAATCTCATTTTCTTTTACGACGTATACTCCTAAAAGGTTCAAAACAATTATTGACTCGTGATTATTGTAGCTTTTACATATGTTGAGACTTTAAGATTGTTTTTTTTTAGATATCAACTATCTAGTCCGAAAATATTGTTCTGCCATCTCCCTTGTACACATAGATATTAGTTTACGTCAGTCCTAAGGGAAAGACAGGTAAACATTAAACTAAAGGCAAAAGAAAAGGCAAATAAGAATAAATCCACAATACAAAAATTTTATAATAGTTATCGTAATAAAGGGGAAGCAAGTAAACAAAACAATACCAATAATAACAAACCTTCACAGTAGGTGTACATTCGCAAGCATCCTACAAGCTGACGTAGAAACGTTGTTTCGCAAAATCTGAAGTATGGATGCTGAAATAAAAAAATATAATATCATTACATTTATAAAACAAAGTCCCACGCCGCGTCTGTCTGTCTGTCCGCGATAAACTCAAAAAGTACTGAACGGGTTTTCGCCAATAGACGCAGTGATTCATGAGCAAGGTTAAGGTGTATAATTTGTCAAGGTTACTACCCGTGCAAAGCTGGGACGGAAATAAATATAATACCATAACGTAAGTTATTAATTAGCTTAAATTTCAAAAGTTCCAGTTTCCAAATCGTACTTTCATACGAGTACATATTATAGATAATGTCACACATTAGGGCAGACAGAGAATTACCGTCTCCAAGTGACGTATGTACGCGGCAGACATGAGCTTCAGCCGGAGGCACTGCGGCGCCGTCTCGAGGAAGTGCGGCAGCTGCAGCCCGCGCGACTCGCGCCAGAGGTGCAGCGAGTAACGGTTCACCAGCTTCACCAGGTTCTTGGAGACGCGGTTGTTCTTCAGAAACTCCTGCGGTTCGATGAAAGCCAAGTATAGTCAGTAATAGATATAGGCGGAGATGAAAACAAATCGGTTAGCAATGATCAACGCTCACGCCGGTGAGGTGTCAGGCACCAATCCACAGTGATCCCAGATGCTAAGCCACATTTGTTCTGGTTGTGTATTTTTTTATGCTAGGCAGTGCCAAATGAACAGATAGCCCACCTGATGTTAAGCGGTACTGTCGCCCATAACATCTGTAATTGCGCTGGCTACCTTATCTTTCAAACCGGAACACAACAATGCCAGCATTGATGATTGGCGGCAGATATATACAAGGCGGTGGTACTCACCCAGGTGGACTCTCAGAGTCATATCACCGTATGGGTCTCCCACCAAATTTGGAAATAGACAAAGGACACTGTTCGTTAGTCAGTGAAAGGTCTTGTTTAAAAAAAAACCAGAGTCGCCAGAAACTTTATATATGCCGTTATTATATTCATAATATGTACATCAAACATACATAATAATTTACTGAAAAATCCAGAAATGTGGTAAATTAGATATTTTGTTTATAAATGATACAATCTCCATACAAATCAATCAATTGCTCTTCATTAATCTCGCTATAACTCGAAAACGGCTGCACCGATTTGAATAATTCTTCTTTTATTTTGTTGGTTATAATGCAAGGGTGGTTAGTACGAAAAAAAAAATATACCTACATACCTTTTTTTACTTTGAGTTTGGTAGGTACGATTCTCATACAGTATAATAACTTTTATATTACATGTTTTAAGAGGCTGTTTTTTTTTAAAACATAATGAGTTAATTACAGTGTACCTATTTTTATTCATTTCGTTGCGGGCGATTCTGGGGTTTTTGTCTATAACTTTTTAGCCAAGCCCCTTCAGTCAAACAATCACATAAAGTAATAAAAGCCTAAAATAGCCTATGAATATCTAGGATTTTAAAACGTCTCGTTGTATGCATTTATCTACAAAAATTTACCTGCAGTTGCAAATACTGGCTGTAGAATAGGAAAGATCGGAAGGATTGGTACTGGATGATGTTGGAGAACTCGCCCACGTATATCATGAATATCAGCGACGACATTATCTCCAGCCAAATTGTGAACATCACCTGCGAGATAGCCAGAGTAAATGACAAGTAAGGTGCCACATATCCTTCAGTTATGTAAGAAACTGGACAGCTATACTTGCGTGGTCGCAATAAAATGTTCGTTCCCGTCAGCCATGAAGTCTGCGAGCTATCCAGTCATAAGGCCTACCGATTGCTAAGTTTTGCCATTCTAAGAAACGTCAGAAGGCAATACATCAATCTACCCATTACCAGTAGCTAGTCAAATGAGCTAGCACCAATAGCACCAAATTGGAATGCGCGTACAAACCGGAGACGGTCCAGATTGGTTTAGGGTGCAGCTGTCTTCTGCATACTTCATGGGACAGGAGATGTAAGGTGCTGTCCTAATTGGCAACGGTGCCACCATGGTCGAAAGACGGACGCTGCCCGACCAATAGGAAAAGCCGCCCGTCACGCGTCCATAGTGGCACGACCATTTCCAATTAGGACAGCTTTAGTATTGTTTTTAGCTTTCAACGAAAATAGAGGTGTGTTATAAGTTTGACGTATATATCTGTGGCTTTGTGTATCTGTGTGTCTGTCTGTGGCTTTATAGTTCCCAAACGGATAGACCGATTTGAATGCGGTTTCATCTATTTGAAAGCTAGTTTAATCGAGATAGTTCTTCGCTTTGTTTCATTAAAATCAGTTCAGTAGTTTAGAAATATTTGAAGTAAACTTGGTCGGGGGTTGTCCGACTTTTCTGTCGGTCTTTACCTATCCTGCGTCGTTGCACACTTTTCCGTATTGTGTATACGTACCTCGTGTCGCTTCTGAGGCAATATGTCGCTACAGGAATTGTGCGTGAACGTGGTCAGAACGTAGTACATGGCGCATACATAACTGCTAGTACACGTAATTTTTTCAGAATCACTCTTGTTTTCGTTGATGCCTGCGAATTAATAGAAATTATTGTTACATTTACTTTCTTGAGAAGTGGATTTCCAATTACAATTTATTCATTCGTCAACATAGGTCTTTTTCGAGGAACATCGGTGGCCGAGCGGTTAAAGTATCAGACTCGTAAGCGAGAGGTACTGCGTTCGAGGCCCACTGCAGCCATGTAGCAATGTCTCTTTTCTGAGTTATGTACATTAGTTGAATGCTAACCGAGGCTCTTACGGTGAGTGAAAACATCTCAAACTCAAACTCAAACCTGCACATTCAGGCAACTGAATAGTCCAATTAGGTCATACATTTGGTGTAACCATGATCCAATTTGGTAAGGTTGCCTTAGTAGCAGTGGCACAGAGGTCAGATGGCAGTCGCTCCATGTAATTACCTTATTTGCCAAATTCTGGAATAAGGTCAAAGCGGACCCCGGTCCGTTCCGGTGCCATTAACACCAAGATGATGATGATAGGATTTTTTTCAACATGACTCCTTACTCCGAAAGAGGACAGGTCCTATGGTTAAATTTCTATGACGATTCGACATATTTCTTTTTGGGCACATCCGTCGGTCATTTTATATATCAAAAGGTATATACAGTGTGTGGCCCAGAACCGGGGCTAATATTGAAATTACAGACTCTCTAGAGTATTGGTATATTTTCTGAAAAGATTCTAGTTAACCAGAACCCATGCATTACATACAATAAGAATTTAAAGTTACGATTAATGATCAGTGTTTATATGCAAAACGATATTATCGCTAACATTGTTAATGTCGTGGTACAGGGCATAAGATAATATCACGCCACATGTCAACGAGACGTTCCGAGTAGCTCCGAAGAAGTACGATGCAGAATGAACTCGATCGCTTTGAGCGGAACTATTGTTTTGTATTACATTGAATTTACGATTAAGTTTGTTAGAAAAAAACCAAAAAGTTAAGTTTTGATTTTAATTAGTTGAGACTATAATGATTCAATTACTGGTGACCTATAGAGCCTCCGTTTTTAATATTTGCCTCGGTTGTAGGCCACACACTGTATGTATAGTACACGCAGTGTGCTCTATCCTCTACCCTTAGTATGCCGTCATACAAGGCGACTAATGTTTTCGAGGTAAAAGATCTAGGTAGAGTGTCCGTAGGTTTGAAAATAGGCAACATTTTATATTTCATCATCATCACAGCCCGTAACAGTCCACTGCAGGACTTAGGGCCTCTCCCACGAAAGGGGAGGTTATTGCCATAATCTCCACGCTTGGCAGGCGGGTTGGAGATCGCAGTGTTTTAATATAACAATGAAAAATGCTGCTGCCCATTTTCCAACTACGGAGACTCTTGATCTTTTGCCTCGAAAACATTAGTCGCCTTGTACGACACCCATGAGTGTAAGGGGTTGGTGCTATTCTACTCTGCCGGGCACCACACTGCCATTTTATATTTACAATAGTTCGATCTCCGACCCGCCTGCCAAGCGTGGAGATAGTAGCAATGACCTCCCGTCTTGTGGAAGAGGCCCTAAGTCTGGACTGTTATGGGTTGTGATGATGATGCTTTATCCCCTAATGAGTTTCATCATCGGACGAAACGGACGAATTGTGAGATAAAAGGCACGCGCTGTTATTTACGAACCACCAAACGGTTCACTCACGGAAATGCATCCAAGACGTGCCGGGCTCTTTTATATCCTCGTACTTCCCAATGGCGTACCACACGCAGGTGGTGCTGTGTACGAACACGGAGAACCATATGAAGACCGAGGTCATGATAGTCCACACCAGGTTCACGGAGAGCTGTTCCGTGTGCCGTTGCAGGCATTTGTAGACTGTTATCTGTTGAATTGAGATTGGTTGGTGGTGATGCGTTTTCACTACAAAGTTACAATGTGAGGGGAAGAAAATTTTAAATTGAATTATTGCTCTTTGGTAATTACAAGTTCTTAAGTCTATGTTAGTGCAAGACATAGTACCCTGGTAGGGTATAGCAATATTATTAGATAAGATAGAGGGGGTGTAGAGGTCGGCATACTAAGTATAAATATAAATAGTATACTGAATATTACTTGAGACAGCGTCGGTAGCCGGGCAGTTAAGTATCCAACTCGTAAGCGAGAGGTACTGGGTTCGAATCCCGCTGCGGCCATGTACCAATGACTCTTTTCTGAGTGATGTACATTAGTTGAACTCTAATCGATGCTCTTTTTTTTTATGACATACTATAGGCAAACAGGCAAGCGGACCACCTGATGGGAAGTAGTCACCACTGCCTTAAGACATTAGCAACACCAAGAGTATCGCCAATGCGTTGCCCACCTCTATAACACGTTGCACTGGCAGCAAAAAGGCAAAAGCCACTCCACTGCCAAAGCCACGGTTCCCCAAATCCCCACCCCATGGAGCACTGGAAACTTTACTCACCGGCAGAAACACAATACTATTTAAAAGAGTATTATTTAGCTGCGATATTCTGTAAGGTGGAGGTACTTTCCCAGTCGGGCGGCTCAAATTCGAACGAGATACCCCGCTATGCCCTACCACTCTTGCTCTTACCTGGTATTAAGGTTCACCCACACATAGGGCCGCGCGCACAACTGAGTTGAAATATCTATAATACTTTTGCTTGGGAATAGATTCGAATAATCTATTTGACCTGTTAAGTCAAAAAAAATTACCATCCTGAACATTCTATTCAGACGAAGCACTGCAAAGAGCTGCCACGGGTCGTCCCTGGCCGCAATGAAGCTGATCAGCTCGAATGGAAGACATGAGAGGATGTCAAACCTGAACTCGCTTTGCAGGTACCTGCAGAAATGAATTATCATGCATTGGAATATGTACAGGGGAATGATAAACAATAATTTTAAGAACCGCGACTAGAGGTAAATTATAATGACAGCGTAACCAAGTGTTTTAAGATGAGGCAGTTTTGTACCCATAGCCAATACTCAATACTTAAATGTTTATTGCTTTGCCACTACTCCGACTTCGGACCCGACTCGTAGGCGAGAGGTAGGTACAGTGCCGCCATGTATCAGGACTCCGTTTTAAGTTATGTATTTTAGTCGAACACTACGACGACGACCTGAGTGGTTCAGTGGTCAATATGCCAGTCTGCCACGCAAAAGGTCCCAGGTTCGATTCCCGGCCGGGCAGAAATTTAAATAATGAATTTCAATTTCTGTTACGGGTCTGGGTGTTCTATGTATAATAAGTATGTAAATAAGTAATTTATCAGTCATCTAGCACCCATAACACAAGCTTTGCTTACTTTGGGGCTAGATGGCGTTGTGTATATTTGTCCACGATGATTTATTATTATTATTATTTATTTCTTACCGATTCTCTTACGGTGAGGGAAAACATCGTAATGAAACGTGCATATTCAGGCGACTGAATCTGGTCTGGTTCCCCTGTTAATAGGGTCACGGCGTCAGATAGCAGTTGCTAAATTGTTACCTTTTAATTGTATTACCCGAATTTCTGAACCCCGGTTCATGGTAAAGGCGGACCCCGGGTCTTTGTGCGCGAGCGCACAACCGGGACATTAACGCCAAGACTTCTCAGTGACAAACGAGCTGACAGAGACTTTTTAGATTGCCGAAATGCCTATAATTTCCTGAGATGGCGGCGGATTTGTTTATGCCAGTACTCTGCCTGAGAATCTCTTCCGTTGACAACAATAAAATCAAGACTTACTTCCGTCTAATAAGATGGTAGCGCGGCTTGACATCGGCGGTGACCACGATAGGCATGGCGAGGTACACCAGTATCTTCAAGTAGAACATGCAGTCGAGAGAGTACAGGATTGTGATCATAGTCCTGCTGTTTTCGGCAAACCCGGCGTTGTACACGTCGGCGTATGTCACCTATTGTGGTTGAGTTAAGTAATCTTTTGTAAGACCAAAATGGTTTATTTTGATACGGCAACGTTGTACTAAATACAAGTAGGCAATGGCGTAAAACGGGCAAGTGAAAAAATACATCTGAAAAGATATGTCGACGTTTCAGTTCTTATCGAAGCAGTAAATAAATTTAATGAACAACAAATTTATCTCAGGCATAGTACTGATACAGTTATTTATAAACTCTTGGTGTAGTCGTGTATCAGTACTTGATTTGTTAGACCAATCATTTGTTACACCATACCTTAGACATTCAGGACGCATTATACAACCTATCTAAGTGCTTTTGGAGTCTCAGATTACAGGAACTTTCTCCCACGCACACTAAGGTTGTGGAATGAACTACCTGGAGAGGTTTTCCCTGGAGAGTACAACATGGAGTTCTTCAAGAAAGGGGTAAAAGGTTTTTACGGGGTCGGCAACGCGTGAGTGATGCCCCTGGTATTGCAAACGTCCATAGGCTGCGGTGACTGCTTACCATCAGGCAGGCCGCAAGCTTGTTTGCCACCTCAGTGGTATAAAAAAAAAAAAAAAAACGTAGATTCTATTGAACGTACAGTCAACGATATGCCGATGAGGTATAATTGCGTCAGTAGGCCATTTGAAGACACGTAGTTGATCCACTTCGTACTTTTGGTGATGGAGATCAAAGGGATGCTGATGCGTGACAGCCTGGAGCCCGACTTCTCTTTCAGCAGCGCCGCCATGCCACTCTCGTAGGTCTCGTTGCCAATGATGTAGTTCTGAATGATAACAATATGTAACAAGTTAAAGGAAATTATTAATTTTAGATTAAATCACTGAAAGTGCCGGCCAGAATAGGATATTGTAATTTTCAGATAGAGTAACCTAATCTGACATTTTTTACTATGGCGCCAAACCTGTACGCCCACTACCATCGCCTATAACAACCGAACATATTTGATGTCATTGTTAATAAAGTTTGATACTCTTGAATGTGAATTGTTTGATCAATCGGATTTTTTTTTTATAATGTGGTCTGGAGTTGCCAGCGTATCAAAGCTGCAAAGTCTCGAATAGGGTTGCATTTTTATAGGCTTTCTATGTACTGCGGGAAGTATGTTCCGATATAAAATCTGTATTATTTATCCGCCTGATTACGGTTTCGTCAGAAACCAAATATATTTAAACATTTGGTTAACATACATAGAATGAATGGAAATGATTTCAAAAGTCTTCCTAACTAAAACAATGACATCGTTTATTTCTCCCTGTTCATCTAATACAAACAGATGTAGAAAGGTGCTTACCTCGTTCTTGGGGCGGTACTTCTTCATGAGCACCTTGACGGTGGGGAAGTCGGCGATGATGGTGTGGAAGGTGAGCGAGTTGATCTGCAGCAGGTGCGCGTTGCTGGTGGCCACCACGCGCGACGTGCACCGGTGCGTGCGCTGCGCGTCCAGGTTGCCGAACACGCTGACAAACAACAGCCTCAAACCTTAAACCCATTCTTAGTGTGCATATGGATTTAAAAATTTGGGGGTTATGAGGTCCCATCACCATCTCAGGGGCCCAAGTCACCTAGTCGCCTCCCTGCTGACAGACGGCCCGCATAGGCTTTATCCCTAACGGATTCTGCTGGTAAAGAGCCGAAACACCACAAAATTTTTAAGGAAACCAAGAAGGAAGGAGGGTAGAAAACCGCTTTCAGGAAATCTGAGTAATATAAATTACATGCCAATATTTAATTAAATAAAATAATATTATATTAAATAAAATACGTAAAGTAGCACGTCGATTAATATGTTGTGATATGCGTTCTGCGGCAAAGATGCAAAGACACACAAGATGCTTCTATATGGTTTCAAGTTTACGTAATGTCCATTAAAGAGCTAGCAGGTATATTAGATAACGGTGGTAGGCTTTACCTTCCTTTCGGCAATTTGACGGTTGAAGTGTAGGCGCCCTTCAAGTTGGTGACTTCGATGTTGCCGTAGTCGATGATGTAGAGGTCCGAGATGACGTCATCAATCTCGATCAGCACTGTATCCTCCAGGAAGTAAAGGCTGTACACGGCGCGGCCGAGCACACGCAGCAGTGACATATCGCAGTGGTACAGGATAGGACACTGCGAGCAAACTCAAAATTTCTTTATTGATTAGGACATTCAATCGTTAAAAATGATCGGGTAGGAAGAAACACACAATGATACGTTACCCACCTCAGGGTCGGAGCACACCCACCCCACGCCGACCACGGTCGAACAGTGCCCGACAATACCAGACAGAGCCGGACAGCGCCCGACAATGCCAGACAGAGCCGGACCACGCCCGACATATCATATACCTATGTTTACTATACTTAAGAATCGAGCATCATAAGTATCACGTCGGTCAAAAGGTACAGGCCCTGTTTGGACTTTCTATAGACGACGTACTCTACCATACTATATATACCGACTCATAAAATCTAATGGATAAATCATAGACTATCTATATCCTTTCAGTCTCAAATACTGCTTGCGAAAGTTTCTTATAAAGGCAGGGTCGACTGAGTGGGCCTGGTGGAACCACAAGACGTGTGTGAAGTGTTTTTTTTTATTGACCTCAATTAACCTGTTTCGTACCTGGTTAACCTAACTAACTAGGTTAACTAGCAACTAGTTATATATATACCTATTATTCTTCAAGTCGTATTCTAATTCCAATTTCTGGATGAATGAAAAATTAAAGTCATTCAAAATGCTGGGGTTTACGAAGTCCTCACCGGAGAACCACCATCTCAGGGGCCCAAGACAACCTCACCTGCACGCGACCCCCCTTTTGACAGACGGGCGAGGCTCTAGCGAATCAGGCTTTCCCTAACGAGTTGTGCGGATCAGATGACAGTCGCCGCTCGTAAATCATAATATTTTTTAAGGATTCTGATAGTAGAAGAGCGGGCCGTGGCTGGGAGATCTACTATCTAGCCGCTGAGTTGAGATTTATCGCAAGGATGACGAAGAAGAAGAATGTCTTCCATAATTCGATGCTTTGGTTGCAAGTTGAGCAACCTCAGAGAGAGGTAGGTTATAACGGAGTATCCCGTACGAATTGGAGCCGCATGACTGGAAAGTACCTCCTTCCCAAGGCGGTCGGTTCCAGTTACAGAATACGGCAAGCAAACAATACTATTTTAAATAGTATTGAGTTTTTGCAGGTGAGTAAGGTTACCAGCACTTCAAGGGGAACTTTGAAAATACATACATCGACCACCCAGCCCTTAACAGAACCAAGAATTAGGTCTGTTCCCAAACATACGTTACCGGCTCGATGATGTCACGGCACTCGGCCCAATTTTTCAATGCCCAATTTAATTTTTATGTCTACGATCTTTATCAGAAATTTGTAAACCCTATTTGTATAAATAATTTGACTATTGACTACAGAAACAAAAATTAATCATTTCAATTTCTGCCCGGCTGGGAATCCAATCCGGGACTTCTTGACCAGCATTTCGAATGAACTGAAATACTTCGGGCATCATCACCGATCGTCACCTTGGCGAAGGTGTGACCGTAGATATGCAGGATGGCGTCGGTCCGCAGCGTGATCTGGTCGCATAGCTTGAGTACCTCGCGGTAGTCCAGCCCGCCCATCTTGTTCCAATTGTACTCGAAATAGTCGTGGACCTCTCTAAAAGTGATTATAAGTCATCAATGATATGTGAGATTTTTGTGTTTCGAAGATTTTTTTCGACAGGTTAGACTGTAAGCTAGACACTGAGCGACACGAGTTTTTAAGCCATCGTCCGAAATCTTCCTAAATTCATCATATATTTACCTACAACTAACAAACATGGATCTCGATTATCTAAATAAATAACTAAATTGAAATTAAGTTAATATATTGGGTATATTCCCATAACAATTCTGAAGAAAAGGGTATTTTGCCTACAGCCTCAATCCAGAGTGTTTTGCTCGTGAACGGTTCAGAATTAGAAAAAGCGTATGAAGCAAAATTTGTAAGGAATATAATTTATTCTTGGACCATATTCCCATAGGACTCACAGTTTTCGAGATATTTACAAAAATTAAAAAAATGGGATCTTTCGGGCCCTCTCACACCAAAAGCACCAAAGGTGCAGGTGTATATTTTTAGTATGTTGGTAAAAGCTGGGGTCCGAAGTGGTAAGAATAAAAGAAGATGTATGAAAAGAGTTGTGGATATATGCGAGGCTAGGGAATTGTGTCAGGACAGAGCAAAGTGGCGGTCCATAGTCTCTGCCTATCCCACCTGTGGGACAAAGGCGTGAGCTTTATGTATGTAAGATGTATGTAAGCGTATTACCTACAATTTGCTGTAATAAACATTTCTGTTGTAAGTAGTTCCACCTCAAGCCCCATTTTCAGTTAAGTCTACTACGCTATAGTGAATTGAAGCAAACGGCCTGACGGCCACCTGATCAACAGTGGCCATCGTCGTCCAGGATATCAGTCACCTAAGGCGAGCGGATGCGGTACCCACTTTTGTGGTAATTATAAGTAAGGCAGGCTTTCGAAGAATCCCAAGTTGTAGTGCAGAGGAAAAACTTCAGCACGGACTAACGACTTTTACTATAGATCGAAACTGAAATCCCAAAGGATACTCAGCTGTTCCATACTTATTGACCTGGTGTTAATGCCCTTTGCTGTAAAGTTAATTTTAAAACCTAAGCAGCTAATGAATCTGCGATGAAATGCGATTAAGGTAGCGGAAGATTTATTCTTACTAATTTTAATTATTTCATGAACATACTTAGTGATTTCCGAACCAAGCTTCTCTCTCTTCATGTAAGTAATTATGTCCTTCATATTTTGCTGGTAATTAGCCAAGACTTTGTTGACATTTGACCTCATACTGATAATCAGAACAGAGAAGTATGTTACGATTGTTTCACCTGAAAAAAAAAAGTGATCATCATACTGAGAAGGTCATCACATATAATTTGTGTAACATTTTGCTTATACTCGTAATCTTCATTTTATAGTTCCTTTATGTTTTTCTTTATTCAACAAATCATAAAGTGGTTCCGTCTGTGTATCCAAATGAGTTCACACTAAAAACAATATTGATACTATACCAATACCAGAATCACCAAAGCGATGGAGCATCGGATCGTAAAATAATTCCAACAATCCCTGTATTCGTGTTAACAATTACTTACAAACATATGTAAGTCTTTGCATTTTATATTGCTACAATTCGGCAAGCGATGTAAAGCTCTAAACCTTAGTGAAATAAAAAAAATTCATAGGCTCAAGTACGTTTACTAACCGACAAACATTCCAATGCTAATGACATAGACAAGGTCCAGGCTGCTGGGCTTGTACACGTTGAAGCCGGTCGTGATCACCTCGTATACCACCCAAAACGCACACGTGAGCTGCAAATTGGCCGGCGACTCCGTTGAGTTAAAGCGCACTGCAAGAACGAAGCTGTTTTTGGTTTTATTGAAATATAAAAATTAATAAATCAATACATATGCTTGTACAAATTCACACAGCGCCATGTAGCCCATAGTAAGCAAAGCTTGTGTTATGAGTGTTAGATAAGTGATAAACTTATTTTTATATCCAGACCCGTAACAGAAATTAAAATTCATCATTTCAATTTCTGCTTGGCCGGGAATCAAACCCGGGAACTTTTGCGTGGCAGACCGACCGGCATGTTGATCATTGAACCACTGAGGTCGTCGAATAGAATCGAAATATAAATACCTACTTAATGAGACATTACCTACCTTTACACTATACATACCTATATACTATACATTAGAGTATAAATACTTACTTAAGGTACGATTGGATATTGGAAGCTGATCAGCGGATCTGATCCCCGATCAGCAGGACATTTTGATGCAAAAATTGATGAGTAATAACTAGATAGATAGATAAATAACTAGGTAAGCTTGTTACGCACTACATGTCACTTACCACATCAGGGGAGCTGGTGGGCAAAAAATCTATGTCCAAGATAATATTCCATATAAAGTGTGGTGTAAGATAGAATTAATGTACAGTTATTTAGGTACTTGAGATGATTGAAACTTACATAATATTTCCGTCACGTAGACATTGCCTATTTAATTGTATATATTATGTAAGATAGCTTAAGTGGGGTGTTGAAGATCAATCCTTTTTTTTATTGAGGACCCCTATCTCGCCACGCATGACCAGGAATATGTGTGGAACCGCCATATAGTGGACTTTTTAGAACTAATTTTTTACTGGTAACAACAGCAAGCTACAGAAACATTAGCTCCCCCTTGATACGTTTGAACCTCTTAATATTGCTGTTCAGGGTTTAAGGCCGCCAGTTCCGGCAGACCTGATCGTCATAGCGTATCGCTTCAATTGCTGCTATGTAGGTACAGCAGTGGGTGAAAACCCAAAGAATATGTGGTTGGAGTAATAACTACAATAATAATTATTTTGGTTATATTTTAATTATTTATTTCATCATCATCGTATCAGCCGAAAGACGCCTATTGCTGCGCATAGGCCTCCCCCAGAGGTCTCTACCAAGGCCGGTCCTGTGCCTTCCGCATCCAGCTGGCACTTGTGGTCTTTACCAGATCGTCGGTCCACCTTGTGGGTAGCCAACCCGCGCTGCAATTATTTGTTTACAGTATAATGAAAAGCAACATTAATATAAATTCAATAATATAATACATTTAATAATATTCAAATTACTAATTTAGTATTGGTAAGACAATATGCTGTTAACACCATTAATGTCAGACTATATGGTCTAGGCCGTGTGGTGTCCGGCAGAGTAGAATAGCACCAACCCCTTACACTCATGGGTGTCGTACAAGGCTACTAATGTTTTCGAGGCACAAGATCAAGAGTCTCCATAGTCTGGAAAATAGGCAGCAGCATTTTCCATTATTATATTTAAACACTGCGATCTCCAACCCGCCTGCCCAGCGTGGAGATTATGGCAATAATCTCCCTTTTCGTGGGAGAGGCCCTAAGTCCTGCAGTGGACTGTTACGGGCTATGATGATGATATGGTCTAAAGTAAAGTTTATTTTAATATTTATTTATTTATTCAGTGTTTCCTTTGGACTATGATATGGGATCGTTCAAGAGGTATATTAGAGGTCTCTTTAGAGGCGGGCAACGCATTGGTGACTCCCCTGGTGTTGCCGATGTCCATAGGCGGCGGTGACCACTTTCCATCAGGTGGCCCGCTTGCCTGTTTGTATGCTAAGTAACATAAAAAAAAAAAAAAAAAAAAAAAAAAATTTATGGGAAAGGCTAACTCACAGACTTCGCGGAAATGATAGAGCCAGGAGCCTCCTTTATCGTCGCTCATCACTATCCGCCAGGGCTCACCTTGCAACACGGACGGCTCGTAGATATCCACACTGTGCACAACCACCAAGCAAGTGACCACATTCAGCGTCACCATTATTAGAGGTATTGCTTTTAATCTGAAAAGATTGACGATTGAAAGATATTGTTGATGTCCTACTCAATATAGAATGTTGTAAGAGAGGTAGGGCATAGCGGGGTATCCCGTTTGAATTGGAGCCGATAGGGATAGGGAGGGATATTTGCCTTTTTGCTGCCAGAGTAACGTGTTGTAGAGGTGGGCAACGCATTGGCGATAGTCTCGGTGTTGCTAATGTCTATAGGCAGTGGTGACCACTTTCCATCAGGTGGCCAGCTTGCCTGTTTGCCTTTAGTATGACATAAAAAAAAAAAAAAAAAAAAAAAAATTATGAATTTTTTTTAAATGATCAAGAAATGATCGCAAAATAAGTCAAGTAGAGGTACTTTTATCTACCAACATTTAGGCTGTGGAGTGGAGGGTCTGTGGCCGAGTTACGGTATCCAACTAGATAGCGAGAGGTATCAGGTTCGAATCTCACTTCGGCCATGTACCAATGACTCTTTTCTGAGTTATGTATATACATTAGTTGAAGAAACCAATGCTCTTACGGTGAGAAAAAACATCGTGATGAAACCTGCACATTCAGGCAACTGAATGTGTAACCATGATCCAATCTGGCCAGGTTCCCCTGGTAGCAGGTTCGCGGAGGTCAGATGGCCTCCACTGTAATTATCTAATTTGGCAAATCCTGGATCATATTCATGCTCCGGGCCCTCGTGCGCAAGAGCACAACCGGAATATTGGACGCCAAGATGATAATTGTTTTTGTGAGATCGTGATATTTGCGGTACTCGTAATATAATTATGTGAGAATGCATTTACAAAAGGATGGATGGCAAGGGCATATCATTATACAACCTACACTATTCTACATCCATCTCTGAAAGTACGTACACGAGTATGACGTCATGTCTTTGTATGTAATAGCTAAGGAACTCCAAGGCGCTGGCTATACGATACAGCTGCACGATCCTATTCAGCATCAGGAACTGCTGGATCTCTAATGACATGTATTTCTCGTTTCGGCCAAGATCTGTGGAATAGTTTAAAGCGTTTGATATTCAAATATGGATGGTCATTGTACAGGTGTTCGCCACATGGTTGGACCGTTTGTTACTTACTCAGAAGTAGGTATAAAACATTAAAAAATATATTTTGTAACAAGGTCTTCGGGCTTTTCTACTTGCTTTAAAAATGTCGCGAACAAGAAAGAAAATATTAATGTATTTATGGAGTCTGAGTAACCACTCCTCGTTTATCCTGTAGGGCGTCGAACACTCTGTATAATAAAGAAGTAGGAAAATATGTTTATCTACACTCATAGCATAATGTTCCAATTACATATTCGAAAACAGTCGTTTAAGGGTACACTTTTTTCACGCCAGACTATAAAATTTTAAAAAATTACTTTTCGATACAGCATTTCCCATACTATTTTCATTACAGCTGTATCGTAAAATAACTTTTTAATCATTATGCAACACTTTAATTTTTAAATTTTTTGTCGGGCGCCGGGACACGGCGTAATGTAGGCTGAATACTTAGATGTCATTAACAAATTCAAATTCAAAATTTAAATTTTCCTGTTTATATTCTGTGTAATTATTTTCCCGCTAAACAGAATATTTTTTGTAATTGTTGTAATTTGTGTTTGTGAATGTTTTTCCTTATTTTAAGCAAATAAATAGATAAATATGAAAATAGTTAAGTGAATTTCCCGCCGCTTGATATCCTCGACGCGTAGATACAACAGAACTGACTCGCAGCTTACTTCCAGCAAAGTTGAGAAAATTATAGGTACGATATTTTAACATAAAAATACGAGTGTAGATAAAGTAGTGGTTAGGGTTGGGATAGGATAGAGTAGGGTGGGAGCGACTACCTATCACATGCAGCATGTGTGATGCACGCTCACTTTAAAGTCTGTCTGGCGGTGGCGTGGGGGCCGGGTCGCTCTTTTCCCTCAAATATGGTTGAATTGGACGATGGCTGGGCCCTGCGTTATACTCGTGAACGGGTGCTGCCTTGGTGGACTGGCTTACTCTTGCTGTAGTTTTAGGTGGTTTTTCTTAATTATACTAGACATACCTATATAATAGTATATAGCGTTCCGGCTCTGCCTGGCATTGTCGAGCACGGTTCGGTCGTGGTTGGCGAGGGATACGTTTATCTACGGCCATAGGGTGGTCAGCGTGTCACTGTGTGTTTCCATCCTACTTTCCTACCCCCTCCTTTTTGACGATTGAAAGAGATATTTAATGTCCTAATCAAAAAAGAAATTTTGAATTTTGAAAAAATTTTGAATTGAATTTTGAATTTTAGTGTATGCAACTGCATATAATTAGGTATTAAAACACTCGTGTCAAACTACATGTTTTAATACCTAATTTTATATGACAGTTGCATAAACTACTATTAGACCAATAAGTTAAAAAATCACAATAATTAAAGGATTTGATGTTTTTTACTTAGGCGTCACCAAAGTCTACAACCCAATATTGAACAGACCCACACAGAGCCGCCCATTTATGTATGCGCGTGCTTTGACACTGTTACTGGCGCGACAGCGTGGTACAAATTCAGATAAAATGTCTTCGGATTATCGAACCTGGTTTATTTGTGTGATTCATGTAGTTGAAATAAATTGTCAAGAAATTGTCGTGCCTTGCATGCTTCACTTTTATTTGGTGTAGGTAGAATGTCGTACTCCGTATGTTTTTAAAGTCTGTGTACTCAACACTATCATAAAAAGGATTTTATAATAACACTAAAATCACAGACTTAAATGGGAAACAACTTTACTTGATGGTCGGAAGTTGCCGTAGCCCAATATTGCCAGGTAAGATTAATATTGCTAAACTGACCATGCCGTTCCCTGTGCGGTATTTCCAGCAGCTCCAGCGGCAAGCAGGCAAAGAGGTCCGTGACGAAGGCGCCGCGTAAGTAGTGCGCCGCCGTGCTCGCGGGGTGGTACACCAGGATGCCGTCCTTGTTGTAATACCCCACCAGCATGCGTTGGATGCTGAGAGGAACCAAGTAAGTAATAAACCATTTAATGGTATTCAGTGAAGAAAGTGATTACACACGCACACACACACACACACACACACGCACACACACACACACACACGCACACACACGCACACGCACACATGTTTAACATTAAATATTATAAATTTTAAATTATGGTGGACGCGAGGGAAGAGGGCGCTGGGTCTTTTACCAAGACTCGTCACATTTCCTATCTTTGAATTAAAATCAAAGTAGGTATAGTGACTTACATATTAGATTAATTGTTTATTGTAAATATAATATAAGTATTCCGTATAATTCTTTTTCAAATTTTTATTTTTTTCTATTTTAAATATTTTTTGTATTGTTCCCCACTAAATTGATTTTCTTACCTCTGTTTAGAACAACGGGGCCTCCTGACACAAGTAAACCCTTACTTAAAAGGAGACCCCTACAACTCATTTTATGAGGATTATGAGGATTATGAGGTAAAAATTGTGATTAAAAAAAAAAAAAAAAAAAAATGGCCAATTCAGTCCGCAGGCCCAAATGACCATTATTAAATACGTTATATTTTTATGGTCAACTCAGCCCGCTGTCAGCCGACGGAAAAAGTCGGATAACCTTCCACCCACTTTACAAATTATCTCAAATATTTTATAAACTACAAAATCGATTTTAATGAAATTAAACTAATAACCATCTCCATTCAACTGGCTTTCACATAGAGAAAACTGCAACCAAATCGGTCCATCCGTTTGGTAGATACACAGATCGACATATACACACACGTCTAACTTATAAAACCCTCTTTTTTTCGTCGAGGATTTAAAAGAGTTAATCCGTAGTAAGAACTCACAGGTCGTAGTATCCGGCGAAGTCAAGTAGACGAACGCAGTAGAACAGCCAAGGGAACTGCAGCACCATATAAGTGTAGCTGGGGAATATTATCGCCGAGCACAGTGCGCAGACGCCCCGGAAGAGTTCGTAGCGCATCATGTACTTGCCGTCCGGACGGATCGTGAAGCGGGGGAACACGTACCTGGCGGCCATTGTCATCAAAAACAAATACGTTTATTCAGTTTAGGTTTTCACAAACACTTATGAACGTCATACAATATAAAATGAATGCTAGGCACCACGGCATCATCGAGCGGACAACGGTTTCTTGACCAGTATGTGCCACAGGGCCACATAAAAAAAAAAAAAAAAAAAAAAATAGAGTCCGCGGCCAAATATTCTCAATTTCTCTAAAAAACTGACTATTTACTAAATATGTAAATAGATACTGAATTTAATGAGTTAAAAACATCATCAGACCTGACCGATGAAACCCTGAGGGTATGCTAAATAGCCGCACCGGAAGACGCAGCGTGGGTTGGCCTCCTAAGGTGGACCAACGACTTGGTAAAGATCGCAGGTGTCAGCTGGATGCGGAAGGCACAGGACCTGCCTTTGTCGAGATCTCTGGCGGAAGCCTATGCCCAGCAGTGGGCGTTTTTCGGCTGATATGATGATGCTATATAGCCACGTCGTAGAGCCCTTAGCCGGCTCGAAATATTTAAACCTGACGTACACCTCGCGTGGTGAAAGAAGGAAACAGGATACATTGGCCGGTACAGCGTTGTCTACCTAAGAACAGTATCTGGCGAGAGGTTCTGCAAAGTTTACGTACACATATCATGCTAAGAACCACCTCGACCACTGACTGACTGAACCGCGTCGAAATGGTCCATGCGTTAGGAAGCCACGATGTCGGTGTACTAGGCGAAATCTGGCAACAGCACTGTGTTTTCTGGTTATTTGGTCAGAACTCTATTGAACTTTTTTTCGCTTCTTCGCAGGTGTCTGTGATGGAGCTGCCGCTCATCTCAAACGAAAAGTGTGAACTGCTTTCAGTGACTCGATTTTTTAACACGAAAAAGCCGCAAAAACCCATCAGCTGTTAGTGGAATTTTTTTGAGAATAGTATGGAGAACAGAATACCGCGGAAGTGGTGCCGAGAATTTTCTTCAGACGCAGTAACCCGAGGAATACGGCGCTGTTATCAGATTTTGCCTTGCACAGTTCGTTTGTGCAAGGTTTCTGCGTTATTCTGTACAGTAGTTGATCTAACCGATGCTCTTATTGCGGGAGAAATATAGTGATGAAACCTGCGCATTCAGGCAACTGAATGTGTAACCATGATCCAATCTGGTCAGGTTCTTATGTTAACAAGGTCTCGGAGATCGCAATCGGTATACTGTAATTACCTGATCTACCAAATCCTGGATCAAGGCGGATCGCGCACTAGGCGAGAGTACAACCGGGACATTACGTCAAGATGATGACATAGTACACACTCTAATAACACTCCCATTTTAGCGTCGAGGGTCAACCCATTTCAATACCCCGTAAAGCTCCCACTAGTGGGAAACCTCCATACGAGTACTTCTACTGTAGCATCATCTGTTCCGTGTTCCACACAATACCTGAGAAGCGAGAAGACACCCAATCTGGTAAAAGGGTACAGGAAATCTGTGTCGGGTACGTGCTTTCTGGGCACTGGGAATTTCTGCCGGTTCTTTGACATTGGCGGTGCGACGTATTCCATAAACGGATCTCGACGTATTGATATTGACTTGAACTCCTGGAAATAATTTTACTTATTTTGGAATAACGATGAATTGGCGTACTAGTCCAGTCTGTTCCCTAATCTCAAATGCGCAGTCTCAAATGTGCATTCCAAACCACCAATATGCCTGGTGACATAAGTTAGGAAACATAAGTTGTACACAACAAATTGCCACTATCCAATGTAAACTTCAAAACCACATTCGATTCACAACGATTCAGAACGTGAACCAATAGGATATATGAACATAGGCTAGGCTTATTAAAAATGAGAATAGAACATTTTACTCGGTTCTCGCCATCACAGTCCATAACCGTCCACTTCAAGACGTACGGCCTCTCCCACGAAAGGGGAGGTTATTGCCATAATCTTCATGCTTGGTAGGCGGGTTGGAGATCGCAGTGTTTAAATGTAACAATGGAAAATGCTGCTGCCCATTTAATTCCAGACTACGGAGACTTGATCTTTTGCCTCGAAAACATTAGTCGAGTAATCACAATATTATCACAGCCCGTAACAGTCCACTGCAGGACTTAGGGCCTCTCCCACGAAAAGGGCTGTTATTGCCATAATCTCCACGCTTGGCAGGCGGGTTGGAGATCGCAGTGTTTAAATGTAACAATGGAAAATGCTGCTGCCCATTTAATTCCAGACTACGGAGACTTGATCTTTTGCCTCGAAAACATTAGTCGCCTTCTACGACACCCATGAGTATTAGGGTTGGTGCTATTCTACTCTGCCAGACACCACACGGCTAATACGTAATCACAATAATTGTGATGAATACTAGACAACGATTTCACCTGAGTCGCTATGGTTTCGATTTAATTTGATCAGTAACATTTTTGACAGAAACAAAACGTCCCTTAAAAATATTTTACAACACATATCTGGATTTAAAATAATACTGTGAATTATACCGGCCTATTCTTGGCGTACTTCATGCTTTTAATCATCTTTGGTACTGCCAGCAGTTTCATCAGAGTCTTCCTGGAGATGGAGAAGATCTGGACGTGCGTTACGGCTCGCACTGTGTAGTAAGCTGGACATCCTGTGAAGCATAAAGCATTGTCTCGGCGTTAATGTCCCTTCACCATGATCCATGATTTGGTAGATCAGGTAATTACAGTGGAGCCACTGCCCTCTGACCTTCGTGACCTTCAGTTGTCTGAATGTGCAGGTTTCATAACGATGGTTTCCCTTATCGTAAAAGCGCTGGTTAGTTTTCAAATAATGCACATAAATCAGAAAAGAGTAGGTGGTACATGGCTGCAATGGGATTCAAACCCGATACCTCGTTCCCCTTAATCATTAGGTCACCGATGGTGCGCACTATGATGTCTAATAGATATTTATCGTAGATACAATTCAGCATACGACTCCTGAGACTGTTCAACCAGTCTCAGGACTGTTCAACCAGTCTCAGGACCTCAGTGGAAGACCTTGGGCAACCTCACTTCGCCAACGGTAGTAGGAGGCACACTTAACGAGTGGCGAACTCGTTGCGATGCTGAAGTTCGACTAACCTCAAAGTACTAAACGGTCACCCATCCAGTTCCTGGACTCGGCGAGCGTTGCTTAACCTTGTTTGTCCGTCTCGCATACACGTTGCCATTAGAACAGTGCCGCTCTCAACATTAGATAATAAGTGACAATGGCGAACCTTCTCCTACAACAGATCCCTTCCACTAACCATCAAGTTAGACAGCAAAAAGCAGGAATGTTAAATAACACACATACAACTACTGACTCAATCAAAAAACTTACGCAATAAACACTCCAAGAGTCCAAAATATCCTTTCTCACCGAGTAGACCGTAGGACTGTCTCGTATCAGGATCAAACACCTGTAATATAGTAATCATCGTAAAGAGGAAGAGAAAAAGCATTCGGGGACCATAATATCATCATTATTTTATTTGCCCACTGCTTGTTTTAAAGGTCTATGAATGGGTACGGGGCCCCACCATAATCTTAGGGGCCCAAGCCAACCTCACTTGCCCGCGGTCCTACGGCTGACAGACGGACGAGGCGACGATGGGAGTCGCCGCATTAAATTTACGTGCGTTTCTTTCAGTTCATTATCTCTATCTGTCACAGTCGTATGGGAGTCATAGACCACCAATACCATGGACTAATTGGTGAATCTGTCAAATTAAAGTCGATGTCGATGCATCGCCTTCATAGCCGATCAGGCCACTGTGTGCGTACTGTTATGGGCTGCTGGTGTGATAATATACATTACGGTTGAAAAATAAGCGAAAACGTTCACCTCGCAATATCCTCGCTTGACAATGTAGATCTCGTTGATAATGTCGGCAGTATTCAACAAAATCTCGTTAGGAGATGTGTAGAATAAAGTCATATGGGACGATATCTCCTTCAGCTCCGAAGCATTCACCAGCTGGATGTTGGAAGGATCAACTTCAGAAACTGTTTTCATACCGAATAATAGCATAATGACAAGCTATAGAAATACAATACAATGGTACTATGGACAAATGTTGTACAATTCAAACGTGGTCATCTGAAGTGCTCTTACATTCATAAATGGCAGAACAAGTAGATATTTGTTGCGCTGCATCGCCATGATATCCTGGTACACATGCGGCGGCAAGTCAAAGAGGATCTTGCGCTTGTGGTGGGTGATAGCGTAGGCCTGCAAAAGAAGTGAATGGGACATAAACGAGTTACGTTATATTGGCTGCTATTGATACTGTAGCCTAATAATATTTGGTCAGACCACTATTCCAATAAAGCCAGGCATGGCCTATAACATTCGATAGTCAGAAAGTGGGCAGCAGCATTTCTACATTATTTTAAACATAGCGATCTTCAATCTAGCTAAGGCCGCTGGGATGATGATGATTTTGATAAGTCTAAATTGGGCTGCTTAGAGCTTGTTGGTGATGACTTATGATATCTCGAGACGATTTTTTTCAAAACTAGATGGACCATAATAAAAGCGATATTAATATCTACCCTCATCTGCTATGTAATCCAGTTATATGTCAAATGAAAGGTATATCTTTCTCAATCGAACAATATATGGTTGCCTCATGTATATATAACTATAAAGATATGCTTTACCGAACAAATAACTCTCACCGTTACCATATTAAATTCAATCGCGCAGTCTCTTGTGCCACAAACTTATATGACCCGGTGACAGCGTAGCTGTTGTTGGCAATGACATACAATTTCAATATGGCAACATTTAGTTCCAGTTTTGGCCACCGGTTTGTGGCACTGAAATAGACGTCAGTTTGTGTTTCCTACGCAACTCGGCATTCTTAAGATTGTAAAGTAACGACCATTCGTATATGTGGCCGAAACGTCACAGAGACGACGTTGCGGCGCCATTGCAGTTTTAGCTCATTGCCTTTGTACGATGAACTGGTCCATTATGTAGAAGTCTTTGGGTTGCCTGCACAGAATTCAAAATCCGGAATCCGGAATCGGAGACCGAAACAAAAACAAGCTTGTCGAGCCAAACTCACGGTCAGTGTGGGGAGTTTGGATGAACGTATTGGCAATTGGATTTGGATGTTTGTGATCAAATCTAAAATGGGCACGGTCAAGCATATTATTGTCATGCCACTTGACAAGCGGCATGAAGGTGAGGGCAGGCATTACTTATCACACCGCATTCCAAAAGGTGTGGTACTAAAATGGCCCTTATTCTATGAGAAAGACCACTATAGCCACCACCACCACTTGCTATTTTTAATTGAAGAATTATTTTTTATTTATCCTTCAATTAAAATTACGAGTTCTACCAGGGTGAGAGCTGGTAGCCCACATTTTTTTCTTATTTCGTATTTTTAATTTGAATTTTTAGCCATTTCTGTCCCACTGCAGGGCAAAGGCCTCCCTTTCGTATTACGACGGATTATTCTGAATTAAAGACGAGGGAAGATATAACTATGGCCGGATCTCCCACTACGAATACAAAAAAGAAACTAAAGACAAACCTTGTCGGTGTACCAGCACAGTTGCAAATAACCAATGAAGCGTTGGCAGAGTACTGAATCGACATTGTTGCTAACAAGGAATTTTTTCACATTGCCAATGCATGCATCGTATTCGTCCCTGCCAATGACATTGATAATCGACGTTTCACTCTTGGCAATCAACTCTCGATTGAAAAACGAAAATAAGATATATATGTATTTATTACTCTGCAGCGAAAGTTGCTTTTTGCAGCTAGCGCGAGTAAAGTAATTTTAAGCACCAACTATCGCAAAAAATCATTTGTTTCATATATTTTGGCAGACTCAGTTTTCAATTTTGTATAAAACAGCTGATTTCTATCGCGACTAACAAGTTGGTGTCAAGTTTAATATCACGAGCACATACATTGCCGAGCCCTTTGTATCATAAATTTACAATCAACCAAGTGCGAGCCGACAACACACAATTTATTAGTTTATACGAAAACTCACATACAAAGAGTTAGTCTATCTTTATATATATAATTCTTCTGTGAGTGTGTATGTCACTGAACTACTCTCAAACGACTGGACCGATTTTGATGAAATTTTTTGTGTGTGTTCAAGGGGATCTGGGAATGGTTTAGATTCACACCTAAGGTGTAGGGTAGGTGTAGGGTAGGTGTAGGGTAGGTGTAGGGTAGGTGTAGGGTAGGTGTAGGGTAGGTGTAGGGTAGGTGTAGGGTAGGTGTAGGGTAGGTGTAGGGTAGGTGTAGGGTAGGTGTAGGGTAGGTGTAGGGTAGGTGTAGGGTAGGTGTAGGGTAGGTGTAGGGTAGGTGTAGGGTAGGTGTAGGGTAGGTGTAGGGTAGGTGTAGGGTAGGTGTAGGGTAGGTGTAGGGTAGGTGTAGGGTAGGTGTAGGGTAGGTGTAGGGTAGGTGTAGGGTAGGTGTAGGGTAGGTGTAGGGTAGGTGTAGGGTAGGTGTAGGGTAGGTGTAGGGTAAGTGTAGGGTAGGTGTAGGGTAGGTGTAGGGTAGGTGTAGGGTAAGTGTAAGGTAGGTGTAGGGTAGGTGTAGGGTAGATGTAGGGTAGGTGTAAGGTAGGTGTAGGGTAGGTGTAGGGTAGGTGTAGGGTAGGTGTACGGTAGGTGTAGGGCAGGTGTAGGGTTAGAACGCTACGCGAACGAAGTCGCGCCGGGTCCACTAGTCTTTATATATATAATTCTTCTGTGAGTGTGTATGTCACTGAACTACTCTCAAACGACTGGACCGATTTTGATGAAATTTTTTGTGTGTGTTCAAGGGGATCTGGGAATGGTTTAGATTCACACCTAAGGTGTAGGGTAGGTGTAGGGTAGGTGTAGGGTAGGTGTACGGTAGGTGTAGGGTAGGTGTAGGGTAGGTGCAGGGTAGGTGCAGGGTAGGTGCAGGGTAGGTGTAGGGTAGGTGTGGGGTAGGTGTAGGGTAGGTGTAGGGTAGGTGTAGGGTAGGTGTAGGGTAGGTGTAGGGTAGGTGTAGGGTAGGTGTAGGGTAGGTGTAGGGTAGGTGTAGGGTAGGTGTAGGGTAGGTGTAGGGTAGGTGTAGGGTAGGTGTAGGGTAGGTGTAGGGTAGGTGTAGGGTAGGTGTAGGGTAGGTGTAGGGTAGGTGTAGGGTAGGTGTAGGGTAGGTGTAGGGTAGGTGTAGGGTAGGTGTAGGGTAGGTGTAGGGTAGGTGTAGGGTAGGTGTAGGGTAGGTGTAGGGTAAGTGTAGGGTAGGTGTAGGGTAGGTGTAGGGTAGGTGTAGGGTAAGTGTAAGGTAGGTGTAGGGTAGGTGTAGGGTAGATGTAGGGTAGGTGTAAGGTAGGTGTAGGGTAGGTGTAGGGTAGGTGTAGGGTAGGTGTAGGGTAGGTGTAGGGTAGGTGTAGGGTAGGTGTACGGTAGGTGTAGGGCAGGTGTAGGGTTAGAACGCTACGCGAACGAAGTCGCGCCGGGTCCACTAGTACCTTATATAAAACAAAGCCGCTTCCCGCCGTTCTGTCCCTCTGTGCCTATGTATGTTAGTATATATGTACGATTAAAATATAAAACTACAGATTACAATAGATTAGGACAATAGGGTAGGACAACACGCGAACGAAGTCGCGGCGGGCCAGCTAGTAATGAATAAAGAAATAATTAAGATTATCTACGCCAAAAAAGTTACTTCACTGGACGAGGTTTCTAAAAAGCGAATGTGATCCTTAACACTAATAAATTTAACAATTTTTAATTCAATTACACAGCAAAAAAAAGCAACAAACCTCATAGCGGTGTTAACCATGATGGTAGCAGAGTATACAGCTTCAATGAAGATGTACATGACACAGCACACCTCCAATAGAAGCACGGTCACTACCATATCACGTAAAGACAAGAATTCAATATCAGGCGACTTGTCAGCTGTAACAAAAATCCCGCGAGAATTTCTCGATTACTATGCGAATTGGCTGCCTTGCTCTTTTAGACTTGTCGAAATTTACAAGAGATTCCTAGCAAATTTAAATACGAATCAAATTCGAATAGTTCAGAAATAGGGCGCCTGAATGCTTACCTACATCATGCCAAAAGGCAATAGTGACAGATAATCTACGAAACAGTTTTTTTATTAGACTAGCCAGGCATTTGTTCACCATCTCACCTGATGGTAAGAGACGATGCGATGGAAGATGAAGCATGCCTGTCTAAGAACAACCTATTCACTCTAGCCTTAATGGCGTCCAGCTTATAATGATCAGGGAAACACCTCCTGTTTCTGAGAATTGTTTGATATGATGGCCATGGCTCTGTAATCGTAGTATAGCTCGCCGTCGACAGGGAGTTCATTCCTAAATACCCCAAAATAGATATCTAACTACCCGAAGGTCATCTTCATAGAATCAGCCTATATGCGACGTAAAATTTAATTTAATTTATTGGGATGGGTTTCGCTTACCAAAACGGGAGATACGTTCTTAAATTATTTAAGAACGTAACAAAGAAACATTCTCTAGAAGTGGTAATGGACTTCTGCGTGACAGACCGTCACGTTAAGTATTGGACCACAGAGATCTTTTTTTTTTATTGTCAGTAGGCTTGCATTTGACCTAAACTCACCTGATGGAAAGCGACGATAAGGTCGAAGATGTAGCATACGTGCCTAGAATCGGGGTTCTGATAATAAAATAATCATCATCTTGGTGTAAATGTCCCGGTTGTACACTCGAGAACGAGGGCGCGGGGTCCGTCTTGACCATGATCCAAGATTTGGCGATCAGGTAATTACAGTGGAGCAACTGTCATCTGACCTTCGTGACCCTGCTACCAGGAGAACATGACCAGATTGAATCATGGTTACAAATTCAGTTGCCTGAATTTCAGGTTTCATCACGATGTTTTCCTCAACGTAAGAGCATCGGTTAGAATACAACTGATGTACATAACTCAGAAAATGGTCATTGGTACATGGCCGCAGCGGGATTCAAACCCGGTACCTCTCGAGTTGGATACTCAACCGCAACCGACGCTCAGATCGGGGTTCCGATAATACAGGAGAAACAACTTACATGTGAAGCTGACCATCGATATAGCAACATAAAACCTATAAGCCACACGCTCTTCAACATGCGCCACGTCCATTTCACCTTCAACCCAATGTGGATAGTGTGTTAGATTATTCATTATGCATTTACTGTCTCTGGAAACAATAGGGAGTGAATTAAATGTGACACTAAGCTTTTTAAATCCTTCGAAAAATATATCATTCATAGGTAAATCTACATATTTGATTAAAATTACCAATATTTAGTTAATTTCAATATTAATACTAAACATTTTTATTTCAATCAAAATTAAATACCGACACCGATTACATTTCCAGCAATTCTATCAAGAAATCATAATATGACGTGAAAAATTCAGACAGACAGGCCACGTCGGAAATTCTTGTCAGTGTTGGAACTTCAGATTATAGATCATACGATTTCAGTCATTGAAATCAGAGAATTGCTGGCAACAGTCTTACTTAGCCTACAATACTTACATGAAACACATGACGACTTGCTGAACTGTCGCAACGAAATAGCAAGTCAGAAACAGAAGCACAGCATACGACATAAACCGAAAAATATTACTGTGGTACACCGATACTTCTTCCAACGCCTTCAGCATTTTGAACACCTACAAATGCAATGTCAATATAAAATTACCAAAAAGTCTTGGTGATCTGATGAGAGATAGTATTTTACAGATTAGAGGCTGTTGTCCTAGATATAGCGAAGGCGTTCGACAGTGTCTGGCATAGGTGTCTTCTATAGAAGTTACCATCATACGGGCTTCCCGAGGGATTGTGCAAGTAGGTAACTAGCTTTTTGTCCAGCAGATACATCAAAGCCGTAGTTGACGGCTGTTGCTCCGATAGCTTGGACGTTAACGCTGGAGTCCCGCAAGGTTCGGTGTTGTCTCCAACTAGACATAACTCTGTTCAACTCTGTTCCTCCTGTATATCAATGATATGCTGCCCATTGACGGCATTCATTGCTTTGCGGATGACAGTACTGGAGACGCCGTTTATACGTGGTATAAAAAAAAACAATGTGAGGTACTTATTCCTTTGATAATTTGAGTAAATTTTTTACAATAAAAAATTGTAAACTGAACAACAATTTTGATAAACTTAGTGTATTTGTCACTACGAACTTGTGTAATGACAAATATATTAAGATGTTCATAATATTGTTGTTCAGTTGACTTGCCATTAAAATGGAGTGTATCTTTAGAACCAAACTGATCGCGGATTGTACAGTAGTAATAGAACTTGGTTGGGCTGAGGAGAATTCATACAACAAAGATTTCTTTAAGAAAGGGGTTAAAAGATTATTTTGGGGTCAGCTGCGGCAACCGGATGGTACTTTTCGGAGTAATACCCGTTAATGTCTATAGGCTACCTACGGTAACTGCTTACCATTAAGTGGACCGACTACTTGTGGGCTATCTTTATTTTATTTTATTTTATTTATTAGGAAGACCAACAGCTTCATAATACAATAGTTCTTTATATAAGAAACAGTATGCCAATTATAGGTCTCCACAGATAGGTATCAAAGTAACACAGATAATACAACACAACAAAAAATAAAGTGAGCACTCAATTAACATAAAAATGACAGAAATCGGTCTATCTTTCTATAAGTACATAATCCATATCTATAAAATAAACTTTACATTTTTGCCAACTATAATTATAGAAAACGCTCATTGCTTAATAAAAAACTTGTTACTCAACAAACGCCTCGCTGACATAGCGCTAGTGTTGAACAAATCAAAATCGAGTTCCATACCTGCCCTATTGAAAACATTGCTTGCACGACAAATGTAGGAATTAAGTCTGTAATTGGTGGATGCACTCCCCAGACTGATGGGTACGTTCAATCTTAACACCCTGCGCGGAACTGATAGGGATAAAAGCGAAAGCAGATCAGGACAATCAAGCATTCCTTGCGCTATTTTCAACAGAAAGATTAAATCAGCTGTCTCTCTCCGCTGCTCAAGGGGAATCAGGTGATGCTTTCTGCATAGGTCAATATAGTTGTCAGAAGAATACGTATCCTTAGTGCGGAAACATAAATGCTTTATAAAACGCTTTTGGATGCGTTCCAACCTAGTAATATATGTTATATATCTAGGATTCCAGATCTGTGATGCATACTCAAGGTTACTTCTTACAAATGTGCAATAAAGGATCTTCAATGTTTTAACTCTATGAAAATCCCTAGAGCACCGCAGTACAAACCCTAAAGCTTTGGAAGCCTTCGATATAATTTTATCGATATGGATATCGAAAATTAATTTAGAGTCATGAAAGACACCTAAGTCACGCACCAATGACTCTCTTCGCAACGCATGACCCTTAAGCGTGTACTTGTATTCAATTAGGTTGTGTTTACGGCTATACGTTACAATTGAACACTTAGAAACATTTAAATCTAAGAAATTTTCGCTACAATATTGTTCAAGCTGTTTCAAGTCTATTTGGAGGGCTTCAGCGTCAGCGAGCGATGCAATTGTTGTATAAATTTTCATGTCGTCGGCAAAACACAGAAGGTGGGATGACCGCAGGCACTGGTCGATGTCGTTCACAAATATAATAAACAGTAGAGGACCCAGCAAAGAGCCTTGCGGCACGCCACTGGGGATGTCAATCCATCTAGATGTGTAATTATGCAAGGCCACCGCTTGGGATCGTTTCTCAATATAGGATGAGAACCAACGGTGCAAGTCGCCACATATTCCAATCGCAAAAAGCTTCGTTAAAAGCATGTGGTGATTAATTTTATCGAAAGCCTTGCTATAATCAGTGTAAACGACATCGACCTGCTTCCCCCCCTCCATGGCCGCCGTAAGGAAATCGTTGAAAAGAACCAGGTTCGAAACCGTTGAGCGTCCCTTCAGAAAACCATGTTGAGATGGGCTAAGGTACTGTTTTATTGAAGGATAGACCTGATTATATACCAGGTTCTCTAGAACTTTAGATAAAAGACAGAGTTTAGATATTGGCCTGTAATTAGTAATATCACCTTTAGTACCTTTCTTATGTACAGGAGTAATGAAAGCACGTTTCCAGACCCTAGGGACGACACCTTCGTTCAGGGATCGCCTGAACAATATAGCCACCGGAGCCCTCAAAGATTCTGCACAATTAATGAGGAATCGAGCAGGTAACTCATCGGGCCCAGCAGATTTAGATGGGTCCAATTTTGTTAACAATTTACATACCTCATCCTCCTCGACAATCACAGCAGACAATCCAGAATCTGAAGGACAATCAGAGATCAATCGAGACGAAGATTGGTGGGGGGGAAAATCCGAAAAGTTTGACTCAAAATATGAGGAAAATGCATCACAGATCTGTTCACCACCTGTAACCACCGAACCACCATATTTCAGAGAACCAGGCAATAAGTTGGATTTTGTTTTAGATTTTACGTATGACCAAAAATACTTCGGGTTTGAGCTAATAGAGTTCTCAACCGATGCAATATAATTATTATAGCATTCCTTTTCTAAGACAGTAGCTCTATCACGAAGCAATTTAAAGGACTCGCCATCTGATCTATTACCATACACTTTAAATTTTTTAAAGAATTTGTGCTTTTCTTTTAATACTTTTTTTAGGGCAGAAGTATACCATTTTGGGTACCGGCTTTCATGAATATTTACACACGGTATATAAGTATATATTAAAGATTTAATAAATTTATAAAATAGTTTAGTCGCATCTTCAACTGTTCCAGATGACAAATCTCCTTTCCAATCGACACGAGAAATTTCTTTATTAATTGATTGGTAGTCGCCCTTATCAAATATAAACTTTTTATAGGGTGCACTCATTAAAGGGTCGTAGTTAATAAAGTTGACATACAGATGAAGAGACCCATGGTGAGGATCGACAGGGACAAGTGGTTCTGGGCATTCACTTACGTTCACAACATCATTACATAATACTAGATCAAGGGTTTTGTCAAAGCAATTACGCACTCCATTAAACTGCTTTAAGTTTAATGCATTCATCTCATCTATAAGTGTGATTTCATTGAGAGATGTGTAGTTAGATGGAACTAGCGAACCATCACTAGTGCCCCGAGTCCATACAATATTGCTCATGTTGAAATCCCCTACAATCAAATATTTATCATTCGGGAACTGAGTCATAGAACTTTCCAGTTTTTCAAAGAAATGCTCCAACTGATCCGCGAAGGAAAACCCATGGTTTTGTGTACATAAGTACAACACTCCGAGATGTAATCTAACAGATGAATTGCATTTGGTCTTTTTAATAGAGATGGTAATCCAAAGGTCCTCTGCAGATGATTGAAAACTGGGCTGCGATACTGCCAAGATGTCCCTACGCACAGCAATAAGCACACCTCCACCCCTAGACTGATTAGTAAGGTCATAGTCGCGATCACGACGCCAGACCACGTAGCGATTACTAAAAATCTCGTCATCAGAAATTCCCTCTATAAGCCATGTTTCGGTGAGCACTATTACATCATAGTCACAACTACACGTACCACGGTGGAAATTTAAGGTTTTTGTGCGCAGGCCACGCGTGTTTTGATAGTAAATGTTAAGACTATTGAAGCTATCAACAAGCATGTCGATTACATTCACTGATAATTGAGTGACTCTTTGTATATATTAAGAACCCTAGTTTGAGACGGGAATAATTACAGACTTTGCAACATATGTTTATTAACTCAGCGGCAACCAGGCACAAAAATGGGTGCCGCAAATTCAATATTGTTGAATGAGATACGACATAGTAACGTATGATGTACGGTGCGAAAGCAAGTAAGCGGGCAAGCGAGTTCAACAAGCAAATACAGAACAGTGCACAAAAAAGCAAGCAAAAGCGCTGCATCAGCGAGCGTGGCAAGCTGAATTTTAAATACAGTAAAGTAGTAGGAGGCGAAACGAATAAATAAATTAGATATAAAAGCTTATGATAAAGGGCATGCATACAAATCACGGCAACGGTAATCAATTTATAACAGTCTACACTATTTTGTTTAAATCACTCTCTTTAGAGATGACAATAACGTGAGACTCATTGTTTTTTCGAACGTGGATCTTCCCATATCTCACCCACGTGTAATTATAGCCACTGGCTTTTGCTATAGCCTTCGCCTTTGTTAAGAGCTTCTTGTAGTAAGGGGTTAAATGGTCATTGACAAATATCTTCTGCTTATTATCCGCAAAGCCGATGTCCTCTGCAGAAAGGGATTTATGCTCACGCGCCGCGGTCACAACGTCTTTACATAGTTGCAAAAAAAGTCGATTCTCGCCGTCTATCGCTCTGAATGTATATGTCGTAAGATAATTGAATACATCGAATCTTTGCGTAAATCTTCTAAGATTTTCTGTTCGCGAAAAACCGGATAGTTGGAATCTATTAACAAATTTCGTAATCATCGGAGATATTTTCAGGATCTATGCATAAATCCGCCTCAATTAACGATAATAGCGTATAACATGCATATTTTAAAAGAGTAACCCCGAGATAATCCATGCGAAGCCGTGATAGGTCGCTAATGGTGGTATAAACGAAGCCAGTAGATTCCATGAATATTGCGGCAAGCAATGCCGCAATATTCAGCAAATCAATTCAATCACTCGGATCATAGGCTTTGCCATAAAATTCTAAAAATACTGGTTAACCAACCTTTGGGACTCGTGCCAACTTGTTCATGCTGGAGAACCTTCCAGTACCGATAAAATTCAAAATTGGTAACGTAGCGATAACGTCCACAAGGAACCAGGGGTTCCTGCTTATTTGTTTAGAAGATGTCCATACAAACGTGATGGGTTCACCTGGGAGCAGAACAGCGTACTTTATAGTATAGTACCGTATACCATATTTGGTCAAATCGAAAAACTAGTGAACCATACCTATACCCGAATGCACTAAATTTTGTAGACGCTTATATGTTGACGCCTAAATTTATTAAACAAAAAAAACCTGATCTCGCTAAGTCACATCTATCTTTATGACACCGATTTTGGTATGCCTAAATGGTTAGGAACATCTTAAGCATCACATTTGTTTAGTGCGATCGGGCATAATTCTATTAGTTTTAGAGGAGGAGGTGTATTATACTTTCAGGCAAGGATATAAATTGACACACCAAGACATTTCTCCATTTTTAACGAATAATGATGCATTACCATCCACTGTAAAATGTTTTTAAGGTACGTAGCATCCACTAGATTTAATGTTACCCGAAATGAAAACTTGGTGAAATAATATGCAATACAACCCAGATATTTTACACCCAGATAAGAAGACACAGTGCGACAAGATACCTTCATAATGAACGCGACGTTGGCGCTAGTTTCTTATTCCAAGATGCCAATGTCGTTTCCACAATGGCAGTATGAGCCGTCTTCGCCACGTTCATTGTGATCCATGTCGCACTAGTGTTGTGAGAGATTCCAGCCCTGAAGTCTAAGTAGTGAAGTATAATGGGACTTGACTTCTCTTTGAAGACTTAGTTATTTTTAACGACTCGAGTCTTAGTCCAGTTGAGTCTTTTAAAAGAAGACTTGAGTCATGACTGAAAAAACACATGCCTGAGTCTTGTTAACATAACACACTAACTATAAAGCTCATGACTCAGTTCAGCTCAAATAACTTAAAAAACTGTAAAGGCTTAAAGGACTTAAAGGACTCAAAAGACACTAAAGACTCAGGACTCAGGACTCACGAGACTAATAGTCTCGAGTCATGCAAAATAACTCAAGTCTCGAATTTCAACACAATTACAACAGTAATTGAAAAATCTGATTCAGTATACTTACCTTCCTCAACGTTATCCCCCACGGAGAGAATAACCAGCAAATCCACAATATACACCAGGGTCACCACGTAATCGAAGAATATGAACGTCAAGCTCCTCTCACCCAGGAATACTATGTGATACGGATACACCTGTCCAAATTGTAATATATTTATAGTATTGTAGGAGTACTGATTTAGGTATTTATCCAGCGACATGGTGGATGGGTCAAAATAACCCCGCGTGGTTTAGATTACCTACCCATACTTTAGAAACTATAAAAGCAACGTCGCTCTTATTCTCAGTAGCTGGAGTTGTTCAGTTTCTCTAACTCGTGATGACACGGACTTAGATGGGGGCGAGGGAATCTCAAGTATAAAAAAGGGTAATTTTGACCCCTACCTATAGTTAATGTAACAACTTCGCGCCAAAAATTCGTATTTTTAAATTTTATAAAAAAATTTACATTCTTCTTATCGAGTCGATGGACTAAACTCTGATTTACACTTTATTCACCCAGTATTCGTCATATATTTTATAAGATACAATGTTGAAGACTATTAATTATTATTATTGATCATTTATTTCAGACCAATTTAAATAAAATTGTATTAAAAAATTCAAGTATTAACATTTTAAAGTTTTATATCAAATAATGCTAGAAAAAACCACTTACCTTGATTATTGTCATAGTAATTTTAAAACCTTTTTTACAGTGTTCAAAGAATTGTATTAATAAAAAGTATAGTTTTATTATAGTTTTGTTCAAAAGTGCAATATATTTTCGTAAAATGTTCTAGCCTAGATTAAATAAAGGGTCAAAATAACCCCTCACCCACGATCGTGTAACAATTTTCTACCGCCATTATGCCAGGTTAATAAAATAATATTGAGATTTTTTTACATATTCTTAGACCTAATTAATCTAAATTTGTAAATTATTGAGGCGAGAATACGTTTAATTATTAAGAGGCGAGAATACGTTTAGAATAATTTTGTTTAAAATAATCAATATAATTAATTACAATGTGAGAATCGCAGCAGAGGGGGCTTTAGATACTGTGGTAACATGAGCAATAATTTGTAAATACTATACACTACTACTTACAATACACACGACGAAGATCAGGATTGAGACGAAGCCGTGCCAGGCATACAGTAGCGAGGATTCGGGCTGGAAAATGCAGGGGAACGTGGGCCGCAAACAGATCTCATCCGACTCTTCTGCCAGCGTCGTGTCAACAGCCTGATGATCATCATCAGAACTACATAAATTACAAGCATTTTTACAGTGACGGAGAAGCAGACAGTATATGCGAGGTGTAAAAAAATAATTAAGTTATTAAATCACTCCATACCTATTACAAAACAAAGTCCCACGCCGCGTCTGACTGTCCGTTCACAATAAACTCAAAAACTATGAACGGATTTTTATGCGGTTTTCACCAATAGACACAGTTATTCATGAAGAACGTTTAAGTGTATAATTTGTTAAGGTGCGAAGCCGGCGCGGGTCGCTTAGTATTTTATAATCGGTCAGGTTATTCCTAAGAACTTTTGCTATCTCGGATTATTTGTATCGGATTTGTCCTCACTGACCCATTTAGATCGATCACCCTGTTAGGTGTCATTGTTGTGGTCATCTTGGGGACAATGTCCCGGTTGTGCTTAGGGCCGAAAGCCTAGGGGCCTTGACTATGATCCAAGAATTGGCAGATCAGGTATTTACAGTGGAGCAACTTTTATCAGATGTCAGCCTGTTAACAGGGGAAACTTACCAGATTGGATATGGTTACACAATAAGTCACCTTAATCTGCAGACATCATCACGATGTTTTCCCTCACCGTAAGAGCATCAGTTAGTGTTCAAGTAATGTACATAATCAGAAAAGAGTAATTACGAGTCGGACCCCGTAACTATTGTATTATTATGATATGTATTAATGGATTATTAGCTGCCTTTACAACTCACATCTTCCCTGCTTCGCCGATGATATGATAATTTTTCAAGTATAGCTACCGTTAATGATGTCAATGCACTGCAGGAAGACCTTACTAGAATCGTCGAAAATTGTTCTGATAATAATCTTGATCTGATTCCTTCAAAATGTAGTATAGTTTCCTTTACTCGTAAACCTATACCTATTATATATAACTATCTCCTTGGAAGCCAGTCACTTACTAGAGATACTGCAATTAGAGACTTGGGTGTGGTACTAGACCACAAATTGATTTATAATTACCACATTGAAAGCATTGTTGCCAAGGCATCGAAGTCATTGGTTTTTCTCATGCGTGTAAACAAGGATTTAAAAAAGCTTAGACTTTCTAAGTATTATAAAGCGCATATGTAAGAAGCACCTTAGAGTACCTACGCTCCTCAAATATGGAATCTCATCTACGACGTTTACAAAACAAGACTAGAACGTGTTCAGATTAGGTTTATGAAGTACCTGTGCTATAGACTTAATATGTATTATAAGTCTAAGCTATATCTTTTGAGCTATATACGCATTGGCGATGCTCTTGGTGTTGCTAATGTCTATAGGCAGT
This sequence comes from Blastobasis lacticolella, assembly GCA_905147135.1. NCBI lineage: Eukaryota > Metazoa > Arthropoda > Insecta > Lepidoptera > Blastobasidae > Blastobasis > Blastobasis lacticolella. The sequence goes on from LR990043.1 coordinate 1,280,930, forward strand.
GGTGACCACTTTCCAGCAGGTGGCCCGCTTGTCTGTTTAGCTACTGCATGAAAAAAAAAATTAGGTTTATGTGAAAACTTCCATTTAATGCCATTGTCCTTCCGACGCAATATTGCAGATGTAACTTACATTTTAATTTTTAAAGCTTCTAGTTCAGTAGACTGTCCCAAATTACTCAGTAAATTGCAGTTTCAGGTACCTAGAGGTCATGGTGGTCATCGTAAGGTACAATTTATGTATGCCCAAACCTCTACTAATAACAGACAGAATTCGTATCTTATTCGGGTGACCAGGATTTGTAATTCATTATTGGAATCGGGCGGTGATCTTGATGTTTTTAATACGAGCGTTCACGCAGCGCGTAAACTGCTAAGTAGAGTATTTTTTGAGCAGTAAGTATTAGGGGTGATTTTGTTCTGTAATTTAATTGCTAATTTGTTATTTAAGTGCTAACTATTTCTAACTTATTTTTATCATGTCATTTGATATTTCGTGTGCCTACGGAATTTGCCTCGGTTATCTACGCTAAGTTTATAAACTATTCTAGATCTATTAGTGAAGGTCTATTATTAGCTAACAGTATTTTACCTTTAAGTACTGATTTGTTTGATAAGCTGATGATCTTCCAAATAAATAAATAAATAATTGAGGTACCTAAAATGTCAAACATTTCTAACTTATCCTGAAATTACTCACGTTCCTCATGATGTAGGACCCAGCTACTAGTAGGAAGTAGTCGTCACGCTCCAGGACCTTATGTCCATCGGCGTCAACAGCTTTCTTCAGTGCCATGATATTGCGCTTTAACTGGAGGATACTGCTTTTATATCTGTAAATTTTATCACAAAGGTATCAAACAGTCTACAAGATTATGCGAGACGAACTGCAACGTTAAACTGTGTATAGTCCAAAATTAAATATTGATATCCTGTGTTCAGCTAGCTAACCATTACACCGACCAATACCGAAGTTTTTACCTGCACAGAATGCGATAAAAATATTCCTTAGTAAGAAATGGTCAAGTCTTTCATTAGGCTGTCTGAACCATTTTCATGCTACCTTTGTTAAACATTTGTTTAACGTATTGGTAAGCAGTAGTACAGCATAATACCTCTCGATAGATTGACGCACATATACAAAAACTAGAAATTATAAAAAGTATACTGTAATATTGAATACAAAATATTTTACTTGACTGGCGTTTTCTCTCGAGTATTATAATGTTTCTTCACTCTCGCAAGGTGTTCCTGCAAACAATACAGAGAAATTATTCTTTGGATACCTGATTTAAGTCCGAGTCGAGATCTGGCAAGAATTTTCTAAATCTCTTTTGGCTCAGTCACGTGGACAGGATTGGAGAGGATCGCCCCGTGAAGAGTGCCTATTCTGGGCATTCGACAGCGAAATGTCTTATTGGACCACCTAGATATCGCTGGCTTGACGAAGTGCAGAAGGATCTGTCCGATCGGTAGAGGCCCAGGAAGGAAGCCGTTCAGGATCAACAGGTCTTTTAGTTTTGGAGGCCAAAATCCTCTTTGGGTTGCTGAGCCAGCGTAGTCAGTAAGCAAGAAGATCTACAGATACACAACCCTATTCTACCCGATACTACTATCTCTACAGCTTAGCATCAATCAATTGCGTGTCACAAACAATCCTCTTTGCACGTTTTTGCACCGAATTCAGAGCCGCCACCTGGCCGTTGTTAGCTATTGAACACAGTTAACAGTATTGACTTGTGGTGCCTGTTGGGTTTGTCAGACCCACCTGGCACCCCAAACTCTCTATGGCACCTACCTCGAAAGCCGACAGCATCAGGAAGGTCTGTCCGTTCAGCTTCCCGTACTTGGCGGCGACGCGCCACATGTCCGCTGCGGACAGCACGTGCGCGATGCAGAACGTCGCTGCCCGGGAAACGGTATTAGATAGTGGTGTTAAAAGTGATAATAAAAAGAGTAAAGGGTAAAATAACTGTGGTAAATACTTGTTGGTGATGTACGGATTATGATTAAGTGTACGATGTTTAAAAGAAAGGTCAGGTCAAGAATTCAGTAAAGTAAACCGACATTGACGGTTGACATTCTGGCGATTTATTTGATGAATGTGGAAGAAACGGGAGAGGTGTTTCAGGACAGTGTAGTACGTGAAATAATGTGGGTAAGGGAAAAATTCGTGTTTGATGAATTTGTTAAACCCACAGAAAATGCTGCCAGAAAAATGACTATCCGGTCGCAAAACTAACAATTCTGGCTTAGAAATAAAAATAAGCGCCCCAACGCGCACGTGACTTTGTTACCTTGCAGATGATCCTATAGACAAATTTTGCCCATAACCATACACCCACACATATTAATTATACACCTGAGCATTTCTATTTACTTATTTTATTTTGATTTCTGTGGACACTAGCTAGCCATTGTTCCTGGAGTCTGTCGATTCCTGATGCTGCCCAAATAGGGCAAAGGTTGCTGGTACAATACGAAGCTGAATATTTGGTAAATTTTATTTTTTTATTTATGAGCGGATTATTTATTTATTTAAAAACTTTATTGCACAATTACACAATCAACCAGAAGACTATGCAGATAGTGAGTAAGTTGGTGCTTTTGATTATAACTATAAAAAATAACCAGAATATATCCTATCCTATTTGCGGTACAGACCTGCTCTTATTCTCACATAAGACTTGGCGCAGGCGAGCGCCACGCAGCCTCCGGTGCCGCTGATGATGGAGCCGCGAGTCATCCGCAGCAGAGGCGTGTCATCATCCTCTGCTGTCAGCAACTATTTATCACCGCAAGGATAAAAAATCATCTCAGCATTAAAGTCCCGGTTGCGCTCTCGCGCACAAGGGCTTGGGGTCCGCCTTGACCATGATCCCGGATTTGGCAGATCAGATAATTACAGTGGAACGACTGCCATCTGACCTCCGTGACCCTGCTGTTAGGGGAATCTGACCAGATTGGATAATGGTAATCATTCATTTACCCGAATGTACAGGTTTCATCACGATGTTTTCTCTCACCGTAAGAATAAATCCGATAACTTAAATAATTACCACCCAAATCTAAAAATTATATTTTTTACGATTTCGATGCGGTTTTCTTTATTTGTTAAAACCAGTTTAATATAATAAATAAATAAAAATATTTAGGTTTCAATAAAATCGATTCCGTAATTTGGTAAATTAGCTGGGAACTGTAGAGTCGGTAGTAGTCGGAGTAGGGGAACATCTGTCGGTTAGGATAAAGTTTACTCGGTTATGAAATTACCTCAATATCTCCATAAGAGATGAATATAATATCCGATTTGTTGCTGTTGCGTTTGATGATCGCGTCCCCCGGAATGTAGTGTATGGTCGACATGACCTTAGATATCTCCCAGAGGAATTGATATGAGAGATCTCGGAGGATCAGACACTGTAACACAGTTTATAATAATATAAATTAGACAGAGACATCGACATTATTTATTTTGATATCACAATACTCCAAATACTTACATTGAATTATATACAATTCGAAATCTAAATTCTACTAATTCATAATTCTATTAATTATTGGGTATTAGAAAATTAACAATCCAAGGCGAAGGCAATCAATAATATTTACTCTGCTAGCTATTTAGATCGAAATAGCATTTACCGGTCGTGCTGACCGGCTCTGGAGCCTAACAACCTAACTCTTTACGATAGCATTTGCGATAGCTTATTTATGACTATCTCATTCGCTCCATTAGCGGCGCCTTTCGAGAGCAAACGAGATGGTAAGGTATAGGTAAGGCATTCGAGTTCGGCTGTCGGGCGCCTGGCGCCAAAACATGCTGGTGCCAGGAAGAGGTCCCGTGGTAGGCACAAGAAGCGATGAATTGTCATCCCCGATATAAATGCTAGAGCCGGGCGAAGTGGAAAAGAAAGAGTAGGAAAAGGAATGCTGGCGGCAGTCCGGTTTGACCGCTCGGATGATCATTTATTGATGGATGCAAGAGAATGGTATCGACAAAAGTCGAAATCTATAATACCTAATAATTGAATTTTGTGGAAGGTTCTATGAATGTATTTGACGGATAAATGTAAGTTTATTTTATTAGAAGATGTGACTATACGACTACAAGATTTGGAACACATGAGGATTACGTTATAGTCTAAAAACGAAATTCTTTTTACTAGTAAAATCAAAGCAACTGCCTCACCTTTTGCTGGGCCTCGCAGTATATATCCGTATAGATACTGGCAGGCAGTGTGGGAGGGAAGATCGGAAGTAATGCTGTCACGGACACTGCCTTCTGCTTGACCCAATACATGCGGTAGAAGGTCTCCACCTTATGGAGCAGCTCACTCGGCATCTTGGTTATAACCTGAATGAATATATTCTGCCTTAGGTTAAGTGCTTAACCCAGTGTTGGTCTCTCCTATAGCAGACCGGTGCGGATGAAGTGAAGTGTGTTGGTCCCTACGATCCACGGTACGCTCAACCTACGACCCACTTCCAATGAAGCTACATATATAGGCACACGGACGAACGGTCCACCTATTGGAAAGCGGCCACTGTCGTCCAGGACATTTGCAATCTAAGGAGAGCGGATGCGGTGCCGGCCTTTTGAAGCACCCCATGTTTCTTCTAAATTTGTACGGAGATTTTGCAGAATCCAATGAAGGTAATGCCGCGGCGCTGTTATGCCACCCAAGAACATATTTACATTTAAAAATATTATTGAGTTGGCTATTAAAATTATAATTACGGACACCTTCCATTAAGATATGATATAATATACTTTCAATCACCCTTAAATATTAGCAATTTGGAGAAGGCTCCTCAGTCCTTATCCATGTGACTAAAGTACGGCATGACATGCACTTATTCCAGAGTTATGTACTTTAGTTGAATTGTAACCGATGCTTTTACGGTGAGGGAAAACATCGTGATGAAACCTGCAAATTCAGGCAACTGAATTTGTAACCATGATCCAATCCAATCTGGTAGCAGGGTCACGGAGGTCAGATGGCAGTCGCTCCACTGTAATTACCTGATCGCTAAATTCTGGATAGAGTCTTCGTAGGCTGTAAAATGGGCTGCAGCGTGCCGTTGTTATATTTATAGCACTGCGATTTCCAACCTGCTTGCCACGCGTGGAGATTATGTCAATGACGTTCCCTCTCGTTGGAGAGGCCTAAAGTCCTGCAATGGACTGTTACGGGTTATGATGATGATAAATGATGAAAGACAAAGGAACCAACCATTTCGTCCATGATCAGCTTGAATCTGGACCTGAAGCTCTCCTCGGGTCTCATGTAGAGAGCGATGACGAGGGCCAAGGATGCCACAGCCGCGCCGCTCACCATCAGGCAGCCTGCCACAGTCATCATGATAGTCATCACCTGCTCCACGTTGTTGACCGGATACTTGTTTGGCCTGGATAGTTTATAAAGAAGTTCAGTCAAATAATCTATACTGAAGACCTGGCGAATGGAAGAAAAAAGAGTAGGAATGCGGATCCTGGCAGAAGTTCGGGTTCACCGCTCAGAAGATGAAACAAACCAGTCTATGTTTTTGACAAAATGCACAAGTGTGCATCTATAATTTGAAATTTTCAATCGATGAAAAGTGAACCCTGTGATCCTGTCAAGAATAAGGTTACGTTTAATAGACACTTTTAGGAACTTTTGTGCTTTACTTATTAATTTACTTTTATAAAATTGTTAGTTTTCCGGACTGAAAGAATAGAACCCCTTACCCTGAATCTTTGGGTTTTCTTTATTAACTGAACCTGGCACTGTACGTGGGACAGTACAGTACCAGGTAAAGTAAAAAAAAATGCAGAACCGCAGGTGGTTGTCACTGCCTGTAATTGCGCTGGTTACCATATCCTTCAAATTAGGGTATGACAATGTAATTATTGTTAGTTGTCGGCAGAAATAGATCAAGGGGTGGCACCAATGCAGGCCTAACAATTGACAGTCCTACACTATAAAATACACATACGCTTGGGGCACTGGCTGATTGTTGTGTCACCAGTCCCTCGAAAAAGGAATGGAGGGCTAGAGGGCGTGGCAGGCGGGTTAGAGGTCGCAGTAACGGGGAAGAGGTTCAATTGAAGCAGTGGACTTTGATAGACTTTAAATGGCATGACGATTAACTGTCATGGAGCATACCACAGCACACAACGAAAATTCGACGATATTTCGAATTCGCATTTCGCATTTTGAAGACATAAAATGTAAATCCATTAATCCTAGATGTTATCGGCAGTTTACGTATTTATTACTTAGGTAAGGCTACTTACGCATATGACGTCACTGAGGTTTCTTCTTTTTATCGAGTCGATGGACTTAACTCCTCCTTACACATTGTTCGCCCAGTATTCGGCGACGCATACAGCATTTGGACTGGCCTCGAACAAGGCCACCATTGTGCTAATTTTAGGACACGCCGAGTATGAGACGAGATTGTCCATGGTATGCGGAGGTATTTAATATTTAGGCAAATAGGTGTACCGCCATTACTTCAAATACCCCCATAACAGTAAGATAGATAGATAGATGTATCCGGGCTGTTTTCTGCATTCAGGCGAACTCGCGCCCATTCTGCGTGGATATGGTGTACTCCACGATACCCTATTGTTCCTGCCATCCAAACTCCTCCAGGAAACGCAGAAACCCTTTCAGTTTTAACGTAACAGTAAATGATACGAATAAATATATGATTGTTTATAAATAACTGAAAACAGTCTTACCCGATGGGGAAGAATATCTTGTCAATAATGAAAAAATAATAGAAGAACCGTCCAGCGCGCGTATTGTGCAACCCCGTTTCTCCGATGCTCCAATCGATAGACACTTGGCCCAAGGACAGCTTCTGCTGCTTTAGACCCTCCTCAAAAATTAACAGAGTTTTCCCACCTGCCTGTATTAATGGAATAGAAGCAAATTGGTAAGTGATATACGACGTGTAGTGACGACCTGAGTGGTTCAGTTGGTTAAAATGCCGGTCGCCACGCAAATCCCGGGTTTGGTTACCGGCCGGGCAAATATTGAAATGATGAATTTTTATTTCTGTTACCTGTCTGGGTGTAGTATGCATAATAGTATTAAAAAAAAGTATATAAGTAGTTTATCAGTTATCTAACACCCATAACGGAAACATTACTTACTTTGGGGCTAGATGGCGCTGTGTGAATTTGTCCAAACACATTTATTTATTATTATTAAATAACATGTAAGTACTCGCCGAAGCCGGTGTTGTAAAATGACTGACTGTAAAAAGACTGGTCCTCTTAACAAGCACGATATAGTGTGTACTTAGTGGACGTCACTATCCCTTTCGATGACAACATCTTTAAAGCCGAATCCGATAAAAATAAGTATTTAAAACTGGCGCACGAGGTTACGAGTAACAGTCGCACACTCAACCTACGGCCTAGGCTGTCTATCTGCTTTTTTCGGCTACCTGCAGAGGTTAAACTACGTGATGGACCAGTGGAGCGGTTTTACTCGATAACTCCAAAATCGCACGCGGTCCGGCTCTGCCTGGCATTGTCGAGCACGGTCCGGTCGTGGTTGGCGTGGGGTGGGTTTGCTGCGGTCAGCGTGTCACTGTGTGTTTCCTTCCTACTTTCCTATTACCCTCCTTTTTGACGATTAACAGAGATATTTAATGTCCTAATCAACAAAGAAATATTTAATTATTTTTTTAATTGCTCGCCCCGATATTTCCTTTGCACTAAAACATGGGGTTCTTCAAGAGGCATGTCTACCGGTACCTCAAAGGCCGGCACCGCATCCGCTCCTAAGCGGAGGTTCTAGTTTTCCTTGATGACGGTGGCCGCTTTCTATCAGGTGGACAGTCCCTCGGTGTGCTCCTTGGCAACAAACAAAAATTGTTGGCCGATTCCTCTCTTTCTCTTGCCCTGAGTCGAATGGCTCGCAGCTTTAATTTTCTCATGAAAAAATTATTTAATTTCGCACGTCCTAGTAAGATGATCAATTATGAATATTATTTCGAAGTAGGTAATGCTTACCCATTCGTACACCATGTAGCTGAAGGTAAAACTTGTCCTTGCTACGGCAAAGAGGTATAAGTATTTGAGGGCGGTGCCCATTATACTTCCTTTCATATTGCCTTCATTTAGTGTCCCTAAAAGTATTAACAATGTTTATCAAAACCTCATTTCCTTTCTCGCTAAACCATTCGTCTTTATTTATGGTATTCTTATCCCTTTCCGATGGTATTTGTGGGAGAACAGCCGCCAATACAATGTAGGGAAAGGACGAAGATGTGACGGAAAGCCAGGAACATTTTATACTATAACTAGCCATTCCCAGTTTTCACTCAGGCGCTCCGAATCTCTATAAACATCCAACTTTCCCGCGGGGTCTTATTATTTTCCCGCTATAAAAAGAAGCCTATGTCACTCGGGAATAATGAGCAATGTATTAGTTTTATTTTATTCATTGGATGCGTATGGGGAGACTCCCTGGCCTGTGATTGCTGCACCCTGGTGCAGCATATTATCCAGGAATACGCGAACCGTAAGTTCACTAGAAATCTCCAGGACCTTTTCACTCTTATTGATAACGCGGCCAAATGGGTCAAATCAATTACTTACATGCAAAAATAAATAAACAAGTATTCTCTTTGTAATATTACTATAGAAAACTAATATATAAGGTTCGAACTCACAAAGGTATTGAATCGGTCTGTGTAATCTTGCAAAGTAGCAAGCCGCTGTCAGTAGAAAAACTAATGATGTCCATTTAAATATGAGCTCTGTGAGGTAGTGTAAATAGGTAAGGAAATCGATCACCAATGCCACTGTAAAAAGACCAGATGTGAGACGAAGTAAAGGAAGTACATTAAACGAGAGTTGGTAAATAGTAACATGGGCTCTGTTAGAACGGGTCGCCTCGAGTAGAACGGTTTTCAATTTCGGTTCTCGGCATGAAAAATTCAATGTTTTTTTATTTACATTGGCAACACTGAAATCGGATAGCAGCGTCGGTGGCCTAGTGGGTATTGTCCGATGCGAGAGGTACCGGGTTCGAATCCCACTGCCGCCATGTACCAATAACTCTTTATTAGTTACGTACATTAGTTGAATACTAACCGATGACCATGATCTAATATGGCAGGTTACTCTGGTAACAGGGTTACGGAGGTCAGATTACAGTCGCTGTACTGTTATTACCTGACCTGCCAATGCAAGCTCAAGTCGAACCCCGGACCCTCGTGCATAAGAGCACAAGCGAGACATTATTATTATTATTAATCATTTATTTCAGACCATACAAATATTATTTTTAACAGTCCATATCATGTTGTTAGTTAAATTACTTATAATATATTGTTAAAATCATTGCATAATTAAACATTCAATTCACAAACCTCATAAAATCATCACAATATCATAATAAAAAATTAATTCAAAATTCACATAAAATGTCAAATAATTAATAAAAATTAAGTCCCAGATGCAACATGGAGTTTAAGCCAGTGTTGCATCATGGGACAGTCCAGTCTGTTTGCCCACATATTTAAGAGGTTGTTATGGCTCCCCCGGACACGCTGCAGGATTGACGCAACCCTTTTTCGCATGATAGCGTGAAAACCATCCGTCCTTGCTGCCGCAAACATGCCCGATGCACTACAGTGCCTCCGAAGCCCCAACAGCATCCTAAACACGTTATTATACTGTACGCGGAGAGCGTCGTATGCCCTCCGAGAATATGAGACCCACAGGCTGCACGTATAAAAGGATTGACAATAAGTCTTAAATAGGGTAATCTTTACATCCTTCGTGCAACGCGCGAACCTGCGAGCCATCATATTCCCGCGGACGGACAACGCCCTCCGCTCCCTCTCAATGTCGGCGTCATCCCTGAGGTCCTCCGAGACCCAGTGACCCAGGTACTTAAGATGTGTAACTCTATTGAGTTGCACACCACTCAGGAATACTGGCGGAACAGTGTCAACTTTGTGCAGTTTAGGTTGGAAAACAAGGAGTTCACTTTTCCTTGCATTGTACCTGAGCCCATGAGCCTCAGCGTAGGCCTCACATTTCCTCACATTAACGTCAAGACGATTTTTTAAACTTTTCATGCAGTAAATAAACATTTTAAACCACGAGTTCGACTCGAGGCGAGCAGTTAAAAAATGCATTGCCACTTGTCATAAACATAAAATTTCCAACAATCATATCGAAGAGGTATTTTTATTACCAACCCTTTTTCCGGGCCGTCTTTTTGATAAACTCTGACTGCTGGTAGTCGTAAATCATCGCAAGTATATGCAGACCGTAGAGGACGTTGTAGGTCAGGTCGAATATCCACATCACGGCCGAGTCCTCTTTAATGTCCAGCATAATGGCCACGAGTCCAGTCATTACTAGGATACATATGAGACTGTTCCAGAAGGTATTGTCTGGGATGGTACGGAACCACCGCCATAAGCGCTTCGCACTCCACCAGTGGGGGTATGGACTCTGGAGGAAAAAAATATCATTGTTATATAAAAAAAAAGCCACTTTTTACCATATAGCTGAGATTTGCACACGGCGCAACCGATAGGCTATGTTATTAAAGATGCGCTATAGGCCAACATTGTATGGAATAAAAAACAGGCTTACTGGCAGAAGATAATAATATAATAATAATAATAAAGTATTTATTTTCTCTCAATCACACATTATACATTTCTTCATGCATTGGTTACAAAATTAAATATGCGAGTGAGAGACAGGAGCCCAAACTACGTAATCCTGTGTGAAATCCTTCCTCTCAGAAGTATTTAGATAATACGTAAAAATACTAAAAGGTACTAAAAAAAAAGGTGTGGGGAGGAGTCCATTCTCCTTTCCGTACCACTCCCCCCTACTTACCACAATCTTTTTCTAAATTTTTACCTTGATAGGTACCAACCTACCTACCCAGGGCTCTCGCGCGAAAGAGCACAATCGGGATATTGACACCAAGCTAATGATCGACTAGATATTTATCTTGCGAAAGGTCTATGAAGCTATGAATGCTGACTCCCGGGCGAAGGGAGGAAGATAAACTAACCCAGCAAAGAAAACCCTTATGAGGAAAACTAGGCAAGCAAACCCTAGCGGAAGCCGGGGTTGACCATTACATAGAATTATGACACTTGCCTCTTCCTGGTATATAAAATTCTCGAACTCAAAATCCTTCGGGGAACTGCTTGCCAAGCGGCTAATTCTCCCTTGATAATTTCTCCGTGACATTGCCATATTCATATATAAAATAAATTTCCAAAAAGCGAAAATGTCAAGCCTACTTCGTACGAGTACAAAACTTTATTTCTCAAAATTATGCTACAATGATATTGCTCACTAATAACTTATACTGATAAACATAATTATAAATAAATTAGAAATAATTTTTAATTGAATTTTAAATATTAGGTAAGTATTAATAATTCGTTGCTTATTAAAATTAATTCGAAATTCTTAACAAAATTATAACCATTCTCAAACAATAACGTTCTCAAATTGACTGACAAAGAGCAGAGACTTATAAGAAGGTAGTAAATAACCATAAATTCCAAACATTGTAATTATAACTCTAGCAAAAAACTCCACACTCTTCCAAAAAATTTCTAGATTTGTTTGCACTCTACGGAACTGAAATGACAAGCAGTCAGACGTCATCGTCAAAGGATACATTGAAATGTATAAAATGTTTTATAGAATTTATATTAATCAGCAACCAATCAATAATATTTTAATTTTAGATAAATTTAATTTTATATTCACGTTTATGGAAGGTGAAAAACCATATTTTTATAGTTGAATAGAAGGTGGTTGTGCTGTTCTTTCAGTTTTTACAAGTATATAACTTTATAATTTGCAAGTATATAAGTATATCGCAATGTCGAGGAGAACCTTAAATGGGAGGATGAGCCGTTTGGCCAGCAGCTCACCCAAGGACTTTGAGTTCGAGTGTTTCATTTTTCAGGACGAGGCAAGTGCTTACTTTTCTAACATTTGAAAGATAAGTGGTTCTACATTTTTGTTCGTGCGACCTAAATGTATGAATCGTCAATGTTATGGACGACAGTTACCGCTTACCATCACGTAGGCTTGCGTAGAATAAACAGAACTTTAACTCGATGTCCGCTCGGCCGACCCACATACGCTAATACTGATAATGATTATAATATTTCAGAACCCATACCCGTTCTGGTGGAGTCAGAAACGCTTGTGGAGTTGGTTCCGGGCCATACCCCATAACACATTCTGGAACGGCCTGATATGTGTACAAGTATTGATCGGAATCGTCTTCATGATGCTCGATATCAAACGACATTCGATTGCACTTGTTATATTGATACTTGACACCTTGTACAACGTACTCTACGGTCTGCATATTCTCGCTATGATATACGAGTATAGACAGTCTGAGTTCATTAAGAAGACCGTCGTTAAGAAAGGTTTGTATTTAATACTTTATGGCAAGAGCCTCGTAGGATTGTCTTGTTTATGTGCAGCCTTCGATGGTAAGGCCACGTCTTCTGCAGTCACGCAAGTTACGCCGTAACAACCACTGCACTTTATTTCGTCTACACAGAAAAAGCGTCATGACAGTAATTGTAAGTGTCCATTAGGGTTGTGACGTCAAATCAGCAGCGTCAATCAGATCATGTCTGCCCGTGCACAAGCAGACCAGTGAGCCACCTAAATGTCTATTATTACTACAAAGTCGAATTTTTGTTGCACACGATTACGTAGGAAAATCTACTCTTGACTCACTCACTCAGTTGACTCAGCGACCCGAAGTGGAGTGACCTCCGATGTAACAGAAATTCCAACCTCTTCCTATCCTGCGCAATCAATCCGCCATGTGCCTATTTTCTGTCCGATTGGTCATCTTGGCTGTGTCATCAGTTGTGCTCTCGCACGCGTTAGCCCATTGTCCGCCTTGACTATAATCCAGGATTTGGCAATTACAATGGGGCGACTGCCATCTGTGTGGTATCGCTGTGTGGTGTCCGGCCGAGTAGAATAGCACCAACCCCTTACACTCGTGGGTGTCGTACAAGGCGACTAATGTTTTCGAGGCAATAGATCAAGAGTCTCCGTAGTCTGAAAAATGGGCAGCAGCATTTTCCATTATTATATTTAAACACTGCGATTTCCAACCCGTCTGCCAAGCGTGGAGATTATGGCAATAACCTCCTCTTTCGTGAGGGAGGCCCTAAGTCCTGCAGTGGACTGTTACGGGCTGTGATGATGACTGCCATCTTCTGACCTTCGTCACCCTGGTAACAGGGGAACAGGACCAGATTGGGTCAAGGTTACACATTCTGTCGCTTGAATGTGCAGATTTAGATAAGAGGATCTGTTAGTGTTTAACTAATGTATGTGAACTCAGAAACAGAAGTACAATGCGGCACAGCTGTTCGAACCCGATGCCTCGGGGTACGAGTTGAACTCCGTAACCACCATTAGGCTACCGCTCTCATTGTCGCTCGATTTTCTGTCTGATATAATATATTATTTTTTACATAAGACATGACAGGCATTTGACCGCCATCTAACCTGTTGATAAGTGACGATGCCGCCGAAGATTTAGCATACCCTTCTTGGAACAGTCTATTCACTCTAGCCTTGAAGGTTTCCAGATTATATTGATCAGGGAACACACTCGCGGGCAACGCGAATTCTTTAGCCGTACGCATTATGAAAGTCGAGCCAAAGCGGCTCTTGCGGTTAGCTGGAAGACCCACGACGTAATGATGATTATATTATGCATTAAACTACCCCTCAGTATATCTTGTCCAATTCAGGGGTTCCGTTGCCCGCAAAATATACTCGTGGTATATTGAGATCTAGACGTATGGGATGACTACGGTCCTTTAATACTTACTGGATTCCACACAACCATCTTCAATAATGAAATTAAAATGTTTGCAAAGTCACCGAAATAAGGATTTATGTATTTGTATTCACGCTTTTTCCTCACGCTTCGTTTTACAGTGAAATTGCTGGTAGACTTTTTAACATACGCTCATTACGCTGCATCGTGGATCTGGGGGTCTTCAACACCAGTTTTTTTATTCAGATTAGCATGCTATTATGTGAGACTACATAGACCTCTCCAGTACATATGTGAGTTTTAAGCTTTATATGTACTTTTTGATAGCCCCCATTTGCATTTTCTTTGAAAAGTCTAACCCAAGGCTGGCCATCAATTTTCTAGGTAACCAAATTTTCTTAGCCTGCAAAAATTCTATAGAAAGTAAAGAAAGAAAATAAGAAATGTGTATTATTTTCTTTAATATTTGTTTGTAGGTACTTTATACAACATACAGATTAAAACCTTTCGATATCTTTCCGCTCAATGAATGTAAATTGTGAAAGAGGTTTGTTGATAGTAATTATAAATTTGATGTCGATAATAAAATAAAATCTGCAATGTGTTTTGTAGTGAGAGCTCAGAGGTATTTCTCAGCAAGGGAAGCAATCTTGCAAGTGTGGAAAAATTTTCGTTTTTGTTTCTCTCTAAGTTTGAAGTTTAAGAAATAAGTTTAACTTCCCACTGAAACTACTGACCCGGTTGAACACGGTCGGAAGGGAACAATCTTTTCCTTGGACTTAATGTTTAGGACATTAGGGTACTTCATAGTGTTAACTAAAAATGCAAGCTCACAGAGCCTTCATGTATTTTCGAGCAGAGCCCCTTGAGCTGTTGCCGTCTCAACACTTTAAAGTGATCGCCAGATGAGAGCCGGCCGAGTTTTCGTGTGTTACCACACTCCATTATGTTGGAGGATCCACATGTTGGCCAAAACTCCACGAGACTTGGCCAATACGAGAATGTAGAGGGAGTATTGGCCTATATTCGTGAAGTCTCTTGCATGTTGACCATGTTTCGTTTGTTCACCATAGACCAGACGCCTTTCTTTGGTATAATGTTGAACAATAATCTAAATCTATTAATCCTAATCAAAATGGTCCAAAATTGTGCAACACTAAATAGACAAACGTGCTAATCAAAAGACTTGCTGAAAAACATTCATGTATCGATAAAATACCTAGACTTTTTTATGCCTATCACATCCCTGCTAGACAATTATGTAGAAGGCCGATCAAAATCTCAGCGAATGTTTTGCCAAAAGTTTGGGCCAACTTGTGGAGTCCCCTTGATTGGCCAGCCGGCCGATCGAAGCACATTGGCAGGTCACTTCGCGGCCTGCGGGCCTGTGTTTAGCTGGCTTAAGGCTAAGGCTATTTGCATCGTCATCTTCCTCTTCCATAATTAAACAAGCCTATATCGTTTCAGGGACGCTCAATGAATTTAACATGAAGGGCAGGTTACTGGCCACCACACTCGTACACTGTTATATCTTAGCAGTGACACGGTTGACTTTCACCATGGTTATAATGTTCTACGGTTTGGTAAGCCTTCGGTATTGTGACATAATACTGTACGTAATTACGAATGGTTCCTTATTCGCCGCTGTCAAAACTCGTCAGAGTCCGAACTTTGTCGGATTCTGAGCTCGCCGGATTTCAATAAGTAAAAGCGACTCATAAGCGAGAGGTACCAGGTTCGAATCTCAATGTCGCTATGTATGCATGTACCAATTTCTGTTTTCTGAGTTGTATGCATGTACTTGAGATGAACACTAAGCGATGCTCTTCCGGTGAGGGAAAATATCGTGATAAAACCTGCATATTTAGGCGACTGAAAATGTAACCATGATCGAATCTGGTCAGGATCCCCTGTTAACAGGATCACGGAGTCAGATGGCAGTCGGTCCACTATGATTACCTGATCTGCCAAATCCTGGATCATGGTCAAGGCGGACCCCGAGCTCTCGAGCACGAGAACACATCCGGGACATTAACGCCAAGATGACCACCGTACCTACATACACACTCAAGCCCGTATCCCATAGGGGTAGACATTATGTATAGCATTATTGCTAGAATTACGGTGTACCAGCCTAGGAGACCTGGAGCTAGGAGCCTGGGAGATTTTCAGACAGCTACTTCAAAAAGTAAAATGACTAGATGGGGATGGGCGGCTTAGACAGGATTCTCAAGTATTGAATTTGGTAACCGAAGTTACTCGGAAAGTATACTAGTTTTAGTACCTTTTCTGAAAGAGAGCGCAAAATGTCTACATTTTTAAACATCTAAAGGTCCCGTTTCAATTTATTATTGAGAATCGTGTCTAATCTATTACAATTGTTTGAACTATTTTTTGTTTTTAATCTGTTCTCGGAAAATCTCCCATTGACTTGAATGAATTAATTGTATACACAGCAAACGGGGTTCATATCACTTTCCGGTGACTATATGAACGAATACACGGCGGACATGAAAAGCACTGAATTGTTAAAATCGCGCGCGGGGCGATTCTTCTACTTTTATTACATCATCAACAAGATATTCATACCAATCGGGTAAGCTTTAATAAGCCGTATTTGTAATAAATTTTTTAAATTACAAATACGTTTCAATATGTACATTAGTTGAACAACCGATGCTCTTACGATGAGAGAAAACATCGTGATGAAACCTGCACATTGAGGCCGCTTAATTTGTAACCATTATCAAATCTGGCCAGGTTCCCCTGTTAACAGGGTCACGGAGGTCATGGCAATTAGACCCCGGGCTCTCATGCCGGCTAGCTTAACCGGCTAGCTTATGCCGGTTAAGCTAGCCGAGATGACCATCAATCTAGTCAGGTCGACTCAGATTGGTAATTTGTTGAGTAACTACTTTGAAAATAATTGCTATATGCCTTCAAGCCGTGCGATGTCCGACAAAGTAGATATGCACCAACCTTACGAATATAAGCTTAATGTAAGACTAATGTCTTAGAGACTGACCACTCGACTCGCTAGAACTTCTACAGACCAGAAAATGGGCAGCAGCTATTTCTGTTGCATCGCCAACTGTGTCTAACAGGCGTGGGTTGTTCATATCCTCGATTAATGTGTAGGAGGCTCAAGTCCAGCAGTGGACTATCTTGACTGTTGATAATGATGATGTTTGTCTGAAAAACCGCAGACGGTGCGTTTGATGTACGTTGGTATTTTTTGGTCTCCAGCCCAGACTTATGGCCGGAGAACAACGCGGAGCGTCTGATATTCGTGATGGTTACGGTGACCGGCACAATGCTCGTAAGCGGAGCTGCAGTTGCGTCCCTGGCTCTCGTCATCGCACTCTACATGAGGCCCGAAGAGAGCTTCAAGGCCAGATTCCAGTTAATCAAGGATGAAATGGTGCGTTTGATGTGTGTAAGGTCTTAAGGTGGGTGTCGAGTCAAGCAACCGCGACGCGATAAAATGGTTTTGAGTAAACAATCTTTAAATCAACACACAAAACGTAAACAAATAAAATACGTTGACCTGTGAAACGTAGTTGTAGTGTGATGAAGTACCTAATGTGAAATCAATGGGGGATTTTCATTACAGCTACTTTAAAAAGTAGCACTGCTTAGACAGAATTCTCAAGTATCGAATTTGGTAACCAATGTTATTCGGAAAGGTGTTTCGTAAAAAGATACTTAGTTTAAGTACCTTTTTTGAGAAGAAAGCGCAAAATGTGTACATTTCTGTCATTTTGATTGTTTTTTAAGAATCGTGTCTAATCAACGCCATCTATTATAATTATTAGAACTATTTTTACAGTGGAGAGACTGCCAGCTGACCTCCGTGACCCTGTTTACAGGAAAACCTGACCAGATTGGATCCTGGCTACATATTCAGTCGCATGAATGTGCAGGTTTCATCAGAATGTTTTACCTCACCGTAAGAGCAGGTTAGTGTTCAGTTAATGTACATAACTCAGAAAAGAATCATTGGTACATAATGGAGGACCCATGGCCACCGACGATCTGTCTGTCAGGCGTCTGTCGGGAACTTATGGCATTATTATTATTATATTATATTAGTTTGAATCTTCCCATTGCAGGATAAAGGCTTCCCCCCGATTCTTCCACTCTTCGCGATCAAGTGCCAACTGCTTCGGGCCTTCAAAAGTGATTGGAACACTATTAGCATACGTTGTATAAATTCGTTGGTTCAGGTTTCGACAAAGATGCCAATGGAGTTGCGTCGTAAAGTGGAGACCTTCTACCGCATGTATTGGATCAAACAGAAGGCGGTCTCAGTGACACAGTTGCTGCCAATCTTCCCCCCCACTGTGCCTGCTAGCATTTACACAGATATATACTTCGAAGCACATCAAAAGGTGGTATACCTCCTGGTCTGCGGGGCTATTGGCTAACTCAGTTGACAACTGTATTTGACACTAGATAATTCTACACCACGTCATCTACGTTGAAAACTGGCAATAGCGTCTACCAAATTAGAGTAGTGTCAGAGTTTTTTATGTCAAATTCAGTTGTCCACTGAGATAGCCCTGCGGGGCTATTGGCTAACTCAGTTGACAACTGTATTTGACACTAGATAATTCTACACCACGTCATCTACGTTGAAAACTGGCAATAGCGTCTACCAAATTAGATTTTTTTTTTTTTTTTTTTTTTGCCCAACGCAAAGGAAATGGGCACCCTTCGGTAATGCGGTTGGAAGGGAGGAGGTGAACTCTCATGAGTATCCCAGCCGGCCGGCCGGACTGGTTATGCACGACTCGCCAAAAGAACCTAGGCGCATACGTACTAAACACCCCCTGGAAGCACCTGTAGCCATAAGGGCCTTTCAGGTTTCATCGGATGCTACACCCCGTAGGGACGGGGAGCGCTCAACGTCACTCCTTACGGAGCATACGCTGGAGAATTTATAGCGAGACCCCAGAAGGGGGTCCCGCTGCCGTGGATTGCGATTGGGGGCCTACGGGGGCCGCTGAAACGGCATGGGGGGGCTCTGTTGAGTCGTCCTGAGCCTCCAGGAGGAGGTTCAGGGCGCTCGACAGTTCGTCGGGGGGATCCGCGAGGACGTGTCTCGGTCTCCGTACCACGTGGCCGGAGACCGGGCGGGGAGCGTAGGCTGCTGCCTCTCGCACGAGCGGGTTGGGGTGCTCCTCCGCGGCCTTGAAAAAGGTCTCGGAGAGCGTTCTAAGAAACTGCTGCAGGGTAGGCAGGTCCATGTCACGGTGTAGGTCCGCATTGCGGACGTACCATGGAGCCGCCGTTGCCCTACGGCAGAAGATGTTCTGCACAATTTGCAGTTTCTTAGTGACGTGGGAGCTCGCGTGAGCGAAGACGGGGGAGGCGTATGTCAACACCGGTCGAACGCACACCTTGTAGAGGGTTCGCTTGTTCCTGAGGGACATTTTACTGAATCGACCCAACATACTGTTGAGGCGACCCAGGTAGAAACGGGCGGTGCGGCACACTCTTTCGACATGGGGCCGGAAAGTGAGCCTTTTGTCAAGCGTGACGCCTAGATATTTTACAGCGCGCTGCCAGGGAACTAGTTTCCCTTGCATGCGGAGGGGAGGGGGGTCGCTGTCACCCCGTCTGCGCTTAACATCGAAGCAAACCGCGGAGCTCTTCTCCGGATTCACTTCGATGCGCCACAGTTTGAACCAAGCTTCGAGCTTGTTCACCGCCTTTTGGAGCTTTGCCATGGGTGGCCTTCGCCCTTTGGCGTAGATTGCCGTGTCGTCGGCGAAAAGGGACAGTTGCACCCCGTTGTCGGGGACGGGAATATCGTTCGTGTACGATATATAGAGTAGGGGAGAGAGTACAGAGCCTTGCGGGACGCCGGCCTTCAGTTGACGTGGGGAAGACAAAGTACCTTCGTGTCTGAACCGAAAGGTACGGTGTTTTAAATAGGACGCTACTAATCGGACGAGTCGATCGGAGAGACCAAGCTTGTATAGCTTGTAAACAAGGCCTTCGTGCCAGACTTTGTCGAAGGCCTTGGCGACGTCGTAGAAGACTGCGACCGTCTTTTCTCTCTTTGGGTAGAATCCATTGAGGATGTATTCTACTATACGATGGACTTGTCTGGGGCAATTGTGTTTGGGACGAAAGCCGAATTGATGGGGAATAAGAACATCGTCTTTGAAGAGATGTTCTTTCATTCGAGAGAGCACTACTCTCTCGAATAACTTCCCTAGTGCCTTGAGGAGGCTTATCGGGCGGTGGGATGACGCTACATTTAACGGCTTTCCCGGTTTGGGAATGCCTATGACTATGGCTTCTTTCCACGCGGTCGGAAAGTGGCAATGGTCAAAGCAAGCATTAAAAATGATCGCTAACAAAGTAAGCACCTGCTCGGGGAGGTACTTAAGCGCTTGGTTGGAAATTCCATCCGCGCCCGGCGCTTTGTTAGATTTGAGACCCTTGATGAAGGAGTGGATCTCGTCGGGGGACACTGTGACAGGGTCCGTGGTGGGAGGGAGCGAGGTCTTTTGACGGACTTCGTCTTCCACCGCACGCACGTGACCGGGGTCGCACTCCATGGTGCTAGGGGAGCATTGTGAAGCAATGCTATCTGCAAAGCATTCGGCTTTCTCGGTGTCCGCAAACGCAATTGTGCCGTCTGGGCGGACAAGAGGAGGGATGGAGACTCTGGCGTCTGTACGAAGGGCTTTCGCCACTTTGTAGTACGCTTGATGGGACGGGGAAATCGTCTGCATGAGGTCCCCCCATTGGGAGTTCCTCATTTCGTCGAGACGTGCTCGCACTGCCCGCTGAAGTCGGTTCGCAGTGCGTCTGTACTCTGGGGTCGGATAGAGTGCGGCCCTCCGGAGGGCTGCGTTTTTGGCTTTGATCAGGTTTCGAACTTCGAGTGGGAGTCCCTGCCGATTAACGACAGGGGCCACCACTTCGTTGTCCTTCAACGCTGACCGAATGTGGGACGTTAACGAGGTTACCGCAGCGTCGATTTTATCCGGACTATCGAAGTAGTCGGATGAAAAAGCGAGCGGCGAGTCGGGCGCGTCCATGACGGCCGCCATGGACTCTTTGAATCCTTCCCACTTCGTGAAAGTTCGCGGCAGTGGGGGAGAGATAGGGGTGGGGGAGCCTAGTACTAGGGAGACTGGACGGTGGTCGGAGCCTAAGTCGTCGAGGGTGTCGATCGACCGGAGGGTGAGCGACACGCCCTTCACTAGCGCAAAGTCCAGTACATCGGGACGGTGATCCACTCTGTCTGGGTAGTGGGTAGGGGAGAGGGGGCAATACACGTCTAGGTCGAGAGACCGAACGATGTCCATTAAGTGGACACCGCTCGTGTTGGTGGAGGAACACGTCCAGTCGGTATGTTTGGAGTTGAAATCTCCGAACATAATAACAGAGTCGCCTAGAGAGAGAAGCGCTTCGAAGTCGCTTTTGAGTGGCAGGGAGCCGGCGGGGATGTAGACAGAGGCTATGATCAGGGACGGATGTCCTGTCATGCCTAGCTGCACTACGGAGGCCTCCATACTCGAGAGAGTTGGAGTTGGAAGAGGGGAGCAATGAAGCGATCTCTTGTAGTAAATGGCAGTTCCTCCACCACGCGATGACGCGGTGGGGGACCTGTCATCCCTGACAAGGGAGAAGCCGGGGATCGAAATACCCTTCTGGATCGAAGGCTTGAGCCAAGTCTCCTGAAGGAGAAGTAGGTCGAGCTCCCTGCTCCTAACGAACGTCCTAAGTTCGGAGATGTTTGTGCGTAGACTGCGCACATTAAAAGAAACAAGCGAAACCCCACCCGGCCTCATGCGACCGGTGCCGACACTGGCGGGAGTGGGGGGTGTGGCGTGAAGCGCCTGGGGCATTACTTTAGGGCCTGGACGAGGGAGTAATGCTCGACAAGTGCGTCTAAACGCTCGAGCTGGGTGGAGGCGTTACGCAGTTTGCGTGCCAGGACGGGGATCTCGTCAATGTTGACGGACGCAAGAATGGAGGATATGTAATGCATATCCTCCGCCAAAGAAGAGGGCGGGGGTTGGTGGCTGATGGCCTTGGGGGGGGAGGTGGTGGGGGGAGCCTTCGGCCCCGGGGCCTTGGGCGGGCCCCAAGCTGCGGCTGGAGCCGCGCTCGGGGGAGGCCCTTTGGCCTTGAGGGGGGGATAGTGGGCCACTGTCGCTGAAGGCGGCGGCGGCCTTGCACCTTTGCCCTTAGCGGGCTTCGGCGCAGAGGGATTTGCACCTTTGCCCTTAGTGGGCTTTGGCGCGGAAGTGTGGCCAGATTGGCCACAATTGCAACAGAAGGGAGGGGTGGTGGAGTCGCGCGTACGCGCGCACTCCTTGGCAGTGTGGCCTTCGCCACACTTGACACAGCGCGGCGGGGCCGAGCAGTTGGCCGACGCGTGGCCATAAAATTGGCAGCGGTGGCACTGCCCTGGGGAACCGCGTTTATGCGGGGCCTCGACTTTGATTCCGGAGAGCCCACAGACCGTGAAGCCTCCCCGGAATATAGTCCTGGCACCGGTGGTGTTGGAAAGCACCACCAGCGCCATGGGAAATTGTTTGCCGGACCGGCTGTACATCTTGTGTACAGCCTCGGCGGGGAAATCTTTGGACTTGAGGTCCATGAGAATGGCCTCATTGGAAAGCTCGTGCGGCACTCCACGGAGTACCGCACGCACCTTACGCTCCTCAGGGAGGGCGTAGGTGTGGTAACCTATTTTATTGTGGGCTAGGAGCCTAGTAAGGCTCCTGAAGTCGTCGATCGACTCGACGTCAATCTTAACGGCTATACCCGTGTTTGAGGCACGGGTATAGCGGACGCGCTGTTCCGCGCAGAGACGGGAGACTAGCTCCCACTTGGACTTTTCCCTAAGGAAAACAGGGGGCGGGGGCTTGGCTTTAGACGGGGCAGGGGGGGCAAAACGCGCTACTGGCTTAGGGCCAGACGGCGCGGTCTCGCGAGCGGCAGCAGTCACGCTCGAGTCGGGGGACGCGGGGCTAGAGAGAACCGCGACCGCGACCGGGGCGGGCGCGGCGGCCTCGGACGAGGCCTCGGACACTGAGCGGGCGGCCCGCTTTCGGTGCCGCTTAGATTTAGCGACGAGCTCGAATCCGTCGAGCTCGGCCGCAGAGGGTGGGACGGGGGTGACGGAAAGAGTTCCCGTCACGGTGGTCGAGGACGAAGAGTCGTCACCGGACAGAGAAGCCGCCCTCTTGCGGGAGGGCGGCGCTGAGACCTGGGACACGGAGTCCTCAAACTCCATGTCCTCAGAGGGTTCGCGGGGGGCCTGAGGGGCACTCCCCACTGACGCCAGGTAACTACGGACGACGTAGTCATCCTGGCCAAGATTAGCTCGGAGGAGCAATTTCACCGCCTTAGCGGCGAATTCCTCCACCGAGACCGTCGCCATTGGAAGGCGAGAAGGGACGAGAATGTCGACGAGAGACGGAGAGACGCGGGGCGTCCTCCCTGCGCGAGGCAGGGGGGAGAGGGGAGAGGGGGTCGGTGGAGCGGCTATCCCTAATGGATATGCCGCTATCCGTCACCCTTGGGCAGGCCCAAGTGCAATGGGATCAGGACGTCCGGTTTCGCTAAGACCTGAGGGGCCTTAACAGCGCACCGGGGCAACGCTAGTTGGCTTAGTTGTCACCGTTAAGTATCCACCAACTCAACGCGGCAGAAACGCAGCTTTGTGTTACCAACGAATCGGTAACAAGAAACTACGTCTCTGAATGAACGTAACTATAATTCGTTACGCTCAGCGGGACGCGGGCTCGCAACGCGAAGTGAACGCGCGCGAAAACTTGCGAAATACGTAAGCAAAACGGAAGCGAGCTGGCAACGAGCGACGCGGGGGTGCGCTACGAAGCCAAAACGGATACTGCTTGCCACCAAATTAGAGTAGTGTCAGAGTTTTTTATGTCAAATTCAGTTGTCCACTGAGATAGCCCTGCGGGGCTATTGGCTAACTCAGTTGACAACTGTATTTGACACTAGATAATTCTACACCACGTCATCTACGTTGAAAACTGGCAATAGCGTCTACCAAATTAGAGTAGTGTCAGAGTTTTTTTATGTCAAATTCAGTTGTCCACTGAGATAGCCGATAGGCCCTCTGGTCTGCGGGGCTATTGGCTATCTTAGTGGATAACTGAATTTGACATATAATAATCTTACACTGCCCTAATTTGGTAGACGCTATAGCCAGTTGCCAACATAGATGACGTAGTGTAGAATTCTAATCTCAAATTCAGTTGTCAACTGAGTTAAACAATAGCCCCGCTGATTCTTTTTAGAGTCATAGAGTAGAGACCCGTGGAGGAGCATTGTATCGCAATTAGTTAGAAATAAATTCTTGCCAACAACTGAGGTATGGGAAGGGGAAAACGTACTGTGTTCCGAAAACTAAATCGTCGTTGTGCTCTAAAACGACATACATTGTTGTGTAAAGTGACTGATGACAAATTCAATAATGTAGCTTCACCGCAATGTACATCGAAATTGAAGTAGTTTCGTAAACATAACGTGTATTATAATGATCATTTATGACAAATTTAAAATCACTACGTATTACAAGAAAATGATCGCCCTAGATTGCAACCTCTTTTCTGTCTGTACTCTGAGGCGGTAACCTATGTACAGTCGAGGACAATGAAATTGGCCGTATTATTATTTTCCGACGTGTGGTTTGTCATTATTGTCATTATGCGATGTTTCTCTTAATAATACGAGCACAATACCCGCCGCAGGCTTGGTACTAGTGTTGCTGATGACCATAAGTGACGGTGTCCACTTTTTATTAGGTGGCCCGCTTGTTTGTTTGTCTGCCGCATGACATAAAAGAAGACAATGAAATTGCTTAACATTCAGATTCCTCTACTGTACATTGATATAAGCTTGTAGTCATCATCATCTTAGCGTGTTACTCGGTTTTTACGACGGTTGTACTCTCGCGCACGAGGGCCCGGTGTCCATCATGACCATGATCCAGGACTTGGCCGATCAAGTAATTACAGTGGAGCGACTGCGATCTGACCTGCTACCAGGGGAACCTGACCAGATTGGATCATGGTTACAATTCAGTCGCCTAAATTTGCAGGTTTCATTACGATGTTTTCCCTCACCGTAAGAACATCGGTTCGTATTCCACTAATGTACGTAACTGAAAAAAGAGTCATTGGTAAATGGCCGAAGCGAGATTCGAATCCGGTACCTCTCGCTTACGAGTCAGATACCGTAACCGCTCGGCCACCGACGCTCTATATAAGCTCGTAGTATAACTTAATAATACGCCATTTGCAAATTTGTTTTACAGAGTCTGATCCTCAGAGACCTCTCCTATCACTTCCTCTGGGAGATGTCTAAGGTCATGTCGACCATACACTACATTCCGGGAGACGCGATCATCAAACGCAACAGCAACAAATCAAACATTGTTTTCATCGCTTACGGAGATATCGAAGTAACGAATTTGATTATTTCATGTTGAACTATGCCAGTACCTCCGCGGAATGCAACAGATCTCAGTTACGTGATAGATAACGGTGGGTATAGCTAAGGAGTGTAACGCTTTGTCTGCTATTATGTTTCCCGAACATTTAAGGTAAGGATGCTTACACTACGAGAGCCCACAGTACCACCGTACACGCTGTGTATGAGCTGTGGTCGGAAAGAGAAAGACAAGTGACATAAGGATAAAACTCTACATTCCTTCCACGACCCGGTCAGTTACAGATCCACCTTCGACACTTTTTTTTTAACGGGCTTTGCCCCTCCATTCATTCCCACCGCTGCAACTCCTGTGTAGCCAGAATCTACAGCGGCGACCACACACAGCTCCTGAGTTTTGACACTCAGGCGCGCCCGAGGACAAGCTTATACTGTCTTGGAACCCGCAACAAATTCAATTAAGAAATAATAGGTTGAAGTAGGTTGAAGGACTTGACACTTGTCAACTTTGCTCAACTTGCAGCTACTGACAGCAGAGGACGACGAAACGCCGCTGCTGCGTATGACCCGCGGATCTGTCATCAGCTCCTCCGGTGGGTGCACTGTCCTCGCCTGCGTCCCGTCTTATGTGCAGATAAGAGCAGGTATTTGTCGTACACGAGATTATATCTACTCGTAGCAGTGGCGTAGCGTGCCCTTCGGGGGCCCCGTATCAATTATTATGTAAGGGCCCCCCTAGCAGATACCCCCAACTATGGGGAGGTGGGGGGGTACTAATGAGTACCTTAAATCCTAGTCTCAGCTGAAGTCAATAAATGGAGTAGCATAGCGAGCTCTACATTTGTGTGACAATAGTCTCTTAACAGTCAGGTTCACAGGGCTAGGAATTTTTGATATATTGGCCTTTGGCTTGGCTATATTAATACCTTGCGCGATTATAATTTATATTATTGAATGAGCGAGCGCAGCGAGCTCGAAATTTTTGTAATTTATCCATTAAAACCTTGCGCGATTTAAATAAAAAATTCCGTAAAATCAGCAATATGACGATAGCGCCGGGCTATCTCGAAATTTTTTACAAGATTATATAATAAAATCAACTTCAACAGCGTAAGAACTCGAAATTTCTTGATATTTTGGCTATCAAAACGTTCCATTATTAACTTGAAAACAGACAAATTCAAATATTGATTGCGTGTGAGCCAAGACGATTATGCGTGTGGGCGTGTGGGCCAAGGTATATTATGAACTAGGTCCAAATGACCCGTTTAAGAAAGAACGGAGTAAGGAGTTTCTTAAGCCTTTAGTGCTACCGATAGTGCTGAAAATATGAAATTTTCAATATGAGATCAAAATTGTTGCCATTTTTGCCATCTGATACGCGCACATTTTACCTAATGTTCAATGAAGTAATAAATGAGTGCGCGTGGAGGGCACTACGTTGTCTCGTTATTTTTCAATAAAAAAGATAAATATCTCTTAAACGAAAGGTGAATGAAAACGGATTGTATCTCTTGATTTCAATTGTCTTTTTGCGGAGGGGCCTCCGACCCTGATCTGAAATTCTATAAAATAATTATTTTTATCGGGAAATAGGGAAAGTTTAACTGAAATTATGGACAACTAGTTTTTGCTTACACACGTTTGGGGGCCCCTATGGCCCGGGGGCCCCGTATAATTGATACGGCAGATACGGCGGTAGCTACGCCCCTGACTCGTAGATCTCACTATCAACCCTATCATTAGCATTTTAATATCAACACCACTCACTAATACCGTTTCCCGGCAGCGACGTTCTGCATCGCGCACGTGCTGTCCGCGGCGGACATGTGGCGCGTCGCCGCCAAGTACGGGAAGCTGAACGGACAGACCTTCCTGATGCTGTCGGCTTTCGAGGTAAGTGCCATAGGGAGTTTAAACCTTGAAGAGCCTAATGGGTCTGACAAACCCAACAGGCACCCCAGGGGTTAAACTGTGCTCTCCGCGGCGGACATGTGACGCTGATGCTGTCGGCGTTTGAGGTAAGTGCCACGGGAAATGGTAGAACTTGGGGTACTTATCATCAGGCGTGATGGTAGTCAAATATCTGACAATGATTCAAATTAATAATTCAAAAAAATCAAAATCAAGACCGTGGAGTACCTAATTCTAAAATGTCATTCATAGAAATCGAGGGTCATGCCAAAAGAAATTATCTACTCGAAACTATCTTGTTATAGTGATAGGTTTGAAAATGGAACACTTATTAAAAATGATTATTTTTACAATTGTGCTACAGCACACGCATACGACATACCTATAGGTTTTTATAATGTTCAAGCTACTACGTGACAATTTAAGTTGTACTTAGTTCATGTATTTTTGTAATTTGCTCTTTGCTAGCATAAGTTGTTTATATGTGCATGAAGCATAAAATAAACTCTATTCTATTCTATTCTAAAAATGTTTATATTTTTCTGAAATAATTTTTATAACCCAATATTACCTTGAACCTATTTTAATATTTGAACCGTCCGCTTCCGGTGTTGGCAATGAACTTTTCATACCGAAAATCAAAATAGAAAACCGTTGAACTTGAGGCGAGCGGCAGAATGTTCAATTTTTTAATCTGTCACCATTTAACAAGCTTACACGATGGTGTACAATTTGCCAGTATCAAACAACCGGGTAAGGAGTTAAGGGACTAATTTTGGCATGACCCTCGGATAAAATATTTGTTGGTATTGTTTGCAGGAGCACATTAGTAAAGTGAGAAAGCACTATCACTGCCGGGAGAAACTACCAGTCAGGTAATAATACCTATTTCAGTTTATCTTGATTAATTTATTAATTTGTCATCATTCTTATGGATTGCTACGTTTGACTAATCCGAGATTTTGATGAAGAAGTTAAATGAGCTAGCGGGTTAACTGATAAACCAGGTGGTAGCACCCGCAACATCCGGGGAATCGTAGAGGTATTGAAAGAAAGAAAGAAAGAAAGAAATATTTGTGGTGGATGACCAAATTCTTCCGCTGCGGACCCTGACATTGCTCCTTTTGATAGACGATAGACTGTTCATGTCGAGGGAGCCGATGGGCACCCCGTGACGGTATATGATTATTCTTATTATAGAATAAGAAGAAGAATAAGAAATATTTATTTACACAAACAGAAACACCACAACACAAAAATTCGGAATACACGACATTTTGTAACACAGAAGAAAAGAAAAAGTACATAAATTATTAACAAAAATCACATAAAAGCAGAACCAAATAAAAGATAAGTGGTGTGTGTAAGTAGTCAGTAGTCAAGTAGTTCAGACAACTGAATTTGTAATCATGATCCAATCTGGTCAGGTTCCCTTGGTAACAGGGTCACGGAGGTCAGATGACAGTCGCTCCACTGTAATTACCTGATCGCCAAATCCTGGATCGTGAGCACAACCGGGACATTAACGCCAAGATGATGATGATAGCTGGTCTTTGAGAAAGGTGTAGGCGACACACTGAAGTAGCCAACGTCGCTCGCGGCAGAAAGCTTTATGTTAACCTCTCAACCAGGTGGTACGGATTGGGCTTTTAGTTGAGGCTGGTTATATTGGGCCCTTTAATTCTATAATATAAATTAGCACCCTACAATATACAAAGGAAAGAGGAGCGTTGGCGGCCTAATGGTGATGGGGCCCGACTCGTACCCCGAGGCACCAGCTTCGAACCCCAGTACCAGTTTTGAGCTCTGCTATTGGTCGAGCGACGTCCGTCGTACAACCAAGACCGTTGCCAATTAGGACAGCGCCTTACGGTAAAGGAAAACATCCTGATGAAACCTGTTGGCGATTGAAAATCATTTGGTCAGGTTCCCCAGTGAACAGGGTCACGGAGGTCAGGTGGCAGTCGGTCCTCTGTATTAACCTGATATGTCAAATTCTGAATTATGGACTAGACGGAATACGGGCCCTCAAGCGCAAGAGTACAACCGGGACATTAACGTCGATAAGAATACCAATATACAGGTGATTAAGTCACAGACTCTGCACAACTGAGCTTTGAAGCTATTACGTGATCCACAGATTCAAAAGCAGTATCCTGCAGTTCAAGCGCAACATTCTAGCGCTGAAAGAGGCTGTCGACTCCAATGGGATAAAACTCCTTCCGCGCCAAGACTACTTTCTACTGGTGGCCGGATGCTATATCATTAGGAATGTGAGTTGCTCTAATAAAAGTTTAGGAACATTATTATGCTTTTTTAAACAAATTTCCATGTAATGTATGTTGCGTCAGTGGCCTAATGGTTAACCGGTTGACCTCATAAGTGAAAGGTACCGCGTTCGAACCCCAGTGCCGCCATTAGCAATATTTTTTCTGAGCTCTTAAGGGGAATCCTCGCGAGGAATGCACGACAGGTATCCTATTAACAGGGTCGCAGAGCTCAGATAGCAATCGCTACACTGTAATTATCTGATCGGCTAGAAAGACTAGAAAGAACTGCTGACTAGAAAGACCTGAAAGACTTAGGGCTCAAGCGCTAGAGATTATACATGGTCTATACGTCATGTTAATCACAATATTTTCGCTATATGTGGCAGCAATGGAAGTCATATTATATCGTATTTCTGGTGTCCTCAGGTTACAGACTTAACACTGGCAGAAGAGTCGGACGACATCTGTCTGCGCCCCATGTTCCCCTGCATCTTCCAGCCTCAGTCCTCACTACTGTTTACCTGGAACCTCTTCGTCGCAATCCTTATTTTCATAGTTTGTTTGGTAAGGCAAAATTTAATTTCATTTAAGTAGGTACTGTAAACCCAGTTCTTCTTTACTTTATGTCCGCCTTTGTCGCGTACAAAGGCGGACATAAAGTAACACAGCTTTATCTTGCAGTCAACCAGTAACCGATTAATACAATTTATAAAGTTGAGCTCCAAGGACTGACCTGAAATACCTACATACTTGTTTTAATTTTTTTCAGATGTATCCATACAACATAGTATTTCTGCGTGACAGGAGCTTGTCATTCCGATTTTTCGATTATGTGGTCACCGTAATATACGTTCTTGACTTGTTTGTCATTCTCTCTGTGGGGAATGACATTGAGGAAGGTAAGTATTTTTGTTTTTATAATAAGGCGCCGCCCTAATTGGCAACAGTCGCGCCATGGTCGTACGACGGACGGCGCTCGACCAATAGGAGAGTTCAATTCCTCAATGTTACCATTACAAAACTGAATTGTTCTACAAACACTGAATCGTAAAGGCGAATGGGTATTGTATTTAACTGAATTCCCTTGGAGAAAGCAGATATATGAGGAAGTTAAATTGTTTTTTCTAAATAATATAAATGCTAAAGTTTGGGTGTATGTTTGTTACCTCTTCATGCTTAGGTGCGAATCATGAATGAACAGATTTGGAAAAAATTTGGTAGGCAGCTAGATTAGGTTCTGGAATAAGACATAGGCTATTCTATTTTAATAAAGTTATTATTATTAAAAGTAAATCATTATTAGAAACAATTTATGTAAGGTTCGAATATCTTTTTTTCCGTGCGTCATACGCTCTTAAGATGAATTAAACTATTAATATTAACAAGGGCAATAAAGTCTGACATAGTTTACAATGCTTGAATACCCATTCTCTTTTGTCATTTAATATTAAACTGTATTGTGCGTACTAAAACTCAAATCATAATAATATACCTTCATTCTCTCCCGAGACTGTTCAACTAGACTCAGGGTCCCCAAGCGGAAGACCTTGGTCAACCTCACGCCACTGCAATGAACTTGTAGCGACATCTATCGCTCCACTAGGGAAACTCAACGATACTCACATTACGAGTACACGAACACAAGGTTGGCAAGCATCCGCACATAGATGGCGCTAACAATCCTGCATCGCGCTAGAGAAATGTGCCAACTTCCACGGCATATATACAACTTCCGACGATCAACTGTCGGACCCTTGGTCCCCTGGTCACAACACCCGGCCAGGTGGGTAATTACCCTTTTCTACCATCTCCCAATCTTCGCTTGCCAACATTGGCGGCAACATTACCCTGCACCGCCAAAGTGGTGACCCCGACGTGATCCTTACGTCTTCCCTACCTGACTCCCGCACACAGCAGTCACAGCATTGACCATAGTCGGCACAACGCGTGCTTCCTGGTCGTTCACCTGCGGCATCTCACTGTCCCCACCCAGTCTCGACTCACCGCAGACTTGGGAACAGCATCGCTTCGGCACAGCTCACAAGCACAACCTCACGCCAGAGCTACGCCATTGCTCACCGCATCGCCAGACTGACTACGCTTCATACGTCAGCTTCAGCGTTTCTCGCTTCGGTATCGACCTCCAGTCTCCGGGGGGAGTACTGTAGCGACATCTATCGCTCCACTAGGGAAACTCAACGATACTCACATTACGAGTACACGAACACAAGGTTGGCAAGCATCCGCACATAGATGGCGCTAACAATCCTGCATCGCGCTAGAGAAATGTGCCAACTTCCACGGCATATATACAACTTCCGACGATCAACTGTCGGACCCTTGGTCCCCTGGTCACAACACCCGGCCAGGTGGGTAATTACCCTTTTCTACCATCTCCCAATCTTCGCTTGCCAACATTGGCGGCAACATTACCCTGCACCGCCAAAAACTCACCGCCAGTTAAGTGTTTCTCCTAAAACCATTGGCGGTTGACCACGGTCTTCTGGTTGAGTCCTAGCTATTGGACTTAAAATACCTTAAAAAAATTGGAATGGAGCTTTATTAGACAAGGGGTTTTCATTCGTGCAGGTGAGCCGATCACGTTTTTCCAGACGTCATCAAAACAAGTAACGAGTCCCGGGTTCCTCATCGATGTAATCGCCACGCTGCCTATTTTGAACTTTATCGGCAACGGAAGATTTACCAGCATGAACAAGCTGGCACGAGTAATGAAGGTTGGTCCGACCGATTTTTATTCCCGTCCGAAGCAAAAAGAACGGTATATATGTGGCTGTACATATGTGTTTATGTGAGTCTGCCTATGGTATAGTAGTTTCCGAACGAGCAAATAATCATATAAAATAAACAATATATGAGCAAATGCATAAAATAAATAAAAATGTCTCCCTGCAGACAGTCAGTCGACAGAGTACGAAACGAATGCATAAGAGGAACCTTGAAAGTGGCCCTAATTGGTAACCAAGTTAAAAGTAGCCGTTTATCATGGTTTGAGCATATGCGGAGAGAAGGAAATCATGTAACCAAAAAGGTATTAAATATGAATGTGGATGGATAAACTGGAAGAGAAAGATAAAGAAAAAATGAATGGATTGTGTGATGAGGGATATCAGTGAGCGAGAGGTGAGCGTGGAGATGACCGTGGAGAGAGATGAATGGAGAAAGAAAACGTACTGTGTCGACCCCAAATGAATAGAATAAGGTCAGGCAACGATGATGATGATGGATGACACAAGTCGCCATGTAATT
Source organism: Blastobasis lacticolella (assembly GCA_905147135.1). NCBI lineage: Eukaryota > Metazoa > Arthropoda > Insecta > Lepidoptera > Blastobasidae > Blastobasis > Blastobasis lacticolella. The sequence goes on from LR990043.1 coordinate 1,313,660, forward strand.
TGAAAAAGTATATAGTTTTTCGATTTCGAACATGTATTTACTTATAGGATATCAAACAGCAATTTTATTCTAAGCCATAATTACATACATTGTTATAAATTGGAAACAGTTTTTGCAACAAAACAAAACTAGACGAAACTGTTGGCAATAGTTGCAAACGCCGGTATCTTCCACCTTTATAATAAATACCATCAGTCCATGTCACAGCGTTGCTAATACCTTCACAGATGTTTACGATGCTGAAGGTTATGGAAGAAAAGTCGGTGCATTACAGCAAAGTATTCCGTTTCATGTCGTACTGTTTGCTTCTTTTTCTGACTTGCTATTTCGTTGCGTCAGTTCAACAAACAATCAATTGTTTTATGTAAGTATCTAGATAGTTACTTTACAATTAAATGAATCCCATGATTAAGTATTTTATTATTCAAAGGCTTGCAAAATTGAAAATCATTTATAATCAGTTACTTATCTTGACTTGTCAAGCAATCAATGTTTTTTTTTTGCAGTGACGGCCATTGCGTAGTAAGAAACTACACAAACATTCCACATTGGATGGAAGGTGAAATGGATGTTGAACACGTTGAAGAGCGTGTAGCTGTCAGGTTCTATGCCTGCATATCGCTGGTCACCATCACGTGTGAGTTCCCATTTATTTATTTAAGTAAGGGCCATCTGCAGAACACATATTGTTACATTATAAACGGTATACAACGTTGTTCTTATATGAGTTCCATATTTGTGACACACCATTCTCGTTCAGTGTGTTATTTAAAATAAAATAAGTAAAACAAAGAAAAGGAATTAGGTTTAAACTAAAAATTATACAGTATTAAGCAAAGCAACTTAAATTACAAAAAATCTTCATATATAATCGTAAATAACTGAAAATAAATACATAAACGAAAGAAATGGAAAAGAGGTCAATTTGTGAAGATTTTTGTTGAAATTCATTGTAGGACTGGCATATGCGGATGGGATTCCCATTGTCATTCATCATCATTATCTCAACCGCAGACGCCCACTGCTGGACATAGGACGCCCACTGCTGCATGCCCACGTCTTCCATATCCCTTACGACCTCCACGATTGGGCCGTCCCACGCTGCGATTGCTAGTACGTGGTCGGCACTCCACAACAGCCACTCCGCTCCATCAGCCATCGGTTCTGCAAGCTTTGATATCGAGCGATTTGATAACGTAGAGCGAACTTCTTGCCGCGTACGACCATTCTGTGGAATGAACGTCCTGCAGCGGTGCTCCCTAGGCAATACTTCAAGGAGCCTTCGAGAAACGAGTCTACCTTTCTCTCAGACCGGTAACGCATTCGCGATACCCCTAGTATTGCAAATGTTCATAGGCGGCGATGATCACTTACCATTAGGTGACCTGCTTGCTCGTTTGCATATGACAATAAAAACAGGAGATAATCCGTTTGATGGAAATTTGTAACGGTCGCACATAACATCTACGATTCATGCACTGGCCCGGCGCTCTAGACTTTTGCACACATGATAACTTTGAAATGTCAAACTGGGCTTGACGCAGCACCTGTTTATTTATTTTTTAACTCTAGATCGTTAATTTTATATGGGCTTTCAATTTTATCGTCATTCCCTTACGTTACACTTTTACCCGCCCAAAAAATTACATGGCATTCCCTCGCATCGTAACTTTAGCGTTGTGCCTTTGATGGACGAGTCTTTAAAGAAACTACCACACAAAATAGAATGTTCCAGCCAAAAACTTAACAGTAATTATTTTAATAGAAAGCTTCATTCGGAAATATTCTACATTCGTGCTACACGACAATCACTAAAGTTCGTCTTGAAGCTTGAAAATCTAGATTTCGATTGCATTAACAAAAAGCTAGATTTTCAGGTTTCAAGAAGAACTTTAGGGATTGTCGCATAGCTTACTGATTCTCCTAATGAATAACGTTTAGAACAATGTATGCTATTGAATTTACTTCCATAATTTTGTTTAAATTTTAGTACTTTTTGAATGGTCTGTGAATACTTACTTATTGCGCTGGCTCAGCGACCCAAAGTGGATCTTGGCCTCCGACACCAGAGATCGCCACCTCTTCCTGTCGTGCGCCATCTCCTGCCAATCGAGGATTCCTAGTGCGTGCAGATCTTTCAGGACTTCATCCATCCAGCGATATCTAGGTCGCCTGACCGGTCGACGTCCGCTCGGCCGACCTACTTGGGCCGTGAATGGTCTCTTTCTTTTTTCATCCCTCCTCACGTCATCCTTAACTCAATGTTTTTCACAGGTCTGAAAGGTTATATACTGGCCGATTCAACCCTCCGCACCATGATAGTGATCACACTCCTACTGGAGATTTGTTGTGCATTGCACATCTTCATCGAGGCGATGTATTCTGCTACCATAATGGTTAGCACGAGTATGAGGTATGCCATTTTTTTCTGCCCTTCTTCGTAGTATTTCCAATCCGATCAGATTCTCCTATAAAAATAGTCAAGGAAGTCACATGATACTCGCTCTACTGTAATTACCTGATCTGCGAAATCCAGGATAATGCTTATGCTGCGGATAGTGGTTAAGGTCTCGCGCGAGAGCATAATCTGAATATTGATACCAAGACTGTGATATGTGCAGCTCAGCACCAATCCCCTTAACTATGGGTGTTATAAAAGGCGATTAGTCTTAGAAGCTAACTATTTGGAACCACTTTAGATCGGAAAATGGGCAGCAGCTTGGCAATAGCATTATCTGTTGTGTATTTTTCACTACGATTTCAATAGCACACCAAGACTAAACTCTTGACGTCAGGCAGGAGTCATAAAACATGAAGCCAAAATAATTTGTCATGATGTGCTGACAAACCGAAGTAACAGGAACTCAAAAAGTATGTACTATGATGTAAAATATTTAGGAGCATCGTCCGGAATAATTCCGTCAATTATGACAATTCTAACGTATGAAATACTGCCTTTGCCATACAAATGTAAATGTAACATAATTAGCCGTGCTCAGTACGATCTTCCATACTTATAGGTATTATAATACTATACTGTCCTTGGCAGGGATGAGTACGAAGCATGCATTGAAAATGTGAAAAAGTTCCTAGTAAGGAACAATGTGGAGCCAGTACTCTGCCACCGCTTTATTCAATACCTGCAGCTGTGCTGGTATACCGACAAGGTGAATTTAAGACTTTGTTTTCTTTTTTATTTATTCTCCGTCCACGTTAACTTAAAGAAAGGTAGGCTTAGAAGAAATGGCATTGGCTTAATAACGTCTACGGTACTAGATCTATGATAATTATTTCAAATAAGTACCTTTACTTTATCCGTTTCTGAGAAAAACCGTCTTGATCGACGAACAACAAAGGCCAGATTCTGAGGATTTTGTTTTACCCCCTTTTTGCCTACCCCACCTGTGTGACAGAGGCGTAAGCTTTATGTATGTATGTAGATACGAAACCCTAATTACGCCTAGCTTTCTTATAATGCTTCTATCATAGGCCTACGCGATCACACATCAAAAGCGCAATATTTTGTTTGATCTGCCGCCGCATGTGTACCAAGAAATCATGGCAATCCAGCGCAACAAATATCTGCTCTGTCTGCCGTTCATGACTGTGAGTTTACATTTTTATTAGTACAAATTTACCATTCTACACAACGTCTAACACACCATCTAGATGCCTGGAAAACAACTAAAGTACGGGCATCACGACTTTTTCACCACTCCCGTGTAAGATGTGGAATGAGCTCCCTCCCAAAGTCTTTCCTCTGCACTACAACATGGGGTTCTTCAAAAGGCATGTCTACAGGTACCTCAAAGGCCGGCACCGCATCTGCTCCCCATAGTTTGCAGATGTCCTGGACGATGGTGGCCACTTTCAGTCAGGTAGACCTGTCCGTATGCCTCCGTCGGCAATAAAAACAAGTTCTGTTTTAACATTGAACAGTGTGTCTATTTATTATGTTTTATTTTAACAATGCATCATCATATTTGCACCAAGCGCCAAAGATCATTTAGCTCACTAGCATTGTCGTTTTTTCTTTAAAAAATGAAATAAAGGATTGGCCCTTTCAATACGCAGTTCGTCCACGCTACAGTGTTGAAGGAGGTGGCGGCCCAAATGACTCTATTCTACACCTCCCCCAACGAGATTCTATTGAACACTGGCGACATTATCAATGAGATCTACATTGTCAAGCGAGGAGTCTGTGAGGTAAAAACTAAAACCCTTAAACCTTTATACCGCATATATAAAGCATATAATACAACCTTTTTACTGCGCACAAGCAAGATGTGGAATGAGCACCACCTGTAATTTATAGGGTTCTTCAAAACGCATGTCTTAGGTTGCATATGTCCTGAACGACGGTGGTCGCTTTCCATTAAGTACACCGTCTGGATATTTGTCTCCCTAGCTAATACAAAAAAGAACCTAGAATTCAAATGACCTGTGGTTTTTCCTCTTCAATCTATTAATGCCACAACTGTTGAAGCACGTAATATTACCAGCATAATATACATAGGCACATGTATTATCTCGGTGAGGGTTATCATCATCATAATCTGAGCTGTCAACCCTACCTTCTGCCAGGGTCTGCTGTCCCATACATAATTATAATATCCATTTTTTATCTACATCATCCGGTCAACGGGGTCCTCAAGGTGCAAACCTGCGCAAGTGATCCTCTTTAATCTTAATATACCGGCAGTGTCTGGTTTGGTATCATCATCATGGGGACCAATGCTGTCCGCGTCCGTAGGCGAAACCCACTTTGGGCTTCATGACTCTAGATACCCTACACGTGGTCCCTGGGTAGTGCAAAATGGACAGCTCTCTCCGGTGGTAGGTTTCGGCCGTGGCTGGTAACCACCCTCCAGGCGAACGCGTCGTCAAGCGGCCCAGCCGTGTTTCGTTGCAGTGCCTGGAGTAGCCATCTAGGAGGACGGGTCTGGACAGTTGTGGTTGCTCTGCGTTACCGATTTATCTACTGCTCACCACTCTCGTACCGGGTGCCTGGCTTCGGAGGGCAGCAGGATCCGAAGCACGGTGCCGCCGCTGGCCGACCGTAGATAGTTGGGGGCCCAAGTAGCTGGTTAGCCACCAGTGAAAGGCTGCCCCGCCATCTTACGAAAAATCCCAGATTGCTCTACCTTGCCGGTTGGCGACCGGATGGGAGGGCCAGGTAGCCAATCTGGGGGGGTTCGGGCGTCCCCGCGGTCTCCGCGTCAGGCACCTTTCCCGTGCGGCAATGGTGAGCATGCTAGCTGGTTGGCGGAGCGTCACCTCGTCCAACTTCCGTCCTCCTAACCCATCCTTTTCACTCAAAATATGAAGCACAAAAAACAAAGGAGAAACGATACACAGCGGCTGCATGCCCTCCCACTCAAAGTGCACCTCACGAACATTCGAGGCCTGCACTCCAATCTCGATGCAGTCCACCATCACCTTGAGACTGAAAAACCGCAGCTGCTGTTCCTCACTGAGACGCAGATCAGATGTCCAGCTGACGCAGCGTACCTCAGCTACCCAGGGTATACTCTCGAGCATAGGTTCGTACCTCGTGCCGGAGTCTGTGTGTACGCCCGCGATGACATCTGTACTCGGCGTCTCAGGAGCTTTGAGGGGTCTGATTTCTCCATTTTGTGGCTTTTGGTGGATACAGGTCATGTGCAAATCCTGTATGCCTGCGTATATCGCTCGCACAGCGGGGATCAGGAGACAACTCGTTTTTGTGGCCATCTCATTGAAGTGGCGGATGAAGCGAGGGAACGTTACCCCGGGGCGCAGTTAGTTATCCTGGGAGATTTCAATGCCCACCACCAAGATTGGCTTTTTCCATACCAGGTGACTAATCATGCTGGGAGAGAGGTACGTAAACTAGCTCTGTCGCTAGATCTCACCCAGTTAGTAAGCTGTGCCACGAGGGTACCTGATGTCGACTCTCATACCGCTAATTGCTTAGACCTTCTGTTGACAACTGATCCAGACAGACACTCAGTTTTGGTTTCTGCACCACTGGGTACATCCGACCACTGTCTGGTGAAATCTGTATCAGTCTATTCCCCGCCGGAGCAAGCCCTTTGCCACCCCCGGCGGGTGTGGCGATACAAGTCAGCAGATTGGGATGAGATGCGTCACTTCTTTTCGTCCTATCCTTGGCGGGAGGCATGCTTCTCTTCGGGCGACCCGTCGAATTGTGCTGAAGCCGTTACCGCGGTTATACGGCAGGGTATGGAGTATTATATTCCGTATTCTGATGTAGCGATGAACGGCAAGTCTCGTCCATGGTTCAGTGCTGGGTGCCGTCGCGCTGAAGCGCTGAAGCAGGCGGCATACTCTGCCTGGGCTGAGGCTCGAGCTCATAAGTCTCCGGATACTCGCAAATTGAAGGGAGCCTTTAACCTTGCCGCCAAGTCTAGCAAAAGGACGCTACGCAGGGCTCGATTCGACCACATAAGCCGGATTGGCGCCAAACTGGCCTCTTACCCTCCTGGGAGTAAGGCGTTTTGGTCTTTGGCAAAAGCGGTTGAATCCAATTTTAGCCAATCCTCGTTACCACCGTTGCTGAAGCCAGACGGAACATTGGCACATGCTGCGGAGGAAAAAGCGAATTTACTTGCTTCTCATTTCGCGGCGAGTTCGCGTTTAGATACTGCAGGAAAAACTCCACCCGTCTCACCCCGCGCTGACTGCACTATGGCAGACGTGCGAATACATCAAAAAGAGATTTTAAAAATCCTGCAGAGTCTGGACGTGGACAAGGCTAGTGGACCTGATGGTATACCAGCGACGGTCTTGCGTAGATGTGCCCCTGAGTTGTCTCCTATTCTCACACGCCTGTTTCGTCTCTCACTAAAGACTGGTATTGTACCAAGGTCGTGGAAGCTTGCCAATGTGCAGCCCGTGCCTAAGAAGGGCAGCCGCGCAGACCCTGCCAACTACCGCCCTATTTCAGTCACCTCCATTCTCTGTAAGATTATGGAGCGTGCACTGAACAACAAACTCCTTGCGCATCTCGAAGGTAACGATCTCCTCAGCGATTACCAGTACGGATTCCGCCGTGGTCGGTCGACTGGGGACCTTCTGGTGTATGCCATTCATATATGGAGTGAGGCCATTGAGAAGCATGGCGAGGCCCTTGCTGTGTCGCTCGATATCTCCAAGGCCTTTGATAGGGTTTGGCAGGAAGCCCTACTAAGCAAGCTTCCCTCATTTGGCATTCCTGTTGGCTTTTGCACCTGGATTTCGGACTTTCTGAGTGGACGTTCAATCCGGGTAGTTCTCGATGGTTACTCGTCTGATCTTCAGGCTATCGACGCGGGAGTTCCTCAGGGGTCGGTTCTGTCCGCGACTCTTTTCTTGCTGCATATCAACGATCTTCTAGTACCCGGTACCCTTGGGTACGCTGACGACAGCACAGTAACGGATAGATATCTGTCAGAGGCAAAAGCTAACAGGGACGACATTCAGTCTTGTCGAGAGGCCATGGTTAGGCGTTTGAACGAAGCTCTCAAGGCAGTTTCCGACTGGGGCGAAGCCAATCTAGTGGCGTTCAACGCTACCAAAACACAGGCGTGTTTGTTTTCCGCCAAACGGAGTCCATTCCATCTAACTCCGGCTTTCCGGGATGTAGCTGTGGAAATTACCGACAATTTACAGCTCCTTGGTGTTGAGCTATCAACCAATCTTAACTTTGGACAGTACATCGAATCCAAAGCCAAGACTGCAGCCAAGAAACTTGGTATCCTCTCGAAGGTCAGGCGGTACTTCACTTCAAAGCAGTTGCTTCAATTATATCAAGCACAAGTTCGTTCATGCATGGAGTACTGCTGCCATCTCTGGGATGGATCAGCCAAATACCAACTGGCCGCTTTGGATTCGGTGGAAAAACGTGCAAAGAAGATAATTTGTGATCCGCAATTAATTGAGGCTAAGCTGCAGAGCCTCGAGCATCGGCGTAGGGTTGCGTGTCTATCGGTATTCTATAGGTTGCATTTCGGAGAGTGTGCGAAACAGTTGCACGACCTCATTCCGCCGGCCCCTTTCCGCCATCGGGAAACGCGATCCGGGCGAGCGCTTCATCCTTATGTCGTGGATCTTCCAGCTGCCCGCACGAGCCGCTTTGGTTCAACCTTTATAATGCGAACGGCTAAGGAATGGAACGCGTTGCCTGCGAGTGTGTTCCCTGATCACTATAATCTGGACGCCTTCAAGGCTAGAGTGAATAGGCTGTTCCTAGACAGGCATGCTCCATCTTCGACCGCATCGTCACTTACCACCAGGTGAGATAGCGGTCAAATGCCTGGATAGTCTAAAATTAAAAAAAAAAAAAAAAAAATCATCATCACAGCCCACAACAGTCCACTGCAGGACTCCGGGCCTCTCCCACGAAAGGGGAGGCTATTGCCATAATCTCCACGCTTGGCAGGCGGGTTGGAGATCGCAGTGTAAATACAACAACGGAAAACGCCGCTGCCCATTTTCCAGCCTTTCGGAGGATCTAGATCTTCTGCCTTGAAAACATTAGTCACCTTATACGACACCCACAGATTTCAAGCATATTCTCGGATTTTGCCTGTTTTCCATCGTCGTACGATTAAATCTGTAATATTTTTTATACAAATTAGCAAGCATTTGACCGCCATCTCACCTGGTGTTAAGCGACGATGAGACCGAAGATGGAGCATGCTTGTCTAGGAACAGCAAAACTTCACTCCTCGAAGGCATGATCAGTCAACGAGTTCTGATTGAAGAAAATAATACTGATTTTGTTACAGGTATTTGATCCTGATTTGAGACAGTCCTACGGGCTGCTCGGTGAAAAAGGATACTTCGGTCTCTTGGAGTGTCTATTGCGTAATTGATTTATTTACATTTATTTTAAAAATTCATTAACCGGCACAAAGAGTGTTCCTTGTGTTCCGGTTTGAAGGATAAGGTAGCCAACATAATTACAGGCAAGAGGTATATCATCTTAGCCTTCAAGTCAAGACGGTTCTGCATTTTCGTTGAATGAAACTTAAGTGCATGGTCGACAGGTACCGCATTCCATCAGATGGACTGTGCTCGTCTGTCACTAATCAGTATGAAAAATCATTACAATCGTATCTTTATCATGGTTATAATAACCGCGGCACATCTTTGTTTGATTTGTCGATACTTGTGTATCGACAAATCAAACATATTTAGGTTCTGGTCTAATTCATCATCATCATCAGAGCGGACACAGCCCGCTTGCTTACTCTTTTTTCCCTACTTCGTCTGCTCTTCGGCATTCTTGAGTCGTAAGCCGGTGCTGGCGAACCTCTTTAATCATCACAAGCTGCTGCACAAGCAATACTGCTATCCGTTTCAAACTAAACTCGCGTTCTTTACACATATTATTATATTAGACGGGACTTGGACGCGACGTACCAAAACAAATCTAAAAGGTACGTCGCGTCCAAGTCCCGTCTAATATAATAATATGTAATACTGCTATCCTATTGGACAGAATCAAGAGTTGCAAAATAATAGATCTATTCTAACCAAGTACAGGGCTTTATTTTGACATCAGAGTTTAAGTCTCAGTAGCGCCATCTTGAATCGCGAAAAACGTTACTGCAAAGTACATTACTTTAGAAAAAGACAAAATGAGTGTAGTTTTCCCTATTGGCAGCATTTTACAACAGTTCCTTAAGAAGAGTTTCCCCCGAGCGCGGTCCATACACACGTAGTTTGACGATATTTTCAATATTACGTTACCAAAGCCAATGAAATATTGCAGACGTGATCCAGAAACCAATATCTTCAGCTTGGTAGTTTATCAGATTTTCGTTAAAATATTATGTCGTTTCAAAGTTGCACGGGATTTGAAATTTGTACGGAAATCTTAAATTCCGTTTAACATTGAAACGATTTTAACAATAACCTGAAAAACCACAAGCATAAATGTTGATTTCTAGATCACGTCCACAAAACTTCATTGGCTTGGATATTGGAAATATTATCAAGTTACGTTTGTATGGAGCGCGATGGAGCACGCTCAGAGGAAACTAGCCTTACGACACTTTGAAACAGTGAAAGTTTCTTTGTGATCGCAGGATGTCCAGCATTCTTCACGGTGCGAGCTGTGACGCACGTGCAGATCTACTCCATCTCCAGGAAGGATCTGTTAAAAATCCTATTAATACCCAAGATAAAGGAAAGTTTAAAGTACGCCAGGGAACAGCCGGTAAGTGTTATTTGTCATGCTTTTAAAATAAAATCCGGGGAAGTAGGAGTCGGACTCGCACAGGAAGGGTTCCGAAGGTACATACTGACATATTATGTAAAAAGAACTGTGTTTTTCTAATGGTATATTCTTTTTATTGTAATTTCTTTTTTACTCTTTACTTTGTTTATTTTATTTTGAGGTGTTGTTTTTCTGTGCAATAAATGTATTCTATTCTATTCTATGTATAAGGCTTATTACACTTGGCTAAATTCAGTCATCTAAACTGGCTTCATCAGCAAACCGCATCCAAATCGGTCCATCCGTTCGAGAGCTACAATGCCACAGACAGCCACACAAAGCCACAGATACACAGATATACAAGCCAGACTTATAACACCACTCTTTTTTCGTCGGGGGTTAAAAAGCGTGAGAGCAAACTGGAATGTATTGCTCATTGAATAAGGTCAATTTTTGTGTCATCCGGTCCGGTTTGCTGATGAAGCCAGTTCAATCGAGATGGTTCTTAGCTTTGTTTCATTAAAATTTGTTCAGTAGCTTAGAAAATATTTGAGTATACTTGGTGGGGGGTCATGCGACTTTTCTGTCGGTTAGGTTATTGCTTCTAAATTTAGACCACTGAATTTAACTAAGTGCAATACGCCTTAACTACTTAACCTTAATGCACGGGCCCAACTGTAACAGTCTGACCCTTAGGCTAAAATATTTCACGCGAAAAATATCCCACAAATATGTACTTCGAGTTCGGAAGTCGATACCTTTTCTTAAATAGATTATAGGTTTAAGTTAAAATTAAACGGTTTAACGGTTTCGTTCAAAACTGATCGCCAGTGCTGCTAGAGTTTCGAAATGATATTATTCGTAAATATTTTGTTAATTGGAGTCCATCGAGAGCGAATCTTTCTAAATTGAAACCAACGCCACCTGTAGAATTTATGACGAAGTTTTACAATATTACGTTAGCAGCGTCATGTAACAGATTGACCCCTAGGCCAAATTATTTCATGCGAAAAATATTCTACAATTACGAACTTCGAATTTGGGAGATGATACCTTTTTTTAAATAGATTATAGGATCAAGTTATAATTAACCGGCTTTGTTCAAAACTGATCGATCACTGACGAGTTGCGAGAGATTCGTAATTATTTTGTTAGTTGGTGTCCATAGGGCGAATCTTTCATATCTATTCCGCAACTAACGCCATCTGTAGATTTCGATAGATACGATTTGACGAGGTCGCTCAAATATCACGTTAACAACGTCATCTATGTGCGGAGTATGGTAACTGTTATACAGTTCTCTCATGTTTGAAACGTGTTTATCTATTATTTGAGTGTTCTAAAATTACCTTTGTTTTAATACTTATAGGTTTAAATATTTATAGGGTTGTTGAAATCAAAAGAAATCATGTCAATGTGTATGGCTGTATGAATATAATTTGTGGCCACAAAGCTTAGAGAAAGAAAAAAAGTAAGCATGAGGCCTACCTCCTAAGGTGGGGTGGATTGATAGGCAAGGTCGAGTCGACACGAACCGTCGGGTTCCGTAGCTGTCTTTCACTATCCATAATTTAAAAGACGAGTAGTTTATGCTGTATTTAAAACATATTTTATGACAGTAATTGCATCTAATTTCGATGTCATTCAATAGGTACCGATTAAAGGAATGACTGGTTATCAAATGGGTACGTCGCGAGTAAGATTTGTTGATTGAGGGGTTTTCATGTTTCGCTGAAGGAACCCTGCAGGGTGGCGTGATCGCTGTGTTGTTTTTGTTCTCGAAAGATCGACAGATTTTTGGAATCGATATATAAGGGAGTGGAAGGTTCGATGGGGGCTTTTTTCTGTTCAACAGTCGACGAAGGCGGAAGTCCGGGCTTCTACTCGATACATTTGGGGATTTTCCACTCAAGCTTTAGCTTTGAGGCAGTAGAAGACGAGAAAGAAGAACAATCGGGGTTATTTTATAACGGGTCTTTGAGTTAGATTCAGTGAAGTACAAAACCAGGTATGTTAGTGTTCTAGAACAGTGATGAATAATACTAATTGTTTGTTTTTGTTTCAGGGACCCCTTGGCAAGGCATTGCACACTGCCCTTGCTTATGCTTTCAGGTCCTACTAAGGTTGAAGACCTTAGGCCGTTTGATTCGGACAGCAAATGGCTGGATGTTACATAATATTCCATTATTAACCTTTTGTTTCGATTGGAATTAAATAATTGTCTAGTATCTTTCTCTGGAATTTTTGTGTGACATTCATAGATCGTCTGACTTGGAATTTAGGCACTACGAAAGGATCTGGGATTCGTCAAAAGTTTCCACGGAAGGATGCAAGGCCCTCGCCTTCGCTTCCCAACAGTAAGCCCCGTAGTGCCGAGGTTCCGAGGTCTTGTCACACAATGTATTCGGCATGTCCCCAGGCAGTATCATGTCGGATATTCTTAGGAATAGGTACAACTTCTGGCTACACTGGTCAGACCCACCACTGACTGGCCCAGGAGACGATAGGGAATACCTTAGTACTTGGTTGAGCGATCTCGGTCGCTATTCCAGTGCTGAAAGTTAGGTTTAGCTAGTCTTTAATTTAGATATGCATAGGACTTATGTATGGGACACTTACATCACACTTACACAGTAAACGGGGAATTGATTTGCACAAGGATATGCTTAGGCTTCGTCTATTGGGATAAAGAAAGGGGTAGGCCCAAAAGTAGTTCGCTTAGGTTATCTTTTAAATAAACAAAAATCGACTCATCAAGTATTGTAGGAATTTAGGCGTAGATTAATATATTCATATATCGTTATATATCCACTAAATAATCATTAAATCTGTAAAATAATACGGAATTCCTGAAGAGTTTTGGTTTCGGAGAATTTTATGAAATACGACCGATCTAATAGTGGTAGCATATTTCGCCGCGCGTTAAATAAGTTAAAGTTGCTAGTCTAGCGAACGTTCGACTTTACCGCGGAGTCAACCGACGGTCCCGGGTTCGATCCTCAGAGCGGAACATCATAAGTTTTAAATATGGAATTTTAAATTACTTTTTATGAAATTTCAGCCGCGTCACATTTAATACGGTTATTAATTATCGCTTATACGTACTTCAATCTTAGGTTGTCCTTTACTAAATTATCTAAAAGTAACGCGGTAGACGGCTTCTGTTTTGTACTATGTACAGTTATTATACTCTATTATTTGAAAAGGATTGAATCAATTACCGTATAAATCAATGTAATTAAGGAATAGATTTGAGAGAGATTGAGAGAGAGAAGAGCGAGAGTGAGTGCGTTAGACGTACTAAAGATTTTCTAGTCCGAACGGATTTAGGGGCGAGAAATTAATTTCATAGATTCCTTTGTCGTCAAACAGTATGTACCTACGTGAGAAAGACAGAGCGTGCGCTTTTGATCTATAGTGTAGATGATGTTAGTGAGTATGTTGTGTGTATGAGTGCGTGTCAGTATTAGTATGAGCGCGATTGTTAGTTGCCTTTAAGTAAATTAATAAAGTTGTAGGCTAATATTTGTATTAAAACAAGTAGGCTATTAGGAGTTGATGTGTTCTCACATCTTGAGAATAAATTTTTAACGAGCATTTATTAATTCGCTATTTTGAACGTTTAGGGCTGTTTGGAATGAAATACTTTAGAAGTGGGATGACTTCATTGAGCATTGTAATTTGGATTTTAAATCCTTAAATTATTTTATTTGTAACCTTAATGTATAAATATTACTTTATGATATTTATAAGAGATGGCATGGAACATGATTTTGATATAAAAATATTTAGTATCCTTCTTTCGGGTAGCATACGTGACAGATCGGGTTTTATGATTGGGGTCCTGTTGGAACACCAGTATTTTAGGGCTTAGTCCGCGCAATCCATTTATGGGTGAGTTGGTGTTATGGTGATGTGGAGAGATTGCGGTCTTGAGATATCATTATAGCAGCTAACCTATCTGAATCTAAGGTATGTTGCGAAAACGTCCTAAAATCAGTCTTTTCTCTCCTAAATCATCTTAGAGCTTAGTCCGCGCAAGTCAATTTTTGGGCGAGTTGGTGTTATCGCGATGTTAATAGATTGCGGTCTTGAGACATCTGGATAGCAGCTGACCAGTCTAAACCTAATGCATGTTGCGAAAAGGTTCTAAAATGTATTGGCAAAGCTGGAGTCCGCATAGACAAACTTTTGGGTGTACCGTTGTTATCGTGATATTGAGGGACTTCGGTCTTAAGATGTCCGGATAGCAGTCTGTCGATCCAAATTTATTGCACATAGCGAAAACAGCGATGTTAATGTTTGTTTGTTGTTTTGATGTTGAGGAAGCTCGCTTACAATATAACGAGATAGCAGTTAGTCTGTCTGAATCCCATGGTCTTTGCAAGACCTTTCTAGTACTTAGTGGTGTGCCGATGGGACGACTTTGATACGACCAAATCTGTACGTTGGGATTGCTTAGGACCAATGAATAAAGTTCATTGTTATTTACTTTCATAACTAGATGGTTCAACAGTATACAGACCCCTGATACAGTTGCAACACCAATAATATTCTATAACTAGAAACAAACTTAGGAGCTACTTTTCTATACCAATTGGAGTCCAGCATTTGAAATATTTATTGAGAGTACCTGAAGTTGCAGGCCTCAATCACCAGTTGTTTATTACAATATTAATTGTTTATATAACTTATTTAAATTAGCCTTGAGCTATTTATCGATACTGAAGATATCTATAATTTGTACAACTTACTTACTTGGGAGATTTATATGAAGAACTTGATGTGATACATCAAATACATTTGGGACTACCAATTGAAATCATGATCCTGTTCGCCAGTTATTGTTATATTATATCAAGGATTGAGTTTAGTACCCGTGAGATGTTTGGCTGTGTGAGAAGTTGGCCGCTTCGTTCCTCACATGTAGGTTCCATTTCCGGAGCGGTGGTAGCCTAAAATATACCTGCACTACCTTACGGACTGACCTATGGGACTCTATCTCTTTACCTTTAATTATTACTAAAATATTGTGGCTTTAGCCATTTGGAACAACACCATGGTTCTCTGGAACTTATCCATTACTGGATTTTGAAGAAATATTACAAACTGAAGATTTAATTATGCATAATCTGCATTTGTGTATGGAGCACTCTCTCCAGGGCTAACTGCCGATTCTATACTATTCTACCTATATCTGTGCTGCTGAATTCGGGCCCTTTATTGTTGTCGAAGGAACACTGTTGTAGTCCGCCTTTGTATGCTTATGGGGTTTCCAAATCTACATCGTCGAGTCTATTGGACCCTGCATACGCGATTGACTCAACCTGTGGTGTATCCTAAGACTTGTTATTATGCTCATGAGTAAGCTCTGGTACATGATATACGTTTCTACAACAAGAAGATGTGGAGAGACCTGGAGTAAGCTACATGCTTTATTGAATTAATCACACCTACAATTATTATATGGATATGATCCACAGGCATTGGTTGTTGTTGTTGTGCCCTCTTACATTATATATTATGAAATACTAATTGACTTGACAAAGACCTAGAATCTTGTGCCATCTCTTAAATAAAATATCAGGGTAGGATGAGGATGTCTCTGGTTGACTCATATAGTAAGCTGCGGAGTGAAGCATGGGCTACGAGTAGCGAAGTTCATGCTGGAGTCAGTTATCTGGCTTTGGAGCAGCTTACCCCTCCTCTAAGAGGGGGGGCCTGTTTGTTTCCCTTGAACATAATATCTGTTTGTTTCCCTTGAACATAATATCTGTTTGTTTCCCTTGAACATAATATCTGTTTGTTTCCCTTGGACATAATATCTGTTTATTTTCCCTTGGACATAATATCTGTTTATTTTCCCTTAGACATAATATCTGTTTGTTCCCTTTATACATAATATATGAATCTGAATCCTAACTTTAGATACAACTTTCTTGACAACTTAATCTCTAATATAATTAACTCTTTTCATATTAATTTCATTTCAAATCATTAATTTCACACCTGTTTATACTTCTTCACTCTAAAAGCATCGGGGTTACTAACATCACAACGTAGAGTTCCATAGACGATCACAAATGGCCTTATTTAGTTTAAAACGTCGATAATAGATTCTATAGTCTTACGGTTTAGAAATGGTAGTTTTAGAGCTTAGGTTTCAGTGTGAATGAGCGTTTGTGTGAAAGTATGAGAGAGTCTGTTTTGCTGAGAGGGCGAACGTTACACAACTCATAGGTTACTTGTCCGGTTTATTCCTCGTTGATAATAATGATTTAGTATTAGTACTGTAAGTACTTATAGATACGTACGTCGTACAAAGTTCTACGCGCGTATGTATTTCCGTTATTATGATGACCTTTCTTATTTCGAGGTCGCAGCGAAGTGGATACCGAGACTGTCACCTCTCCTGCGCCATATCTGCCATCTCCCGCCAGTCGCGGATGTCTAGTGCGTGCAGGTTTTTCAAAATTTCAGTCATCATCATCGTCATCTTGGCGTTATGTTCCGGTTGTGCCCAGGATCCGCCTTCCTGCTACGTACAACAAATAAATCACAGCGGAATCTGATTGGTGGGTTCCTTATTAACCTTCGAATACGGAACCTTATAAAGCATTATCTTCCCAGGAGTTCAAGTCAATATCAATGCGTCGAGACCCGTTTTTGGAATATGAGGCGCCGCCGCTACCGACAAACCGCCAGAAGTTTCCAGTGCCTAGAAAGCACATACCCGACACTGCTTTCCTCTTCCCCTTCACCAGATTAGGCTATTTCTCTATTCTCAGGTATGGTTATAATGTTTTACGTTCTAATCTCGCAGAAATACACCATCCATACTTTAATTAGTACTTTGTTTTTGAGTTAAGTGACATTGGAGGCCAGTACAGAACATGTTTTTTATTCCTCATATCTACAACGTTTTCTATTGTCACATCTAGTGGAAATTGTCGTTTCCTTGCCACGAGTCAAATTATTTTTATTTCAAATCACATCAATTTTTATAGCCTAGAGAGGCACACGGTCAGACGGTCCACCTGATGGAAAATGGTCACAGTAGCCCAGGACATATCTGCAAACTAAGGGGAGCGGATTCGATGCCGAGTTTGGGTGCCTGTAGACATGACTTTTGAAGAACCACACACAACGGCAAGACTTTGGGAAGGAGCTCATACCACATCTAGGTGAAATCTATTTCACCGTCATGCGCTATGCGCAGAAAAGACAGCCACTATTGCCTTGCCCACTGCCACTTAAGCTTGGCGATCCATCGGGCTATTTCAATGATCTTAGTTCGCTTGTGGACCTCCTCATTTCTGATTCGATCTCGCGATGAGACTCCGAACATAGCCCTTTCCATTGCCCTTTGGTTCTTCTATTAGATTATTATTATTACTTTGACGATGACCAACAGGTATGTATTCCCCCGGTTCACGATTCGTCCGGACGGCAAGTACATGATCAACTACGAGCTATTCCGGGCCTTCTGCGCTGTGTGCTCTGCAGCCATATACCCCAGCTACACGTACATGGTGCTGCAGTTCCCCTGGCTCCGGATACTGGCGAAGTGCCTTGACTTTGCCGGTTATTACGACCTGTGAGTTCTTACTGCATTCTTATTAATCTACCGGTACTGATGCTTCCTCGAATCAGGTCACAGAGCCGTTTTAATTTAGACATAGACATCGACATGATTTCTTTTGACATCACAAAAATCCATAAGCGTTTATATATATTAAGGTAAGGGAAGAAGGAGGTGTAAAGGTATTTTCATATTCCACAACTTCAACTTTTAGTCAGTTAAAATGAACTTCATTTTATACTGAAAAATTCAGCCTATATGACCAACAACGTTTAGTGGTATGTTTTTTTTTTTTTCTTTTTAACAAACAAGGCAGGCATTTGACCGCCATCTCACCTGTTGGTAAGTGACGATGCGGCCGAAGATGAAGCATGCCCGTCTTGGAACAGCCTATTCACTCTAGCCTTAAAGGCATCCAGATTATATTGATCAGGGAACACACTCGCAGGCAAAGCGTTCCATTCTTTAGCCGTACGCATTATAAAGGTCGAGCCAAAGCGGGTCACAAATTATCTTCTTTGCACGTTTTTCCACCGAATCCAAAGCCGCCAGCTGATATTTAGCTGATCCATCCCAGAGGTGGCAGCAGTACTCCATGCAGGACCGCACTTGTGCTTGATATAACTTGTCAACTGCTTAGAAGTGAAGTACCGCCTAACCTTCGAGAGGATACCAAGTTTTTTTGCTGCAGTCTTTGCCTTGGATTCGATGTACTGACCGAAGTTGAGATTTGAAGATAACTCAACACCAAGAAGCTGTAGGTTGTCGGTAATTTCCACAGGAACATCCCGAAAAGTTGGAATAAGATGGAATGGATTCCTTTTGGCGGAAAACAAACACGCCTGAGTTTTGGTTGCGTTGAACGCCACCAGATTGGCTTCGCCCCAATCAGAAACTGCCTTGAGAGCTATGTCCAAACGATCAACCATGGCCTCTCGACAAGACTGAATATCGTCCCTGTTGGCTTTTGCCTCTGACAGATATCTATCCGTTACCGTGCTGTCATCTGCATACCCAAAGGTACCTGGTACAAGCAGATTGTTAATATGCAGCAGGAATAAAGTCGCGGACAGTACAGATCCCTGGGGAACTCCCGCGTCGATAGCCTGGAGATTAGACGAGTAGCCATCGATAACTACACGTATTGAACGTTCACTCAATAAATCTGATATCCAGGTGCAAAAGCCAACAGGAATACCAAATGAAGGAGGCTTGCTTAGAAGGCAAGCATGCCAAACCCTGTCAAAGGCCTTAGAAATATCAAGAGACACAGCAAGATGTCATTGGAAATGATTACATATTGGTCTGAGCTGAATTTTCCAGTACAAAATTAACTTTATTTTGTCTGCCAATTTAGTTCGATGTTCCCAACAACTATAATAAATCCCCCATCTCGTCAGCATCCAACGCATGCTGGTGGGGTATTACAACGACGACGGCATCTTGGTGTACCACCCCGCGAGCACGGCGGCGCACTACTTACGCGGCGCCTTCGTCACGGACCTCTTTGCCTGCTTGCCGCTGGAGCTGCTGGAAATACCGCACATGGAGCGAAATGAGCGTATGAGCTTTACATTCTTGTAGTTAGATGCTTATTAGCCAGTTTAGTATCACATCCCAAGTGTTGAATTAAACAGGTCAAACATATTCTCTCGGGGGACAAGCTCGGATGAATAAAGAATAGCCTTCTTTTTAAATATATTATCAGAATCTTTACTTTTCTACACAAGCAGTGTGCACCTATGTTCTACTCTATGATCATGTCCCAACGGTCCACTAAAATGTAAAAAAATAACAGCCATATTAACAAATATTAGCAATACTGAGTCCCATGTCGCTCAAACGACCACATAATTGAATGGTCATATTATCCTCAGCCTACCTTAACGATATACTACGACCCTACGTTAAGAGTACGTAAGCACCAAAACATGGTTTAGAGGAGAGCCAATAAGAGCATTTATTGCGATATAACTTGCAGATGTTCGCCGTCCAGAGAAGTATCTGTCTTTGGAGGTGCAGCAGTTTCTCATGCTGAATAGACTCATGCAGCTGTACCGGCTGGCGAGCATCTCGGAGTTCTTCGGCAGTTACATAGCAAGGCGTGACGTCATTGTTGTGTACGTAGACATTTGTGGAAGTGCCGCTTCTTAGTTGTATTGACCTTGTTCCAGCAGCTAATTTGAGGTATTAGAGTTCCTTTAACATTATTTTATTTGACTGCCATTACAATGAAAGCTTTCGTGATTCTAAAATTCACGAGATGACGCTACTGCGACGAAGGTCTGCTGTCAAAATAAAGCTTTGTTATTGGCTGGAATAGATTCGTCATTCTACAGCGACGACTACGACTCACTAGCGACGTCTGGAATAGTGAAAACCCTTATTGATGTGAAGTGTAGATGCTTCTGCGATGGAGCGTACCGGCCTATTAAGAAAGGGATGGTATAGTAGCTGGAAGTGGCGCTTAAACTTCGAATGGACGATGATGTATTCAGCGGAACTACCCAGCCCCATCATCATCATCATCTACGCTTTAATGTCCCGATTGTGCTCTCGCGCCGGGGTTCGCCTTGACCATGATTATCAGCAGATCATGGCAGATCAGCTAATTACAGTAGAGCGACTGCCATCTGACCTCTGTGATTCTATGAATGGAACGTGACCAGATTGGATCATGGCTACACATTCAGTTGCCTGGTTTCCCTCACCATAAGAGCATCCGTTAGTATTCAACTAATGTACATTACTCAGTAAAGAGTCATTGGTACATGGCAGCAGTGAGATTCGAACCCGGTACCTCTCGCTTACGACTCGGACTCCTTAACTTGGCCATTAAGTCGCCTCAATGTACAGGTTTCCTCACGATGGTTTCATCACCGTGCGAGCATCGGTTAGTGTTAAAATAATTAACCTCTCAGAAAAAGTAAATGGTACATGGCTGCACTGGGGTTCGAATCCGATACCTGTCTCTCTTAAGACTCGGATACGCTAACCATTACGCGGCTCCCAAGAATGGATTGTGTATCTATTCAATCCAAAACCAGTATAAGATGAGCCTAGCGTCCATATATGCTCACATAGCAACGTTAGCTTTTATACTGGTTTTGAGTAGGTCGATATGCTGACTTATGTGCAAGTCTAACCACCAGGTGAGATGGCGGTCAAACCCTAGCTAGTCTAAGTAAGAAAAACACAAGCTTTGTGATTGTCCAAGCATATTTATTTATATATTATTTTCAGGTTAAAGGCTCTCCCTCTGCTGTTGGTGACGATAAGTGTGGCCACTTGTTTGGTGGTGGTGCATAGCGTGGATATCTACGAGCCAGCGGTTTTGCATGGCGAGCCTTGGCTGATAGCGATGAGCGATGACAAAGGAGGCTCCTGGCTTATGCTGTTCGAAGATGTCTGTGAGTTCGTTTAGCCCAAACACATACGTTTTTTTTTATTTTATTTTTTTATCTTAGACTATCCAGGCATTTGACCGCCATCTCACCTGGTGGTAAGTGACGATGCGGTCGAAGATGGAGCATGCCTGTCTAGGAACAGCCTATTCACTCTAGCCTTGAAGGCGTCCAGATTATAGTGATCAGGGAACACACTCGCAGGCAACGCGTTCCATTCCTTAGCCGTTCGCATTATAAAGGGTGAACCAAAGCGGCTCGTGCGGGCAGCTGGAAGATCCACGACATAAGGATGAAGCGCTCGCCCGGATCGTGTTTCCCGATGGCGGAAAGGGGCCGGCGGAATGAGGTCGTGCAACTGTTTCGCACACTCTCCGAAATGCAACCTATAGAATACCGACAGACACGCAACCCTACGCCGATGCTCGAGGCTCTGCAGCTTAGCCTCAATTAATTAAAACGTATTCCGAAGAACTGTTTAACTTGGTGCTACCGTCACTCTTTCGCCACCGCACCCTCCGACGATGGAATAGATTTCATCCACATCATATAGATGCTTGGCATCCAACTAACGTAGCATCGCGAGCCATTTTAACGCGCTAGTGTAAGTTGTGGAATAAGCTCCCTCCCGAAGTTTTTTCCTTGCGCTACAACATGGGGTTCTTCGAGAGGCATGTCTACAGGTACCTCAAAGGATGGCACTATATCTGCTCTCTTTAGGCTGCAGATGTCCTCGACGGCGGCCGCTTTCCATCAGGTGACCGTATACCTTTCTTGGCAATAAAAATAAATCTGTGCTGTTATAGACAGGTCGGTAGAGTGTGATTGACGAGAGTGTATGCTGGTCCAAAAAATATAGCTTGCGCCATTTTGGAATAGTATGCCTCGGTATCTCTCGGTCAACTTTTGGCTTTATTGTGCGAACAATACATGAAAACTGTCATATAACTTTTATATTTCGTTCAATTGTAACGAATACGACTGTTTAATGCGTTACAGCTATCGCTTTGCCAAATTTAGTTCTGACCGAGAGATCAATGTCCGCTATTGCCAATCCATTTGGTACAAACTATAGCACCCATCGATGTAAACACATAGGCACTTGATATATGTATGGATCCACCCGTGAAATTAAGTATGCCAATTGGTTACCGATCCAGCAAATAATATTTTCAATCTGTTCTTGAAAAATTCCTTACAATTCTCTCTTGGGGTTCAGTCTATAACCTAAAAGTGTGTTAATGACTTAGTTCAAAGTTGAAAGTTCAAAATCATTTATTTGTAACATACATAACTTAGATGTTATAATTATATTATAATATGTCTACCCCTATTTTGGGCATACAAATATAAAATTAGTAACTTAGCTGTAAGAATTTGATAAAATGAGTTTGTGAAGTGATGCAATGTAAGAATTAAGTCAAAAAATCTGTGAAGTATGTATGGTACAAATATACTGTATATTGTTACAGTGGGCTTCAACGCGACGGAATCACCGTTAAACCTGCAGCTTACGGCTACCTTTTGGGTGGTGTACGAGGTGATCACGACCGGCTTTAACGTGTTCAACCCGAGCAGCCTCGACCTCATTTACGTTATCTGCTTCGCCATGTTTATCGGTCAGTACCTGAGGGACGTACCGGAAGACGCAGCGTGGGTAGGCCCCCCACAAGGTGGACCGACGCCTGGTAAAGATCGCAGGTACCAGTTGGATGCGGAAGGCACAGGACTGGCCTTTGTGGAGAGGCCTAGGCCAAGCAGTGGGCGTCTTTCGGCTGATATGATGATGATAATGACCTGAGGGAACCCTACTTTAAAATAAGTGGATATTTGGATTTCAATATGTGGACTATTGTGGGTATTGTCTGGATTGGGAGACCACCGAGCGTTAAATGTGTCGTGGCGAAGTAGTGGTGGTTGGTGGTGGGATTCAAACCATGAACTCGCTCCCGGTTGGAGAAGGGTGGTAATATTTTTTCCACAAATTCTTCTATCCCAACTTTTAGGCCCCGTTCAACCTGTTCTATTGCTAAATGTATGTGGTCTTCTTCTTGGATTATTTACTGAGAAGACTTATCCCACTTAGCAATAATGTCAATGACGAAGAAAAATAATATACTTGGTAGTTTTATCTAAATGAAAATCAAGTATGCAAATCTTTGGTTTTTAGGTCAAGTCGTCGTAACATATTTCTCTGTCCTGATTATCAGTATGAGAGCCAACGTCAACCAAGTCTTGGCCAACTACCAGCAGAATATGAAAGATATTATTGTATTCATGAAGAGAGAGAAGCTTGGCTCGGAAATTACAAAGTAAGTTCTTTGGAGCATTTAAAAAAATACATATATATCTCGATTCCTCCTTCATGTAGGTCCTTTAGTATTTGAGATTTTGGATACTACTTATTTCAAAGATTTCCTGAATCTAAAAACGTATGTCGATACTCGCCTTTCTGCGTTTCTTGTTTTGCATTTTTGTTCACCTGCAATCGTTCTTATTCTTATCAAGTCGATGGACTAAACTCTGACTTACATTTTATTCGCCCAGTATTCAGCGACGCATATAGCGTTTTAATTGGCCTCGTACAAGTTTTAGAGCACGCCGAGCATGGATTTTCCGATCCCGATTTTTTCCTTCTAGAACCCTCGCAAGAGGAATAGTTAAAGTCACAAAAAAATGTTTTTTCGGCTCGTAATTATTCGTAAAATGAAATAGAGCCAAATTAGGAAACAACATAAATTATTTATTACACATCCATCAGTTCCGCTTTGGGCGCCTTTGTCTTTCTTCAATAGTTTCTCCATTTGCGGCATGTTAGTTCCTTTTCACGCCACATTCCTTGTTATCGTTGTCGCGCCCAATTGTTTTGTCTTTATTATGAAGACTTAAATACTAAATTAAACGAATTGCCAATTAGGTACTTTATTGGGGCGCACTGAAAATCAGCACTACTGCGTCAGCCCTGGCATTATGCTGAGTGCGGCTCATTGCACTTCTTCATGGCACGGCTAATGACAATTTGTATTTTAGCATAAAATACATTGTTTTCTTTTTCTCTTTTGGTGTTTTGTCTTGCATGTTTTGTACTTTTTATTCCTTGGAAGTAAGTTCAATACGTATTTTACTTTCACTTTCCTTCTTAGGGAGGTCCGCGACTACTACGAGCACAACTGGAACAAGATGGGCGGGCTGGACTACCGCGAGGTGCTGAAGCTGTGCGACCAGATCACGCTGCGGACCGACGCCATCCTGTATATCTACGGTCATACCTTCGCCAAGGTTGCTTTCTACTGATACTACAATATGTTTATATCAAACCCCTGATGAAAAAAAGGGGGTTATTTTGACGATTTGGGTGCGGTTTGATCTTCTTTGAGTCGTAGCTTAATTTCATTGAAATCGGTTCAGTAAATTAGAAAATATTTGAGTTTCAGTCAACTTCGTCCGATCTTTATCCGACTTCTTTTTCTGTCGGTAAGTTAACTTATTACAAATAGGTCTACGTGGAAAGATGGGAGAGAGGCCTTTGGGAGATGGCTCCTAAATAAAAGGTTATTACAATTTACTACGCCATGCAGGCATGGGACCACCATATCATCACTAGAAACAGCTTATTTGCTCTGGCCTTGAAGGAGTCTAGGTTGTACTGTTCAGGATTCACTTTTTTTTTTTGAGGAATATTTCCAAGCAGAATTAAGGCTGGCACTTGGTGACTGGTGACCAGAAGGTCACCAGTCACCAAGTGGTTTATCCATTAGATTTTGTGCCTCTAACTTTACTACTGCGTGCTTGGGTCACGCCGTGTAGATACTGTAGAAGTAGGTACATAGAAAGAAAGAAAGAAAGAAAGAACATTTATTGACACAAACAACAACACCACAACATAAAAAAAAACAGTAAACCAAAAATACATTAAAAGAACACAATCATTAAAACATTAAATACACACGGAGACTACACAGCGCCGATGCATATACCCACTTGGTCTTTGTATTTGTTGTGAAGTGTAATTGAAAGTAAAGTGTTGTGGTGGTGTGTTTGTGCAAAAAGGACCTCACTCAGCATTATGCCCCGGCGTGAACCGGAGCGCTGGTTTTCAGTGAGACCTGCTGAGCGAGGCACAGACAAATGTACTGTCATAGGCGTACCGATGGGGGATGGGGGTTTCAGGATCAATCAATCCGGATTTCCGGTCGATTCAGATCCGGACTAGCTAAAATACCAAAAATTTCGAGCTCGCTGCGCTCACTCATTTATTACTTTTATCTTTTAACCAGAATTTGAAAAATTTTGAGCTCGCTGCGCTCGCAAAACTTTTACATGTTCACATCAACCGCGCTGCGAGTTTAATTCGGAGTTTAAGAACAAATATGTCGGTATACCAATACTTTTGAGCCGAGCTCGCTGCGTACACTCAGTCATTGGTTTATGTTACATTTAGGTATCATGTTCATCCCGCGTCTTTTGAGTCAAAGATCAAAAAATTTCGATATATTCATATTTAATATGGTCACACGCCCGCGCTGTGAAATCGATTCGGATTTTAAGGGCAAATATACCCAAGTTCCAAGTACACCTTACTGCGCTTACTCGGTCATTGGTTGACGTTATGAATTATGATGTTACATTTATCGGGTAAAATGTATTTTGAGCCAACATTAGAAAAAATTTGAGCTCATTTTTAATATTTAATACTTTTATTACGAACACCCTAATTTTCTTTTTTTATTACGATTACCCAATATTTTAATTAGGGTACAAATCGAAATTTATGATCATTCATCTGGAACCCCTCCCAAAACCAAATCCTGGCTACGCCCGTGCATACTGTACGGCGGCGGGCCAAAAGATTCCATAAAAATGTCACTAAGGTGAGCGTTGAATATTATTGCTAGAAAAAATCAACCTTCTCATGTTACGACATTTATCAGAACTTAAATGTTAGCGTGGACAACTTACTTGGCCACCTGTACCTGTATCCCCTGATTGACATAGTACTGATTCTCGCAGTGCCCTATCCTGTACCACTGCGACATGTCGCTCCTGCGAGTGCTCGGCCGCGCTGTGTACAGCCTGTACCTCCTGGAAGACACGGTGCTGATCGAGATTGATGACGTTATCTCGGACCTGTACATCATCGACTACGGCAACATCGAGCTTACAGACTTGAAGGGCGCCTACACCAAAACCGTCAAATTGCCGAAAGGAAGGTAAACAGTGATGTCACCCTCGCGTTTGTGTGTTGAAGATTGTATAGTGAATTGCTGTAGAAACACGAGATTGCTATCGACTTCAGACACGTAATTTTATAGATTACGTACTCGATTAGTCCCGTTCAAGTAGATATTCTCCAAAATCACACAATGTTGCGTATTTGGGAATCTCTGTGCAATTAAACAATTTTTGTTGCTGCGGTTTCGTCTGATAAGTTAGCATAATAGTTTCCTGTTTTATTTATATTTATTTTAACCATATTGGTGTTAATATCCCGTATATACATACTATAAAGCGCGAGGGCCCGGGATCCGCCTTGACCATGATCCAGGATTTGGCATATCTATTATGGCAATCGCTCCACTGTGGAGGTGGAGCGATTGCCATCCTATCTTACCACTTAACCAGATTGGATCATGGTTACACATTCAGTCTTCTAAATGTACAGATTACTATACGCAATTTTCCCTAACCGTATATTTGTATTGTATTCTGCATTCCATGCAAGATAATACGGAGAAGGATTTGTTTGTCAGCGTGTTCGGCAACCTGGACGCGCAGCGCACGCACCGGTGCACGTCGCGCGTGGTGGCCACCAGCAACGCGCACCTGCTGCAGATCAACTCGCTCACCTTCCACACCATCATCGCCGACTTCCCCACCGTCAAGGTGCTCATGAAGAAGTACCGCCCCAAGAACGAGGTCAGCATCTTTCTACATCTGTTTGTGTCTAGTATCCAGTATCTGTTTGCATCAGGTGGTAGGGCTCGAGTGCTACTTGAGGAGTCCTGGATAAGTACCACCAGCATATTTATTTCTGCCGCCAGGCAACAATGCTTGCATTATTGTGTTACGGTTTAAGGTAGCCAGCGCAATTACTATGGAGGAGGGCTATGTTTTTCGAGCGTATGTATGTATTGTGTAATATTATGTCTATTTCTTTGGAACAGGCTACAGCCCTATTGGCTCAATGGATTTTAACATGTAAGATGTTGTTAGATTCGTCTTTGTCGCGCGAGTGACACTGAGTACCTACATTAAAATAAAAAATTAAAATGGCGGATTTTACGGTGACTATCGAAAATCTGTTTTCTCTAAATGCGAGTGGGGTATTAAAATAAAGGTCTTATAAAGGTGATTTCAAAAATGTATAGGTACAACTAAGGTTTTTTGCTTTTCAGTTTTTGATAGCAGTCGGGGTTTTAATTTTTGTACTACTTGTTTTATAGTGAGTATTAAAATTTTACTTTATATTTTTCGTTCGTTCAGAACTACATAATTGGCAACGAGACCTACGAGAGTGGCATGGCGGCGCTTCTGAAAGAGAAGTCGGGCTCGCGGATGTCCCGCATCAGCATTCCCCTGATCTCCGTCACCAAGACCACAAAGTGGATAAACTACTTGTCCTCGAATAGCATGCTGACGCAACTGTACCTTATCATCATATCGTTGGCTGTACGTACGATTTTCATTTTCAAGAAGATTCCTGATCAGTGCACCAGGACAAATATTTATTCGCAAGTCGCAACGTATGCGTTTTGGAACAGAATAGCATGACAGACAGGACAAAGGCTGCTTTAAAAACCAACAACGTCGTTCACACAATTTTCAATTAAGTAGTGTAATTTTTCACTGGGACCTTTTTTTATTATAATTATACTAGCCAGTCATTTGATCGCCATAATTGTAAGTGACAAAGAGGCCGATGATGAAGCATGCCTGTCTAGGAACGGCCTATTCACTCTTGCCTTGACTTTTATGAAAGCACTTTTCAAAAGGAGTGAGTGATAATAACTGAACTTTTACAACTATCTTATTGGTTTGGAGTGGGTATGCTCTTCCTTTCCTGTTTTTAATGTTTGAAATTATTAAGATGCTGCACACAATATATTTAGAGACTTCAAATTCATGATACCAAGGGGTACATACCATATGCATGTATTCGTGAAACAAATAACTTTTACTATGGCACCAACTCTGAAATCGCAAAATAAAATAAAACAAAATTGAAAACGAATTCTGCCAAAATGTATGAAACGGCAGACTTTTTGCGATTTCATTATTTGTGCCATAGTAACAGTTGATTGTTATCACGAGCTTATGCATACGGTACCCTACTATCATGAACATGAAGTCACCGTTAAACAGGTGTCGTACGCTGATGTTTACAATGCCGGTTTCGCCGTGAACAGCCGTTTGCTGATCTCGTTCCTATATGTTCTCGACTGCATGTTCTTCATCAAGATACTGGTATACCTCGCCATGCCTATAGTGGTGACTGCAAATGCTAAGCCTGAATACCTCCAGACTAGACGAAAGTAAGTCTTGTGAATTAGAATTTTCTGTAGAAGTAGAGCGAAGCAATTTTAAACCTTTTTAATTCCAAAATCAGATATATCAGACAAGAAAATATGTTACAACCGACCTTTATTTTAATTGCACACACTGCAATGCAATGAGGATTTGGCTTTTTCAGCCAGTTTATAAAAAGCTTAAATTGACGGAAGAGTCGTATATTGTTTTAGTTTTATTTCAATAAAGACCCCTCGCAATCGTTTGGGAAGTCCCTAGGACTAAATGACTCTACAACTGTCCCCGAAAGGAAGGAATGATCGATGAACATCACTATTGACTCGCGTGATATGACCTTTAGCCATGAGCTTTTTGTTTGTCCTAATGTACATAGACCTAAATTCGATTGTCCTAAATTTATTA
Organism: Blastobasis lacticolella; assembly: GCA_905147135.1. Lineage (NCBI taxonomy): Eukaryota > Metazoa > Arthropoda > Insecta > Lepidoptera > Blastobasidae > Blastobasis > Blastobasis lacticolella. Next base: position 1,342,782 of record LR990043.1, read on the forward strand.
CCTAATGCAATAAAAGTCTTAATGTTCTTAGTTATAACGTTAAACCTAAAGTTAGAATTTCCTAATATTAATGTGTGCCGCAGTGCGACCGGAAAGTGATAAAACCAAATATTTAATTTTACGAATTGGCATTTTACAAACTGGCGCCTTAAACAATAATGTAAAATTTTATTGTATATTTTGCTAATCTATTTTTGCAAGTATACAATGCACTCTGATTTATTTAGGAATAGTGAATAAAATATTAGGACTTCAAACGTTTAGGAATAACGACATAACGATTTTCGAAAATTTGCATGAAGAAAATTTGTACATTGAACAATAGGAGTAACGATATAAGATATGCAATATTAGGATAATCGATATTTCGGACTTTGATGTAAGGACAATAAAAATTAGGATATGCAATAGAGACCCTAGTGTAGCTTAGCTTTAGCCCTGTCACTAGATGGAGCTACAATCTATGTACAACGACTGCCACTGGCTGTGACTATGGTTGGCTTTGGATATTATTTACTCATATACAAGTTATTGTATATGATGTGTTATTCCCTCGATTTCGACGCAGTTTTATGCGTCATGGTTACGAGTAGACTGTAGAGTAACATGTGCGATGAAAGTGTAGTGAATAACGACCCTCGGTAACGGTCCTTCACCTTATCTTATTGTTTCTCCCGCACCGTCTACCGTTTTCGTTCATATTTTTTTACACGGTTGACTGATAGATAAGGCTAAGGCTTTAGTGCATAAAGTTTTAATAAATAAATAATCACGAAAGTTTTGAAAATTATGACATAATAATACTTGTCACCTCTAACATTAAGAGGGCTCCGCAGACCCGATAGTTAAGTTTGAAAGCAATCGTGAAGCCCATCAACGTTATTTATCGGCCGAAACTTAATCGTTATAGCATGCGCATTTGCATACATCTTTATAATAATTATGAGAAAGCTGAAGTATGTGGGGGGTCTAACATGTCTGTAAAGTTACTGTTACATTTTTCCCCGTGTGTCAGTGGATCCCTTCAGTACGAGTCATTAATATATTGCAGGTATCTTCGAGGAGAGTTCAAATTTGACATCGTATCGTGTCTTCCGCTGGAACTGTTAAGCTTGGCAGTTGAGAATCGCTGGCGGGTGTTTGCCGTTCTACGATTGAACAGAGTGTTTAGAATGGTGCGTCGAATTAGTTAATGCGGCGCTTAATAACCTATTGTAGGTATTGGCCGTGTGGTGTCCGGATGAGTAGAATAGCACCAACCCCTTACACTCGTGGGTGTCGTACGAGGCGAAAATTCTAAGAGTCTACGTAGGCTGGAAAATAGACAGCAGCGTTTTCCATTGTTATATTTATAACACCGCGCTCTCCAACCCCTCTGCCAAGCGTGAAGATTATAGCAATAACCTCCTCCTTTGCGGGAGAGGCTCTAAGTCCTGCAGTAAACTGTTATTGGCTGTGATGATGAACCCGGAGCTCAAAATACGCTGTCTCTGCGACAGATAACGTTATCTTTGCTAAAGCTCGTACTGTCTATCTAAAAAAATTTACAACCTCTCCAGTGAGCTTATTCCATGATCCAATAAGTATGGTGTCAATCGAGCATCCCAACATAAAGTATATCGCTCTCAGGTCACCGTCGATACGTGTTTGGAACGACACGCGGAAAGACTCTCCGTAAACCTGGTGGGGGTTACCCTTTTCTCGGTCTTCATCTGGTTCTCTGTCTTCGTCCACTGCTCCACCTGCATCTGGTATGCCATCGGAAAGTACGAGGATCACAGGCAGCCAGAATCGTCTTGGATGCATATTGGTGAGTATCTCCCTTCGTCTTACGAACTGGATTAACTACCTACGTTTCTATAGAAAAAGGCAAAATCCTGATACGAGTATGTCCACAGGCAAGAAATTTAAATGATGCGTTGTGACAGTACGTCGAAGGGCGGGGTACTTTTTTATAAATTTGGACACTACGTCGACCGACGCTACTTTTGCTTAAAACTTTTAGGAAGACAGTATCCACTGTCATCTTGTGATCACTCCTGTATTTCTTACTGTCGTATTACTAGTTTTATACATAGTTTAGACAGGTTTTAAATACTAACATGTGCACGTACGTCAGTCGACGGGAATCAGTCAGTATGGAAAATTCTACTGTCGCTTGATGGTAACAGAGCAAGTGTTTTCGTGTTAATATAGGTATTATTTAGTTTAAAAATTATGGCAAGAATGAATTTCTCCGATGCCGTCTGCTGCTGCTGTCTGCAGTTGGCTACGAACTCTTCTTGTTTTAATATCCAAGCATTCGGCCGCCATCTTACCTGGTAATAACTCACACCTTATAACTGAATGTAGCGTAAAGAGTCAACACGGAAGTGATAGGACAGCTTTGGTGGCCTAGTGGTAACGGTATCCGACTTGCAACTCAAGAGGTACCAAATTCAAATCTTATTGCCGCCATTTACCAATGATACTTTCCTGAGTTATGTACATCAGTTGAATACTAACCGATGCTTTTTCGGTGAGGGAAAACGTCATGCTGAAACCTGCACATTCAGGCGACTGGGTATGAAGTGTAACAACGATCGATCCTTGAGGTCACGACATTTTTCCTTGCCGTCAGAGCATTAGTTATTGTTCAATTTAACTCACTCAGAAAAGAGTCACATGGTGGCACTGGGGTTCGAACCCGGTACCTATCGACGGACGGAGGGGTCTACGAGTCGGACTCCTTAACCACTAAACCCTCTGCTACGCGCTGGAATTTAAATTAATGAAAAAAATTACAAGAAAACGTGTCTATTATTTCACAGGAAAGTACCAAAGAGATTTAAATGTCAGTAACTCGGCTTATAATTGTGATGGGAATTATGTGTGTGCCATGTATTACGTTCTGGGCATATTCACGCATAATGCTGTAGCTGATATTTTGCCTCGGAATCAGTCAGAGGTATGTGTCAAACTATTATTTGATTATTATAAATGCGAAAGTTTTTGTGTACCTATGTTTGTTATCACTTCACGGATTTGGATGAAATTTTGTAGGTAACTAGATTACATAGACTACTTTTAAGCCCCCTCATTCCACTCGGGTGATTTAACGTGTAGCCCACGCGGGCGGAGCCGCGGGCGAAAAGGTAGTCATAATAAATAATTATTTATTGATTAGTCCTAGTAAATCCCTAGTCCCACTAATCATCTCTTTACGGTTAAACGGATGAATGAATTTGGACGATATTTGCAAGGTTGCTAGATTAGGGTCTACAATAAAACATAGGCTACTTTTTGTAACAGATTCAGTAAATTCGGCAAAGAAAACTAAGCAAGTGCGAGTAGGAATCGCACCTTTGAGATCTATGTCTCAAATATGTCTATGTGTTTGTCCTTGATGATTTTACCGTTATCGGATTGTCGCAGGGGGCAACCGTTTTTGTGCTCACCAATGGGCGCCACAGTCGAGTAAGGTCTTGTTACTGTCAAAATAACGCTGTTAAAATCCAACTGTCAACTTAGAGCGTTTGATTCAGGCCAATAGCGCGAGGTATTTTGACAACGGTCCTTACTCGCTAATAGCGCCATCTAGCGGAATTTCGAACTCATGTTGGCCCTCATTATTTTGACTTAATATTCTATTGAGGCGTACTTTACTCAGATTGACTACTGTACTAAACAGGTGGTGTTCACAATTGTGCTGCAAATACTGTCGCTGCTAATTTTCATGATATACGTGGGTGATTTTTCCAACATCAGCCTGTACCAATCCTTCCGGTCATTCTTATTCTACAGCCAGTTTTTGGAATTGCAGGTAATTGATTTTTATATACAAACCATATCAGGCAATTGATCCCCATGTCACCATACGATAAGTGACAATGCGGCATATCACTCTAGTTTTGAAGATGTCCAGTTTATAATGGTCAGGGAACACACTCTCTATTTCTTAGCCATACGCACTATAAAGGTTGAACAAAAGCGACTCGTGTGAATAGTTGGAAGATACACGAATTAAGGATAAAACGCCAACGAAAAACGCGATCCGTGCGTCCGCGTTTCCCGATGGCGGAAAAAGGCTATTTATAGCATTTTCTATCTACAGATTGTCCCATACCTTTTTCGAAACGGTGTCTTTAGTATCGCTAACCGATAAATGTCTCTTTTAAATATTCCGAGCTTGGGTGGGAGATGCAGGCCAGCCCGCACTGCAAGAGGGCGACCGAGTTAAACCGACCAAACTCAAACCAACTTAAAGATCCTGGCTATACCTTAGTTGTAGCTGTGGGAATTCTAACATCTCGCCGGCATAAGTATTCACGCATTCTAGCCCGCCTGCTTGCATCTTCCCCCACGAGAGTGAGCTCGTTTGACCTTCGTCACCGCACAGGAGTTCCTGAAGAACAACCGGGTCTCCAAGAACCTGGTGAAGCTGGTGAACAGATACTCGCTGCACCTCTGGCGCGAGTCTCGCGGGCTGCAGCTGCCGCAATTCCTCGAGACGGCGCCGCAGTTCCTCAAGCTGAAGCTCATGTCTGCTGCGTACATACAGCACCTGGAAATGGTAACTCGGTTTAATACAAATACATTACATAGGATATATAGTATACCTACTATAATACATATTATAAGAGAGTAAAGTGGATAGAAGAGCCTTATTTAATAAAACCACGCTAAGTCCGAATAGCTAATAAAAAAATAACGGTGTATGGCAACTTATGCAACGTCATAGAACGACATTGATAAAAGTTTTAACGAACAATTTGATTTGTAGGATTGTTTATTTTTGTAAATTATGAAAAATATTATTAAATAATGTGCAAAACAATTAAAAAGAATGCTTTATAATAATAAGTACAAGTTCAAGTTATATGAATACCAAATATATGAATGTTTACAAGAAGGACTGACAAGGATTATACCTACTTTATAAATTTTACTACTGTCAGTCAATACGGACTTATCGTGGTCCTATTATATCCAACAGTGCACTTTAAACACTTTTAAAAAGATAAAACAAATGCGCCCGACAACGATAATAACGACTATGAGGTTACTTTTTTATTAGTTTCGTATTGGCGGCATATTAGTTCCCTTTAACGCCATGTTGGCGCCACATACGCTGTCTTTTGAATTCTCGAAAAGTTCTCAAGAGCTACGAAATAATACATTAGGTTCTTGTGTTTGTTTACTTAGGTAACTGATACTGCCTTGTTATAAACAATTTACCTTGATTTATAATTATTATTTACATGATCATAATTTATTTCAGCATCCATACTTCAGATTTTGCGAAACAACGTTCTTACGCCAGCTGGTGGGCTGCTTACGAATGTACACCTACTGTGAAGGTGTGTGAAAGCCTGTCTTCTAAAACAACGATACAAACAGTTGTAAAGCCTAACCAGGAATATTATGATGAGCAACTGTATCTTCCCCTTGACACTCTTGGTAGATCTCAAATTCTGATCAGCAGGCCCACCGCCTGATTCAAATTGATCGTAAAGGAAGGATGGTTTTCACTATTCCAGATTTCGCTAGTGAAGCATAAGGTTTGTTGTCAATGTACTGTCGTGATATTGGACAGTAACAACTGCTGTAAAATGTCAAAACTGTTCCAGCCAATGACAGGGCTTTAATTTGACGGCAGACCTTACGTATATTCTCACAATAACGCCATTTTGTGGATTTATGTATCGCGAATACCCTCATTGCTCTCGTAATTGACATCGCTATCGCTTACGTGAGATGGCGACATCAACTATGAGCGCAGATACGTTTAATTTGAGTTAGGAAGTGAAGCCCCAGGCTTTAAAGGTAATGTTTATCTTGAATTTAATTTTGGACGTTTTAGGAGTTTACGTCGTAAAAGAAAACGAGATTACAGACGCCATGTATATGATTCACAAAGGACGGATAGTGGAAATCGATGAGGAGATGGATGATAATGGATATGGAAACATTTATAAGGCAGGACAGAGTTTCGGAAGCGTAAGAACAATTTCGCACTACAAACATCACATGAACGCTCGTATATTATAGGGGTAGGCAGAAATTATTAAGTGGCAAAAGCTACGATCTTGAAACACTTGTTTAAACTGTAGCGATATCTATCGCTCCAATAGGGAAACTCAACAATACTCACATTACGAGTACACGAACACAAGGTTGGCAAGCATCCGCACATAGATGGCGCTGACCGTCCTACATCGCGCTAGAGAAATGTGCCAATTTCCACGGCATATACATATACAACTTCCGACAATCAACTGTCGAGCCCTTGGTACCCTGGTCACAACACCCGGCCAGGTGGGTAATTATCCTTTTCCACTTTCTCTATCTTCGCTTGCCAACATTGGCGCCTACCCTATACCCTGTACCGCATAAAAAACATATTTTAATACATTTACGCCGGTTGAGGTTATGTCTGACCTGCCCTTTTTGGAGAAGGTCATTTACTTGATAAGAATAAGTCCTTATCGGGCGCCCGCTGTGCCGACCCTTTCATTCGCATTCGCACGATAGATACCTGTCGTAAGCCGTCTTTCATCCATCCTCCACGTGAAAAAAACTATCTCAGCATACCTCTTTCAATCCTAGTTACCACATCATCATTCAGCTTACAACGAACTCTTAACACACTATTCCTCCAAATATTTGGTAGTCTTGAAATTGTCCATCAGCACAACAGACCATTTGATTGACTAGGGTATAGCACTTTAGCAAAAAATAACTAGCGTTTTAACGCCGTTTTGTTTCTTCTGAAATCACACATAGGGTTTGCCCGCCATTATAATCTGTTGACTATAGGGGGCTACCCCTATAGTCAACAGATTATAATATTATTGCGGCCATTAGAGCGCGCCATCTATAGGAATTTTGCTAGTTTTGATTTGAGGCTCATTGGGCTGTCTATAGTAAAGTACATTACATTTCGGGTTCAATGAGCTAATAATTTGGAACTCAGTACTTTTATTCAGGTTATTAACGCAATTATGTAGAAAATGTACCTTACCGTTTTCAATTACTAACTTGGAAAGAAACCACTTTGCATTTAAAAGCTCAACAACGACCTAATTCATATTTTTTATCCGCAGACAAATGGTCTCGTCCGTGATACACCATTTCAGTATTCCTACCGAGCCATGATGGATTCGCAGGTGCTTACTCTCCAACTAGACTTATGGGAGTACCTTCTGAATCATTTTACAAAGAGCAGATACGAGATTTACAAAAACATACCTGGTCATAAGTACTCCCATAGGCGACCCCACGACCGCGAGCCAGACCCGTTTCTTATTAAACGCCGGTCTACAGTATACGGTTCTTTTTTGCCATACACATTAGGGTCCGGTCACGATCAGCTACCTGAGTCCATGACGTACCTTCATTCAACAACGTATCTTCCTGATGAGGAAATTACGGATAAAGTATCTAATCAAGAATCTTTTACTGATACATCTTTGGAAAGTGGAATGTCATTCCCAAAAAGTATACCGTCTGAAGAACCAATAGAAGAACTACAAGATGCAGGTACTATACAGTAAAACCATAACGTCACGCCTTTTTTCCATAGGGATATCACGCTACGGTCCTGACTATTAATCTCTCTCGCTTCTTCCACATTAATAACCTTTTCAAACATGAATTAGTTAATGTAATGTTGGTATGTGTGTATCTAATACTTCTTCATTAACCATATTTTCTGCATTCACTCACCTTCCGACATCACTTTCACATTTTCCATCTCTCGTAAACATTAACCTTAAATATACAAATTATTTCGTTGTTCCACTTTTTACCCACAATCATGATTTCACAGTCAGTTACATCTTCATCTGTTCCAAAAACCATTACTTTCGTCTTACTAACATTAAGTTTAATGCTTTTCGCAAATATCAGTGTAAAGTAACCATCTGTTACAACTCTTTTACTGACGCCATCTAATCACTCGCTCATCAGCAAAGGCATTGGACGATTAATTTACTTTTTTAACCAACCTGTCAAACAAGGTTGTTCAGCCACGACGACGCAATACATCCATGTTTAACACCATTCCGATGTTAAACCGTTAGTGTATGCACAAGCACGGAATATCTCGTAAAGAGCTTTCAGTGCTCGTACCAGCCCACTGTTCACACCATACCTAGACAAAGCTGACCACAATGTCGCAGGGTTATCTGTACCAATTAAAGAAAAATTAATATTTCAGGTCGTGCTTCAATTTCAAAAACAAAAAAGGGCAAGGAAGAACAAGCCTCAGACGAAGATGATGATGATAGCCGTCAAAAGCAAAAGCAAAGATTGTCTTTTAATCCACAGCTTGTTCAAACTGATCAAGAAGTTAGAGCTGAACCACGGCCTCCTAGACGTTCCATTCTTACAGGGCTAACAGATAAGAGTAAAATAAGTGTATATAATGATAATAACAAATCCGATACCCTAGTCTTGCCAAAGTTTATAGTCAATGAAGACCCGTCCCAATCAAAGTCTAAAGATTACAATAGAGAAAGTTCTACATTTTATGATCCTACTAAACAAGGAAAATTGATTATTAACATAGATAACAAAAAATTTAAAGACGATAACATCTTCGACTCTAATCCAAGTACTTCTAAAGACTCAAAAGACAGAGAGACTAAAGTTGATATAGAACGTTCTGAAACACATGAACGTTTAAGTGCTCCTAGAGATGGTGATGCTTCCACGGATGAGGTCGTGTTTTTACGTGAACGTAAAAAAACACTGACGAGCCTATTCGGAAGTGCAACTCAATTAATCCTTAAAGATACTTTATCAGAAAATGTAGTGGACGATAAACCTGAAGACATACACGAGAAAGAAGTCTTTCCACTTGAACGTAGAAGAACAGTGAGTAATGCATTTGAAAGTGAATCTACTGAAGAATACGAAGATAAACAGACTACAGGAATTGATGTGGCTGAACCAACTGCAGCAACAGATACCATGTTATATGAAAGTGATGAGAAAGAGGGCTTTCCAGTTGAACGTAGAAGAAAAGTGGCTGATGCGTTAGAAAATGAAAGTACAGAAGAATACAACGATACAGAGACTACGGGAATTGACATGGCTGAAGCAACTGCAGCAATAGATACCATGTTATATGAAAGTGGAGCAGATTTCCATAGAGAAAGTAATACAATAACACCAATATTGGAGAAAGAACCCACGGATGACACAGATATTGAGAAAAACGTCGTGTTTCTAAGAGAACGTAAAAAAACCCTGACAAGCATATTTGGAAGTGAAATACAAATAATTCGTCATAGTAGTGATGTAATAGATAACGAAGCCAAAAACTTTATACCTCTGAAAAGTGAAACCTCACAATTTTCAGTCGGAACAGCAAAACTAAACGATGTTATAATAACAGACAAAGCGAAAGCTGAATTACCTATTACAGTTGAGAGTGAAACACTTATTCCTGAAAGTAGTGATTTATCAGAAATTGGAATAAACGAAAATTACAATTACATTAAAAAGCCTTCAATTTTAAAAATGATGCCTCTATCACCAGTCGCAGCAAAGAAACACGACATAAAAGAAATCACTGAAGCAGAACGTAACCAAGAACCTTATAAAGATTTCGAAAATGAGGCGACAACTAGTGGCGTATCGCAACCAAGGCATCGGAAATCTCTTTTCTTTGACTTAGAAGACAAAGTTCAAAAAATATCGGACCTTGAAGTCGTGGAGGAGGAAGAATTTCATGAAGATTTTAAAAGAGCTGAATCTTTGGAGAGTGTAGACAAATTCTTGCAAAAGAAACAGCGCAAAAAACGTTCTGTCGCTGAATTGTCTGAAAGATCATCTGTTTCGTTGTTACCAGATGGGCTTCGGAGAGGTAGACGTATAACTCACGTTCGCATTCAAGGAGACGATGACGATGAGAATGTTGAGCAGATAATGGGTCAATTTCCTATAGTGCGTCCACTTCATTCTCCTAAACACCAATCGGAACAAAATGAAGAACAAAGCGACAATAAACAAACAAAAAAGTGATTTTTGTACCAATTAATTGTTAGTTATTTAATTATTATTAAAGTGTGTAAGTACGTCTTATTTTGTTGAAGTTATTGCCTCTTTTTAAATAATTTTTATTCAACTTAGGTTAGTAACAATCATGAACTTCTAAGTGTGGGTGTGTGCTAATTGTATGAAATGCAAGTAGGTATATAATAAGACCACGCTAAGTCCACTTAAAAAAAAACTCTGTATGACAACTTATGCCATGTCTTTTATCCGTCATAGAATGTCATTCATAAAAGTCATAACAAAGAATAGGACTGACTTGATAAATATTATCAAGGCGATTGGCACATTGGAACGCAGCACCGTTATTACGGTTATCCTTGTCGGTTTGTAGAAACTAAGGCTTTGGTACATTACACTTTAGCTTTTTATATATTGCATTGAACAATCATCTAAATTTCTCTTACCATTCTTTCATTCGTTTGAGTGTGTAATTATATTACGGTTATACTCTTAGTAAATGTATCGATATAAAATAAAGCAGTTAAAAAACAGCACAATTCGCCGCTAGGCGTTGTTTTGTGATTTTATTATATTTCTTTTTTATTGCTTTATTTTATATTATTAACATGTAGAAATCCATTTTACGCTTAATTGGATAATTTACGCTTAAAGACTAATTTAAAAAGTCCAAACCCTTGAAAGAATGTACAACTATGAGTCAAAATCAAAATCTGTATCTAAGCATTCAAAGTCTTCGAATATACCGTCATAATGTCTGATTGGTCCTCGGTTGTACTTTCATCGCCAATGTCGTCGGCATATCTCAGAAAACAGTCATTGGTACATGGCCGGAGCGGGATTCTCTGGCTTACGAGTCGGATATTCTAACCGCTCGGCCACCGACTCTCTCAAATTATCCCTATATTATAGCGAACAAAACATATAAAGAATTATTCAAATAAGTCTAGTCGTTTTCGAGATTTAGCGAGACCAACGCATAGCAATTGATTTTAATTTTGTATTTATTTATTGAATAGAAATATTACAAAGTATAAAATATGTATTAAAAGGTATAGATATTATTTTAATATTTTTATGTAATTTTAATGAAGCTTTATAGATAACGTAGTTTATTTAATATAACACTTCAATTTATAACTTGTAACTATAAACTAAACATCCGTATCAAAAAGCACTTCGTCTAAACTTCTGCTCCACTCCTGGGCACTCCCGATGCAAAGGTGCCCATAACACTAGCAGCGTTGCCACGCTGGATAGCAATGGACAGCCTCTGCAGCAAGAATGACCCAGAGCGAGGATCGCCGCCTCTCTCCCTCATTCGACGGCCCACCTCTTTAAAGAAAATCCTCGCATCCTTACACCAGCAACCTGTTGTTTCTGCGGCGAGTGGGATGAATAAATACTGGCCTTGCAACTCCGAATATTTGTCCCTTTTTCTTAGGGCCGCAAACTCCGCCGCCGCTCCCGCCACCCTGACTGTGCGACTGAGGTGTGAGGGCGCAAAGGTGCTGACGCATGTGGCGTCCCACAACAGACATTTTCCCCTCTGCCATGGTACCAATGTCAAACCATCAGGCCTCTTCCCATCGGTCCGACTCAGTCCGGGAGGCTCCAGGGCGCAAGGGATATTAGCCGAAACCAGCGCTCTACGGACGATATCATTAAGAGCGTGGTGTCGCGGGAATCTACCAGAGCACCGACAACAACTTAAAGCGTGATGACCATTGGCTTCCACCATGGAACCGCAGATGCATTGATGACGTTCACAAACATCGCAGCCCAGGCGAAGAGCCACCGCCACCCGCAATGAGTCGCCGTCTAGTAGAGTGCCCAGATGTGGTGACGGCAAAGCATGCAACCATGCACCTGACTCAGGCTGTGACACCGCCCTAAGCCTCGCAAGGTGCAAGGTTTTTTTAATATTGGTATTATCATTTAATAAAGTGATAGTGATGAAATAAAAGTCAAGAAAAATCAATATAAGTATGATTCTCAAATAGTATAAAGACTTCTATATTACTTTGTATAGGAGGCTGATTTTTCAAATACATAATGAGTTTACTATAGTGAACCCATATTTATTAATTTCGTTGCTGGCGATTCTGGGTTTATTGACTATAACTTTTTAGACGAGCCCTTTCTGTTCATCAAAAGTGTTCTAGGAATCCATCATGAAATGACAACACAAAGTGTTAAATATATAAATACAAAATTAAAATCAATTGCTATGCGTTGGTCTCGCTAAATCACGAAAACGACTAGACTTATTTGAATAATTCTTTATTTGTTTTGTTCGCTATAATATAGGGATAATTTGAGAGAGTCGGTGACCGAGCGGTTAGAATATCCGACTCGTAAGCCAGAGAATCCCGCTCCGGCCATGTATCAATGACTGTTTTCTAAGTTATGTACATTAGTTGAATACTAACCAATGCTCTTACGGTGAGGGAAAACATCGTGATGAAACCTGCACATTCAGGCGACTGGATGTGTAACAATGATCCAATCTGATCAGGTTCCCCTGGTAGCAAGGTCATGGAGGTCAGATGGCAGTCGCTCCACTGTAATTACCTGACCTGCCAAATCCTGGATCATGGTCAAGGTGGACCCCGGGCCCCTCGTGCGCGAGAGCACAACCGGGACATTAACGCCAAGACAGTGGCGTAGCGTGCCCTCTGGGGGCCCTGTATCAATAATTGTGTAGGGGCCCCCAAGCCCCCAACTACGGGGGTACTAATGAGTAACATAAATCCTAGTCTAAGCTTAATGTGTGACAATAGACTCTAAAGGTCGGGTCCACGGGGCTAGGTAGGGCTCGGAATTGTTGATATATTGGCCCTTGACTTGGCTATATTAAAACCTTGCATGATTATGAATGAGCGAGCGTAGCGAGCTCGAAATTTTTATATAAATACAACATTGCGCGTTTTCGTTGAAAAATACCGTAAAATCAGCAATATCGCAATCGGGCTATCTCGAAATTTTTTAGGAGATTGTATAATAATATTTATTAATTTCGTTGCTGGCGATTCTGGGTTTATTGACTATGACTTTTTAGACTAGCCCTTTCTGTTCATCAAAAGTGTTCTAGGAATATTTACGATTTCCACTACGTGCTCTGTTATACTTAATATATGAGACTACAATAAGAGACATTGGTGTGGTCTTCAAGTCATCGGAGGCTTATAGAAGAAGATTACCTACTAAATCCCTCCATATTCAAGAATAGGATATTGCTAGTGCAAGCTAGTCTAATCATGGATTTACGGAGCTCCTTAAACCAGATTATTAGTTGTAGTATTTTCTGTTGACTTTTCCATATGGCAATCTCCAACCCGACTGGTAAAAACTTTAGTCAGGAGAAAACTAGGCTAAAAACACAATATTCTACAAAAAATTATTTATTGATAATCAACAATGAGCATTATGAATACCAGTGTATTTAACGTAGTTCGTAGTATCTGTTTATCATAAGGATTGTTATCTACAGGTAACTAACTAATATAAACACACTATCTTCAAAACACACTTCAAACTAGTGATCCGAGCTCCTGAATGCACTAGTTCTTCAGTACCATATGGTGAGTTGGTATAATAATAATAATAATAACTCTCAGACTCTCATTGCGAAGCTTATCTGCTTCAAAGAGGGCAACAATCGTCCTCGAGTCATGCGCTTTGTTGACCAGGCCTTCGCTGGGACTGGAATCAGTTCACGCGACTATATGGCCTGTGCTACAGAGCGCATCGATTTTTTGAAGCAGAAAGTTTGTGCGTGAGCAAATCGCATTCGTCGCTACAGAGAGCGTGTGGATCGATTCCGGCTCAATCGTCTCTTTCAAAGTGACCAGAGAAAGGTATACCGCAAGTGGGAGGGAACCAATCAAAGTGGTTCCGACGGGAGCCTGCCCGATGCTTCTGCCTTAAATAATTTTTGGCGTAGTATTTGGTCGGTTCCTGTCGAACACTCGGAGGGCGACTGGATGAATGTTGTCAAGCGCGAATGTGAGATCATCGAGCCTATGGCAGCGGTTTCCATCTGCCCAGAGGATGTAAGTTGTGCGATCGATACGGCTCAGAATTGGAAATGTCCTGGGCCGGATGGATTGCACAACTTCTGGATAAAATGGTTTCGATGCTCACATGAACGCTTGGCAACACAATTTCAAGAAGCCCTTGAGCATGGTTCCCTACCAACTTTATTTACAACCGGTATTACCTTTCTGCTCTATAAGTCTGGTAGTACCACAGAAGCGAAAAACTATAGACCCATCACGTGCTTGCCTACGCTATACAAGCTCCTTACATCCATTTTGAGAAAGAAAATTAATAACCACATTATTGAAAATAATATTTTAGCAATGTCTCAAAATGGATGTAGGGTTGGGTCTCGTGGTACTAAAGAGCTCCTCCTCATAGACATGACCATATGCCAACAAGTCCGGCGGAGCAGGGGGTCCCTCTCGGCTGCCTGGATTGACTATAAGAAGGCCTATGATTCGGTGCCTCACTCATGGCTGAGGCGGGTCTTGGAGTTGTATAAGATCAATGCAACTTTAAGATCTTTCTTAGATGCATGTATGAGGCAGTGGATCACAGTCCTTAGTCAACCAGTGGGCGGAATTGACCATTCTCCTCCCCAGGACTTTATAAGGATAGAGAGAGGAATTTTTCAGGGCGACAGTTTGAGTCCATTGTGGTTTTGCTTAGCTTTGAATCCGCTTAGCACATTGCTTAAGCATTCAGAGCTGGGCTGCCGGCTTCGAAGAGAGGGCGAGATCATCTCACATCTGCTGTACATGGATGACCTCAAGTTGTTTGCACCAAAACGCCAGGATCTGATGGAGTTATTGAAAATAACCGAAATTTTTAGTAATGCCATCAGAATGGAGTTTGGTGCAGATAAGTGTGCGGTCATGCATGTGCAGCGGGGGAAAGTTGCAAATACAACAAATTTGCAACTTTCTGAGACAATGTCTTTCAGATCTCTCTCTGAAGCCGAAACTTACAAATACCTTGGTATGTCACAGTCTTTGGGTATCGTCGACGAGGGTGTAAAACAGGCAGTGAAGGAGCGTTTCTTCTGTCGCCTAACAAAAGTACTTAATAGTCTTTTGTCGGGTGGCAACAAGGTGCGCTCCTTCAATGCTTGGGTGATGCCCCTGCTCACATACTCCTTTGGCATACTAAGGTGGACTCAAACAGAGTTAGACGCCCTGGATAGAAGGGTCCGTCTTCTGCTCACTACACACCGTATGCTGCACCCACGCTCGTCTGTCATGAGACTGTACATCCCACGTAAATGTGGAGGTCGTGGCTTCTTAAGCGCCAAGACCCTCCACAATCGTGAGGTGTGCAGTCTTAGAGACTACTTTCTTAACAACGAGTGTGGGATGCATCGTGCTGTGGTGGCGGTAGACAGAGGCCTTACCCCGCTGTCCTTGGCAAACGAGAACTGGCGCAAACCAAAGGTCCTAAGCACCATAGACCGCAAGGACGTATGGAAGAGCAAGGAGCTACATGGGCGGTTCTACAGGGCCTTGACAGGGCCCGATGTAGATCTGCTCGCCTCGGTGAACTGGCTACGCTTCGGTGATCTCTTCGGGGAAACAGAGGGTTTTGTTTGTGCAATTGCTGACGAGGTTATCATGACGAACAACTACCGGAGGTATATCCTGAAGGATGGTACGGTTGACATCTGTCGTGCATGTCGCTGTCCTGGAGAGTCACTCAGGCATATTACATCCGGTTGTGGTCGTCTTGCTAATGGTGAGTACTTGCACAGACATAATCTGGTAGCCAGGATTATTCACCAGCAACTTGCTCTTCAATATGGTCTTGTGGAGTCTGAGGTGCCTTATTATAAATACGTGCCAGCGCCAGTTCTTGAAAATGGTCTTGCCACACTCTATTGGGATCGATCTGTGATCACGGACAGGACTATTGTAGCTAATAGACCTGATATCGTGCTCACAGATCGATCGAAGCGCCGAGCAGTGCTCGTCGATGTCACCATCCCGCATGACGGAAACCTTGTGAAGGCCGAGAAGGACAAACAGTGTAAGTACCTTGACTTGGCTCACGAGGTGACCGCCATGTGGGATGTTGATTCGACGATCATTGTTCCGATAGTCGTTTCAGTGAACGGTCTCATAGCGAAGAGCCTCGACCAACATCTCAAGAGTCTCTCGCTAGATGGTTGGGTCAAGGGCCAGATTCAGAAAGCGGTTCTCTTGGAGACGGCGCGTATTGTCAGGAGGTTCCTGTCTCTGCAGCCCTAACCGCCGGTAGCTTGGGCCTCGCCCCGGTGCTGGTGGTACTCTAGGTTTAGGTTTTTTATAATATTTATTTTTCATATATATTGTAAAAAATTTAGACTTAAGAATATAAATAAATAAGGAGAATAATAATAATCTCTCTCTCTCTTCCACCTTACTCTCTTCTATTCTGTTTTTAAATATGTATTTATAGTATTATGCTAGGTATATAAATTTATCTATAGTTTTATTAGTATTAATTAAAATTACACCACTATGTCTTTTTGTTGAACGGGCTTACTCTCAGCCTATTTCCTTATCATGCACTTCTGTCAACAGTTAACTACCCAAAAAGGTTGCCTGGAAGAAATCGCTTTAAGCGATAAGGCCGCCTGTTGCTTCTCCTGCTGTTAATTTAAGTTACCCATTGTATACTTTTGATTGTGCAATAAAGCGTTATTCATTCATTCATTCAATAATAAGGGAAAATAATAAGAAGGGAAAAATAATTGAAGGCGATTACAATATCAGTGAAGATATCTGTATTACTGCCATGGATAATGATGAAATGTACAAATATTTAGGAATACAACAAACAAAATCGATAAACCACACGCAGATTAAAAAAGATCTTACCTCAGAGTACATTAGGAGAGTTAATAAAGTGTGTAAAAAACAGCTTAATGCCCGCAACTTAACAAAAGCCATAAATACATATGCCACGCCGATACTAACATACTCGTTTGGGATAATAAAATGGACACAAACCGATATAAAGAACCTGGAAATTAAGACTAGAACCACTCTAACAAAACATAAATACTTACACCCGAAGTCAGCAATAGAGAGAATATCCACCAAAAGAGAACTGGGAGGAAGAGGATTCATTGATTTAAACATTCTCTGGCAAAATCAACTGAAAAATTTGAGAGATTTCTTCTATAGCAAAATAAGTGACAGTGATGTACACCTAGCTACAACTTTAACAGATGATAATTATACGCCTTTTAATCTGAAACATAAAGAAAAAGAATTTATCCCAGTTACCGAGCAAGTTAAAAATAAGCTGAATTCTTGGAGAAGTAAAGAGTTGCATGGTAGACATGTGCACGACCTTGAAAACCCCCATGTAGATCCAATAGCTTCAAATATTTTTTTAAAACAAGGTTATTTGTTTCCGGAAACAGAAGGATTTATTATCGCCATCCAAGACCAAGTAATAAACACAAGAAATTACAAGAAATATATACTGAAAGAAAACATAGAGTCAGACAAATGCAGGAAATGTCTTCAACAACCTGAAACTATACAACATATCACCGGTGCATGCACTTCTCTTCTACAGACAGATTACACCCATCGCCATAATCAAATTGTACATTATATACATCAGAAACTAGCCCTGAAATATCAACTTATAACTGGAAAACCGAAACCGTATTACGAATACACACCCATGCCCGTGCTGGAGAACGCCGACGCTAAAATGTATTACGATCGAGCCATTCTGACTGACCACACAATACATTACAATAGACCAGATATAACCTTACTCAACAAAATAACAAAGACAGCTTATTTAATAGATGTTACCATCCCTAACACTCACAATTTACAAACAGCAATAACAGGAAAAATAAATAAATATACAGAGTTAAAGGAAGAAGTTTTGAGAATATGGAATCTACAGTCAGTGTACATTGTACCCCTGGTGCTCTCCACCAAGGGCGTAATACCTAAACATTTACTACATAGTCTAAGCACCCTTGATCTGCCCACAAAATTTTTTCACACGATGCAAAAAGCCGCAATTCTTAATACCTGCCGAATAGTGCGAAAGTTTCTTTCTGATCCAGAAAGTTCAGGAACTTAATTTTTTTGTTCCAGTGATACTTGGTCATTGACCCGTATCATCTGGCTATATTACCCCTTAAAAGGGAGAATTGCAAATGATAAGAAAAATAATAATAATAATTTGGCTCTGAGCCCGTTCTTAGCACACGTTAAAGAACCAGATCTTTCTGAGACTAGTAGCCACATGCTAAACATAATAATAATAATAAAAATCTTTATTGAGCAAGTACTTAATCATATACAGTCGATCAAGCTGTAGGTAAAATAGGTAACAACCTGTGCTATACCTCCAGCTAACAAATATAAAGTTCACTTTGACAATAGTACTTTTAAAATAACTATAAACTTACAAACTAATAGTATTTCAAATGCTTTATTTTATGCTAATTTATGTGTGTGTGTATGCTTGTGTATATGTGTGTGTGTGTGTGTGTGTGTGTGTGTGTGTGTGTGTGTGTGTGTGTGTGTGTGTGTGTGTGTGTGTGTGTGTCTGTGTGTGTGTGTGTGTGTGTGTGTCTGTGTGTGTGTGTGTGTGTGTGTGTGTGTGTGTGTGTGTGAGTGTATGTGTGTTGCACTGTGTTATATATTTGATAAAACGTAGGACAGCAGTTAATTAATTTGGAGGATGAATGAGGCACTCAACAGTTTCATAAGAGAGATTCTGGAGCCAGCTGGTGACACTTGCTTTAAGTTCATGCTTGTGTCTGAAATATATATTAAGAATGCGGTGTAAATTATTATATAAAAATGGACCAAGAAAGCAGAAGAATTTGTGACTAAAACTGGTGTTGAAGAAAGTGGATTTGGCAACAAGGTGATTGCGGCGAGATTGAGATAATTGAACGAGTGGTGTGGTCGAGTGTTGTTGCAGAATGGTATAAAGTATGAAGAGTTTTCGAACCGAGAGTACTTGGCAATATTCATATAACGTTTGAATGTTGCTACTTTTAAGAGAGCTCTTTGAGCACGTTCAATTTTAATGAAGTGAGATTTACAGGCACCGCCCCATGTTGTGATGCAGTAAATTAGTACTGATTGGCAGAGGGCTTTGTATATCAATTTGAGAGTTACCGGATCAGCAATATGACGTAACTTTTTAAAAACAAATATTAATTTTCTGAGCCTGTTTGAAAGTAAGTTAATATAGGGTTTAAAAGAGAGGTTACTATCGATAATAATACCCAGGTATTTAATTTGATTACTAGTTATGATGGGAGAACAATTACATGGTACTGTGGGTAAGTGAGGAACATGTGCAATAACTTTATGATGATTGGGGTCCGGGAGATTTACATTACGTAAGGTAAAATTTATAATGTTTGTTTTCTTTACGTTCAGTGTGAGCAAGTTTTGATTTAACCATTCTGATACTAAAGTGAAACCTTGTTGTGCATTTTGATAGGTCTCGTCCCATGTGTTGCCAGAAAAAAATAGGACAGTATCGTCTGCAAAAGATATTAAATTACCATGCGGGATTTCCAATTGACATAGGTCATTAATGTATGTCAAAAATAGACTGGGGCCTAATATACTACCCTGGGGGACGCCGATTTTTATTGGTAGCTCATCACTTGTATGACCATCTAATGTAACACTTTGTGTTCGACCGTTTAGATAATCCTGGAAGAGATTCAATTGAGTGCCTCTGATTCCGAGAGCCTCCAACTTTTTAAGCAGTATAGGGAATGACACGGTATCAAAGGCTTTTGCCAAATCAAGAAAGATAGCCATGCACTTCCTGTTGCTATCCAAGTTTAGAACTATATTATTTGTAAGAGCTTGTACAGCGTGAGAGGTTGATTTTCCTCTACGAAAACCAAATTGCTTGTTACTTAATAAGTTATTACTTTCAAGATAATTTATAAGGCGATTATTAATTAGTCGTTCAATAATTTTCGAAAATACTGGTAAGATCGAGATAGGGCGATAATTGGAAATAAGGTTTTGATCTCCATTTTTAAAGATAGGATGAACTATTGCTTTTTTGAAGACAGAAGGAAATAATCCTGTTGACAGAGATATATTGCAAATGTATGTGAGAGCCGGTATAATTTCATTCTTATATGTTTTAATGAACTTTGTTGATATGCCGTCCCATCCTACAGCGCAGTCATTTTTAAGAGACATAATGATACTGTTTATTTCGGACGGGTCTGTAGGTAAGTACACAAGGGAATTGTTGGATGTGACAGAATTCGGAGAGTCGGGATTTTTTGAGTTAGAATAATTTTTTGTAATAGCATCAGCGTCGCGGTCGCGTCCTATATTTGAGAAGAATTGGTTAACAGAGTTTACCGATGTTTGGGGATTTTCTTTCAGCATAAGCAAATTACGGGGCTTACATTTATTTTTATTTAAGTATGCAATATCTTTGATGGCCTCCCACAATGTTTTATTGTTAGAGCTAGCGGCTTGAAGCTTATTTCTCTCATATGTTTGTTTTACTTTTTTGAGTACGGTGTTACAGAAATTTCTGTAACGTTTGTAAGTAGTCCTAAGTATTTCATTACCAGGGTCCTTTTTAAGATGTTTGTGTAAGTTATCTCTGTTTCTTATACACCTCAGCAAACCTGGTGTGATCCAGGGTTTAATATTCCTAAAACCACGGGGTAAGGATTTTTTGACTGAGTTTTTAGATATTATCGCCCGCAAAGTGTCAACCAGTAAACTAGCTGCTATATTTGGATCAGCTTGATTAACTATTGCTGATAGATCGATTTTCGACATATCAGCTTGGAGTCCAACATCATCAATTTTATAGTAATGTTTTGGCATCAGCGTTTGTTTTTCTTTCTTACAAGATAGTAGAACTGCGTAGTGATCTGTGACCGTGGAATGGATTACTAATGTTTTAGCTTTGTGGACTGTTTTAATGAAGAAGTGGTCTAAACATGTAGAGCTATGTGTAGGTAAATTATGAGAAGAGATAAGACCATGAGTTTCAAGCAAATTTAGATACTCGTCTGAACGTCTGTCATGGTTATCAGGGTGTATATCTATATTGATATCACCTGTTAGGACGATGGTTTTGAATGAGCTAAGTTCAGATAAAATGTTTCCCAAAGAAAACAGAAATGGTTCAATATTTGTAAAAGCGTGTGGTCTATATATAGCAAGTATTGCAGTTTCTAATCCAATTTTAATCAAAAGGCTACTAGCCTCTGCTATTTCTGGTTCAGTTACAGTAAAACTATTAACATTATTGTTGATGTAAACAGTGACACCGTCATTTTGGTTATGTGGATTATTGGAGTTAAAGTGTACAAAGTTTGATAGAATGGGTATAACAGGATTGCGCTGTAACCAGCATTCCGTTAGAATAATGAAGTCACAATTTATCTTTATTTGTTGCAAAAACGTTTCAAAACTTGAAAAATTTGCCGATAAGCTACGAATATTTTGTGTTATAATATTTAGGTTCTTGTCATGGATGCTTATCAATTTTGAACAATCTTCTGGATCACAGTTACGTGATTGTGAGGTTGAGGTTAGATCTATGTTATTTGCTAATTGAGATAATTGATCGAATTTAAATATTTATAATAGGGTGCATTTAAAGTGGTTTTTATAAGTAACTTTTTAGGGTTAATATTGAGATTGTAGCTTAGAGATTGAGAATAGAAATAGGAAAGCAAATCAGTTTCATTCAGTTTGTTTGAAATGAATTTGCTTTTCAATATGTTTGTAACCTTGAAACTAGTTAGACTTACTTTTAAACTAGACCTCTGTGTTGTGACATAGTATAGGTGAGAACTTTGAAATGTGCTTATAGGTGTGTGTAATGTGAGATTTTTTACAGGCATGATTACCGAAGTAGGGAAGATCCAGTAAGATAAGCGATTACTTTGTATTTTTTGTATTATGTCGGTGTAATAGTGTAGAATTATATGGAAGTAATTGTATAATGAGTTGTATAGTTTTGAGTAAATGTATTCGCATTTATATGTTAATTTGTATGGGTAGGCGTGCTTGTGTAAGGTAGTGTACGATGTGTGGATGTAAAAGACAAGTGATTCATGTGATGTGTGCGTGTTTTTGTTTAAAACTATAGAGATCGCATAGCTTACGTTAAAGTACGTAAATGTAACTAAAGTTAAGATAACAATTAGAAATTTGTTTACAAGTGAGAATTTGCAACAAACATAAAAATTTAAGAACATAATAAATTGTAAAATAAAGAGTTTAAGTTTGTAGGAACAAGTAAAAAAGTGGTTCTTGTTGTTAACAAAAAGTAGTCATTGTGTGTTTAAATTTGGCTTGTTTGACGGAGATTTCGATAGGTCATTTAATTGACTCTCATTTGTCACAACTATAACCTTTCCGCCATCTTTTTCGCGGAGAAGAACTCTAGCGTTGGTGGTCCAGCAGTACTTGTATAAACCAGTTTTCTTCAGTTGGCGGGCCAAGTAGTAGAGATGTTTGCCCTTGAAGGTAAGGTGTTCTTCTATGTAGATAGGTTCGCTGGGGGAGTCTGAGGCAATTAGCGAAGTATTCAGCTTGTTACTTTTATTGTTTCTATTATACAGCTTAGCAGCCTCAATAATGTTGTCCTTGTGTAGCGCGGAGGCAAACGTAACTAGCACCGCTTTCCTCTCGGTTTTGGAGTGCAGCCGTCGAATATCCACGATGTCCATGGATGCGGTACTCGGTGATACAATCTTGAATAAGTTCATTGTGGTTTCGAGTAGTTTTGCTTTTGTCTCATCGGCAGTCCAAGGAATGTTACGAATTTCGACCTTGTTTCCTACAAGCTGTCGCGACTGGTCCTCTACAGTGTCTTCGAGGCACTTTATGCGCATATCCTGGGATGAGACTCTTTTTTCTAGTACCGTAATTGTATTTTGCATGGAGTCATATTCAGCTGACAGGTAAGTTAAAGATTTCTCTATATCAGAGTTCGTCTTACAAATCTCTTGAATTTGTGTTTTTATGTTGGACATAGAGCTTTTTATGTCTTTTAATTGATCTTGGTGTTCTTGTTTCCATGCACTCAACATAGCTTTGATTTCGTTTTTAAATTCGATAAATGAGTCGGTCATTTCGAAGCAGGTGCATTTCTTTGTCGTCCGTTGCGTGATCGTATCAGTCTCCTCCTTAGAGTTCATATTTTGGGACTGTGTACGTTTCGATGAGGGAGAATATGTACGTTTAGACTTTTTTAATCTAGGAGTTCGTTCCATTGCGAAATATTAAAGAATTTTATTTTCTTTTGTCAGTAGTGACATCTATAGTTACGCATAGAATCATTCGATAGAAGTAATCGTGCGTTTGAGTCTTGAGATGCGAGATGTAATACTAGTATCAGTTCCACATAATAGATGGCGCTTGGAACATATTTTTTGTATGTAGCTGTTTCCGAAGTTAGTCAACAAAATTTTCACACTAACGTTTTTTGAAAATGTTTATGGCGACCAGTCACTTTGCTAACAATTTGATTATTGTAATAATAAAAGAAAGAAAAAAAAAAGTCTGGAGTTAGGCTTGAACCGCCGCCATGTAGAACACAATCCCTTGTAACTTGACGTCCTAAACCACTTGGGCACTTCGCGCTTAGTGTTGCGTGGTAAATTTATGGGTCTCTTGTTTAGCACTAGAGTTCAAGTTGGCGTCCTTTTTTAACCGTTAGGTAATTTGAAAAATGTTTGTTTACCTTTTACCTAAATTACAATATTTCCACTTTAATACACATAGAAATAAATACCCTGGAACCGGTTGAGCGAACAAATAATTCTGACGGTTACCATAGTAAATAAAACTGCGCTGTCTACAGTGCCACAAACATGTCTGACCGGGTGACAGCGTCGCTGTTGTTGGCTTTGACATTACATTTCAAAACGGCAACACTTAGTTGTGACGTGTGACACTTAGTGACGACCTGTGTGGTTCAGTGGTCAACATGCCAGTCAGCCACGCAAGAGGTCCCGGGTTCGATTCCCGGCCGGGCAGAAATTTAAATGATGAATTTTAATTTCTGTTACGGGTCTGGTTGTTCTATGTATAATAAGTATGCATTTAAAAAAAAAAAAAAAAAAAAAAAAAAAAGTATATATGTAGTATACCAGTTAGCTAGGACCCATAGCACAAGCTTTGCTTAGTTTGGGGCTAGATGGCGCTGTGTAAATTTGTCCACGATTATTTATTTATTTATTTTATTTTATTTTTTAGTTCCGGTTTTGTCCACCGGGTCGAATAGGTTTGTCAACAATCTTGTCAAGCCGCCAGATATAACATTGTTAACGCGTACAAGAATATGTATGGACAGTGGTAACCATTCCAATAGCTATGTGTAATACGTCGTTGGATAGCTATTTTCGAGCTGAACAAAAGTAAGTAAGGCGCTAACTGCCAAATTTTAGTTCGTTCAGAGTTATGCTGTACTAAACATATCACAGTATTAAGTATTTTTTTCTGTTCTACCCGCATTTAATGGCCATGTGTAATGCATCGATGGATTCATGGATATACAGGTTGTCAAAAGACCGCTAGCATTAATTGAAACCCCATATTCTACCCATGAAACTGCCCACATTGCGCGTCGCAATTAATTATTTATTTTAGGTAGCGAAATTATGAAGTCATTTCCGCGGGTATGTTTTTTGGGGAAAGTTGTTCAGTTTCGTGGCTAGAATATGAGGTTTCAATTAATGCTAGCGGTCTTTTGACAACCTGTATAAGTATAAATAAACCATACCATATTAAATATAATGGCGCAGTCTCTTGTGCCACAAACTTATTTGACCCGGTGACAGCGTCGCTGTTGTTGGCAATGACATATTATTTCAATATGGCAACACTTAGTTCCAGTTTTGGCCACCGGTTTTTAGCACTGAAATAGACGTCAGTCATCAATCTCGCCAAGGCGCCAGATATAACATTGTAAAAGCTTACAAAATTGTTGTGACGTAATGCCTTAAATATAAATTTCTAAACAGTAATAATTGGGATTCGTCAATTACAAATCCAACCTTCAATTCCAACCTTCAAATTTATCATTTTATCTCCTTTAAAATTATACCACTTTTGTCGTTGTAGAATTCTTCAACGAAGCTACATTATATAACAATATTATTGTTATTTATTAATTTGTATACTCATCTGTTATCTATTTTTATCTATAATAATATTACTTCCGCGAAAACAAAATCAACGGCATTATGCCGCTGGTGCAAAGTCACATCGTGCGCATATATGTAAGACTGCCAAATAAAAAATAAGCAGATGGCGTGCATTGAATTTGAATGAACATACCAACTAGTCATGGCCGGTTAATGATGTAGCAATAAACACTTAAATATTTATTGGAAATGCTAAAAATATAAGTTTTACAAGTAATACATGATATTTCTTATACTTTACGGAAAAAAGATACTCCATTCTTGGTTTTGGTTACTGTTTATTGGAATTAGTGCATGTGTTTCCTACGCAACTCGGCATTCTTAGATTGTAAAGTAACGACCATTCGTATACGTGGCCAAAACGTCACTGAGACATAGTTGGAGCGCAATTGCAGTTTACGCTCCAATGACATGGAGCTATTCCCTTTGGTCCATGAACGGGTCCATTATGTAGAAGTCATTGTTAATACACTATATTGTTGTAGATTCACTATTTCCAAATGTTTATAGGTTTAAAAGTGCACACAGAGTGTAGGTAAATAAAAGTTATTTCGTACCACGGAATTAGGATCCTTTGTTGCTATGTGAAGTTTATTGTATTATTTCAGTAAAATCACTTGAAACTGGTATGTATTGTCTTTCTTGTCTTGTAAAAGATTTTATAATGGAATTTATTATTATTTGTTTGTTATCTCTCTAGAGTCAAATTTTCGCGGGTGTTCAGTCTTTACAAAATGCTTTTGTTTGTAACTTTTTATTGGCGTTGAATTTTAGTAGACGGTTTTCACTATTCAATAGGTTATCACTTAAACACTGAACTGGTAAATTTACAGGATGAAAGGTGGACTTTTTCCATTATTTCCGATTTTTTATTGCGGAGCGCTTGGCGAGGGCACATTCGTAGGGCACTTCAAAATATGCTTTTGTATAATAAAATCAGTTTGCGAACAATTAATGAACGAATGTAGCGAGCTCTCATTTTCTGAAATGTTGGCTATCAAGACCTTCCATTATTAACTTAACAACAGTCAAATTTAAAGGTTGAGGGCGTATCAGCCAAGACGATTATGCGTGTGAGCGTGTGGGCCAAGGTTATTATGAGCCTGATCCACATGACCCATTTAGAAAAGAACGGAGTACTGCCTTTGGTGCTACCGATAATGCTGAAAATATGGAATTATTAAAACTGTCGTAATTTTTGACATCTAATGGGTGCACATTTTATACAATTTCAATGAAGTAATGAGTGAGTGCGCGTGGAGGGCCCTAAGTTGTTTTGTTTTTTTCAATAAAAATGTTAATTATCTCTTAAACGAAAGGTAATTGAAATTGGATTGGATCTCTTGATTTCATTTGCTATTTTGACCGACCCTGGCCTTAAATTCTCTATTTTTTTTTTTTTTTCGGGAATTAAAGAAGAGTTTTACTGAGTTTAAGAGATAACGTGTTTTTGCTTACACACATTTGAGGGCCCCTATAGCCCGGGGGCCCCATATGATTGATACGGCTGATACAGTGGTAGCTACGCCCTTGCGCCAAGATGATGATGAATAGAGGGATTGTTTAAACTCAAAGAAAGAAAGGTATGTAGGGGAAAAATAGTAGACTACTTTACCTCTATCTACCCTTTTTTATCTTTCGTACAAAAAACCTACTATAACAAACAAAACAAAACAAAATTATTCAAATTGGCCCAACCGTTTATCAGTTACAGCGAGACTAACAAAGAGCAACTGATTTTTATGTATGGAGATTGATTCATTTATCAAAACAATTCTCATATACCATATATAGCTTTTGCAATCAATTATATAATTTAAAGCATTGCTAATTCTCACTCTGTCTTCTTCTATTTACCTAAGTCAGAATGAAAAATAACATTCTATAGCAGCTGTTTTAAGTTAGCGGACCATTATGTATAAGGGGGTTTATCTTAAAAGTAGGTAATTTGGCCATGGGGGTCTGAGGTAACAGTTCATTTTGGAAAAGGGGTCACTTGTCCAAAATAGTTTGGGGATCCCTGAGCTAGACGTTTGGCATTCAACTAACGAACGGTGCGATCGCCGTTTGGCTCAACCGTAGAGGGAGTATAATTATATACATCGCGCTCATTACGGAGTAACAAGGACGAGGGATGTCAAAAGATCTGTTTACGTCTCAGACCGACGGTATACTCGTATTACATAACAAACCGGAAGACGTAAGAGACGCTACTTCTACTGGAATATTTAAGTCTTAGGCACAATGTACATTACGCTTAATGAATTTTTACGATTACAATTTGATTTTGATTGTAATGTTTTTATTCACATGGAACATGATTCCACCATTTTAAATACGTAATTTTAAGGGTGACTGAAATGTTTAAATTTATCGGTAATTATTTTATTAATATTTTAATTGATATGTTATTTTATGGTTATTTTATTATTTTATTGAAAAACAGGTAGTTAATAAATTTATTTTAAAAACTTATATTTGGTGTTGTATTATCAACCAATTTCAACTTCTGTCAGTACAATAAATTTTAACACCCCACTTTTTTCGTTTTCGTAATATAGAAATCCTATGAAGTCATGTTTGCCTACATCGAAAGAAAAAGTAGCGAAAACTACGGCTTTACCCAGGTATAATATTTTCTTGCCGCCGCCAATGATATAATTATATAAAGTGGTGAAGAAAAGTATAAATTCCAAAAAAACGGTGTAAAAATGAAAAATGCTCCTTTGAAAATTCTATGCAGTAATTGGCTGTATGTTTGAATTTGCTTTTGACAAAAAAAAGTCAATCGTGACAATGACAAATGACGTTTGACAGTGACAGCTGTCAATGAAAGGAAAAGCAACCTCGCTTCATCTCAATTTTCGTATTCTCACTCGGCTAGACGAGTTTGAAATAAAATAGGCGATGATTACGTACTCTGTGTTGTGTTTGCATGTGACTATATAAACATTACTGTGGTAAATCTGTTTGATGGGTGAACGTGAACTCAGGATCGAAGACATGGCGACGTCGAGCACCGAAGTTTCGACTGTACAACCGCAACTGCCTGAGGTAATGAATTTACCATATACAATTTCAAGATCCCGCTCAATCGACGCATCTTATCTTCCTTATTTGTCTTCTTAATACCGTTTCTATGATAACAGCCACTGGAAATTGATATTCACACTCACGGGTCACATAATATTCGACTCTGAACTCGGTATAGACATGGAAACTTTTCGTAAATTCAGTTTTAAGGTTGTACCTCGCGTATTTGCGTTGAAAATACGCCATTCGTCAACATTGCCCGGGTTGTTGGAAGATGTTAATGTTTTGGACCTCTCTAGGGTTATCGCAGGCCCTTTCTGCAGCATGATGCTGGGTGATTTAGGCGCCAATGTGATTAAAGTCGAGAGTTTAGACGGCGACGAAGCAAGAAAATGGGGACCGCCTTTTGTAAATGGCAGCAAAGACTCGTACTACTTCCTATCAGTAAATAGGAACAAGAAGAGTGTCTGCATTGATTTCAAAACACAAGAAGGTAAGAATGAAATGTAATAAATTTCATTCAATATTGTATTGTTTATCACCTACTTTGTCAGTCAGGTTAGTCATTGTATGCTAATCATTTTCTATGACATTGTAGTTTTCCATCTGTGAATCATAAAATGAGATTTTTAAATTGATTTGAGCCGAACTGGCTCTTAAAGTGTTATTGTTATGTTGATTGAGTTTGATCTTGCAGGTAAACAGGTTATTTATGATTTGGCAAGAAAATGTGACGTGCTATTGGAGAATTACTTGCCAGGAAAACTGGACAGTTTAGAAATTGGCTATGAAAATCTGAAGACAGTTAATCCGAAGTTGATTTACTGTGCTGTCACTGGATTTGGACCTACTGGCCCTTATTCAAAGAAACCTGGGTAAATTAACATTGTTTGAAATATCCATCTAATTCAATCCAATGTACTGTTTTCTGTATCTTAATTATCTAAATACTTTCAGCTATGACGTCATTGCAGCAGCAATGGGTGGGTTGATACATGCAACTGGGGAAAGAAATGGCAACCCCGTGAAACCGGGTGTTGCTATAACTGACGTAACAACTGGCCTCCACTCCTTCGGTGCAATAATGACAGCCTTGTATTACCGTAAATGTACAGGAAAAGGGCAGAAAATTGACTGTAACCTTCTATCTACCCAGATATCGAGCATGATAAATATAGCACATATTTATTTGAATTGTGGCATAGAGGGTCAGCGGTGGGGCACTGCCCACGCGAATATAGTGCCGTACCAAGCATTCAAGACTAGGGATGGTGATATTGTTTTAGGTACAGGTTCAAATGCCCAGTTTGCCGATTTTTGCAAATTGATCAACAAGGAGGAGTTGATTACTGATGAGAGATTTGTAGATAATTCGGCACGAGTGAAAAATAGGGATGAGATTATTCGAATAATAAGTGAAGTTATGGTGACGAAGACAAAAAAGGAATGGTTTGAGTTGTTCAAGAATGCTTCCTTTCCCAATGGTCCAGTGAACAGTATGAAGGATGTGTTTGAAGATGAGCATGTAAAAGCTATAGGTTTGGTTAAGGAGTTGCCTCATCCAAATGCTGGGACGATAAAGGTTGTCAATCCACCATCGGTGTACAGCTTAGGTGGTAACTATGCTAGAATGGCCCCACCTACCTTAGGACAACACACAAAAGAAATTCTGAAAAATTTCCTCGGTTACCATGATAAGAAAATCGATGGTTTGATTGAAAGTAAAGTAGTGAGGTGATTAGTGTCATGATCTTTTTATAATGCAAATATTAAATCACCATTATGTCATTATCATTCTACATGTCAGGAAATCAAATACAAATCTGTTATATTAAGGGGTTTTACCTGCCATAGTGGGTAAAACATAATATTTATAAAAAAATGTATTCCTACTTTATTTCATAATCAAATAAGAGTGTTATATTAGATAAATATTTGCACTTAAGAGTAATACTGTTATCATAGCAAATGTCATGATAACTATGATTGTTATCAATTTTTTATTTTTCTGTTTAAAATATAGAATAACAAATGCAATGGACTTTGATTTATAACATTCACAGTACAATGGTTAAGTTTGTTTTCTTATCTTGTGTTTGTTTGTCTGATTTTTATATAATATTTAACTTTTGCCTGCAACTTCGGTCTAGTCGACCAATTTCACATATCCCTAACTTGAGAAATTATAAGTTATTTATAAAAACTTTCACCCCCTTCAGAATTATTTTTGTAGATAAAAAGTAGACTAATGTCCTTCCCTAGGTTGTCATCTATCTCCTTGCCAAATTTTATCCAAATCCGTTCAATGTTTTAGGCTTAGAAACGTTACATACCTACAGACAGACTGACAGAATTACTTTCGCATTTAAATAGGATCAGGCAAGATAATAGATATCCGTAGCACAACTAAGGTCACTAAGGTTTAAGAGCCGCAAAACTGAAGTAGCAAAGGGCAGACCACTTACAGACACGATAGCCAATGAGACGGATAAGTTATCGAGTGTCAAACACGTACCGGTCAATTCTAGATGGATGGATGTAGTAACGACAGCTTATCGATAAACCCAATACCAGTATAAAAGAAGCTAACATTGCTATGCGCGTCTATAGAGACGCTAGCTCATTTTAGTAGATCGAAATGGTCTATTCTGAAAGAACTCTTAAATTTCATAGGGAACCTACATTGGAGCTGATGAGGCTAGCCTAGCTAGGCTAGCTGGTGGTGAGATTTGTGGATTGTGACTGTTGATTAATTTACTCTTTTTTGATACTAGGCACATCTCCCATGTATCCCTCGGTACCGAGGCACTAATTTTTTTACCAACTAGCAGTCCTTTGACCGTCATCTCATCTGGTCTTAACTGACGACGCAGTCGTAAATGGAGTCTAGGAATAGCCTATTCACTCTAGTCTTGAAGGCGTCCAGATTATTCCGAGTTCCATTCCTTAGCCGTACGAATTATAAGGGTGCCGATAGTGTTGGAAAATTTCGAGTCCGCGTGTCAGAAATTATAAGCTCGAATCAATTTTGCAGAGCTCAGTGACCTAAAGACTCGCGAGTCTAGAGCCCAGTCGAGCGCGAGTCATCAAAGCATAAACTCGAGTGTAACTAACCTAACCGACAGAAAAAGTCGGATAACTTCCGACCAAGTTTACTTCAACTCAAATATTTTCTAAACTACCGCATCGATTTTAATGAAACAAAGCTAAGAACCATCTCGATTAAACTGGCTATCGAATAGAGAAAACCGCACCCAAATCCGTCTATCCTTTCGGGAGCTACAATGCTACAGACAGGTTCCTACCCAATGCCAGTCTTTACGTCAGAACTCTAGTCGTAAACATAACTGGAGTTTTGTACAGAATCGAGTTCGAAAACTTGACTCAAAGTAAATACTACTCAGTCGCTCGAGTACTACAAACCAACACACCAAGTAAGACACCAGTTTAACACACATCACCATTTAATATATAACTTAAAGGCTCGAGCGAGACTAACTTAGTAAATAACTTAAAGACTCGAGAGAGGTACCGCTGCGTGCTTTGAGGCTACACGAACTTCACTAGGTACTTTCAGAGTGCTCGCCACTCATTCTGACCTGCGCCTCCTAATACTGTTGGGAACCCTAAAACTGATTGAACAGTCCATGTAGCTGATTGGCACCCCGTGACGTGTTGTAATAATAGATAGGCTATGCGGCTGACCGCGCGCGGCTTCCGCTCGACTTGGGGAGCCTGATTTTTTAAAATTAGAATGTTTATTACAGATGGGCGAAACTGATATCAACTTAAGTTAGAAATTGGTCAAAAGGGTTAATTAAAATATAATAATGCTCTACTAATTTGGCTCTTATTGCCCCCAGGAGTCACAGCCGGTTGCGGTGATCACACTGCGGCCGACCCAAACGCGCAAGCAAGAGCGTAAGAAGGTCGTCTGGACCGAAGACACCATAGACAATGAGGATATGAACAAAAAAAAGTCTAAATGTGAGTTCTATTGCCTGCATTGTCATCGTCATCATCAGCGTATACACCACCTAGCGACCAGCGAGCACCTATTTCCCACGTATCCCAATATATTTACTTTTTTATACAAACTAGCTGGTATTTGACCGCCATCTCACCTGGTGGTAAGTGACGATGCGGCCGAAGATGAGCGCCTGCCTAGATACAGGCCTATTCGCTCTAGCTTTGAAGCTGATTAAATTCCGTAGTCTAAATTCAGAAGCAAAAAGCGTGAGAGCAAATCAAAGTGGAATGTTTATCTCATAGAATAAAATCCATTTTTGTATCACTTATATTTTGTTACGAGTCGCTCCGGTTTTCAATAGCCGTGATACCTTTTTTTCTATATGATCAATAATTTCCACTTTGATTTTCTTTCACGCTTTTTGCTTCTCCAATTCAAACCATTGTCGTTCTCCAATTTTTTTTTACTTTATAAAACTTACGCTAGCGTACTTAGTACACTATGAGGTGCGTTACTCACGCTGTTTATTATCGCACGCAGGTTGCTGTATCTACGAAAAGCCGCACAAGTTCGGCGAGTCAGACTCTGAGGAGAGTGACGACGAGTGCGAGCACTGCCAAGGTCACGTTGAGAAGAAGAAACATAAACACGACCAGCCCAGCACGTCCACCGAAGCGGTGAGCACCTATTTTATTTTGCTGTTAAACATGTTAGGTATAAACATGCGTAAAAAAATTACATATTGATAATTGTGACTACAGAAGTAATGCGAAACAATATATGCGTAACGAACGAGTTAAAATGTCATCTTGGCGTTAATGTCCCGGTTGTGCTCTCGCGCATGAGGGTCCGGGGTCCTTCTTGACCATGATTCAGGATTTGGCAGATCTGATATTTACAGTGGAGCGACTGCCATCTAACCTCCGTGACCCTACCAGGGCAACCTGACTAGATTGGATTACGGTTACTGAATGTGCAGGTTTCATCACGATATTTTCCCTCAGCGTTACGACGAGTAACGAGCCCCTAAACTTTATGCGTAACTGATTAAGACTTTCGAAATGATTAGTTCTGTGGACCCCAATCGTTGCTATCGCCACCTATGTCCAATTAAGAACTTCAAACGTCCTCATCTTGCTTGCTTTAACCTACTTACGTATCCTCCAAATGGGTTATAAAAAATCCAAGTCGAAGAGCTTGAGTATGAGCTGAGTAAGAGCTATACGTATGAGTGGTACTGATAATGGCTAATGGGCATGTAACGCCTATTAGTAGGATATCCGGCCACAGTATCTAATATCTTCCCGCATCTGTTAATCAGAAAAGTAGTGCGTTGTACTAGAGAATATGACTCAAATAAGTAGAAAAATAATATGGGTTGCCTACTCTCACTCTGGTCCACTATGGGACTGTTATATGTCAAAAGAAATATATTTTTTCCCCTATCCAAAAATATAAGATAAACGATAAACTTGGTCTTAACGGAAATATCGGTGAACATTCATCATTGCATTTAAAATATCAAATCCAGGCAATTTCATCGACATTCCCGTTTAGGCCATGTTTTGCCTAGGCAACCTAGCAAATATATTGTTGGACAGGGGGACAAAACACATTTCTTTTCACATATATAACTCGAATAACTCCATGCAACCCCATGAGGGTATCTCCATGGTAACTCCATAAGCTCAGGGTCAG
This sequence comes from Blastobasis lacticolella, assembly GCA_905147135.1. Lineage (NCBI taxonomy): Eukaryota > Metazoa > Arthropoda > Insecta > Lepidoptera > Blastobasidae > Blastobasis > Blastobasis lacticolella. The sequence continues at coordinate 1,376,714 of LR990043.1, forward strand.
AGCAGGCAACCCATATGTATATATTTTCTTGAGTCATATTCTCTCGTACACCCCACGATTTTTCACAAATAGCAGATGGGGGAAGACATTACTACGGTCGGATCTTAGACCATAATATTCTCATTGTCTCCAGCGATCCGCCCAACCAGCACAGCCACCAGTCTCACTCCCGCTGCGGCCGCCCCATCCGCCCGATGGACCGTCGACAAGCTAGGCTACTTAGGACTTCGTTTCTTAACTCGTTTTGAGCTCGGGTCACGCTAGAAACGACTATGAGAGTGTTTGCGATTCGAAATTCCACCAGATGGCGCTACTGGGGCGTAAGTGAAGCGTTATAGGCGGCGATGACGTCCATTTCATCGAAACGAACGGTTTTAAAACGTCCAGATTGCCGTTCCTGGCCATAATTTTAGTCAAAAAAATTATATAGAGGATAGTCTAAGGACTAAACTAAAAGTATCGCCGAATACATTTTTGAAATAATGTTTAAAAAAAGTCACGAACTACCCTAGTAAAATAGGGTTAGTCGCTTAGATGTCAGGTTTTACAGTTACGACTACAATTTTTTTTTACAAATACTAGCTTGCCCTCCGCGACTTCATTCGGGTGTTGTCTTACCCTATAAATAAATAAACCTTTCTCTCAAATAAGTCTATCTATGCTTGAAAAATGCATAAAAATCCGTTGCACACTTTAAAAAGAGATTTGCTTAGTGCAAAACAAAAGTTCTGAACGGTCCACACCTTAATGGCTCTGTTCACACCTAATTTCTAGTAATAATTGTTATTGAAGCTGTGATGGTTCAAACAAAAAAAAAGGTCTACGTTCAAAATACTGCTACGCCATTGGCCAGAAACGACAGCTGTAGAACGACGGATCTATTCTGGCCAATGACAGGGCTTTTTGACCTAACGCGCAGCGCCATCTGATGGGTTTTGGAATCGCAAACACCCTCTTTGTAATCAACTGTACGCACAGTCCCCTGCAAAGGGAATTATTCCCTCTATCACTCATTAGGAAAGTAGCAAATGGTCCATTCCCTAATGGTCACTCATTCTCTAATGGTCCTTTCTCCGGGTCAAAACATTGCCGGACCCTGATTTTTACCAAGGTTCATGATGTGGATCTGTAAGTAGAACCATGTGGACCAATCGGGCACCGGAAGATCTGGGTACAGCACCATTAGAGAATGCAGGGCGAGTTTGGGAGTGTAATAGTTTGCTAGCAAACCATTAGTAATAGCAGTGAGGGGACCATTCACTCTGCAGCGTACCGTACATAGCGTGACCGTTGAGCTAGCGCCTGAACATTGTTGGAAACAATTACCTACAGTTCATTTGGTATTTTGACCTCAAGTCATAGTATAGGTCGCAGCACGTCAACCTACCCAAAACTAGTATAAAGGAATCTAACATTGCTTTAAATTAATATTCTTGAACAATTCACACAGCGCCATCTAGACCCAAAGTTAACAAAGCTTGTGTTAGGGGTGCCAGCCAACTGATAAACTACTTAATCTATTTTTTAATACATACTTATATGTAACAGAAATTGAAACTCATCAACATCATCATCATTACAATTGCCCCAGAATCGAACCCGGGACAGACCAGCAACATGCTGTAGAGGCTATATGGCTGGCGTAGATGGCGTAGTGTAGAATTATCTATGGTCTGTCTAGACTGACTTAATTGGTGAACAAACAATACCCAAAATCACGACTTACCGTATCAATCGCGCTACGTACATTGTATATAGATGACTTGAAATATTCAAGAAACACATAGAATGTGAATTGATCGAATACTGCTGCAAATTATCCATATAAATACATAATTTCCCTACCAAAAAAAAACAAATAAGACAAGTCCGTCTGGACAGATTTTAATGTCAAATTCAGTTGTCAACTGAGACGATAGCCCCGCCGGTCGTCAAACAGTATTTGCGTCCATAGATATGCTAGCTGATCTTATACTAGTTTTGGGTAAGTCAATGTGCTGCTTCTAATTTAGTTTAATGTACTATTTCTGCAATTTTAACACGATTAACCCTTGGTATCAAGAGTTAATTTAAAGTCACCCTACCTATATAACTAAGCTTTAGAAAACAGCGCCTCTATTCGTGGGAAATAAATGTTGAAATGGGGGTCTACTAAAGATATAAGACAGCATAGATGGAGCCTCGACCTACAGAGAATCTACACTGTCACAACTTAATACAAATTACTCATTCATACAAAAAGTTGCCAAGGCCACCATATTTGACAATAGCAGTCGTTATGGAGGGATATTTAAATAACTTATACCCGTGCCTTTTGGACACGTTATATTAACCACTAAAAAAAGAAACAAAATGTAGATTCTGACTTCAGCTGTGAGTAGGCTCCTCATATGCCTTTATGTCGAATTCCTTTGGGGTCTACAGTGCCACCGACTTATCTATTCAGCGGACAAACTCAAAACCATAGACTGCATTTAATCAATCTCATTCCACTAGCCTCACTAGCGACACCATCTTCTGAACAGATAAGTTGGTTTAATTGGCAGCAGTGTGGTAATTCTGATAGGTTAAATTAAAACCAACAATGTAAGAGGTAGATGATGTGAAACGAGATTTTGATAATTATAATTAATTATAGTGTTGTATTAAATAATGTAATGTTAAAATAAATTATGTTTATTCATTCCCGTGGTTGGAAAGATATCAGTATTTTGTTTTATTTCGTTTGTTATTTAATGGTATATTAATTTATAATAAATAAAAATTGAGAGGCAAAGATAAAGCACACTGGTGGACTAAAAAAATCGACTCCAGGTTTGTTTGCCCGACTATTGGAAAAATTACTCGAATCTATTATTTTTTTCTAGGTAGCAAATGAAACATAGTTACCATTTATAAGGCCTAAGTGTCCTTTAGCATTTGACTTTTTGCTTTTAAATGCAATACAAGCTGAAAAGAGTCAATCACTATTTACTAATTTTACTGAATTAAACTTTCACGTACTCGGTGGCTCGGTCGTGCGGACGAGCCATTCGTCTCGAGGTTATAAGCGTGCTGATGCAGACTATATAGCTTATGCGTTTATTTCAGTGACTGAATTCAGAAACAATCAGCGTGAGAGCAAATCAAAGTAGAATGTACTGCTTATGGAATAAGGTCCATTTTTGTATCACTTATATTAAGTCACGCGACGCTCCGCTTTCCAAAAATCCGAGATACAAAAATGGACCTTATTCTATGAGCAATACATTCCACTTTGATTTGCTCTCACGCTTTTTCTTTCTGAATCCAATAAGCGCATGAGCACTGTGTACATTATAGACTGTTAGGGCACCGTAGGTTATCCTATGTCATCGAGTAGAAGAAAAAATCAACTTTATAGCTATAGTAGACGTTTAGAAGACCCATAAAACGTTGGTCGGCCCGTGCACAACCAAGACCAAAACATTTTTTCATATACTTTTGACTTTTCGTAGCGATAGTACCTATTTACATACCCTCTTGTGTGGTTTCGAGAAGTAAAGAACCGGTCGGCCTCACATCCTATGGGCAGTTTCTCATTTCAGCTACAGAGTCACTTTTCTTTTTGGTTGGGTTATTTGATGACGTAGGTTACAATCGGTCTATTAGCTCTATGGCCTGAGAGCCTTAAGGTACCTACAAATAAATCGCGACTCAAAAAAAATAAAAAATAAAAAGCAATTATCGTAGCAGCATTTACTTAAAATAAAAAGTCAATCTTAACATAAGAAACTTAGGTACTTAAACAAACAAAATCAGATATTCGTATTTCATGTAAAAACAAAGAGAAAATAAAATTATAGGTAATTAGTGTATGACTTACTTACTAATTACAATTTTATTGTAGGTAATTACGTCCTACGACTAGTCATATAGCTTAAACAAAACGAACAAATTTTAACTGAACTCCAATAACTACGAACACAGAAATCCGCTTGACAACAATGCTTATTGATAAAAGATTAAACGTAAAAATTAAACAATAAAATTATGAAACAATCGCAAGAGCATTTACCCACAAAATTAAAAGAAGGAACAGGTAAATCTTAACTTAAAGAAGCAAAACTTTTCGCTTTATATTAATATCAAGAGTGAGCTTTTCTAGAGAGAAAACAAAAAGAGAAAATAAAATTGTAATTGCTAATCCAGACCAAAATAAAAAAAAAGAAATAAGAGGTTTCTAGACAAAGCTAGTAGGTAATCTGCACGCTGGCACAAGTGTGCTATTGCGCGCGATAAACGAGAAAAGGTGCGACATGGATCCTGCTATCTCTTTTATCTTAGTATTGAGAGAAGGAAACAAACGCTCTCTCGCGGCGCGAGCTCTGTCGCGGACACAATTGTAATAGCCGTGCTGATTAGATAAAAATCAGTAAAATGACAATTGTTATTAATCAGTTAGAAAAGGATATTTGTATTACCTTAAATAAACTAACTCATAGGCACGGGTAACTGACAGTTTTAGAATATACATACAGATCTACATGGATCTTTTGTCACGTGAGCGAATTCAGAACTAACGCGGTCATCTTGTAAAGCGTCAATTTTTTCAGACAGCTGGAGTTGATGTTTGACAACCGCGTTCTCATCCAAATGCCAAAAGATCCTTGTAGTTATGTAATGAGCCATTTTCAACCCTTGCTTTTCAAAGATTCACATAGATGGCGCGCTATAACAACTTCAACATTATTTATAATAGTTTGGCTGTATGGTTGTAGTTTTATAGCTTATGTGTGACTGCTATTGTGACTGTCTTCATCCATTGTCTCAGAATAAATTAAATCGCAATGAAAGGCTATTTAATATTTTCTAAACTGCTACAATTCTAACCTAGTTTGTTTATTTATTTAAACTGCATGCACAGTTTTATGTTCCAGTCAATCAGACATCGATTATTAAAATTTATAAAGTTCAGCACCAAGGAGCACTAACATCCATAAACCGTGAAATTAACAAATCTGGAATAAATTACACCGAAACAAAAATAAATATCAATACCATACAACCAAGAGATAAGAATAATGTCGTTCAGTCGTTAGAGAGCGCCATCTATGTGAATTTGAGGGAAACTAGTCTTATTCATAAAAGTTAAACGACATTAATTAACTTATTTTAGCTTAAATATGTTTTGTCACTTTCGTTCAAATTCAATCATTTCAGTGAAGACAATACACATTTTTTCTAAAATAGGTTTGATAAACTTCAAATAAATTTTATAAATAAGACGAATAGTCTCGATTTTTTTTAATTTGAATCTCTGCTCTTGGTGCTCGTGTTGCTAGTGTCGCGCTTGGGTTTCGGCACTTTAAAGCTGAAGGCGCTCGGGTTCTTGGTGCTCGTGGTACTATAGTCGCGCTCGTGCTTGGGTGTGGGTGGTTTATAGCTGAAGGCGCTCCCGCTCTTGGCGCTCGAGTTGCTATTGTCGCGCTCGCGCTTGGATGTTGGTGGTTTATAGCTAAAGGCGCTCGGGCTCTTGGTGCTCGTGTTACTTTTGTCGCGCTCGTGCTTGGGTATGGGTGGTTTATAGCTTAAGGTGCTCGAGCTCTTAGCGCTAGTGCTACTAATGTCGCGGATGCTTTTTTTTGGCTTAAATGTATCTTCATCAACCCTGTGCCATCCCTCGGTTGCCTGTCTTACCACATTGGGATCTACATCGCTGTCCATCATCATTAGGCTTTTCATTTCAGGTTTCAGGTTCTCCGAAGGATCCCTGCTTCGCAGCTTTGGAGGAGTCATTACTGCTGTAGACACCCTTTTATCAATATTCGACATTGAGAAATTATCAGAGAGGAAGGTGTTATTACTAGCTTCTCTTTCACTATCTGTTAGTGAAAGCACTTCCTCGGTGAATACTTCACTTCTTTCGTGATCTGCATCAATGGATATTATGCTCTTGATGCGATCCTCAATATCTTGTTTTGATCTACTCATGATCCTAAGGGCTGAAGCCAGAGGTTTCTTGGTTAAGGTGGCTGCTATGCCGGTATCTTTCACGTTTGATTCATTTTTTGCAACAAGTCCGGGTAAGAACGACAGAGCTCTTCGAGGAGGTGCGATACGGAGGTCCGTTTTACTGGCTTCGTCTAAATCTGTTGCAGCAAAAGCTTTAGTGGGTTCGCCTAAATCTGTAGATGGTAAAAGTTTTGTTTTTTTATGGACGACGTCTGGCCCAAATGACAGCTGCCTAATTGATTTGCGACTAGTTGTAGGTTGTTCATAACCTTCAATCATTTCTTCTTGTGGAGGGCTCTCAGATTTCTTAGATGTATCGTCCGTTGTACCATGTAACGTACTTATCAATTTACTGCCTTCTTGGAATTTCTTGAATATAGTTGAGGTATCATCTTCATATTTTTTAAGAAGTGCTGATGTATCACGTTCATATTTTGTAAGAAGCGCTGAAGTAGCAGCTAACTGCTTTTCAAATCGAACAATGCCGCTAGTTTCACCAATTTTGCTTTGGCTTATATGAGGAAGTTTCCCTCCAGACTTTATTTTTTCCAATAAATTGCCGCTTGTCTTGGCAACATCAGCAAGCTTATGCTCGTGTGAGGCCACATCGGACTGCCCTTTATCTTTTTGGCGTCCACCAAACATCATGAAAGATTGTATATCCATTTCACTGTCATCTAGGACATTTATTCCAGGTTCATTTAGCACTGACGCCAAGTCTTCGGCATCCTCAGTTGTATATTTTGCCATAGAAGCGTCGGAAGTAATTCTTGGTAATTTGGTACCGGGTTGCAGTTCTGCAGCAGGTTTTTTTAACGAAACAATATCATCATCATCCAATTTTATAACGGATACTTTTTTTAACGATACAACATCATCATCGTCATCATTAGGCTCATAATGGAAATCTCTTGACTCTTGATCAACTTTTGTCCCAGGGCTGAGCTCTGTTTCTTCCATTTTTTGAGTTTCCTTACTCCCATGTAGCGATTCTTCTTCATCCGCATCTCTTTTTCTGGGTGCCGGAAAGCGGCCCATAGCGCTCATATCAACGGAAGGTCTATATCTGTTAAAGGTTTCTGATGGCCGTACGGGTCTTGGTGAAAGAGAATCTTCTTCTTGGTCTCCATCAAGTGTTGTATACATCGCACCGCGTGGGTGTCCTGACGGCCCTGAAAAAGAGTATGACTCCGCCCCATCGTAATAATCGTCATCCGGCGGCCACCCATACTCGTGTCCTAGTTTATCTTTGAAAATTCTGTATCTGCTGACAGGAAAATGCTGTAGCAGGTACTCCCAGGAGGCTAGGTGAAGGGTCAAGACCTGGCATTTCGTTTGGGTGCGATAAGAGCATACAAATGGAGTATCCCGCACCAAACCTTCATCCTGAAACAATTATTATTGCCATAATTCTAAACCTATATTTTACAAGCGATAGGTACCTACATTGTTATATTAACTGGTTATTAACTTACGTTAGGGTTCTCAAATCTCAAAAAACTAAATAGTAAATACCTATACCTACCTACTACATATACGTGTAGACCAACTGACATCTACCTAATTATGTCTTAATGGAATAGTAAGGCCTAGCACAGGCCCTGGCCTATTTGGGCCGCTATGTTTAAATACCATCTGGCTTATACAGTTCTTAGGCACATGCTTAGAACCACAAAAGTGAACAATAAGTAGGTAGATTCAAACTAGTAACTACTTACGATGTTTAAAATAAAGTCGCTGTTACGGATTAATCCGTATGCGCGGGCGAGTCGAACTTAGTCGGTCGTCCATTACGCATTGAGAAAATAATATAAATATTCTTTATTCTTTATTGTACACAAACATGACATAATTATACAGTACAGTAACAGAGATGTACAAAGGCGAGCTTAACTCATTAATTGAGTTTTCTACCAGCAAACCTTGGAGTCATAGGAACAGGTTTAACTTAAATGCAGGTACCAAAAGTGTACACTTAAACTTGAACCACCATACCGGCTAGATGTATGGGCTGGTATCTTTAAAAGTAAGGATCGAACAGAACGCACAGGCTTATCCTTGGGCACCAAATATTCAAAACGCTCAGTGAGGTACTGAGGAGTCCGTGGATTGTTTAAAACATTAAACAGCGTGCTGAGAACATGTGATGAAAGAACATGTAATGAAAAATACTGCCGTGAGTTCCCACCATTTGCTCAAAGCTGCAGAGATTCGGGACTTGACATCGGGGCCGATATCGCCGGACACGTGCATCACGGATCCGAGGTATTTGGATTTATCTGTTCTATTGATAGGTTCGTTACCTACAAGGATGGTTTCGGGATCTACGCTGCAGCTTGCTATATACTCCGTTTTGGCGACATTCAAATTCAACTCACCGTTTTCTAGCACATCCTTTCACGTGTTTACTCTGCTCTCAAGATCCTGCCTAAGATTGCTCACCAGTACAATGTTGTCAGCGTACTTCATAAGCTAAGGAGGCATGTCCTGAATTTCTGTTGAGGGGGCATCGAGCACAATGTAATGGCACACAGAACACTGGTGAACACCTACAGTAATCGCGAAGGGATTAGTATAGCCTATGATGGTTTTGCCGACGGCTCCAGTATTGGCATACATATTCTGTATAATACTAATGTTCCTATGACTCCAAGGTTTGCTGGTAGAAAACTCAATTAATGAGTTAAGCTCGCCTTTGTACATCTCTGTTACTGTACTGTATAATTATGTCATGTTTGTGTAAAATAAAGAATAAAGAATGTACGCTTCGGGCACAGACTTTTATCTCAGAGCCCACCAGATTATTTCCCAAGGGACACTGTCGAAAGCCCTCTGCAGGTCGAGAAATGCCTAATCTAATGGTTGATTCCTACTGCAATGGGACTCCTGGAGGACCCTGAGAGCAAATATTGGATCCATGGTGCTGCAGCCCGGCCTGAAGCCGTATTGGCATTCCGACAAGGAACATTCCTGGCGAGGTCTCTGGTCCATAATACGTTCGAGTAGCTTCATTGTGTGGCTCATGAGTTTAATACCTCGATAATTAATGTAATTCAGCTGTTCTATTTATTATTATTCCTGAAGAGACAGGCATTTGGAGTAAACAATATCTATCCTCAGTTTATGTGAATTTCTCAAATATATATATATATTTTTTAATATTTACCCAATCGGTTTTTTTAAATCGACTCGTTACTGATTTCACTTTTTTATACAACTATGGTAGCAATCAAGCTTACGGCCTGCCTGATAGTAAGCAGTCACCGCAGCCTATGAACATTTGCAATACCATCACCCACGCGTTGCCGACCCCGTAAACCTTTTCACCCCATTCTTGAAGAACTCTACGTTGTACTCTCCAGGTAGTTCATTCCAAAACCTTAGGTTTAAACATAAATTTGAATCAAGGTGTGAGGATGAACTCCCTGTCTGTGGCGAGCGGTGCGATGATGAAATGTAGCTATAGGCATCATGTAAAACAGTTCTCGAGAACTAACACCGTTGTACAAGTGGTAGAACACACAAAGGGAGGCGAAATCCCTCCGCTGACCACTTAATGTATGGTATCATCGACAATTCTCACAGCGTGATTTTGAATCGAGTCACAAGGAGCAAGCTGATATGCCGGTGCTCCCGCCCATAGATGGGAGCAACACTCCAAATGGGGTCTGACTTGAACCTTATATAGAAGAAGTCGTTGCCCCGGCGTGAAGAATGGTTTTCGATCTGTTAAGCACACCTAGTTTAATAGATGCGAGCTTGACCTTTTCTTCCAAATGACTGCGAAACTAGACGTCACTGGAGATTGACTTATAGTGCTAAACGCGATGAGATTCAGTTGGCCCGGGAGAATTGGACCCGACGAGCATGTTGAATGTAACAATAACTTTAGTCAAAAGAAAGTAAAATCAGGGAACAAATTAAGATTTTGTGAATGGGCAACCCCTGGTATACGTTTAAGTAGAAATACACTATATGACCTTTATACACAAAAATCGTATAATTCCACTGATACTTTTATTCTGCATCTTAGAATATATTCCAAAACGTTTAAAAAAGTATGTAAAGTGGCTAAATCTATGCACTTAAAATCTAAGCTAGAGAATGCCTCAAACAAAATAAAAACTACATGGGATATAATAAATAAGGAATGTAACAACATTAAACAGAGGGATAGAAATTATGAAATTAAATATAATGATACGAAGGTAACAAATGATTCAAAAGTAGCACAGATATTTGAGGAATTCTTTACTAAAATTTCTCTAACAATAACAAGCACGTTGGCTTCATCTGCTGAATCAGCTAGGTTATTACTTGAAAGTAATGTAAAAAGTTGCGAAACTGCTTTTAATTTTGAATACATAGATGCTAAAACGGTACTTAAAACTTTTAAATCACTGAATGTAAAAAAGACTGAAGACGCATGGGGTATGTCAGTTAAAGTGGTTGGGTCCTTCATCCACCTTATTGCTGATCATTTAGCGTTAATTTTTAATAAATGTATTGACGAGGGATCATTTCCTGATCTTATGAAACTAAGTAGAGTAACGCCACTCTATAAAGGTGGTGACAGTCAATGCCCTACAAATTTTAGACCAATTTCAATACTTCCAGTATTTAGTAAAATTTTTGAAAAAGTCATGCGTGATCAATTATTGTCTCACTTTATTAGTACGAGGCAGTTCCACAGCAAACAATTCGGATTCACCAGGGGAAAGTCAACGATTGATGCAGGATCTCAATTTGTTAAGCATATATTTGACTCCTGGGAGAAATCCGAGGATGCTATTGGCATATTTTGCGACCTATCAAAGGCGTTCGACTGTGTTGAACACTCCACGTTGTTGATGAAGCTAAGTCACTACGGCGTTAAAAATAAATCATTGGCAATGCTAAAGTCTTACTTGCAGAATAGAATTCAGAAAGTAGATGTTAAAGGTACTATGTCAAATGGAACATTTGTTAAAATAGGTGTACCTCAAGGGTCGATCTTAGGACCATTTTTATTTTTAATTTATATTAATGACCTACCATATATGGTAGAAAAATTTACCAATATTGTACTATTTGCTGATTTACCAATATTGTACTACGTCCCTCATATTCAATATGAAACGTAGAATTAATGATTTTGGACATGTAAATGACACTTTGGACATGATATTGAATTGGTTTACAGTAAACAACCTTCTTTTAAATGCAAGTAAGACAAAATGTATTAGATTTTCACTGCCTAACGTAATTAAAAATGAATTAAACCTATCCCTAAATACCAAAAAGCTAGATTTAGTCAACGAGACGGTATTCTTGGGTATAAAAGTTGACTGCAAGCTACAATGGGGCCCACACATAGATAAATTAACCGGCAAACTCAGCTCTGCGATTTATGCAATAAGAAAAATACGAAATCTAACGGACATTACAACAGCTCGTCTGGTATATTATAGCTATTTCCACAGCATAATGTCTTACGGCATTCTGTTGTGGGGTAGAGCAGCTAATAAAAACAAAATTTTTGTTTTACAAAAGCGAGCAGTTCGATCTATATATAGATTAGGTCCTATGACATCTTTAAGAGAAATCTTTAAAGAGATAGGTATTTTGACTCTTCCTGGGCAGTATATTTATGAAAATTTAATGTATGTTCGTAAACACATTGCATCATTGACAAAGGCGAAGGATACTCATAACCGAGACACAAGAAATAAAAACAAACTGCTAATTCCCAGAACTATATTAACAAAAGTAAATACATCTTTTGTGGGGCATAGTATTAGATTTTATAATAAAATACCGGAATACGTGTTGGATATGACTGACAATGCATTTGTGGGATATATAAAACAGTCACTGATTAGAAAAGCATATTATAGTATACAGGATTATCTTGAGGATAAAAACCTTGGGAAAAGTAATTGTTTTATGATTTTGTTTGATAATTTACTTTATTAATTTTATTTGACATTTTAATTTTATTTGATATGCTATTTTAATTTTGATTAATGTGATATTTTATTTTAATGACGTGACATTTTTGTTAAGATAATTTAATTATATTATATTGCATTTGTTGTATTTTGATGGTCTAAAATGCGAATTTTTAAGAAACTGATTTGCCAAATTTTGTAATTTGTTTATTGGAAATATTCAGTTTCTATAATCACATAATGACATTATACTGGTATTTTAAATTTTATATTAAGTAAGTCACATATTAATGACTATACACATGGTAGCCATACCATACATGCATTTTGTATTTTGTGATGTGCATTTAATTTCAATTAATTATTATTGATAATTGATTATGTTGTTTATTACTGACTTTCAATAAGTGTATTCTGAAAATATTTATATTGAATAAAAATTATTTGAATTGAATTGAATTGAGCCAACAAGCGATGAGCCAACAGGCCATCCATGGAGATGTAGTACCTACTGGGGCGCGAAGTCCAGTAATCTTGTAAGGTATTCTAGTTGGAAAGTGAATCAATTGTGAGGGACCATAGACCAGAGCAAATTCGTGAACACATCTCCCCGCATAGTTAATAGACCGAGAACCGAGCCACTCCCTCCCTTCCACTCACAGTGGAAACTCAGAGCAAGGTACTGCTCAAAGACTTTATCAGTCATGACTTTCAGGTGCTCAAAAAGTCGCTTTGTGTCAAAGTCACCGCTATGAGACCTGTAAAGGGCTCCGTAGCGGGTGTGGCCTAATCCACGCGAACCCACAGAATCGACTGTTCCCTATCTTCAAGACCGTATAGAGGGGTGTAGATATCTTCTTGAATGCACGTACACACCCCGGCACGACACATAAAATTATGCTCGACCATGTAACCGGGATATGTTAGGTATGATATATCAGCCGGGCAGGATATACAGGGTGTCCTTACGCTCTGGACAAAGCCAAATACTAATAGTGGAGTAGGTATTTAAGTAGTAGTAGGGTATTTAAAACAAAACTGCAAAGTATCATAACAATCGGTCCAGTATTTACCATAAAATCAACGATTTTAAATTTATCACTATGGAGCAGCCTGTAAAGAATAGGAGGTATCCAAAATATTGCAAACTCTTTTGAATTGAATTAGAACTTCACGCCAGATGACAGGTTACATTAAATTTAAAAAAACGTACTTATTGTGATTAGAATTATGAACGTCACTCGTTTTTCATGTGTCATGTAATGGTTGTCAATAAATAATTCTAATTCGTGTTGTCGTTATACAGAATGTTTTATTTGTTGCCGATTAAGTTACAATGAAATATGTTAGAAAAAACCGTTTTTTGTGTTTTAGTCTATTTAATGAAAGTAATAAATAATTTTATTATTTGTCCAGAGGCTAAGGTCACCCTGTATGTCTCTTTCAGAAATAGACTGCGTTGATATTGCTATGAGGACCCCTAATATTGCAAAAGTCCACCTTCAAAGTGAATGGGGTTGTTGCTGTTAAAATCGTTTTCCTTTTTTCTTGGCCATGTTTGGGGAGTTAATTAAAAGCTAGAAGAGAAAATATTGCACGGGCAGCAAATAGGCTAATGGGCTGTCAAGGAGTCTAGTAAGTAGGTCCTATGTGGTCTGCTGGCGCGGCGGGCGGAAGGGCCCCTAGTCCCCCCTGACGTGACATCCGAGTCCACTCCGAGCAGGAGCTCCGGTACGAACATTACGCCAGGGACTTTTCGCGATGCTGGCAGCTCAGCCTCCCGGGGCGGAGATTACGTATTCCCCGGGTTCGGGAGCCTGTTCCGCTTGCAAGTGGCCAGCTGAAAGCCGTTTCACTAGGTCTCCCTGGCCGCCGCGCCAACACACCGCCTCCAATCACGCAACAACGAATATGAAAGCTAAGCCCCTCCACTGCCAAAGCCACGGTTTCCCATAGAGCACTGGATACCTTAATCACCGGTCAACATCACTGTTAAAATATTCCTTCGAAGTAAAATAGTTCTTGTATTCTGTGAAGTGGAGGTGCTTCCCCAGACGGGCAGCTCCGATTCGAGCGGGATATACCACTATGCCCTACCTCTCTTAGAGGTAAGATCACTAAGCACTTGCTCGTGTAACTCGTTCTACGACTCTGTTGCTGAAGAAATGCGTGTGTGGGTTGTTGAATACCAGAAATATGACAGTCCCAAGTAAATGTTCTATACATTTCGTAGATATTATGAGCGACAGTCACCGTTTTCCATCAGGTATTTTAGCCTCGTCATTTAGTGTTGTAAAAGGGGATCTTCAGACAGCTTACTTTATAAAGTAAAAGGCCATGCCTCACTAGATGGCTCTGCTTAGACAAGATTCTCAAGTAATCGAAGTTACTCGGAAAGGTGTTTCGTGAAAAGATACTTAGTTTTAGTACATTTTAAAAAATGTGTACATTTTAAAAAGTGTGTACATTTTCATACATAATATAACGGTCTTACTTTGATTTATTTTTGAGAATCGTGTCAAATTAACGCCATCTACAACAATTAATAGAACTATTTGTTTCTTTTTAATCGGCTCTCGGAAAATCTCCCATAAATTTATGTCATCTTATAAAAATCTTAGCAATGAATTTACCACGCCAAAGCACTCCCCGGCACCAAATACTTTTCCAAGATTACTGTCGTCCAAGTCTTCTTCATTGAGTTGTATCACTCGTCCGCTGTGGATCATGTACATCGAGTTGGTTATTTCGTTCTCTTTCACCACGTACATGTCTGAGAAAGACAGAAAAGATCTTCAGTTTAGAACAAATCAACTCCGTGAACATATTTTCGTAAGCAGCTATTTATCAGTCGAATTTTTACGCCAGTGTTTGGAAATAGGTAACTCTTTCAGTAAAAGAATTCTTAAAAAAGTAATATAGTAAAGAAAAAAGGAATAATGGACGGAAGTTTAACTACTTATAAGAAAATAAGTACTTATATTATTAATAGGATTAACCTGCGCAATAAGTGTAATGTCTCATACATCCAACGAGTTGCCGAAGGAAAGCTGGCTCACAATCTCGGAATGTACTGTTCTGGAATATCAGATAATACAAACGTAAGTAGTCTAGCATACACGTAGGTAAGTAGTGTTAAAAAGCTGATCATGAGTGAGTAAAATATAAAATTAATGTTTAACAATAACTACACTTTATTTTGACTACACAGAAAAAGCGCTATCTTGATACCTGATTCCGAACGTCTCTATGGGTTGTTCTATCTATCTCGTCTAACGTCAAATCAGCCACAATGCTGGACTATGACCTCAATTTCCTATTTAACAGTAGGTATAGAGGATAGCATAGATCTCCTCCAACATGTATCATCCTTCGAATAGATTGAGGTTGGCGCGGATCTCAACGGCCACGTGGGCCAGAGGAGCTCGGAGCTCGGACGGGTGCGCGGTGGCGGTGGCCAGCGAAACAGTGAGCGAGAAGTTATTCTTCAAACCTCACTGGCAGCTGACTTGGCCGTGGTCAATACCTTCCAGAAAAGACCCGAACACCACCCGAGCACAAATCACAGATCGATTATCCGCTGTGTGAAGTCACTGAAGAAGTACTGACTTGTAATTAACAATTATCAATAAAACATGAATGAATGAATGAATGAATGAAGTGACATCAGCCATGTACGCCAGTGCAAGATCATCCAAGAAGAATGCCTCACTATACAGCATCGAGTCCTTGTCATGGACATCTGGGTAAGTAGTAGACGGCCTACGGCAGAAAGCTGCGAACCGTCTAGTAATTGATGGACTCTGAAAAGCAAGAGCTAGGAGTTCATGGAGGCAGCCCAAGGCTTCGATTAGAGTGCGAAGGGCGAAACCTTCAATGACATCTGGTATCTTTATCAGAAATCCATCCTCAAACTCAGACGAACAGTAGGTACTCGGCATGTCGAAAGGCGGCCGTAGAATTGACAAGGACATTGAATGGTGGAATAGTGAGGTGCAGGAAGCAGTTTGGGACAAAAAGGTAAGTTTCACGAAATTGCAGCGCAGTAACTCACTATCGGATAAGAGGCGTTCTATAATGGCGGTAGCAAATGCGCGATGGGCCCAGCTGGCTCCGCTCTACGATGCGTTGGATTCAGAGGAGGAGCAAAAGCTTGTCTACAAGCTGGCAAAGTCGCGAAGTCGAGCCAGTCTGGACGTGTAATGGAGAATACTTCGAAAAATAGTACCTTTTACTTTAGGTACCTACATGTAAATTGTTTTATTCATAAATTACGCAAACTTTTCAGTGTACCTCATGTAATGCACTACTCGTAACTAAGCGGATGTTACATGTTGTTGATACCGGGAAGTTAACAAAATAGTTAATATTCTTCGTTAATTGACGATTAACGTGGTAATATTCACCTATTGAAATGACTCAAGGCACTTACGTTGGTCAAATGGTGCATATACGCGGCAGACATGATCTTGAGCCTAAGGCACACCGGCGCCGCCTTCAGGAAGTGTGGCACCTGCATGCCGCGCGACTCGCGCCACAAATGCACAGAGTATACACTCAGCATCTTCACCAGGTTCGATGACACCCGGTTGTTCTTCAGGAACTCCTGGGGGAAGGGGTTAGGGTTTTCATAGTACCGTCTCATAGTGGTGAACAAGCATATTTCCCGTTTTATGGCAAGCAGTTACCTACATATTAGACTCTGGATTTTTGATTTAGTAAAATTTGCCCCGAAAATCGAAAATCAATTCAATGTGGTATCAATGCGCGCCTATAAGAATGCGATATGCGTAGGTACACGAATTTTGTAGAAGTCGCGGGCAAGAGTGTAAAAGAATGGTCAGGTCAAGAGTCCAAACTTTTACTTTTAAAATGGTAGGTACCATGTAAGTATGAAAAGTTTGAGGAAGCGACAAAGGTTTCTCAGGACTGTAGCAAGGTGTGACAAGATAGAAGACTCTCGAACTACCTACTCAAGATGAAAAGAGGTAAAGTATTTGTGAGTACTCACAAAATAGTATTTATTTGCATTAAGTAACAATTATTGCTTACCAAGCATAGAAATATACATTTAGAAACGGTAGAGATATTTGTTTCTGCTGTATTCACACCCTAATCACAAACCATGTACATTTAAATAATTTATTAGACAAAATAAGTAATCGATCGACCAGAATTCCCCGTCGTATCAGGGAGACGATGTGCGACCGGGGGACCTAACATCGCCCCGCGCCACGAAATCCTATTTTTTACTTCTGCGCATTAGCGATCACCGCTCGACTTTCGTGCCGCGACCTGTAAGTAGGTTGGCACAAACATATTTTCAAATTAACTAACCTTCAACTCCATATACTTGTAATAGTAGTCGAAGCACCGGAAGGACCGATATTGGATGATGTTGGAGAACTCTCCAATGTACACGATAAACATCAGCATAGATAATATCTGCAGTATGCATACGAAGACCACCTACAAAAGAATAATATTATAGTGGCCACTCACCTTCATGCCGCTTAATTCAGATACGTAATTAAATTCGGCTTGATCAAGCAAAACTGACCGTATGTAGGAAAGAGTTGGAAGGACACGGCACTTGACGGAAATTTTCCCCGTGTTTGCCGTAAATTTGGCTCAATCAAGTCTATTTGATTATGCTACTGATGATGATGATGATGATGGTGAGGAGAGTGGCCACCAAGACATAAGTAGTTATCTAACCTTTGCAATAAGTCTTTTTTACTTTTCTTCAGGGGTTTACTGGCATCTCACCTGGTGGTAAACGTCCGCTAAGCGCGGAGATATTTGCAGTCAGGTTCAGGTCCAGTAGTGGACTGTTTTGTGTTGTTGATAATGTGATGTGTGGGTGTCTCTGTTGATGTTGTTAGATGTTGATTGTGTGCGTCTTGTCAAAGTGTGTGTAGGTATGGAGGAACAATCTGGCAAGAAAAATGTGAAAAGGAACTACTTCTCTTACAGCAATAAATTTCTGTCAAATTGAGTACTTCTGCTATCAAGTGGCGCCCTAAAATGTTTCGAATTTCATGCCAGACTGTAGTTTTCATTGCGTTGTGTGATTGGCTAGTGATGAGCTGCGCACGGGACCAGTTAGGTACACGTGACGAGTTGCTGACTTGAGGGTTTGCGAAGCGCTGGGTCTGAGCCTTACCTCGTAATGTCGCATGGGGATTATATCTCCGAACCCGTTACCCATGAAGGTGCAACTGACGAAGTAGAGGGCACACAAGTAATAGTTGTCGCATCTGTTGCCGTCCCTGTCTGTGGAGAAAGAGTCCAGTAAAGTGTATACCAAACTTTTTCGTGGTCGTTTGGTATTACAGATAGGTAATTTCCTAGTGTTTCCTTGATCTTTAGAGCAACACGGCTCCGGTACGCGGCTTGCTTAAACACTCATAAATGATCATATTGGCGTCAATGTACCGGTAGGGATCAAGCATACGAGGGCCGGGGTCCAGCTTGACCGTGATCCAGAATTTGGCAGATCAGGTAATTATAGTGAAATGACTGCCATCTGACCTTCGTGACCCTCTTAAAAGGAGAGACCTGACCAGATTGGATTATGGTGAGCAGACAGCTCACCTGATGGAAAATTGTAGCCCCATAACCTCTACTTACACTTCATGCTTATATAACAAAAATTCGTTATCACTGTGATGTAGGTACCTATGTAATTACGCTGACTACCTTATCCTGCAAAAAGGAATACAACAATGCCAGTGTCATTAGCCAGAGAAATATACTTAATGTGATAAGGTGGTGGTACCTATCCATCCAGGTGGAACCCTCGAGTCCTACCATAGGTTCAAGCTCAACTAAAACCTGACCCCAAGAATAAATGAGGTGCTATCATTTATTCTTGGGATTTTTTAAGATCTCATTTCTTACACTGGCAACAGCAACATGTAGCTCCCTTTGACACTTTTGCTTGACAGATATTATGTACCTCGTCAGGATCTAACTAATTAGTCGCCCAATTTTTTCTCTATGAAGGATCGTGATTCTTAAAGTAGGTATTTTAGAAGTATAAAAAACTGCATACCAGGATTATACCAGGAAGAATTAGGCAGAATTTCGTCTTCTATCACCCCGATGAAGTACCAAGTGCAGGTCATGGTGTGGATGAACAGCGTGAACCAGACGGTCACGGTGATGATCGTGAGCACTGTCAGGTTGATCTCCAGCTGCTTGAAGTAGGACTTCAGCGACATCTCCACTGTCACCTGTGGTTCCAAAGAACTGTTTAGTTTGGCGCCACCGCACCCTCCGACGATGGGATTAATTTATTTCATCCACATCATCTAGATGCCTGGTATCCAATTAACGTAAGGGTATTGCGAGCTTATTTGTGCCCAAATGTTATACTCTATTAAGATCTAGGTCTTTCTCTACTAAGCCAGTGTTTCCTTTGGACTATCACATGGGATTGTTCAATAGGTATATTAGATGTCTCTCCAGAGGCGGGCAACGTATTGGTAACTCTACTGGTGTTGCTGATGTCCATGGCTGCGATGACCACTTTCCATCAGGTGGCCCGCTTGCCTGTTTGTCTGCCGCATAACATTAAAACCGATTACGGAGGTCAGATGCCAGGCCCTATACTGTAATTACTCAATATGCCAAAATCTGGAACATGGTCAAGGCGGACCTTCGGCGCTCGCGCGCGATATCACAGTCGAAACATTAACGCCAAAATGACCATTGTGTTCCAGCCGGTGTAAGGTCTCCGGTGCTCCATGTTGGGTATTTGGGGAACCGTGGTTTTGACAGTGGAGGCGCATTTGCCTTTTTGCTGACAGAGCAACAGACTATATGGATGGGCAACGCATAGCCGATACCCCTGGTGTTGCGGCAGCGGTGATTACTTTCCGTCATAAGTTGGAGTGTAGCAAAGGGGGCGCTAAGGAATAAAAGGCTTTTTGAGTTGCACCCTTTGGTATCCTCTAACCCCGTCATATCGCCCGCTTTCCTGTTTGTCTGCCATATGACTTAAAAAAAGATCTAAGAATCCTACAGCCACACACAATAATAATGTAAAAATTAGTTGTTGAAAAGGAGAATGGGTATACTTACACACCGAAAGAGCCTGTTAAGCCTTAGTAGTGAAAATGCTCTCATTTTGTTTTCGAACAGGACACACAAAGCCTCTATTGGTATCAGCGATAGAATGTCATATATAAAAAGATTTCTCAAATAGCTAAACAGAAAAATTACATTATAAGTGTCGAATTTTATCAAAGGAAAAGGAGGTAGTTGACTCGAAGTCAACCCTAATCAACTACCCCACCTACCCCACTTACAGTAACAGTTGTTGATTGCTATTTTATTGATATGGTCACGGTCACGGTCATTTCTTCCAGCGAGCCTATGAAACATTTGTGGATATTTTATAGAACAGCGGGGACATGTACTAGTACATTTACAATGTGGATTTGATTCCTGGTTTTTGTCGATTGTCACAGGACCGGCGTCTGGTGGAGGCCTATGTCTAGTAGTGGGCATCTTCCGGCTGATATGATAATGATGTAGATTGCTGTGGTACTGCATATAGAAGAACAATTAACATTGAATCATGAATATTTAACCATCCCATGTATTCGGAGAACCACGTTTCGCCAGCAAAGCGTGTCGGCAGTAAAGATCAACATCAAGATCAACTCTCCCATCAATGGTGATGACGGCTTTTCCAGGCATGGAAGAAGTAGCGAGGCGAGATTGTTAATTCTCCTGACAGCTATCGATGTCAATGATGTATGTTACATTGTATTAATACTAACTCCTTCCTCCTCATAATATGGAGGCTATCGTCTGCATCCTCTCCCGATACCGACAGTGTCACTATGATCTTCATTAGGAACGTCAGGTCTAAGGTATAGACGAGTGCGAGGAGCCAGCCCTCGTTGTTTTGGAAGCCTGCGTTGTATATGTCCAGGAACATGCAGAGCAGGCATATTATGTACACCATTATCTTGCCGAAGTTATTCTCTAACTGCAGCCTGGCCAGTTTGTCGCGACGCAGCCGCTGCTTGTTGGTATGCGCATGGTAGAAATCGCCATGGAACGTCTGATAAGATACGTCGTGTTGAACGCCGCCTAGAATATAGTTCTGTAAAGAGAAGATATCGATTTCTTCTGATGTTAACTTAGTCTTTTAAAGATCTTTTAAAGAACGCAACGGATTTAATGAGGTTTTCAACAATAGTCAGAGCAATGTATTACTGTCTTGTTGGAAATAATAATAGTTTCTTTTCATACCTTTCACCAAGCTCGTTGCGGTCGCTCATTCAATAATAACCCTAAGTTCATTTTGTAAAGATCACCCATTGCTCTTAGAACCCAAAATATCTAAAATCGACCCAAAACGTCCAAAATTTCGAGGTCACTTTGTTCGTTCATTCATAGGTTTCAGATACTTTTCTTTTCATTTACCTAGTTCGTTGCGGATTTCCTTAAATCACTATTGTGGATCGAGGATCACCCATTGCTATTAAGACCAAAAATATCTATAATAGAGAGCTCGCTTCGCTCGCTCGTTAATTTTATGATTACCACAAGCCTTTATAACCCAAAATATCACAAATTATAAGCTCAATTCGCTCGCTAATTCATTCAATTCACTCCAGCTTTGTGGTGTGTGGTGCCGCCACCTCAAAGAATAGCACCACCCCATCTCTTCCCGTGGGTGTCGTAAGAGGCGACTAAGGGACAAATCCGAAAGATGGGCAGCAGCATCTTTCTGGGTAGATTTACATCAACTGCACTGCGATCTCCAACCCGCCTGCCAAGCGTGGAGATTATGGCAATGCCCCCCCTTTCGTGGGAGAGGCCCGAAGTCCTGCAGTGGATTGTTATGGGCTGCGATGATGACTCCAGCTTTTAAGACCTCAAACGAATAAAATTTTGAGCTCACTCCGGTCGCTCATTCATTGATCACCGCAGCTTTTAAGACCCAAAATGACAAAAATTTCGAACTCGATCCGTTCGCTCACACATTCGTTGTTCTCCCCCACGTTTAAAAACCAATAATTTCCGAGATCGCTCCACTCGCTCATTCATTTATTGTTAACCCCACATAATTTTGACGCCAAGATGATTATTTATTTTATATTGCCTAACCACGGGTCTGACATTAAAAATAATACAATCACGAGCCCATACCCTGCCGCTGGCCACGTGCCTCCTTATGAGCTCTTGCACCACGGGGAAGTCGTATATGATCTTGTGGAAGATAAGCGAGTTGATCTGCAGCAGGTGCACGTTGTTGGTGCACACCATCTTGGCGGGGTAGCGCAGCGTCTGCGTCGCATCCAGGTTGCCGAATACGCTAAGAAAGTGGGGATCCAATCACTAAGATTGTAGGACTAGTTGTATACAAAGTTGGAATAGCTACTAAGATCCACCTCTAATGAAACCTCTATGACTCCACATCGTGGATGGTAAGCAAGAGGGGCAATTTTTTGTTGCGTAGAGAGGCATACGGTCAGACTGAAAGCGGCCATCGTCGATCAGGACATCTGCAAACTAAAGGGAGCGAACGCGGTGCCGGCCTTTGACGTGCTTGTAGACATGCCTTTTTAAGAACCCCAGTTATACTTCAAAGGAAAAACTTCGAAAGGTGCCACAGTTTGCATGTGCGCTGTAAAAGTCCGTTAGTTGGACGCCAGGCATCTAGATTATGTGGATGAAATCTACTCCTTTACCTTCCTCGAGTGCAACTAGTGATGTCTTCGTTGGATTCGTTGCCTTCGTTGATGTCGATGACCCCGTAGTCCAGGATGTATATGTCCTCGATGACGTCGTCGGTTTCGATTATCACTGTATCCTGCTGCGGTTTAAGTGTTCAATATTATCGGTACTAGAACATCATCATGACATACATCATTTCTGCTGTTTCTGCCGCTAGTGTCTGCGCCCATTGACTCCGAAGACTTTTACTAGATGGTCAATCATTTTTATGCAGCAGAGGGAGTGAGGCGGACATTGAAATGTGATATTTTATGAAGTTAAAACAGAGAAAGGCCGGAATAAGACGTAACAAAAACTTCAACCAGTAATTTTCGTCAAACAAATTTTCTAAAAATTAACTATCCTAATCGGGTCTGAAGGCGATGCATCGACATTGGCTTCAATTTGACAGATTGAAGAATTAGTCCGTGGTAGACATTGGCTTCAATTTGACAGATTTACGAATTAGTCCGTGGTATTGTCTATAGTTTCCATGCGATAGAGAGAGAAAAAGATAATTAACCGAAAGAGACACACCTATACGAACGACAAAATTATCACGGATTAACTCGCATTGACAGTATTTGGATTGGACAGTATTGCTGTCAAGGGCATATCGACCTATCCAAAACCAATTTAAGATGAGGAAGCGTCTGTATAGACGCGCATAGCAACGTTAGCTCCTTTCATACAGGTTTTGGGTCTAGTTTGCTTATGTAATTATATTACATAACGTGTTACATAATGCTTCACCATTCATACCTGGAAGTACATACTGCGGACGGCGCGGCCCAGCACTCGAAGCAGGGAGCTGTCAGAGTCTCGCAAGATGGGGCACTAAGACATAAATGTATAATTTTAACAAAGCACGATGAGCAACATAATCTGGGTCTTAGTGAGGCTTTCCCTACAGAGTATAACAGTAAGGCGAAGATCTTCAGATAGGATGTGAAGGACTTGAAACATCCAAAAGCCTTACTGCACAGTATAGTACCTACCTAACGGCTAAAACAGGCGGGTCGGACACTTGTTTGTCACCTAAGCGATATATTTTGTGCACTGGGCTTTCAGAAACTTTTTTTACTATTTACTAGGTAGACATTTTCTTGCCTAGTGGTAAGAGACGATTGTAGCCTTTCGAAAAAGCATGTAAGTGCAAGTTTAAGACTCACAAATTGTGAGCCTTTAACGAAGGACCTTAATCTTAATAGATTGTTTAAGTGCTCTAGCTTATAATTAGCCAAGAACAAATGTATCCGAAATTTAATGTAGTTCCCGCGGAAACAAGTCTAGTAAATCAAATCTGTTCGAGGAACATCAATTCATCGAAGACCAAACCCAATCTAAGAAGGAGGACAGGCTATTACGAATGCAAAGGTGCTCCCATAGATGTGAAGTATGACGTCGGTCCGTAGCGTGATCTGGTCGCACAGCTTCAGCACCTCGCGGTAGTCCAGTCCGCCCATCTTGTTCCAGCTGCAGCGATAGTAATCCAGCACTTCCCTGCAATGAGGAGTTCTGGTTTTTGTCTTTGCAGTCCTAGGGACAGGCGAGCAGACAGCTCACCTGATGGAAAGCGGAATATCGGAGCTTATATACAAGATAGGAACAGAAATAAAGATATCCCTAGGAGAGCTACACCAACATAGGTTTTACACGGCGCGTAGCTCGCAGAACTGATGGCCGATGGAGCGTATTCATTTTCACTCTAAAATACATGTGACAGGGTATTCCATCCAATGGCCTACTATACCTTTATACTGAGCCTCTATACCTTTGCAAAGCCATATCCAGCTTCTCGCGTCGCATAAACTTAATCATATCCTTCATGTGCTCCTGGAAACTGCCCAGCTCCTTGTTCACGTTCGCGCGGATACTGATGATGCGCACCGTCATGTAGGTGGCTATCATTGCACCTGTGGGTTGATTTTTATAATAATAATCGTTATCCGACCGATTAAGGCCATAGCGACCTCTTCGTCGCCTAATCAGCTGTACGCTGATGCGCACGAAGATAGCCTGATCTTCGCGTCAAACTCCCATGAGCAAAGTAGGCACGCCATGATTTTTATTATAGCATTAGTGGCTCATAAATTGCAACAGAGCAGAGCTGAATGACGATCTTTCGTGTCGGAGGAGAGAGAAGGCTGACACAGTTACAACTTACCATCAGGTGGGCTGTCTGCTCGTTTATCACTGCTTAGAATAAAATAAAATAATTAGGTAAATAAATCCTTCGTGTCTCTGAGAAAGCAAGTAAGTAGTATATAATGCAATCATTCATGGTGTCGTGGGAACGAAGTTTCGAGTTTCAAGGGATTTATCTTATATCTGAAGCAAAACTATGAGAGACCCAAGAAATCAGCTTTAAACTTGCGAAAAAAAAAGTGCAAGCTCATCTCCCAATAGATTTATCTACCAGACTCACCAGCCAGCATCCCCCCGAAGAGTATCCGCATCACCTCGTAGTTGGACGGCATGTAGATGCCGTAGCCGGTGTTGGTTGTGGTGTACACCACCCAGAATAGTACAGCCAGGTGCAGGTTCCCCGGACTGGCCGTCATGTTGAAGTTCACTGCCGGAGAGGTAGGGTTCCAGATCGATCCGTTCCCAGTCGGTTTCATTTTAATTGTCAAATCGTTAATCTAACAATTGGACCATGTGGGAATTGGCATCTTCAATTATGACAGTATCCCCCTTAGGCACTGTCCTAATTGGCACCGGTTCTGCGATCATGGTCGTACGACGGACTCTGCCCGACCAATAGGAGAGCTCAGAACCGCCCGTCGCACGACTATGCCAATTAAGACATAGATTCGTGAGAAAATTTGGTGTCATTCAAATATTGGTTCTCATTAAATTCATTAAATTGACAGTGCATGGAAAGTAGTAACTACTGCCCAGACTATTTTCGGTTCCTATAAACTTCTTCACTTTAGTCCTCAACTAACCTCGTGTCACATTCCCATAACTGTTATAGGCACATATGACACAAACAATGTTCCAAGAAATTAATAATTATTTGTGAAACCTATTCAGCTCCATAGCTCAGACTCGATAACCACATTACAGCAAACAAACATTTAAGCGTGGCACTGACATTTATCATTGAAAAGATGGATCCAGCTTCCGCCCCTATCTGGCAGTGGCACGATGCTCCAAAACGGGTCCGCCTTGGGATCCCCGGAGTGATAGATATCCACGGAGTAGAAGATGAGCAGACAGGTCAGCACGTTGATCAGCGCCAGGAACGCTGGGATAGACTTGATGCTGCAAATTTGTGACGAATATTTATTTATTTCAAAGATTTTTTTTGTCAGGTCTGGTTCAGGTTTGGTTTGATGGAGTTAAGCCTGTGTATTTCCCACGTAGGTACCTTTGGGGCATTCACAGCACGCAAACAAACCAGCTCAGTCGAGGCTCTTCAGTGTTATCCGCGATATCTCTCACGCCAAGGATGAGGATGTACTCCATACGTACACGGCCAAGTCATGTTACGCCATAGACCCACCGCATCATTTTCATTTCGTTGGCGTGGAGTTCGCAGACATGCTTTGCCAGCGCGTCCATGTCTCGTAGCCATAGAGCATTACATCTCTAATTATGCTCTTGTAATAAAAGCCCCTTGTGTTTGATAGTCATTTAAGGGTCCCATGTACTGCCGTGAGCTCCCGCCATATGGCCCAAGCCGCATATACAAGGGACTTGCTATGGGAGCCGATATCTCCGGTCTCATGTCGTAACCTAGGTACTTGAATTTCCTACCTTCACACCAATATCCAACAGCCACACTTGAGCATACTTCACATATGAAATGGACGCTGAATAGACTGCTGGACATTTTCTGGTTTTCAGAGGTCCTAGCTCAATGGCTAACTTTGAGATACTCCTTGTACGACATCTGTAGGCCGAAGACCTTGCTGCTATATTTTATTTAACTGACACCGTACAGCTCAGATCCATCATCTCCAGCCAAATTATACTGCCCTTCTATCTATCGCTATTTGGAGTCCACTCACGCAACAACTTACGTCAGTATGATATCTCGCCTTCCAATATAGGTGGAGAGGTTGTTCATAGCATTCGGCAGTCGGTAGAGCTGTAGCAGCCGATTTAACATCATAAATTGTGCGGCCGCCATCAGCTTGAATGTTGCTGGAAATAGATATCTATAAGGACCTTCAACTAACCACCTCCCGAAGTGGTACTTGTGAATTCTTTACAAAACGCTAATATTTAGCTAGCCATGAATACTTTCAAGACAGCGTTGAATGGAGCTCTTTCCAGAATGAGCAATATACGTTTTGGCTGCACCACCCCAAACTCTGATACAATATGATAAAGCAGATTGACAAAGAGCTTTTGTATTATTGTTTAATATTAAGTGGCATTTTATGATATAAATACTTCTACGAACTGGCCTTGTTAGGTTATTTTTATGACTTTTATGTTTAAAATATACTTGTATTTTAAAATATAGCCTTTTTAAATAAACAGACCTAGGTATTCAAGGTATACTTTTCGGATTCGATGTTGACAATTACAAGAAGGTGCTTAACGATTACATGTGCGTAGTCCTTTTAAACCAGGAAATGTAAATATAAATCAGGAAAGAGTGGGGCTCAAAATACTGCCCTGGGGCACACCAAGATTTATTGGATAACACCCGGTTTCTGAAACGCTTGTCAAATCATTGATTAGCTAACAGACTGTCACATTTAACAAGCTGTTAAATCACCGTGGGTTTCTGAAAGGCCAATCAATCTATTGTTAGCTAATCGACCATTAACAAGAGATTAATTTTTTCGTCTGGCTACCTCTGCTAAAATCAGTCACATTCATTCACTCATATATGTTTTGTTTCTGTCTAACGCATTGATTTGTCTCTGTCCCTAGCGGCCTTTTGATAGCGGCGGGATATTCAACTTTTAGATGAAACTGATAGCGATTGTATAGTTTTCGTGTAAATAAAAATCGAATATTATCAAAAAAAATATACAGAGCGAGAAAAGAGAAAATATAACAATATTTATGTTATAGGGTCACGGGTTCCAGTGGATCAAATCCCATCATCATCATCTTAGGGCAGTTAGGTGGGTCCCGGTCCACTGCTGAATACAGGCTTCCCACGGTTTGCACTCTGGTCGACTCTGTTATCTTGCATCCATCGGCTCCCTAGGACCTCAAAGAGGTCGTCAGTCCATCTCTTGGGAGGCCATCCAGAGTTCGCCACTAAACAACATCCGCCCCATCGGCTATCGATTCTGTGAGTTTCTCCCAATAATCCCATTAGTTAAATCCTGGTTCAAGTCCTGGACACAGGCCGGTTCGTGGTTCAGGTCCAGGTCCTGGCCCCGGATCATTTCCTGGTTCAGGTCTAGGTCCTTGCTTCGGACCAGGTCCTGGTTCAGGTCTAGGTACTAGCCCCGGACCAGGTACTGGTTCAGGTCCAGGTCCTGGCTTCGAACCAGGTCCTGGTTCAGGTCCAGGTACTGGTTCAGGTCCAGGTCCTGGGACCCGGACCACTTCGTGTTTCAGGACCAGGTCCTGGCCCCGCACCAGGTCCTGGTTCAGGTTCAGGCCCTGGCCCCAGACCAGCTCCTAGTTCAGGTCCAGGTCCTGGTCCTGGTTCAGGTCCACGTCCTGGCCCCGAACCAGGTCCTGGTCCAGCTAATTTTTATGGTCTATGTGCTGGCACTGGTCTAGGTCCTGGTTCTGGTTCAAGCTCAAATTGTGATCAAGGTTGCAGTTTTGGTCATGATCCTGGACCAGAACCTGGACCCTAGACCTGGACTTTGCCTTGGAACAAAACTAGGACCTGGACCAGGGCCAGGACCAAGACCTAGACCAAGAAAATCGGATATAATTTCTTTTGACAATCGGTCAATTGGTCGATTTTCGCCAATTAAAATAACACGGCGATAACATACAGTTTACATGAGAAAAAGCTTTCCGGAAACCCAATATTACATTAATCAGCCGTTAATTGGAGATTTGACAATCCGTTAACAAGCTGTTAACAAACTGTCAGTTGGCCCTTTCAGAAACCCAAACTGCATTTAATCAGTGTTTAACAAGCTGTTACGTAATTTTTGCGTTGACAAGCGTTTCAGAAACCGGGTGTAAGTCTCGCTTATGAAGTTTCCGACTCTTTCACTTTGATTTATGTTTAAAAGGAAATTTCTAAACCCGTTGTCCACTATTCTTATGATACCATAGATCTTAAGTTTTAGTAACAGAATTGAGATCAAAACAATATCGAAAGCTTTAGGAAGATCTAGGAATACCCCAAAACTACAAAAGTTTGATTCAATTTCACCAGAGATTAAGCTGATGTTAATTTTCCTCTCCTGAATCCAAACTGTCTGGGGGTCAATTTCAGTATCATTTAATTACTCTTTAATAGCCGGGGGTTTGGTTGCCTTCTGGCCTGATACTAGTGACGATATAGTCAGTGGAGATTCCACAACTAGCTACGAATTAATATTCACGTATGAATATGAATATTTCACATATTTTTGACAGAGTTTTTGAGGTTACACCACTCTAATAGAAACTAAAAAAATAATAATCATGGCGTCAATGTTCTGGTTATGCACTCGCGCAAGAGGGCCCGCAGGGGTCCGCGTTGATCATGATCCAGGATTTCGCAGATAAGGTAAATACTGTGGCGAGACTGCCATCTGACTTCTGTGACTCTGCCAAGGAAACCTGACCAGTTTGGATCATGGTTACACATTCAGTTGCCTGAATATGCATGTTTTGTCACGATGTTTTCCCACACCGTAAGAGCATCGGTTAGTGTTCAACTAATATACTTAACTCAGAAAAGAGTCATTCGTACATGGCGAAAGTGGAATTCTACCCTGGTATCGCTCGCTTTGACTCACTCACTCCAACAGAAACTGTTGTGTATTTATTTTAACAGCGAAGCTTGCTCCGGGACGCCGGAGCAAGCTTCCTCCGCCCTTCATCGTCTGTCTGTAGCAACTCAAACTCACTGGTGTTCTCCATATAAGGGTACTCGAAGGTCTCGAGGGGCAGGCTCGCGATGAGGTCAAGGGTGAATGCACCCTTGAGGTAGTGCGCCGCGGTGCTGGCCGGATGGTAGACGAGGATACCGCGCTTGTTGTAGTAACCCACCAGCATGCGTTGGATGCTAGGTAGGACGCAGAGAATTAGGGCTTAAAGAATCTGAACACATGAGTTTTACATTCATAATACATGCGTCTCTGATGTACGCGTATTGGTAAACACGAAGCCAAAAAGTGGCTGGAGTACCTAAGTTGTGCATAACTGCACGGAAAGAGGAAACGGGGGTTAACATACTTTTGCTCATCAGTTGGCACCACAGACGAATCAGGTCTCGTTAAGTTTGAGCTTTTCATTCATACCAATGGCACTACGTGTTTTGAGTGTTTTTCGTTTGTCCAATCTATTTGTGACGTCCAAATGTATTTCTGACGACAGGCTCTCACACTCATTCATTGTAGAAAGTGATCGATTTCCATCAGACGACTCGTTACAAATTAGGCAAGTCGGCTTATTCGTCATGGTGACGAGGCAAATTAGGGTTACTGCTTCCTCCGTCAAGCAGACTGTCATCTAGATTGTCAATGAGGTTTTTGAAAATACCAGTAGGTATCATTATTATCATCGTAGCATTTATCCCGGCTTATACCAGGGTTCACTTTCCAACTTTATTTCTCCACTTCGCCCGGCCTTCAGCATCCTCCCGTCATAAGCCATTGGCTGTCGCATCCGACTCAACGATGCCAATTTATCGCTTCCTGGGCTTCGTGCGGGATATCTTTCCTGATACCGACAGGTTTCGACACCTGTTTCTTACGTCTACCTGGGGCTTACACAACACGTGACCAAACCAGCGCTGGCGAGCCTCCCCAATCTTGTCCACGGGGCCAGGGCTATCAAGAATATTACTTTTTTAAATAGCACTAACATATCGTAATACGCCGCCAAGTCGAGAAACTGCGAGATGTAGTACAGTGATGGGTACTGCAGCACGAGGTACGTGTAGCCGGGATACACAAACACGGCAGCGAGGGCGCACATCGCGCGAAACCATATGTAGCGTGCCAGGTACGGCCCGTCCGGCCGCAGAGTGTACCGCGGGATTATGTATCTGCGGGGAGACGGTGGATTTTCGTCGTCATTGATATGAAGACCTCTGAAGATTATGAAATTGAAGCACAGGTACACATCATAAGCCAATCGGGACTATCGCGCGACCAAAATTCCACCAGTTAGTGCCACTGGAAGTAAGATCCGTTGTCAAAATACGTAGCGCTATTAGTCAGAATTAAACGCTTAAAGTTGACAGTAGAATTTCAGTCAATAGAACGGCGTCATTATAACAACGGTCCTCGTCAGTGGGGCCATCTAGTGGAATTTTGGTCGCGCGATAGCCCGTATTGCTGCAGTTCACTGCTGAACATAGGCCTCCCTAGGGCACGCCTTTGAGATTGTAGTTTAGCGCATCCAGTCTTTAATAGCGGTTTTGCGTAGATTGTTGCCACATCTAGCCACAGGACGTCCTAGTTTTCCCAATAGTGATCTCGAGAACACGTCAACCCCAACGGTCTTCGGTTCCATGGCAAATTATAATGATCAGCAAATTGCCATTCCAGTATTGAAATTCGTTGAACATCGACGACTACTTTCATTTACTACTAATAATTAAAATGATTAATAAATACGGTACTAAATTTTCTGTCGAATAATTTCGTTCCGAATCATATTCCTTAACACCAAACAAGCTGAAAGTGTCTTGCAGATCTTGCACAGATTCCGTAATAGGAACTTACCTACCTATATTCTGGCTAGTAAAAGCGAACACTAGAATTTTTTCAGCTTGACCTCCGTCATCACAAAGTCAGTCTCTGGTTATAAAAAGCTCCAACTTTTCTGAACAAATAAGGACGTTTTCACTGCTGAAACTCTGCATATTACTCCAAAGTACAAATAAACACGATAAATACAACCTTTTGCTTTTGCGGCGAGGATTCCATTGCAGCTTTACCTGAGCACCGACAGGAATCCGAGCCTTTGGAAAGGCTGCATGTAAGCCTCGTCGCCGATGTATTTCCGCGGCAGAGGGAAGTGCTGCTTACTCGGCGCGGGCGGCGGCGGCTTGTACATAACAAACGCCTCGCGCCGTCGGGTCAACCTCTTGTACTCCTGTGGAATTTACCTCTGTAGAGTTGACCTCGATGTGTGCAATATAGCACCAGCTCCTTCTAGTCAATAGGTGAGCAACACACAAGTAAAGATGCATGTTTGGTAGTAAGTCAGCTACTGGTTTGAACAAAACACCACTCCACATAGTTTGATGTAATTTTACAGTGTCGCGGCATGTATCCAAAGTAAAAATTAGGCTTTAATATTTAACAAATTTCGACGAGCAAATGATCACCAAATTAAAAAGCCTGGTAAATAAAAAAGTATAAAAACTAAAATCCCGACGGCTATTATAAACAGAAAAGCAAAATACAAGACGCGCCCCACTATCGCATTAACGCACACAAGCAAATTTAAAATGTGGACGCAATACATATACAAATGCCGTTGTAATTGGTCATTCAGTTGCCGATGAGACTCAAACGAAGGAGCAGGCGTCGTTCGATTGGAGCAGTCGACGCTTCCACGGGGATGAAGTATCGTTATTAATATTTGCACTCACACATGTAAATCAACTAATTAAGTATTGGGGCGCGTCATTTCAGCTTAGACCTAGACCTATATAATGCAAAGGAGGTTCGTACGATTCAGCCCATTACTTGACTTATTAGACATATGCTTAACTTTTCCTCAAAGCGATTCGAGTCTTGCTGCCTTAGTAAAAGTTGTGTAAAGAAAACCTTCCTAACGACATATTGCTTATTTGTCATGTAGGCTGGGGTTCATACCCATTAACTTTTGCCAGTCCCCTTTTTGGTTTCATTATTAAGGTGAATGATTAATAAATAAATAATTTATCGTGGACAAATTCACACAGCGCCATTTATCCCCAAACTAAGGAAAGCT
This sequence comes from Blastobasis lacticolella, assembly GCA_905147135.1. Lineage (NCBI taxonomy): Eukaryota > Metazoa > Arthropoda > Insecta > Lepidoptera > Blastobasidae > Blastobasis > Blastobasis lacticolella. Next base: position 1,409,401 of record LR990043.1, read on the forward strand.
AGATAACTATGATGACTAGATAACTGTTGTACTACGTAAATACTTTTAAATACATATAGCACCCAAATCCGTATCAGAAATTAAAATTCATCATTTCAATTTCTGCACGGCCGGGAATCAAACCCGGCACCTCTTGCTTGGCAGATCATTGAAGCGCTGCCTTAATTAGGAGAGTTCCAGTAGGTATTATCAGCTGGTTTCAAAAAGCATCAATAGATCCCATCATCCCACAATTTTGGTTCTTTTTTTTTATCTGTAGCGTGGCAGCGGTCGTGCGAGCATGGTCGTACGATGAACGTCACCTGACCAATGGGATACCTCAAAACCGCCCGTCGTACGACCGTGGTTCCACAACGGTTGCCAATTAGACAGCGCCTGAACCACTCAGGTCGTCTTGTCTATTAAACTTGTCTCCAGAAACCTATTTATTTAACATTTCATTGCACACAGTAAAATACATAGAGAAACATCATACATATAGACGACACAACAGGCACAACTTATTTCTAAAAGAAATTTCTTCCAGCAGGCCTACAGAAGTGAGATGTGATAAGTAAAGCAGATCGACGTGCGCGATATAGAATACATGCTAAAATACCTAAACATAACTATTATTATCTTCTCAAATAAAATATAATAAAAATAATATAAACTTATAATAATAATACCAAATACAAAAACTTATAATAACAATAAAAACCTACCGGTTGCGCCTTAATGAAATCCATGGCATCCAGCACGGCCTGCTTGCGCAGCAGCTTGATCAGGTAATGGCGCGCGATCGAGAACACCTGCACGTGCGTCACCGCGCGCACCGTGTAGTATGTCGGGAAGCCTGCGCGAGCGCATGGGGTTAACAAAGCGTAACTGCATATGTACGTAAGGTCACATCGTCATCAGTTATCATCTTGGTGTCAATCTCGGTCTTGCCCTCGCGGGCGAAGACTTTTTTTATTGCCTAGGGAGCCACACGGACGGGCGGTCCACCTGATGGAAAGCGGCCACCGTCGTCCAGGATATCTGCAACCTAATGGGAGCGGATGCGGTGCCGGCCATGAGGTACCTGTAGACATGCCTTTGAAGAAACCCCAGGTTCCTACTTCTCTTTGTCTCCTTCGCTCGGTATTATGCCACGCTTTACGCCCAAGACGCCGTCCCAGAACCCCTCGAAGAGTACTACTGGTCCCACGCTGATGTCCCGACGTGGAAAGCCCGTGTGTATAAGCTTGTAGCCTTTCCCTATGTTGCGGGACCTGTTTCTCCTCCAGGAATGACAGTCTTCTGCAGGAATGACACTGCCACCTTCCGGTCAGCGTGCCAATGTCCGGTCAAGCGGACCTTTCTGTGAGCTGTCTTTAACCGGGCCCAACCTTGATTCGGTAGCGATAACCAACTCGCCACAGGAGTAGGGCAATCCTCCTGCTCGTCCTTTTGCGCCCACACTGTGTACCTGTCTAGTTCTCTACGAGCTTTCGACCTAATTAATACATAATACCGTCACAATAATGTCACATTATTACTATTGTATTATTTTGTTCATTTCACGACAACTTATTATTCTAAATAGAACTGTATCGATAAATCCTTCTGAAAATTAAAGGCGTGACGGTATGTATGTACAAGTACGTGGAGTACATATTGGATGATCTACTCACGCATCAAACATTCGAGCACGCCAAAGTTTTTCTTCTCGCCTATTAGATCAACAATTTCATGACAGTCTGGGTCATAAACCTGTAAAATTGAATAGACAATGTACTTACTGCATCGAGGAAGACCTGGGGATGTGAAGGAGAAAAAGTAGGAAAGATGACCAGCGGCAGAAGCTGGGATTGGCTGTAATGATGATGATGACTTTAAAAGGCTATGCATTTATTCGATAGATATATAACATGACCGCTTGGTGACCGGCAGAGTGGAATAGCACCAAACCTGTACCTGTAAGGCGACTAATGTTTTCGAGGCAAAAAATCTAGAGTCTCCATAGGTTAGATAACAGGCAGTAGCTTTTTCCATTGTTATGTTTACAACACTGTGATCTCCAACCCGTCAGCCAAGCGTGGAGATTACGGCAATAACCCTTCGCAGGAGAGGCCCTTAGTCCTGCAGTGGACTGTTATAGGCTGTGTTGATGATGATGATGATGATGTAACATGAAACTAGAATTTTGTGCTACTTATCCAAATGTTAGTACCTACGTAAAGTATCTACATCACGTTAAAATTATTAGTACTATTAAGCGTTAATTCGCGAGTCTCTTTAATTCATGAGTTATTAATAAATCTTGGCGTTAATGTCCCGGTTGTGCTCTCGCTAACGAGGGCCCGGGGTTCCTTAATAATAGGTTAAAATTAGTGACTCGGCTATTAACGCCATGCGAATAAATAATAGATAGTTCCTTTTCATGCCACATTCATTAATAGCGTTGTTCTCCTCAATTCTTTTAGGTAGGTACGTAAGGTATTGCCACTTTACAACAGCCAAAAATCTCTACCAAAAACTATAAAAATTCTCTATCACTGAACTGACTGTGATTGAGAAAATCTCGTCTGGATAATGAGCAGTTTTCCAATAGGTATCTAAAGCATTCCTAACCATTCACTAGATGGCGCTCCGACAATTTTGGTAATTGATAATCGCTTGAAATAGGTTCTTAGCAAACAGGATATAAACACTGGGTACGTAGTATTGGATAATATTGTATTTGTCAATAGTTTTCAGAGGTTTTATAAATGATTACAAGAGAAACTACAATTTGACTGAGTCAGTTCGTTCAACCTTTAACAGTTATGTTTATATTAATAAATACTTTATTTTTAAGTTTAGTATTAGTTGACTGTATGAAATCACTGCCACCATCATACAAATTAAAAAAAGA